>CM057008.1:45616001-46953501 GCA_029891345.1 Dryococelus australis
AAAATTAAAGACATTTTTGTTATTACTTTTTAGTTTAAACGGAAAGTACAGAAAACACACATGGAAATTAACGGAGAGGTTCCGTGAAACTTACGGAAAGTCCGTTTCTGAAAATCAGCGTGTCCGTAATTTTACGGAGAGTTTACAGACAATTCTGGATAAATTTTTACTACCAGTTTCCCGTTAAAATGAAGGAAATTTTTTTGTAGAAGTGTAAACATGTTTCGGTGGTCACCTGTACACGGCGCATTATGTGACCTCCCCTCTACATCGACCTTGCAAACGTTTATTTCCATCAGGATGGAGCCACAGCACGCACCGCTCGCCTGCCAATTGTCACTTTACCAACAATGTTTCAGCGTAGAATAATTTCCCGCTCTGGAGACATCCCGTGGCCTGCCCACTCGCGCCGATCTGTCGGTTTGCGATCATGTCCCGCGGGGATTCATCCCACGAAAGTCGCGTTTTCCAAACACGCCCGCCAGGTCTGAACACACTCAGACAGAGGATTTCAGCGGGAAATTAACTCCATACCGGTTGGCAGTATTGTTGCGGGTTATGGCGGGAAACGTGCTGCATCGAGTGCGCGAATGTGTGGAATCTGGACGGATGTCATCTCACTGGAGTAATACTCAAGACATGATTCTGTTGTGTGTCTTAACACAAAAGACAGACATGCATCTTTCGGTTTTCTGTAACTTCGATAAATATTGTCTCTGTTTTATCATACTGCACGTGTTTCACTGTGGTAGGTGAACGCTGGAACATTATGTACTTACCCTGTGGCCTGCATTTCTAGGTTAATTGAGATTACTATTTGTCTATGTCGTTAGCAGTAAAAATCAATAAAGCATAGTGAAGGTAGGTATATTTAGAACTTCAATGCTCAAAACAGTAATGAAACAAAAATTATTAATAGGTATCATAAATAAAAGTTTACGTAAATAATTTATTTTTCTCGTTACCTGGCCCGTTCATAGCGTGTGCACATAACCTTTCGCTGCGCCGCTTGGTGCAACACTGGTCGTGCCTACGTAATGTGGGGAGTCATAAGGACAAGATCGAGTCAAATAGTCGACGTCAGAGACTTCAAAATCCCGGTAAAAAAAAATACGGGGTACAATTTACCCCTGTTACATCAAGTCTCTCGCTCCCCTACATCTGACGTCACAGCACGTGTGTAATGGGTGCCTCGCCGCTCTCTCGTGAGTGGCCGCTATACATTCAGTTTCTCCCCGGCTCAACTCCTGTTGCTGGTTCCTGCTGCGCGCGCGCCGAGTGTGTACAGCACTGATCAAGCACCTGCTCACCTTGCAACACTTCAGCACACGCCACAGACTCACGGCGAGGTACAGAATAATTTTTGTTTGCTTCCTATCTTTGACTCACTCTGCCATCAGACCTATCAAAATCCGGTCGTCCAGCAGATACGTGTGTGTTTATTTAATTTAAGTTTTCCACTGGCCTTTCACCGTAAATTGAGCGCTATTGAAAGCCCTGCTTAAGATATACTTGTATGCACGATGTATTCTTCAACCATAAGTAAAATTAATATTGTCATGGGTCTGCACTTGAGCATCAGTCAAGCGAAATTGAGAAATTATTAGAACAATAAATATTTTACAAAATGTGCCAGTTCTTACACTTATAAGAAGAGACCTGCTAAATTCACGTTATTATTTGAGGGCAGTTGAAACACTTTTACATTTGCAATACGTTTGTCATTGGACAATACTTTATATGACACGCCCCGGGTAACTCTGCGCCAATAAATGAGAACTTGACAATCGTGGACCCCAGCCACGTACAGTTCACTCAGAAAGGGAGTTACATCACATCTGGGCAGCAGCCAATGGAGGAACTACGCCGGCTAGAGTATATACAGTACTGTGAGTTTTAGCTTAACACATTAATATTCAGTGTACACAATTGTGCACATAACGCACATGAATACTATTTTGGACCGGTGCTGTACTCAATAAGGGTCAATGGCACATGATCTTCTGATTCGTAAACCGCGTGACTTAGTCCAGGTTATTATTGGTTCGTATTACTTTAATCAAATACAAATATGAGCTGTAAAGCTCATAGTTTGTGGCAGCGGAACAAATTTTGTATCAGCGTGAGTACAGCATCCATCATAAAATTTCTCGTTTGCAACACCCGATACTGTAAATTAAAGTAGGCCTGAAAGGGTTAAAGTAGGGGTAGATAGCACTTTTCGCTATTCAACTATTTATAGCATTTTTTATACCAGCTGTGGGGCAGGAATTATCTACTGAAGTGGTTTTCACACATGGGCACGCGGTGACTGAGCGGTTAGCCTGCTAGCGGCCGGGTCGCTCCAGAATTTTTGCATGCGGGGATCATGCCGGACGATGCCGCACGTCGGCCGGGTTTCCTCGGGAATCTCCCGTTCCCCCCCCCCCCCGTCCTTTCATTCCGACGCTGCTCCATTCTCACCTCAATCTATTCGCTTCACTCTTCATTTCACATGCGCTGTCTTCAAAAGATAATAATTATAGATGCAGTCGTGCCGTTGGTTTGATATGTCTGAGATTCCAATCTCTGGGAAGGCGTTCGTGTAAATCAAGTTCTTATGTTAACAACTTAACGTATTGTCCCGAGTGTACTCGTTCACGTCTGACGTGTTGCAGTATAGGTGCAGTCATGGTCCGTGTTTTACAAGGTCAGAAGCTAGCGCCAATATACGGACATTGCGATTCCCCGAGCAACGCTATTAGCTTGTCCTGACACACAAACTATGTTATAGTTGGTTGGTTCTTGTGCCGTGGATCTATTGAAACCCTATCCAAAGGTTCGAATGTGTCAGAAGTGATGATAAATTCGTAAGTACTATTCACACCATAAACCTTTACCTTTGCAACACCTGAAGCTATTAGTTAATGCGTAGTACGTCAAGGGGTTGACCCTTTCGGTCACAGTGTTCTCTATCTGGGACGTTGCATACGAAGTGGCTTGAATGATCTGTACTGTACACAGCAGAATATACCGTCCAATAAGAAAGGTTCGCTACGTGTGGGAGACACCATTCGCTGCTGAGAATATGTTCAGCAGCCTCTGCTGCTGACAGTAACATAAAGAACAGAGAGATTTCTATTGGTCCCGAAGCAAGAACAAACGTGTCGTCGGGATATCGGTACAGTTCCGACCAAAAGATTTGTTTATTGCAACCCCCAAAATTTCATATTTGTTTTAGACTGAAAGGGCTAAATATGCGGCTGTGCCTTCGTCCACGTGGCAGCGAGCCGTTGCTGCAGGCTTCGTAGGTCAAAGGTCGCGCCCTGGGGCGGTAACTCAATTCGCCGCTGCTCCCCCCCCCCCCCCGATCGCTCTGCCACCAGAAATCTCCAGCTGTGTCGTGGACCACCGGCCCTCCACTTTGGCACTCTCAACCCACACTACGCAGTGTCACCTCTGAATACGAAGCAAGGTCGAGAGTTTCGGGTCTGCGCTCAACAGCAGGGGTCTTATTCCCCGATGAGGGTGACATGAACTGAAGCTGGTGCAGCGGCAGAATGTAATATTTCTACCGTGTCTGGGTAAACCGCTGTGTTTGTGCGAGTTTCTTCGGTGTCTTCACTGTAAACAAATATGGGAAAATCATGTGACAAGCTAAAGGCAATATTCGCAAACTTGTGGGGGAAACATGGTTTTCCTTACGGGTAAGGCAAAACTACCGCACTAACATGGTAATTGATAATCCCATATATTGATGGGGAAAATTACCTTACAAAGCATGCATTTCTTCAGCATTGTCAACAGCTTAGAGTGGGAGGGGGTAGAAGAAACAATCCTTTAACACGCTAATATTCACCAATACTGTTATGTTATCGTGGTGTAATGGGTAGAATATCGGCCTGTCGTGATAGAGCACCATGATTCCCGCCCGTCTACCAGCAAGTGTCGAGGATTTTAGTGTTGAGGTTTCGGTTAGGCCTACTATTCGTCAGAGGATATAGTAATAAAAAATTAACAGTATTAATACTCCACGGTAGTTTATAACACTTTCAGGACTATACTCGAGAGTAGTTCGGGCAAAACGTGTCCGGGTTAACTTACATCAACTCCCTATTTCATAAGGATTTTAAATAGGAACTAATACAACATCAACGACGAACTCCGTAAATAAACAACACATTTTCGTATAGTTACGGAAATCAACACGATGGAATGTAAATCTCGTTAGATAGGAAAGAACATTTGGTTGGAAAACGGTAAACTCGGAACTCCATTGGTTGGCAGCCTGCTAATACGGAAAGACTGGTATAGTTTTGACCAGTAGAATGGCGTTAAGTGACAATGGATACCAATAGAACACGGTGTCCCTGCAGTGGTGTGGATATATGTGACTAACATCTAGCTTGTCTTTAAAGCCGGTAAAAGTGTGTCGAACTCAAAGTGTTAATATATTTTATTATACAGTATAGTTGATTTTCCCTTACTTGTATTGGATTCTTCCCCACTTTTGTCAGGTACTTTTCCCGTACGATTAGGGAATAGTACTTAACTTGTTATGTAAATTTACTCTACATTTAAGAGGTAATTTTACCTTACACGTAGATGTAATTAGCTTCCCTTACATGTAAGGGAATTTTCCCCAGTTTTTTTTTACAGTGTTGGTTTGCCACTGTTGTCTTATTTGTGTAAGCAGATAAGTAGTGTGGCGTCTCGGTGTGTTGTCTGTTGGTCATATAGTTTTCGTGTGTGTATATAGCTATATGTTATATAATATATAGGCCTATATATACTATACATAGATAGTATATTAGTTTTTCGAATCCAGCTTGCTGTCCTGTTTAATTTGGCTGGATTCCTACATGGAATTTTCTGGCTTCGCGTGTGTGTGTGTGTATATATATAATATATATATATATTCTTGACTACAGCATACCTGGCTTGTATTCTGTCGTGTCTGGTAAAACTGCAGTGTGTTTGAGTGCGTTTCATTGTTGTTTTGCCCCATTTTGTTACTACTTATTTTGTCAGTGTTGTCCTAATTGTTCAAGCAGGTTTCTAGCCCGTGTTGTTTTTTGGTGTCTGTTCGTCGTATATACACGGCAAAAAAAATGTTCTGGTAAACTTCTTAAACTGTAATGGAAGAATTTAACCTATACAATGAATGGTATGGGGGGGGGGGGGGGAATGTTACGATTCCTGCTTTCTCACTAAGCATATACACTGGTATGGTAAATTTCAGAACGATTTCTTAGACTGTGTGTGTGTGTGTGTGTGTGTATATATATATATATATATATATATATATATATATATATATATATATATATATATATATATATATATATATATATATATATATATATACACACACACACATATATCGTAACTAGTTGCTGTCTTTTTTTTTACTCTACTCCCGCTTTGAGTTTTCCAGTATTGTATGTTGTATACTGTTACGTATTTGCTTTTAAGTCAATTCTTACCTGAAAGGAGGCTATGAATAATGAGTCATGATTAGGTAGAGCACAGGAGTGTAAGATGGGGTTCGTTGAACATGAGGATTATACAATTACTATTTACGTGACTATTGATCGGGGGAGCTTAAATGGAATACCAAGAAGCAAATTAATTATAATAGGTGTTATTACCGCTCACCACTACTATTACAATCCAATTGGAAAGTCCCCACCTCATTCAATTGCCAGAGGCTGATTCTAGGAGGCGGTTAACGACGGCCGGACATACCCATCTCCATGTATTCTTGGTCCCCTACCCCGATGACAAAAACTGCCACTCGCGGTGTTACGTTGGCCTATATCGGGCGCGTTGTTTAATATTTTCGGCCCCGTTTACTGGGTGGTGGAGGGGGTATCTGCAACAGTCTTTCGCAAGGTGTTATTGAAATTATGCTCGTTCCCTAGTTCAGTGTGTGAAGGTGTGATCAGCTAAGGCTTGAACACTTCATAACAATACATATATTTATTTTCTCGTCCTCAGGTTACCTGCCTTATTTAAGCATTTTTTTCGTGCTCAGTATTGTTTGCCAACGACAGACAATCTTCATCGCAACGGCGAAAGTCCGAAAATTCCCATGTAATGGCAGAGGGAACGGAAATTCCCCGAGAAAACCGGCCGGTTAACGGCAAAGTCAGAGACATATTCCACATGTGAAAAACCGGAAGCGACCCCGCCGGGAATTGAACCCGGTTCGTCTTGGTGGGAGGCGTGTGGTCTCGCTACTGTACCACCGTGGCACGATACTACAGAAGCTACCATGAGTTATACAGAATGTTCGGGAACTCCACGCCCGTACTCCAGACATAGTTTCTTTGGACCGATAGTAACACAAAGATCCGATATGATTAGGAGTTATACAGAATGTTCGGGAACTCCACGCCCGTACTCCAGACATAGTTTCTTTGGACCGATAGTAACACAAAGATCCGATATGCTTATATCCGGAAACGTATTTCTATATAAAGATAATTGTGCTGAAAGTTGCGACATACAACTTCTGGAGAACGAGGTGGCGCGACCGCGTGTGCCGGATAAGTTGCATAGGAAGTAGGCGGGCGATATTCAATTATTACTACACTCTAAATATGAATCACTAAGAATTTCCCTGTTTCAATCAGTCGAACGTATCTGACTGATACATCAGACACTTCAGTGAATTTTAACTGATGAACCAGTGAATAAATGACATATTTCCTTCACTGATTGATTCAGCGACATTTACCACTGATTCATCAGTTTTTTTTTTCACTGTTTACTCAGTGGTTTATTTTTGACTGATGGATCAGTGAACCTGTAACGATGGCCGTCAAACATTGTTAAAAACGGCCGATAAATAACATATAATAACAACGAACAAACGAATAAAACTAATACAAAATATTTTCTGAAATGTGTTTCATCTTTCAAAAAGACATTTTACGAGATAATATGAACACGCACCCTTTAATTGCGTTTGTACGTTTTTCATCTCGATTCCATATAATCACCACAGAGCTCTGTTTAAAGGTTTAAACTCAATACAATGTGTTTAAGAGAGTGCACTCATATATACTATTCGTTTTAACAATCCTAACGGTACCAATCAAACCAAACATGGAAAGTATGAACATACAACTTCAAACTACACGAATTCGCAGCAATAATTTAAGATACATATTTGCCTCTCACAATTTCAACTGGGCGTGGTGGCTCAGGTGACAAGGCAACGGCCTGCGTCCGCAAGGAACGCGATTTCAACCCCGACCACCTGCGGAAATTCTTTTACTTTTTTAAATTACAGTAAATTGTCCAATATAAATAGTAAACTATCGTAAATATGATTATTTCACGTAATTATTTGCCTACATTCAATAAAAGCAATATTTAATTCGCCATTGTAGTCGGCCGTCAGTTATTCAATCAGTGAAATTGTTTCACGATAGAGACATTTTTTCACTGAAACAATCAGCAGCTTTTTACTGATTCTAAGTCGACCTATTTTCACTGACAGAGTAGTTGAAATTCACTGCGAATCAGTGGTTTCCCACTGATTCGAATTTAGAGTGTAGATACCTGCAAAATTCGAGTTATCTTTCAGTGATATGGTAGACTCCACTATGCCTTATAAACAAGTGAGAACAGTTCGTGTTTCATTGGTCACTGCTCTGTAATCAACGTCACGTATCTGCTTGATCTCAAAAGAGATTGGCCACTCCAGCTCTGAACTTGAATTATTGGGTCAAGAGTTCTCCAAAGCGTGCCATCCATATTTTTGTCCAAAGGCTGTAGTTGCTTAAAAGCTCAATAAATTGGAGTTCAGTCTGTCCTTAAATAATAAAGCGAATTTTGCACGTCCCCAATCATTACATGCACAGCATAGAGCGCTTACTTCATATGATCTACATACATGTACGTACTGGAGCAGGCATCATTCCATGTTTGATTTCTGTTCGCAGTTAGCACATGTTTGTTCGTATGATTTGTTGAACGTGACTGAGCCGTTCTGTCCTTGACTGTATATTATTAGCCCGGAAACATTCAGGGCCTGTCAATCTTATTGAAGTCCAATGAATGAACGTAAGGGCACTATAAAAAAAATACGTTCAAAGCTTCGGGTATAGCAATTAAAGTCATTTCTTGGACTTGTTTTCTTCATAGAAACAAAATGTTGCTTTAACGTTTTGAGGACGACACATATTTACTAGCACCGAGGACAAGTGTGAAGTGAGCTGTCTATATTCTATACTACAGCAATATAGTTTTGGTTGGTCTCTGTATTTCCACTCACCATTGTCCTATTGGTCCTGGCTACACCGGACACGCCTACTGTACTCTGCAGCGTTTATTATTGGCAGGTCGTCGACCAATGAAGTCACACGTTGGCTGTGTACCACTAGATGTATCGTGATAGAAGTAACAAGTTTTACAGTCCATTGCGTTCGTTTGAAAAATTACTGTAAGGAACAGTTATATTCTTACAACCTGACATGTTGACTAGTTTTCATTTTTTACTTAGATTACGATAAAGTCAAGTGAAATAGTAAAACTATAAAAGTGTGAGCTTTGCCTTCAAGAGCAAATACAATTTTATATAAACATAGCCCCGAGTACACACGTGCATACTCCTCAATGGGTTAAGATCTACTTGCGTGCACACTGTCTATTCTTCCGCCTTATGCAAAATTAACCTAGCCATGGGCCTCGTCACTTTATTCATTCGTCGGTCAGGTGCTAATGTGAAATTATTACAGAAGGAAATGCTTTTTCAAATCTGCTCGTTTTTAGACTTCGATGCATGAAGAAACAGAAAGTGAAAGAATTAATTTAAGTTATCACAAACGGTCACCTGACACTTTTTATTCGACGTTAAGATATGTAACTGCTTTCCATTCATTGTTACCAACTTTACTGGGCGCATGTCATTCAGTTCGCCCGTTAAAATTCATGTGACGCGTTCTCAGAAAAAGTACCTTAGGGTACAATTTTCGGGTTTGGGCTTTTATTTGTATACAATTCTACGAAGAATTCAATGAAATAAGTCGCACCATTGTAGCGTTTATACTCTCGCCATGTCCCGTACTTATCTCGAAAACGGTATATTCCGCATTTTCAACCGTTGTTCGGGGCTCCTGAAAAACTTACGTTTTCACCTTAAGGTACAATTTCTGAGAACGCGTCACATATTCTGGTAGGGATAGTGACTTTTTTCCTAGGTTGAGTTCAAAAGTGCTCACTTTATAGTGAACAGTTTTTACTCTGTGGTGAAGCGTTGATTGCTTTAAGGTTGAAGTAAAACAACTGCCTATGGAGCACTACACCAGACTGTACAATGTGAAGTGAACTCATAAAAAATTGATATAGACACGATAAAAATTGTCAGAAAAGCGTGATTTGTGCTGTATATGGAAGAAGAATGTGTACATTTCGCAAAATTATAAAATATTTTAGCAAAATATAATTTTTAAATTCAAATAATAATCGATTAAAATAATCAGTTTTTTAAGCAAAATTTAAGAGCATTTCCCTTCTGGATGCTTCGGAAAGCAGAATTTGTAAGAAAATCTTCTTCAAGAAAGATAGTCATAATATTTACTGTGATAATCTATACTATTCACGGTAAAGTGAGCACTTTTTAAGGCCCCCCAAACAGGCATTAACAATTAATAAATATATCTTATTGCAGCCTCAGGCATTAAATTTTGAGAGTGGTGAAATGTATACACTGTTTATTGGTCACATCGCAATATTTATATTAAAAAGCAGCAGGAAGATGAAAAACTTGATGAAAGGAAAAATTGAGAAGGGCCTTGAAAAGTTCTCACTTTACCATGAACAGCATATACCAAATAAAATAGAAGTGTCTGTCTGTGAGTTTCGAATTTTTCACTTTTAATTACTTCTTCATACAGTATAATAGATACCTAAGCCATCTATATTGTTAATTTTTTTTCGTGTCTGTCTGTCCGAACGAATTTAACTCAAAAACCACTTAACGTATTGAAATTAAATTTACACAGTATATAGATAATAACCCCAGGACCAACTTAGTCTTTGTTTCATAGAGATATCTCAAACGGTTCCGGAAAAAAATGATCAGGAATGTAAATAGTTACTGAATTAAGCTTTTCTTAGGATTGATTACTGCATAAAAAAAGCATTATTAAAAATTGTTTTTCGTCATTTCTCCTTTCCTTTTTGTATATGGGCTATAAACCTTTCCTTCCAAAAAGCTGTAGTGGCCCAGTGTCTAGAGTTATTCCAAGTGGGGCCGCAGTGACCCAGTGGCTAGATATATAAGTGGAGCCGCAGTATCTCAGTGGCTAGAGCACCCAATAAGGGGGCCGCAGAAGCTCAGTGGGTAGAGCACCCAACAAGAGTGCCGCAGAAGCTCAGGGGCTAGAGAACCCAATAGTGAGGCCGCAGTATCTCAGTGGTTAGAACACCCAAAAAGGGGGCCGCAGTAGCTCAGTGGGTAGAGAACCCAATAGTGGGGCCGCAGTAGCCCAGTGGCTAGAGAACCCAATAGTGGGGCCGCAGCTGGTCAGGGGCTAGAGCACCAAATAGTGGGGCCGCAGTATCTCAGTGGCTAGAGAACCCAATAGTGGGGCCGCAACTGGTCAGGGACTAGAGCACCCAACAGTAGGGCAGCAGTAGCTCAGTGGGTAGAGAACCCAATAAAAAAAGTGGCTAGATTAATTCAAAGTCCTAAATAACATGCTAACATAAAACATGTGCGAAGCGGTGGCAGGGTGTAATGTAATAACTCCATTAAACATGAAAGAAGAAATATTAGTATTTTAAACATAAAACCATAATGAAACTATAGTGGGCTTTATTTTAATTACTGAAAAAAAATGCGAATGAAGCCGCACGGGTAAGTTAGTGTGTAATAAAATCACAGTAATAACGTATCATATTAATTTAACACTTACTAGACTATGTTCGAGTGTAGCTCTAGCAAAGCTAATTTGAAAATTTCTTTGATGTTCAGAACAAAACTCGCATGGATGTGCAGTCTTTGTTCGGCTAGTGTTTAACACGTCCTCACAAGAACACCACAGCGCAGTAACAATGATATTGCTAACGATATAATTCCTTTTTTATAGCCACTCTAGGATAATGATTGATTGTAAATGCTTTTATATGATAAAGGACATTTGATTGGGTCAATGTCAGCTCGGCTCCCTATTGGTTGATGACCGGCCTAAAATGATCTCTGTAAAGTACAGGATAGTGTCCGGTGTTGTATAAACCAATGAGACGATGGTGAGTTCCAATGCAGACACCACAAACCGGTGTTCTTGCAGTAGTGGATCTAGGTGACTCACTTCTAATTTATCTGAAGTTCCAGTAAATGTGTGCAGACCTCGAAGTGTTAAACTTTATTTACGTCACTTTCAGTCATAAAAGTTTGTGATAAATGTATGCACATAAAATCATTTATAAAAATTATTTCCTACATTATTATTACAGTTCTCCTACACACAATCATAATAAACATTATGATGATATTCCATGACGAACATTTTCTTGCAAATTCTGCTTTCTGAAGCATCCGGAATGGAAATGTACTTAAATTTTTGTTAAAAATACTGGTCATTTTAATAGATTATTATTTTAGATATGAAAAGTACATTTCACTAAAATATTTTAAATTGTTGCAAAATGAATACAATCTTCTTTCATATACAGCATAAATCGCACTTTTCTGACAATTATTATGGTGTCTGTGCTACTTTTTTTATGAGTTCTTCACGTTGTATAGTCGGGTGCAGTGCTCCATAGGCAGTTGCTTTACTTCAACCTTAAGGTCATATTTATAATTTTTTTTTTGGAAATTGGTCATTCGAGAGAGGGTTCGAAAAATGCTCCCTAAATGCAGTTTTTAGTTATCAAATCATTATAGTTTTCAAAATATAACACTCAAATTCCGACACAAGAGTGTTATAGGCAGGTTCAAAGTGTTGAATTAGAGTCTAAGCGCTGCATACTGCATTTGTGCACACAAGCTACGAAAGGAACAAAAACAACTTTTCCTCTACAGTTTATGGTTTAAACTATTCATTAATTGAATGTTAACAGTTTCGCTTGAATGAACCAAAATATATTTACGACAAGTCTGTCCCCTATTTTCAACAAAATTCTGTGCCTATACTCTCTCACCTGTTTATAAATCGTACTCGTACTAAATATGTATGTTCTGCAAAGCATATAGATTGTATTAAATGCAATTTGACAGGCAAAAAATATCTAGGAGTAAAGCCTAGTATGCTGAAGAATTCGGGAAATTAAGGATTTTCAGTGTTATTTTTTAAAACCAACATGATTTGGCAACTAACAACTGCATTAAGTGGGCACTTTTCGAAAGCTCTTTCAGATAACCATATAAAAAATATGAAATATAACCATAACCCTTTGAGGAGTATGCACGTATATACTCGGGATTACGTTTACATGGAAATTTATTTGTTCTTGAAGACAAAGCTCACACTTTTATAGTTTTGCTGTTTTGCTAGACTTTATAGGAATCTGAGTAAAAAAAAATTACAACTGGTCAACATTTCAGTATATAAGAATAAAACTGTCCTTTTCAATAATTTTTCACACGAACACGATGGATTGTAAAACTTGTTACTTCTATCGCGATATACATTAATTGGTACACAGTCAACGCGTGACTTCATTGGTCGACGGCCAGCCAATAATAAACGTTGGTAAGTACAGTAGACGTGTCCGGTGTAGCCAGGACCAATAGGACAATGGTAAGTGGGAATACAGAGACCAACAGAAATTACAGTGCTGTAGTGTAGAATATAGGCAGCTCACTTCAAACTTGTCCTCAGTGTTAGTAAATTTATGCCGTCCTCAAAGTGTTAAGAGCCGTTAAAATCTCTTCCCTTACTCACTCCCCCAACGCATGCAACCCCAATTTTTTTTCTAAGGTTGATTTCAAATGTGCTTACTTTATCGTGACCAGCCTTTACCCTGTGGCGAAGTGTAGTTTGTTTTAACTGTGGTATGGTTTTTTTTTTCTGGGGCAGCGCTACCACCAGTTACGCATCAAGATCCTGGGCGACTGCTATTACTGCATCAGTGGCGCGCCGAGAGAGAGACCTGACCACGCCGTTCTCAGCATCCACATGGGGCTCTCCATGGTGAAAGCTATCAAGTAAGTACCACTCGTCCCCATTCCGCTCCGGCGTGATTCTCCTGCCTTGCTCCAGTAAAAACCGCCCACACCCCTCTATCACCGGGGAGGATGGCGGGGTGAGGGTTCAAGGGCGAAGGCAGAGGAATGTTAATTTTTTGACAATTTTAAACCATAACCCGGGATAAGAAAATTTCCCGAGTTCATTTCAGGACAAGCTAGACTTCCAACGCGTGTGCACTGAAGTCAGCTGTGCAATTGGATTACAGTTGTTTAGACACTCACTGGACGACTCTGAGCCAATAGCAGACTTGCGAGGAAACAAGTAGCGAGTGCCATACTGCCAGGTGTGAACTAACACTGGTTACTCTCTGGAGCAGCAGCCAATGAACAAACATCACAAGCTAGAGTGTACACAGGACTGTGGAGTCTAGCGAGTTCATTTAACTCGCGGAATTTTTCTAACCCTAATTATAACGTAACTTCTTTTAAATTTTAACAAAATAATTTTAAGCCTCTGTTTTAACACTTTGAGGTCGGCACACTTCCATCAGTTTCAAGATCAAGCTAGACGATAGTGACCCATATCCACCCCTGCATATTCTATAGGTCCCTATTGTCACTTAACGTCATTCTATTGGCCAAAACGACACCAGCCTTCCCGTGTTGGCCGACTGTGAACCAATGGAGTGACGAGTTTACCGTTTTCCAACCAAACGTTCTCTCGCATGCAACAGGAAGTACATACCATTGTGTTCATTTCAATAACCATACAAAAATGTGTCGTTTATTTACGAAGATCGTTGTTGATAGCGTGTTAGTTCCTATTTATAAACCTTATAAAATGGGAAATTAATGTAAGTATATTCTGAACATTTCTGTATTTTTTTTTACGTTGAAATAAATATTCAAACAAGTTTTTCCCGAACAACACTCGAGTAGAGTCCTCAAAGTGTTAAAATCTAACTTGTTTTTAAATGTTATAACGCGACAAATTTTGTTTCGACTATTTTATAAATTTAATTTAAATTCAAGTAACTGAGACCAGTTATGGTCTTCGGCTGGTTTTGGTGCCATTTTAATGTATTCTGTTCTGTTCTGTTCTGCCTTGCTCCACTGAGAAAACTGATTAAACGGAAAATTATTCCGGGTCACGCCATTCCCAGTGCTGCTGAATAAACTCTTAAATTTTTTTTTGTACTTTGACAAGAAAAATCCTTGGAAACTAAGTCGCCAAAAAAATCCTATATAAAACAACAAAGAGTTTTCCTGTCAAATCTGTAAAAAAAAAAAAAGTTATTTGTATTATTACAAATGAGAACCTTAAATTAAAATTCACATTGTTGAGAAGAGTACACAATTTTTTTTTTCATCTAGAAAACGAATGTGATAAATTAATAACAGAATAACTTAAAAGAAAAAAACTGGGTTTGGCTGTGTTGGGGACACGGCCGTTTGTTTTGCGTAAATACACCTACATTGACGCGCTCACACGCCTTGATGTTTATTTTACGTTCCCGGCACCGTTTAACTCGATCATGTGTGGTTTTATGTGTATTATTGGATTGCATTTGAGATGCTCTTTCCAACCGTATACGATTTCTGTGTTTTGACTTGGCTTTTTGACGAGTATAGGCCGAAATTGTCTTATGTTTTCTAGAATTTTTTTTACATAAAACGCATACAAATTCACCATAACCACGCCACACAAATGTTTTATAAGGGCAATCGATTGACCTTGACGAGAGCTGTCGATTGAAACTTAAAAGAGCGCCGTAGTGTCTCCTAGTCAAAAGTTATACTTCACAACACTGTAGGGTCGTTACTTTATATACATGTCAACTGTCTGCACAGCAATCACGTAGGAGCCGAGCCGATGTTGTCGAATTCCGAGTGGTTCGGTTAAACATGAAAACGCCTTCTCAAGCAGACAGCAACCAATGGTAATAGACGAACTATTGTTGTGTGCTTGTAGTATTGAACTCTGTCGTGTAATCGTTAGAGCCACAAGTATTTCGTGAACTCATTCGGAGGCGAGGTAGGCTCTTAAACACTTGTCCTTTTCTCCTACTGTTGTGATTGGACGGCAGTTGTTCAGAGACCAGCCGTTTAACTGTGAGCGAGTAGTAAGCAGGAATCAGAACTGTCCTGTAGGAAATGTTCCACTGGATATCTGCGACCAATAAACAGACGATAATGTCTCGAGTGTATACAGTGCTGTCCAGCCTAGCTTGCTGCCAACACGATCCGCGAAATACCCGGGGCTCTAGTAATCGTGTTTTTTTTTTTTCCCCGCGAGAAATCACTAGCTCTAGTGATCGCTTCGCTGCGCTAGATTTGTTGCTCTACCGTCGAGACTTCGCTAGACGCGAACTTCAAATGTGCTGTGTGTAGGGCGAGTGATATTTCGCGAAAATATTTCTAGGCAAGATACAGTTCGACGTACCGTGGAGTCGTCCAGCTTTTCCGATTGGCTGAAATATGATATGATTCGTGTTACCTGTTGGCACGCCAATCACGAAACGACACCAGCAGCCAATGGAGGTATGACAACAGCCAAGGCGTATATATACATAATATTGAAGTCTACTGAATGCTCCGATTTTTTCGTGAAAAATCAGGGGTGCCCTAGCTATATGAATTGTCATCAAAAATTGCAGAAATATAATGAGCACACAGTAAATTTAAGTTTAGCACCCAGCGAAAAATAACGCCAGCATTGGAGGTACATACAAATCACCCGTCTTGGGCTAAATCCCTTATTTTCCCTGCCCTCTTGCAAACAACCTTAACAAACGCCTCCTATTTAGACCAGGACCTAGAAATTGAAAATAATAGCTTCTTGAGTCTAAACTATAATATTTAATTCAATTTAAATGGCTGTGTTTACCCAATCCTTTATCTTCAATTTATCAGTTCCCTCCTCATGTTATCATTATTTCAATAATATAAATAAAAGGACATAATCTGCAATCAAAAGTCAGTTCAGTTTCTTCCTCCGAAACTAGAAGTGCCCTCACAAGCGTTCGAACGGGTATCAGTTCACGCCATATTAGATTTATCCATTTTTTTTTCTCGATATAACTCACATTTAGGTCGGATTAACCACATTTTTCGCACTACACAACATAAATAATACCTACATATAATGGAAAATCCCGAAAAAATTTTGAGCCAACATATCTTCGATAACATTCTAGCTAGTTTATTCCTTCGTGATTGGATGGACAATGTTTTGACTAGAAATTGTTGTTTGCATACCAATCAGGAACGTTCTGCCTTACAGTATCAGACCCTCATTGGCCCATTGAAATTGTGAAGTAGCTTCATACATGCATGGTAGCCAGTAAAAAAAAAGAAAACTGTCGGATATGTGTACAGTACGTTGAATCCTAGTAAACAGTAAACTTTTCCAGCGGTAAACCACCATATCTGATAATACGTTCCCAAGGTTCACCAAGGAGTTCCCACAGTTTTTATTCATTTTGAAACTTAGTAACGGCTGGGAAGAAGTAAGTGATTTTTCCTTGAGGGCGGCTACAGCAGTTAAACTAACCACTGTATTAAAGCAATGCCAACTTCAGAAAATGTACAAAGGAATGTATTGTGTCCCGTCGTCCCGACAAATTCGATGCAAAACATTACATAACGCAACTTTTCGCTGAAATTTCTAAGATATCAAGATAATGGGGACTGACTCCCCTTAACCTTTTGATGAGTTACGGGGATACCGTCACATGAAAATTTCTTTGCTTTTGAAGACAAAGCTCACGCCTTTATAGTTTTACTATTTCGATAGACTCTATCGGAATATAAGTTAAAAAATTACAACTAGTCAACATTTCATGTTGTAAGAATAGAATTGTTCTTTTTAATAATTTTCAAACTAACACGGTGGATTGTAAATCTTGTTACTTCTATCGCGATACATTAATTGGTACAGAGCCAACGCGATACTTCATTGGTCGACGGCCAGCCAATAGTAAACGTTGCAGAGTACAGTAGGTGTGTCCGGAGTAGCCAGGAGCAATAGGACAATGGTAAGTGGAAATACAGAGACCAACCAAAACGATATTTCTGTAGTGTAGAATATAGCCAGTTCACTTCAAACTTTTCCTCAGTGATAGTAAATTTGTGCCGTCCTCAAAGGTTTAATAACAATTCGTAGAGCCCGGAAATTTCGCGAGTTCAATTAAGGACAAGTTAAACTTTATTAACACGTACCCTGAAGTTTCGCTTCTATTGGGCCATAGTTTGTTAGACACGCCCTGGAGCACTTTCGACCAATAGCAAATGTGTAAGGAGAAAAGGACCGAATCTCCGTGCTACCTGGTCAGGGGTTAAACTGGAGCAACATCCAATGATCATCTAACTGAAACTCCAGTACACAGAGAACTGCGTAGTTTAGCTTTTTGCCGAATGAATATGCTACATTTCTGGGTCTCTTAAAAATGCGTTAACAATAGCATCTCACTCGCGAGTAGTTCGGAATATTAACTTAGATTTAATGAGGGCGTTTTTTTAAACGTTCCACTTTAAAACGTTCAAACGAAGGCAATTTAAATTATTTTTAATTGCATGCACATTTAATGACTTGAACAGACCGCCTCTTGTAAATGCTTTATGGCAGGGTTTTTAGCTTTTTATTTGCTGGTCACAAAAGCCTCCCCATAACGATCGTTATTAGCTATTGTCGAGTTTGAAAAAAACGAACTACTTTTAAAAAAACATCGAAAAATGAAAAGTATCAAAGTAATTCTTTACCGTACCACTGAGACTACGCTGCACTAACGATAGTGAGTGAAGAGATTGGGGCGACTCTTAACAGCGAGGTCGTGAGAGCCAATAAGGGTGAAGTGAAATGAGTATGGAGTAGACCCGGAATGTGAGGGCGGGGGAAACGGGAGATCCCCGAGAAAACCCGCCGACTAGCCGCATCGTCCGGCACGGAAATCCGGAGTGAACCGACCGGGAATCGTAATCGGTTCGCCTTGGTGGGAGGCTAGCAGTCTAACCGCTAGGCCACCGTGGATCCTTCACTAACGATAGGGATAGTTTCGAAGATTTGATATTTTTTTACGTTAACCTAATTACGCGAAAAAAAAACAAGTGAAAAAAAATATCTGCGTTGTCAAATGTTTTCCTTTTGACATACATTTTTTTTAAGCGGCCACAAAACTACTAGTTAGTGGGCCAACTCTTTTCATAAAAAAATTTCAGGACGACTTATATTCCAAAACACTAGAGCTAAGATCCATTTTCGTGGTTGGATGATTTTAATTGCCACGGTTTGCACATGGCTGGCCGCGAATCACAGGCACTCTGTGTTAGAGTCGCCTAATTCTGATTGGTGCATTTATGTAAGTAACAGTGCCCCGACAAAGACGCGTTACCAATAACTGGCAACTCGCGAGATCAATTACCTGTAGGCTATACTCCATTGTCGTATGTAAAATAAAGCAAATATCACTGTTCATTGGTTGCGTGTTGTATTAGTGGCAGACGGTGATTGTGTCTGCATTTTATAGTGTGTTTATTATCGGCTCCAAGTTTGTCCAGGAGGTATAAACTAACGTGTGCTTCAATAGAATAAGCAACACAAACGTACGAGGTTTTGAATTCTAGCTTGTCCCGAAATGAAACCGCGAATTTCTCAGGTCCCCGCCAATAACTAGAGACCTCAAAAATTCTCGGATTCATATTGTGATAAGCTAGAATTCTAAACAGGTGTGTTTATACAACATTTAGCCATTGGTCCACACTGTGTGTGACACCCCTGGAGAACAGTGGCCCAATGGTCACCTTCCACTGTGGCAGCAGACAACCAATACACAGTTGACATCGGCACGTCTGTGCATACAACTGTACAGTCTAGCTTGCAGGTCATTGAACTCTCGAAATTTTCAGGTCTCTACAGCCCAAGGAGATCTGCACGTTTTCCATAGCACGTTGGTGTCCAGCCTTCAAGCAGATCCTCTCGCGATAAACTGGTGGGCCCACTTATTAGTGATTTCAAGTCAGCACATTTGTTGTCATGACTAGAAAATACGTCAATAGTCACAACTAAATAATAATGTACTTACCGAAAATGAATTTCACAGTATCAGATAGCACAAAATATTTAACTTAAGGGTAACTTTTCTTGAAAATCATATGTTTATAACAAAGGCAGTTCTCTACGACAACGCGGAATCACTGCCATTCAATAACTGGGTGTCAAAATGACTCTAAATCAATTATATATATATTATTATTCTCATAGGGCATAAGCCACGGTAAGGCAATCTCACGCATACGATACGTGAATATTATTTTTGGTTAAGTGTATCTAGTGCGTTGTTCGTGTTTCGAAATACCTACCAGAGACGCTTGGAAGAAGCAGAGAGGTCATTGCAAAAAGAAAAAAACATTTAGTCCAGCAATATAGGCGGGTGATCTCCTAGATAAAAGGGCATATGTTGAGATCGGAATACGAGAGTTTTCTCCAATACACCTAGCAGAGACATCTGTCCTATCGTTAGAGACCTGCGAAATTCGCGTTATTATTTAAGGAGAGAATGAACTCCAATTTTTCGAACGTTTAAGCAACTACAGCAATTGGACAAAAATATGGGCGGCAAGCATCGGAGAACTCTTGAGCCAATAATACAAGTTTCAGAGGTGGAGTGGCCAATCTCTTTTGAGGAGATCATGCAGATACGTGACGTTTATTACAGAGCAGCGGCCAATGAAACCATGAGCTGTGATCACTTGTTTGTAAGGCATAGTGGAGTCTACCATGTCACTGAAAGATAACTCGAATTTCGTACGTCTCTACATATGACTGTGGGAATCAGCGAATCTGTAAACCAACTACACTGTTAAAAATTTCCGTATATTTAAGGAATGTTATACGGAAAGGCAATCCGTAATGACGAAAAACGTAATTAATTCCGTAAATACAAAATACGGAAAGTCTCCGTATTTCCTTTGGCTTCGAGTTACGGGGACGAACAATGCCGATTCTACACGCAGATTTCTTCGCCCCTTTAACAAGAAAATTATCGTTTTTGTGGTAGTTACGGTTATCCACGGGACTATGACAAATTCTTTCAGACATAAAAAATTGCATCAGGCGTCTGTAACATTTGGCAACACAAAAAATACACTAAATTTAATAGAAACTGAATTTTCGATTTTGTGTTTTGCTTATAAATACGAAAGTTATACCACAATTTTCAAGTGAGAGTTGTTGGTGAATGGTTAGAGTCGTGGGCTGATAACAATATGACTCGGGTTCAAACATCACTTAAATACAACATAATTTAACTTTTTTAGTATCATTTTTTGTACACGGTAGAAACCCCACATAACGAAAATTAAAGACTTTTCATTACATCTTTCTATTTTAAAAGGAAAGTACAGAAAACTTACTAGGAAATTAAAGGAGAGGTTTCGTGAAATTTACGGAAAGTCCGTTTCTGGAAATCAATGTGTCCGTAATTTTACAGGGAGTTTACGGACACTTCTGGATAAATTTTTACCATCACTTTTCTGTACAAAGGAAGGAAATTTTTTTTAACAGTGTAGCTACCCGTTGCACAGGAATGTCATATTTAACAAGTGCTGTACTCTGCGAAGCTCAGTTTCTAATGGTATTCCCTGTGGTTTACTGATTCGTAGAGATGATGGTTTATCGCGGGAAAAGTTGACTGTTTGCTAGGATACAACGAACTGTGCACATGTCCGACAGTTTTCTTTTATCATTGGCTTTCATGCACGTATGACGTTACTACCCCATTTGACTGGGCCAATGGCGATTCTGATCATATAAGGCAGAGCATTCGTGATTGGTCTGCAAACAACTGAGCCGAGTCAAAACTTTTGTGCACGCAAATCATAAAAGAATAAACTAGCTAGAGTGTTTTAGAAGATATTTTGGCTCAAAATATTATCGCGATTTTCCATTATCTCTACTGATTCGTAAAACCTGCTACTGTTCTACGTCGTGATTGGTTAATATCTCTGGTCACCAAACATAAACCGTAGAACGTTTTGGTTACTATAACGAAACAAGTACTTTTTCCAGCTTTACTACAGCACGCTCCCAAAAAAATATTTCCTAACCACAACTCCAGAAACGATTTTATGATTTCGAAGTTTCACGTGCCCAACGCATGAACAATGCGATGAGTAGAGACCTGCAAAATTCTCGTTTTTATTTGAGGACACGTTAAACTTAAAAAAACGCGTACCTTTTCAATAAGTCTGTCATTGGACCATACTGTATCTGACACGCCCTGGGTAACACTGCGTCAATCATTTAACACTTCACATCTAAGTGCACCAGTCACGTGCGGTTCTATTAGAAAGGGCATGGCCTGACATACAGTACTGTGAAGTGCAGCCTGATGCCAAATAATAACTCGAATTTGGCATGTCTCTATTTATTTGGCAGGTCTCGGGGTAACTCTGCGCCAATGAATGAAATCTCCACAGTTGTGTGCCCCAATCACGTGCAGTTCATTTAGAAAGGGCGTGGCTCCGCGTCTATGAAGAAAGCAATGGAGAAATGACGCCGGCTCCGGTATATACAGTACTGTAAAGTTCAGCCTGATAACAAATAATAACGCGAGTTTACATGTCTCTACATATGGTGTAAGAATACACAATGTGCATACAAGAAGATCTTAATCAACGCTTTTAACAGTGCCATGTTTACCTTGAACAATGTAGGTATACCTGGCTTATTTTGTTGATCATACTCTGGATCTCAGTTATTGACAGAGTTATGAGGAACTTCACAATTAGTTAAATACCAGTCACCGGGCTTCGTACACACACGGAATCGGATCGATAAGTTAATTACACGAAATTAATTGGGAGGAATGTGGGACGGCCGCACGCGATTGCCGGAAATTGGGATTGGTGTGAATCAGAGACGCGATTCATTTTGCGGGGTTATTTTTTTACGTTCTCGACACATGCCAGCTTGGGGATGGCTTCCGAATTAGTAGTATGATTTGGGGGCTTGACGGTCAAGGGCGTAGGGCGTCGGAGCCGGAGCCGCCGGCTGCCATCTTGTTACGTCACCCATCCGTTATCATTCCCCCATTTTTAACTTAAAATTTCCCTTTTCCCTCTAAATCGACCAAAATACCCTAAAAATTTCACTTTTTACCTCAAAAATCCCCATTTTTCCCAGAGCAGTCGAGAGGGATTAGTGACCCCAAGGTCAGGGTTCAGTGACCCAGGTTACAGGGATGAGTGACCCAGGGGTCATTAGAGCAGGACCTACGACCTTTGACCCTTGACCCAAAACATAAAAAAAAAAATTAAAAAATAACCAAAAAAAAAAACAATTAAACAATTTATAAAAACATTTATTAGTAAAAAAATCAATTTAAAAAATCGTTTTCAAATAAAAAAATAGTTTAAAAATGTATTTTTATAAAATATTATTTAAAAAACTTTTAATTTAAAAGCCTTCAACCCCGGTAGCCATTTTCCTCTTCCTTCCCTCGAAATTTCCCTTTTTCCCTAAAAAAAAAAAACTCTTAAAGATTTTATGAAAAAAATAGTTTAAAGTATTTTAATTTTAAAAAAACTTACATTTTCGTAAGGTCTCCCCCCACACCACCAATTACATAGTATGTATTATTATTATTAAAAATATATCAAACAAAAAATAAATCAAAATAAAGATGAAACAATATATTCTAAACTTAATAAAGCAATTAAAAAATGATCATAATTAAATGAAAATACTAATAAACCACAAACCAATATAATTAAGGGTAATATAAATTAAACTAACACTAGTTTTAATAATTTAAATAAAATATTGGTCTTGTAAATCAAAAATGAATAGTATATTCTTAAAACTTCAAAGGAAGAAATTATATCTTTAACGGCAGTTCAAGTAGGATTTATTTAACCCCTATAGGAATTATATCATTTAATCCTATACAAATTCCATTATTAAATACAATAATTTTATTAACTTAAGGAGTAACAGTTACATGGGCTCATCATAGACTATTAAATAATAATATAAAATAAATAAATCAAAGCCTAACAATTACTATTGTATTAGGTTTATATTTTACCTTGCTTCAAGCATATGAATACTTTCACTATCAGAGATTCAGTTTATGGATCAAGATTTTTTATAGCAACAGGGTTTCATGGTCTTCACGTAATAATTGGCACCACTTTTTTATTTGTTTGTGGTTTACTACAATTTAACTTTCATTTTTAAAAATGAAAGAGAAATTTAAAAGTTTGATAAACTTTTACAAAATTAGATTAAATAGTCGAAAACCAATTACGAAAGGTGAAAAAAGACATTTAAATCCGGGGGTGAAAAGAGAAATTTAAAAGTTTACATATATTTTAACTAAAAATTAAAAAAAATATTCACAAATAAAAAATAAAATATTAATAATCAAAATTAAAAATTAAAGAAAAATTTAAACTACCATATAAAAATAAAAGTATAGAATACAAACTAATATAGGTAAAGAAGGAAATAAAGTATAAATTAAAAAGTATATGCCAGCTTGGAGACGCTCGGGCTGATATCCCCAACCAAAAATTAAAAATAAAGTAGGAATCAATCTAGATTAAAAAAACAAATAAGAGTATATAAATATTAACTCTTTATATTTATAAACATTTATTTATGTTTAATTGACCTTATATTAATGTTATAAGATATAAATACCTTAGGGATAACAGCGTAATTTTTATTGAGAGTTCAAATCGACATAGGAGATTGCGACCTCGATGTTGGATTAAGATTATAGTTAGTTGTAGATGTTTAACTATTAGGTCTGTTCGACCTTTAAATTCTTACATGATCTGAGTTCAAACCGGTGTGAGCTAGGTTGGTTTCTATCCTTAAAATAATATTTTATATTAGTACGAAATTATATTTTGCTATGTTATTAAGATAAGACATTTATTTCAATTTAATCCTTCTATTGTTTTTGGTATCCAAAAATGGAATGGTGAAACTCCTCTTTTGATTATTAAAGATCATCCCGGGATTTAAATTTCTTTTTTCACCTTTCGTAATTGTTTTTTTCGATTCTTTAATCTAAAGTTGTAAAAGTTTATCAAACTTTTAAATTTCTCTTTCATCCCGGGATTTAAATTTCTTTTTTCACTCTTCGTAATTGTTTTTTCGACTGTTTAATCGAATTTTGTAAAAGCTTATCAAACTTTTAAATTTCTCATTGAAAAATAAATTACCTAAACATCGAATATCTTGACAATCCCTAAAAGAATGAATAACAACCCCTGAACATAGAAATAATAAGGCTTTAAATAATGCATGAGTTAATAGATGAAAATAAGCCAAATAAACAAAGAATATATATTATTAAACCCAGCTGATTTAAAGTAGATAAAGCAATAATCCTCTATAAATCAAATTGAAAATTAGCACAAAAACCAGATATAAATATAGTAATTAAAGAAATAAATAATAAAAATTTTGACTATAATCTATTAACATAAACGGGATTAAACCTGATAAATAAATAAATACCAGCCGTAACTAATGTAGATGAATGAACTAAAGATGAAACAGGAGTAGGAGCAGCCATAGCTGCTGATGACCAAGTGGAAAATGGAATCATAAATACAGACAATCGAAGCGATTCGACTATGTTCTCCACCGCAGTAACGCAAGATCTGTTTGTCTATGTTTTTTTTCATTTAATATTGGTCCAAACTACAGTGGACATAGTCTTGCTGCAATACGCAACGTCTACTGGCTGGCTATCTGCTAATGGAATGCCGAGTTACCCGTCCGTCTGACGGAAACATTTGACTGTGTGACGTGGACTTTCCGCTGTATTCTACTGGTTTTATCAGTGAAACCTGTCCTCCTCGCGAGTCATAAGTAGGGCCATGATTTTTCGCGTAAAAACCGGAGCGCACAGTAGACTTCATTACTATATACACACCTCGGCTGTTGTCATGCCTCCATTTTCTGCTGGTGTCGTTTGCGCATTTGACCGAGCCACTCAGGATTCTGTAACTCCGGCACTGAACCTTCGTGATTCGTGCGCTAGCAGTTAACACGAACCAGCACATGTTCCATCTAATCAAAATTGGGGGACGGCATCGCAGTGCTTTGAACTATACCTAGAGAAGTGCAAAATTCGCGTCATTATTTGAGTACATGTTAAACTTAAAACAAATCTCCTTTGCAATACGTTTGCCGCTGGACAAGTCTTTATTTGACACGCCCCTGGTAACTTTGCGCCAGTAAATGAACGCTCCACAACCTTGTGCCCCAATCACTTCCAGTTCACTCAGAAATACGTGACTTAACGTCAAGGCAGCAGCCAATGGAGAAACGATGCCTGCTCGAGTGTATAGAGTACTGCGAATTTTAACTTGACGAAAAAAAAAAATAATGCGTATTTTGCAGGTCTCTAACTATGACTTACCTCGATATCTTTTCGCGAAATATCACTGCCCCTAGTCAAAAGTATTCCGACTCCTTACATTGAAGCCTTTACCCGAGTTCCCCCGTATGGGTTCTCTAAAAGCTATTCTCGTCACCTGTAATATTCCAACATTTCCTGATCTTAAGGACAAACTCACTCAAGATATTGTAACGAGCTTGATCTCTTAACACTTTGAGGACTATACTCGAGTGTAGTTCGGGCAAAACTTGTTCGAATATTTCATTCCACTTAAAACACGAAACGTGTCCGGGTTAACTTACATCGATTCCCTATTTCATAAGGATTTTAAATAGGAACTAATACAACATCAACAACGAACTCCTTTAATGAACGACACATTTTCGTATAGTTACGGAAATCAACACGATGGGATGTACATCTCGTTAGATACGAAAGAACATTTGGTTGGAAAACGGTAAACTCGGCACTCCATTGGTTTGCAGCCGGCTAGTACGGAAAGACTGGTGGCGTTTTGACCAGTAGAATGGCGCTAAGTGACAATAGGGTCCAATAGAACACGGTGTCCCTTCAGTGGTGTGGATATAGGTGACTAACATCTAGCTTGTCTTTAAAGCTGGTAAAAGTGTGCCCTTTGAGGACGGCACAAATTTACTAGCACTGAGAACAAGTTTGAAGTGAGCTGCCTATATTCTACACTACAGCAATATCATTTTGGTTGGTCTGTATTTCCACTTACCATTGTCCTATTGGCCCTGGTTACACCGGGCACGCCTACTATACTCTGCAACGTTTATTATTGGCTGGCCGTCGACCAATCAAGTCACGCGTTGGCTGTGTACCAATTAATGTATCGTGATAGAAGTAGCAAGTTTTACAATTCATCGTGATCGTTTGAAAAATTATTAAAAGAACAGTTTTATCCTTACAAAATAAAATGTTGACAAGTTATCATTTTCTAATTGGATTCCCATAAAGTCTAGTGAAATAGTACAACTATAAAAGTGTGAGCTTTGTCTACAAGAGCAAATTAATTTCCATATAAACGCATCCCGCGTATATACGTGTATACTCCTCAAAGTGTTAATACGTTTTTCAGATTTAAGCGAATACCCTTTCGGTCTGCGATGCCTTGCTGACGCATTTGCACATATTGACATCGAGGTCTTGAGAGCCGATGAGGGAAAAGCGACGTGAGTATGGAGCAGTGCCGAAATGCAAGGGTGGGGCAAAACGGGATATACCCGAGGAAACCCCGCCGACCAGCGGCATCGTTCTTCACGATTCCTGGAAATCGAACCCGGTTCACCTTGGTTGGTGGCGGGTAAACTAACCGCTGCACCACCGCGGCCCCGCGACCCGAAGCGATGGCACTTGGTTAAGGCCCGTCTAGAATCGCATTGACACACAACGTTAAACGCTAAACGTCGCTATAAGAAAAACTGGCATGCCTACAATCGACGCTGACAGGAATACAAATAAGTATGTGGGTGTATATCCACAAATATTTTTGTTTGTGTTTGAAATTTAAAGGAACCTTTTGCTAAAAAAAAAAAAAAAAAAAAAGAGGCCGCAGACTTAATAGTTACACTAAATTATTTCTTAAAGCATTTTGCGTTGTTTATAAATTGATTTCGAATAACAATAACAAATTTAATACGTACGGCGATAGTGGTGCTATCTGTTGTCAATCGTCTGTAACATTTGTTTTGAATTGTTTGTGGACGTCTTGAATTCTGATTGGCTGGCGTAAAACGCAAAACGCAAAGACTTGAAACTTGGCCAACTTCTACCGCGTTGCGTGTTACGTTTAGCGTCATGGCGGCGTTTAACGTCGGTTGTAGCCACAGCCATCGTATACGATTCACGGGCTCGTGACTTATTGTAACGCGTTATTGTAGCGTCAACGCGATTGTGGACGGGCCTTAAAGGCGCTGCAGCGTCGCTCATAATTCGCCTGCAGGCTGGAATGTGGCAGGGCAGGAAGGGGTTGGCCGTTGCCACGGGCAACGGTCCCGGACCCAGCGCGGGAAGTAAATAGGAAATGAGGGCGGAAGTTAGCTAACCCCTTCCCTTCTGCGCCCCTTGCAGCGCAGAACTCGTGGCCGTAGATCGACCTTCCTCCGCACAACCACATGGGAAAATTACAGGGGGAAAATTTCCCCTTCTTAATTACCGATGTGGCTGGCCCAATGGGCATAGTACATTCCCAGCATCCTCGCACTTTCTGAATCAAACCTTTAAAAAAATCATCCTGTGTATGGAGTGTTTGGTTGTGTCTTAAAAACTTCACGTATTACAGAGAGGGGTAGCGAAATTTCGCGGAAAGATTTCAAGACAAGTTGTATTCCAAAACAATGCGGGGTCGTTTATCTATCTTGATTGGCTAAATTACTTTTCGACAAGAGTTAATTGTCTGCATACGAATCACGTAGGACCCGTGCCAATGTTGCCGAATTTTGAGTGGCCCGGTCAAATATGAAAACGCCTTCTCAAGCAGATATTAACCAATGGCAATAGACAAACTGCTGTTGGGTGATTATAGTATTAAAGTCTACCGCGCACTCACATTTTTTTTCGCGAAAAATCACTAGCTCTAATTATAAGCTGCTGACGGCACTTTTGAAAGCCCTGCTTATGTTTTGATCTACTTGTATGCACGTTCTGTATTCCTCCGCCTTACATAAAATTAACATCCATAGACTAAATATGAGGTAGACCGCTTATTCGTCTTCGGAGCATGTACCCAACATTGACCTAACCCAATCCTAAAAAACTCCTACACAACTGTCAAAGTCACATGGTCAACAGTGACGAACGTGTTTATTTATATCATAAATTAAAAATGACTGTCATTTTTATGTGAACAAAATATATTTACCAGATTTAGTTTAACCGAACTGCATTACAAATTGGTTAGAGAAAGTGTGTGTGTGTGTGTGTGTGTGTGTGAGTTTGTGTGTGTGTGTATATATATATATATATATATATATATATATATATTATATATATATATATATATATATATATATATATATATCAAAGCATTTGTTTACAAAACAAGTTTTCTAACCTAGAATCCAAACCACGTCATTTTCGCTAGACGTGTTGGCAGAAAAGCAGTACAATGTTGGGACACGGAGATTGGTTCTGCACAGCCAGCGAGATAGGTCTACCTCATTGTTAGTCTATGTTAACATCGCCGTGGACCACGTCACCTTATTCATACGTCGGTCAAGTGAAACTGCGAAATTATTAAGAAAGTAAATACTTTATAAATCTGCTCATTTTTACAATTCGATGCATTAAAATCAGAAAGCGAAAAAATAAATTTTAAGTTATCACAAATTGTTACCCAACACTTTTTATTCGACGTCATGGAACTACTTTCCAGCCCTCGTTACCAACTTCGCCGGGCGAATGTCCCACAGTGCGTCGCTTAAAATATTTGCAGGCAGGGGCAGTGACTTTTTGCTAAGGTTCGTTTTTAAAGTACTCGATTTATCGTGAACAACCTTTACATACAATTTATACTTGTGTTAACGTAAAAGTATCTTATTTTTGGTTAAATGGAAATTTACTTATATTCTATCTCTTAATTTCAATTTGCCATCTATGGTTGGTATGAATAAAAACAGAGAGAAAATATAGGTAGGTTCGGTATGCCTAGTAAGTAGGGGCGAAAAGATTCCACGACTCGAACTGCAAACCAGATTATTCAGAACCGGTTTCGTGGTACGAAGCGAGGTGGCGCAGTGGTAACTCACTGGACTCGTGTTCGGGAGGACCCGGGTTCGATTCCCGGCCCGGCCATCCTTATCTTCAGCTTTCCGAAATCACTCCAGGCTGGGATGGGTACCAAATAAGAGCGTTCAATTACCTTTATGCTGGACTCCACAATCCTTTGTATAGTCGGACCTCAGATGTTTGTTCATTGGTTGTTGCCCCACATTTGACAGTACAGGCTTCACTTCTTGTTCCCTTGCAAGTCGGCCATTGGCGCGGAGTCGTCCAGGACGTGTCGTATAAACTCTGATCCAATTGCAAAGGTGACTTCAGTGTACACGCGTTTGAAAACTATCTTGTCCTGAAATGAAGTCGCGAATTTTTCCTTCCCCAATCCCTCTTCCCTGCGCAACTTGCACCGTCTCTAATGACCTCGCTGTCGACGAGACGTTACTTACCTACCTATTTCGTGGTCGGATGATTTCAACTCTCACGCGCCCTAGCTGACTGCCAGCCAATCACCGACGTTCAGTGTCGATGATACCGCAACACTGATTGGCCGAGTCGAGTTTGAAATGTCTTCTGACGCAGACGGCCAAAATTGCCAAAGAAAATTTGCAAGTGTGCACGGGCAAGTCTAACCTGCGTATAAATATGTTCAATGATTGGCGGATTACCTAGGAGAGTCTGGTCCATTGACAGACGTATCACTAATGCACATGCGTTTAAAGTTTAATAACGCGAATTTTGCAGGTCCCTAGTAACAAGTAGGGAGACCTTAATTTCGTACGTGTTATGCTTATTGGCAGTGTGTCCTTGTGAGTAGACATTTTCTTAATTGACTGGCCAATCGTAATTGTATAACTAGAGCTAGTGATTTTTCGCGAAAAAATATGAGCACACGATAGACTTCAATACTATTAGCACCCAATAGCAAATTGACTACTGCCATTGGCTGTTGTCTGCTTCAGAATTCCACCGGACCACTCAGAATTTGACAACATTGCCAACGGCTCCTGCGTGATTCACGTGAAGATATTTAACACGTCTCAAATAGTAATTCAGCGAATCAAGACAGTTAAACGACCCTACAGTGTTATGGAACATATTTTCGCGAAATTTCACTACCCCTATATAGAGACATGCAAAATTCGCGTTATTATCTGTCATCAGGCTGAACTTCACAGTACTGTGTGTACTTGAGCCGACGTAGTTTTTTCCGTTGGCTGCTGAGTAGATGTAAAGTCCCTACCTTTTCGACAGAACCGCACGTGACTGGAGCACACAGTTGTGAAGTGTCAATTTACTGGCGCAGAGTTACCCAGGGCGTGTCAAATAAAGTTTGGTCCAATGACAAGCACATTGAAAGGTACACGTTTTTTAAGTTTAATGTGTCCTCGAATAATAACGCGAATTGTTGCAGGCCTCTATTTATAAATTGCTTCCTTAATTTTATTGGGATTTTACTGGAAAGCAATGCAGCATTAGCGACGAATTTCGGATGTGAGAGACAGATTTTCTTATAATTACTGAAAATATCATGATATACTGTAAATCAGTTTACACATTAAATATAACACGCTGAAGAAAACTGACAGGGGTAACACGCACACGCTCGCACGCAATCACACAGACAGGAATTTCTCTTGAATGCATGGCTATATAAATACATAGGCCCTATCAAAATCCCAACTGTAATGTTTAATGTCATTTTTTAGGTTCATGGAAATCGTTTTAGGGAACAACATTAAATATTAATTTGACTTTTATTACTACCTTTACAAAGTAAATTAAAAAGTAAAACCCCAATAATTTAAAGACAGTATTTTCAAGAACTGTAACTAGAGACCTGAGAAATTCGCGAGTTCAACGATCTTCAGGCTAGACTCTACAGTCTTATGTACAAATATGCCGATGTCAACTGTCCACTGGTTGTCTGCTGTCACAGTGGAAGGCGACGATTAGGCCAGCCTTCTCCATGAGGTGCCAAACACCGTTTGGACCAATGGCTAATGTTATATAAACACACATTTTTTGACGTCTAGCTTGTCCTGAAATGAATTCGTGAATTCTTCAGGTCTCTAACTATATCAGCGGAAAACATAAAACAATGGTTACAGATAAAATACTAACTGTATTCCAAAACGCTTTAAATCAGGTCCACATTGATGATTGGGTGATTTTAATTGTTACGTGTCCCGAAATTTTCAAATTCGTACTAATTAGTACAGATGTGCAAAATTCGCGTTATCATTCGGTGAGAGAATAGACTCCATTGCCCTATGAACAAGTGAGCACACTCCGTGGATTCATTGGCCGCTGCACTTTAATAATAGGCACCTATAGGCTGTTCACGGTTTTTAAGGTCCTTCCAACAGGCATTAACCACTAATAAATATATCTTATTGCAGCCTCAGGCATTAAATTTTGAGTGCAGTGGAATGTATTCACTCTGTTTATTGGTCACATTGCAATGTTTATATTAAAAAGCAGCAGGAAGATGGAAATATAACGAAAGGAAAAATTTAGAAGGGCCTTCAAATGTTCTCACTTTATTGTGAACAGCCTATATTTGCTTGATCTCCTTAAAAATAGATCGGCCATCCCGCAGCTGAACTAATATTACTGGTTCAAGAGTTTTCCGAGGTGTCCCAGACATATTTCCGGCCAGTGACTTAAATAATAACGTGAATTCCGAAGGTATCCACTAATCAGTAAGGCCACGTATTTCACGTGAAAACTTTTATGCTCATGCTATACTTCAATATCCTACGTCCACATCCACAACTTTCGTTGGTTATTGGCCGCGCGTCCATAGGCTGTTCACGATAAAATTAGCACTTTTGGAAGACCTGCTTAAGAACTATTTGTACGCACATTGTGTATTCTTCCGCCTTATGTAAAATTAACATTGCTATGGGCCGCATCACTTTATCCATACGTCGGTCTAGTGAAACTGTGGAATGATAAGAAATGGGAACATTTTACAAACAAATTCATTTTTACACTTGGATGCATTAAAAAATCAGAAAGCGGACTAATAATTACGTTATCGCGAACAGTCGCCTAAAACTTTTTATTCGGCGTTAAGCTATGTAACTACTTTCCATTCATCGTTACCAACTTTACTGGGCGCATGTCACTCTCTGCGCCCGTTACGATATGTACAGGCAGGAGCAGTGACTTTTTTCGTAGGTTGATTTCAAAAGTGGCCACTTTATCGTGAACGGCCTTACGTGAATCTACACGTTATTATCTGACCGCGGTGTCTAAACTTTACTGGGCGAATACCAGTCACTGAGCCCGGTAATACACATGCAGGTAGAAGCAGTGATATTTTTCGTAAGTTGATTTCGAAAGGCTTAACCCTTTGAGGACAGCACAAATTGATTGCCACCAATGGCAAGATTGAAGTGAGCTGCCTATATATTTTTCACTATAGCATTATCAATTGTGTTGGTCCCTGTATTTCCACTTACCAGTGTCCTATTGGTCCTGGCTACGTCGGACACGCCTACTGTACTCTGCAACGTTTGCTATTGGCTGGCCGTCGACCAATGAAGTCAGGCGTTGGCTGTGTACCATTTAATGTATCGCGATAGAAGTTACACGTTTTACAATCCATCGCGTTCGTTTGAGGAATGATTAGAAATGACAGTTTTATTAATACAGACTGAAATGTTGACTAGTAGTCATTCTTTACTTACATTTCTATAAAGCTTAGCGAAATAGTAAAACTATAAAAGTGTGAGCTTTGTCTTCAAGAGAAAATACATTTCCATATAAACGTACCCCCGAGTGTATACGTGCGTACTCCTTAAAACTTTGAGGTCGGCGCACTTCCATCAATTTCAAAGACAAGCTAGACGATAGTGATCCATATCCATGGCTGCATAGTCTATAGGTCCCTATTGTCACTTAACGTCATTCTAGTGGTCAAAACGACCCCAGCCTTTCCGTGTTGGCCAACTGTGAACCAATGGAGTGACGCGTTTACCGTTTTCCAACCAAATGTCCTTTCGTATGTAACAGGATGTCCGTACATGTCATCGTGCTGATTTCAGTAGCTATACAAAAAAATTTGTCGTTTATTGACGGAGATCGTTGTTGATAGCGTGTTAGTTCCTATTTAAAATCCTTATAAAAGGGGTAATTGATGTAAGCATATCCTGAAGAGTTCTAAGTGGAGCCATTTTCACTCATACAAGTAGTTGAAATTCACTGCGAATCAATGGTTGTCCACTGATTCGAATTTAGTGTGTGTGCTATGACGACATGGCGTGTTTGAAGGGGGTTTTGAAATACACCGTAAAAAACGCTATCTTTAGTGCAGAACACGATATGTTGCCGCAAAGAAAAATTTGTTTAAATATGAATTTCTGCAAAAGTAGGCTAGCCACAAACGGTATTTCTGTTTGAAATATATTGCATTGGCGTTAAAATAGTTCAGAAGATGTATTTATGTTAATGTCAGTTATACGGAAAAGAAAATACGTATGCGCTATGAAAAAAAACAATCGTGGTCAGCAAATAAGATAGAAGTATCAAATATTTCGAAATTATATCCACAAAAAATAAATAATAGGATGATGACTCCGAAACTCTAACCCAAAATGCACGTGTTACTTTGTCTTAATGTGTTTCACCTACTTTTGATAGTTCATGTTTAGCACCTTGAGGACTCAAAACCATAAACTCGCACGGGTGTATATTCTCTGTTCCACTTGTACGTAACCAAAGCCTACAGGGACATTTTAGCCTAGTAATAATGATTATTCGGACTAAGTAATACTGACTCAAACATATATTATGTACAACTAACTTTACATAGAGCATAGAATAAACTACAAAGTTCGTGTATTTTCTCTCCACGGCAAATAAATTTTTCACAGACATTGCAATTGTAATTTCACCACTGTAAAATTACCGAAAATTTGCTTGTGTAAATATACGCTCACAGATATTTGAGAACGTAATGTAAGTTGTTTGTTCGTGCAGGTACGTGCAGCAGACGACGAACTCCCCCGTCGACATGCGTGTGGGCATCCACACGGGAGCAGTCCTGGCTGGGGTCCTCGGACAGCGGCAGTGGCAGTTCGACGTCTACTCCAAGGACGTGGAACTGGCCAACAAGATGGAGAGCAGCGGCCTGCCAGGGTAAGCAGCGTACGCACGCGCTCTGGATCTGAGTCAGTGAGACATTCACTGTTTCACTCAGTCGAAGGTATCTGACTGATTCAGCAGTCACTTCAGTGAGTTTAACACATTTAGGTCTGCACACATTTACTGGCACTTAAGACAAATTAGAAGTGAGTCACCTATATCCACTACTGCAAGACCACCGGTTCTGTTGGTATCTGGGTTAGAACTCACCATCGTCCTATTGGTGCATACTACAACCGGACACTACCCTGTACTTCACAGCGTTCATTATTGGCCGGTCATCAACCAATGGACAGCCGAGCTGATATAAAATTTATCGTATACAAGTACATACAATCAATCATGTCCCTTGAGTGACTATTATAAAAAGTAGACTTTCTATCATTAGCAATATCATTGTTACTTCGCTGTCATGTTCTTGTGAGGTCGTGTTAAATACTAGACTAACAAAGACTGCACATCCATGCGAGTTTCGTTTTGAACACCAAAGACATTTTCAAATTAGCTATGCTCGAACTACACTCGAGCATAGGCTACAAATTGTGCTAACTGATGAATCAGTAGGGGTTATGAAATCTCGCGAAAAGATTTCAATACAAGTTATATTCCAAAAAAAAACTGTAGGGTGGTTTACCGGTCTGGATTAGCTGAATTACTTTTCCAGAGGGGTTAACTGTCAGCACACGAGTCGTGCAGGAGCCGTGCCGGTGTTGCCAAATTCTGAGTGACCCGATCTAATTATGAAGATGCGTTCTGAAGAAGACAGCAACCAATGCCAGTAGTCAGTCTGCTGTTATGTGCTAATAGTATCGAAGTCTACCGTGTACTCACATGTTTTCGCAAAAAAATCACTAGCTCTATGAATCAGTGAAGAAATGCCAGATTTCTTCTACTTATTGATTCAATGATATTTGCACTGATTCATCAGTCATTTTTTCACTGTTTACTTTGGCGGTTTATTTTTGAATGATGGATCAGTTTAACAGCGTGTAAAAATGGCCTTCAAACAAAGTGTATCTAGTGAAATAACAACGAATAAACCAAATAAACTAATACGAAATACTTTCTAAAAAAATTTTTCGTTTTTCAAAACGCCATTTAATTAGGTAATAGGAACACTCAGTCTTTCATTCCGTTTTTACGTCTTACATTTCGATTCCATGTAATCGCCACAGCACTCTATTTAAAGGTTTAAACTGTATATAATGTGGTGGAGAGAGTGCACTCATATATACTATTCGTTTTAACAATCCTAACGGCACCCAACATTGCCAAGTTCCATATTTACCAGGCGCAAAAGTATTTAATAGTCATCGTAAATAAAATATGACTAAAACACATGTCCGTTGCGTATTACAGGATGACGAAAAGGATATATGGAGCTTGGACTGAAATGGAGATGGGAATGGCTCTTGTCGTATAGAAACGGGGACATGGGTTTTAATGAATGCTGTCGACAATACAACATTCCAAAGCCAACATTGAAAAGGCACTTAGACAGGAAGAATGTTGTAGCTAACGAATCCGTAAAAGCCATAGACCGTACCACCTCCCTTCCACCCGAAGTAGAGCAACAACTCGTTGATCATATTTTAATATTAGAAGAGCTTCTGTTCGGGGTAACAATCACTGATGTCAGGAAGTTAACATTCCAAATTGCAGAGCAAAATGAAATACCACACAGCTTCAACAGATAGACAGAAATGGCAGGGAAGAAATGGGTTTATGCCTTTAAAAGCCCGTCATAAGGAATTACCGCTACGTGAGCCCGAGTCCACTTCCATGGCACGTGCAAAGGTATTCTACAAGAAGAACGTGTTGGGATTTTTTTATATCCTGGAAGAAGTTATAAATGAAAACAAAATTGATGCTCTTCGTGTGTTCAATGTGGATGAGATGGGTGCCAGAAAGTGTTGGCTATGAGCTATTGGGAGCTATTGCAAGTGGGGAAAGAGATGTCAATACAATAGTGTGTTGTACTAGTGCGTCAGGGATCTATGTTCCACCTATGATAATCTTTAAACGCATGAGAATGGTGCATGAGCTGCAGGTTGGTGCCCCTCCTGGAGGTATTGTTGACATACCGGAAACAGGGTACATTAACAGTTAACTTCTTTGTAAAATGGTTACAACATTTTATTGCTGTCATCAAACCAAACATCGACAACAAGGTTCTCTTAATTCCAGAAGGTCATTTGACACATTCGAAGAATGTAGAAGCTTTGGAACTTACAAGAGCCAATGGCGTCCTAATGTCGCAGTTGCCTGCCCACACAACTCATCGACTACAACCTCTGGACAGGTCCTTCTTCAAGCTATTATAAACTTATTACACCCAGGCAGTTGAAAAATGGCTTCGAACAAATCCCGGTTTGTGTGTTATCCAGTATCAGGTTACCCAACTTGTAGCAGAGTCCTCTACAAGGGCAGCAACTATTCAGAATGCCATTAACGGATTTCGTGCTTGTGGAATCTGGCCGGCGGATCGTAATATTTTTAACGATTCCGACTTTTTAGCAGCTGCAAGTCTGGAAGAAAACAAACGCCACTCCGATGAAAATGAGACGGATACGCCTTCTTGTAAGCCTACAGAAAACATCAGCGATCCAGCAGGTAGTGAAATAATTAGCCCTAATGATAGGCCTACTCAGCAGGAGATGATCTCGAAGTTGAATATTTCTATTGAAGCAATTTCTCCGATTCAAACATGCCCCGAACATGTGTCCACACCAGCAAGGCGGGGAGCTCAACGTGCTGTTGTACTGACAAGTAGTCCGTACAAACGTGATTTGATGGCTGCGAAAGATAGGAGAAGGAAGACGACCAGCAAAGTAGATAATAAAACTACAAAAGGGAAGGGACGTTCTGCATGTGCAAACAAGCTTTTTAAGAACATCTCCAGACAACAATGCACCTTCTACTTCGTTCGCATCCAATGTAACCATAGAACTTGTGCAAAACGATTGGTTTTGTTCAGTATATGAGGAAAATCTCGTAGAAAATATGGTGCAATGTTTACAGTGTCACACCTGGTTACATGAAACCTGCGCAGGGGTTAAATCAGGCCTGAAACTTTTTTTTTGTGTTGCATGTAAATGATTTGTTTGTTTTATTTAGGGTGAAATATGTACTTGTATACACTTAAAACATCATTATAGCTGTTTCCATGGACAACATTTAGTATTAGACTATTTCTGTTTGTAGCGGTACGATTTTGGATACTGGTTTCCTATATAGTACCGATTGCAGTCTTACACTAAGAAATTTTGTCTGTGTCGCTATTTCAGCTAACTAGACATGTTAATGTAGATATGTATGCATATATGTAGGCTGCTTCGTACTAAATCAATATTGGAGCAGTACATTGACGATTGTCCCAAATTAATGCAATAATGTAAAAAATGGCACGCCTTAGGCACCTGCCCCTATAGTAAACTATCGTAAATATGTTTATTTCACGTAATTATTTGGCTACATTCAATGAAAACAATATTTAATTCGTTACTGTAGTCGGCCGCCACTTATTCAATCAGTGAAATTATTTCACGTCACTAATTCAATCAGTGAAATTTTTTCACTGAAACAGTCAGTTGTTTACCACTGATTCTAAGTGGAGACATTTTCACTGACTCGAGTAGTTGAAATTCACTGGATTCGAATCTAGAGAGTAGGCTACTCCGTTCGCAATTACTTCCAAATTTTCTGAATCCCTGCTGAAGTGCTGCTTCCAGGAAATTCGTTTATCCTAGTGAAGCGAAGTGTAGTGGAGAGATTTGCGCAGCTCTGAACATCGTAGGTCCTGGGAGCCGATGAGGGTGATGCGAGGTGAGTGTGGAGCAGCACCGGAACGTAAATGCGGGGGGAAACAGGAGATCACCGAGAAAATCTGCTGGAACCAGCGGCATCGACCGATACAATTCCCACGTGTGAAAATTCGGGAGCGATCCCGCCAAGAATAGAACCTAGGGTTTATTCTACTCAGGTTGGTAAGAGTAACGCTTTTAGTTTGGCAACAAAAATTTTTTTGCCGTCAGGTTGTACCTACTGGTGTTGTAGGTGAACATGATTTTTACGATTTGTATGTAATTAATGCGATTGTGTAGAACCTTCTTATTTATAGTGTGCCATAACTAGAGACATGTTAAATTCGCGTTATCACTTGGCATCAGGCTGAACTTCACAGTTCTGTACGTACCGGAACCGGCGTCGTTTTCCCATTGGCTGCTGCATAGATGTCAAGCCACGGCCTCTATACGCTCAGTTATACTGAGCTACACGTGATTGTGGCACACAAATGTGAAGTGTTCAATGATTGGCATAGCGTCACTTAGGGCCTGTCAGATACAGTATGATTCAATGGCAGACGTATTACAAAAGTACACGTGTTTAAAGTTTAACGTGTACCCAAATAATAACGGGGATTTTACAGGTCTCTAAACCTACAAAGAGGAAGCATTGTTCTTCGCACTAGAGTGGAATATAAAGAACTATGTCCACATGTTTAATATTCTGTCGCAAAACCCGGATTTAGCAAAACGTTGGATTACACAATTAGTAGGGATAGGAAAATTTCGCGAGTTCATTTCAGGACAAGCTAGACTTCCAACACGTGTACACTGAAGTCAGCTTTTAAATTGGATCTCAGTTCATTAGACACACCCAGGACGACTCTGAGCCAATAGCAGACTTTCAAGGAAACAAGTAGCGAGTGTTATACTGGCAGGTGTGGAGTAACATTGGCTACTCTCTGGAGCAGCAGCCAATGGACAAACAGCTGAGACCCGACCACACACAGGACTGTGGAGTCTAGCCTACAGGTCATTGAACTCGCGAATTTTTCGTATCCCTAACAATTAGTTAACTTGAATTTTCCAACTAAATCTATATAAAAAAAAACACTTCAACTGTTGTGCCCAAATTGTGAGTCGGTGTTGGATGCAGTGGGAAGATGAGGGCATGCACACCCGACCAGAAGGCTCGAAATCGTGAAATAGTTTAACACTTTAACGACTTAGATCGAGCAAAAATATTTTGAAGACTTCGTTATCATTGAAAAGAAAACTAACATTTCCATGCAGTCGTTGTACTGTCTGTGTTTAACAGGATCTAACAAGAACTCTACAGCTCAGTAACAATAACTTTCCCGACTACAAAAATATTTTGTTTACATCTCCGTGAAAGGACAGGTGTAATTGTAAAACACCTTACACAAATAAATACACTTGGGGACAAAATCAACTCATCGCCTTGGTGACTGATAGAGATCTGCAAAATTCGCGTTATTATTTGGGGACACGTAAAACGTGTACCTTTGCAATAGGTATGTCATTGGACCATTCTTTATCTGACACGCCCTGGGTAACACTGCGCCAATCATTGAACACTTCACAGTTGTGTGCTCCAATCACGAGCAGTTCGTTTAGAAAGGGCGTGGCTTGACATCTACGCAGCAGCCAATGGGAAAACATCGCGACTCCGGTACATATAGTACTGTGAAATGCAGCCTGATGCCAAATAATAACGCGAATTTTGCATGTATCTAGGGACTGTCGACCAGCCAATAATGAAGGTTGTAAAGCACAGTAGGCGTGTACATTGTCATGTTGGCCTGCACTAGAACTGTAGTGAGTGGGAACACATAGACCAATAGAACCTGTGTTCCTGCAGTCGTGGATATAAGTAGCTCACTTATAACTTGTCTTGGTTGTCTTGTATATGTCTGCTCACCTCAAAGTGGTAATAATATTTTTTATGGCTTTCCTGCGCAGTTAAAGGAAAGGAGAAAAGTACACAGCTCCTTTTAATGACGACGATATTTATTTCGCAATTCAATTCGTTACTTTTTTTTTCCATTGAAATGCGCTTGCTAATGAACATTCAGTGTCAAACTGCGGGGTATTTTGACTGTTTGCCAGTTTGAACACCATTGGAACGTGTGAATAATAGTTAAAAAAATAAATCTAATACTTAAAGTTTTGGTTAGGGGGAATATATCAAGGTCTGTTAAAGGGGAAGTTGGTCCAAGAAGGCCATATTGACGAGGGGTCTAGGGGGCGAGGGACAGAGCCGTGAAGTAGCTTGCAGCCATGCCCTGGCCGCCCTGCATGCATTCCTCGCGGCATTAGTTCCCGTGCGAGCAAGCTATTTGTTGTTTTTACAATGGTCACGTGTTTCCTGTTGTCCGAGTAGACTGTATGGTGCCAGGGACAAGGTGTGCTGTTGCAGTTTGCAACAATAATTTATATAACACGAAATTGCACGGCAATTATTTTCTTCTCGTAGTTTTCCTAAGGATGCGCGGAAAACGAAATGGATCTTTAAATGCAGAAGAGAAGACAAATTCAACCCAGATACATCTTACGCCTGCTCTCAACACTTCGAAGGAAATGTTCTGTTCTGAAACAAGTTTTGAAGGACAAATATATCCGGTATCGATATCTAACTATTCCCAAATAATTTGGACAGCCATAATAGAAAGTAAAATAACTTTCAGCAGCATTATAATTGTTATCATGAACTCCCCGCTCATAACGATGTTTCTTGCTAATGTCTTCTGCTTCAGGTTTTAGATTCTGACCTGTCAGGGAACTGTTTTCTTTCGAATTGAACAATGAAGTAATACTACCACATTGAAGTAATACTAACACATTGACATAAAATACTACCACAATGAAGTAATACTACCACATTGAAGTAATACTAACACATTGACATAAAATACTACCACAATGAAGTAATACTACCACATTGAAGTAATACTACCACAATGAAGTAATACTACCACATTGAAGTAATACTACCACATTGAAGTAATACTACCACAATGAAGTAATACTACCACATTGAAGTAATACTACCACATTGGAGAAATACTAACACATTGAAGTAATACTGCCACATTGAAGTAATACTAACACATTGAAGTAATACTACCACATTGAAGTAATACTAACACATTGAAGTAATACTGCCACATTGAAGTAATACTACCACAATGAAGTAATACTAACACATTGAAGTAATACTACCACAATGAAGTAATACTACCACATTGAAGTAATACTACCACATTGGAGTAATACTAACACATTGAAGTAATACTGCCACATTGAAGTAATACTAACACATTGAAGTAATACTACCACAATGAAGTAATACTACCACATTGAAGTAATACTAACACATTGAAGTAATACTACCACAATGAAGTAATACTACCACATTGAAGTAATACTACCACATTGAAGTAATACTACCACATTTAATTAATACTACCACAATGAAGTAATACTAACACATTGAAGTAATACTACCACAATGAAGTAATACTACCACATTGAAGTAATACTACCACATTGAATTAATACTACCATAATGAAGTAATACTACCACATTGAAGTAATACTAACACATTGAATTAATACTACCACAATGAAGTAATACTACCACAATGAAGTAATACTACCACATTGAAGTAATACTACCACATTGAAGTAATACTGCCACATTGAAGTAATACTACCACATTGAATTAATACTACCACAATGAAGTAATACTACCACATTGAAGTAATACTACCACATTGAAGTAATACTAACACATTGAAGTAATACTAACAAATTGAAGTAATACTACCACATTGAAGTAATACTAATACATTGAAGTAATACTACCACATTGAAGTAATACTAACACATTGAAGTAATACTGCCACATTGAAGTAATACTAACACATTGAAGTAATACTACCACAATGAAGTAATACTACCACAATGAAGTAATACTACCACATTGAAGTAATACTAACACATGAAGTAATACTACCACAATGAAGTAATACTACCACATTGAAGTAATACTAACACATTGAAGTAATACTACCACAATGAAGTAATACTACCACATTGAAGTAATACTACCACATTGAATTAATACTACCACAATGAAGTAATACTACCACATTGAAGTAATACTACCACATTGGAGTAATACTAACACATTGAAGTAATACTGCCACATTGAAGTAATACTAATACATTGAAGTAATACTACCACAATGAAGTAATACTACCACATTGAAGTAATACTACCATATCGAAAAGTTTATGGTAGAATTACGGACACACATTTTTCTCAGTAACGGACTTTCCTTGAATTTACGGAACTTTCCGTGTATCTTTTATAAATTATTTTTCAGTGACATGCAACGCAGTTTTCCAAAAATTGCATCGTTGTCGTTATCACAGTAAAGTGAGCACTTTTGAGGCCTAATTACTTTTTACTTTCAGCTATTTTTTTTTATCCTTTACCCTACTTTTCAAATAAATATTGCCATTTAAGTAATAAATATGTTTATGATCAAATCAACTTAAAATCGTACACACGTTAAGCATCAAGCAAACAATTTAATAAATGTTTTCAATTGTCTGTGCTGTAATTATTCCATAAAATTGGCGCTCTTGGCCAAGTTGTTTACAAGCTTCGTACGTGAATTGAATTGAATTCCAATTTTGAAATGAGGAAAATTAAAAATAAATGTGTAACAAGTTGTTGTGTTCCTCACTGAACATTCGAAGCCAAATACACTTGTGGAGTACTTCACCTTTCCCAGCAATCCAGAAAGGTAAGTTTCTAAACCAATGTTTTGACTGGTATCTAAGTTTGGGCAGTTTATATGGTTACGAACTTTCTTTTATTTCCTATAATAGTCCATACTTTGCCTAAATATTTGTCTCTTTATTCAAATACTACAGTTAACTGTAAAACCAAACAAAATTGTTTTGAAACTTAACTTTTTGGATTGTTGGGAATCTCTGATAAAGGTACCGCCCTGCAGGGTATATATATATATATATATATATATATATATATATATATATATATATATATATATACACACACAGACAAATACAAACATAATTACATCAGTTTAGTAATTATTAATGCTAAAAAAATCCTCACCATGTCCTCTAAAATTATATTTTATCAATATAAATGTCATGAAACAGCCACGACAAAATAATGATTTGTTTTTATGTTGGTCACAAGATAAGCGTTAGTGGCCCAATCGTAGAGAGGTAATAAGCACATAAGTTCAGTCTGGCAGCGAAATATTTTTTTCCCATCCATACACTTTGGTCTAGGGATAAAATAGCACACATTTATTGACTATTATTCCAAATGGGAGGGCTTTCGAAAGTGCTCATTTTACCGTGAATAGCCTAAACGAGGATGTTGCACTGTGTAATATAAATAGATGAAATATTTGACGTCCATTTTGTCCTGAAACGGGATTTTAACACAAATAAGAACGTTCGTAACCTAGCGCCCTGCTCAGCCACCACACTCCTATTGCGGACACTTCACACGAGTCTTGTTAATATTTACAATAATAGACACATTTTCAATCTTCTGTATGGTTGAATTGTTTGAAGCGATGCCGTCTGTTACAAAGTGTTTGTGCTATCTTGTGAGGTTTCAAAATACAGCGTTTAAGACGCAAGGGTTTCAAAGGCACAGGGATAAAGGTTTTTTCATTTTACGGCAGTTAAGAGGGCATCGTATATCCTTGGCAATGTTTGTTCCCGACACACGAAACAATGACAATCACGGATAGCTTCGTATTTTGTTAAGTATACAAATCGGATCCGTTTTCCGTCGTAACGGATCTGATTGACGTACAGAATCGATAAATTTTTATTTAAAAAATATCCGTTAATTGACGGGAATTTTTAACAGAGCCGTTCTGTAGAGATAGATTTTCAGCAAAGTTGCAGTAAATATAGCCACATCTTTTGAATTACAATTGCAGACCACAAGAATAAAAATATTTATTTGACGCTGCCATTACACTATTCTTAGTCCATTTCAAAAGTAACTTTTAATAAATGCCATGAATTAACTCGATTGTGTTTTATTGCGTTTTTATTTAATTATGACATACAGTCATTGAGCGTGTCTGTCTCTCTGCTTGAAAAAGTTACATTTTAAATACGCTATATTCTTAAAACATGTTAATATTCCCCTGGAAGGATGTTTGATTACAACTGAAATTACCTCTTCGCATTCTGTTACTGTATATCAACGTATTAAACATAATACCCTTGTAAATGTGAGGCCATAGCCGCTTCAGATTCCACAGTTTTGACGTTAGCACATTATAATCTCTGAATTCTTACATTATTTTCAATCAAAGAAGCTCGCTCTTTTCTACAAATCTGTTGAGTCTACGACTCTTGATTAAGCAAAGATCTTCAATTTTAACATTCACCTGCATTTCACGTGCTTACCAAACCTCACCTTATAAACGAAAATCATATTAACTGTGATAAAACACGAGCACACAAAACATCGCGATAATAAATTTTATTGCGAGAGGAGTGCATCAGATAAAACGAAACAAGACGTCCGACAGGAGTGCGGTGACGTTTCTTCCCGGAAACTAAACGTTACCTGTCATCTTCAATGGTTTGGCTGTAATGAGAGTTTGTTTTTCGGTTTATATATTCGGCTCGCGCGCCGCGCGCTCGGTTCAGGGCTGCACGCTACGTCACAAGCCGGCAGCCACTCAGCGCGCAGCAGCCGACTGAGCCAACCTCTCCTTTTACAGACCTTGGGAGTATACAGCCTACCATAGTTCGAGCTAAGCACTTACTTTTACAGACCTTAGGAGTATACAGCCTACCATAGTTCGAGCTAAGTACTTACTTTTACAGACCTTGGGAGTATACAGCCTACCATAGTTCGAGCTAAGCACTTACTTTTACAGACCTTAGGAGTATATAGCCTACCATAGTTCGTGCTAAGCACTTAATTTACAGACCTTACGAGTATATAGCCTACCATAGTTCGAGCTAAGCACTTACTTTTACAGACCTTGGGAGTATACAGCCTACCATAGTTCGAGCTAAGCACTTACTTTTACAGACCTTAGGAGTATAGAGCCTACCATAGTTCGAGCTAAGTACTTACTTTTACAGACCTTGGGAGTATACAGCCTACCATAGTTCGAGCTAAGCACTTACTTTTACGCTTAAATAAACGGCATTTGAAATCTGCAATGATGTTCAGTTTCCATTAGGCCATCGTAAAATTTAACATACATTTTCATCCTCCAGGTGAAATTTTTTTTTGCAAGAGGTGTGTATATTATTTATATGAGTAATAATACGATGCATTTTAATAACGAAAATACCTCTGAACTAGTGTTTAGTAATTTTTACACACGTAACTCAACTAGTCCACTGCAAAAAGAAACTACCAGAGAACGTAACGTGCAAGCTGCCTTTTCACCCAAGTTCTTCCAAAAAGACGACAGATAAATTACAGTTCACTAAGAAAGGTGAAATACATCCACGTGTTTTATAAAAGGTAAGCTGTAATTCCTTCCTTGACAACCAAGGCTTTCACATAGTTTTGCACTTGTCATTATTATTTAAGTACACGTGCAATTAATGAATTATTTCTAAATACAAAACCCACTGAATCTGTGGTTATTATGATAATTTCTAAAACATTTGTTACATATTTTTTTATATGGTGTTTTGGCGGCAATTAGTTCAAGGGGCGAGATAACAAGGGAAATTAATAATGTGATATCTGTTTATCAAAATTATTCTAAAACACTACACCGTGAATCTGTTAAATTTACTGAAATAATATTTTCTGCACTTTTCAGATAAAATACAACTATACTAATAATGTTTCACGTGAAAATAATCGTTAGCACTTTAGCAAGATTTGCTTTACACAGGTCCTCACAAGAACAGTGTTCACAGACCGATTCAAATTCTAAACTTCCTCTTCTGGTTGGCCGGATCATAGAAACCGCTGGCTTCAACTTCGGCGTGTAGATGGGGAAGCGTGTATGTATCCAAGTCCTCGATTCATACGCAGACGACCATCTTGACACACACACACACACACACACACACACTGTGTGTGTACGGAAATGCGACTAGAGCGCGCTTCCCGGCGGGTTATCGCTGCACTGAGCGTGGGAAACTCCACGCCGGGATAACTTCAAAATTTGGCCAGTGAGCTCGTGGCATCGCCCACGCCTCAGAGCCACGCGATTTCCTTCCGAGGACCTGAATGACGTCCTCGAAAGCTACTTTAACACACACATATACGCACGCAATAGACGTATTCGCGTGGTTTGCTGTTCCGCTAGTATATTGCTATTTCCGCTAGTTGCCGTTCGTGTTACCGGAAGCACTATTTTTTTTTTTTTACGTACGCTGTTCGGTTGGCTGTAGCAATTGCCATCTTGTGCCATAAAAAGCAGCCATTTCTGCTCTTGCTCGCCGAGGTACAGCAGAAATATCAAAACGAGCAGGGTCGAAAAAAAACAAAATTGCCGCCAAAATAAAACACAAGCGTCGAAGTGTGTCGAGAGAGAAGATTGCAAATTTTTGCTTTTTACGCAGATAATATGTTTGTGTCTCCTGTAAGAAGTGCAGAGGGGAAATAAAAATAACCAAGACGCATTTACTCTCGAAAGTAAGTTACCTAGAGCGGCCAAATTTTTTATATACGTCAATTTCACAGAAGCAAAATTGGTTATCGACATTTTTTTTTTAAACAAAATTTCGTTTATTTATTTTTGACGTTAATTTACTGGCGTTAGTCATTCGTGTCGCGCTGCCGAGGGTAGCTGCTTGTGAAAAATATCACTTGCTTTCAGATAGTAGTGAAAGCATACCACGCGAACACACCTTGTAACAGACAGACAGGGGAGTAATATCATAAGCCTTTCTTTCCTACGGAAAGTAGGCTAAAAATGTGCTTAAAGGACGAAGAATGTCTGAAAGGAAAAACAACTATGGCCTCAAAAGTGCTCAATTTACCGTGTCCGTTGAGCACTTTCGAAAGACCTGCTTGAGATCTACTTCCACGCAAGTTGTGTATTCTTTCGTCTTATGTAAAATTAACACTGCCAAGGGCCTCGTCACTTTGGCCATGCGTCGGTCAAGTGAAACCGTAAAGTTATTAGGAAAGTAAATATTTTATAAACAGTTTGCTCATTTCTACACCCTGGTGCATTAAAAAAAAACAGAGACCTAAAGAAATCAGTTAAGTTATCACAAATATATATATATTATATATATATATATATATATATATATATATATATATATATATATATATATATATATATATATATATATATATATATATATAACAATTTTTATTCGACGTCAAGTTGTGGAACTAATTTCCCTCCATCATTACCAACTGTACTGGGCTCATGTCAATCAGTGCGCCCGTTAAAAATATATGCAGGTAGGGGCAGTGACTTTTTTTTCTGAGGTTAATTTCAAAAGTGCTCACTTTATCGTGAACAGCCTTTACAATAGATATCACAGCAATTCTCCAGATCCTTCAAGAACTACTCGGTTCAAACAGCTGGCGTACAGTCTGTTTAAATAAAGTGAAACCATTATAATCTCAGCCACAAGGAACACTTTTTCAAAACACCCAGAAACCAAACAAAAAAACATAGAACGAGCAAGCATTGCGGGCAACACCATCAAAAAAAAAGGGGGAGGGGTGATCTTTACGCTCACTTCATAGCAATGTATGAATGTGCTCACACTCTGCTTTCAAGATCGAATCTCTACACTCGAAGCAGCTAGTGGTTTTGGCAGAAAATAAGTTCAGTACTGAGACATGCAGACTGCTTGTGCGCAGACAGAGAGATCTATTTACCTCCCCATTAATATAATATAAATAAATAATTAAAAAATCCGGTTCGCCTTTTCGTCGCGCGCGCCGGCCAAACGCCGTTCTCGCCATCGCCGCATTACGAGGCGACACAGAACTATTAGGAGAGCATGAACGTAACAGAGGTCCTCAAGCCGGACAGAGATGACGCTCGCTTCAGGGCCTTGTACGTGTGTGCTCGCTCCGGGGCCGCCGCGAGGGCCTGCCTCCTCGGGTGCACGCATGCGCCATCCATCGTCGCATCACGAGAAAATCGAATTTCTGTGCAAATCGTCAGAAATCGAATCAATCATTCGGATTCCGAGTATTAGGCTTTTTTTCTCCGCTTGCTTCATAGCGTCTTAATCGATAGGGATGAATGTGAATGCTGCCACAACTTAACAGTTCGAAAGTACTTTCTTTAAAGCAAACAAATTAATGGCGTATTTGACTTAAGTTATAATGACACACGTCCATAAGAAGACTGAACATTCCCATGAGTAAAGCGAATCATTATTCTTCATTTAACAAATTGAATGTTGGGTGGAATTTTACTTACACTGTGAAGAAGAAATAATTAAATCTTTGTACAATAATTGCAAACGTTCAATCAATGTCATGTTGAGATGGCCTATAAAAATTACGTAAATATTTGGTACACCTAGTGCCTACAAGGGCAGAATGATTCATTCGAATACCACAGACCAAAACTCGAAAACTCGATTATGCTGTAACAATCAATCGAAGAAGGAAAAATAGATTTTGCCCGTCACTAGACTATGGTGGCGCAGGGGTATTAGGAGAGCATGAACGTAACAGAGATCCTCAGGCTGGCCTAAGCTGACTGGCAGTATACTAGGGATAGCAAATAAAATAAAGAACACTGCGACGTTAAAAGAACATGGCGCACTCCGAATGCAACTCTGTATTATCGAGTACAAGTCCCGATTTGCAAGAAAAAAATTGCAAAAATGGTTGTTCATGTGAAGAGCGTGAACAGCCAGCAAAATAACTGGCCACACTGCAAAAATTTCGCCGTATACGTATTTCACGATAAATCGAAATATTTTCTTTTTCCGGCGAAGTATGGTCTTCGAATTTTTCCATTAAACATATATGATAAGATAATTTTTAATATGGTATATTAAAATCTGCCGCACCGTCAATGATTTTTATGTGACCGATCAAATTAATGTGTAGTTTTTGGCTTACTTCCCGTCACAAGCAAATGCTTTATGCGGTCACATTTATGTCTGCGAATCTGTGTATTTGAATGTGTGTGTGTATTCCCCGCATGTGTGCGTATGTGTGTCGGCATAAACCTTTTGAATCCATGAATGAAATTTCAGCTAACTCAGCACACGTGTAGTAAATGTTATTGGTCTATCATTTCAGAAGTTGAAAAAACTAAGTTTTTAAGTTATATCGGGAAACTACTCGACTGGGTGCCATACAATGCTGTATGTAAATAACATTGTGGTAGGTCGTACAAACGTACGTGATCTAAACGGACAAGGCAATTAATTATTTCCAAATTGGTGTTAATGCATATTTTTGGTTAATTTACAATATTCCCCATATGGTTTTACTAATTTCGACAAAACTTGACACGCTAAAATTCCCCAATACATGAATAAAATCTGCCGGCACATAGCCTATTTTTGACCAACATTTTGTAGGTAATGCTACATTATAAAAATGAAGTTTACATGTCTTATCTCGAGAAACATCACACTATTTCCACCAAATGTGGCGAACAAATAGTATTAAAACATATTGGTACGTTTTATGTAAAGCACCTATTTTCTAAATGGAAGCTATTTATCCATTTTAGCTTAGTATGCTATTCCTACTAAAGCATTAAACCAATTTCAACTTAACTTTGTATGCTGGCAATATCTGTTACAACCATCAAATGCGTCTACACAAAATACACAAAATCTCTTTTGTCCACCGTTTTGTAAGATATCGCCACATGAAAAAATATAGTTTATTATGTCATATATTGGTAAAGAATTAATGGATTCCGACCAAATTAGGCAAATAAGTAGTGTTGCCGCAAACTTTGTAAAATTGCACTTTTCAAGTGGATAGAACTCTAATGGTCAAAATGGGGGATATAAACACACACACACACACACACATGCATATATATAAACATATAATCCACTTCAAATCAACTTTGTATGTATTACAAGTATCAAGCTTGTTTAAACACAAAAAAAATTCCACCATTTAATAGCGTAGTGCCATATTAATACATAATTTTATGTCATATCTCAGAAAACATACGATTCTTAACAAATTTGGCAAACAGGTAGTGCTATGGCAGGCCACGTAAAGTAACAATTTTTTGAAGTGGAGGACACATTTATTTCCGGATTGGAAGCCATACTAACATTTTATCTCAGTATACAGTGTCTACGAAACCATGCATTATATTTTATCTTAACTCTGTATGCTGCCAATATTTATCATCATCAAAACTTATCAACATAGTGTCCCTCTTTAGTGCGACGATTTGTATGATAGTGAAGAGTGGAGAGATATGGGCTGCACCTAACATCGAGGTCTTCAGAGCCGATGAGGGTGATTGAGGTGAGTATGTAGCAGCGCTGGAATGAAGGGGCTGGGTAAACTGAAGATCCCCGAGAAAACCCGCCGACCAACGGCATCGTCCGGCGCGATTCCCACATGCGAAAATCCGGAGTGACCCGGGCCGGGGATTGAAACCCGGATCGCCTTGGTGAGAGGCGAGCAGGCTAACCGCTCAGCCACCGTGGTCCCCTTGTAAGATAGCGCAAGATGAAAAAATAAAATTGATATGTCATATCTTCTTGGGGGGCAGTTTTAAGTTGGTTAGGCTTTTTTTATACTGCTGCAGTATAAATAGTTTAGATTTATATTTTATGTGTATTAGAAAATTTGGTAAATTTCTATTAAACCTTGTATACTGCCTGTGCCAATTAGAAGGATAAAGTGTACTTATAAAATCTCTTTTGCCAGTCTTTTTGTACTGCCGGGTGGGTAAGTGGAACGTTTATGCTCAGTTTTGCGAACCAATTAAATATTTCCCAGAAAATTATACACTATTGTAATACTACAGTAGGCCACGTTAACTTACACATAATTATTTTTAATGATGGTACTGTAAATATTTCAGGTTAGTATAAACCCTACCTACCGTAACATTAGACTCACTGCTCCTAATCCTGCTTCCGTGATCTAGTTGGTGGTATCCTAGCTTACGGTGCGAGTTCTGGGTTCGAGTCCCGGGTAAGGTACATGTTTATTTGTAATAGTCTCCTAGCGTTGCGTCTGTTTATGGTTCCATCTCTAATGGTATCTCTGAGAAGACCTCAAGACCTACCTACCATCTAATCACCAGAATGGTTTTATTCGGCAGAGGAAATTAAGTTAATTGGTTGTATCGGTAATTTATTTATGCAAATTAATTTTCAATGTACTATATTAATTCTTTCTCAGTGCTGTACTTGATTAAGAGAGAGACGTACCCTGAATTTTTTTGTGAAATAGTTGTTTGCGGGAATGAGCGTATTTCGGCAAATAAATGTTCTGCAAATACGACTTTTTGTCAGAAAAGATATAAACTATTATCAGTCCCTCTATTTTTTTGTAACTTTTGTCATATCAAGTACATTATTTAAAAAAAAAAAAAAATCGTGAAAATGGTCAAATACCGAATTTTTAAAGCTTGCCTATGCAGCTACCTTGAGCGGCAAGAGAAAAGTGGAAAGATACGGCCGTAGTTTATTCTGTGGGCTTTCATCCCGTGCAGTAAAACCCCACTAAATTGCACAGTACAGCGTCACCATGGAAACACTGCACGCCATGCGCGTAGGAGCGATGAGGGACTAGGCGTGCGTGTTAGTGTCGCCCGTATCGCTCCTCCTCTTCTTGACCTTGGACGCGGGGGTCCATCCCACTCTTAATATGCCGGTATAATGTTCGAATGACTCATTAACGAAGGCAACTAAGCAGTGTGGAGAGATCTCGGCGGTTCTTAACATCTAGGTCTTATAACCCTTTGAGGAGTATGCACGCATATACTCTGGAATACGTTTATATGCAAATGTATTTGTTCTTGAAGACAAAGCTCACACTTTTATAGTTTTGCTATTTCGCTAGACGTTATCGGAATCTAAGTAAAAAAATGACAACTAGTCAACATTTCAGTTTGTAAGAACAAAACTGTCCTTTTTAATAATTGTTCAAACGAGCGCGATCGATTGTAAAACTTGTTACTTCTATCGCGATACATTAATTGGTACGCAATAAACGCGTGACTTCATTGGTCGACGGCCAGCCAATAATAAACGTTGCATAGTACAATAGGCGTGTCCGACGTAGCAAGTACCAATGGGACAATGGTGAGTGGAAATACAGAGACTAACCAAAATTATATTGTTGTAGTGTAGAATATAGACATCTCACTTCGAACTTGTCCTCAGTTCTAGTAAATTTGTGCCATCTTCAGAGGGTTAAGAGGCGACGAGGGTGAAGTGAAGTGACTGTGGAGAGGCATCGGAATGCAATGGCGGGGTGAAAAGGGAGATCCCGGGGAAAACCCCGCAGACCAGCGGCATCGTCCGCAAGATTCCCACATGCGAAAATGTTGGGACGACCGCCTTCCTTCCCCGGGGAATCGAACCCGGTTCGCCTCGGTGGGAGGCGAGTAGACTAACCGCCACACCAGCGCGGAAACTAGGGAAAGGAATTCACGCTTTCATTTCGGGACAAGCTAGAATTCAAAACTTCATACGTAGAGACATGCAAAATTTGCGTTATTATTTGGGGACGCGATAAACTCTAAACACGCGTACCTTTGCAATACGTCTGTCATTGGACCATACTGTATCTGACACACCTTGGGTAACGCTGCGCCAATCATTGAACACTTCACAGTCGTGTGCCCCAATCACGTGCAGTTCTGTTAGAAAGGGTGTGACCTGACATCTACACAGCAGCCAATGGAAAAACTACGCCGGCTCCGGTACATACAGTATTGTGAAGTTTAGCCTGATGCCAAATAATAACGCGAATTTTGCGTGTGTCTATGTATGGCGTGTTTGGGTGTTTCCTAAATATTTCACGTATCACAAGCGTTTTATACTTGTATCAACATAAAAGTACCTTATTATTGGTTGACCGTTTCATGCTCACTGTCGACAATTGTCTCCATGTTGCACGCGAAGGTTAAATTTGACCGGAACTGCACACCAATTAACTTAACCTATGGTTAACTGGTATACGTTATGACTGGTGATCACTAGAGAAATGTAAAATTCGCGTTATTATCTGTCATCAGGTTGAACTTCACAGTACTATAAATAATGGAGCAGGCGTCGTATTTCTGCTGGCTGCTGCACATATGCGAAATCACGCCCTTCCTGACTGAACTGCACGTGATTGGAGCACAATGTTGTGAAGTGTTCATTTATTGGCGTAGAGTTATCCAGGGCGTGTCCAAAAAAAGTTTGTTCCAATGACAAACATATTGGAACTTACAGGCTTTGGAAGTTTAGCGTGTACTCCAATAATAACGCGAAATGTTCAGATCTCTACTGATCACTGAACAGAAATTTGACAGCGTATTACTAGAGACCTTCAAAATTCGCGTTATTATTTGGGGACACGTTAACATTTAAACACGTGTACTTTTGTAATACGCCTGTCATTGGACCATACCGTATCTGACACGTCCTAGATAACGCTGCGCCAGTCATTGAACACTTCACATTTGTGTGCCACAATCACGTGCAGCTCAGTTATAAAGGGCGTGGCTTGACATCTATGCGGCAGCCAATGGGAAAACGACGCGTCTCCGGTGCGTACAGTACTGTCAAGTTCAGCTTGAAGCCAAGTGATAACGCGAATTTTGCATGCCTCTACTTATTGGTTGTGATAACTATACAGGTGCTTTACCAACTACAGCACACTTAAATAAAAAAATATTCATATTTGCAACACCAGCTACCATAAACTTAGGTGGAACTATAGAGCTAAATTGAACTTGTAATTAATTTTTATTTATAGATTATAATATTTAACAATTGCTAGACTATACTCGAGTTTAGTTCGAGCATAACTAATTTGAAAATGTCTTTGTTTTTCAAAACAAAACTCGCATGGATGTGCAGTCTTTGTTAGGCTAGTGTTTAACACGACCTCACAAGAACACGACGGCGCAGTAACAATTATATTGCCAACGACAGAAAGTCTACTTTTTATAGCCACTCAAAGGGACATGATTGATTGTATTTCCTTTTATACGATAAAGGACATCTGATTGGGTCAATATGAGCTTGGCTCTCCATTGGTTGATGAATAGCAAAAATGAACGCTGTAAAGTACAAGGTAGTGTCCGGTGTGGTATGGACCAACAGGACGACGGTGAGTTCTAACACAGACAACAAGAGAACCGGTGTTCTTGCAGTAGTGGATGTACGTGACTCCACTTCTGATATGTCTTAAGTGCCAGTAAATGTGTGCAGACCTCAATATGTTAATGTATAATTATGTTTAAAAACCGGCAGAAAACAGTCTTTTTGATAATGCCTAATAAGAAATAGTTGCTATGTGATATTTCCTTTAGAAGTAGAACTTTGGCAGGGCTTCAGAAAAGATGGAAGTTACCGTGAAGTGACTATAATAAAAATTAAAAAAAAAAAAAAACAGTTTTACAGAAGAATGCGTATGGTAAACAGAGATCTACTTACAAAGATTTTTGTTGGTATTTCGACACTTTCCAAAAAACACGTGTTTGTTTCAGTAACGAAATTTATGAGTTGGAATCAAATTATAGGCTTCAATTTCTTTTCTTAATAAAGATTTACGTTGAAACAGTCCATATTATTTAAAATTATGATCGACACAGCTGCTTGCAGTAAGACCAATATAACAACTTCGGAGTCCCATCAAGAAAGTTGATCTTTATACTGAACATTCCCACCTTGGTGAACTATTATCTTAGTCCAGCAAGACGACCTCTGTTGCGTTCATGTTCTCCTAATACCTCGACGACCGCCATCCCTATCTCGTAATGTACAACGGTGCGTGCGCCCGAGGAGAGCCTCGCGTTGGCCCTGGAGCGAGCACTTACATACATGGCCCTGAAGCGAGCGTCAAAAGTCAGTCCAGGTTGAGGACCTCTGTTACGTTCATGCTCTCCTAATATATCGTCGTCTGTAGTTCCTATCTTGTAATGTATAACGGTGCGTGCGCCCGAGGAGAGCCTCGCGTTGGCCCCGGAGCGAGCACTTTACACACGTGGCCCTGAAGCGAGCGTCACAAGTCAGTCCTGGCCGAGGGCCTCTATTACGTTCATGCTCTCCTAATACATCGCCGTCCGTAATTCCTATTTTGTAATGCATAATGGTGCGTGCGCCCGAGGAGAACCTCGCGTTGGCCCTGGAGCGAGCACTTACATACATGGCCCTGAAGCGAGCGTCAAAAGTCAGTCCAGGTTGAGGACCTCTGTTACGTTCATGCTCTCCTAATATATCGTCGTCCGTAATTCCTATCTTGTAATGCATAATGGTGCGTGCGCCCGAGGAGAGCCTCGCGTTGGCCCTGGAGCGAGCACTTACATACATGGCCCTGAAGCGAGCGTCACAAGTCAGTCCAGGTAGAGGACCTCTGTTACGTTCATGCTCTCCTGTTATATCGTCGTCTGTAGTTCCTATCTTGTAATGCATAACGGTGCGTGCGCCCGAGGAGAGCCTCGCGTTGGCCCTGGAGCGAGCACTTAATAAATACATGGCCCTGAAGCGAGCGTTACGTTCATGCTCTCCTAATACCTCTGCTCTAGACTGTCTCGTGATGGGATGATGTGACAGACAATGTTGGCAACGTTCCAGAGTTTGCGTGTTTTTTTTTACTTATTTCCGATTGGACTGAGAATCGCGAGAACGGTCTCCGAGTTATGTGTCTAAAACAAATAACTGTTTATTTTTTTCTAGGTACGTTGCCGGCAAGTCATTTATTTCCTACTTTGTCACAATATTTCGCCGTTATACGGTGTCCAAAATGGCAATTTGTCGAAATTTGCGGAAGCCTGTTCAAATGAAATAAATTTCTGTATTAGCGGTTTTAGCACTGCATAATGGAGATGAACTTAATATAACCACAAAACTGAATCACTGAAATAGAAGCAACTGGTATGTAACATATTATTACTATTAACTTTAAGTAATTTTTATAGCACTCACGAGTGAATAAAGCAGAACATCGAAAAAAATGTTCAAACATTAAGCTACATGCGAATTCTAAAGTCCTTTTGGTTTTTTCTCTGTATAAATGGCAGAAAACGAACGCACGTAAAGATAAGTGACGCCTGCTAGGTTTACGTCCTACTGCATGAAAGATTTCGGGAGCTAATAATTTACGTAGACAGTATATCATTATGTGGCGAACATATTACATTTTAGTAAGATACGATTTAGAATCATGAAGTTTTCATCTAAAGGCGCGTCAATAAAATAGTTTAAAAATCGCGTTAAATATGTTTTAATTAGAGCCCGACAATGCGTAGATAGTTAGGTCATTATTAAACCCGCCTATGACTGCTAGAACCTATATAGTATAGTAACTAATTATTATCAAAGCATTTACAATAGCCAACTTCGACGAAGTTGCAATACTACATAAAACGGAAGACAATCGTGTTCAAATAAATTAAACACTCTCCAAGTTTTTTTTTACAAAGTCGCGCTTAGTAGATACTTCCGCTTTTAACCAAAATTGTAAATCGATACCGAAGTGGGTCCGAAAAAAAATATAATTAGAATATAGCGTGCAAACGTTTACAGGAAACAAATTTCCTGTAACATTTACATACGTGGCTTATTTGTTATTTACATGCATGCATTTTTTAATGCCAACATGTGTTTGATTTAGAATAATAGTTTTTTTTTTATTTCACAGGTTTTACGTCTATGACAGTATTTTACTATCATATTTTCTACACTTCAGGATGTAACTATGTTATAAGCTACAGTTTAATATTTCGCTGTTCATTACATAAATTTTACTAAAAGTGCTATATTGTAAAATTTTCTGTTTTTTGCATTAATATTTTCCGTGGTGGCTCTTCCACAGTATATTCGACAGCTTAATTTTGTTTTATATTAAATTAACATAAGAGTTATAACCAGGTACAAAGAAGGATAACGAGTTTTTGTTGAAATCTGACTTTTTTCTGTGTCTGTATTTTTGAGGGAGTTTTGAAATCATTGCTCATTTCAGACGAAAATGAGTTTCACCGTTAATTGACTTAGTCTATACTTTTTAGACGTAATAAATATTCCCTTTAGCAGGGCCAGTTGTATAAACAAACGGTTAAAAAATTGTCGTATCTTTATACATTTTACTAATATTTCTATGCTTCTTATTTTACGTCTAACCAGAACTGTTGATACAATACTAAGACAAGAAGTTATAGCCTATTCACGGTAAAATGAGCACTCTTGAAAGCCCTGCTTAAGATCTATTTTTAATGCACGTTGTGCATTCTTCCGCCTTATGCAAAATTAACATTGCTATGGGCCTCGCCACTATATTCTTGTGTCGGGCAGGTGAAACGGTGAAATTATTAAGAAAGTAAATACTTTACAAATCTGTTCGTTTTTTCACGTCGATGCATTAAAAAAAACGGTAAGCGAAAGAACAAAAATTTTAAGTCATCACAAGTGGTTACGTAACACTTTTTATTCGACATTAAGATATGGAACTACTTTCCATCCATCGTTACCAACTTTACTATAGACTATTCACGGTAAAGTGTGCACTTTTTAAGGCCCTTCTAACCGACATTAACCACTAATAAATATAATTTATTACAGCTTCAGACATTAACCTTTGGGAATGAAGAAAAGCATATACTTTTTTTTTGTCACAAGGCAATGTTTATGTTCAAAAGTGACAGGAGCATAGAAATGTGCCAAAAAGAAAAAAAAATAGTAGGGCCTTAAAAAGTGCTCACTTTGTCGTGAATAGCCTTTATCAATATAACTAATGAGTCTACGTTCGTTTATGTGGAAGCAAGTAATTTTGATGAGGCTACTAAAAGGTTAGATGGTAGGTGGTGGGTCTTGACGTGTGGTTGATAGAGATATCATTAGAGATGCTACCAGAACCAATTGTAATACTACTGAAACTATTACAAATACACACGTGCCTTTCCCTGGGACTCGAACTCAGAACGCCTGGTACAGTAAGATGGCGCTCAGCCAACTAGGATTCGGATCATCAACTTCGTTAGTAACCAGTCTGAAGTTTTGGTAGGCTAGGCTTGTCAACTTCAAATAGCTTGATCGGTTCTCGAGATACGGCATAGAAGCTTCCGTTCCTTATTTTGGGCTATCGTACAAAACATCCAAACACAGGCTCTGTGCAGGCATGCCTGATGTTTCTAATAGATACTGGGATATGTAAAATGATTTAAGAGATATGTACAACTTATTTAAATTATTTATATTGCAGCCATACAATAAATAAAGCCAGACACACTTTAAACATTCCCTTCTGTAACACTACTAGCTTGAATAGTTCGGAGGAAATCTGTCGATTAGTCCCGGGCACATGACAAAAAAATGCTCCATTTTCTCATGTGGCAGCATCTTCGTTACTGGAGAACAAAACGCAGATTTATTGGCACATTATATGTTCTTCATAAATGAAATTGCTTTTGTCGTGTGATGTGCTGACATAATATATTTACATTGCTGTGATTTTGAAAATATCTCACTACCTCCTTAAGTCATATAAATCTAGATGGACTACAAAAGTATAACTTGTCGCCTGGATTTGGTGGGTATCAGTTAATAGTTTCTCGATATGGGCCACGATAACTTGATTATTCATATGGTACTATCTTCCAAAATAGCGAACATGTGAATTCATTCGCTCGTTTTATGTTTGCGGAGATACTGTCAGCATACAAAGTTATGTTGAAACTGATTAAATTGTTTCGTAGATATAGCATGTTATGCTAAAATGTTTACAAGGGCACTATTCTGAAAATAAGTGCCTGATATTCTTAAAACATAGCCTTTCAATTTGTACCACTTACCACAGAATTACTTGTTTGGCAAATTTGGATGGAATCCGTTGATTGTTTCCCGAAATAGGAGCAAAATTTACTTATTCGTGAGGCACTATCTTTAAAAATTGGGGACAAATCAGGCTCTAGGTAGACAAATTTAATTATCATAATAGATACTGCCAGCATACGAACTTTATATAGCAGCCATTTTAAAAATAAGTGCCTTACACATTTAAATTGTCCATATGAACATGGCCTGTAAAACTATTACTAATTATGCCAAATCTGGCAGGAATCGATTGTATAGTTCCCGGAATATAACATAAAAGCTTATCATTTAATATTGCGCTATCTTATAAAATGGCAGTCTGATAACATTATCAATATTCAATGCGTACATCATGCTCTGCCAACGTGCCAAAAAATTTGTTTAAATCGGTTAAATGGTTCCCGAAATATAATGGAAAAGGTTTATTTTCTTCGATTACCGTTTTCTAAATTTCGTTTAAATAGGATAGTTGGTTCCCGAAATGTAACACAGTGTCCTTAATTTGAAAATCGCCGCAATTTTTAAGATAAGTACCCGGCGTGATTGGTTAAATTCGATTGTCGGGTTTAAAAGTTATTAGGGTGGGTATACACCCCAGACAGACATCCAGGTGATTGCATAAGTCTATCTTTCCTTCGGAAAGAAGGCTAATACTATGCCAGGAGATTACTTGCATGTGTTTCTAATATTGAATTTATTGTGGTTTATTCTGCAAGTTATGGTTAATTTGCCAGTTTTTATTCCTACTGCAATTTTCGGCCAGAAAAAATAAACTAGGCTTTATTTCCAAGTGATAGAAGTGCAGAAGATATTTTCTCTATACATGACTGTGTGTGTATGTACGAATATGTATGCATTATGAATATTTTTATGAATGTATGCCTATGTATATGCATGTGTACATGTATAAAGAGTTTACATGTACTTATATTTATATACGTAAGTATGTACTTGTATCTACATGCATGTGTGTGTACTTGTATGTATATACATAAATGTGTATGTATGTACTTGTATGTATAGACATAGGCGTATGGGTGTACTTGTATGTATATATATGCGTATGTATGCAATTGTATGTATATACATACATATACACTCATTCCGTATGTTCATTTTACTGTGGTATCACGCAAACCTGTTAAAATTCAAATTAAATTAGCCAGGTACTAAATATGCAGAAGTTGTCATAATGGCAATTGTTCATTGTGTTGACGTTTCTTACAAATTGTATGCAAATTGGTGAGTACCATTTGTTCGCTAAAGTGTTATGCGAGGTCTACACTACCATTTGATTTGCAGGCGATCTCCAGGTCGCCATTATTCAGCTGGAATACGCGCTAACCTGTGATGCAAGAGGTTCCATATTCGAATCCTGGCGGAGGCATGAATTGGTGTGTCGTTTGTTTGTTTAAGAACAGTTTTAGTTTGTTCTGTAAACCCCGCTTCCTCTGGCTCTGCCTCCCAGTATAAAACGTGGGCGTGGAAAAATAACACCCGGATCAATTAATGGTTGACTCCACCCCTTAGATTAATTATTTATTAATTACGGCGATTGTAGTTTTTTTAGGATATGTGGATTAAAATTCTCGTAGAGTGAGAGTACATACTGAGTTGAGTCACTTCAATAGCCAAGCTTTATGAAAAAGGAGAAATGTGAAATTTTCAAAATATTCGCCCATTGAAAAATCGAATCTGCGATGAAGGATTGGTGTCTCTTAACACGATAGAACAAAAATAATCACTGTAATAAATGATGTGTAAAATTATTTGGGCCATAAAATTCAATTATGATGTCCTAAATATAGTTAGCAAAATATTATTTACGGTACATCGGAGAACTTAATTTTGTTTACTTTCGTCTGAATATTACTCCCGCAGTTGGCTCGTTGTAAACAGTTGTGCCTATCCTAGTTAAAAATAAATTATTGCATATTTAAATGTGAATCTTAATAGTTACACAACCGCCATCAACTGTGAAATTTTGTAAGCCATTAAAGTTAAACGAAAATAATAATCAACTTCTTACCAAAAACAATGAAAATGTTTCTCAGATACTAATTGATATTAAATTGACGTTTTAAACACGATTGTCAGCTTTAATTTATTCTGTAAGCTAATCGCGTATTTATCATTTTCGGCTGACCTGGGGAATTAACAAGAGATCAATGAATATAAAAAATCAAGCTCTAAATAATATATTGCTATTCCTGCTGATTGCTACACCTATTTCAATTTAAAACGATTTGAATTAGTAATTAATTCGGTAGAAGCTAATTATCAGGGGTAGGGAAATTTCGCGAATTCATTTCGGGACAACATAGACGTCAAACACATATACAGGGAAGTCGCCTTCGCAATTGGATCCCAGTTTATTAGACACACCCTGTACGCCTCTGAACCAATAGCAGACTTGCAAGGAAACTCCTTGAGAATCCCATAACTGCCAGGTGTGGGGCAACAGCCAATGAACACACAGCTAAGGATCCAGTAAACAGAGGACTGAGGAGTCTAGCCTACAGGTCATTGAACTCGCGGAATTTTCCTATCCCTACTAATTATGAAGCTAATGATATAAATCAAAATATAAAATACAGCAGGAAGTGACTGTAGCATTGTGCACTGTATACGTAGAGCATATGGAGAAAGGACGACTCCAGATGACGTCACGCGTTTGAAAGCAGGACCCCTGAAGAGAGCGTAGAACGCCGAAGATGTTGCCCCGAGATTTTCGCATGTGGGACTAGTGCCAAACGATGGCTCTGGTCGGCAGGTTTTCTCCGAGACCTCCCGTCCTTTCATACCGGCGCTGCCCCATACTCACCTCAATCACCCTCATAGGCTCTGAGAACCCAGCTACTAAAGGGACTATGTAGCTGCTCGTCCTAGATCAAGACGCGAGGGAGCGATACGGGCGACAGTTACACGCACGTCGAGCGCCTCATCGCTCCTACGCGCAAGGCGTGCAGTATTCCGTCGTAAAACGCTGTACTGTGCAAATTAGATCTGTAACATAGGAGTTTTATTACACTCCATGAAAGCCCACAGATTAAACTACGTCCGTATCTTTGTACTTTCCTCTTGACGCTTAAGGAAACTGCATAGGCAAGTTTTAAAAAAGTGATATTTGACCATTTTCACGAATTATGTTCTCCAAGAATACACTTAATATGGGGGGGGGGGGGAAAGCAGATAATTGTTTTTTATCTTTTCTGACAGAAAGTCATATTCCCAGAACTTTTATTGGCCGAAATACGCATTTACGCGCAAACAACGATTTTACAGAAAACGTTTCAGTAAGGACCCTTAAGAGCCGACCAAATCTCTTCGCTTCTCTTCAATTCACTTCACTGCATCTCTCTCTCCGCCTCTCTCTGAACTTCAAGGAACGAATCGTGCCTTTCTTTCGTGCCCGCACACATCGCAGGGATCGGCTCTTTATATTTTTAATCTCCCCTCATCCATTCTCCGAGCCAGGGTTATCCCTCGCTGACAAGCAATCAATCACTGGCAGTGTTGGTAGTTCAGTTAGCCCGGTCTCATTTCCTCATGTTCCCCGACATTTCGTGATCTCAATTCGACGAAATCTACTGCGGGCGTCTCAAGTTTCGGGGCCTAATCGCGTGGATTGGTCCGCGCGTGGGTTCGGACAGCGCTCGCGGATGTATGTACTTACTGCTCTACAAACTCAAGTATGTACACAGTAATAGGTAGAGCTAGTGGTTAAACTTCAATACTGTAAGCTCCCAACAGCAGTTTGGCCATTCCCATTGTTTGCTGTCTGCTTGAGAAGGCGTTTTCATATTTGTCCGGGACACTGATTCCGGCAATCTGCATGGCCCCTACGTGATTCGTGTGCAGACACTTAACACGTGTCAAAAAACAATTCAACCAATTAAACCTTTGAGAACGGCACAATTTTACTATAACTCAGTACAAGTTTGAAGTGAAATGCCTATATTGTACACTACAGCAATATAATTTTGGCTGGTCTCTGTATTTCCGCTTACCATTGTCCTATTGGCCCTGGCTACACCGGACACACCTACTGTACTCTGCAACGTTCATTTCTGGCTGGCCAACGACCAATGAAGTCACGCGTTGGCTGTGTGCCAATTAATGTACCATGATAGAAGTAACAAATTTCACAATCCATCGTGTTCGTTTGAAAAAAAATTTTAAAAGGTCAGTTTTATTCTTACAAACTGAAATGTTGACTAGTAATTTTTTACCTAGATTCCAACAAAGTCTAGCGAGATAGTAAAATTATAAAAGCGTGCGCTTTGTTTTCAAAAGCCAAATAATTTCCAAGTAAACGTGCATGTTCCTCAAGGGGTTCAGATAGGTAAACGGCCCAACATAGTTCTCAAATGTAACTTGTTTTGAAATATTTCCGCGAAATTTCACTACCCCTAGTGATAGGGCCCGTGATTTTTCGCGAAAAAAATCGGAGCACTCGGTAGACATTAATACTAAACCTCGGCTGTTGTCATGCCTATAATGGCTGCATGTGTCGCTTCCGCGTTTGACCGAGCCACTCAGGATTACGTAACTCCGTCACTGAACCTTTGTGATTCCCGCGCTAGCAGTTAACACGAACCAGAACATGTGTCAGCCAACCAAAAAAAATGGTGGACAACTCCACAGTTCTTTGAACTGTATGTTGTCTGGAAATCTTTTAGTGAAATATCACTGCCCCTATACAGTGACGAAATTTCGTGAGGGTTCCATGACGTTGGCCTACGCATTCCCTTGATTCGCTGAGAAAATTGCAGTGAGTCCTTCTTTCTCACTGGTTAGTGAATGCTGCGGAAAGCTTCCTAGTACATTATCAGTAGGGATAGCGAAATTCCGTGAGTTCAGTGACCTATAGGCTAGACTCCACAGTCCTGTGTACACTCGATCCACAGATCTTTGTTCATTGGCTGCTGCTCCAGACAGCAGCCAGTGTTACTACACACCTGGCAGTATGTCACTCGCTACTTGTTTCCTTGCAAGTCGTCCAGGGCATGTCTAATGATCTGTGACCCAATTGCAAAGGTGACTTCAGAGTACACGTGTCGGACGTCTATCTTGTCCTGAAATGAATTCGCGAAATTTTACTATCCCTAATTATAATATTTAATTTATAATTTTTAGGAACTTAATCATAGATAAATATAAGTGTTGGTAATCCCTGTTAGTAGAGACCTGCAAAATTCGCGTTATTATTTGAGGACATGTTAGACTTAAAACACTTATCCTTTACTTTGCAAGACGTTTGTCATTGGACCAGCCTTTATTTTTCAGGCCCTTGGTAACTCTGCGCCAATAAATGAACGCTCCACAATCTTGGTCCCCTAATCACGTGCAGTTCACTCAGAAGGGGAGTGACTTAACGTCAAGGCAGCAGCCAATGGAGAAACGACGTCGGCTCGAGTATACACATTACTGTGGAGTTTAGCATACAGGTCATTGAGCTGGAGAATTTTTCCTATCCCTACCTATTAGTAGTAAGAAATAAGTTCTCGTACAAACTATTATGAAGTTCAGTGAGCACGAATACGGTGCGTCGTGCCTTTGGTCTAATTTTTCATAAAGGGAAAGAATACAGATTTGCCACAAGGAAGACTGTACACTGACGCCTTCCTAAGTACAGTATCTGCCACAAATATTGTTACAAAGTGGCTGATGCGTGTATCCGAGTTTGTGACGGATGGAGGTATCGATAATTCATACACACAAGTGTTATTTACAACAGTATCTATCCCCACTGTTATTCTTGTTGTTTTCAGTGAGTGCAGTATTTAATATATTGTTACAATTCCCTTCTCTCGAAATTAAGTGGACTATGACAAGTTCGTTAAGGGATGGAGGTCTGAATCAAATAAAATAATTAATTATAATTTCCTTATTTTATTCTCAATAACTACAGCTAAATTCTCTGGAATCCATTTCTCACAGTAAATTGAAATCACTTACTGTTCACAATTGACACCAATTAATAAAATTTATAATTATAACTAAGAAATCAATGAAATTAAATAATTAAAGATCAGTCCCACTAGACAGTGTATCAACCTATTCAATTATTTTATAATTTGTGCGTCCATATTTGACAGTTCGAATATTTACAATAAAATCAGTATCACACTTCTATTCAGTTCCACCTCAGTTCAGTCCATGTCCCGCCAGTCGCAATGTTATAGAGTACTCCAAGCGCCCTCACGCACAGTAGGCTTCACTCGTCGGTTTCACACCCTCTCGTCCATTCAAGCCACGAACACCTCACTCGCCGTCGTCCACACATCACTTAGCTCGCGCACGCTCGGCCAGGCGGCCTCCGTCGAAGACTGCCGGCCTGTGGGTTGCGGCAGTATATATAGTGTCTTAGGCCGCCACCTAGAATCTTCCCCAACTCGCGTGATGCGTCACGGAAGGCCGAGGCGCCAGCCAGTCTCACCAGAACATTCTTGCGTCGTCGCCAGACCCGTCGAAACCTCCAGCAGGAGAGAGAGGCCGCGACGTAACCAAGGGGAAGAGCAGCGCGACAAAAGCCCGACCCCTGTCCATTATTCACGGGTTTCCCAGAAGGGGGAGGGGGTCAGGTGGCAAGCCCGGGGGAGGCGTTGAGGTGGGTCCACCGCCACAGAGCCGGGCAGCAGGGCGTAACAATATAAAGGCTGTTCACGATTAAGTGAGCACTTTAGAAATGAACCTTATAAAAATGTCACTGCCCCTGCTTGCATACATTTAAATGGGTGCATTCAGTGACCTTCACCCAGTAAAGTTGGTATCGATGGATGGAAAATAGTTATATATCTTAAAGTCGAATAAAAACTGTTAGGTAACAATTTGTGATAACTTTAAATTGTGTATTTCGCTCTCAGTTTTCTTAATGCATCGAAGAGTAAATATTAGCAGATTTGTAAAGTATTTACTTTCCTAATAGTTTCACAGTTTCACTTGACCGACGCATGAATAAAGTGATGAGGCCCGTGGCAATGTTAATCTTACATAAGGAGGAAAAAGACACAACGTGTATACAAGTAGATCTTAAGCAGGGCTTTCAAAAGTGCTCATTTTACCGTGAACAGCCTATAAGAGTCCTATGTACTGAAACATTTTCTGTGAAATCGTTTGCGCGCAAACGCGTATCTCGGTAAATAAAAATTCTGGAAATATGAATTTTTGTCAGAATATATATATATATATATATATATATATATATATATATATATATATATATATATATATAACAATTATCTATTTTCCTATTATTTTACTTTTGTCATATTTAGTATATTCTCGGAGAAAAAATATTCGTAAATATGGTCAAATACCGCATTTTTTCAGCTTACCTGTGCAGTTTCCTTAAACGGCATAGTACAAATATACGGACGTAGTTTAATCTGTGGGCTTTCATCACGTGTAATAAAACCCCACTGTTACAGATCTGAATTGAGCAGTACAGCGTCACGATGGAAACACTGCACGTCTTGCGGGTAGGAGCGATGAGACACTAGACATGTGTGTTAGTGTCGTCCGTATTACTCCCTCGCTTCTTGACCTTTAACGCGCAGCTCCAACTAACTCTTAAATAGTTTCGCTGGCCCGATATAGAAGGATCCCCCCCCCCCCCCTTCCTTCGGCGAGGGCCACAGTGGCTGAGTGGTTAGCCTGCTCGCCTACCACCACGTAGATCCGGGTTCAGTCCCCGGTCGTGTCACTCCCGGATTTTCGCTTGTGGTAATCGCGCAGGATGATGCCGTTGGTCGGCGCGTTTTCTCGCGGATCTCCCGTTTCCCCCGCCCCGTCATTCCGACGCTGCTCCTCGCTCGCTCCAATCACCTACATCGGCTCTCAAGACCTCGATGTTAAGAGCCGTCCAAATATCTTCACCCATCCCCTCCCCTGACCCTGCGTCACACAGAGAGGATAGGGCGATGACCAGAACATCATGAAGATGATAACAACACATATTCAACCCGCTCAAGGACATGAGTGCACGAGTATCGATGGACTTATAGCGGCCCACGGGTCGCTTCGTCTTTGTAAATATCCGCGCACACCTCGGGTAACCATAGCAACGTCCTTGACACACCCCTGCGCACGCTCGACACACCCTCCCGGTACAAAGGAAGCGACACAACGCAGCGACGCGTAACTTTAATATAACAGATTTCTTTGGCCTTGAAGATAAAACTCACTCAGGATTGCTACCATTGCTGAGCTAATATTTGGGATGCCACATCAATTGTATTTTTCGTGATCAGAATTCTCGGTTTTTATGCAGTTATACAAATGAACGAGGTATACTGAGGGTATATAGTGTTACACGTGTCAAGACAGTGTAGTTAGGAGCTAGCCAGCTCGTAGATCCATTGGTCAGCAATAATGAACGTTTTTAAGTACTGTACGTGTCTCATTTGTAGAGACCTGTAAAATTCGCGTTATTATTTGGGGACTCGTTAACATTTAAACACGTGTACCTTTGTAATATGCCTGTCTGTCTATCTGACGCGTCCTACGTCACGCTGCGCCCGTCACTGAACACTTCACAATCGTGTGCCCCAATCACGTGCAGTTCGGTTATAAAGGGCGTGGCTAGACATCTATGCCGCAGCCAATGGAAGAACGACGCCAGCTTCGGCACGTACAGTACTGTGAAGCTCAGCCTGATGCCAAGTGATAACGCGAGTTTTGCACGTCTCTGCTCATGTGGTTTAGTGCGGTAAGACGCGTGTAAGCTGTAAGCTGTTCACGATATAGCGAGCACTTCTGAAGCTCTCACATATGGAATAATAGTCGAAAAATATTTTCTAATGTAGCGTTAGATGTCGTCTAATTTATAGTCCAGTGATGTCTATATATATGTCTATGTGTATATATATATATATATATATATATATATATATATATACACACACACACACACACACATACTGTGTTTATTGCTTGTTTGGCAATATTTATTGGAAAAAGTGGCGGAAGGAAAAAAAAAAAGTAACTAGGGCCTCAAAAATGCTCACAGCCTATAGGTGGAAATGCACAGGCCAACAGATCTCTCGTGCCTCATAATGTATTGTGTATAGACGATCAATTCATTTGTACGTTGTTGTACTGCAATAAATTATGCGAAGGCCTCAAACTGGTAATATCAGCCGCGATCGAGCTACACGCGGCGAAGAAGCGATGTGCGGCGTGAACTGCGGAGGTCGCAATTTGCGGTCGTTCAGGCCGCTGATTGGCTGGAAATTGGTTCGTGACATTTGCCGCCCCGCCGTATTGCGTTTTCTGTCATTGCCCTGTAACTCTCAACTTAGCATCACCCACTCTATGCATACATCATAGAGTTAGTGGCAAATAGAGAGAGAGAGAGAGAGAAAGAGAGAGAAAGAGAGAGAGAGAGAAGAAGAAAAAATAATACACTCAGGTAGATAATTGGAAAAAATTTGTCGTGCTTATTGACGCACAGGTGCAGATTACTAAACAGCCACTTATAATTAGGCTAGTGAAACTTCGCGAAAAGGTTTCAAGACACGTTATCCTCCAAAACACTATAGGTTCGTTTACCTGTCTTGATTGGCTGAATTACTTTTAGACACTTGTTAACTGTCTGCACACGGAACACGTAGGAGCCCCTGCCGAAGTTGCCGAATTCTGAGTGGCACGGTCAAACACGAAAACGCCTTCTCAAGTAGACAATTTTATGCTGGGTGCTTTTAGTATTGCAGTCTACCGTGTACTCATATTTTTCCGCCAAAAATCACTAGCTATTCAGACCTGCAAATGTCGCGTTATTATTTAGTAACATGCTAGACGTGGCTGCCGTATACCTTTATGAAAGCAATTCGTTATTTCATTGGCTACAGACAATTATAACTAGGGACGGGTATTTTTCGCGAAAAGTTTTCAAGATTAGTTGTACTCCAAAACAATTTTGTTCATATGCAATTTCGTGGTTGGACGATTTTAAGTGTCACGTGCTTCAAGTGTCTGCCAGCGAATCAAAGACGTTCCAAATCGTAGTACTTTATTCTGATTGGTCCAGTAAAATAATAACATGTCTTCTCACGTAGACGTGTGGCCAATAACTAAATGCAGCCATGGTTGTGAACATAGGATATTGAAGTCTTGCATGGCCATAAATATTTTCGTGAAAAACACCCGTCCCTAACTATAAGGCGTCGTTTATGTTTGTGACTGCTTCACTGGAGATTGGTTGTTTAACCACTGAGCCTTTACTATTGGTTGAAAGCTTCCTTGGTCCAAGTCACGCAGGTTGTTGGCCAATGGTAGAAGACACGCGAGCACACACCATCTTGGAGTTCAGTCTACAGTCACAGAATAACGCTAATTATGCAGGTCACTACTTGAATCGTAAACTCTAATCGCACGCGCCAGCAAACTGGCTTCGCCAGCCAGCGACATGTTCGAGCACCGTTCTCCAATCAGCGTCTGTTTACACTGTAAAAAAAAAACGTAATGTTTACTGAGATATCCTTTGTAATTTTACAAATCTTTGTAACTATACCTACAAAGATTTCTCTTGTGAAACTACTCGTCTGTAGAACTACAAGGGCCATTTTTGTAATAGACCTCAAGAAATGTTTGTACTATACTGACCCGTTTCCACGAGCTTCAGCAAAATGGCGGACACTCAACAACATAAAACCGTATATAAGTAACTGTTTGTGCAAAAACTATGGGTAGGGACAATTTCGCAAATTCATTTGAGGACAAGATAGGCGTCAAACACGTGTACACTGAAGTAACATTTGTAACTGGATAACAGTTTATTAGACACTCCCTGGATGACTCTGAGCCAATAGCAGACTTGCAAGGAAACAAGTAGCGAGTGCCATACTGGCACGTGTGGAGCTACACTGGCTATTCTCTGTGTCAGCAGCCAACGGACAAACATTTGAGACCCGAGTATACACAGGACCGTGGAGTCTAGCCTACAGGCCGCTGATCTCGCGAATTTTTCCTATCCCTATCTATGGGTGATGCAGAATGTAGCTGCTTGCAAAAAGAAATGTATTGCTTGTTTGAATTATGTAAAACACTTAAAAACAACTCAGTCATAATAAAACGACAATTTCAATAAAACGTGACCGAATTATTCATTAACACTTAATGTTTCCTAGTAGCAGAACTCTTAAATCGGCTCTCAATTCCTTGATGTTAAGAGCCGTCCAAATCTCTTGAGTTAACAACACACACACACACACACACACACACACACACACACACACACACACACACACACACACACACACACACACACACACACACACACATACACACACACACACACACACACACACACACAATATATATATATATATATATATATATATATATATATATATATATGTTGTTAAGTCAAGTCATATATATATATATATATATATATATATATATTTTATTCCCTGTTATTAAGTTACCACCTTTTTTTCTAGAAAAAATAATTGTATACACACTTATCAGTAATGTCAGAAGGGGCCGCGGTGGCTGAGCGGTTAGCCTGCTCGCCTCCCACCAATACGATCCATGTTCGATTACCGGCCGGGTTACTCCGGATTTTCGCATGTGGGAATCCTGCCGGACGATGCCGTTGGTCGACGGGTTTTCTCGGGGATCTCCCCTTTCCCGCGCCCCCTCATTCCAGCGCTGGTCCATACTCACCTCAATCACGCTCATCGGCTCTCAAGACCTTGCTGTCATGAGCCGTCCAAATCTCTTCACCTCGGTAATGTCAGTTGTGACAATACGAATTAATGCTTTGCAGATTTTACGAGTAAACTTTTTGTAGTTTTACAAAGGATTTTCTTGGCAACTGGGTTTCCGAGGATTTTTCGCGTTGAAGTACAAGGAATTTTTTAAGAGTCAACTTACTCGCCAGCCAGCTTATTGGCCGCGAGAGATCTTGGGAACGGGCCTTGTGTCTGATTGTCTACTGTGCGGTGCAGAAGGTTCCTTACTGGCTGAGCCGCCCGCTGACGCGTAGTTTACCAAGCCCATGATTGGCTAACCGTTTTGCGACATGGTACTGTCCAGAGAGGCCATTTTGCTGGCCAGTGCAGCTGGAGGTCGCAACATACGCAACCCTTCCACATATAGGCTGTTCACGGTAAAGTGAGCACTTTCAGATCAACCTTTGAGAAACGTAATAGCCGTTACCTACGTATATATTTTAACCGTCACATTGACTGGGTTGCGCCCAGTAGATTTGGCAACGTCGGAGCGAAAGTAGCTCCCACGTCTTAACGTTTAATTAAAATGTTTTAGGTAAACATGTGTGAATTATGAAATAATTTGTTTTGTTTTCCGTTTCTTTAATTCAGTAGGGAGTAAGAAATAGAAAATTTGTGTGAAATATTTACTTGCAACATAGTTCCCAGTTTCATTTGGCCAGCTCACGAATTGAGTGATAAGGCCAGCGGGAATATTAATTTTATGCAACGAAATTAATTTTGTTCATCAAACAAAATGCACGTCTGAATAATCAGAATCTTTGTGTTGGGCCGAAGGAACTTAGACTGTCAACAAGATGTTTGTTGAAGAAACTCCATATATTTGTTTGGCGACTCCTTTGATTGCCTGCGTTCGAAAATACAACTCGAGGGTTTGTTTTCAATTTTTTGTTAAAAAAAAAAAAATTAAGAGACTGTCGGTGTTTTTAGTGAATTCACTGATGCTTAGTAATTATAGCACCGAAAAATTCGCGGTTTCCATTTGGGACAAGCTAGAATTCGAAACACGTGTGTTTATATTATTTTAGTCATTGGTACACGCTGTGTTTGACATCTGGAGAACGCTGGCCCAATCGTCGCCTTCCACTGCGACAGCTGACAACCAATACACTGTTGACATCGGCATATGTGTACACAAGACTGTAGAGTCTGGCTTGCAAGTCACTGAACTCGCGAATTTTTTAGCTCTCTATTAATAATGGAATATCACCTTAGTAAAACAAGTTCGATAGGGAACTAAGAAGTGAAATTGTAAAACTTGAAATATTTGTCTCCGTACGTTGCCCGGTATTTGAATATTATGTGTACAAAAACATTTTAACTTTCTAAGTAATCGGTTTAGCTGAAATTTCTGAGGCGTAACGCTCGATCGCAAGCGATATAATTTCGAATCAAGTTTTTCTTTACATTAATCCAAACTGTTTAATGTACATAGAGCCAAACAGACCTTCCGTTGCGGCAACCAAATCTCTGTTTGGGGCAACCAAATGAGAATAAGAAAATAATTTCGTCTGGACAACAAAATATTTAATTGCCCCTACGCTAATAATTAATTTAGCCGCGCCAAGCAAGCTTTGTTTGATTCAACAAAACCTTTTTCTCGTTTTAAAATTCTGTACTCTGGGACTTGTGACTTCTGCTGGCCACTGTACAAAACATCGCTCAACGTGTAATCTTTATTTGTAAGTAATCTTTACTCGCATAAAGTTTTTTTTAGATCCCACATTTTTTTAACTATGGCGTGCGAAAATCATAATTGTTTGTGTTTTTGGGACGTTCAAGTAAAATAAACGAAAAAGAAATCTGTAGAAAATATAACCATTTCGACTGAAGGCCATGTCTTATCTCATTTTGAGGCATGTATAGCAAAACATATTTTACAAACACCAGACTGCTACAAAGCAAAAGCATGCATAAGTTTTAAAATTTTAAGCAATTTCTAAAGATTTGCGACATTTTTTCATAGCGTGGCGTGATTTAAAATATTTCTCGAAGTGACTCCTGCTGTCTTATTTTTCTGTGAATTATCTCATTTATATAAATGAGTTAGTTCTTGTTATAATTACCTCCCAAAACAGTAAAATTGTACATTTTTTCTTTTTACAAAATATACTGTTTAAATTTTTTCATGCACAGAATTACTACTTTTGAAAATTGTCCACAACTTTAAGGGTATTTCGTACACTTATAAAATAATGAGTTTTTCTTGCCGGGATTATTAAGTAACCACAGAGGCTGTTCACGATAGAATGAGTACTTTAGAAATGAACCTTAGAAAAAACTTACTGCTAATGCACGCATACATTTTAATGGGCGCACTGAGTGACACTTGCGCAGTAAAATTGGTAACGATGGATGGAAAATAGTTCCATATCTTAATGCCGAATAAAAAATGTTAGGTAACCATTTGTAATAACTTAAAATTATTTCTTTCGCTTTCTGTTTTTTTTTTATGCATCGAAGTGTAGAAATGAGCAGATTTGTAAAGTATTTAGTGTCTTAATAATTTCACAGTTTCATTTGATCGACCCATGAATAAAGTGACGAAGCCTAGGGCAATGTTAATTCTACATAAGACGGAGTAATACACAACGTATACACAAGTATATCTTAAGCAGAGCTTTCAAAAGTGCTCATTTTACCGTATAACAACCTGTATTAACATTCACGTCAGTTGACTTTACAGAAGCTAACCGGAAAAACCCAGGGTTGTACCCACGAGCCGTAGAAGACAGCTCCGGACACTAGCTTGAGAAGTTGACGCCCTTATTGACCCATTTAGTTCGTGAACCCAGCCACAGAGCGCTGCTGCCGAAGTAGTGCTGTTTACATTTTTAGCATGGGGAGGGGAATTGCAATTTTTTTTAAATGGGAAAGTTACATTCGTATCTCTATGGTTAGGGATAGGAAAAATTCGCGAATTCAATTACCTGTATGCTGGGCTCCACAGTGCTGTGTATACTCTTGCCTCAGCTGTGTGTCCATTGGTTGCTTCCCCAGAGAGTGGCCAGTGTTGCTCCACGCCTGGCAGTATGGGATTCGCTACTTGTTTCCTTTCCAGTCCGCTATTCTCTCAGAGTTGTCCAAAGCGTGTCTAATAAACTGCGATACAATTGCAAAGTCAACTTCGGTGTGGACATCTCTGACGTATATCTTGTCCTGAAATGAACTTACGAAATGTTCCTATGGCGTAATCGCTATTGCCATCTGTTTTTTTTTTTTTTTGCGAGAGAAAAAAAAAACGCCAAGGCTATACTCAAATGTCCTATGGCATCCGTGCAGTCTTCCTTTGGTTATTGGCAACGTGTCTTTGTAAGGATACAGTTCCTTACATGAGTAGGCCAATCAGAATTAGGTAACTCCGACACTGAGTGTCCGTGATTCGCGGGAAGACACCTACAAAGTGTCCAACCACGAAAGTGGATCTGAGCTGTAGTGTTTTGGAGTACAAGGAGTCCTGAAATCTTTTCGCGAAAAAACAGGTGGCCCTATGTAATCCCTATACTAGCAATGCTAACAATGCTGTAGTCCGTTCACGACTGGAACAGACTTTCTCGGAATCTTTCCTGCTCCCATTTTTGAGCAATAAAGAATACGTTAAAGCATTCAAACTATATTCCCTCCCCGTGCTACCAAACTAACTGTACTCGCGCCAGTCACTGTTTGTAGTAACGATGCATGCAGCTGACGACTAAGGTGTTGTTCAAAAGTCTGTTCCATTCGTGAACTGAGTATAGTTTGCTTGCAGCGCTCTGCGGCTACTGCATGAACTAAATCAGCCAATAAGGGGGTCAATTCGCTAACACTGCTTGATCGGCGAGTGTCCAGACCTGTGTTTAGAGACCTGAAAATTTCGCGAGTTCAATGACCTGCAGGCTAGACTCCACAGTGCTGTGTACGCTCGAGCCTCAGATGTCTGCTCATTGGCTGCTGCCCCAGAGAGTAGCCAGTGTTACCTCTTACCTGGCAGTATGACAATCGCTACTTGTCCCTGCAAGTCTGCTATTGGTTCAGAGTCATCCAGGGTGTGTCTAATGAATTGCGATCCAATTGAAAATCTGACTTCAGTTTACACGTTGGACGTCTAGCTTGTGGTGAAATGAACTCGCGAAATACTCCATTGTCGTCTGTAAAATCATTCAAATATCACTGCTCATTGGTTGCTTATCGTATTAGCGGAAGACAGTGATTGGGTCTGCATTTTATTGTGTGTTTGTCCTTGGCTCACTGTTATCGACAAGGTGTAAACTAATAGGCAGACCAATAGCAGATACAATACACACGTACCAGGTTTTGAAATCTAGCTTGTCCGAGATGAAACCGCAAATCTTCCAGGTGTCTAGCCGTTACTTTACCACTGCACCAAGCTCGGTAGTCAGTACTGCTATGGTATGTGTACTTGTCGCAGGAGAGTGCACATATCGGAGAAGACCCTGAGCTTCCTCAACGGCGAGTTCGAGGTGGAGCCGGCATACGGAGAGAAGAGAGAAGAGGCCTTGAGGATGGCAGGGATCAAGACGTTTTTCATTTTGAAGACTCTCAAACCGGTAAGAATGTGTTACACATACGTAACCATATTAGTAATCTGAACACTACTGCCCGTATGGCATACGTGGATGCATTTATCTGCATTCCCTCGCTATTAAAATCCATTGCCTTCGGCGAATACATTTTATTTTGAAATCTGATCAGAAAGGTGCATAAAATGAGAGATATGCGGAAGCATGTCCTTCAAAAATCTCCACAGGGCTGAAACACCTTTCGTGCTGTATACGTAGAGACCTGAATAATTCGCGGATTCCTTTTGGGACAAGTTAGAATTCAAAACACTAGTGTTTATGAAACGCTAGCATTGGGGTCCACACGGTGTTTGACACCTCCTGGAGTACGGGGGCCCAATCTTCCGCTTCCACTGTGGCAGTAGGCAGCCAATGGACGTTTTATATCGGGATATTAGCACATAAGACTGTAGAGGATGGCATGCAGGTAATTGAACTCGCGAATTTTTCAGATCTCTACATATAGGTTAATGGTCTTGGAAAACTGATGGACACTATTCACTCAGCCCCGATGTTAAGAGGTGCCAAGGTTTCTTTGCTCACTCGCTATTTATTCGGTTCGCTGATTCCATAGGTGAACTTAATAATGTTCACGTTCTTAAACCCAGCTATCTATTAACAAGTATTCATAAGTAAAGGCTGTTCACGTTAAAGTGAGCACTTTAGAAATGAACCTCAGAAAAAAGACACCACCCCTGCATGCATATATTTTGACGGGCGCACTGAGTGACATGCGCCCAGTAAAGTTCGTAACGATGGATGGAAAGTAGTTCCATTTCCATGGGTAAAGTGATGAGGCCATGGCAATGTTAATTTTACATAAGGCTGAATAATACATAACGTGCATACAAGTAGATCTTACGCAGGGATTTCAAAAGTGCTCATTTTAATGCGAATAGTCTGTAACACCTAATGAACTCTCTGTGGACAATTAAACAGTTATGTGTCTAATGTTGTGATAACAGTATTAATGTTAATGCTGCAATATTTTTTTTGTTCTCTATGAGCCGTCAGTAACTAATGCTGCTGATAATGTAATATAACGTTAAGCTGTATATGTTTATGCAACATTAAGTACTTTTGAAACAATGCTACCTCCTTACCGTACTGCAAACTTTAAGGTGGTGTTTTTGTTACGTCAAAACAAATTTTATGTTGAATTGGTGTTAAAATTTGTGTTAAAAATTTTCTTGTATACGATTTGATTTAAAAAAAAAAAAACATTTAGATGGACAATATATTAAGTACAATAATTTTGCAACACAAAAATGATATTACCACGAATAAAAAATATTACGACCGGGAAGAGAATAGAACCCGCCCCGCCCTTCCACTATAAAATACGCAACGTTTTCTCAAGTGCAGAATTCTAACATGTCTAGCTGTGCTTCATATTGTACAGGTATTCAGTACAATATAAGGACTAACTGCAGTTTTCTCTCGTTGTGGTCTGGAATTATAAGCATATTTGTTAACACTTAAACTGCTATGCAAAGTTTGACACCTGATCTAAGTTACATTGAACTATAATTGTATGCTTTAAAATGTAAATATAGTGGTTTCATTCTACATAGTTATCGCTGTTCAATAGTATCCGCCATTTTGGATCTTCAAGACAGTGTAAAAAATATTTAGTTCTCCCTGTTATTTTTAGCGTAGTAAAACACTTGTTTGCGGTAACATTAATTAGAGGCTTTTTTTTAACTTTAACATTTCAACTGTATATTTGCATTATAGTAATACTAACTTTTACCTGCGGCTCCGCTCGCGTGTTTATATGGGATAAATAATTAAGTTTTTTGACACTAAGCCTCGCTTGGTATAGTTCTATCCACTGAGCCACTGTGGCCCCACTTAATCAACTCAACATTGAAGCGAGCTATAAAAAGTAGCCTATGTCACTCCCCGACCCTCCAACTATATCTGTGCAAAAAATCCGTAGGTTCGTTGCTCCGTTTGGACGTGAAAGAAAGACAAACAAACACATTTTCCCGTTTATATAGTGGTAAGGATAACTTTGTTGCAACATTATTACTTTTACTATAGCATAAACGTTTAAATAAATGCCTCAATGATAATTTTATGTTGTAACAAGATTCTACTTTTCTTCTGTGTGAACAGAACACATGCTGAGAGCAATTAAAAAAAAAAAAACTAAATGTTTATCTCTTCGCCGACTTACACGTATATTTTGCATTTAGCTTGGAGCAGAGGATAATTCCGCTGTGTAATCTCGCTGAGTGTTGAAAGTGCCAGTAAAGTTTGCCGAGTCACTTTTATGGGCGCCGCTTTCATACGTAAATACTGTCGGTTATTTTAGTTCTAGCCAGCCACGTTATTCTTATCTCTTCATAAAGGCTGTTCACGGTAAGGTAAGCACATCTGAGATCAGCACGTGGAAAAACTACATACATTCTACAGTACATACTACAGTGAAAAATATGAAAAGGTATGTTTCGAAGTTAGGGCTGCTTTTTTTTTTTTTTTTTTTTTTATTTTTTTTATTTACTTAATATGATTCTTTATGGAATGTGCTCTGTCGTACTCATAATAGACTATCTTCTGTTGCTATTATTTAAGGTTTAATTTTATGTCGCAAATCGACTATGTTATCGCTTTCGGATAATTATTACCGAATAAGAATTATTGTAGGATTGGAATAGGATTCGAAATATGGTCAGTAATTTACATCTCCAAGGGAATGCAGTGAACTAGGTCACGTTTTCATAATTAAGAACTGTTTCTTAATTTAGAGTATTTTAATATCAAACTTATTTTCACATGAATTAATCGCCCAGGATATAAATGCCGTTGTATTTGGCAAATAGAAATATTCCGGAATATAGGATTCTTCGCCGGCACGGATACCCACAAAATAAGTGGCCTAACGACGTGTCTTTCAATACAACGAAGGGTCTCAAATGTTAAGCAGAGTGTCAGCCACTAAAGACTTAAAATACTCTTCTCTCGAAATAGATTTCATTACCGATAAAAAGTGCGGGGAAGGACTTCAGAATAAGTTCAAGCTTGTGACGATGAACATGAAAACATAACCGCATAATCTGCTGACATGTCCACGGCAGCGCATTAATTTTTTTTTTTTTTTTTTCACCTTCAAACATCGCAAATTCTTTTACGATATGGACGGGAAACGTTCATGTGTAATCTCTTAGAGCAGTTCGGAGCCAGTGAGAGTGAAGTAGTTTTGCAGCGAGACTTTCGAAAGACATTAACAAGAAGGGAAATTTTTATGAAGACGAAACTTTTTCTCCAGCATTACCGCACAGAGCACTTAAGCACAAAGAGGTGGGATGGCGATGTCAGCTTCGAACTCCAGCCCACACGCGCTCGCAAAAATGGCGTGACCTGCCAGTCGACTCCTGGAAACTAACTTGCCAGATGGTGGGCCCGACCAACAGAGAATGTTCCGTAACGTGCTACGACGAATCAGACTCAAAGCCTATTTCCGTAGCTTCGCGGGCGGCCAATGAGCGATCGAGTTCGCTTACCTTCGGCGGGATGCCTACGTTATTTCGTCTCTTCACACTTACCTTTTCTGTGCTGCTAACAGGATGAAGAGTGACGCATCATAAATTGTATTTTGAAAATATTTCAGATATCCAGTTACCGAAAAACGTGTGACGAATATATAAATCTGATGTATTTAACCTGTTCGATCCTTATGTCCATGATCGAAGACATGTTGCACATAAAGTGTGTGTGTGTGTAAATATATATATAGACACACACACTCATTCGTGATTTGTTAACATTCTTTAAACATCAAACCTTGGCACTTACAAAAATCACCCCATGTATGACATGTTTGGTTGATTCCCAAATACGTCACTTATCACAGGCGTTTTATACTTGTCTTAACATAAATTTATTTTATTTTTGTTTGAACTTAGCATTTGTATATATTTAGTGTATAAATCAGCATAAATTATACGAGTAAAAGCAGGGAGAAAATATTATTTGGTAATTCCTAATAAATAGAGACATGAAAAATTCGCAAGTTCAGTGACCTGCAGGATAGAATCTACAGTCGTATGTACAAACATGCCGACATCAATTGCACACTGGTTGTCTGCTGTCACAGTGGAAGGCGACGATTGGGCCAGCGTTCTGCAGGATGTGTCAAACACCGTGTGGACCAATTTCTATAGTGATAGAAACACACATGTTTTGAATCCTAGCTTGTCCCATAATGAATCCGCAAATTCTTCAGGTCTCTACTAATAAGAAATAGTTCTCATGCAAAATATTACACTGAGTGAACACGAATGCGGTGCGCTGTCCTTTTGGCGTAGTTTTCTTTATTCGGTTAAATTTTGTTTACATGAGATGGAGGAATATCCTGGAAGTAGAACTTTCGCAGCGCTTCAAAAAAGTTTTAAGTAAGGGAGAGGTAGGTAGCTTCAGAAACTTAAGTAAAAATTAATGTACTAGTGTTAAAAAAATATTTCACTTATAAATGTAATTGCTCATTACCAACACACACGTACTCTTAAGACCTTAACATGTTAATGAGGTGAAATTGCAATGCATTGTTTAATACAAATTTAAAAATATTAGTATCTGTTTTAAGACGTGGACATGGAAGAGGTGGGTAGTCCATGACACGACACAGTAATCACTAGAGACCCGAGAATTTCGTGGGTTCATTTCTAAACAAATTTGAACTCACACATTTGTGCGTTCTTGTTACTTTTGTAATTGGCCGGCGCGTTGTTTGACACCTCCTGAAGTTAAATGAGCCAATAACAAACATGCAATACACTGTGCGCCCAACTACCGCATTTTACTACCACAACAATCCACCAATAAACACTTGATATCTTTATGAGAGTACATAAGACTGTGAAGTCTAGCCTACAGGTTATTGCACTCGGGAATTTCTCGGGTCTCTAGTAATCAATAAGAACTAGTAAAATTGCACATTTAGCAGTCAAATACAACTTGAAGAGAGACGATTAGTAGAGATAGTGGTTTATCGCGGGAAAATTTGACTGTTTGCTAGGATTTAACATACTGTGAACATGTCCGACAGTTTTCTTTCCTTATTGGCTGTGAAGCATGTATGAAGATATGACCCCTGGTTTACTGAACCAATGAGGATTCTGATACTATAAGGCAGAACGTTCGTCATTGGTCTGCAAACAACTTAGTCGAGTCAAAACCTTGTTCATCCAATCATGGAAGAATAAACTAGTTAGAGTGTTATAGAAGATACGTTGGCTCAAACAATTTTCGCGAGTTTCCACCATCTCTTACAATTAGGTACATTTTGATTTACGGCGATCACAATGATAGAATGGATCATTTTCAACACATATTCCCCACGTAGGATGCAGACAGTCGTTTCTTTATAATTTAATCACGATAAAGAAAACTTGGTCCTTTTCCTTTGTGGATCCATTGAAGAACTCATAGAAAGGATTCTCGCGCACTTCTATATTGCAGTTTTAGACTTCTGTTTACGGGTATGTTTATTTTTATTGGATGAGACTATTTGGTTTGTTTCAATTTGATTGATATATGGGGTGGGTGTGAGAATTTCACTCTTCCGTGACCTCCGTTTCTCTGTTTTCATGTTCTTTTCAGTCGCTTTTGGGAGTGGTGCCAACTTTTTCACCGGATTTTGGAAATCAGAGTCCTTAAAGTCCTGCGATCCGCTGGTCGATGGCTGAGGCTCGTGGTTTGGGTTGGACACAATTGAACGCTGCTTTGAACCACGCGGGGAATTTTCAACAGCACGCGTGACCTTTGTAGAGTTCTCAGCATGACGAGAACATTGAACTTCAGCGTTGGAAGGAACTGCTTCGGAGTTCAGTGTCTTTCGCGTCACATTGCTTGATGATATGGCCTGGAGAAAACACCTGTTTGTTATCGGAGTTGCCTGGTAGAGGCTGCGGGTCATGCAAAGTGGTTTTAGAGAGCTGATGGTTATCGTGCCCTTGACGTTCAACTGCAGTCAGGCCTACGGTGTTAGCCGGAAGGTCTCCTCCAAGGCAGACAGACTACTGTTGTGGCAAATATTTGATCGAGGAATTTTTTTTTTTTTTTACCGATCTGCTATCCAATGCAGGATCTGGATTGTCTGTCATAAGGCTAGCTGCAAAATCAAAATCGCTCAGCATAATTCAGTTTATGGGATGAATTACTGTGCTTGAAAACCCATTTACCGCCATTTCCAAACGACAAACCTTAGTGTATGCCCTACACACAAGGACAGCAATATCATAGTCATTGATTCTCACCGAAGAATTCTTCTCATCCAAAGTGCTCATGCCTAGGAGTATACGGCCTTAGGCTGTTCACGGTAAAGCGAACACTTTTTAAGACCCTCTCAACATGCATTAATCACTAATAAATAGGTTTTATTGTAGCTTTGGGCGTTAAATTCTGAGATCGGTGAAATGTATACACTCCGTTTATTAGTCAAAAAATAATGTTTGTATTAAATATGGCGGAAAGATAAAAATCGCCTCAAAGGAAAAATTTAGCAGGGCCTTAAAATGTGCTCACTTTACCGTGAACAGTCTATAAAGGGTTTTACAAATGTGAGGTTTAGGGGTTGCATATATTAAGGTTGATTTTCAAAAGAGCTCAATTAACCGTGAACCTCGAACCATGGAACCCCCTCTCCGGAAGAAGGCACGCTACCGACTGCGCCGTGTTTTTTTTTTTTTTTTTTTTGTAAGAGGCTAGCAATTCATTTGGCCGGCACAGAGTTTGATCGTCTGTAAGCAGTTTCAGCGAATAAAAACATTCTTTTTTTTTAAATAAAGAATTCCAATAGCCATTGGAACCTCCTCGGTCTGAATTACTAATCACCAATCACACCAATTATTTTATAAATATGTTTTAATTTCTGAAATATTATTATGCGACTGAGGTTCTGGTGTATGAGATAATATTTCCAGCTCTAAAATAATTGTTTTTAAAAATAAATTAAATATAATGCATAAAATATATTACTAAAAATTTGGTCAAAATTAGTACAAAATTTTTATTATCCTTCTTGACGAAGGTTTTACTGCAAATTGCACTTAAATTTTAATTAAAAGTAGACTATTATTATTTTATTTTACAAATATTTAAATACGTATATTCTAGGAAAATATTTGACAGTGTTACAAAATATACGCAGTCTTCTTTCACATCCAACATGAATCGCAGTTTTCTGATTATTTTCGTAGCGTGTGGACTACTTCGTAATGAGACCTGCGCGAAGAAACATGCCCTGTAGTTTCAATGTGTAGTCCAGACTCCGTAGACTGGCCCACATCACGACATCCATCTCTGTAACGAAGAGGCTGTAGTGCACCTTCCTTACTATCCCACCTCTTCTCCCCCCCCCCCCCCCTTCTTCATCAAATTCATCTCCCCCCAGATCGTCGGCACTGTTTCGTCAGCTTATCTCGCCATCGATCCATTGTTCGTCAACAATATCCGCCATGTACCTCCTGGAGTGCAGCGATTAACAGTCTGGAAACACGATCTTCGACAACACGCGCCGAACTGGCTCTCGACTGCTGTACAGGCCGATTCGCAATTAAGTTAAGGCCATTGGTGCGAGATATATTTTTACGTATAATATTTATAAAGTATTGCTCGATAAATTTATTAATACATTTATAATTTTGGATTGATCTATTCTACAAAGAATATAGAATTGTTTGTCCACTACAGATTCGAACGTGTAGAAATTAAAATGCTATTTATTCACAGTAATTTAAGAGCTAAGCTCTAGGAGTGGATTTAATTATACGAAAACTAATTTTTAAATGTATGCTTTGGGTTGACTACAAAACAAATTTTGTAATATTTTCCTTGAAATATTTGCTTATTTTTTGCTGATAGCTATAATTACGGTTAGACAAAAAAGTGTATATAAAAACATGAAATTATTAGTTGTTCTTAATTTCATTGGCTTTTTGTTTGGTCATGATGCGACTTAAAACACGTGTTCTGTGATGGACGTGCTAAAGTCTGTACGATTGTCTTGTAAATGTACACGATACTAAGCTTCTGGTCTCCAGACACACTGTTTGGACTCTGAAAAACACGATTCCAAGCTGTGATCATTTACATCCCGCACCTCTAACATCAGTATAAAGTTCGTCACACCAATTTCGCGCTGTCATTACTTTCCAATATAGGGCACGCTGCAGTCTATTCACATTAAATTATGAGCAACTATTCGTATAAAATATATAATACGTCGATAGGGGTGTTTTTACCATTTTTTTTTTTGCCGGGCCGCGGTGGCTGAGCGGTTAGACTGCACCCCTCCTCCCCAAGGCGAATCGGGTTAAATCTCCGGCCGGGTCACTCCCGGATTTTCTCAGGTGGGAATCGTGCCGGACGATCTCGCTGGTCGGTGGGTTTTCTCAGGTATTTCCCGTTTTCCCCCGCCCTTGCATCCCAGCGCTGCTCCACTCTCGCCTCATTTTACACTCGTCGGCTGTCAAGACCTCGTTGTTAAGAGCCTCCTAAATCACTCAGCTCAAACCATTATTTGCAGAACCAATGACAACGTGTGGGGGAAAAAAACACACTTCGTATACACCATTACACGCTATTCACGGTAAACTGAGCACTTTTGAAAGTCCTGCTTGAGGTCTACTTGAATGAACGTTGTGTACTCTTCCGCCTTATATAAAATTAACAATGACATGGGCCCCATCACGATATTCATGCGTCGGTCAAGTGAAACTGAGAAATTATTAGAAAATAAATTATTTTCAAATCTGTTCATTTCTACACTTCGATGCATAAAAAAAAAACACGAAAGGAATAATTTAAGTCATTACAAATGGTTATTACCAAACACTTTTTATTTGACGCTATGATATGGAACTACTTTCCCTCCATCGTTACCAACTTTACTGGACTCACGTCCCTCAGCGCGTCCGTTAAAACACATGCAGTTACGAGCCGTGAAATTCTTCTAAGGTTGATTTCAAAAGTGCTCACTTTATCGTGAACAGCCTTTGCCTTTTTTTACCGTCCCATAAAATAGAAATACCACATCGTCAAACCTTACGCCATATGGCATTCCTTTCTCGGCTGTACGTAGCTGTTCCAGGATAAAATACGTTTGGAACCACTCTGAAGGTAGATCTTACCGTGCATTTACACACTCACTCACATGATCACCTCGAGCATCGTTATAGTTATAGGCTGTTCAGGATAAAGTCACCACTTTTGATGTCAACCTTAGAAAAATGTCACTGACATTTGGCGCCATGGTGACATGTGCGCGCACTAAAGTTGGTAACGATGGATAGAAAGTAGTTCTACATGTTAAAGTCTAATAAAAAGGGTTAGGTGACCATTTGTGATAATTTAAATGATATATTTCGCTGTCTGTTTTTTTTTTTAGCGCATCAGTGTGTAAAAATTAACAGGTCCATAAAATGTTTACTTTTCTAGTAATTTCACAGTTTCACTTGACTAACGCATGAATGAAGCGATGAGGCCCATGACTATGTTAATTTTACATAAGGTGGAATAATACACAATCCGCATACAAGTAGACTTTAAGCAGGGCTTTCAATAGTGCTCATTTTACAGCGAACAGCTAAACATTCAAACATTCTTCTATATATCTTATGTATTTCACAAAATTCAATTTTATTGCTCGACTGTACTCATTACGGAACTTGTGTCTAGTAACATAAATATTTCAAATGTGCGAGGAACCCTCTATTTTTGTAGATCCTTCGACTTGGAGTACACGCAAAGCTACTGGCCAATGGCAATCGAGCATGGAGGACCTTTACGTTTGTTATAAGATTTGAAAGATAACAATTTACATACTAAAATAACTGAATTGCAATTCCCAATTTTCGAGGGCGAGTCTCTCCCTTGTAACCACATCATTGCCGGTACTATGTTTTCTATAGCCCGTTCACTGGATACTTCACACTTCTCTGAACCCCTGCTGAAGTTCTATTTCCACGGTATTCCTCCGCCTCCTGCAAACTAAGCTTATCTAAGTCTTGGAAATTGTACCAAACGACAGCGCAACGCATTCGTGCGCACTCAGTTGTAATAATATTTTACATGAGAACTATTTCATCTAGGCGTTCTCAACATGCATGTTTTCTCATTGTTTTTATTTATAGTATTTGTAAACGAATCATTATTGCTTATATTTGAAATAGAAATAACATTTCAGTTTAACAAAAAAATAATTACGTTTATGACGAACACAAGTATAAAACGCTTGTGATACATGACATGTTTAGGATGTGGGATTTTTATTTTATTTTAAGAATTGATTAAAAAAGTGCGAAGAAACCGCGAATAGTCTATACTCGAGTTTTTATAACTAATCGTCTAATTAACTGTTTTTCCTGGAGTTAAGGACAGGTGTGGACAGACTAGGGTTGGGTGTTTGGAAATCTTACCGAGACTTTCACAACTAGAAGCCCCACCTTTAAATTTGCAATTTAAAATCATTAAATGAATATAAAACCAATAGTAAATAGGTTTAACCTGTAAATAAATTTGTAGCGTTATTTAAATGTAACACCTTCACTGTCTTTATTAGTTTCTAACTAGTAAGTGGTGGAAATAAATGAACGATGATTTCTTACAGGCGATTAAAGAAACGATACTAGTAACCGACTTTATAAAATGTATATACATACAAGGCTAAATAATATGACGTAATTAACAGGATAGTTTGTAGGGTCATTCGACACGAACCAAATTGGCCTTTCCCCTCAAATTGCTTTGCCCAATCCACCTTTGACAGAGCGCCGCACAGACATAGCTTCACGTAGACGTTCGATGGAAGTGGTCGCAATTTTATTTGTGCTTGTTCTCTCATACCATATTATCATACCACCGGTCACGTAGGTCCTTGAAATGCGAACTTGCCAACATTTGGGTAAAAAAGTTCTCGCGTGCCACGCAGTATACGAACGCAACAAGTGGTCTGGTCCACTCTGGAGGGGCCCCACAAATACAACTGATGATGGCCGGTATGGACACAATCGTTCTGCCCGTTCTACTACGTTATTGTTCCGGCGCATACATGTAAGGTCAGCTCTATGCAATAGCCATCCTGAATATATTTACGGCAAGACTTATGCCTGACTACGAATGGATCCAGCAAGCTTAAAGCAAGCGAAGCTAAATAATTAACGTTTAAATCAGAAACACTTACATTGCGCAGAGCCCTGTGATCAAAGAATGAAAGAAAAAGGGCGATTACTGTAAGGTCTGATTATTTAACACGTGCCATTTGCATTTCAACACACTTTAAGTTAGCGTGCGAATTTGTCATAAGAGCACACGCACGCATATTTCGTAAACAAATATTATGAATGTCATTTGTTTCACATGTAATATTGTTATATCTTAATTTTGTTTTCTTAATTCTATGTTAATTTTCCATATGTGAATTGTAATTTTATTTTGTTTTGCCAGGTTTCAAGTAACTTGTTAATTGTATGCAAGTTGGCAACATTTAGGCGCACCTTTTTGAATCGTCACGGTACTGGAAAGCACCCTGGGTTAAGTCCTATGCACTCTGCATTAATTTGAATATTTAACCGCTGCCGATAATGGATGGTGACGGAATGTTCCATACTCCATCTTGAATTAAGTGGGTCACAACGGCAGCAGGCCAGTGAGTCCTTAGTTCTACGTTATTTTTTTAAGCTTAACTAGACCCAAATAAGTATATTACAACTTGAGTGATAAGGCAAAGGTACACGGTACTACCGTCAGAACAGGTCTACATATAAAATAAGTGCCAGAAACTCTGCATTTATATAAGATATGATCCCACCTTAATGTACAGTGACCGTTACACGTACGTGAGAGTGTTTAATAAACTTTTAAAGTAAGCAACATCATTTCCCGATACATTTCAGTAGTCACAAAGTGCTTGAGATTTAAATAAGTATCTGATTGCTCTACCGACATAAACTGTGCTAGCCAGGAGCATTTTAAATATGTAATTATACAGGCACGTAATTTATTGTAACGGCCGAGTGTGAGAACATTAGCGACTGTTATTTTGAACTGAATTAAATCTACTCTGCAAAACTCTAAGTTTGTGCAACATTCAAGATGTCTAGATAATTATTATTTTTTTACTTTCGAATACTCTATTTACTGAATTGGCATTTGTAGCAGGCATAATGAGATATATATACCTATATATTATAAACCTAGTCCAGATGCTGCGTGCATATCCTTTGCATTTTTAACAATACCAAGGAATGAAACTTTTCAGGCAATTTATTTCTATGATATTTTTACACATTTAATTATTTCTTAAAAATTGAAAGCCTTTCATTGCTTTAAATAAATACATAGTTGGTTCATATGTCTTCCGGTGTGTTATGTAGTGTTGTATAGCTATGCAGGCGGCTGCACAGAACCTGATTGTGAGCAGGGCTATCCAGGTTATTGAAGTTCTGTTTGAGTGGGATACCAGCAACTTCGACGATGGTTTGCGGTATGTAAATTAACTGTCAGCTGGCTAATGTCTGATGTTAATTTTACTGCTATGGATTTGTCCCAGGTCGTTGCACTTTAGTTACGCAGTTCTGCCTGTATACTTTACACGTGACTAGAAAACCCATAGCAGGGTTAACCCGTTTTCTTACAGAGGCTAATACTCTCTCTCCAAGTTCTCCGGCACACAGTATTTCTTACAGTACGAACAGTTACATTTGGGTAAATTAAAACTGTAAATAGATTTTTTTTCAGAAGCCCTGATTAAATTTAAAAACAAACTCACAATTGAGGGTGAAATGAGACAATATTTTCTGGGGAGAATTTCGTACCCTGAGACATCGTGGCAGCTCTCTCTCCCTTTTATTCCCCTTAAAAAAAAAACACCTCAAGTCTGGATTCACAACTGCTTCCAACGAAAGCACTTCCCCTCTAGTTTGCACCTGATTAAGGATTGTTCTGTAAGCATTTTATCTGTATGCAAAATAGCCGAGGTTTTGACATTTTTGTTGCTGGTAGTTGGATTATTAATGGAGTTCTGCTTCAAAGGCTGACGCTTGACTGACCATGTTACACGATGTTGCAGTTCCAGCCGACTGGAGAGGTTCGAAACGGCACCGTGACGGAGGACTTGATGAACGAGGCAAAACCTCTGGAAGATTCTGCGGTGAGCGTCCTGAGCCTATAGTGAAGGGAACAATCGAGATAATTTAGTAATCGAGCGAAAATTCGATAGCTCAAAAAGTTATCGAATGGAATCTTTCGGTGAGACCAACCATTACATTTAGAGAAGAAAATATGGTTGTAAGGTCCATCTAAGACTGCTAAAGACAGTCATCTGATGGAGTGAAGGTATGATATAAATATTTGTTAAGAATGACAGTTATACCAAAAAAAAAAATCGTTTTATGTATTTCTGACTATTATTCTATTTGTACTGTACATGTGATTTCTGCAGCAGAGCACTGATTTTCTACACTAAATAGACAGTGCCTTCAACAGGAGAACTTTCTTTGATTGTTCTCACAACAAACATAATTGTAATAACCTAAATGAACTATCTTTTGCTTCTAGCAACAGAACATTCTACTAGCTTATAACGATACCGATTTTTGTGGGAACAATGTAAATATGGTTGAAGTTGTTCTGTTGGAGGTACCTACTGCTATACAGGATGTTGAAAAAAATATTCCATAGATTGCGATGAGTTAGTATTCACCAAAACAAGAAAAAGAATGTCTTATAAACGTGGGTCCGAAAACCATTACCGTAAGAGCACTTGTTCACCGTCGCTACAGGAGGTGCTCAATGTGGCTTCCATTCATAGTAACGCATCCTTGCACTCTACGTCGTAGGGAATCACGCACCCTTAGAAACACTCCTGGTTGGTCTCGGATGTACTCGCAGGCATTGTTGACGCATTCCTCAAGTGCTTTAAATCATTGATTGGGGTTGCATACACCAAAGACTTAATGCGTCTCTACAACCAGAGATCCAAGGTATTAAGGTCAAGGGAACGTGAAGGCCAAGTTACTGGACCTCCCCGACCAATCCATTACCCATCAAATGCCCGTGTTAGGTGTTCTCGGACATTTAGGAGAAAATGGACCCTTGCTCCATCATGCATGAACCACATCTCTAGCCTTTGAAGGTATGGCACATCCTCCAGCAAGACAGGCAATTGGTTTGCTATGAAGTCATGATACCTTGCACCATTCAGTCTGTTTGTATTGAAGTCCAATTAGTTTATCGCTAATAATTCCTGGCAATACGGTAATTGAAAATCGGTGCTGATGCCTTGCTCCTTCAACTGCGTTAGGATTTTCTTGAGCCCCCAAATGTTTATTATGGAAATTAATAATCCCAGCTCACTTTACTGAGATTTGCAGTTTCGCAGTAGCGATGGTGAACAAGTGCTCATAGCTGTTAAGATATGGGTTATAGGACCCATGTTTATTATACTTTTTTTTTTTTAGTGCACACTAACTCCTCTCAAAATATGGAATAATTTTCTTTGACGCGTGGTAAATTTTATAGAGGGCTCTGCTTTAGCAACCTACGTACAATACAAATACACTATCTACCAAAAAGTAAGTTTGGGCACCCGTGAAGATAAGTAATTCAGTACGTCAGTTGACTTGTGTTTCGTGGCCTTCGGCGTAGGACCGCTGGTGTTTGTCCGTGGTAGCATGAACATAGAGGCCTGTTGTAACATTCTGGATAATGAAATGTTCCCAACATTGTGGCGTTTTTACGGAATGGACCCGTGTTACTTCCAGGATGACATTGCCACGTGCCATTTTTCAAGAGCTACTATGCAGTGGCACGCCGACAACAATGTTCGCCGATTGGATTGGCCCGCCCAGAGCCCCGACCTCAACCCTATAGAACATCTTTGGGAAGAATTGGATCGCCGGGTGAGGGCTCGTCAGGCGCGGCCAAAATCCATTGCTCAACTCATGGAATGGTTGCAAGAGGAATGGGGACGAATCCCCGTGGATGTCCTGCAAACACTCGTAGAGAGCATGCCAGACAGGGTGGCTGCTGTTATAGCCGCAAGAGGTGGCCCTACGAGATTCTAACGGGGTACAATCACCGAGCAAACATTGCAGACAAGTTCCCAATTATTTTTTCGTAGGTAGTGTACAATAACAGACAAGAATACAAAAAAAAAAAAAACGCTTTTGTTCGTCTTACTATATATTTTAACAATATTTAGATGGTACATACAACCCATCAGATAATTCTGTCTATTTTAACAGTTTATATAGTTCCTACGAACGTATATATGTATATATAAATTTTTACGCCTACCTTCTATGGCGCATTTGGTTGGTGTGCCGCCGGTCTGGCTTTCGGGAGGTTCTGGGTTCGAATCCCAGGTAAGGCATGGGTGTTAGTTTAAATTTGATCTTAAGTTAGTTTTTAAGCCATCCTCTGATAAATCTTCAGGCGTAACACCAGGGGACGTTCGTAAGCCCTATACAATACAATGCAGCAACCATACCTCCTATACCCTATACAATACAACTCTACCTCCTATACCCTATACAATACAATACAACTCTACCGCCTATATCCTATACAATACAATACCTCCATCTCCTATACCCTATACATAGGGCCACCTGTTTTTCGCTAAAAGATTTTAGGACTAGTTGTACTCCAAAACATTAGAGATCAGAGCCACTTTCATGATTGGATTGTTTTAAGTGTCACGCGGTGCAGGTGTCTGCCCGCGAATCACGGACACTCAGTGCCGGAGTTACCTAATTATGATTGGCCCAGTCAAGTAAGGAACTGTTTGCCGACAAAGACACGTGGCCAATACTCAAGTGAAAACTGCACGTATGCCACAGTACATTGGAGTCTAGCCTTCGAGTAGATCTTTTCGCGAAAAACAGGTGGCCCTACCTATACAATACAACTTATATTTTGCAGTGTAGTCTTATACACGTGACAATAACGCAGGAAAACCAATAGAACGTTAATGCATGTAAGATACCGAAGAGCTTTTTCAATAGATCGATGTGAAACTTGTCTGTACAGGATAATACAAGTAAATTCGTTTGCGTATGAAGGCTGTTTGACATTTTGTAAACGTGGTGTATCTTGTCTAAATGCGTTGCATTTTGCAACACGTCTTTCATTCGTTTACACAATAGTGGACATTTTAAGGGACCAGTAAGTTAAATTAGTAAATAATGGTCACTGTGGTTGAGACTTTTGGCAACATTCTCACTTTCGACATTAATCTCGGTTAAATGTTTATTTATCTTTTCGTCAACATCTATCGGCAGTTGTCTTTCTCTGAAACGTTATCTCTTGGTCGCTCTTCTGTATTTACGTGGTTCGTGCCTTTCGAAATTGCTTATTCGATTTCACCGTAAGGATATTCACTATTTATAAACCATATAATAAAAACAATTGAGATCTGCGAAAATAGATAATAGAGCTTCAATAATAATTATACGTATATTAGATACAATATGGGGGGTCTGGGACAGGGCGTTGGGGGTTCGGACTAACAGATATACCTTGGCCTTAGGGCAGCCCTTTGCGACTTCAATAGATTTTTGAGTGCCTACATTGTAGTTTACAAAATATCTCGTAGGTGTGGCATGAGTTGCTGCTGCTGTGTATTCATAGGAGCACTAAGTTTGCAGAATACTATTTATCGAAAACTAAGATTCATTATAATTCATTGACAAAACATTCTTAAGAATATCATTTTCTGTAGTTATAAATTACTTTTCGAATTTATTGCGACGAGAGACAATAGTTGGATTTGTGCGTGCTCTTCGGCATTTTTAACATTCCGTTTGGTGAAATTATATTCACATTGCCCAAATCACCACGCAGTTTAAATCATGATTGTAATCAAAATTCGATACTGATTAACAAAACTGCCAAAAAAAAAAGACCACAACAGGAAATGGCCGAGTCAACACAGAAACTTTCGGTGTGTTAGAATTATTTTTAAGATGATGTTCACACGTAATGAAGACAAATATTTTAATTTAAACACATAAACTTATTTATAAAATTATGTTTGTCCACAATCGATGGTTGCTGTATCACGCACTACAAATCCGTCTTGAAAATACGAATCCACGGACACATTGCTTGACATAATCTTTTATGTACGTTTTAAAAGTGAAATAAAATATATTACATTAAATACAGAACTTTTATTTATAAAATTATTTTTTGTATACTCTTTATTTACTGATTGGCAAATTATAACTTTTTTTTTTCCTTCTCTCTTCTCTTGCATAATAACGAGAGGTTCCCTCGAGAGCTGGCGAAATAATTGATCTTAAAAAGTAATAGAATATTTCGAAATATTCGAATCGATCCAACTCCGTCGATACTGCGCTGTCTTCTCGGATTTCCTCTGGGATACCAAGGAGTCAGCGGAATTATGCAGATCTTATCTAAATATGTATCTCCCTCGCCGAATCCGCCTGGTGTGAATGTCGCAACCATTCCTAGCGCCCTCGAACATCCGCTTGCATAATTCATGAACTTGCGGACGGTGAGTTCTTACATTTCCAAAACAAAACCTCCGAACGAGAAATCCATTTCTTTTCTTTCCTGTGAGCTGTAGTCGTGCATTCTTCGGCTTGAGAAAGAGAGAGAGAGAGAGAGAGAGAGAGAGAGATAGAGAGCAGGATAACGCTCTAAATCGGATCTGTCATCGCAATCCTGAATTTATCCATCTTTTTTGCCGTAAGTTATATTTAAGAATGTTTCTACGGAATTCCTCCCGTGACATAGCATAAATAATAGCTTCTCGGTATTTAGCTAATTATTACAGCTACGTTGTATTTGTTAACATTTTGAGGTAGGCACACTTTTACCAGCTTTAAAGACAAGCTAGGTGTCAGTCACATGCATCCACACCATTACAGGGACACCGTGTTATATTGGTACCCATTGTCACTTAACGCCATTCTACTGGTCAAAACTACACCAGTCTTTCCGTATTAGCCGGCTGCCAACCAATGGAGTGCCGAGTTTACCGTTTTACAACCAAATGTTCTATCGTATCTAACGAGACGGACGTCCCATCGTGTTGATTTCCGTAACTACACGAAAATGTGTCGTTCATTTACGTAGTTCGTTGTTGATGTTGTATTAGTTGCTATTTAAAATCCTTATGAAATATGGAATTGATGTAAGTTAATCCGGACACGTTTTGTATTTCAAGTGGAATGAAATATTCATACAAATTTTGCCTGAACCACACTCGAGTATAGTCCAGAAAGTGTTAATGTTTGACCAGTTACTGCCAACAATAAATAAGTTTTTTTTTTGTTACACTGTCGTCTGTACGTTTACCAACAATGCCTGGAAACTAGTCTTCAATATTATGTTTGTGCCTCTACAAGTAAAGAAGGGTAAATTTTACGACACAGCTCAACGAGAAAGTACATTAGATTACATGCATGTGTATTATTAAAATGGAGATGAAATCCAAATTTGTAAGTTTAAAAAACAATGTGATGTAATGATTCTTCGAACAATTACATACCTACGCACACCATTGAAAACACTTCGTTGTAGTCTCAGAAAACTTACTAGGTAAAATGAAGTAACATATGTTATAAACATAAATCAATTAAATAAGAATGAAGGAGCCTGAGTTAGCTGATGTCGACAAAACATGCAACACACATATAATTATAAGAAGAAATAAAGTCAGAGAACAGATAACATAACGATACGACACGACGGAAATGTATCATACTTACAATTCCGAGCAGGAATGGAATCAGTTGACACCAGAAAAAAACGACACAACTTTGTCTAAATTGGTGGCCAGAACAGACAAACAACATTTCCATAATTGTTCAAACAATCAAATACCCCATTGAATGACTCATTCAATTAACACATCAGTAGGCGCATTTTCGCGGTTGAATTGGTAACCGGCTGTTCACCAATGCCCACAACAATATGTTCACATCGCGAAAACGCTTATTGTAAACACGGAGGGGCGAATCCCAGTCGGCGGGGACTTCAAAACCACGCAATCGCTGCAATTGTGTCGGAAATAGACATGGGACGTACGGGTGTTTTAATGTACGTGACTGCAGGGACTATCATGTACTTCTCAAATGGAAATAATAACATTCACACGGCAGAAATGGCAGCTCTCAGGTTACGACGAAGAAAATTGTGTATTAAAACTTCACTAAGACTTGAAATATCATATCCACGTTCGTAATACTCACCTCCAACACATTTCTACAAAACTTCCCAGCTGTCGTTCCAAAATAAGGCACCATCTCCATTTCGAAGTTTTCCAATATTCATCCACTTTGAACATTCAAAGGCAAGCAGGTGGTAAACGCAAGTTACAAATGCAATCAGGGAAACCCGGAATTCAAAACGGCGAGCAACAACCATCAACATACGTGACATGCTTCTGACTCCGTTAGTCAAAAGTGGTGATCGCTGGTTACCTGGTCGCCGTGCGTTCACAACAAGATGGAGAACAGGAACCATGGACTAAAGATGAGGTAGGCCGCTTATTTGTCTTCTGCGCATGTACCCAACATTGACCTATTCCAATCTTACACAACTGTCAAAGTCACATGGTTGACAGTGATGAACGTTTTTGTTTATATCTTAAATTTTAAATGACAAGCACTACGCTATGAATAAAATATCTACTTGTACCAATTTGAATTTAATTGAACTGTCTTACAAATGGGTTATAGAAAGTATACACACATCTACAAAACATTTGTTTAGAAATCAGATTTCTAACCTAACCTCCAAACCATGCGGTTTTCGCAAGATGTGTTGGCAGGAAAGCAGTTCAATGTTGGGGACACAGAGATTGGTTGAGCACAGCCAGCGAAATCGGTCTTCCTCATATTTAGTCTATGACAGGAGCACGAAACCAACTCATTGTCACCGATTCAACCGCGAAAATACGGCTACCATCTTCACGGTTGGTCCACGCATGCCCAGCGATGGCGGCTATGGCCACACGCGTAGTAATGACTGCTGGCCACACGCGCACTAATGGCGGCTATGGCCACACGCGCAGTAATGGCGGCTGACCACACGTGCATGCGTAGTAACCACCACGGTCTCGACGGGCCACAGGACTCCCCGTGTTGTTGTGCTTGCAGTGCGCCAGTCCCGCCGAGGAGACGGGAATCCTGGGCAACGGCCGGGCCAGGGAGGACTCGCAGGACTTCAAGAAGAGGCTGCGCAAAGAGCTGATGAGCCGGGACGGACACAAGTAAGTCGCCGGACTTGAGCGGTTAGCCTGCTCGCCTCCCCACCAAGACGATCTGGGTTCAATCCCCGGCCGGGTAACTCCCGGATTTTCGCACGTGGGGGGATCGTGCCGGACGTTGCCGTTGTTCGGTGGGTTTTCTCGGGTACCTCCTGTTTCCCCCACTTCTACATTCCGGCGCTGCTCCATAGTCACTTCATTCACCCTCATCGACTCTGAAGACCTCGATGTTAAGAGCCGTTCAAATCTATTCATTCATTTTTTTCTAGGCCTTATAACTAAACCTGCAAAATTCGTGTTATTACGTAAGGACAAGCTGATCTCCAATGTATTGAGCATTTAAGCAAATACAGCCATTGGACAGAAATATGGCTGGCACGGCTCGGAGAACATTTGAGTCAATAATATAAATTCAGCGGTGGAGAAGCCTTTCTCTTTTGAGGAGATCAGGCAGATACGTGAAGTTGATTACGGACAGCGGCCAATGAAACCACGAACTGTGCTCACTTGTTTATAAGGCAGTGGAGTGTAACCTGTCACTGAAAGATAACGCGAATTTTGCACGTCTCTCTTTATAGCTGTTCTAGCACCAACATTTTTTTTTTTCTGTGTTTAAGATATTTCATGTTTTCTGCAATATAGCTTTTACAGAATCTTAATAAAAAAACTAAATCAATTGAAAAATAACTTCCACCCACTTATTTTCAGTACAAGTATGACTATTTTAACCTTAAATCTCGTTCCAAACTAATTTCAAACAGTTAACGCGACCACATTATATGTCTTCAGTTCAAGTATTTATTGAAGTCTTAGGAATGCCATGAAATAAATTCTTTATAGTCTTGCATTTTTCTCGCGTGCGATTGGGACTTTACATATAGCTGTTTTGTTTATAAAATGTATTGTAAAACATTAAATAAAACTATTTTCGAACCCCTTTTTAAAATGTTTATAAGATTTCTTTACCACATTCCGATGGCATCAACAATTAATATCAACTGTAACCAATCGCGCTAAATGTTTTGAAAATTGTATGCCTAACATATAAATTTAAAATTCCCATAACTTCCAAAGTTTATTTTGAAAATTATTTTTCCACGTTTTTTCTACTTTTATGAGGCTACTATTCCATGTCATTGCAGAATTTAAAAATGCACTTAAATTATAGAGTAATTCTTGACACATGGTGTTATTTACAGCAATCTTAGCTGACTTTGACTCTTCTCAACGACTACATTTAGGTTTCAATAACCAAATATATGAAGGGTAACAAAGAACGACTTTCAACTTTGTCCTGAAAAATATTTCCATTGAAATAATTAATATATTTTTTTAAATTATACATTTCACTACTGCTTATAATGAGACTCGTGTGACAGCTAGGCAGGCCCCGTAAGGTGGCCGCCTGGGTAGGCCACCTAACGGTGTGAAGAGCTCCAGCAGAAAACTTTTTTTTTATTAAACGTCCAACGTGTCTGAGTGAGGTCCGCTTACGAAGAGCATTTATAAATACGTTACGCGTCTGTATTTTTTTTTTTTTTTTTCAGTTCCTCCATTCCCTCTAAAGCATGTTTTTCTTCTTCTTCTCCTCGACCTTTAAGATGGCGGACAACATGTATGTCTTCCAAGGGCTTCAAGTGGAAATAGGCGTGCTGGCCTTTAATACTGTCTATAAAATGTACTCTTGGTCTTTCTTTTCTCCTTCTACCTTCCAGCTTCCCTTCAAACAAGGCGGTGGACCAGTCAGAATGACGAAGCAAGTGTATCACTACTTCCGCTTTTCGCAGGGTCCATGTTTCTGGCCCTTAGCTTACAACACTCCATACGCAACTTTTCATTAAATGCTTTCGTACCTCTACGTTGATGATCTTAGGTGTTAGTAAACATTTCTTTATCGAGAACGCTTTCTTCGCCTGTGCAATTCGGGTATTTACTTCCCTTTTACATCTTCCGTCAGCTGTTATTACACTTCCCAGATATTTGAATTCCTTCACTCGGTCTAGTTTTTCTCCATCCATCAACACATTGGCAATTTGGTCACCAGCCCTAGTACATGTCATTATCTTGGTCTTCTTTGAGTTTATTCTCATACCGCACCTCTCTTTTAGTAATTAGTTCATGTGATTTAGTGCATTTTCCATATCTCTTTTATTCTCAGTTATCAGTGCTATATCACCTGCATATCGTATGGTACTATATAATTTGCCATTAATTTTTATGCCATGATTTTTTGTATCTAAGAATCCCTTTACGACTTCTTCAATATAGATGTTAAATAATAGAGGCGATAGTCCATATCCTTGTATTACATCCTTTCCAACTGTTGCTTCCACTCTTTCTTTGCCAATTAATGCTGCCTGATTCTTGTAAATGTGGTAGAGTATTCTTCTGCTCCTGTAGTCTATTTTCAGCTTTCTTATGATTGCAAACAGCACATTCCAATTTACGTTATCGAAAGCTTTCTCTATATCAATTAACGCAATTACCATTGGTCTGTCTATTTCTAGGGATTTTTCGATAATGTCTCTAAGACTTAGGAATGGTTCTCGTGTGCATTTTCCTTTCCTAAATCCATCTTATCTTCTGAAATATCATCTTATATTTTCCTCTCTATCCGGCTGTAGATAATTTGAGTTATTACTTTAGAGGCATTGGAGAGGAGGATTAGCATGCTATGATCTTCACACATCTGTGCTCTATGCTTTTTTGGGATAGGAATAAGAATTGTTTGCTCGAAATCTTTTGGGATTTCTCCTGTTATGTAAATTTAATGTATTAGCTTGTATATATTGTCTTTGGCTTCGTCTCCTAAGGCGTGTAAGATCTCTGCAGGGATTTCATCTGGTCCTGAAGGCTTTCTTTGTTTCACACCTTTCAGGGCATTATCTAATTCTTCTCTGATTATTGGTGGCCCTACCTCATCAACTTCCACTTGGTCCTCACTTTCAAGGGCACCTGTATCTAAAATTCCTTGTTAGAGTTCATCTGTGTATTCCTTCCAACGTAGCGCTACTTCATCTTCTTCAGTTAAGACTTTGCCATTCTTAATCCGTATAATGTTCAACACTTTTTTTCTTGTTCCAAATTGTTTTCGTACCTCGGCGAATGCTCTCTTGCTGTTACCTTTTAGCATATGTTCATTTATATCTTTGCACTTCTTTCGTACAATTCTTCTCTTACTCTCCTTGTTTCTCTGTTAATCTTGTTCCGCAGTCTCGCATATTATTCCTGGTTTCCTCTTACTTTGCACTACCTACGTTCTTCCATTAACTCCAGTATATCTCCAGTGATCCAAAATTTTGTATACTCTCTTTTCATTTCTTCCAAAACATGCATCAGCTATTTGAGTAATTTCCTTTTTTGTATTCTCCCATTTATCCTGTACACTACTTCCTGGACTCTCTTTGAGGTCAATTCTTTCATAAGTTTTTTCTTTGAACTCATTTAAAGCTTGCTTGTTACATTTTACCTTGCAAATTTTCCATCTGTTACATGGTTGTTTATTAATTTTTCTTCTAAATCGCAATTGGCTCGTCATTAATACCAGATTGTGGTCCGAGTCCACACCTGCGCCTGGATAGCTCTTACATGATTTAGCTCATTATGATAGCGGTCATTTATCATGATATAATCTATCTGGTATCTGTCACCATTTCCTGGCATTGTCCAGGTGTATCTTCTCCGCTTTGGTTGTTCGAAGTATGTATTTGTAATCATCCGCGTATAACTGTTGCCGAACTCTATAAGCCTGTTCCCTCTTTCACTCCCATTTCTAAGGCCATACTTTCCCATACAATTGTCAGCTCTACCCTCACCTACTACAGCATTCCAGTCCCCCATGATGACGAGATTACCATCATCTTTAACTTTCATTAATATTTCCTCCAGTCGTTCATATATATCATCTAATTCATCATCGGAGTGTCCTGATGTGGGCATGTATGTCTCGATTAATACTGTGACCTTAGGTTCTGTCTTTAGTGTGATCATAGTAATCCTTTTGCTAAATCCCCACATATATTTGACTTGATACGCTAGCTTTCGTTTTAATATGAAGGCAACATCACCTGAAACTTTTACATCTCCTGAAAAAATTATTCTGTGGTCTCCACTCCAGAAGTCTCCACTATTTGGCCATCTTACTTCACTTAGACCTAGTATGTCAATCTCAAGCCTTTCCATTTCTTGTTTGACATTTTCCAGTCTTCTGGCCCTTTTTAGTGATCGAACATTCCATGTTCCTATTCTACAAACTTGAACTGTTTTTTTGCATCTTTTTACGTCGTCCCCTCCGGAGATGCGAGTTGGGGACTATTTTACATCCGGATAATTTTACTTGAGAAGATTTTTTTATAGTGAAAATGGTTCAAACGGATATTTTTGCGGTTATTTATAGGTATAAACATTCCGGTACAAGAGATTAAAAAAGTTATAGGAACGTGTATTAAACGTACTTTTTTTATTATCATGTCATAAAATGGCAGGGTCTCCGCTGAAAGTCTCGTAGAGGCGCGTTATCGACGGCAAGACTGCACGCCAGTTCAGTGCTCTGCGCATAGAGGCGATGAGAAAGTTGATGCCCATGTCTCGGTCGCCCCTGGCGCTCCCACGCCTTTTAGGCCTCACGCGTGGTGCAGAATTCCTTCAACCAGGCGGCCACCTTAACCCATTCAGACCCAGTGAACACAAATGTGTACGTTACTCACATGTAAGTAATTTTTGGTCCGTGTTGCACACTGCGAAGATTAGTGACCAATGATTAGAGACGTGAAATATTCGCGAGTTCAATGACCTATATTATTATGTACAAATATGCCGATGTCAACTGTGCAATGGTTGTCTGACGTCACAGTGGAAGGCAACGATTGGACCACTGTTCTCCAGGATGTGTCAAACACCGTGTGGGCTAATGGCTAAAGTTATATGAACACACGTGTTTTTGTTTCTAGCTTGTCACGAAATGAATCCGCGAATTCTTCAGGTATCAACCAATGATCTTACCTGTGCGTAAATTATTCGCAAACCTTCTTATTGGTCTAGGATATAATTGGTTCATACAACTGTAGCCAAACATATTGCCTCATTGGCTGTGACAACGAAACTGGTATTGTGTCGACTTCAGTACAGCACGGATCATAACATTTTCGGTTTGCAACACACTTGAAACCTTAAATTAAAGTGGGTCTGAAAGGGCTAAGAGCCCCGCCTGGATGCCGCTGGCTCTGTCTAGACGCGAGCGTGAGAGTTTTGTGGTCGTTGCAGGGACCTGACGAACCACACCAAGTTCTTCAGTCTGGCGTTCACGGACTCTCAGAAGGAGAAGGAGTACAACCTGCATAAGGATGCCTTCTCCAGTGTGTCTGTGCTGGGCTGTCCGCTGGCCTTCCTCGCCACCTCCATCGCCCAGATCATCGTCCTGCCCAGGCAAGTGTAGACAGCACATGCGCGGGATTCCTGACACACGGACACGCGCAATAGCTAAGGCCACCTGTTTTTTCGCGAAAAAGATTTCAGGACTATGTACTCCAAAACACTAGAGCTCAAATCCTCTTTCGTGATTGGATGATTTTTAACTGTCACGCTTTGCCCGCGAATCACGGACACTCAGTGTCGGGGTTACCTAATTCTGATTGGCCCAGTCAGGTAGGAGCTGTCTCGCGACAAGGACACGTAGCCAATAACCAAAGGAAACCTGCACGTATGCATAGGTCATTGGAGTCTAGCTTTTGCGTAAATCTTTTCGCGAAGAACAGGTGGCCCTACACATAGCTATTATTAGAGACCTGAAAAATTAGCGGTTTCATTTCGAGCTAAAATTCAAAACCTCGTACGTTTATGTTGCTTATTCTATTGGTGCACACGTTAGTTTACACCTCCTGGACAACTCTGAGCCAATAATAAACACATAATAAAATGCAGACCTAATCACCGCCTCCCGCTAATATAACAAGCAACCAGTTAACAGTGATATGGGCTTTATATTACATACGACAATTGAGTATAGCCTACAGATAATTGAACTCGCGAATTTTTCAGATCTCAAGCTATTATACAAATATAGGGTTAGCAGACGTCCTCTTTTACGCTGACGTGTCCTCTTTTTGAGGGCTTGTAAACTGCCCGGCCGGGTTTTACAAAAAAAAAATCGAGATATCCTGTTTTGGAATAAAAGTGAAAAACAGCAAAGCTTTGCTTTTTTGTATGTTTATTATAAGTCGTTGAACATTTAGTAACGGTACCAAGGATTTTCTGGCATAAGTTGAAACGTTTTGGAGAATATTATGTAAATATTTTATCTTTATCGAAAGTCATATTTTCCCGTGGCTCTTTTTTTGTCTTACGTGTATAAGTTGAGAAGTACATAATCGATTCAAAATGTCATGATTATTTGCAAGGAAATAGAAACCTGTTGAAACTAACAAAATTATCAAAGTAATATGATCGAAATATGTCTGAAACTGAGCTACGCGAGAGTGGTTATCTGTCATTAAAAAAAATTGTATCGAGTGGTTATTTACAACTATATTTTGAATGAACACTTCTATATTACTTGCTTGCGAAATATTCTGCAGTGCTTACAAACCAAACTGAATTGGCTTTCATATTCAGAGTGATCATGATTATCACTTCATTTGGTTACAAAAAAAATTGTATTTCTGTAAAACAATACGGACCCGAATTTTTTATATAATTTTTCATGTGATATATTTTCATCTGACCTGCGAATTTACAGATTATGTTCATATATTTCCATTGTAAATTTGTGGGTCCATTTTCTACGAGTAATTTTCTCGCAAGTGTCCTCTTTTTAAATGCCAGTTGAACATGTCCTCTTTTTGAGTGCCACGTATCTAGTAACCCTATAGAAACGCACACACTCTAAATCCAAATCTGTCATTTCAAACATTAAAATCATTTTTACTCATTCTCCAGTTGATGAGCTGTAATCTCCTGGCGAGTCAGTGGAATGCACGAACATTTTACTGCCAGGTCAGTGCAATTTTCCATGATTGAGTAACACTGTTTGATCAGTGAGTCTCGGCGATTAAAATGATCGGTAGAATTTTAATCATTCACGTGTAGCAGTTTCAACATATCTGCAGTCAAGTTCGTTGATTTGGAGCAGTTTAAACTGTCTGCATTTGAAAATGTATATCACATACTTATATAAATTACGTAAACAAACGTACTATACTTATTCAGGGTAACAGCGAAAACTTGGAAAAGTCAGGGATTTAGTATTCCTGGAAAAGTGAGGAAAATATCAGAGAAATTTTTCTGATTCCAGGGAATTAAAGGTAAAATGGTTAGAAAAATATTGCATATTTTTTGGCTGAATATTTTTTCTTGATGATACAGCAATTATGTGATTTTTAGTTGCGAACTTAGGATACAACAAATAAAATATCAACTGAAATTATAGTTTATGTGCTGTCTTTGCGCATCCATTATATTGTTTGTAAGTATTTGTAATTGCATAGAAAATGCTATGTTGGTGCAACCCATTAAATAAAATTTATAATTCCTAACCAAATAACACATAAATATTTCTGCTTTATAAATTGGCCAGGGAAAAGTAATAGAATGCCTATAAAAGTCTGGGAAATGTCAGGGAATTTATTGTATTTCCTGCTAGCTACCGTGTATATTATACATTCATATATACGCACATTACGTACACATAATAGCATACAAAAACATAAATACGACACAAACATACTGTATGGGCCTACACATTACGTACAGGTGCATACCATATATATACAAAATATGCATATACATACATATACAGTACATAAGTTACATATATACAGATGCAATACATTACACACACATATATTTTTGGCTGAGCGTGTTATTTAATGTTAGAACGGAAATTATCAGATATAATGTAAATATCCGAAATTATAAAATTACTTTAAAAAATTTCCTTCGCTATATATGGTTTGGATTTCAAGTCTTTCGTAATGAATGAGAGGTATACTTTGTTCAAGAGTTTAATGCAGTAAACATAGTCTTTGAAAATACTAATACAGTCCCGGTCATAAACTGCTTGGTTCAAAACCTGTAAGAAATTAAATATAATATTATTTTAATTAGTGTCAGTGATCAAATTTCATGTAAAACTAATTGATGAGATGGCGAGCTTGAATACAAATCGGTTCTGTGGCGATTAGCATGCACCTACTATGCACACCAAATCACATTTGCTTCGAAAGCTCGTAGGTGTTAAAGTTTAAGCTGAATAATTAAAAACCCCGAGTACCAATATGCAATCGAATGACGAGAGTTCAGTTGAAACTCACAGCTGAAAATTCCGAAAGACGAAATGTTCAGACAGTGGTTTCGGAACAATGCGCAGCTCACGAACATACTAAGGGATTTTCTGTCGTTTTATCTTCCAGCTAATAAAAAATAGCAACGTACCGAGATTGAATTAAATGTGAGCTTTTTTTTTCTTTTCTTTTTTGATACAGGGACCTGATCAACTTCGTGTCATTTGGCGTTGGCTTCTCCCTGTTAGTCATGTGTTGTGTGTTCTGCGTGGCCGAGTTCATACCAAAGGTAAGTTCAAGATACATTTGCTAAACCCGTTACTTCACAAACATCTCATCTCAGATCTTGGAACACCAACCCTTGTAGTCAAAGATAGACTGGTTTCCCCAAATAATAATTTTTGCATAAAACAAGATACTGTCCTATGAAGAACAGTAAATTTATATCATTAATCAATGTGTTTATAAATGCTTATGAACGATGCTGATAAATATATTTTATTAATACGCTGATTTTCTAGAAGTTACTTCAAAAAATTTCTTGTTGACTACCAACCAATGAATAAGAAATAATATAAAATTTATTGTCAAAACAATCTGATTTATCAAAGAAGTACTCGCGTGGCATCGACAATTTTAAACATATACGAAACCAAACACCTGCAAAAATTCTGGAAATAATATTTCAATAGAATTAATATTTTAATATGCCGTTTTGTTTATTTCTAAGTACGCCCTTAAATGTACTCTAAAACTTAACCCTCTTTGCGTGTATTTGCCGACGTAACTAGGCGGTTCTATTCGAACAGGGTGGAAGTATTTGTGAAAACCAGCCTTCTCTTTTGACTAGAGACCTGGGAAATTCGCGTTATTATTTGGCAGCAGGTTGAACTTCACAATGCTGTATACACTGCAGCCATCGTCGTTTCTCCATTGGCGGCTGAACAGGTGTGTAGCCGCGCCTTTTCTCACTGGACCGTGCGTGGTTGTGCTACGCAGTTGCGGCGCGTTCATTTGTTGGCACTGAGTTGCCCAGGGCGCGTAAAGCATGGTACAGTCCGACGAGAAACTTATTTCAAAGGTACATGTGTTTGAAGTTTAACGAGTCCCCAAATAATAACGCGAAGTTTGCACGTCTCTGCACGTGAATATAATTCTAGTGCTGCTGTCGAAACTCATCGAATATTATATACATGTCTTGCTCTGTTTTGGTGATAGTTTAGAATCATATATGCATATTTTATAGCTCAGCAGCAACTTTACTGTCATATTAGTCAACGCCAGAAAAAATAACAAGCAACTGAAAAGTATTTTGTCAGTGACGGCCCCCTTAAGTGTTTTGGAATGATAACACGCAGTTCTACTGAATTTGAGATGATTCATGTAACATGCAATAATGTTCTACAGTGGGCCTGGAATATTTTATAATTATAGAGCCGGGGGGGGGGGGTGCAGTTTGAGATACGAGTCACAGAAACTGCAGACCACTTGTTTAAAAAGCTGCTGAAAATTGGCGGATAAATGCGGGAACGTGTATCTGGGAGATTTATTCTTTGCAAGGGTTTGTAATACAATTTCGTTATTTCAGCACTTCTTATTCCTTCGCCCGTTTATTACGATGTTAAGTAAACATTACACTACAACTCGCCGGAAAATGTTGCCGAAATTAAGATTGATGTAGCTGCGGATTTTATAAAACTACTATACGGCGTGATAACAATATGATTGTAGAACCGGGGAAGTGTTATGTTTAGGGCAACCTGTTTTTCGCCGAAATATTTACGCGAAGGCTAGACTCCAATGTCCTGTGGCGTACGTGCAGTTTTCGTTTGGTTATTGGCCACGTATCTTTGTCGTGATATAGTTACTTACCTGGCTGGGCCAATCAGAATTAGTTAACTCTGAAGATGTGTGTCCGTGATCCGCTGGAAGACACTTGCAAAGCTTGACAGTTAAAACCATCCAATCACGAAAGTGGATCCAAACTATAGTGTTTTGGAGTACACGGAGTCCTTAAATCTTATCGCGAAAAACAGGTGGCCCTAGTTAGGTCGTACCACACACCGGAAAATTTATAGTGATCAGTAGCCTCTGAAACTAGTTATTTACTACTTATAATAAAAAATTGTCACAGATTACGTAATAGCTGGATTGGATTGGAAAGAGCTTATTAAGGCCCGCGATGTTATGCCTGAAGGCTTATCAGGGGAATTCCTTATAAGCTAACTTATGACCTAACTTAAAATAACACCCATGCCTTACGTGGGATTCGAACCCAGAACACTGTGGGAGCTTTGTCTTCAAGTGCAAACAAATTTCCATATAAACGTAGCCCCGAGTACATACGTGCATACTCCTCAATGGGTTAACTGTCTGCACACGAATCTCGCAGGAACCGTGCCGATGTTACTGAATTCTGAGTGGACCGGACAAATATGAGAACGTCTTCCGAAGTAGAGAGCAACCAATGGCTGTAGACAAACTTATCTTGGGTGCATATAGTATTAAAGTCTACCGTGTACTCATTTTTTTTTTCGCGAGAAATGGCTAGCTCTATAAGTGACTATAGGGCACCATAAACTTCCAACTGTTCGCGGTATCAGCCACGATCTGAAGGGAAGGATACTTTGTTGTTGTGGTTGTAGGTATTCTGCAAGTCGCTGGTGAAGTGCAGCGAAGTCATGAACAACTCTCTGTGGACGAGGCGGGTCATGTGTGTCGTCATGGTTGCCATGCTGACGACTGCGAACTCCGTCGACATGGTGAGACCATAGAGTAGGGATGACGTAGACAGCTTATTCGTAGAGCCCCGAATATTTCGCGCATTGAGTTGGCAGCAAGCTAGGCCGGACAGCCCTCTATACACTCGAGATATTATCGTTTGCTTATTGGACGCTGTGATCAAACGAGGCCTCTGTACAGTGCTGTCCAACACTCACTCACGCTACTGATTCCTGCTTATAACTGGATCGCAGTTAAACGGGGTGTGTCTAAATAACTGTTGTCCAATCACAACAGGAGAAAATAACGATTCTTTGAAGTATACCTCGTCTCCGAATGAATTCGTGAAATACTCGTGGCTCTACTTATTCGTATTCTGCGCATGTACCCAACATTGACCTACCCCAAAGCAACACAACTGCCGAAGCCACTTGGTCAATAATGATTGAGCGTGGTTGTTCACATCTTAATTTTCTAATGTAAACCCCTGCTATATTGACGGCTGCTAGCACACCAAACTTTCTTAATGCGGGTTGCTGGTGGTGCCATGCACCAATAGGAATACTTTTCATAGTTTCCATGGCGTAAGTTATTGGAAAGAATTCGCAAGTACTTCCCAGATATGCCGACCTCCCATGGCGCAGTCGGTTGGTGCTCTACCGATCTGGGGCGCCGGAGGCTCTGATTTCGAAAACCGGGGTACGTTAAAAACCCTTTATACAACTGGCCAGAACCAAAATTTCTTCTTTTGCAACTCTGAATCAAAAATTTAATGCGCAAATAGTGCATTGAGGTATGCTAAAATTTACTATCACATAAGATAAATTAGAAGTGAGTCATCTAAATCCACTACTGTAAGAACACCGGTTCTGTTGGTGTCTGTGTAAAAACTCACCATCGTCCTATTGGTCCATTCCACACCGGGCACTACCCTGTACTTTACAGCGTTCGATATTAGCACGTCATCGACCAATGGAGTGCCGAGCTGACATTGACACAATCAAATTTTCTGTATCGTATAAAAGCATTTACAATCGATCATGTTCCTTTGATTGGATTCAAATAAAATAATTTCTATCATTAGCAATTTCATTGTTATTGTGCTGTCGTGTTCTTGTGACGTCATGTTAAAAACTAGCCGAACAAAGACTGCACATCCATGCGAGATTATACAAATAAATTTTCAAATTAGCTTTGCTCAAGCGACACTCGAGCATAGACTACAAAGGATTTAAGTGAGTGGAGAGATTTGGACGGCTTTTAACATCAAGGTATTGAGAGCCGATGAGGGTGATGGAGCTGAGAATGGAGCAGCACCGGAACGAAAGGTTGGGGAAAAGGGATATTCCCGAAAAAAACCCGTCTACCAATTGCATCGTCCGACGCATACGAAAATCCGGGAGTGACCCTGCCGGGGATTGAATCCGGATCGCCTTGGTGGGAGGCGAACAGACTAACCGCTCAGCCACCGTGGCAGTGAAAGTGTTAAGGGTTTGATGTGGGACTAAAAGGATTAATACACGGTAAAGTGGGCACTTTTGAAAGCCCTGCTCAAGATATACTTGTATACACGTTGTGTATTCTTCCGCCTTATATAAAATTAGCACTGGCAAGGGCCTCATCGCTTTATTCATGCGTCGGTCAAGTGAAAATATGAAATTATTGTAAAACTACACATTTTACAAACTGCTAATCGTTACACTTTTGTGCATCCAAAAACCGAAAGCGAAAGAATTAATTTAATTTATCACACATATATATACCTTGCACTTTTTATTCGACGTTAAGGCATGGAATTATTTCCCCTCCATCGTTACCAACTTTACTGGGCGCTTGCCACTCAGTGCGCCCATTAAAATATATGTAGGTAGGAGTAGTGACAATTTTTTCTTAAGGTTGATTTGAAAAGTGCTCACTCTATTGTGAACAGGTTTTAGAAGTATTTTCCCTCGGCGTGGTGGTTGAAGCGGCGGACGGTGTGTGCAGGTGTCGTGCCGGACGCCACGGTCCGTCCTCAACTGCACGACGACAGAGGACGAGGGGCACGCGTGCCTCTACCCCTCGTACTTCACGCACTTCTGCGTGCTGGTGCTGGTGGCTGTGTCGATGCCGGCGCAGCTGTCGCACGTCGCCAAGGCGGGCGTCATGGTGCTGGTCGCCGGGACGCAATGCGCCATCAACGTCGCCGTCATCGGTCCGGCGCTCGACTGCGAGGAGGCCGCCAACCACCGCGAGTGGGCCAAGTGAGCACCCCCTCCACTTTCTCTTCCCCTTCCCCATCCCCTTACCAATCCTACCCTCAACCCTTACCTAACCTCATTCCCTTCACCATCCCCTCCCCTTCACCCTCCCATTCCCCTTCCCCTTCTCCATCCTCCTCGCAAAACCTTTCCACCTCCACATTCCCCTCCCCTTCCCCCTCCGCCTCACCTACCTTCTCACACCTAATTCCCCTCCCCTTCCCACTCCCCTTCTCAATCGCACTCTACTTCACCCTCGCCATCACCCTCCCCTTCCCCACCCTTCTCCCTCCTCCTCTCTCCCTTACACCACCACATTCCCCTCCCCTTCCCTACTCTTCCCCACCCTTCCCCCACCCCTTTTCAACCTCATCAACTGCGGTTTAACACACTAAGGTCTGCACACATTTATTGGAACTTAAAAGATATTAAAAGTGAGTCACCCATATCCACAACTGCAAGAACACCGGTTCTGCTGGTATCTGTATTAGAACTCACCATCGTCCTATTGGCCCATACCACACCGGACACTACCCTGTACTTTACAGCGTTCATTATTGGCCGGTCATCAACCAATGAAGAGCCGGGCTGATATTGATCCAATCAAATGTCCTTTATCTTACAAAAGGATTTACAATCAATCATGTCCCTTTGAGTGGCTATAAAAATGAAATTCTATCGTTAGCAATATCATTATTATTGCACTGTTGTGTTCTTGTTAGGTCGTGTTAAACACTGGCGGAACGAAGACTGCACATCCACGCGAGTTTCGTTCTGAACAACGAAGAAGTTTTCCAACTAGCTTTGCTCGAGCTACATTCGGGCCTAATCTACAAAGTGTTAATTAAATCTACACCAAAGGGACAACGCACCACATTCGTGCGCACTCAAATTAAAATGATTGTGCATAAGAACTATTTCTTAATAAGTACTACCAATGTTCTTTTATTTTTCTGTTGTTATTCATATTAACTATGAATTAATCATTGTTATTTATTGAAAATAAGTGTAAAAGTGCAATATAACCATAAATACGGCGATTTATGGTAACCGAAATATAGAATGCTTGTAGTACATAGCATAGGAAACAACCAAACACGTTATACATGGGATGGGTTTTTTTTTCTTTCTTTTAGATTTGATTTAAAACGTGTGAAGGTACCACGAATAAACTATAGTTAGGGCTACCTGTTTTCCGCGAAAAGATTCCATGAGTAGACATACTCCAAACACATTATTTTAGAACAAGTATCGTGATTGGATGATTTTAACTTACACACGTCTTAAGTGACTGAAGGTTTAATGGCACATCCTCTATCCTCCCGCACTGCGACTGTACTCAGGTGAGTAGGGACAGGTGTTCTTTGCGAAAATATTTATGGCCATGCTGGACTTCAATTTCCTTCATCCACAACCACAAGTTCCTTTCTATGTGATAAGACGTGTTTTTATTTGACTGGGCCAATCAGAATAAAGTAGTCCGATAGTGAACCACCATGATTAGCGGACAGGTACTTGAGGTACGCGACAGTTAAAATCATCCAACCATGAAAGTGCATATGCACTTAAGTGTTTTGGAGTCCAACTGGTCTTGAAATATTTTCGCGAAAAAACACCTGTCTGTACAGATGAGTAAGATATTTCACGACACTTTCTCCTCTTCTGTCTTAGTGCCTTGTGCCTTATTTCTTGGTCTCACACGGCTTTCCGCTGGTTTTCTCAGTTAAACCTGCCTTCTCGCCAATCGGTTATGCCCTGACTTCAACCATTGAAGCCTTTACACCAGCATTCCCAGTCATGGGTCATCGGAATGCTCCAGTTGCCACAGGTCAAACTCCCCAAGCCTTTTTCCAACTCTTGCTGCAAGACTGTTCCACAGCTCGTGGAGTTCCTGATTTTTCCACTACTCTTCTCATTTCCAAATGCAATCATCTTTGCTCTACTACTCCTTGCAACCAGTCTCTTAGATCTTCAATTTTAGTACAGCCCATCAATGAACGTTGTACTGTGTCATCCACACCACATACCTCACTTAGCGAGGATGTTACTAGCCCGAAACTTAACCCTTTGAGGAGAATGCACTTTTAAACTCGGGGATAAATTTATATGAAAATATGATTGCTCTTGAAGACAAAGCTCACACTTTAATAGTCATGCTATTTCGCTAGACTTTATGGGAATCTAAGTAAAAAATTACAACTAGTCAACATTTCAGTTTGTAAGAACAAAACTGTTCTTTACAATAATTTTTCCGAACGAACGCAATGGATCGGAAACCTTGTTACTTCTATCGCGATACATTAATTGGTAAACAGCCAACGCGTGATTTTATTGGCCAGCAAATAATAAACGTTGCAGGGTGCAGTAGACGTGTCCGGAGTAACCAGGACTAATAGGACAATGGTGAGTGGAAATACAGAGACCAAACAAAATTATATCGCTGTAGTGTAGAATATAGGCAGCTCGCTTCAAAAATGTTCCCAGGGCTGGTAAATTAGTGCCGTCCTCAACGGGTTAGGCTTTGTTTACATGAGACAGAAGAATCTCCTGAATGCATAACTCATGTAGGGCTTCAGATAAGTTAAAAGAAACGGTGAATGGACCATAGCTCTTGCTTACTCGTAATTGTTCAGCACTTCCCAGTCAGACTGTCTATAAGTTCCGTGCCTGTAGCTGCGCATATTTTAATGGGAAGAAATATCCCCATCCTGCAATTATATGTATTCTAACGTAAGGAGTATACGCTATTCGTAAATGCAAATGTTCTTTCATTAAAAATCCCTTTGTCTGTACTGCTTGAATTCTGATATAAAGAAAAGTTCCCTTTTTGTAAGTACATTACATGTAATTCCTTGCCCATAGCTGAACATACTCTTCGGCAAAAAATTCCCCTCTCTATAAATGAATGTATTTTGATCTAAAGAATTATTCTCTTTCCATAACTCAGGAATTATTATAATATAGAGAAAACAATATATATCTGTATCTAGGTGTATTCTTCCATTAAAATAATTCCATATATGTAAATGTATGTATTATTGTGTAAAAATGCGTCCCTATCTGTAACTGTTAATTCTAATCTAAATAAAATTTCCTTTCTCTAACTATGTGTATTCCACCGCAAAGAATAATTCCATCTGTAACTACATGCATTCCTCCATTAAAACGTTTTTCTATCTTGTACTGTATGAATTGTAATGTATATAAAAATTCCCTTCCTGTAACTACATGTATTCTAATGCAAAAAATAATTACCTGTCCGTAACTGCGTATGTTCTAGTAAAAAGAAAATTTCCTTATTTGTGACTGCATGAATTCCGATAGAAAGAAAAACTCCTTTTCTGTAACTGCATTAATTGAAAACTAAAGAAATTTTTTTTTTCTGTGAGTACTTGTACTCTAGTATAAAGAATAATTTCCTGTCTGCAACTGCGTGTGTTCTTTTGTAAAAATTAATGCTCATTTATGTAACTGGATGAAGTTTAACATAACGAAAAGTTCCCTTTTCAGTAACTACCTGTTATAAATAATTCCCTTTCATAGCTACTTGTAATCTTTTGTGAATCGTTCTCGTCTGTAATTCCAAGGAATATAATATAGATAAAATTTTCTCTCTGTAAGTGTATGGATTATAATATAAATAATATAAATGAATATCCCCTTTCTGTAATTAGGTGTATTATACAGTAATGAATAATTCTCTGTCCGTAACTGCATGTATTCTTCCGTTCCTGTGACTTAAGATCTCGGACATGCAAAATACCTCCAACCAGATGGAATCCTTAACTGAGAACTCTTGAAATAATTTTTTATGCATAAATATATGCCACTTTTGTATGAATCTATTTCATCTAATTTTAGAATTGCCATGAGCATGCATCGAACAAATGTAAATGTGGAATTGCTGGGAGTATAAATATGTTACTAATATTCTTACTGCCATGTGCATAAAACATACAGAATTTCAATTAAATAAACCCAGTGTCTACAGATATATTTTTGATTAAAAGTTTAGGTGTAGGTATATTTGTCTACGTCGTTGCTAATTTTACTGGAATCATGCCAATCACCGCTTCCTTAAAAAATATAAGCTATTAGAAGAAAGAACATTTTTAATAAAGGCAAATTTCAAAAGGGCTTAAACTGAAGCGAACCAACTATAAATATTGATAATGCCATTATTATAATTTATGTTAATAATAGCGGACAGGTACTTGGGGTAGGCGACAGTTAAAATCATCCAACCATGAAAGTGCATATGCACTTAAGTGTGCATGGATGGATGATGTGCAAGTGTGCAATGATGAAAGGAAACTACATTATTTTGTATCAACTGTTCAGCCATGAATAAACCTTCATCACCTGAGGTATTGTGCTCCAGTTACGCATACTAGTTCCAGTGCATATTAGTTCAATAGATAATATTGAACTAATTTTCGTGGCATCAATTGTTTTCGGCAATAAATAAGATTTTTCAATTACATTTCATTAGATGAAACAACCTATTCGTCTTAAGTCACACTGCGAACAAATGGAACAGTTACATATTTTCAATGTGTTGTTCTGCAACTAATGGATATGAGCAAATTAGCTTTACGTGTTCCTGTAGCAAACATCATGTACTTGCACTTGAAAATTGTTGCACCGGCTCATGTTCGCAGACAACGCCAGTTATGTGAATACCTGTTATTGTAACTTAGGTAAATTTCTGTGGATTATAATTTACCATGAGTGATTTATCCGCGATAACTAGGTCTGCAACACACATTAATATGATGCTTATCATTGTGGAAAGCTTAATTTCTTATACAGTTTGCAGTTTTTTTTAATTCGGATAATTTGCATAATCGTTTCTTAACTTCAGAACCCTTACATTTCTTTTAGTCTTTCATCTTGCACTGTCCGGCCTTTTCAAGCACTGGATTCAGCGACAATATATTTGTGCAAGTGCTAGGAAAATTAATATATATATATTGCCTTGAAACTTAAGCGTGAAATAAGAGCACAAATATCAAAATTAATATGTTACTTTACAATGTCTTCTCGCATATGTAAAACACCCTTAAAAGTAATATTTACAGGGAATTGTTACAAACAATCAGAAACAAATAATAGTAGTTGACATAGCATGAATGCAGTACATTAGACGAATTCTCATCATCTGTACTTCAAGGTTTTTGGAGTTATCCAGATCAACTAAACTTATCTCCATCTCAATATAATAACTAAGATAGCTAGTTAACTGAAAATAAAGATCAACAGAAGTAAAGTTACATAAACAATACAACAAGTTCAGTATGATTACCAATTTTAAATGTTATATTGTTGCCTTATGTGGCACTAGAAAGTTATCTTTAGCATTTGAGTGCCTTCATTAGAATTTTCCAGGTATTATTTCGGGAAAAAGTAATTTGGTTTTTTTTATCTGAGAATCATAAGAATCTCAGAAAAAATATTTCATGAACATGCTGTCAGTATTTTAAAAACTTTCCTAAAATGTGTTATTTACTGAAAATTTCAACATAATATATGATCAAATATACAGTTATTTTAATTATATTTTGGAAAGTTAGTCGAAACTACAGCAATTCGAAATCCAAATCTATAAGATTTGTTTACATTCTGTGTTGGGTACTAGCACCTTGCTTCTTGTGCCATGCCTTCTTATTTTTCATCCTTTAGTAGAATGACACATTTTGAAAACTCGTGCAAGTAACCCAATAAGCAGTTAAATACGTCTGTAGCTTGTTGCAGAAGTGATAATCAAGAAATGGCAAGAAAATACATCAAGTTAAAAAAGTGCAATACAAATTCATTTTCCCCGTCTCTTTAATCCCGGAAAATAATATTTTAGTTTAGGTTTTTAAATACTTTTTCTTTCGGATAAGTTTAACGTTTAATATTCAAGACATATAAACACAGAGAAGTGAGAATAATGCATCTGTAGAACATAAGTCAATGTTTTTTATTCATTGACTACAGCTCTACAAAAGTTTGTTCACAAACTATTAAATTATGATACATAGATCTTTAGCATAGCATATGTTTCTTAAATTTCTTTGTGTATTTTTTAACATGAAAAAGGTTCTCTTTTTTTAAAAATTAATATGAAATACAGAATTCTGATGGTATATCTAAAAAAAATTAATTTTCTACATTTCTTATTTGTTATTGTAATAGATTAATTTAATACGCTGCACTCTAATAATATTTTGTGTACAAATAATGTATTTATCCAGCTACTTTTAATGTCATTATGTTTCAGTATAGCACCAGGGAAATTCACTCTGTGTGGATTGCTGTTAGCTGCCGCCATTTCCCTAGCCTTTCTCGCCCGTCACGTGAGTTTCTTTTCATATCTTCATATCTATCAAGTACAATGATAATTATAGGGTGACATAATGAAAAATTCGCAGATGATATTTCACGTATTAAAAAAATGGGAAATACTCGCCAGAATTTTGATTACCCAACAGTTAATTTATAACAGCTGGAAAATATATCAGATCCAATTGCTCCAGGACTACCAGATTTAAGCAAATGTACATACATAAACCAAACAAACAACACTAGTTACAAATATTACAGTAGATGATTTAAATATTGCCAATCACAGTAATGATGACTGAATTATCATTTTACTGTACAGCAGTTAGTGTGTAAATTTCTGGGTGATTGAAATTTGTATCAATGTTCGAATTGTTCATGTTTCAAAAACTTCCTTAATGTGACTCAGAAATGAAACAACAGTTAAGTAATCAAATTTTTGGGTGCTTATTATTTTAGGAAGCCCATTTTGTCCAGCTGGTAGCTTACAGGTGTTGTTTTTACCAGCATAAAGTAGAGTAAATGTAGAAACTAATGGTTCATGAGTTTACTGTGGAGAGTAGATTTGCACAAGTGGTAGTGTATGGGTCATATGTTCACTGTGGGGAGCGTAGTCACTTATACAATAACTTCAGAGAACGAACTTGGTAATACAGTGGCTTACAGATTATGAGTTTACTGTGGAGAGTAGAGTTCCGAAGGTATTGTATTAGAGATCATGTGTTTGCTGTGGAAAGCAGAGTTCTACATGTGGTAAATGCATAGAGCAAACTTGGTCGTACATGGACTTACACTTCGCAAGTTATATGTAAAAATCAGGATCACATAGGTAATGGCTTACAGCGTGTATGTTTGCTATGGAGAGCACAGATGTTCCTATATTTACTGCAGGGAGAAAATGTGGAAAAAAATAGTAGTTTAGAGCTCGCGATTTTACTGTGGAGAGCAGAGTGAAAGTGGTTTACACCTCGTATGTTTGCTTTGAAGATCAGACACTTGCATTTTAATGCAGAGGAGATATTTGGTCACACAATAACTTACAGCATGTGAATTTCCCGTGAAGAGCAATGAGGCAAAGACACTGGATTAGATCACATGTCTTTACTGCAAAGGGGAAAGTGCATAGGTACATACTCACAGTAAATTTCCTCACTACAGAGGGACGACATGGGCATATAGTGGGTTGCAGTTCCTTTAATTTACTGCAGAGGCATCGTTACCCGTGAGCAGGCAGAGAAGTTGGCGATGCAGTAGTCGTACAGGTAGTGGTTCATAGCCACGTATTTGCTACATACGGCACGAGCATAGTTTTGCAAGCAGTGATTCATAGCCCTAATGTTTGCTGTGGAAAGGATAGTTGTGCAGGTAGTGGTTGATAGCTCACGTGTTCGACATGGAGAGCAGAGTAAGAAAGAGGTTTTGTTGAATCGAAGTTTATTTAGCGCAACGAGATTAATTGTCTGTGTACGAGCAATTAAGTAATTTGTTGCTTGAAACCAAATTATTTTGCTGTTCTTGTTAGGTTCCCACAAACAAAAATATGTTTGGTGCAACTTAAGATTTGTTTGGCTCTGTGTACGTTAAACCGTTTCGCTTGATGGAGATTCTAATCAAGACCAGCTGCACCCGAGCGCGACGCATTAGCATCCTAAGCTGAAGTGATCACTGATGGAAGGGGAATGTTTTGAAATACATTATATACATTTCGAATACTGGACAATGTGCGCAGATAAACATTTGAAGTATTACAGCTTTACCTTTTAGTTTCCTACCGAACTTAATTTAATAGGATGTTTATACCATTATTATGCATCGATCGATGCATTAACAAACACTGTTACAATCCTAATTGGCACAAAAATACGAATATACTCTCAAGCTGTGTTTTAGAACGAAGGCAATCAAAAGTGTAGCCAAACAAATGTACAGTAGAGTTGACCAAATATTTTCTTGTCATTTGAATATCTTTTAGCCAAACACATAAAGTTATAATAATTAAAGCATGTATTTCGTTAGATATGCAAAATTCATTTTGCTGCTTTTGTTTATTCATTAAACTATTTTGTGGGGCCAATAAATATATTTTTGGCGCTCTACAAACAAATATTTTGTTGGCTTTTCTCTTAGTGTAAACATATTATTTTGTTGACAAATTGTGACGATATGTTTTCTTACACAAAATATTTATTTATTATACTGAAAAAAACAATTTTCTTTGCCACAGAAAAATATGTTATAAATAAATTATTTGGTTTTGTGAACAAATTTGATTAATTTCGAGGAACTGAGTGTCAGTTGTACCAACAAAATATTTTTAAGCTGAAACTAATGGCACACAGACAAATATATTTGGTATACTGAAACAATACTTTTCTCAGGGCAGAGGTCCAAAGGTAGTAGTTTATAGCTCCATGTTTTGCTCATAGCTCATGTGTTTGCTACGGAGAACAAAGTTGTGCAGGTAGTGGTTCATATCTCGTATTTGCTGTGGATAGCAGAGTTGCGCAGGTAGTGGTTCATATCTTGTGTTTGCTGTGGATAGCAGAGTTGCGCAGGTAGTGATGGTGGTGTTATTTTCCGCAGCTGGAGAAGGCATCGAGAGTGCTGTTCCTGTGGCGCGCAGAGGTGGAGGAGCAGCGGGAGCGGGCCAGCGACATCCGTCATCGCAATGAGGCTCTTGTCTATAACATTCTGCCCCCTCACGTCGCCGCGCACTTCATGGGCAGCCGCAAGAGGCAGCACGAGGAGTTGTACAGCCAGAGCTATGCCGAGGTCGGCGTGCTGTTCGCCTCCATGCCCAACTTCTCAGGTACTGCTCTACTATTCCACCATTAGCGAGACAATACTCTTGTTTTTTTCCAGCATGTGCTTAATGGCTATGGAAACTTGTCACAGTGTGCGAGTTCCAGTAACATATATAATCAAGTACTACAGGCTGTTAATAGAAACTGAGCACTCCACCATATGTAAAATTAACATTTCCAAGCACCTGAACCCATGATGCAATTGCCAACTTTTTAAATAAATTAGTAAAACGTAAATAAGCCAACATTTGTTTATATTAGTTTTTTAAACATATTTTATCACAGTGTTGTAAATAATACACTTTTACTTACATATTAACTGATTTTGTGATTTGTATGTATTATTATACAAACCAGTAAATATTTTTTATAAATCCAAACTATGAATTTTTCAACTATTGCTCTACTAGATATTCTTAAATTAAATAATAGTCAGTAAAACAATCTCCATCTGTATGTGTATATTAAGTCGTCAGATTGAAGTCTTTGTTTTAAATTTCGAAAATTCATGCTCAGTAAGACAATTAATGTTGAGAATAAATTTTTCTTTCGGATTTTCTGTTATGTGCAGATGAAGTATGAATGTATCATTTTCAGTGGATGAGAAGCACATACTATATAAACCTAGAAACTCAAATATTAATTCTGACTTAATGTGTATTTTAATTTTGGTTAACAACATTTTTATGATCATTAGATACGTGAAAAAATTGTGAGTTAATGTGGTGGTATGATAAATGGTAAACACCTGAGCATACTCATTATATCTGTTACTTAGATAATGACTTTTGTGGATTACTACTGAACGAGGTAACACAATGTTAATACTTCGATCTTACATTCTGAGGTACCCGGGTTCTATTCCCGGTCCAGTCATTCTTATTTCCGTTTGTTTGTGGTTTCGCGAATTTACTCCTGGCGAATGCTGGGTTCCTTCCTTATTACAGGTTCCTCCTCCACTCCTTCGTATCTAAGCATTATGCTCCATTCCTAATGACCTCGCTGTCCACGAGATGTCAAACCCTACCTACCTAGCTAGCATTTCTCCTCAGTTAGTGCATTGAGATTTTTTTTGCAATGTATAGTAGAACCACAATGGTACCACATACTGCAGGGGAAAAGCACACAATTTCGTAATCCAGAAACCTACAAATTAGTTTAGACAGTATGAGTATTTTATTATTCTTAAGATCATGATATTTATAATTAGACGATACACTTAAATAACATGGAGTAAATGTGGTACTACTTGATCTGAAGAAGTTTGTATCCAAAAAATTTCACATTTAATTTATTTACTAGAAATAAGTGAATCATTTTTAACGCAAAAATAATAGCATGTGTTTGTTTTTATCGTAGACTTCTACTCAGAAGAAAGCGTAAATAATCAAGGCCTGGAATGCTTGCGATTCCTAAACGAAGTGATATCAGACTTCGATGCTGTAAGTAATAACAGACTTCAAGTATTCATTGATACTAAAGAATTATGAATTTTACTGCTTGTTGAATAAATGTCATAATACAGAAATTTTCAGATATTCCTTCGCAATGGTGTATCAAAAATACAGCTACTATCATTTCGATTTATAATTTAAAGGTAATTTAAGATTTGTTTGTAAATGCTTCTTCTTTATGAATGTTCTGTCTGTATCTTCTCGGTCATGATACAACACTCATCTGTGATGTATAAACTCATGTAATAATGCTCATAAATGAAAACATGTTAATTCATTTCTACTTTTGTGAGGGATTTCTACGGCTCCCAAATTTACGGGAAAAAATTATATTTTAGCTTCTCGAACTAACTTTGATCCTATCATCTTCTTTCTCTCTGAGAAAAGTCTTGTGAGCTCAAGCAAAGTGCAGTTCTGTAATCTATTCATTTGATTTTTTTTTGATCTAAAGTAAATTTTTGATAATTATTTTAAATTCTTACAGCTGTTGGAGCAGCCGAAGTATCAAGATATAATCAAAATCAAGACTATTGGCTCTACCTACATGGCAGCAAGTGGCCTCAACCCTTCCACACAATTCAAGGTATGCACTAACACCCTATATACATAATTCGATCAACCTTTTACTAAGCGTACATATAGCATGAAGGGTAAATGTAAAGAGTGAAGTCTTGATTTGTGTACCAATCTTAGTCAGTGTTCATTGGTTTTAGGAATATATTATTACGAAATGAAGGCTACAGTTTTAATGACTGAATTCCAAGTCGAATCTTTTAAGCTTATCGACCATATTGCACTCTTATAATGGAAATATAAAACAATAAAGTACATCGAAATAGCCTCCATTCCTTCACATTTTCGTATGTCTGTGTCTGATACAAAGATATGTAGACCAAATATTCCGCATCTGTTATTTATTGCCACTATATAAAAATACTTTCAATGTTCAGCATACAGAAAAATATAGCATCGAAAATCTAAGCTCTTTTTGACAGACTCGATTAAAACAGCTATCAAACAATAATTTCAACCAAAATTTCGTATTTAAATTTGATAAGTGTGCCTAGTAAAGTAAAAGATGCATCTGTTTCCAGAAATGACATCCACACAAGGTCACTGGATTCATATTCAATTACAGCTGAAAAGCTAATTAGGCATACCTATAACTGCACGTGTGTAACAAACTTGTGCTGGAGAGAGAATATACTGTCTCTAGCAATTATATCATTGCAGGAGAGGTAGTTATTTCCTTATGTCAGATACTGGTGTGGCCATTGCTAAAGGGATTTCTCAACAGGACATGTCCTGCAAAGTACTATATATGTTACTTCATACATGTCCTATGATGAAAGGAAACTACATTGTTTTGTATCAACTGTTCAGCCATGAATAAACCTTCATCACCTGAGGTATTGTGCTCCAGTTACGCATACTAGTTCCAGTGATTATCAACATGGTACTTTAGTTGGGCGAAATTTCCAAAGCCCCTTGTTGATCTCTCATTTTGTGCCATAATAATAATAGCCTCCCAAAAGCTTCTTATAGGTGAATATTAAATACAGTACTGGTTGCTTTGTATTTTTAAAATCCTGTGTTAACATTTACAGGAAGGTCTGGCCAATAAGCTTTACCATGAAAATGCAACTGTTAGCCATTGTGTGTGACTGTGTATTTTTAATGAAGTCAGAAGACAAATTAAATAGGTATGGTTCTCAATGCAAAACTTTACATTGGAAGGTCTATGCTACTGTTGGGGAACATATGTGGTATTTGTATAGAGAGATCATAAAATTACGCAGTGGCACTGGAAATGTTAGGGGGATATGGACTTCCAACGCCAAACATGGTGGAGTGGATTTAAGATATTTGGGCAGCTCTTAAGATTGATGTCTTGAGAGCCTATGAGTGTGAAGCGAGATTAATAAGGAGCAGCACCGAAATGCAAGAGTAAAAAAAAACGGGAGATCATCGAGGAAACCCACCAAGCAGCTGCATCGTCCGGCACGATTCCAACGTGCGACAATCCAGGAGCGACCATGCTGGGAATCGAACTCGGTTTGTCGAGGTGTGAGGCGAGTAGTCTGACTACGATACCACCGAAGCCACCCAGAAAAAAGGGGGAGAATGGGGGGGGGGGGTATAGTTATCAGCTGAGACATGAGTCAAACTAGAGACCGGACTTTCGAAAGGATGCTGGTGGTGAAAAGGAAAAGGAAAACATAATAAAATATTAAGGAATATTTGATTATGGGCTCATCGACTTACCTTTTAATTTATCCTAGTGCTGTTTGTCAAATGTGATATTAAATCATTTACTCAAATGTACTTTCGTCTCATCGATGGATGTTGCCACACGGAGTTTGTTGTGAGTTCGTGATTTCCGTATCTCGTTTGGTGGATTTAACACTCCAAAATGACTCACTATCTTGAATCTGTCCCGAACTAATATATCTAACTTCTGTATGTTTCGTAAAGCTCTATTGCGAAATAAATTTGTCTTTATTTTCAAGTTGACAACAGCACTAGTTACTTAGGCTCTAGTTACTAAGGGACGAAGTTACAAAGTGCTTAAGAGAATCAGGCCAGCAGAAAATATTGGAGAGACAATGACAACCTCGCATGTGCCTGAGCGATTAAGATTTCTCCATTTTAAGGAAATATAATAGAATAAAAAAATGTATTGCAACAAATCGTGAATTTTTTGTTACAATTTATATTGTTGTTGCTGCACAATTAACTTCAGTTCTAAAAAAATTGACAATAAAACAACTTGGGGAGGGGTGCAAATGCCATGTTTAACCCCCCTTAAAAACATGAGGAGGTGGGATAAACAATGCACCTTTGTACCACTCCCATTATTTCCTTAACTCTTACAAAATGTAAGCAAGATATCTACCAAAATTTTCATCTGAAAATAACATGTTTATTTTTAAGTAAGAAAAGTCTTAGCTCGTGTGATAGGAACACTTAGAGTGTATCTTCATTCTACACCGGTGTGAACTACAGACACTTGGCTAAGTTGCAAGGAGGTGTATACTAACGTAGTGCCAACATTTGCAGCCAGAAGAACCAATCACAGTAAGATGGGCTCACCTCAGTCTTCTAGTTGAGTTCGCTTTGGAGTTGAAAAAAGCTCTTCAGGGCATCAATGAGCAAAGTTTCAACCACTTCGTGCTCAAAATGGGTGAGTCGCTTTTAAAAGCTTCCAGAGAGGAATCTAGGAAGAATAACACGTAGTATGGAAAACTTATAGAACTGCGGTGTTGGCAAGAATGGATCAAAGTAGTTTTTCAGTCCAATATTATCGTATTTATTCTCACAGATTTGCAAACCATAATTAATTGAACTTTCGAGTTTAAGATATGACAATGTTACGTTTGCTGATACTTTAATATTTACATTACTTTTACCAGTTTAAATGTTACCATACTAATCACTTTCACGAGATAAGAACATTCATTCATTTTTATTGTCTTGAAACACTGTTCTTGCCATTTTTTAAAAATGAAAATAAGGTTTCCTATTTCTCTTGTCATTACTTTCCTGAATGAATCAAATCTTTAGCCTCATAGTTTGTGGTTCCATAATTTTGCTATATATTTTGGCCAATGTTTGATTTGTTTGTTATTTTGGTATTTCCTGTTCTCACTAGGGTAGCAGGAATTGTTTTCCTGTTGCATGGAATTTATTTCCTTTTTTATCATTCTTAATTTTGACTTTGATTTTGTCATATGGTTTATTTTTAATGACAGGGTTACTTATAACCAGATGTTTGTTCTTGGATAGCTATCTTTAAGTACATAATTTTGTTCTATCGATCGATTGTCTGTTTTGCACGTTTGTGTATATGGGTGGCAATATTTTCTTTCTTTTGGTGGGCAGTTGTTTCCATAATGTTATTTTGCAGCTGACAAAGACAGTCGATGAAGTGTAACTTTAATTCTGTACGTGTTGAGTGATCGTTGTTGCAGGTATAAACCACGGTCCTATCACTGCTGGAGTGATTGGAGCCAGGAAACCCCATTACGACATCTGGGGGCAACACTGTTAATGTGGCGTCTCGGATGGAAAGTACCGGCAAAGCGGGCTGTATACAGGCATGTATAGAACTCTTTAACTGTTTTCCGAACTATAATCGCACAGTTTTGAAGGCTGTTTCTATGCATGTACAGTACTTTGTAATTGCCTTCCAAAAAACATCGCATGGTTCGATATTTTTTAAAAGTCTACAGGAAAAGGAATATCTGAAATTCAAATGGAAATCTAGAGGAAGCTTTTTTAGTTATTTAAAGTCATGTACCTATTAGGAATTTTTTATCTAGTTTAATCTAAGGAATATTGAAGGAAATCTAGAGATTATAAGTTAAACTGATAATGTGGTATACTAATTATGATACCATATCCATACTGAATACAGTTGCCCTAAAAATCCTGCGCTACAATTTACATAATAAAATCGGAATTTTTCGTTTGTTGCCAAGTAGGTTATCAGTTACATACTGGAACAGTTTAAGAATAGTTGTGTGATGGTGTGTCTAGAAACACTGCACAAGTTTTCGCCTACTACGCTCTGCTGAATTACGTGTCCTACGAGGGGTATCGTCTGGGTTATTAAACTATACCAGTCTATGCTCCCGTTCGACGTCCCTGTGGCATGGGACGGCAGGTCGAGGCCTGGCTTCCACGCCGCACTCAGCTGGTCGACTGCATGATGACGAGGGGCTCTTCCCCTCCTCCACCACCCTCCACATCCCCTCCACAGTACTTGGGCCGGTGTTGCCTAGAGATGGCGTGACGCCTCTCCTACGTCATCGGGCGCGAGTGCGCCAGCAAGACGATCAGCTCTACCTTTTTGGAGTTTCCTCAAAACCTGACGTCACGAACTCTGAAGTGGCTGGCTAGCCTACATATACCCTGGCCTGAGGACTGTTCGAGAGAGAACAATGGGGTGGACTTTGTAGAGGGAACACTTATAATGATTAGTATATTTTTAATGGGCAGTTAAATTTTTTTTAGGTATTTACGATGTAATTTTATTGACATCCTATATCATTCATTGTAAACTTTTTAATAAGTGTCTTTAATAATCTTTTATATTTATGTATGAAACTTTTTGGGGCATTTGGCAAAATAAAATTTAATACCCCGCAATTATGTGGTTAAAAAAAAAATCAACACTTGTTCATTTCTCACACCTGGGGATAACTTATACTTGTTCTTATGGGATGGAAAAGGTTATTTATTTGAGTATTTGAATGTATTTCTGATAACTGCGCAAAGTATTGACGAGTTTGGTAGTCCATATATTGATATGGACGTGGTGGATGGACAAGGAAGCATTGGTTACTCTTACGAGCTGTATTGGTTTCTTCCAGGCACTCCTGCCTTTTACAGTTCTTTGAATTATCACTGTGTTAGTTAGCCAACTTGTTATATAGTTTAATCTAGTTTTTTTTATGTGTAAGTATTGTTATTAAACATCCGTGATGAATACAGAAGAATTATTTTATCTAATGCATCTCTCATTTCCACAAAACACACAAAATGAAACATAATTAGAGTAAAATGCCGTTCAACTTTGTAACCGGAAATTTACAGTTGTGAAAGGAAATTCGACGTGTGTAGTAATAAGAATGGATTTTGATTGGCTACGCATAGGTTCTTGAACAACAATGTTAAATGTTAACCAACTTACTGTGCAGCTGTGCTTTGGAAATTGCAGTGAGTGTTATGTATTTTCGCAAACGGCATTATATATGACTTTTACTGTTATTGATATGGTTATAGTTATGTCGATTGTAGCACCATCTTTACATGTACCAGAATGATAAATATTGAGTAGCTAGAAAGTACACCTTCAGCAGGCCTTCAGAACAGACTACAGCATGATGGATGTGTGGCAGGTGACGGACGAAACGATGTCGATCCTGCAACATTTCGGCTACACGTTCGAGCAGCGCGGGCTGGTGTTGGTGAAGGGCAAGGGTCAGCTGATGACCTACTACCTGCTGGGCAGGGGCGCCCAACACGACGCGCCGGTCCGCGTCGAGAGGCTCGACCTCACGGCGGACACGCTGCATGCCGCCGAGACGTCGCCGCTGCTGCCGGACACGTCTGACACGGCGCCGGACAACCCCGCCTACCTGGCCGGCGACGACGCCGAAGAGTGAGGCACTCTCCTTGGCGAGGCATAGCACATGGAGAAATTGCGCGCCGCTCGCGGGGCGACGGCCGGCCTAACGGACATCAAGCGACTGCATGTCCAAGGGACATCCCCCTCCGGCGGGGAGGAGGGCGCCTCTAAACACACGAGAGTCTGTGGACCGCCGAGACCGTGCTTAATGCACATGCATATATGGACTCCCATCATTACTGTGCATGGGTTTGTGGGCAGCCACCATTGCTGCACATGCATTTGTGGGTGACTACCATTACTGCGCATGTATTTGTGGGTGGCCACCATTATTGTGCATGCATTTATGTCCGGCCACCATTACTGCTCATGTATTTGTGGGTGGCCACCATTACTGTGTATGAATTTATGGCCGGCCACTATTACTGTGCATGCATTTGTTGGTGGCCACCATCACTGTGCATGTATTTATGGGTGACCACCATTATTGCATATGGACTTATGTCTGGACTGTGCATGCATTTGTGGATGGTCACCATTACTGCTCATGTATTTGTGGGTGGCCGCCATTACTATGCATGCATTTATGGCCAGCCACTGTTACTGGGCATATTTGTGAGTGGGCACCATTACTGCACTTATTTGTGGGTGACCACCATTACTGTGAATGCATTTATGACTGACCATCCTTATCGCATATTATTAATTTGCGGGTGACCACCATTACTGTGTATGGGTTTGTGGGCGGCTACAATTAATGCACATGCGTGTACATTTGTGGATGGTCACCATCTCTTTATGTGGTCAACCAAAGTCCAGACGCACTCTCATTTCACCCCCGCATCTTTTCCTGATCATTTCCCCTTTCTATGTTTTCGCCTTTCGCATGCTGTTGGGACCATGTAGTTTTCCCCAATGCATTGATGTTTTACTATTACATCTACATTCAGGTAGCCTGGAGTAGTGGTGGGCTGTGGTTAACATGCAATTTGCACAGCTCTCCACACTTCCTTGGATATTTTATAGAATATACATACGCCATTATGTAGCGGCACGAAATACTTGACTAATTAACTTATGTTCTACTTTCGATGCAATCCCCTGAATCGACATCCGGTAGAAGGGGCCTGCGGACAGACCCCGTCTCCTGTTTTCAGTCCTTTAGTTATGAATCTTGTCTTTGTCATGTTCCTTTTCCATTGTTGTCTGTATAATATGTAGTCTGTTTCTTTGTTATCTCGCCTTGGTCTTTGTTACTCCATCGCATCAGTTTCTTGCTGATTCCAGGGTCGTCATATATGTTATCTTTAGTTCATCAGGAGGGGGTGGGAGGCAAGACACCTACCTTATCATTTGACAGCTTATATATTCTTTTAAAGTTTCCTATTACTTTTTCCGGGGTTTTCTCGGGTAGTGTAGTGGGTCTGCTACCGCTACAATGCTTTACTGCACATGCATTTGTGGGTGGCGACCATTAATGTGCATGCATTTGTAGGCAGCCACCATTAATGCGCATGTATTTATGTTAGGCCACAATTTCTTATGAGGTGAACCAAAGGCCAGCCGCACTCTCTTTTCACCCCCGCAGTTTTGTCTTTCTGGGCAATGCGGTGGTATAAGAATTATTCTTTCCCTTTCCTGTTAATTTTCCCCGTTCTTTTAGTCTTTGGCTTGCTAACAGGACAAATAAGTTGTTTCTCCTCAAAGATTTTGTTCTATTACATCGACTTCAAGGTAGTCTGGAGTAAAGGTGTGGCGCGGATGACCTGCAATCTACACAGTTCCCCACACTTCCCGGAATCTATTCTACTTTATATATATATATATATATAACATTATATAGCAGCACTATATACTCGACTAATGAAATTATGTTCTACTTTCGATTCAATCCCCTAAATCGATAACAAGTGGAGAAAGGCTGCGGACATATTTTTGATACCCTTCATCCTGTAATCAGTCCTTTAATAATGAATCATGTCTATATCAAGTTTATTTTCAATTGCTGTTGTGGGCATGATATCTAATTCGTTTATTTGTTATCTCACCTTGGTCTTTGTTACTCCATTCCATCAGTTCCTTTTTCATTGCCGGGTCGTCATATATGTTATCTTTAGTTCATCAGGAGGGGGCACGAACCCCTGCCTTACCAGTTGCCTACTGATAAATCAGTTTAGAGTTTCCTATGATTATCTTCGGGGTTATCCCCAGGCTGTGTAGTTGGTCTGCTCCCGCTACAGTCCTTTAGTGCGTATGCATTTGCACGCGGCCACCATTACTGCGCATGCATTTGTAGCCGGCAACGATTACTTTGTACGCATTTGCGGGCGACCACAATCACTTTGCATGCGTATGTGGACAACCACAATTACTACGCATGCGTTGGTAGGCGGCCGCAATTACTGCATGTGCATTTGTGGGCGGCCATCATTAATGTGCATGCATTTGTAGGCGGCCACCATTACTTTGCATGAATTTGTGGGCAACCACCAATGCTATATATGAGTTTTTAGGAGGCCTCAATTGCTGTATACGTTTTTGTAGGTGGCCACAATTACTGCGCATGCGTTTGTGGATGTCACATGAACAACAACGAATTACGAGTTCGTCGACATTTAACTTTTCAACAGAACCACCCATGTACATGAACAAAATACTGTGACTAACTTAGAAATATTTTAATTGGATTGCAACTAGATTAGAGGAAAGTGTACAAACGTCTTAAACCACTTGCCTACAGAAACAATGACCCAAACTCAATTCCCGTCCCAGTTGTTTTTGATAGTGTTGTTCGCAGATAAGCAGGTGGATGGTGGATGCTTACTAGGCAGCTAGAACGAGCACTCAGCCCCGTGTTTCCCTCTACGATACCAACTTAAAGTGGCCCCCAAAACTAACACAGACTGGATGTTAGTTTCAACATGCGCATGCGCACAAGCGTCTGCCTCGGATGTCCACAGACTCTTAGTTTACAACTGCAAGCAATTTTGTAATATTTGCTCCTGACAATGATACGAGGAAAACTGCGAACACTTTACCTCCGTAACGGAGTCGTTGTGCACCAAAACATGTTACTTATTCTTACGGGTTTCAATGAAAGCTGGCCATTTAAAAGTTCTCGCCACTTTTCGTGCTACGATACCTAGCCTCTGCTCTAGCATGTCCTAGTTGTGAGCTAGTCACTCTTCCGCATATTGCTGGGCAAATTATCATGGACTAAAACCATTTCCCACGTTTGAGGCTCATGAACAAGGGGCAGTTAATGGTGACAATGGCACGCTCATTTAGAGCCCGAAGGTCTTCACGCATGGCAATATGAGCTAACGTGAACTTTGGATTTCGCCGATCTATTCTTTGGCGGGTTGTACTTCAAGCATCCACACTCTTATTATATGTATGTAGGCAGCTCACATTTAACTGAGTAATTCTGAAAAGAAAAAAAAACCTTTGAAAATGGTGCTGTTCCTACCTGCTACCTTCAATCACATCATAATGACTTTGCTGCCTGTGTACATACATTTATTCAAAATCTCTTGTAAATTTGTATTTTATTTGCTAATTTATATTATCGAAATATTATTTGTCAATAATTTAATTAGTTTATTTATTGTTTCATTAGGATTTTGGAGTATGCAGTTTAACTTACAAAACTGTAATTCTTTCATTGCAAAAAGGTAAGAAACAAAATAATAATATTGATATTTTTAAAATTTTTACCATCATATAAGAAGCAAAATCACTTTAATACATTTTTATACAACATTTTCATGCATATTCGTGTACCACGATGCACTTCATGCGAAAATCGGAACAGTCAACATGTTCTAATTTCTGTTATCACAGTGAGAAGCTTTCCTATTGCTCATGAATCGGCCACATAGTTTATTGCTGTCTTTCTGTCACACAGGACTTGTCTAACATAAACGTCGCCCAGTCATAACGCCTCAACAAAAACTGTATTTGCGCTTGAAGTCAGCCCTGCTACGGGATTGGTCAGCAAGTTTTACAGATCTCTACTTTCTACACACCCTCCAAAACTTGCAAGCGGAGAGTTGCCTCTGACAGCATACGTGAGACTACAGGCAGCCCAAGTCGTGAACTTTGCCAAAACACAAGATGAACCTTTACGTGTCTCCAAATCACACGCAAAGAATAACAGCTGAATCCACATTTCAACTGCAACGTTCGTATGTGTTTCCTGGCACCATTCTCAAGAGAAATTTCAGCATGTTTTATACTTTCATTAGGTAAACATATTGTTGGCAAGTTATATAGCTACTTAAAAAAAAACAATAGGATTTCAAACACTCTGCAACGCAGTTTATGCGACAAGCAGGCAGGAGCCTTAATCTCGCAGGCTACAAGTTTTATAGGCAAGCTCCTTAAGCAAATAATTAGAAAAATGAGAAATAACTGAATGGACTTTGTCGCACAGTTATTTATGTATAGGCTATTCAGGATAAACTGAGCACTTATGAAAACCCCGATTAAAATCTACTTACATGCACTTTGTGTATTCTTCCGCCTTATGTAAAATTAACACTGCCATGGGCTCATCACTTTACTCGTGCGTCGTTCAAGTGAAACTGTGCGATTATTGTAAACGTAAATATTTTATAATTCTGCTAATTCTTGCACTAAGATGCATTATAAGCACTAAAAGGAAAATAAATAATTTTTGTTTTCTCATATGTTCACCTAACACGTTTAATTCGACGCTAAGACATGGAGTTACTCTCTCTCTCTCTCTATCGTTACCAACTTTACTGGGTGCGTGTCACTCAGTGCGTCAGTTATAGGCCGTTCACGGTAAAGTGAGCACTTCTTAAGGCCCTTGCAAATTTTTCTTTTAAGCCAATTTTTATATTTCAGCCATTTTTTTTAAATATCTGCAGTGTCACGTGACTAATAGATAAGGTGTATACTTTCACGATTCTCAAAATTCAATGTCTGAGGCTGCAATAAAACATATTTATTATCTGTTAGTGCCTGTTGGGAGGGCCTTAAAAAGTGCTCACTCTATCTTGAACAGCCTATAAATTATTAGCAGGCATGAGCAGTGACATTTCTCTAATGTTGATTTCAATAGTGCTCGCTGTATCGTGAACGGCCTTTAACATCTTTTATGGTGAAGCATTCTGAAAATACTCTTTTTAGCAGTGTTGAAGGACCTTCAAATAGTACACTGGACTGTTCTAAAGTGCGTGGTTTCTTTTCGTATGAGAACAGATTGCGAGCACAAAAAAAAAGGCATATCTCGAATCTGATTGGAGGGCACGTAGACAGACGCCTTAATACACTTCTGCTTCATACTGTTGCTTATTTCCGAATAGTCTGTTGCCTCACGTAGCTGTCTGGAGGGGAGATCGGTCTTGATAAGTGCACGCTGAGAGATACAGGATAAAACCTGATATTACTACTATCTGTAGTGTAGTCTCGGAGCTGCTTCAAGATATAAGTTTCAGTGACAATCTGACGGGGCCACCACGAAATAAAATACAGCTTGAAAGAAGCGAGATGAAAACCCCATGTGATGATGTACTTTGGTCCGCATGGAAATAAACGAAACATTGAACATTTTCCACGCCCCTGATAAAGTGTGTTTGAGACGGAAAAGCAGTTATTTAAGGAAAAAATTAGTTATTGGCTACTTTGTGTTTGATAATACGTTGGGAAATATGATATGCGAAATGGCTCATGTGTGTTGTCTTTCTTTACAACTTGTACATGTTTATATTTGCCTGTAATAAAAAAAAAAAGTGAAAGGTTGGTTTCTAGGGAACGATTGCGCTGTGATGTCTTACTGTTTTTGGACACCTTCATCAGTAACTTTCATGTTTCATCTCACTCACACTCTACCGTAAATCCAGTCACTCTGTGAAGACGTCCTGCAATATTGCCTGGTTTCAAATACAGGAAATTTTAATAAACGCAAAAGTGTAGTGCAGTGTTTACATATTAGTCATACAGGTTTGTATTTATGTTGTGAAAAAGTAAAATCTTTATTGTTCCTAGTACAACATGTACAACCAACATACTGTAGTATATTTCAGCCTTACTTTAAGACAAAACTAATTACTTATACATGTTTCAACACATTCCAATTGCTGACTATAATTTTAACTTTTGTAAATTAATATTGCTCATTGTTTAAATTCTGAACAATCGTTGATTTGATAAACCCAAAATAATGAATTTTTTGGGTGTCAAGAATTATGTTATGTTAAAATGTTTGTCACGTTACGATGTTTCTACTTAGTATTTTATTATATTAAGACCAAATTTCGCTAGAATTTTCATTATTAGGAACGGTAATTTGAAAATTAATTCATCAGCATATGTCAGTTATTTTAATATGTCACTGAACCATGCCAGTTCAAATGGAAGTTGTGTCTGCTATGACTACCCAATTCAACATTTTGAGGTATAAAATGCGCACATTTGTATCTGAAATAAGTAGATCCATTTGTATTGTATCCTGTTTACACAGAGAGAAAAATTGTGACATATCTGTGACAAGCACGATTTTAGAAATTACACAAAATTATTAAATCGTTTGAAACTGTGTGAAATTATGTAGAGATTAAATAAACAGAGAATTGAACGTAGTTTTTAGACTTGCAAACTAAAGACAAAGTGTTACTGTAGTTGTTACTTAAAAGTAAATTTTAACATGTAGGATAGTTTGTAAAATATTTTGTATTCAATGTCATGTGGCTCAGTACTGTGATAGAATACTTTATGTGTGTACATATTACTCTGGTGTGATATCTTAACCGTTGGTGTAAAACCCTGCGGTTAATTTCATGCATCATGTGGTTGTAATTTATTCATTAAAGGAGTTGTAATTAATGTTGAGCACAGCAATTACCATCTTACCATCTTGCTATTACAGCTTTATAATAAATTATTTTGACGACATCTGGAAAAGAATGATAGTTCTAGGTATTTTGCTGTACGCAGTTAAAAAAAAAAAAAAAATGTATTTCGAACTGACGCACGTTCTTGGAGAATATAAGTATGTTTCACGCTTAAAATACCACATCTTCGCATACAAAATGAGCATTAATGTACAAAATGACAGAACGTACGTGTTTATAAACGATTTATAGAATTACGTCTGTCGCCATTTAGGGCAACTATGCCCTTAACGAACATCACCGAAGACGTTTAACAACATTTAAATTATTTGTTATGAAATTAGAATTCCGCGAAGTATTTTCCTGAAGGCCTAGTAAGTAATAGAATTATTTTGTGATTTATTTATGAGATTCTGTTCGAAAACGCACAACAATATTAATGGTACTGGTTTCCAAAATGTACTGCATGGTGGATGTGGACGTAGTGTCAGCCAGACAAGACTGTCGCTAGTGCGAGTATAATACGATTGCTTAAGTCGCTAGTTATGGTTTGTCGGTAGATATACCAAACGGATTGAACAGCAAACCCTTGTTGTAATACATTGTGCAAACAGTGACTTGCCATCACTGCGCAAACAAAGTGTCAACAAGTTTAGTACGCATGGTGGTAGAACATTCCCATCCTGATAAGGTAATGTCACACTTTGAAAGGACATGGGGTCTATAATAATGCATATTTATGTATGCACATTTGTGTTCCTATAAGGTCGGGATTGCTAATATTTCACGTTACAGGAAACACATCACAAGTTGAAGAGTACGCCAACCGACTATATATTGAAAAATATAGCTGTTAAAACAATATTTTTCCCTCAGCAAAATGGCTAAACTTTGCAAATATATCATAACAAGATTGTACACTTAAGAGACAACATGTAATTCGACAGTAATTTATAAACCGCAACCTTTCAGTAAAAGGACTATACGGGAATATTTAAATTTGATATCGTAGATGATGATAGAGTTTATGAATTTCCAGAGTTCTTAAAATTTTATAATACACGAAAGTATATAAACGCGTTAAGTATTAAGTTGTCAAATTTAAGTGCTTAATGAAATATAATTTAATCTTCTCGTGTAGATAAATGTACACATTTTAATAGGATATATAGATGAAAATATGTACGTACCTTACACGAGGGTTTCATTCTTGAGCTTATTCCTATATCCTAGTTAGTTTCGGTGGTTTAATAAATTACTAGTCTATTCTTGGTTACATGGAAGATACACTCTAAACGTGAAACAGTGAGCATTGAGCCAAAGCTTTGAAAACAGTGAAAATTGCGCTACTGATAATCAGTGCAAGTTAACCAATTAATATGAATTCAGAATTTCACTGATTTATTTGTGATTCGCACTAAATGTCAAGAATTCCACTGTCATAGGCCATTTGTTTCCAGCAAACTTGCTTGATTTGTAGGTCAGCAGTAGCTTATCAACTGATTTCAAGCGAATGCTATTTCACTGATTGATATCATTGATTCCGTATCGCGTATAAGTTATATTTTTAAAAAGATTATTTTGAAAAAAAGTACGTTTTTATATTTATCTCACGAATTTAAAGTGCTTATGTAATGCATGCAAGTTAGTCACACAAAACGAGCACGTTTTATAAAGGCATGCGAGTGAAAGTGAAATGCGATACGTAATAAGTGTGACGTGAATCCATGTCAATGCTGGCCTAACTGCGCGCCCCAAAGCAATTTCTCCCAGGCGTTATATAAATGAACATACTGTATGCACAAAGTCACAAACGCAGTGTTTATAGGCACTACAAAATAATTTTTTATACCGCAGAAATAAAAAACTACCAGAGAAGTGGCATCACGACAGTTTTTTTAAACGGTCCTTCCGTACTAGCGACACTATGTTCTGTAATGCCAGAGTCTCACAGCCCCGACAAGCACGACACGACAGCCCTGACACGACACTTAAAACTACACAGCCAATGAAATACAAGATAGTTTTGACGTAAACGCGACCAATTATGTCGGCCGACCAGCTATTTTGGATTAGAAATTATTTCTATTTTCGTCGTGTTGTGTAACACGGCGCACAGAGTGTACAACCTTGCAAAATGTAATTGTATGGCAAGCTTTCCATACAATGGCAAATACGCAGTTTAAAAGAAAATTACTTTATTTGAAAATTACTGTATTTAACTCTTTAAAAAATAATTTTATCTTTGTATGCATTAGCGACAGCACTTCGTCATCATCATGTATTCCAAATTTCCCTCTTGTCCGCCGCCTTTGAAACCAGGATAGCCTACCAGCGCATTTCTAAATTGTTAGGTAAAATGACGAGAGCGTTGTGTCGGTTCTGTCGTGTCGTGTTGTAATTCAAGCAGCCACAGTGAAACTTTAATTGTCGTATCGCTGCTGATGTTTTCGTCGTGTCGTGTTGGGTTCGTCGGAACTATGTGATTCCTGCTTTAGTTTATTACAATACTGTTTGCTGCAGAAACAATCCTAATACTTTTGAAGTTGCCCTGTTAAAATAACTACCTGTATTTTATCTTCAGTGTAGGGTGAATTAAAAAAAAAAAAAAAAATCCCCCGACTTCCACTAAGTATATTATTTTAATGTATTCGAACTCTTTGGATCTTATTACTATTAAAAACCATTGAACCAGTTAAATCAAACTGCTCAACCTTCAACGTAGCACTTTTCACTGGTCCACAAATATATCGACGTTTTCACCACAAATAAAATGAATTGATTGTCTTGATTCTTATCTAGTGAATATTTTGGTTTCATTTGGGTAATCACGCAACTTTATTGTTGAATAGATGAGCCGGCTGAAAGTAACACTGCCGCCGACAGAAACTATACTCATGTTATTGGCTAATCCCAATTCCCAGGGTATCTCAGGATTTTGGGAATTTTACTGACATCAGTTTGGAAAATGGGGAAAAAAAAAAAAAAAAAAAAAAAAAAAAATATTTTGTAACCTTGAATTTACAAGAATAAAATATAAACATTCTTAATGTGCACGCCGATACAATTGATTTTGAATAAAAAATGTATTTAGTATTAGGCAATATATTATTCAAATGTAAATCAGTCCTTTATAGATGCTGATGTGGTTCTTATCTGTTTGCACGTGCAGTCATTTCATTGCTATTTTTAATACCGCCAATTGACAAAATGCTGAAAAAGGTATTCTGACGTAATGAAGTGTGTGTGTCTCTCTCTCTCTCTCTCTCTCTCTGCACGGGCTAATGTACTGGAAGTATAAATTCACTTTTTTTTTGGACTGAAACTGTCACATAACGGATACAAGTAATTATGTTGTGGCATCTTATTTACCTGTAGTTCGTAACATAAATGGCATTTAATCACTTGGATGTGGAACCAATCGAGATAGTTTTCTTCCAGATACAAAGTACAAAAGGTAATATTTGCGAAAATGTTTAATTGTGTTTAGTTTGAGGAGCAATGAGAGACGGACGCGTAACACGAAATAACTGATAATTGACTAACAACTGTGTACAGCAGACTCTTGTTAGACTAAGCAGCTGTGTTACAAGACTTATTTCTTCTAATTACCATGTTCACTCGGCTAGGCTATATTGGATTCTACGTTTTCTAGCTGGTTTAATCTTATAAGGAGGTTGAAAATTCCTCTATAGTCCCTTAACTCTCTGTCCTGCACTTACTTATACACACAATCTCTAAACGATTAACACGTAATTATGTTACTACAAAAACCTGAATATTTTCAATTTTTTATAAAGTTGGTCGTAACATATTTATTCGTCAATATTTAAAGTGTTACTCATGTACTGCATGTAACAGAGTAAATAGCTAATGGACTATAAAGGCATTTCCTAAATATTTTTTCTTCGTATCTAAGGGATTCATTTGTTAGTAAAACTGCCATAATCTTTCAGCTGTGGTCAACTGCCAGAGTATAATGCTCATTTCTGAGCTTTCGTCTGGTAACTAGCCTACCTAACGTACGACACTGGAAAGTATATAGAATAGGTAAACATTTATGTATATCACTTCCATCAGTGTCTTGTATACTTGCTGTACATGCTGGTGTAAATTTCATGTGGAAAACTACTCATCAAATGTTTATGGGTGTGGTGGTACTAAGTACTATACATCACGCTGTAGAAAAATTGACCTACATCCCTTGTATTTTTTGTATATGTAAATGAAGGCATTGTAAATAATTGTACACATTACAAATCTCGTTTCTTTGTCTCATTTATTTCCCCCACGTCTGTGTGTTGGACAGAAGTCGGTAAGTTTTTTATTATTTATGAAACGTGTTATCGCCTTATGGAAAATTGTATGAAGTTGAGAAGTCGTAACCATGATCTTAGACAGGGGTGAACAAACACCAGTCCTTCCAACATGACAGCCTGACTACTTGAAAATATTGTTCTTTTTGCGTTGTAAATCACTTTGTTAACCAGTAAATATCTTTTTAATTCCTTTGGCACATACGCCAACAACAATAAACAAACTGGAAACAAGTAATGATGACGATCGTTAGAAGTATAGGCTGTTCACGATAAACTGAGCACTTAACAAACTCCTGCTTAACATCTACTCTTATATATATATATATATATATATATATATATATATATATATATATATATATAAACGTTGTCACGGGCCTCATAACTGTATTAAAGCGTAGGTGAAGTGAAAATGTGAGCTTATTAGAAAAGAAAAATTTTCACAACTTTGATAATTGTTCCTCTTGAACGCATTAAATGAAATGTAAAGCAAAAGAAAGTTATTTCAGTATTCTGATTTTTACCCGATACATTTAATCCGACGTTATGACGTGGAATTACTTTCTTCCGTCGTTACCAACATAACTGGACTCGTGCCAGTCAGCGTGCACGTTGAAATACATGCACGCAGGGCCAGTGACATTCTTCCAAGGTTTATTTTAGAAGCGCTCAGGTTACCGTAGACAGCCTATATGTGGATTCCACGAATTCTTTCAGTGGTAGACTAGACTTCAAGCAGGTAGGTATAATCTAGTGCTCCTTTTACCATCGTGCCACAGTGGTTTCGGCACAGCCTGGTCAACTTATCAAACAATGACAAACGTAAAGCAATAACATAACCGTATCACGTGCAAACCAGTTCACAATAAAAAAAAAATACCTCTCACCATGGAACCAGCCAGCTAATAAACAATTGTGTCCCAAGTATGTAAAGGACTGAGAAATCTCAGGCTGTTGCAAAATGAATTCGCAAAATTCACGTACGTACAATGATAAAAGTACGTGACTAATTTATTTTTCCTATGCTTTGTGGTTAATGATCCAGTCCCAAGAGTTGGAGAAATAATTTTATGACGAAAATATCTGTACATTAAAATATCTTAATCGTATTGCTGGTGGTAAAGATATTTTGAAAAAATTACAGTAACACGTTAGTGGGGGCCACGGTAGTGTAGTGGCTAGACTACTCGCCTCCCAAAAAGGCGAACCGGGTTCGATTCCCGGTGGAGCGGCCCCCGGATTTTCGCACGTGGGAATCGCGCCGCGACTATGCCGCTGATTGGCGGGCCTTCTCGGGGATCTGTCGTTTCCTCTGCCCTTGCATTCCGGCGCCGTTTCGTACTCACCTCATTTCACCCTCGTCCGGCTATCAAGACTCCGATATAAGGAGCCGCCCAAATCTCTCCACTCCAGCAGCACACGCTAGAAAAATGGCGTCACTTTACCGAAACGCCTAACGCCATTTCCCAATCAACGCCTGGTATAAGGTTGTTCACAGCAAAACGAGCACTTTTGAAAGCCCTGCTTAAGATCTATTTGTTTGCACGTTATGTATTCTTCCGACACATATAAAATTGTTATTGCCATATGCCTAATCACTTTATTCGAGTGACGATCAAGTGAAACTGTGAAATTATCAGAAAATCAAGTATTTTACAAACCTGCTCGTTTTTACACTTCGATGCATTAAAACAACAGAACCGTGTTTAACACGACCTCACAAGAACACGACAGCGCAGTAACAATGATATTGCTAACGATATAATTCCTTTTTTTATAGCCACTCTAGAATAATGATTGATTGTATATCCTTTTATGCGATAAAGGACATTTAATTGGATCAATATCAGCTCGGCTCTGCATTGGTTAATGACCGGCCAATAATGAAAGCTGTAAAGTACAGGGTAGTGTCCGGTGTGGTATGGCCCAATAGGACGATGGCTAGTTCTAACACAAACACCAACAGAACCGGTGTTCTTATAGTAGTGTATATAGGCGACTCACTTATAATTTGTCTTAAGTGCCAGAAAATGTGTGCAGACCTCAATGTGTTAAAATATATGCAGGCAAGAGCAGTGACACTTTATAAGGTTGATTTCAAAAGTGCTCACTTTATTGTGAACAGCCTTTACGCAGCAACCAATGAGACACACGATCCGTGCCAGAGTCTAGCGCAGCGAATCAGCGAGAGGGTATACACGCATCAAAGGAGCTGCCCTGTCATTTCTCTTCTGCATACTCGCATATTCCGAGTCCATATATTCCATTCGCGGTCACTTCCAAAATTTCTGAAGCCCTGCTCCGGTTCTACTTGCAGGCTATTCCCACGCCTCATGCAAACAATGCTTAACTACGTCTAGAAAAATTTACGCCTAAGGGACAACGCACTGCATTCGTGCGCACTCAGTTTAATTAAATTTATTGTTTTTAATTATATTTATTATTTCTACATGGCATTATGCCAGCACGCCTATTTTCTATCTGTATTGTGACGGTTTCAGCCGACACATTCAAATAGTACTTCGTCTCTATTTCCTCTGGATGATGTTCGTTTTTTAAAGGAAGAGAGAACCACCGTTTGTCTGGGTTTTCACGGAAAAATAATATTTACAAAACTCTTATATATTTTCCCCTTTTTTAAATACAATATGGGATTACAAAATCTATTAAAACTCTTCAATACAATCTCTTGATTCTAATAGCGCCACGGTGGTTCAACGGTTAGCCTGCTCGCCTCTCACCAAGGCGATCCGGGTTCGATCCCCGGATTTTCGCACATGGGAATCGTGCTGGACGATGCCGTTGGTCGGAGGGTTTTCTTGGGGATCTCCCGTTTCCCCCGCCATTTCATCCCGGCGCTGCTCCATACTTACCTCGATCACCCTCATCGGCTCTAAAAACCTCAATGTTTAAGAGCCGTTCAAATCTCTTCACCCATGACTTCAAATCCCCTAAAAAGACATGATATTTAATATCTTATATAAATAATTAAAAATAGAAATTACAAATATTTTCATTACTATACAAAGTATTCCACCCACCCCCCCCCCCCCCTTCCCCCGACGCCTTTTTTTCCTATTTAAAACAGAGGAATAGGAGTTCCTTATCTAATAGAGTCCCTGGCGTGTATCTTGAGTAGGGGAAGCCACAAGACTATTATACAATTATGTTGTCTTCTCGAACATTTCCCGACTTTCACGAAGCGGAAACGTCCCCTGATGGCGTCGTGGCTGGCCACAGCATCACGTTGTCATGGAGACGCTCAGGAGAAATAAGGCGAAGCTTCCTAACAGCACACTAGTGCGCCATTCTGTCGTTCAGCGCCCACGCAGGAGGCAGTAACGTGACGGTCCGACTAGCGGGGTCCCATCGCACCGAAGGTAAGCCATTGTACACGACCCTCGCGTAGAAACAGTAATCCGAGGCGAGGTGAACTTATGCCGGGTTGCACCCACATCTTCCCCGATCCGAGATCGAATGATCCTAGTTCCGAACCAGGATCCAGTTAGATCTTGGTCCCATGTATAAGTGTTGCACCAACGAAATGTTGTGATTCTCGATCTCCGATTCATCGATCTTGGTTCGAAAGTGAGAGATCGAGATTAAGTATGAGACAAATTTTGCTATTGGTTCGTAATATATGACGTCATGGAAGTAGGCATATTTTTCGCTAGGGTATAGATAGAACTAGATGTGCGATATGTGAATTATTGTTGTACGAATTTTACTGAATAATATTGCAAGTGCGTATAATGCTGTTTTAATTTCCCAAGAAAACAATCGAACGTAGTTCTATCTGTTGGCATGTTTTCAAACTACATTTGTTGAAGATAGCTGCTGATCTCGGATCGAGATTTCGAACAGCCAATTTTGGCGGTTCGAAATGAACTTCATCTCGATCTCCAGTCCAGCTCTGAACTCGAATGTTGCAACAGTTTTCTGTGTCGATCTGAGATCCGATCGAACCACGATGGTGCAACCGGGGCATTAGGTGAACTGTTGATGTGCGTAGGCCGCCACAGTACTTATTCATAGTAATGATTAATTAAATACCTATTATAGCTTATTGGTCAAATATACGCAAAAATTCTCTTTCACCACAAACAAGGATCTTTTATATTGACAGAAGTATAAAACGCGTATGATAAAAGACATATTTAGGTAACAACCAAAAAGGTCATGGTGGGGTTATTTGTCAATAGTTTGTTTCAAAAAATGTGAATATACTGCGAATATATTATAAGAGTAGCGGAAAGGTTAAACGGTGAAACGATGTTCAGCCTCTTTACACGATACGTAAAGCGCATGCTGCAACTGCCTTTATATAATTACAAATGAAAATTATGACATCCCTGTTTTGAAAAACATAAAATAACAGTTCTTATATTCCATTTGTACTAATATTTAATCTTCAGCAATAAAATACAGATTTATGAACTGCATCTTGCACTATTAAACAGTAAAATTAAACTTAATTGATTTGGAAACACAGATTATAACAGTTATTATACCCGCAGAAAAGAGAACATATGTGTACAAATTGCTTATATTGTCTACTTAAAGACATTTAGAAAAAGACACAGAGAAAGGATTTTGCAAAATTTTAAATGATTGAATAGAAAGAGAGTTCTGTATATTTTTGATTGAATTGGTGTTGTCCCTAAATTTTTATAATGTTATTTTTAATTTCACGGAACGTATTTCTATATTTTAACATTCAATTCCCTTGGCCGTTCCTTCTTACATTTTTTTTTTTTTTTTTTTTTTTTGTATTTTAGTTTACTTGTTTCCATGTTCTACGAATAATGAAATGGGAATTTCGACACAGTGACGCAGGAAATAAGGGGTTCGATTTTTTATTCACTGGAAATAATTTTATAAATTATATATATATATATAATGTCTACAGGTTGAAGTGTGTTTGACACAAATATAATTAATGATTTTTCCTCACGCACTTTTAAAAACAAAGTTTCAATTTTTTCTTCGTTTGAAACATGCTATAACGTTTAATGTTATCTCGTAAGTTTTCAGTAGTCAGAATATTCCTTTGGCTATCCTTACGTTTAATGTTATCTCGTAAGTTTTCGGTGGTCAAAATCTCCCTATGTATATCCATTTCTATCGACCTGATAGTTGTTTAATTTCTTGTTATTTTACGAATTTCTTTGCGGTAACTTTGTATTACAATGTCTTATATAAGTAAATTAATTTACGAAGGACAAACCTCTGTATCATATTTAATTCTTTCAGACCCACTTCAATTTATGGTCCGAGGCGTTCTGAATATCAAATATTTCGATGCGTTCTGTACTTAATGTGAGACTTTTCTGATCCTCTATCACAGCTAATGAGCTGCGAGCTTGATGTTCAACTTCAATGTCATGAGCTTCTCACAATGTGAAACATCAGTACTACTGTTTATGAATCATTTACCAGCCGGGAAGGCTATCATACTGAGATCCTATTGGGCGGAGAGTATGCCAAACATAACCCTCCATCAATCATGGACAACTCATTTCAATGGTTTAAAAATCATAAACACGGTTTACGAAATTCTCAGGAAAGTATAAGTAGTTCCAGAACTTTCCTTCTTCATGACTTCAGTTAGTATCAATTATTATTCCTCACTCGACATAAAAACTGAATAAATATTACATGTTATTTTGATTAATTTACAGATTATATATTTTCTTCTTAAAAATCTTTCTATAAACATAAGCTTCGTTTCGTAAAGATAAGGCATTCGCTGTTAACTTACAAAGTGTAGTTATTTCATATTTAAATTTTCCTAATTAATTTTTGGTGGAATTATCTTTTTAGATAAGTTTTTATATTTCTGATCTTTATTTAATAAATAATCGCTTAATTTTTCAATTTTAAATTAAAGGCATTGGACCCAAATAAACGGTCAGTATGTGTCAGATTATATGTGAAAGAATTAATATGAAATGGAAGAATTCGGAGGCATATAAGAGGGCAATAATTGATCAGTATCGAAAAGCAGTAAAGAATACAAATTTTCAAGGCTACAAGCCTATCCAAAAAAAAAAAAAAAAAAAAAAATGCACACGTTATAACACTTCAAACTGAATCTGAGAATAGTGAAATCGGATATCCTTTACCTGGTGGATTAAAAAATACAGGAAAAATATGTGAAATTAAATAGCTTTAAGATTAAAAATTAATTTTCACATCGTTGGTACCATTTGCGGAAACAAATTTACGTTTATATGACATAGCTACGTGCACTTCACATGAATCAGTAGAATTTATACATTACGTACTATTCTAAATGAAAAAAAAAATACTTTAGCAAAGAAGTTATTTCAGAAATAAAAACACTTGAAATTATACACTTGTAGAAATACCTGTCGGTTCCCAATAACCTCATCATTATCCACAGAATATAGTTTATTCACGGTTTCTTCACACTTTTTGAATCAAACCTTTGAAAAATCACCCCATGTATTAAATGTGCACTTATTTCCTAAACACGACGTGTATCACAGCCGTTTTATACGTCTGTTAACATAAAACTTCTTATTTTTCGTTAGTTCAAAGTTTTACTATATTTTATTTATAAATTATTATATACCCCATTTTTAATAAATGTTAATAAAAACAGTGAGAAAACATGTGTGTTGGTAGCGCCTAGTAAGAAATAGATCTCATGCAAAATACTATTTACAATAATAAAAAATCAAAGGAAACAGCTGGCACGTTCGTGGGCTATTAAAATCTAGCACGTGCTAAAATATTTTCGCGAAATTCGGGTGTACCTAGATATGGTCAGTCTATTTGCTGTTTCTTCTCACTTTCTGAATCAAAACGTTGAAAAATCACCCCATGTGTGAAGTATTTGGTTATTTCCTAAATACGCCATCTATCGCAAGCGTTTTGTACTTCTGTTAACGTATAAATACCTTGTTTTCTTTTAAATTTAACTTTTACTTAAATTTTATTTATAAATCGTATAATGTCATTTATGATTAATATGACTAAAAAAACAGTGATAAAATAATTGTGTTCGTTTCAATGTAAAATATTAGTACACTAAGTGCGCACGGGTGCCCTGTGATGCCCCTTTGGTGTAATGTTCTTGGTTGGCTAAGCTTTGTTTGCATATAGTGGAAGAATATCCTAGAAGTAGAACTTAAGCAAGGCTTCGGAAAAGTGAGAAGTAGCCGTGAATGGTTACATACCTGATGTTCGCGAAAACACTTAGCTTTCAGTCAGACTTCAGTAACCTCTATGAGCACTAATAGTTTGCTCGTTGGTAATTGGTCACGTATCTTTGTAAGGAGACACTTCCTCACTTGACTGGGCTTGGGATTATAATGTTAGACATCTTTTATTCGCTGGCGAACACCTCACACTGTAAGAAATAATGCGGAAATTACCTGACAAATGTAAGGTAATATTCGCGAACTTTGGGGGGGGGGGGGGGAAACAGTTTTCCTTACGGGTAAGGTAAAATTACCGCACTCTGGAGTAAAATTCGCGTACATAGGGGTGGGAAATCCCATACATGGATGGGAAAATTACCTTACGGCGCGTACATCTCTTCAGCATTGTCGCAACAGCTAAAAAAAGGGGGGGGGGGAGAAACAATCCTTGATACTCTAATATTCACTGACTCTGTTACGCTGTCGTCGTGGTGTAATGGGTAGTTCATAGACCTATCGTGATAGAGGGCCGTGGTTCGCGCCCAGCCACCAGTAACTGTAGAGGTGTTCGGATACTATCCGTCAGAGAGCGTAGGTAATAAAAAAAATTAACAGTACTAATACTCTGGAATATTTCTAAATATAATTCTACTATACAATATAATTAATTTTCCCTTGTATGGGATTTTCCCCCCACTTTCGCAAGGTACTTTTCCCGTACGATTAAGGAAAAGTACTTTGCTTTGCTACATTTAAGAGGTAATTTTACCTTACATGTAGCTTTCCTTACATGTAACGGTATTTTACCTCAAATATTTTACATTGCAGACAAGTTAACATCAAAATAATCCAACTATGGAAGTGGATCAGAGATAAATATTTCGGTAGTACAAATAATAATGAAAATTTTTCGCGATAATCGGGTGTTCCTAAGTACTACTGTCGAGTTACACAAAGAATGTACAAATAACTGCTTACAGGCCTTCTTTAAAAAGTGAAACGAATGAATAAGTAAGTTGTAGTTCAATTATGTTTTATTTTGATTTCGAAGCAAGAATGTTACCAGGATCAACATTTCTAATTCGCAGCACGTGAAACCATAAATCAACGTGGACATGCAATGTTTCAAGCGTTAAATGCGCTTTGCCTTAGTCACAGAATAATCTAGTACACAGATGCAAAATATCATCTTGTATCACTCACTACAGCCACAACGACATGCAGCACGTCACGGGTTATCCACCAATGAGCTCCCACAGCCAACCAAACCAATGGGGAGCCGTACACGGCAGGGCGTAGCCAATCACACACAAGGCCCGTCCCACATCTACGTGCGGCCAATCAGCGATCTCGTGCACTTCAAGGTCAACGCTTGGCTATTCCACGCCTGTGCGTCAAAATTATACTGTGGCACTTCACACACAAATGACATTTTTTTCCCTGGATCGATTTATATACTAAAATTTAATATTAAAAGTTTCTGTTGAGTATGTCAACCATGAATTTTACGACAAAATGTACTTGTACTTCTCATACACGCCGATATTTAAGTGTGTTTCATCAACTTTATAAATATACAAAATACGTACCTTTCTTGTTGTTCGAGTTCTTTATGCAAGATTACAGAAATCAAACACAAAATATTATTTAGGTAAAATTAATTTCTGTTTTGAAAACCTTTATTAAAATAAATTTTTCAAGAACAACAGATAGATTTGTTAATACAAAGTTAGTTTCTCTTTTTAGAAATACATCATTTAATAAACCATTACTTTAGATATAGTTCAAGAAAGACAAAAAACATACTCCATAACATATCAATTCTAAAAATTAATATCACTTCAGAACTTCTGATGAATGTGAATTCAATTTATAATGTAATAGTCTATATGTTGCCAGTATTAATTAACAACTGCTGATAAATTTCCTACTGTTGCCAGTCTTTAATACTAGACTTTAACTATTTATAATCGAAAAACTACTCATTAATTATTCATTAATACTAATAATCTCAGTATAATAAAACGTTAAAAATCTCACGTTCTTTATCAAGATTAAAACAACGAATTGAGTAAAAATAGAGAATAAATTATATGTATTCTTCTGCAACATTCAGGAAGGCAATTGTTAATATTAAAATATACTCTGCAACAAATTCGTCTGTCATCTTTACTGTAAAAACTAGTCGCAATGTGTACAACATTGCGGTATAGAGATGGTTGTACAAAAGTGTGTATGTACAGTGATTGCTGTAAGAAAAACAATAATTATTAGTAGGTTACAACCGTAGAGCGCTTGAAGACATGAAACTGTTTAACAGTACGACGTTGTACTCTTGACAGCTGTAGTACTGTCATTGCGACATCTCTTCCTTCAAACAGTCGATGGCATCAAAGCGCCATCAACAAACAAGTTCTAGCACCAAAGTCCTTCGTTCCAAGTAATAAAATATGCAGTAATCGTTGATTTATAGTCACATTAAGTCACTGTAGGTCCACTTGGTTCTTCGACATAGCAGTTCTTTGTCAACAAATGGAAGTTCTTAGAATCGATGCGTTCAGTGTTAAATAGTGTCTACAATATGACAGTACATTCGGTTCACAAAGACACTATGCGTATACACTTATAGGATTCACTTTATTTCTGAACTCTTAAATGTTTGATCAAGTTAATTTTTTTTTTTTTTTAAGATTCGTTGAATACAAAACGTATCTTGCTATCGTACCCAAGAGACGAGTCAGTGTAAATTTCTTGGAAATATATAGAAACGTATTTCCCTAAATACAGCGGAAGCCTCATATAATATAAATTCTAAGAATTTGCAGGGCTGTTGATCAATTTAAGGAGCATTCATTTGTCGTAACACTCTAGACATGCTTTATTAGTTCCTCAGGTAATATTTTCTTTCCATACACATATATTCAGGGTAGTTTTGCTGTGAACAAAGTGCTTATTTGATACACATAGAAATAATTATAAGCTTGCCTTACAATAACACACAAGTTACCCTCCCGGTTGATGTGATTACAGAGGTCAACATATTATTATTGTAAACCAGCAACTAAAATTATTCTTTGTATTAAGTTTAATAATTAATAAATTCAAGAACGGAAAACCATTAAACATTTAATTCCAAAATTCATGGATTTCTTTAATTTTACATTACCATTGTACAGTACTTCTCTGCAGCAAAGGAAACGAATCGAAATGAAAGCTTTAATTGTTTTGCAAATAAAACCTCCTTAAAAGGATGGAAATTATAAACCTCCCCGTAGGTATTACTGCTGTATATCATATTACTGACCCAGCTCTAGAGTGCAACATTAGTATATTACGTTGACGCGGTGGCTGGCAAATATTTGTTAACTCATACATATCTCTGGGACTTCACTTCTGTTGCTAAGGCTAAGGTGAGGGATTAGCACATTTTTAGAAGCTAAGTGTAGACTGCGCTTAAAATATGTATGAAGGTGATCGAGAAGGACTGAATACAATTAATTACTCAAATAAGGGATGCGTACATTTTGGCGAGGGTAAAGATGCTTGTAGTGACCCCCCCCCCCCCCCCACCTTCCCAACCTTTTCCACTCATCTCTCAAAATTCCTAGTTACCATATTTTGCTTCCGGGACTACGTTTAACTGGCATGCTATTAATCAAATAAGTATCCGTGTTAGTAATGCTGCAAACCAGACTTACTTTTTTAGCTTCTAAATAATTAGTTTGTGGGTAAGCAAATAGGATCGACAATCATCCATAAAGTTTGTGGACGCATTTTTGATTAAAAGGGCAGCCAAGTTACGAACAGGGAAAGACAACTTGAAGAACAAATTATAATACGATTAGGAAAATTACAGCTACTAACGGGGAATGAAATTAATTTAAATGTTTTTTTTTTGCAGTTCTGTCAACTCTACGATTTTATGTTTTATAATATTGAATTGGTCTTGGACGCGTTACCTTTGCAAAGGTGGCACGAGAATGTGGGAAACAAAGTTAGTTTTATTATTAGACATTGTTGGCACGTTCTGAATCTTAGACTTGTTTTTTTTTTTTTTCGTTCGCATATAGCCTGGGGGAATGCAAGAGGGTGTCAAGGCAAGTGTTTTGGTGCACTGGACATAGTGTCGAAAGTGCATCCTTAAGCAGCAATTAAAATAAAACGCAAGACGCATATGCTGTAAGCAATAATAATTATGCAAAGAACGTGTGGCACAATCAGTCAAAGCGAGTTGAACTCGAAACCGCGAGTACAGTATTTCAGCAAGTGTTCAAAGTGATGCTCGTGGCGTGGACCTGGTTACACGACTTCATGCACCGCACAATGAACTGTTGTACATTTTGCACAATTGTTGTAATAGTATACTTGAGGTTCCGATGTTACTTTGGCTTTGAGTGACTGTGTTAAATGTTCTCTACATAATAATTCCACTGTAAAATGTAAGTAATGCAAAATTACCTCTTAAATGTAGAGTAAATTTACGTAACAAGTAATGCACTATTCCCTAATCATAGGGGAAAACTAGCTGATAAAAGTGGGCGAAAAATCCCATACAAGTAAGGGAAAATTAACTATAATGTAAAAAAAAAAAAATTATTTAAGAGTATGCCGGAATATTAGCAACTGTTAATTTTTTATTACGTATATCCGCTGACGAAAAATAACCGAATATTTAACATTAAAGTTCTCGACACTTGTTAGGGAGGTGGGCAAGAACCAGGGCCCTTTAACACGATAGGCCGATGAGCTATCCATTACTCCACGACGACAACGTGGCAGCCTTAGTGAATATTAGTGTGTTAGAGGATTGTATCTCCCGCCCGTCCCCCCACTTAGCTGTTGAGAAGCTGAAGAGATGCACATGTCGTAAAGTAATTTCCCATTCACGTACGGGATTTCCCACTACCATGTACGTGAATTTTACTCTAGAGTGGGGTAATTTAACCTTTCCTGGAAGGGAAACTGTTTCCCCCACAAGTTTGCGAATCATCCTTATTTTTACAGTGAACTTTTTATAGCGTATGCGTCTTGAGTTTTATTTATTTGTAGCATAAGGATGCATTCCCGATGCCATATTCATTCAATTAAAACACTCGTCTTGATATTCCCCGAAATATCTGCACTAATTTCTAAAACGTCCTGTATTGTCTAAGCGTCTTGCAGTTATACGCTACGCTCGACTGTGCCGAAAGGCAAGAGGACTTGGCATTATCTTTGCCAGTTCTGCGGTTACACGCTCCACAAGAAACAACGCATTCATAACAAAAAAGTAAAGTAAAATCTTGTTATATAAATACGTATACAAAATGGCAAAAAAAGAAATCATATGATACGACGTATGACCTATAGAGACTACTAGGGTAGAGTTTTAAATATCGAGACTTTGAAATTGCTTTATTTCAAAATAACATTAGACGCTACTTTTGACGAAACAACAAATCACTGAATACAATAACGATTTCTCGCATAAAACTTTAAACTTATGAAATTCTAATGAGTGATATTATTTCCTTTCGTTCGGAAAATAAAACGGCCATGCACAATTTGCTTTGCTCAGGTAAATATTACAAAGGCTGTTCTGTATAGTTAGGAACATAATATTTCTCATGCCATCTATGCTACGGTAGTTACGGTGTTCGCATCGTGCCCTGTTAGGTAAAATAATCGATTAAAAAGAAAGGTTGATTTTACTGTACCGGTGTGAATATGCCTCCAGAACGAATTATAACACAATACAGCATGGTTATGGACTCGAAAGTTTTATGGATTAACTCGCCTTCTTTAATGTATTCGGAAGGCACTTAGAAGGCGGCCGAAGTACTCAAAACATGGTTTACATTTAGACCGCGTGTTCAGCATTAGGTGTAGACTCTTATCGGGGTCTGTGAAAAATAAGGTAAATAAGTCCACAGTGGTAGTTACTTTTTCATATCTACCATGTTGTAGGTGATATCATATCATTCAGAGCGAACCCGTTTATAACTAGCTCAGGTTAATGTAAGGCGTGCAACAAAAAAAAAATATTTGTAGGAATTTACTTTGCGGCAACGTACTTATTTTGTACAAACAAGAAAAAGGTTCGTTAATGAACACCAAAAATATAACTACGTGTTTACAACAAAAAAAAGTAGAGTGAATTCCCTGACATAAGAGCATTGGATAATCGTTAAAGTAATGCCGTGGTAAATAGCAAACAAAAAACTTTTGTGCAAAAATGCTGTAGCGTAATATATTTCCACATGTCCAAGCTACGCTTGCAAATGCATCATTGGCGTTCTACGTGAGGCTATCGGAATTCCTACTGACTCGCACTAACGGGGTGAAAACTCAACGTACAGACTGCCACTAATATTATCACTAAAACTCCAGAACGGTGTTGAACACACTCAAAACGACCAAGGAGTATTGCCATTCGAAAGAACGCGTGAAATTCCAGGGATCTACCAATTTCAAAAGTGACTAAAACATATAAGAGCCTGGAGAAGAAGTTTTGCGACACAGGGATTTCTGAGTCACTAAGCTTACGGTCGAGATAAGGTATGGGATGATAATACAATGTCGTGACCATAATACCGCACCACGCTTGAATGAGTTTTGTAATGCGCCTGCTGTCATGACGAGCATATTTCATGAGCTAACAATGTAGAGGTGATGGGAAACTTCTTTTGAGGTGTGTATGTGCTTGAAGTTCAGCGTGCTTTGAAATTAGTTGGCCAGATTTCCTGGCCCTAGTGGTGACCTTGGACTGTAGAGGTACCTCGTGTAGTGGAAGAACTGATTCCAGAGGAGGAGGTCACCCGGACTGGTAGATTGAGTAAATACAAGGGACTGAGCCACCGCGTCGTCGTCGAGTGATGAAGCGGCCTTTCCACTGGTGCGAACACAGTGACGTCACGTGCTTGTCGGTGCTGCGAGACCACGTCCATCTCCCCATGATCCGGCCTTCCCCCCTCCCCCCCCCCCACACGGAAATACGTACGCACCACAGGAAAGGGAAATTTTCTACAGAAATGTCACTCTCATAACAACAAATAAAAGGCGACATCTTGCGGACGGGCTGAAACTACGACAGGTTTCTAATTGCTATCGATTTTTTTTCGTGGAGTCGACTGTACGTTACCGATTCGACTCCCCAGCCAATATTCTCGGTTATTCACGTTGTGTTATGTGTCAATGTGTAATCCTTTCCCGTTTTGTTTCTTTCTCCCTCTGCAGAGCCTATGATAACTGATTCTCTAGCCAAAGCAAAATCTTGCTGTTGGCTATTCCTTATAATTAACGTCGCGGGAGATTGGAATTAAAGAACGAATACTTCCACGATCTTCAACTAACAGAAGTCGCTATGTTAGTAACAATTCCACGCTACGCACTAACCACTAGCTCGAGAAAGAGACCCTCGTTGTCGAGGCTGGAGGAGTGTCCATGTCACATACCATTGTTCGAAGTACAGGGAATGCCCAGCACTTCTCGGACACGACCTCCTCCTGCGCGGGTAGCTGTTTCCACCGCCCTCGTCTACCCGAATTCCGACAACCGGTTGCTAGGACGGTCTCTTTGATCTCCATCTCACACGGGCGAAGAGGACTGCCTCAAGTCAGATCACAGTGGACGTTCCCAACAGACACGAAGCAATGGTTACCTAAGGCCCGCTGTTCGATAGACACCAGGTATTATAGTTGTGCTCGCAGATCACGAGGCAGTGGAAAGGCCGCTTACGGCTATTCAAGAGATCATTCTCTTCCCAGGTTTTTCACAGATATTTTATATTTTCGTGACATGATATAGTGGATAACTGATATAAAAACACCAAATCATTAGAAAAAGGGGAATTTCAACTGGAAATTTAGATTCGTAGGGGCCTAATGATTTCAAATAGTTATTTTAACACGAAGGTTCGAATTGCTACTGAAGCAATGGGAATAGCATGTTGCATTTCCTTTGTAATAATCCGACACCTGATTCAATTGCTGTATTTTACATTTAAATACAAGCGAACCAAATAACAAATTTAAAAAAGTTCAGTTATTTCGAATTGTAGCCTAATGCATTTCTTTTGTACTATCCCTTTAATTCAATTAACTCTTTTCTGAAAATCAATTTTCTTCAATTATCATACATTTAACTATTTCATGTAACAGAAAATATTTGTAACCTCTTGAACGGCCGTGAGTGAGAGATGGGTTGGTCACCCCCCCCCCCCCCCGAGCGAGGGATAGCGCCACATCGTGTCCCAGCGCCGGTCATTACGTTCCGCCCCCAGCTGGCCCGCTATGGTTGCCGCTGAGCGCGCCGTAGTGTCCCGGCAGCTGGGACACGAGCAACCCTCACGTCTTGACGAACTTGTAGACGACGGCGAACACGAGGACGCTGACAAGCACGAGCACGAGCGCCGTCACGATCTTGGCGAAGGCGTTCATGCCTGAGTCGCCGTGGCGCTGGTCCGGCACGGTCGTGGCGTCCCCGCGGGAGTGACCGCTGCCGCGCCGCTTGCCGGCCATGGCCCGGGCGAGCGCCGGGAAAGCGAGCGACTGTGTGAAGGTGAGCTTGTGCACGGACCCGGACAGGCTGTACGGTCCGACGCTGCCCCGGGCAGCCGCCCTCAGCAGGGCGTACTCCAGGTCTAGCGCGTCGAGGAGGGAGTAGCGCGCCGTCATGACGGAGCTCCGGCGCCGTTCCAGGGCCAGCGCGATGCTCGTCATGGACGACGTGGTGGAGGAGGAACAAGAGGGAGGGTCGTCGGCGGCGGCTGCGGGGGTGGTGCGCTCGGGCGACGGAGGCAGCCGAGGAAGGCGCGCGTGGTCAGGGTGCAGCAGGCTGCTGCTGGCGCGCCGCGACACCGGAGGCGGCGATGGTGAGGGGGCGGTGCAGGGGGCGGCTCCGGGCGACGGGCTCACCTGCAACTCACCCCTTCCGTCATAGACAAGGTAAGAATACAAGCGGTGAAACCACGGACTAAAGGTGAGGTAGACCACTTATTCGTCTTCTGCGCATGTACCCAACACTGACCTACCCCAAAGGAACACACTGTCAAAGTCACATTGTCAGCAGTGATGAAAGTGTTTGTTTATGTCCTTATTTTTAAATTACAAGCACCTTTAAATTAATACAACACTTTCACCAAATTTAATCTAATCAAATTGCATTATAAACTGGTCAGAGGATGCATAAAATCGTATCAAAGCACTTGTTTACTAAAAAATTTTCTAACCTCGAATCCAATCCACGCCATTTATGCTAGACGTGTTGGCAGAAAAGCAGTTCTCTGTTGGGGCACGGAGGTTGGTTTTGCGCAGCCAGCGAGATCGGTCTACCACATCTTTAGTCTATGGGTGAAACATATGTGGACACAAAAAATAAGAAAGCAAACAATATGGCGTCAATTTAACAGACACACCACTATCTCTTGTGTGTAGGATAGAGTATACCACGGGTTATGTTTTGCTCGAGTGTGAGAAGGTAGTTAACATACCCACAACATACCAACAAAGAATGGCTGAATTGGGAATTAACCTTTTCGAGGTATCCTCTGTAGTTTGTTCAAGTCCGGTTCACCGTGTCTGGACGGACCATGTCCTGCATATTGGGTGATGTTTGGAGTAATTTGATGAATGGTATAATGCCAGGTTCGAAACCATTGATGATGAAAATGAGATCTGAAATATTGGTCACCTTCTCTGAGATGGTCATTGAGTACGTTGTTGCTTGCTCTTCGTGGGGTGTTGTGAAGTTGTGAGTGAGTGAAGAGATTTGGGCGACTCTTAACAGCGAGGTATTGAGTGCCGATTAGGGTGACTGAGGTGAGAATGGAGCAGCGCCAGAATTAATGAGAGGTGGAAATGGGAGATCCCCGAGAAAAACCGCCGACCAGTAGCATAGTCCAGCACAATTTCAACATACGAAAATCTGGGAGTGACCTGTCCGGGGATTGAACGAAGTTCGCATTGCTGGGAGGTGAGCAGTCTAACCGCTCAGCCACTGAGACGCCTCTTGTAATGGTGGTATTGTTGGAAGTCAGGTACAAGCTGCCTCGACGCTCTGATGGATGGCATGGAAGCATGCAACACAATGCAACTGTTCCCACTGCTGACTCCACTGGGCAGTTAGGTTGCATGCCCGGGTGTCACAATCATGATTTCATCATGCCGTGCAGTAGAAGTACATCTGCATCAGGTGGTACAGATTCGGATGTCCATGTTTTGCAGATGAAAATATGAGCAGTGTGAAAAAGTGGCACCAGTCAGTTTGAGCCCATGTTACTGGTAAGTTTGGAGAAGACGGAGCATTCCCAGAATTAGCTTGGGGTTTTAAGCTTGAGCCCTCCTACTGGCTGCTGGAGAGAATTGGCCTGTCATTGGTAAGAAAACATAGAGTGTTACAGTATCTGTTCCTCATGTTCAGTCGCTTATGCTCTATTAATGATTAGGTCTAGTGACTTGGCATATATGATACTGATACAGAAGTTATTCATATTCTGGCCTGGTATGGTCGGGGTCTCAAAGATTGTGCATTGATCGATGAAGTTCCCCTCTGATGGCTGGTGATCTGCTCACGTAGGAGTTGCATGGTGTTATGGTCTAAGTGGCCCAATGCTCATTTCCCTTGTCGCCCGACTGTCGACATATCTATGGTGATATAATAATTCCCTAGTATGGCTAATCACTGAATAGACCAAATCACACACGTATGACTAAATAAGATGGAAACAAAAGTGGCATTTGGATGATGGGTGTGGCTATTACCATGGTGTTGCATTATAGGGAGTTTATATGAGAAAACATATCAGATACAGGTTACCTTGGTCCATGACACCCTGCACATCCCAGCCGTTGATGATCTTCAGTCAACAGTGGGTGTTCCAAAAACAATTGTGTATCCCTTGTGTCTGATGAACACCGACAATTCCATACTAATTTAACCACTTATATACTCACAGCAGATTACATTGAGTGTACGCTTGGAGATTAATTCCTTATCGCCCAGGTTAAGCAAAGGTCCACATACCAGGGGCCATGAGGTTAGGCTCCAATGCCATAACATGGCTATTTCGCAAACACGGGGAAACTAATGTGGCAGAGGCCCATAGTTCTAGGAGCTGGGGTATCAGTATAGCCGTATGTAATGCAGAATAAATGTAAAAAATGAATTTCCTTTAATGTAACTTATACATTATATACAGGGCGAGTCCTTTAAAAGAGACCCTGTGGTCTGTATTTCCTCATTCCCTCGCTCCATTGCACACATGTCCCATGTGGCCTCTTCTAGAGACAAATCCTGTGCAAGCTGTGCATGACCAAGTGCATATAAATTTCCAGTTGTGCCGACCAATTTTCTGTACAACCATATTTCATTATCAAGTTCAAACTCCATTTTCTTATGCGAATATAAGACAACACACACGCATATATACACACACACAAACAGACGAGGGCTGATTCAGAAGTCATGGCAATTACTGTTTATCTCCCTAAACGAAAATGATAAAACACAGGAAATATATTATGTACAGTTGAAAGTGTATAACAAGTATGTTTTCAATGTGAAACCACATGGAGTACGGATGCAGAAATGTCTGGCAAGGAACAAAGACAAATATGGCTGCTTGAAATCACAGTTTAATGGTGTATTCTTGTATATCTTGTATACGCACATTTAAACGGGCATGTATTGTATGTGCAGAAGCTATTTAACATTCTTCAAATTAGTCTCCGAGGTTGTCCACGGCTCATTGCCAGCGATGAGGCAGACGGGAAATACCATCGACTGCACGAGTTCCGTCAATGTGAGCCATCTCTCATTGAAATGCTGTGACGATATCTTGTTTGTTGGCAAAGCGTTTACCACGTAATGGCCTCTTCACTTTGGGGATAAGATTTTGGTCACACGGACTATGATCGGGGGAATAGGGAGGGTGTGGCAACACCATAAACAACGTGTAATGCTACCTGTTGTATGAGGTCTAGCATTGTCATGTAAGACTATAGCGTTGCCCAACAGTTCTGGGCATTTTCTCGAACTGCTCGACAAAGATGGTACCGCAGAAATGACGGGAATTACTGTAAATTTCCGTTACAGCCCTCACGAACTGGATGACACACGAAAACACCCCGACTGTCATATGCCACAATTATCATCAGCTTTGTGAGTGATGGGCTTCGTTGTACGTTATGTCTCCATGCTGAACTAGGTTGATGCCATTCATTGGACTGTCGCTTTAATTCGAGTTCGTTTGCTCGTGCACATGTTTTATCAATTGCAATGATGCGATTCAGTATGCTATTACATTCATGGCGAAGTCGCTCCAGATGGATACGACATGTTTCCTATCGGGTCCAATTATGTACCTCAGTTAAGTGATGTTGCACCCACTTGGCACAAATCTTCAGTGCCTTTAAGTCCCGCCATATAATTCGGCGCACTGACGACGCAGGAATACCTGCATGCTGGGCTAACTCCATAACAGTCCAACGAGTGTCGCCCATTAGGCACTAATCGACCACAGCCACTCGTATGTCATGGTCGGCTGACACAGCATTTCCACTGCGAGGTAGGTCGGCTGTTCACTTTCTTTCCTGTTTGAAGGCATCTACCCACCTTGCCACTGTACGATAAGGTATAGCACGATTACCCAATGCTTCCAGTAGCTCTGCATGACATAGGTGTCCATTGCGTACAGCTGTCTTGTTGTATGCACGCTGTTCGACTTTTGTTAAGTCCATTTCGCACTGCTGTCATCCTACAACTGACATAGGAACCGTGCTCACGACCGAACAGATGCACTCATATCCAGTCTGACGGCGACATCAATTCGATGTGGAGCAGCACACATTGACGAACCGTGGGCAAACTCGGAGACTATTTTGAAGGATGTTAAACAGCTTGTACATACACGATACGTACCTGTTTAAATGTATGTATACAGGATGTACGAGAATAAGCAATTTAACTGTGATGTTAAGCAGCAATGTTTGTCTTTATTCCTTGCCGCACATTCCTACATCCATACCCCATGTGGTGTCGCCTTTAAAACATACTTGTCATACACATTCACCTGTGCATAGTACATTTCCTCTGTGTTGGATCATTTTCGGGAGATAAACAACAGTTGCCATGACATCTGAATCGATCCTCGTGTGTGTATATATGTGTATATGTATATATACATACATATATTGTATATATGTGTGTGTGAACTAGTAATGCTTCCAACATAAGTCCCTGGGACCCAAAATAGACAACTAGACTCATTATCTCAGTAGGATGTTCTATATTATTGTGTGTGATAATCACTATGTAAATAAGAAGGGAGATACATGGTGTCGTCAAGGTTTGATTGTAGAAGAGAGTTATATATTGTTAAGTTTTATATACCATTTTGGTTTGCAAGGTATTACAGCTAAACCTGGTGGCTGACGTTTGGAATTTTGTTCCTTTCGAAAACATCCCAATACGCTCCTCCTTCATTTACTGATTTGTCTAGCTTGATTTCATTAATATATTAACAAATGTAATACTACATTGAATTATTTAAAACATTGCAGTGAGTTAAGAAAAACACAATTTGGTGAAATTTTAGTTACGAAATATTGGGTTTAACATAATACAACTAGTTTGTCACTTCCATAAATTAATTTTTTCATGCCATTGATTTCGGATGAATAAAACGTAAAATAATATTTTTAAGAATTTTTTTTTCAATATTGATTAATTCCGACAAATATTACGTGTTAATAAATTTATAAGAGAAGCTTGTGTCTCTATAGTTTTCTAAAAGACTTATTCTTTTCAAAATTTGATATTTCACTGTTTCTACTCACATTTATTCATTTATTTTAACAAATATACATATACTGTGCGAAACCCAAATGTGTTTCTTTCAAGAATGAATTAGTATTTTATATGATTAATTTACTATCATTAAATGAAAATAAATATAAATACAGGCTTGGGGGAAAGAGGTGGTACCTAACTTGCATGTTGTGTACTTACAGGACAAGGGGAAGGAGGTGCCTCACTTTCATGTTTGACACATATAGTACAAGAGAAGTTGTCTCACCTGCATGCTGTGCTCATACAGGACATGGGGAATGAGGTGTCATGTGGAAGGAAAATGGCTCACCTGCATGCTGTGCACATACCGGACACACGGGAGGATGCGCTACACCTGCATGTTGTGCGTATACAGGACAAGAGAAGCTGTCTCGCCTGCATGTTACGCACATACGAGACAATACGGCTCACATGCATGTTACGGAGAGAGAGAGCAGGAGGTGGGATACGACTCACCTGCACAGACAGGACAATGGGGAAGTATGTACCTCACCTGCACGGACTCGATGCCGGAGTCGTGCTGGGTGCTGCCACTCTCCTCGGCGTGGAACACGAAGCATTGTCCATCACCCTCGCCGCGGGGGGAGTCCTGGCTCGGCCACACCTGCAGCAGGGGCAGGGAACAGCCCGCGGCGCGCTGCTCGACGTCGATGTCCTCCTCGGTGTGGCTGTCGCTGCTGCCGGACTTACGAGCCGCTCCCCACAGTCGCCGCAGACCCAGCTCCCGCAGCGGCATCTGCACACACAATAATGAGCAGAGTGTGCACGCCGCTTGCTTAGGCAGTGAAGTCGTCTCCATCTTCTAACGATAGACTAATAGTTAAAAGCTCTTTTAAAGTAACACACCTACTCATTAGATGAGTTTTTCTTAGTATGGAATGGGCTTGATTTTTAAGTTTTATATGTTTTACTGTATTATATCTGACAATCTGTTAAATTTTTGATTCCTCTTAGGTTTTAGTACATTATGTATTGGTATTAAGTTATTCTGTATTATCTATGCTACAGTATTATTTCATCGTACACTAGTTTGATATGTATATTCTATTGTATTGTTTATTGTATCAACATGCTCTATATCCCTAGCCTTTTAAGGCTATTATGGGATATTTCGGAGCTGATAAATAAATGAATATGAAAATGAAAACACCCCGATGTTAAGAGCCGGCTGCAACACTCTACTCCACCCCATTAACTATAGACTAAAGGCTGTTCACGATAAAGTGAGCACTTTAGAAATGAACTTTACAGAAAAGTCACTGCCCCTGCATGCATATATTTTAATGGGCGCACTGAGTGACATTCGCCCAGCAAAGTTGGTAATGATGGATGGAAAGTAGTTCCATATCCTAACGTCGAATAAAAAGTGTTTAATAACCATTTATGGTAACTTAAAATTATTTCTTTCGCTTTCTGCTTTTCAAATGCACCTAAGTGTAAAAATTAGTAGATTTGTAAAATATGTACTTTCTTAATAATTTCACAGTTACATATTTGACCGATGCATGAATAAAGTGACGAGACCCATGGCAATGTTAGTTTTACATAAGGTGGGGAAATACACAATGTGTGGACTATACAAGTAGACCTTATCATGAACAGCCTATAAATATGAGACAAGCAGATTTTTCATCTTCTGCGCATGTACCCAACGCTGACCTAGCCCATGTCAACACAGCTCTCAAAGTCACGTGATCAAAAATTATGAATGTGTTTTTGTCTTATATATCCATGGCTCTTACACTAGGCTGGTATTACACCACCAGCTCCTACAGCAACATCTGCACATGGATCATAGGGAGAATATAGAAAATTTAGAGACGTGTAAATTCTTGAGTTGAATTGCCTATAAGCAAAAGCTGTTCATGATAAAGCGAGACCTTTTAAAATCACTCTTCTAAAAGCCAATATCAACACACATTCTAAGGTTCACTCAGAATTACAGGTGCTAGTCTTCCAGGTAGTTTCTACTAGAGATATTCCACATATTTATTTCGCAGTAGTCTTAACTTCAAAGTTGGTTATGCATTCAAGTCACTGTGGTTTGTTTATCATTTGATGTTCCTCTGAGAAGCTTCTGCACTGCTCTGCTCCTAAATCTGATACATCACTGATTACTTTACATAACTGACTCAGACGAGCCAGTGTCTGCAATATTACGCCAAAGGGACAGCGCACGGTATTTGCGCTCATCCAGTTTTATAATATAGGATTTGTAGCGGTTCACGTATGTACCAGCTTTAGCCTGGATTCCTGACCCTGTGATGGCGAGCTTGAGTACTTTGGTCCGGGCGTGGGTTTGGCTGTCGGCTGCCCCGCCTGATTTACGGATTTATTCCGGATGTGCTTCTAACATCCCCCATCACTCGGCTGTGATTTTCTCGCCTCTTCATCAGGCCGTGCAATTTTATTGTTTTTGAAGCATGTGGCTTTGCATGCAAGCCGTGTAGTTTTCGATGCATGAACTTTAGTTTGGTCGCAAGCATGTATCGACCTTAAATGAACAAAAATTTTTGTAATACCCTTTGTAATCTAATTTGTGTGAAATTATGAAATTACGAAATTTTGTGGCAACATGCATTCGTCGCCTTGGCCCCCAAGGTCAATCAGGGCAAACTGCCATTTTTAAAACCTAAAGTGAACAAATATTAAGATGAAAACGAGTACTCGTTAAGTCGTTAAGGGATCCCCACTACAGTATTTTGATTTATTTTATCCAGTATAACACCAAATAGGTAAATACCAAAATATAAAAAAGGAATGAAGAGAAAGATGTACTCAACACTAATGATATTAGTGATGTATTCTCTGCTTTTGTTAGGTCTGTGTCATATTGCCTGTTTGACTGGTATGGTTATTGTTTAAAGAATTTTATTTAAAAGAAAAATATTGAGAGAAATTAAAATAAAAAACGTTTCCGAATCTGGTTAGTTTTCACTTTACACCATGTGACAAATTTTTTTTTTATTTGAGTATACTTATTGCTTCATAGGAAGTTATGAAAACTTGGAATTTTTTAAACAGATTGTTATGCACCTACGCCCATACTGGAGCGACAATTTCATTGAGCCAATTAATTTGGATGCTGGATACCATGCCGAGGTTCGACCTTCAGCTTTCATTATTGTGTTTGTGTGGCAAGTATGAGCTCTTGTCGCAACCTGATCCACGTGTTTGTTCTTTTCTTATGGCCTTTATGGGGAATTTTGGACTGGTGTTCTTTTTGGTTTTGCACGTTTCCTCTACCCGAATAAAGGACCGTAAGAAGTTAGGTTTTTCTAGTGGTTAAGTGTGCCGGATAATGATACAAGAGGAGTGAACTGTAGTCGCCATGCTGATATGGTTATTGTTTTCGTAAATTATATTTTGAGGTATTTTTTTTTTTAGTTATTACCTTCTATTAATTTATCACGTTGGTTTTCTAGAAGAATAAAAGAAATTTTGTATACAGTACACTTCTCAATATCATCAGTTGCAATACAAGGCTATAATTTGTAATATCAGGCCTACAAATACCTAGATGTCTCGCAGATTTTCAAAGAGAACTCTTTGTCGATTTCAAAAGGATGTTCTTGGCAACTGGGTATCCAAGGATATTTCTTGTAAAAGTACAGATAAATTTTATAATGTACCAGTGAGGCCATTTTGCTGACTTGAATTAACGAGTTCGCCATATGCGATACCGCTTTGCTTCTGTGTTCGTCAATATTCTACACCAGGCGCCTAATTCCTGCATACAATTTTCATGTGAAGTTCGTAAATGATTGTGCCACGATGCATCGTTCGGTGAAACCGGAGGGAAAATACTTGTACATGCCAATTATATCACGTCATCTTGAGTCCGGTTCACGCAAACGATGATTCTATGCTTGATTCCTTACTCCGTTAAGCTCATAAGATGTGATAAGGTTTGAACCGAATAATTCTGTCTTCTTAAAATTTTAGTGCTTTACTCATTGTATGACGATTTTAAGGGAGTTCTATTGCCTGTTCTTCAAGGATATTTTACGTTTATGTGACCTTATGTTAACAGTACCTTTCGCACTGAATTTTTTAAAGTACAGGCAGGAAGATTCAAAATTGTAATCTTTAGCTAATTAAATAACAAAAAAAAAATGTACTTGTTCGGTCACGCGTTAACTCGATAACGTACGCAAAATTTTATCGCTTCAAGTGTTGTGAGACAAGGAATTTTAGGTGTGAATAGTACTTACGAATTTCTTATAGCAGCTGTGACTTCGGAAGCAATGGAAAGCGCTTCACAATATCCATGGTACAAGTAAAATTAATAGTTAAGAGACCTGCAAAATTCGCGTTATAATTTTGTAGCACAGTGAGCTGCAAGTTTCTGTGCGTTTTACTGCCTTTAACTATTGGCCTGAGATGTCTGGCAAGCCTTGGCCCAATGATATAAGTTTAACGGCGGAGTGGCCAATGTCTTTTAAGGAGATAGAGCAAATAGTTGACGTTCATTATCACTTTGAGGTCGGAACGCTTTTACCAGCTTTCAAGACAAGCTAGACGTTAGCCACCTATATCCACACCACTGCAGGGACACCGTGTTCTATTGGTCCCTATTGTCACTTAACGCCATTCTACTGGTCAAAACTACACCAGTCTTTCCGTATTGGCCGGCTGCCAACCAATGGAGTGTCGAGTTTACCGTTTTCCAACCAAATGTTCTTTCGCATCTAACGACATGTACATCCCATCGTGTTGATTTCCGTAACTATACGAAAATGTGTCGTTCATTTACGGAGTTCGTTGTTGATGTTGTATTAGTTCCTATTTAAAATCCTTATGAAATAGGGAATTGATGTAAGCTAACCCGGGCACGTTTTGTGTTTTAAGTGGAATGAAATATTCAAACAAGTCTTGCCTGAACTACACTCGAGTATAGTCAATATCAACTTGGCAATCGTGTGCCCCAATCAGGAACAGTTCACTCAGAAAGGGAGTGAACTCACATCTGGACAGCAGCCAATGGAGGAACGACGCCGGCTAGAGTGTATGTAGTACTGTGAGTTTTAGCTTTGATGCCAAAAAATAACGCGGATTTTGCAGGCCTCTAGCTATAAACTTCTCGTGAGTGAATGAATATTTTGCTTAAAATGCAATTCCCAATTTTTGGAACTTTTGTTAAACTGCATTTCGATATCACATGTACGCAAAAATTAAGGTGGGAGTATTTTTTTTTCATAGGTTGGCGGCCCTAACGCGGCAGTGGCGTGTAAATGAAGGAGGTTGCGAGAGATCGCAAGGCTGGAGATGAAAGCGCAATGAGCCTCCAGGGGACAGGAATCAATTAGGCGGACATGCCCTGCGGCAAGTTCGCCCAATTAACCTCCCTCATTCATCCTCCCCCCTTCTCTGTCCCACCACCCCTCCTTAGGTCGGGGCCTGACCCCGGAGAAATGCAGTCACCTTCATCCAACTCCGGATATAGAGGCGGTGTCTCTTGGAGTCAAGGTGATGTTCCCTGGTGGAAACACTACCTCGTCGCCCTCTCATACCTTGACGCCACCTTTCTCTGTCTCTTACACCTCATTTGCAGCCATTCCAACCCGCCAATTTCGAACTTCCGCCTGAAGCTCGCTTAAAGGCTGTTCACGACAAGGTGAGCACTTTTGAGATCAACCTTAGAAAAAAGTCACTGCCCCTACCTACGCATATTTTAACGGGCGTCCCGAGTGAGACGCGCCCCGTATAGTTGGTAACGATGGATGGGAGGTAGTTCCGTATCTTAACGTCGAATAAAAAGTGTTAGGTAACCATTTCTGGTACTTTAAATTATTTATTTCGTTTTATAGATTTTTTTTAGTGCATCGAAGTGTAAAAATGAGTAGATTAAAAAATATTTACTTTTATAATAATTTCACAGTCTCACTTGACCGACGTATAAATAAAGTGATGAGGCCCATGACAATGTTAATATTGCGTAAGGCGGAAGAATACACAACGTGCGTACAAGTAGATCTTAAGAAGGGCTTTCAAAAGTGCTCACTTTACAGTTTATTTTAATATTATAGGCAGTCAACATTTCCGGTGATAGATCCTTCGTATATTAAAAGAGTTTTGTTAAGTAGTTTAAAAAAAATAATGGTGTTTGTTGTCATGACTACGCTACCGCATGCTTCTGAAAAGCGCGTAGCAAGGAATGTTAATGGTTTGACTGGAACATTGTGTGTTAAGCTCTACCTACTTTCCTATTTATGTACTATTTATTATTATTCATAGAAGCATAAAATAACTCTAAAATTGTTATACGTCTTCATTAAAACACACGTGTTAACACTTTGGAGTCTGTATATAGAATGTTACAGTAAAAGCGTGCAAAAATTAAGCTTAGAATAATGTGCCGCAAATTATAAACTCGTGTCAGTTTTAGGAGCATAGGACTCGTCGGACGCTGGGTGCAACAGTGGCGCAAGTGCCTTTTGATAAACCTGGGAGGGGTGGAGGACACACACACACCCGGGTCGGTGCGGTTGAGGAGGTGGGGGAGGGGAAGCGTGAAATAACCTTGGAAGGGATAGCACAAATTAGTGTGACCCCTTCCGAGACTCTTCACAGGTTAATGAAATGGTACTTGTGCCCCTCTTGCACCCTGTGTCCCAGGAGTCCTACGCGCCCAGTACTCGTATCTGCATGCATCGGCGCGGCGGTCTAGTAAAAATTGATTTTACATTCATCTAGTTTCTTCTGAAATAACCCACCGCCGACCGTGATATACACTGTACAGAAACTAGTTACTGATACCTTTCTTAAAATTTTCTAACAGTAATTATTTCTTAATGTTTTATTTTACAAAACGGATTATTATCGAAATTGACCACTTCTTTGCGCATTGTGTGTAACTGACTGTTTCTTCATATTTTTGTGTGGTGTGTTTAATTTCGATACGAAAATAAAATTAAAATAAGAAACCTGTTACTCTAAACGAAGCGAATTTATTTTCTACCCGGTATTAACACGTGAACAGTGTTACCACCTGACATTTAGCTCCGGTTGAATTGCTGCCAAGAAAAACAAAGAAACATCCATTGAATGAGTTCGTCGGCTTCGTGCAGTAAAACATGACGTAAACGGCTGCCCGCTCGAAGACGGACAAAACACGAGACACCTGGAGCCCTAATCTATCACTTCTTTGCTTCTCTTTAAACACGTGACTCTCTTTACGATTCGGAATGATGTTCTGTATCCTAAAAGGTTTCCCTCGTAGTTCGTTGAACGCCTCGTAACATGTCTGCATGATGTTTTTATGAAATACAGTAGAAATAAAATGGCCGTCGTATGGCCAAGGTGTTTTTATGAAATACAGTGGAAAGAAATTTGGCCAACGTATTGAGGTTAATTCAATCAAACACTCTCCAGGGAAGAAAAAAATTAAGCTTTAAATTGCTCCGAATATGATAAATATTACGTTTATTGCCTCTCAAATACACAGTCCCTGGAATGCATTTGAATTTTTTTATTACTTTGCTAGTGACATCCTTTAACTTAACCTCTGTACAGACGATGAACTCGGTTCAGTTCTGCCACCTAGTGGCTCTCAAAATGAACTTCGACCATATGAAAGTACATATCGTGGAGGGAAATAAACATTATCAAGAAATAAATGCAATTTAGAAATGAAAATTTTTTAATGTATTAAAATATTGTGTGTCACTAGGCACTATGTAATAACCGAGAAAATACAATTCAACAAACAGACTTTTTATTTCAGTACAGAGCACAAAACGTTTCCAAACCTATGGGTAGGGCCGCGTATTTTTCGTGAAAATATTTATAGCCGTGCTAGACTTCAATATCCTATGTCCGCAAACACAGCTTCCGTTGTTTATTGGCCGGGCGTCTACTTGAGAATACTTGTTCTTATTTGACTGGGCCAGTCAGAATAAAGTACTCCGATAGTGAACGGCCATGATTCGCGGACAGACACTTGATGCGCGGGACATTTAAAATATTCAACCACGAAAATGCTTATGAACTAAAGTGTTGTGGATTACAACTAGTCCTGAAATATTTTCGCAAAAGTTTTTTTTTTTTTTTTTCGCGAAATGATTCTAAGACCAGCTATACTCCAGAACACTTTAGTTCGTATTCACTTCCGTGGTTGGATATTTTAAATGTCACTTGCATCAAGTGTCTGTCCGCGAGTCATGGTAGTTCAGTATCTGATTGGCCCGGTCAAATAAGAACATGTCTTCTCACGTAGACACGCGGCAAATAACCATAGGGAATTTGTGGTTGTGGACATAGGATAAGGAAATCTAGCATGGCCATGAATATGTTTGCAAATAAAACGTGTCCTTACTATGGGATATCACGAAGAAAATCATATAGAGATGACTTACAGAATACCACATAAAGACAATTATAAGTACATAACTGTACGTCATAAAGTTGGTCGCAGTGAGTTTCGTATTTACGCAGGCTAGAGTAATAGCACGTTACGATATTTCATCTTTTCTAAGGCCCTGCCAAAGTTATACTTGAGGGTTAACTTTTTGTTCGTTTAATTATAAATAAAGCATTATAATTTATAAAAAATATATATATAAGTAAAAGTTAATTTTAAACAAGAATGAGATACGTTCATGTCAACAGAAAAAGAAAACACTTGTGATACATGGCATATTTAGGACACAAGCAAACAAGGCATACGTGAAGGGGAATAGGTTTGTTAAATTAAAAAAAAAAAAGTTTATTGGAGCAACCAAATTAATAGTTTGTGTAGGGGCGATCGAATATTTTGTTGTTCATATCTAATTATTTTAGTTCTTGTTCGGTTGCTCCCAATTACGATTTGTTTGGTGTAAGAAAAGATCGGTGTGGCTCTTACGTGTATAAAACAGTTTCTACTAATAAAAACAAATTCTAAGTCTGACTGAGATTTGAACTTGAGATCGTTTGCGGCCAGCCGCTACGCCCTAGTAACCTAAGAAGAAAATTGAATGTTTCTAAATATAGGTTCATATTTCAAATACTGTTCAACGTTCGTAGATAAATATTTCAAGTTTCGCAGCTTTACTTTAAAGTTTCTCGTTGAATTTGTTTTATTATAATATTTACATTATTATTAAGCACCAATAGATGCATTGCTGTCCTTACAGTCACGAAAATACAAACAAACTCTCGAGCTGTATTTTCGAAGGAATAATCAAATGAGTGGCCAAACAAATCAATAGAGTATAGGAATCCTGGTCGGCGACTGGGCGCTATAAATCTATTAACCCATTGAGGAGTATGCACGTAGATAATCGGGGATAACTTCATACGGAAATTTCTTTGCTCTTCTAGAAAAAACTCACACTTTTATAGTTCATATTTCTCGCTGGAGTTTATCGGAACCTAAGTAAAATTCTACAATTAACCAACACTGCGATTTGTAGAGCCATGCAATATTAGAGTTATTATTTAGCATCAGGCTGCATTTCACAGTACTGTATGTACCGGAATCGGCGAAGTTTTTCCATTGGCTGCTGCGTAGACGTCAAGCCACGCCCTTTCTAAATGAACTGCTCCTGATTGGGGCACACACCTGTGAAGTGTTCATTAATTGGCTCAGCGTTACCCAGGACGTGTCAGATACAGAACGGTCCAATGACATACCTATTGCAAAGCTACACGTGTTTAAAGTTTAACGTGCCCCAAAAATAATACCAGTGTGTACGCTTGGCGAGAAAACAGGAATATAGGCTGTTCACGACAACTCGAGCACTTTTGGAAGCTGTGTATTCTTCGCCTTATGCAAAATTAACATTTTCATGTTCCTCGTCACTTTATTCAAGCTGTGAAAGTATTATAAAACTGAATATTTTACAACTCCGCTCATGTTTACACTTCGATGAATTAAAAAACACAGAAAGTGAAAGAAATAATTTAAGTTATCACAAATGGTTACCTAACACTTTTTATTCGACGTTTTTATATGGAACTACTTTTCATTCATCGTTACCTGCTTTACTGGGCCCAAGTAACTCAGTTCGCCCGTTAAAATATATACTGGTATGGATAGTGACTTTTTGCTAATGTTGATTTGAAAAGTGCTCACTTTATCGTGAACGGCCTTTACCAGGCATTATCAACACCTGCTTTGTCATAGTTTTTATTCATATTAGTTATAAATGAAATATAATTTATACATATAATATAAGTAAAAGTTCAATCTAATCAGAAACACGATGCTTTTACGTTATCAGAAGAATAAAGCGCTTGTGATAGGGGTATGTTTATAATAAACAAACACGTAATACGTACACTGTAAAAATATTTTGGTTTTAAATTTTCTTGTATGTAAGGGAAGCTAATTACCTCTATATGTAAGGTAGCATTACCTCTTATATGTAGAGTAAATTTTCATAACAAGTACTATTCCCAAACTGTACGGGAAAATTACCCGACAAAAAAAAGGGGGGGGGGGAATCCCATACAAGCAAGTGAAAATATTAACTATAATGTATAACTTAATAAAATTACCCCGGAGTATTAGAACTGATAATTATTTTATTGCCAATATCCTCTGACGAAGAATATTCGAAACCTCGACACTAAAATCCTCAACTATTGCTGGTGAATAGGCTTGAACCATGGACTTATTTCACGATAGGACGATGCGCTATCCATTACACCACGACGACAGTGGGCCAGCTTTAGTGAATACGCGAGTTTTAAAGATCGTTTCTTCCGCCCGTCCTTTCACTTAGCTGTTGAGAATGCTGAAGAGATGCACGCGTTGTAAGGTAATTTTCCCATCCATTTATGGGATTTTACACTAGCGTGTACGTGAATTTTAGTTCAGGGTGCGGTAATTTTACCTTACCTGTAAGGAAAACTATGTTCCCCCCACAAGTTTTGCGAATATTACCTTACAGTTGCCAGGTAATTTTCCTATTATTTTTTACAGTGCAGGGTAATTATTTAACACATTGGGGTCTGCACACATTTACTGGCATTTAAGACATATTAGAAGTGAGTCACCTATATCCACTACTGCAAAAACACCAGTTCTGTTGGTGTTTGTGTTAGAACTCAAAATCGTCCTATTGGTCCATACCACACCGAACACAAACCTATATTTTATAGCGTTCATTATTGGCCGGTCATCAACCAATGGAGAGCCGAGCTGATATTGACCAAATAAAATGTCCTTCATCGTACAAAATCATTTACAACAAATCATGTCCCTTCGAGTGACTATTTAGAAAAAAATTCTATCATTAGCAATATCATTGTTATTGCGCTGTCGTGTCCTTGTGAGGTCGTGTTAAACACCAGCCGAACAAAGACTGCACATCCATGCATGTTTTGTTCCGAACAACAAAACAATTTTCAAATTAGCTGTGCTCGAGTGTAGCTCGAGCGTAGTCTAGAAATGTGTTCAAGAGCCCCGAATAGACTATAGCGACGGTTACTGGCCGACGGGCGTCCAAGGTCGGGACGTCACAGGCCGTAGGCGTCGGCATTCCGCGAGCTTCGCCTCTTGATCTCGGCTGTAAACTTCGCCGGGGTAAACACAGCGTGGCAGCTAAAGACCGCCACCCGCCCGCGTCCTGAATACAGCGCCGATTGTTTGTTTACATCGAACTCCCTTCACCTCCCCGTGCGCACGAAAACCTCCCTTCCCCCACCCCCCAGGGGGAGACAAACCTACGGCGTTTCCAACCTCCAACGTCGAAATGCTACACCCCCTCACTGGCCCCGGGTCCCCCTAGGTATGCCGAAAAATATCGATATATCGAAAAGACAATATTACATAAACGCTATATCGATATAAATAGTTGATTTATTCCAACAATATTCCATCGTAACCAGCATAGTTTCACAGGTATCAGAAATAATGATATATATTTTTAAAAGCAAATTTTGAAAAATCCTATTTTTAATACAAAAATTGAATTAAACATTACTATGTCCGCTTTTGCAACATTCACCAAAAACAGGCAACGCATGTTTCTTTGTGTCTTCAATGTGTAATGTTCCAAGCAATTTTACATTTATCAAGTCCTATATTACATAAAACTATAGTACTTAACCCTTTGAGGACGGCACACATTTTCTAGCACTGAGGACAAGTTTGAAGTTAACTGCCTATATTCTACACTACAGCAATATAATTTTCGTTGGTCTCTGTATTTCCCCTTACCATTGTCCTATTGGTCCTGGCTACACCGGACACGCCTACTGTACTCTGCAACGTTTATTATTGACTGGCCGTCGACCAATGAAGTCACGTGTTGGCTGTTTACCAATTACCTTATCTCGATAGAAGTGACACGTTTTACAATACAGCGTGTCCGTGTGAAAAATTATTAAAAAGAACAGCTTTATTATTACAAATTGAAATAATGGCTATTTCAAATTTTTTACTTAGATTTGGATAAAGTCTAGCCAAATAGTAAAACTATAAACGTGTGAGATTTGTCTTCAAGAGCAAATAAATTTCCATATAAACGTAACCCCGAGTATATATGTGCATACTCCTCAAAAGGTTAATAATTGATCACAGAAGCTACATCGGCTGTGATTGACGTATACGTGGTTGTGTGGAAGTAGTTCTGTCGCTGCGTATGTTTGTGTGACAATGTCCTCTGATGGCACAGCCTTCACAGAACCCTATAGAAAACAGTCGAGATGTGTCAGATCTGGTGACCGTGGAGCAAACCTCACAGCTATGTTTTTTTTAAATTCCGGACATGGGTCCTGTCTTGAAAAATTGATCAGTTTGCCACCCTGCACAACATACTAAGCATTTAGTGATGTTTTGAATCACCAAGTATTTAATTACCAAAATATTTCATTCATGTTGCCAACCTACCGTGGCGCAGTCGGTTCATACGTTTCTGGTCCAGGATGCAGGAGGTTCTGAGTTTGAATTCTAGATAAGGCATGGTTGTTAGTTTAGATTAGGTCATAAGTTAGTTTATAAGCCGTCCCCTGATAAGCCTTCGAGCATAACACTGGGATACGTTAATAAGTCCTTTCCAGATATACAAATACGAATTCGTTCATGTTAAAAGACGGATGTTTTGAAAACGCAAATGTCAGCGTACACCTTTATCACAATGGCCAATGTGAAATGTGCTGATGATATTTAAGATATGCGCAGAACACGAGAAATTATTCTATAGGCTGTTCACGGTAAAATGAGCACTTTTTAAAGCCCTGCTTAAGATCTACTTGTATGCACCCCTTATGTGAAATTAACATTGCCATCGGCCTCATCACTAGAGACATGCAAAATTCGCGTTATTATTTGACATCAGGCTGAACTTCACAGTACTGTATGTAACGGAGTCGGCGACGTTTTTCCATTGGCTGCTGCGTAGACGCCAAGCCACGCCCTTTTTAAATGAACTGCTCGTGGTTGGGACACACAACTGTGAAGTGTTCAATGATTGGGGCAGCGTTACCCTAGGCGTGTCAGATACAGTACGGTCCAGTAACATACCTATTTCAAAAGTACACGTGTTTAAAGTTTAACGTGTCCTCACATAATTACGCGAGTTTTGCAGGTCTCTACTCATCACTTTATTCATTCGTCGGTCAAGTGAAACTGTGAAATTATTAGAAAAGTAAATATTTTGCAGATATGCTAATTTCTACACTTTGATGCACCGTTGGTTACCTGACATTTTTTATTCGACGTTAATTTAGACTGTGCAACCACTTTACATTCACCTTTACAATCTTTACTGGGCGCATGTCACTCGATGCGCCCGTCAAGATATATGAGGTTGGAGCGGTGACTTTTTTCGTAAGGTTGATTTCAAAAGTCCTCACTTTATCGTGAACAGCCTATACCTTGTCTTTACTCTGTGCTAGCTTGTGGCGGGCGCGGGTTCTCTCCAACCTGTATTTACTCTGCGGCGTTTAATTCGCTCGGCGTAACGACCCGCCCGGCTAACTAGAAAGCAACGCGTTCAGGGTTGAAGGGGGGGGGGGGGGGTTAAGGGGTTGTGAAGCCCGGTTAATGCGAAGTCACGCGCCCGATACACACTCGGTTACAAAGCCCTGACAGCAACTTCGCATCCAGGGAACACTTGCAAGTATGCACCCAAATACTGGAAACCAACACAGTACACCCGTGAAACTAGTGGAGTAAAAAAAAAATATATATATAGGCTGTTCACGGTCAAATGAGCACTTTAGAATGTCCTGCTTACGATCTACTTGTATGCCCTGCTTACTATCTACTTGTATGCCCTGCTTACTATCTACTTGTATGCCCGTTGTGTGTTCTTCCAATTTTATGCAAAATTAACTTTGCCATGAGTCTCATCACTTTTCTCACGCATCGATCAAGTGAAACTGTGAAATTATTAGAAAAATAAATATCATACAAATATGCTCCTTTTTTACACCTCGACGCAAAGCGAAAGGAATAATTTAAGTTAACACTAGAGACCTAAAAAATTCACGAGTTCAATGACCTGCAGGCTAAACTCTGAATTCTTATGTACAAATATGCCGATGTGAACTGTGCATTGGTTGTCTGTAGTCTCATTGGAAGGCGACGATTGGGCCAGCGTTCTCCAGGAGGTGCCGAACACTGTGTGGACCAATGGCTAATACTATATAATAAGTACACCATCTCTGTCTGTCTGTCTGTCCGTCTTTAATACCTCTGGCAAGTCCCTTGAAACTCAACAGAAAGTTATTCAAATTTTGCAGAGCGAATCCTCGGTGTCAAATACAGGTCAAGTTCGAATTTCAGCAAGATCAGTGTACGTAATCATTACCTTTTATCCAAAACACTAATTTTTATTACTTTTTCCCGATGAGAAGTTTTCTATTAATGCATAGAGAATATTGCATGGAGATATGAAGGTATTGGAATATAATTTTTGTTCACTTTAAATGTCTCGCTTCAATGTTGAGTTATTAAGAGCGGCCACAGTGGCTCAGTAGATAGAAATATGTTAAGTGGGGCTGCAGTGGCTTAGTGGATAGAACTATATCAAGTGAGGCCACAGTGGCCAAATGGATAGATATATATCAAATGGGGCCTTAGTAGCTCAGTGTATAGAGAGGTTCCAAGTGGGGCCTTAGTGTCTCAGTGGATAGAACTGTGTTAAGTGGGGCCGCATTGGCTTAGTGGCTAGAACTATATAAATTGGGGCCGCAGTGGCTAAGTAGATAGATATATATCAAATGGGTAATTAGTAGCTCATTGGGTAGAGAGATTCCAAGTGGGGCCGCAGTGGCTCAATGGATAGAGCGATTCCAAGTGCGGCTTTAGTGGCTCAGTGGATAGAGAGATTCCAAGTGGGGCCGCAGTGGCTCAGTGTATAGAGCGATTCCAAATGGGATCTTAGTGGCTCAGTGGATAGAAATACTTTAATTAGGACCACAGTGTTTAGTGGATAGAACTATACCAAGTGGGGCCGCAGTGGCTAAGTGGATAGAGAAATATTAAATGGGATCGCAGTCGCTTCAATGTTGAGCTAATTTCACATAATTTCATTATACCTACATACATCTATGTAATTTTTTTTTTTAATCTTTGCATGATAACCAAATTTATTAACACAGTAACTGTTCTAGCCCCGTGACAAAAAAAAAAGTCACGGACTGGGTCCTTTAGTGATATATCAGCACACTTGTTTTGAATTCTAACTTGTCCCAAAATGAATCCGCGAATTCTTCAGTATCTAGTTATCACAAATGGTTACCTAACACCTTTTATTCGATGTTATGATATGGAACTACTGTCTATCAATTATTACCAACGTTAATGCATGTCAATCAGCGCACCAGTTAAAATATATGCAAGCAGGAGCAGTGACTTTTTTCTAGGGTTGATTTCAAAAGTCCTCACTTTATCGTGAATAGCCTTTACATCAGTGTAGCCCATTCACTGTTATTACCAACTTTTTCTGAAGCCATGTTAAAGTTCTACTTCCAGGATGTTCCTTCGCCTCGGGCAAACAAAGCTTAACCGAGTCTAGAAAATTGTACCAAATGGACAATGCAAAATCACTTTGCTCCGTGGTATGTAATTTTGACAAGGTACAAGCACACTAAAAAATTTATAAAACAGTTCAGCTATCACAGGGCGTTATAGTAAATATATTATAATTCACAATTATTCAAACATTGAAAATCACACCTTGGCGTACAAGGAATAAACACAATTCAATGTAGGGAAAAATTGAGCATGTAATTTGACTGAGCGCATAGCGCCTAAGAATCCGTCCATTTACAAAACCTACAATCACGTTTATACATGAAAACTACAAATGACACAAAAATTAAAAAGCGAAGGCGCGCTATTATATGATAGCAACATGGACAAGTAATAACTCCATCAAATGAAATGCTCAACTTTCACATCGCTTTTATTCTGGCAATATAGTCTATTCAAGGTTTCTTCATCGTTATAAAATCAAACCTTAAAAAAAAAACACCCAATGTATTGCGAAATAAGTTATTTCACAAGCGTTTTATACCCCTGTTTACATAAAAGTATGATATTTTTCGTTAAATTGGCTGTTACCAATATTTCATTTATAAATTATAATATTTCATATATTATAAATGCGAATAAAACAGCGAGAAAAGATATGTGTTGATAGAGCCTAGGAAGAAATAGTTCCCATGCGAAATGTTATTACAAATGAGTGCGCACGAATTCGGTGCGTTGTCCTTTGATGTGAATTTCTAGACATATTTAAGCTTAGTTTGCACGAGGCGGAGTAATATCCTGGAAGTAGAACTTTAGCAGAGCTGCAGAAAAGTGTGAAGTAACCTATTATAGTCACGTAATATCACCAAATATTTATGAGAGTGAAAAAAGTTTTGCTCAGATGTCGCACAGTAATAATTTTTTTTCATATCTGAACGGCACGGGCGATATAGACTGTTCACGGTAAAGTGAGCACTTTTGAAAGCCCTCTCATTTGGAATAATGGTCAATAAATGTGTTTTATTTTAGTCTTGGGCGTAAACTTCCAAGTGTTGTGGAATATACAATCTGTTTATTACTTACAAGGCAATATTTATTTAAAAATGTGGCAAAGGGATAAAATATGACTGAAAGAAAAAAGTAACTAGGGCCTCAGAAGTGCTCACTTTGCCGTGAACAGCCCTGTTCCGTGTTGCTGCTCTGCACAGCTTCCCTTGCCCATCTTGTTCGGGCGTGAGTAAGCAGTGTGTCTAGGACAGCGTGTGAACCCGAGGGGCGTGCAAAGATTTATAAATAAGTGCCACTGCCGGCGATAAACTTATCGGGACCCACGCCGCCTTCCGTCACTGCAGGTATTGAATGACTTGGGTTATCGTCACAAGAATGTTCCGGTCTTCGTCCCCTTTTCTCTCGGTCTCTCGGCGTGGCTCGTGCTGCCGGGGACCGTCTGGATCGGGCCAGCGAGGCTATTCAGGCTAATCCTTTTTAAGTCATTATAAATATATTAGTAAAAATATGCATTAGGATAATTTCACCCCAGGGGGTTGGGTAAAATGATTCCACATGTAAATTAATTAGGAAATTTGAAAACAATTAGATTGTTACTTAAAACACATGTCTAGAACAAGTCTAACAAAAACTACTGACAAAATTGAATTTTAATCCATGCCATCAAAAGTTAGGTGGGTATTGTGTCAAACAAATGAGAAATGTGAACAGTTATAAATGGAAAGAGCTAACTTAAAACATTGTACAAACATTTGCAGCAATATATTTTGATAATATTGTTGTATTAAATCACCGTAAAATATATCTTAAACGATATCAGCACAAGGTACAGCTTACATAGAAAAGTTTAACCCTCTTAAAAACGCAGCCTTTTTCGGGCAACTGGATAACAAAAGTCACACTGAAAATTGTTATCATCGTCTTCTTCAATCCCAGCACATGCACCATGTGCCCATTTGTGTCATACATAGAACCTGCTCCAGCCTTCTCCATCCACTGATGCTTTATACAATTCTCCACGAAACAGACATGGGAAATCATCATCTTCAGATGATTTGAGGGAGGTTTTTCTTCACTTCGATCATCCTTTTCCTCTTCGCTGAGCTGATTTTCTCTTTTTCAGTCTTTATATTTCTTGGATGGCTCGTAACTTCTGTCCCGCCGGTGCCTTGGTCTTTCTTCCTTTTGTTTTTAAAAATTTTCTTTTCGAGCATTGATGTCTTCTTCTAGTGTCTTCTTGTGGGGCGTGCGCTATAGATGCAGTTTCAGGTTGAAGATCTAAACTGGGAAAATTGAAGGTGTAAGGTGTTGCAGCTGTGGAAGTGGGAGGTAAAGTAGCAGGTAATCCTAACTTCACAGAAGACTAACTCATTTCAGGCTGAGGACCCACATTCTTGGTATGGGCACTGTGGTTCTTGTCACGAGGGCATGCAACAGTTGAAGATGGTGGAAATTTATATGAACTCAGGCTGAGGTGTATGGGTTAATCTTGCCATTCTCATGGGGTGAAATCTTCATCGCTAAATATATCAGGGTTATATTGATGGATTCCTGTGTTTTAAAATCCTTTGATGGCATTTTTAGGGGAGCATGCCATTAGGTTTGCCTCGCAAATAATAGTGGTAACTTGGTAATCTGTAATGACACGGCCTGGATGATTTGTCAGCCATTTTTCCAGTCCTTTGTCATAATGGTCAATGAAGGGATACATAACTCCAACATCAAGAGGTTGTAGTTTATGCGATGTGTGGGGTGGGAGACAAATAATTGTCATAAAGTTTTCTCTTGCCTTGATTATCACATTCAAGTTTTTGGTGTGAGAAAGGTGGCCTTCCAACAACAGTAACACTCGATCATCTGCTGTTGGCTTTGTGTGGGACAAAAAAGTGATCAAACCATTTCTCAAAGACACCGAGCTTCAGCCATCCTTTTTTCATTGCATGCAAAAATGGTTCCTGCCGGTGGTCCATCCTCCAATTCTCTCTTTTTTCTGACGGCAAAAGATCAGCATAGGAGGAATTAAACCTCCAGCGGCAGATGCGCACATTAGAGCTGATGCACCACTTCTACAATCAGCTGATGTATTTCGGGAAACCTGCCTTTTGTCCATTTGTGCAATAACTTTTGAGTGTTTCTCAGGACCGTTACTTAGACTGGTCTCATCAACATCAAAGATTCGATGAGGCGGATAGTTGTGCCTGTTCTGCTCTTCTTTCAATAAGGTATAAAATTTGGTCTTTACAGGTTTATTGAATCCCATTACCCGAGCAACTGATGTAGACTCGGGACATCTGAGAGACAATTGAGTGTGTGGTAGGCGGAAACCCCGAAGCCAGTCTTTCCCTGCAGCTTTATTCTGGTAAGACAAGTTGTGAGCAATGCCACTGCGCTCAGCAAGCTGGTAAGCTAAACAGCGAGCATCTAGAGTTGTTAGTCCGTACATTCTATTTTCCATTACAAGCATAAATTACACTAACTCTTCTTCTTGTTGTGGAGTGAAAACTGGTCTCTTACTGCCTAGAATTTTAAGATGCGAAGTAGCATTGATGTTCGTATCAAAGGCCCTCCTTTTCAGAGTCATTACAGGAACGCCAAATTTTTGTGCTGCTGTCTTCTTATCCATACCAGCTGCTGCAGCTTCAAGGATTTCCTTCATGTTGTCCTCGTTCCAGCTTTGTCACTGCGTCTTCCGCTTGTAGTGTCTTGCCATGTCGATTTCTAAAAAATATATATATATGTATATAATTATTATCAAACTCTCGTAAAACATAGTTGTAATTACAAATGGAAACAATTACTGAGCTGTAATTAAAAACATTCGTATAAATTTTATTTTGATTTACTAACTTTGGAAATGAGTGATGTAAATCAGTTCTGTAAAATGAAAAAAAAAAACACTAGGCTCCTTTTTTGAAAACTTTTCTCATTAAAAATAAAAACAGATATGATAAAACCTAAAACATCTGATTTGTTAATGTCAATTGTAGCAATAATATGTGCATGGATATAATTTCTGTTACGGGTATTTGTTTGTAACATGCCATATTAAAGTTACATTTGGATAAAATGCGAGATCGCATTGAACTATGTAGGTGGGGTAAAACGATCCCCGTAAATAATCTTACGGGGTAAAACGATCCGCCAAAAAAAACTGGAAACCCTTATGGGGCAAAATGATCCTTTTGATGGGATCATTTTGCCCCAAAGTACTGTCACGAAGACGACAAAAATACTCCGATAATTCACGAAAATCTTGATCAACCAAATATACTAATAAATTGACCGATATGTTCACTTTATCATACGCCATTAAATGTTTAACAAGATAGTGAAGTTATTTGCAGAAGCAGCGATAAATAGTAAGCTTACCTTTGGTCACAATGGAGGAAAACCGTTTTTCTCTCCTCGCAACGTATCACACACTGCAATGGCGTCGCTTGAGCTCTCCGGCTTCTCTTTCCTTCCAGCTTCAACAGTTTACCACGGTCCCAAACATATAGCGCGCATAGCTTCTTTAGAATGCGTGGGGATCGTTTTAACTCACGGGATCATTTCCCCTCACACTCCCCTATATGACATGCACCGGGTAACTGCGCCAATGAATGACAACTTCACAATCGTGGGCTCCAATCAGGAACAGTTCACTCAGAAAGGGAGTGACCTAACATCTAGGCAGCAGCTAATGGGGGAACGACGCCGGCTAGAGTATATACAGTAATGTGAGTTTTAGCTTGATGCCAAAAAATAACGTGAATTTTGCAGGTCTCTACTAATGATAGACTGTAGAAAATTCCTTCCCGCTCCTGTTTATCTGACTTGGTTCATTCACAACTACTAGGCTTTCGCCCGATTCGTGTGTGCTGCACGTTTGAAGGCGTATCTGTTGAACTACTTGAGTAAGGAAAATTGTCTCTCGACTTTTCTGCCTGATTTCCCATGCCTAACCACCATATAGAGTCTATAACGTTAGTTACTAGGTGTCATGTATACAAATTCATCTCTTCCGGGAAATGTTTAGTATAGGTGGTAGGTAGGTAAGTGGGCTTAACGTCTCGTTGACAGCGAGGTCATTAGAGATGGTAGAGGGATTGGGGAAGGATTGGGAAGGAATCGGCCATGGCCTTTATTAGGGACCCAACCCAGCATTCGCCTGGAGTGATTTCGGAAAACCATGGGAAACCGAAATCAGGATGGCCGGCCCAGGAATCAAACCCGGGTCCTCCAGAATTCGAGTCCAGTGTGTTTCCACTGCGCCACCTTGTTATAGAGAACGTGTTCCACTAAGAACCAGTTTGTGGGTCAAATTAAAGCATCAGGAAAACCGCGACTATTGAGAGTAAATATTTTTAATGTGGGAAGAACCGTTACTGGATCAGACTGCAGCTGTTGTTCAAAAATGTCTTCTTTCTACCAACAATATAGAACACGATGTATGTTGAGTATTTTCTAAGTTCTGTGATCCAGACGAGCCTATCAGTACGTTTGCCGACTTAAATTAGTTTGCTGCAATTTACAATTGATCGTAAATGTTAAACTCTTTATTAGGAAGTAACAACGCGGAGCTGAAAACATAAATCGATTTTTTTGGGGGAAGGGGGGTAGGGGTGGAGGATGGTGAGAATTATATAGTCAAGAGAATTAAAATATTTCCACTATGGGGGCTATTTTATCTGTTATTTTAACAGCCCATAAAACACATTAGAAATAAACATGTAAAAACAACACCAGTGTAAAATTTAATCAGAAAGAGAGACGCCCAATTTCCAGGTATCGGTTATAGTGAGGTGACCAAATGCAAATTTTTTAACCAATATGAACACATTTAAGGAAAGTAAATGACCCAACTTTACTAATATCTAGGCTTAAGTACTCAAATACATACTTCTGCTCCAATCCAAATAAATCTTTAAAATAATTTATGAACGTACTATAAAAAACTCTATTTGAAAATAAATAAAATGAATATAAAGTATGTATTGAAATGGGACAAGTAAAAATATCATTCTCTGAAATGTGATCTGTTGATCTTGAGCAGATCTAACATATACTAGCATTCAGCATTACTCTGCGGTATTTATTACAAGTGGATGTAATACTACAACAGAAATTTGTCCAAATATTTTTGTGTCATTGCCTACCTATATGCATAATATTTTAATTAAATATTTTTCTAAAGCCGCTAAGAAGTATATTTGACTTTAAAAGGGTAAATTAATTTTGGAACCTATCAGCAGTTAGTGAATTGTCTCATTGAGATTTTTCCTCGTTTAAGTAACAAAAGATGGAATAGTGCAACTGTAAACAAGCCACTTTTGATTTAACTGTCAATATTTTAAAAATAAATCACAGTTTTTATACTTATTATTACTGGGAATAAATTAACTATGCAAACTCAGGTCCATAAAAATATTTCGTCTTTCAGTTCCTTCCCCTGCAATTAGAATTTTCGACGTGAAGTAGCAAATAATCAAATAAATCATCGCCTGTCCGCCTAATTACTGGACGGTGATTCTGCACGTCAACAAAAAAAAACCTGTAATTCACAAGCTTAAAAATAGCTCCAGCGATGGATCACATCAGAGTTTTCTTAAGACGTGGGTCGGTGAAACGAACAACTGCTACGCTGCGAACGGTTTATAAAAAGGTCTGCATGGCGTGGAAAGTAAACAAACTAAAGGTCTTGCCGAGAGAGGATAGATGGAGAAGTAAACGGAGAGCTGATTCACGAGTAGGATTTGCTGTCGTTACTGCGTCCAATACGAGTTTCTCTGATTTGTTTACTGAGGAAACAAACGTCTTCCTGCCGCGGGGACGGAATTCCAATACAATGGCGGTTCGCGCATCTCTCTTGCTTTCGAGTTCTCCCCAGTACTGTTCGCGAATAACCCGGCTGCTTTCTGTACAGGCACGTAACACGACAAGAATTGTGATACTTCTGAATGATTGTTTCCATTTTACGAGAGTGACTATCTCTTAAGGTTGAAATAAAGCAACTGCCTATGGAGCACTGCACCCGACTTTACAACGTGAAGAACTCACAAGAAAAAGTTGTACAGACTGCATAAAAATTGTCAGAAAAGTGCGATTTATGCAGTATTTGAAAGAAGAATATATATTTTGCAACGTTATAAAATATTTCACTAAAATACACTTTTTAAATGTAAAAAAAAAAAATCTATTAAAATAGCCGGTATTTTTTTAACAAAATTTAAGCGCATTTCCATTCTGGATGATTCGGAAAGCAGAAATTGCAAGCTAACCTTCTTCAAGAAAGATCGTCATAATATTTACTGTGATCATGTGTAATAAAATCATAGCCATAATGTATCATATCAATTTTATAACTAACTTTATTTACGTCAGTTTCAGCCATAAATGTCCGTGACAAATAAACGCACATAAAATAAATTATAAAAATTATTTCCTACATTATTATTACAAATTTCTTACACACAATCATAGTAAACATTATGACGGTATTCCATGGCGAAAATTTTCTTGCTGGTCCTGCTTGCTGAAGCGTCCAGAATGGAAATGCGCTTAGGTTTTGTTAGAAATAAATATTTAGTAAATAAATAAATTTAGTAATAAATAAAAATTTAATCGTTTTTTTTTTTTCAATTAAAAGTATATTTCTGTAAAGTATTTTATATTGTTGCAAAATACATACATTCTTCTTTCGCATACAGAATAAATCGCACTTTTCTGACAATTTTGATGGTTTCTGTACTACTTTTTTATGAGCTCTTCACATTGTACAGTCTGGTGCAGTGCTCCATAGGTGGTTGCTTTACTTCAACCTTAAGCACTTGTTTTACGATTCTAAATAAACAATGACATAGAAGAGGATTTTAGACAACCATCTATCTGATTCTTGGAGAAATTTTCGTCTATCTCCGTAAGTAGACCAATTTCCATAAGTTTCTTCCTCTGTGATTCACATGCAGTTTTTTAACGAGCGCTTTTAGATTTATACAAGTTGTATTTATGATTTCAAAAATAGCGAGAGAAAAAAATGCACTGTAAAACGAATGACTGTCTGAATGAAAGAACGTTCGATTATTCAGTTAACTTGCATTCATAACCTGCAGATCCTGTAAGTGGTAGATGGCTTATCTGCTTGCTGCTAAGTGCCGCCTTATTCTCCGCGTTTGTTCGGAAACAGTCTAATGGTAACAGTTACGTGTATCCAATTATCATTGGTTTTACATAAACTATGCACATAAGGTACACAATGTACAATTTAACACGCGAACAGTGCCATTCATGGCAGCGAAATTAATCAGAAAGCATAATCGCCGAATCACAAATGCCTCTGGTTTCTGTCTGAAATGCTACTGACACCTAAAACATCTCAACGAACTTATTATCAGACTATTAGTCTTGTGAGTAATGGAACCATATACGAAGACAGATACAGCAAGCGATAATAAAACCATCTACTGGTTTTACGTTGTAAGTGACTACGTACTATAAACCGGCTCCTGCATGTTTAATGCAGTCCGTAAAAGCGAAGTGGTTTACGCTACGCGGATTGTGAAGTAGCTTACCATTCTACAACTAAATAATTTCAAAGATTTTTCCAAGTTTTGTGTGGTCTCATAGGAACACTTCTTTTGGCTCTTCCCAGTTCATTTCCAGACATAAGGGTATGACGTAATCAACTAGGCATGCGGTGCTGTTGATTCCCGACGAAAAATTGCCTGTAAGTATTTAGCTCACGTGACGCCACGACACTTGTCTAGAACCGCAATGTAGGAAGTTATTTCGGAGTCACTGTATGATTTGAAGCAATAAATGTTGCAACCTTTGCAAAAATTAGGACATTTTACATTCTTGAAATTTAGAATGAAATAGAAGAAAACTACGAAAGAAACGAAAAAAAAAAAAAACGCGTTTTAGACTTTCAACCCACGGTATTGCCATTAAATAATATCAACGGCGTTCCCTTATTAATAGCAGGCGAAGCCACAGTACACCATATGTAGTTCGTACCGAATTGAGTCATTCTGAACGTACCTTGATTTACTATAGAATAATTTACTACACTTATTTGGTTCCGTCTTGGTATAGTTTTATCAAGTAAAGGAAGGTAACGTTTTGTTCAGGATATAAATATCCTCCAAGAAAATTTGAATTTTCGTGTGTGAACCTTGGTCGATGCAGCCGAAACAAAACGGGCAGTGCTTAAGATCATGTGCTGCCACAATGGTCGCTTCGAGTAAACATAAATTACAAATAAAACATTTACAGGTGGCAGAAAGAAACAGCAATCAAGAATCATAGCCAATGCTATAGTTGAACTGCTGGAGGGTAGACATAAACAAAATTACCAACACGGTAAATGTCATTGCCAGGCAATAAAAACATTCGTAAATTATATCGTTGGTGGATTAAGTTCTTAAAGAGCCTGCTTTCTCGTTTATTGTAATAATAAACCTAAGTTAACATCTGTGTTAAGCGTTACGCTACGGGACTGAGGAAACTTTTTAAAACCCTTTCCAGCATTCAGCAGCTCAGTGAAACCCACGTTATTCCAAGGATAATATTTATAACGCTCCAGAAGAGGGAATAACAACAAGAAGCTGGAACCATTTATTGGAATCTTCTGTCTTGTCACGAGCGTGTCTGAGAGACGGAATTACGTTAAATTTTATTCCCGAACATCATGTTCAAAATTTGTAACCAAAAGTACAAGCTTAGCCTTTTGCAAACTATTCACAATTTCTCCACAAATTTAGAATCAAACCTTTGAATAATCACCCCGTGCATTACATGTTAAGTTACTTACTAAATATGTCATGCATCGCAAGCGTTTTATATATCTGTTAACTTAAATGCATTTGATGAATTAAATTTTTTATGTTATAATTTACCTATAAATTACTGTGATATTTCATGTACAAGTAACAGGAACAAACACAGGGAGAAAATAGGCATATTGGGAAAGACTGGTAAGAAATAGTTGTCATGCAAAATATTATTAAACTTAGTGGGCACGAACGCGTAACGTTGTTCGTTTAGCGTGATTTTCTAGAGTAGTGTACCACATGCAAAATGTACATTATTTTATATAGCTAATCAACTTTTTTTATGTTAATGTTTGTCATTTTTCATGCTACATTTTATGTGCTTTTCTCACTATGCAAATACTGTTCTTACACACATGTGACATATGCAATTTCCATATAATTTTCATTTGTATTGATTTTAATATTTTTCTCATTTTTATTGTTATTTTATCATGCTACGATATTTTACCTTAGATTATACCGTGGCAATTTTATTATGTTTAAGGATAGGATGTTAGCTAGTTTTCATTTTTGTGTTTATTCTGTATTAATAATTTTATTTCATTTTCATGGTCTCGTATTTGTGTTTCCTTTCATTTAATTTTATTGTGTGTGTGTTTCGAGACCTAGTATTCTATGCCTTCTTACAGTTAAGACGTTGAAAGTGGTGCGTAAGGGAGTTTAGATAATTTCTAACATCTCATTGTCCCACAGTTTCGAATCCTGGCTTCCCACTGGCTGGAACATTAGGTCCCATTTCTGTCTGTCTCTCTCTCTCTCTCTCTCTCTCTCTCTCTCTCTCTCTCTTATCAACCATTGTGCGGCATAGACGTTAGTAACACAGGACTCTCGCCTGTAAGTGGGCGCAGAGTAGGATTTGATTTAGTTTGTTAGGTTTTTTAAGCTTCTCCTTTGTGATTTCATGTAATTTAAGTGTTTCCAGCATTAGAGAGTGCCAATTTGCCCCTTTTTGCTAGGATTAAAATAGTTAGGAGACTTAGGAGGACTTTTCTCCAAGGTTGATTAAAAGTGCTCACTTTATCGTGAACAGTCCTTACAATGAGACCCTCATGACAACTAGGTACACCTCTTAAAGTCTAACTGTTTCCAGATTCTGTACCTCTAGAGCGCGCAGTCGCTTTACCATGAGGGGGTGTTAGTGGTTACAGGAGGGGTAGGGGGTTGTGAACTGCGGTCTGCAGGGACCAGAAAACCCCTATACGCGTCACGACGCGAGCCATAACTCAGGGGGATGCGTGTTTTGCCCTTGTCCGCGGCTAGGGACGCAGCAACGCGCTACGGGGATCGATAATACCCAGCCTCGCCGTCCAGCTATTTATATGCAGCCAGGAGGCTGCGTGGTGAGCGCCTGTTGACTGACTGCGACATTAAATTGGAGGGGGGGGGGGGGTGAATGGGGTAGCGGGCGGTTCAGTCCTTCAGCTACATACATTTGACTTCTGACAGAGCTGAGGTTGCTGATCAGCAGAACACCACTTAGGAAAGCGCACGGCCAATCTGTGGTCTCAGTGGCGGGACACCCGTTTAGTGGTCGGCTGCTATCGATAGTACTGTTGACGGTATCAATAATGGATAGTTGTCGATCATTATCGATAGTACTCTTGGTGGTATCGATAGTGGATAGTGGTCGACCTCTGCATATAATGCTATTAATAGTATCGATAGTGGTCGACCAGTATCTTCCGTGGTCGACCACTATCGATAGTGGATAATGTCAGCCACTATCGATAGTACTATTGACAGTATCGATAGTGGATAGTGGCCGGCCACTATAGATAGTACTAGTGATAGTATCGACAGTGGAACAGCAAGTCTAAAGCGACCGAAGAATCGGAAACAGTTCCTCCAGGGGTCAAGCAGTCCCAGTCGTAGGAAATATTAAGTTTCTTTGCAAATGAGAGTCAACAATTATCTGAGTTAAATTCAGTGGCTCCAACAGCAAAAAATTACGCCAGTAGCAAGAACGTTCACTGTTAGGAGTAAATGATGAGTCTTTTGGCCAAAAAAAAAATGAAATGTGTGTCTGATGGACTGTGTGAAGCAGTTCAAAAGTTCTGCTGTATACCACCAACTTCTGTGCCAGCTGAAAGAGTGTTTGCTGCAGCGCGGACGATTCTGTCTGCAAAAAATAAATCGACTGAAACCTAAATACTCTGATACGCTATTGTTAACACAGCAAAACTGATAGTGGCTGAGCGGTTAGACTGCTCGCTTCCCACCTCGGCGAAACGGGTTCAATCCGGGCTGCTCATGTATATTCGCAGATGGGAATCATGTCGTACGATGCCACTGGTTGGCGGGTTTTCTCGGGGGTTCCCCAGTTTCTCCCGCCCCTCCATTCCGGCGCCGCTCCACACTCACCTCACTTCACCCTCATGGGCTCTCAAGACATCGATGTTAGTAACCACCCAAATCTCTTCACTCACTCACTCACTTTAGTACTGTTTGGGCGTTTTAAGTGCTCCATTGTTACCGGTGAGTTGTACTTATTTTTAAAAATTTGAAGGAATACATTGTCTATTCGCGGTTTATTCACATATTTTAAATCAACCCTTTGAAAAATAATTTCATTTATGACAAGGTTGGTTGTTTGTTTCCTAAATAAGTCATGCATCAGAAGCGTTTTATAATTGCGTTAACATAAACGTACCTTATTTATGTTTAAATATAACTTCTACTTATAATTTATTTAAAAATTAAAATATGTTCATAAATAATTAGTAGACCCTGTGAATAAAAAACGGAGAATAATCGTTACGTTGGAAATGACTAGTGATAAATAGTTCTAATGCAAAACACAAATACACTAAGTGAGCAATAATGCTGTGCGTTGTCCTTTCGGTGTAATTTTCCAGACTCGGTTAAGCTTTGTTTGCATGAGGTGGAATAATATCCTGGATGTAGGTCTTTTAGTATGGCTTCAGAAGATTTGGAAGTATGCACGAATTGACTATAGTAATGTTTGAGCGTTTGAAGTGTTGCTATCCGTTAGTTACAGTTGGCTCGTGCTACTTTTGTAATTTTTAAGGAAGGCACTCATGTGACGTATGTCGAGGACTCCAGAAACGACGATGTTTCTAGTTACAGAAGCAAAGAATGGTTCGTAGCATCAGTATTTTCCGTTCCCAGAAATCGCAGTCGAAAGGAAACACGTAGATTTTTCGCGTGTGAATAACTCAATTCCGTTTTCTTCATTACAGATCGCATTTCTGGAAAGTATCGTCGTATTCCATTAAAAACTTCTATAAGCATACGAAATTTTTAACCGGTGAAATATTAACATAAATCCATGGACCAATTGAAAATCTCAAGACATAGGACTATTTTTTTTTCGACCACTATCCACTTTACTAAGAGCACTGATTGTCCGTGTGTGGTTAAAGCTAATGAATTTGGAGTCAGTAAATTATTACAAAGTTTGAGTACAAAAGTGTTTTAATAAACCACAAACAAATCATATAATCTGTTCACAGTATATTAAAGTTACTAACGAAATTTTTGGGAAATCACCCAATATGGGTTTTATGTGCATGTTCTCTAAATAAATCGTATCATCACATTTTTCGTTAACTGGGACGTGATTGGTAAACTTCTATTGTAAACCGAATCACAGATATGTATCACAAATGTTAATGCATAACAAGGTATTCATGTTATTTCCACCAAAGAATTTTGTAACAGAGACATTTCCAAAAGTGACTGCATAATTTTATTTAATTGTATATCTCGAGTTGACTTAGTCCCTCCATCTAAAATACTTTACATAATACCTGCAGTACATCAGTAGATCGTCTCCATCTTGAAAATACTTTACATAATACCTGCAGTACATCAGTAGATCGTCTCCATCTTGAAAAGTACATATTTCCTTTGGAAATAAATTTATACTGTAAAAGCTGATTACTTTCTACTTTTCTTTCGTGATGAACCTTTGGCCGAATTTGTTCGTGTTAGTTTTGTTTATTTATATTAGAATTATATGTTACGTTTGTGAAACTCTGCTGGTCCACTCTCCTGAACCCAATGCTAATAAGACGGAAAACATTACCTTAGGTCTATAAAACTCGTTTGGTAGAATCATGTGTTTACTGGGAGAAATCGAGAAACATTTTATCTCTCTTTTACGTCCACCCTGAAATGTATGGATACCGACATAAACGTGGTAGCGTACTTGATCCACATGTGATATCTGTTTCTGTTCCTCGCCCATGTAACACAAGAGGGACACTGAAGTACAAGAGCGAAAACCTCTTTATGCTTGTTGACCAGTGATATGAATCAGTGGCACCACAGCGCTAGTAGCATGGTTTAGGAGTCAGTTAGCCACGGTGAAGGTAATTAGGTACTCAGCCTTGCAAAGTGCAGAACCGGTCAAATATCAGCTTCCTCTGCAACATCCTGACGACTGTCTACAAAGGGTTGGAAGGGTTAACTGGATACATTTACCAAAAGAAAATTTACCTTTACAGAGCCCGACTAATTTTTATATTAAAAAGAAAGGAAATTGGTGGAAGGAAAGAAGACATACTGGTATTGGCTCTTGTACCTTGTGGATGTTCAAGTGCCAAAAATTACGTTATATATTTAGAATATTTTATTATTCTAATCAAATGAAAGTATAAAAAACCCAAAAATACTAATTTTCAAAAATTAATTACTCGCGTAATGGGAATTTCTAAATTACATGTTTTGCAATACAAATTTCAAAATTTTGCACAATAAGCATGTTTGGCCACAGTTAAAGTAAATTGTTGGTGTAATTAGAACAAGATAAAGAATTTTTTTGAAAATTCATGAAATTGCTCGACCATTATTTTATTTTAAATTTTAAAATTAATATCAAAATAACTATAAATTCGATCCTAATTGCAGACGAACAATATGTCAGACTTCCAAGAAATGTCTTTGTGGTTTTCCTAAGTTTTCAAGAAACACTTAGGCTGAAATCAAACATTGTTCTCGTATAACTTTCCAAAATTTGTTTCGTAAATATATAAGGTTAAAAATGTTTTAATTAATTTTTTTAATAGATGAAACTCATTTTTGAAAGTATTTGGCATTATCATTCCACAAAACCATAAAGTATCTTAAAAACACAGAAAAAGAATTTGGGCAGTTGAAAAGCCTTAACAGGTTAATGTTCGTCTTAAAGAGGATCGTACATGTAGGGGAACTCAGTTCACCTGAGCGTCTCCTGCTATGAGGGTTGAGATCGCTTGAGGCCAGGAGGATTGTGCCTAAGAGGGGTTGAGCTCCACAAAGCAGTCGTTATTAACTGCAGGCAGGCCTGCTTTGTCCAATGCAGATCTCGCTAGAACAGGCCACATGTACAGGCACGTCGCTTCATTACCGCACCGCCTATATATAGAGGCCAAGTTGTCGATAACAGATCGCCCGGCGAGAACACGTCCTCTCAGATCCACGAGCCAGCCGCGATCAACGGGGACATAATTCACCTTCATCTTGCCGCGCGGCGTGCTGTAACTAAGTCAGCAGAGGTCACTCACCACAGTTAGGACTTTGAGTGAGTGAGTGAGTGAAGAGATTTGAGCGGCTCTTAACCCGTTCGGACCCAGTGTACACATTTGTATATTTAGGTCTGTACGGCACACTGCGAGGCTCAATGACTAGCGACCTGCAAAATTCGCGTTATTTTCTGGCGGCGCGCTGAAATTCACCGTCTTATACACGTTCGAGTCGATGCCTCTTGTTTATTGGCTTCTATAGCAGCGATGACATGTTTTTCCCTTTCGTCTTGGTTGGAAGCGATTGGGCGATTCTCTCGTTAATAATTTCCTATTGGCTCGAAGCCGTCCTAACTACCGTTCTACGACAAAGGCAATACAAAATCACAAGTGTTTGAAGTCTAGTCTGTCTTCAAATAATAACGCGAATTCTGCATGCCTTTATCAATGACCTGCGGGTAAATGATTCTCAAACTATCTTATTGGTTTAGGTCATAATTGAATCGTATAACTGTAGTCGAACATAAAGTCTACAGCTCATTGGACGTGAAAACGAAACAAGTGTTGTGTCGGCCTGAACTACAGCACACATCATAAAATTTATAGTTTGCAACACCCGTAACCGTAAATTGAATTGGGTCTGAGAGGGTTAATACCGAGGTCTTGAGGCAGTGGAGTGAGGCTAGTATGGAGCAGCGCCGGAATGCGACGTCAAGGAGGAAGGGGATATCTCCGAGAAAAGCTCGCCGACTCAAGCGATCCCGCCGGGAATCGAACCCGATTCGCCTAGGTGGGATGCTAGTAGTCTGACCGCTACGCCACCGCTGACCACTGCCAGGTTTTGGGGATCACTTTCTCTAGTACAAGCTGTTCCCGGCAAATTGAGCAATTTTGAAAAGTCCTGCTTAAGGGGGTCGCCTACCTGACGCGACATGTCACAGGAGAGAGCAAACGCTAAGGGCGACACTGGGACGCACAACAAGTGCCACATCTCCACTATGCGCGAAGTACTAAACTAGCGCGCAAGCTTTTCGTAGAACAATTTTTTCTATGGGACTTTAAGCGGTGACTATATTATTTTACTGATGGAAAGTCTAATGCAAAGTTCACTGCAGGATTGTATCTGTGTGTCACGTAGATCCGGTCAGCAGATTTTGACATACGGCAGTCTGAAATTGCGGTCTTTAGTTATGTTGGAGAGCTTGGGAAATAGTGGTTCTAACATGCGTAGTGTCATGAAAGCGACATTCCGTCATCGCCTGAAGTTTGTTTCTTTTTCATAAGTTAGCACATTGGACGCACGTGGAATAGTTTCGTTAAAGAAAATGGATTTACCAACACACTGCAACACATTTCTAGCGCCTAGCAGGCGGTCCCCTTGAGTTATAACTGTATGTACATCGGGTATTCTTCCATCATTCCTAAAATTAATACTGCCAAAGGCATAATCACTTTATCTGTGCGTCGGTTAAATGAAACTGCGAGATTATTAGAAAACTACTCTTACATCGATTAAAAAGACAGGCAGCAGAAAAATTTACACATGTTTACCTGCCACTTTTGATTCGACGTTAATATATGGAACTACATATCTCGCGTCTTTTACCAACATTACTGGACGCGTGCAAGTGAGTTAACCCGTTAAAATATTTGCGATTGAGATTTTTCAAAGGTTGATTTCGGAAGCTTTTAATTGACCGTGAACAGCGGGGTAAAACTATGTTCACGCGCAAACTTAAGTGAGAGAATGTGTCAGTTTTAGATACCAATAAACGAGCTTGAAATTACCGAAACCGTCGTAGTATACTGCACGGTTGCCAAGTTTGACATATCAAAATACGATAATCACAAAAAAAAACACACGAACCTTACATTTTTCACTACAAACGCCTCTGTAAACAATGTCTACCTAGGGTCTTAGATTTGTAGAAAATAGAAAACCATCGTTAAAAAATTTTTTTCCAAAGCAACTTACAAGTTTTCTAACACTGGTTAGGCTGTTCACAGTAAAACGAGCACTTTTGAAAGCCCTGGTTAAAATCCAGTTGCATGCACATTGTGTCTTCTTCCGCAATATGCAAAATTAACCTTGCTACAGGTCTCATCACTTTATTCATGCATCGGTCGAGTGAAACTGTGCAATTATTACATACGTAAATATTTTGCAAATCTGCTCATATTTACACTTCTATTCATTAGAAATTTAAAAAAAATAATAATTTAAAAAATAGTTTAAATTATTGCAAATGGTTACGTGATACTTTTTATTCGACGTTGAGACATGGAACTATTTTCCATTCTTCGTTACCAACTTTACTGGGCGCATGTCACTCAATTTGCTGGTTAAAATATATGCAGGCAGGGGCAGTGGTTTTCTTTTCTAAGGTTGGTTTCAGAAGTGCTTAGTTTATCGTGAACAGCCTTTAGCAACAAATATACTTGTGTTACAGGAAATATGTAAGTGTACGATCGTACTTCAAATTTGCAGCAGTTGTTTTATATTGTCCAGATAGCAAGGGCGTATGGAAGGTTTGGGGGGGGAGGGCCTTAAGGGACTGCATCCCCCCCCCCCAAATCTACGATTTTTTTTTAACTTAAGAAATTATATATGAAAAGTGCTCACAAAAGCGATCACAAAATGTTTCCTTACTTAGCCGCCTAGGTAGTACTACCGTTGTGTTTGTTTCCACGCTTCTTACTGATGATGAAATACTTCATAATTTAATATGGAATTGCCATTGCCAGCCAGACACCTCAGTCCTCTTTTGTAGAGTAATTTCGTTTCTGAAGTAAACAAGTATTTTTTGTCTAATGTATTACTTATTCACGTTCCCAGTCCATTAATATCATATGCAGTGTAAAAATTTTTTTTTTCATCCAGACATGGCTTTAATTAATTATGTTAATGATCACTTAATCTGGAGCTACAAGTTGTATCAATGTTGATTTGTAAAATCAATTTGTGTTTAATTAGAACTCATTCAAATCTTTATTTTTTTAAATTTATTCATACAATTTTATGTTTTTTTTTGTATAAATTATTTCTTATCTATGCAACATATGTATTACTATAAATTATTCAATAAACTTTCATTAAGTTGATAAGCACAAGGTTCACCCCCTCCCCCCTCCTCCTCGAAATAAAATCCCGCGCACGTCCCTGGCAGGTAGCACAGTTAGCATGTATTACTGCAGTCAACAGTCAGTCGCTCGATTGTGAACAAGCTTTCATAACCCTTGGTCGGCTGTCGCCGTATTGTGAACACTGCTCGTATTGCGGAAACCGCTACACGACGCGAGTAGGTATTGTAGGTGTAGAGAGCGGGCTGAAGCATCGTCATGGGGGCCCCCCCCGCTGTTGCGGCTGAACCCCTGGCCTCGAGGGAGGTTAGTGAACAAGACCTGTCCCATCCCTGCCCTCTGGAGGCACATTTGACTCCGGGTCACGTACGTCCTCTACGAGCTCTGTCCGCTGGCGGCTTCCGCCGAACAAGTCACCTCCTGTACAAGCGAATCTTCCCCATCCTCCCGCTTAAAACTAATTCGAAAAGTTCCTCTAGTTCGCGTTTGCATAATTATACGTAATTCGGCGGTTGGATTCGTTGCACATTCTGTAGGCGATTGCTTTTGCAGCAGTGTTTGCAAACGCGCTGCAAGTAATTTGTGGCGTCTGTAAATTTTATTTTTTTTTATTAATTTTTGCTATTTAAGTCACGAGGACAGTTATACAGTTAGTTATAGGCTGTTCACGGTAAAGCGAGCAATTAATTAAGGCCCTGGTAAATTTTTCCTTCCAGTCAATTTTGATCTTACCACCACTTTGTAACATAAATATTGGTATGTGGCTAATAAACACAGTTTATACTTTTCACTGCCCTTAAATGTAAAAGTCTGAGGCTGCAATAAGATATATATTATTTCTGGTCAATGTCTGGTGGGTGGGCCTTAAAAAGTTCTAACTTTACCGTGAATAGCGTATAGCAGGAAGTTCACATCAATCGTAATTTCCTCGTGTGGTTTTTTGGCTGGGATAGAGGAATATTGACACAAGACGCTAGAGGGGCGTATCCTAGTTCGTAAGGGATAAATGTCTTAATAAGAATAAAATCACTAATTTATATTTTTAATTTATTTCTAGTGCTATAAATATTTGCTCAACTATTATTTAAATCATTTAACTACCTGTCTCCACTACTACTCTTCTTATTCTCAGTGAGCGTATTATTTAATGTCTATCCCAATTTAAATTAAAGTGCTTATCACTGTCTATATAGCTTACAGTCAGTTCATACTCATTATTTATATATAATCAACCTTCTGTTGCCATCAATCCAAAATGTCTGTCACTCTCGCGTCCAGTTCACTAGTCCCGCCCGTCAGTCGCACCCTTCACTGAACCGATACTCGCAGTCCACAGGCTTGCACACCCGCTGCTTACACTCGCCGCCACTCCTCGCTCTGCTGGCTCGTCGTCTCTTCGCTGTCTTCGTGCACATGGCACCTAAGTTCGCACAGACCTCCCAACTCTAAATTTCCTGCTCGAAGGTTCGCCGCGGCTTAAATAGATTGCTGGCCCGATCTAGATGGTTCTCCTCACTCTCCGAATCTAGCAGAGAGACCGTAGGGCGATGGCCGGAACATTCTTCCGACGATAACACCAGAAATTCAATCCGCCCAAGGACGGTAGTGCAGGAGTCCTGATAGGCTTTTCTCGAGCATGTAGCGCCTTGACTTTGTAATTCTCCGCGCGATCATAGGATCGCTCGCCTGGTCTCGACACATTCATTCCCTCGCTCGGGCGGAAGGTAGGAGGAAAGGTCAGCTATGCAGAGCCGCAAGCATTCTACAATACACCGTAAAAAATTGTTATTTTTACTGAGAATTTGTTTGTAATTTTATAAATGCTTGTAACAGTACAATGATTTCTATTGTAAAAATACTCGTTTGTAAAACTACACTTGCCGTTTGTAGCAGAACTCAAGAAATGTTTGTACTATACTGACTCGTGTCCACGAGCTTCAGCAAAATGGTGGACACTCAACCAACGAAAAACTGTATATAGCTGTTTGTGTAAAAACTATGGGTGATGTAAAGTGTAGTTGCACCCAAAAAGAATTGCATTGTGAGTTTGAATAACGTAAAAAGCTTAAATAACTCAAATAATTATAATAAAATGACAATTTCAATCAAACGTGACCGTATTACTCATTAACTGTTAATGCTTCCTAGCTACACGGAACTCTTAAAATGGAATACAGTACTGGTAAATGTATTCTTGATCATAAGACTTCTTTATTAATTTGTAAATTCTTGGAGTTATATTTAATATAAAAATAAGTGCTACATACGTAAGTGTAGTTAGTCTAGTGGTTAAGGGTGTGGGTACTAGTCACCGTGCAGGCAAAATGTAGTGTTATTTTTCATAAATTATATTTTGAAATATTTTTTTTAAGAGATTCTCTTTTATTAATTAATCAAATTTTTTCCTAGAAGGAAAAAAAAACTAATTTGATTTGTACTTTTAAACACTGTACGTTGTAATACAAGAATATAATTTGTAATATTATATATATATATATATATATATATATATATATGTATGTGTGTGTGTGTGTGTGTGTGTGTGTGTGTGTGTGTGTGTGTGTGTGTGTGTGGGGGGGTATGTATTGCAGATTTTACAAGGAAACTGTTTGTTATTTTACAAAGGAATTTCTTGGCAACTGGATTTCCAAGAATTTTTCTTGTAAAAGAACAAAAAAAAAAATTGGCAGGGTATTAAGTTGTATTAAAGGAAGTTTGTTCAACATTTCATAACGAGAGTAGAAAAATTTCGCAAATTTTGTCTTTAATACTTATAATCTTTAATGTGTTCATATATCTTTGGCTAAATACCACAGTGTAATTAACATTTATTTTTCCCACACGCAGTGGTACATTGTCAACGCAATATTAGCCTATATCTCAAGTACTACCCTCTCCGCTACTCAAAGTAAAGAATTGAAATTTTCTTTACACTGTAAGAAGTTATTCGCAAATTTGCCACATCAATGTACACGCGCAGTGAGAAAGAGGGAGTGGTAAAAGTTTTTTACTACACATCCGTGGTAGCGTTACAAAATTTGCACATGTAAGTACCCAGTTTCATATCGAGACTTTTCTAGATATACAATCTAAATTACGGTAAGTATGCAAAACAACGTATGAGTTAAACCATTACATTTTAGGAAATGTACTGGAAAAGTTTTTTTGCAGTTTAGTCATTAGAAAAATGACTATGAAAGTCATGATTGTCATATAGGCGAACCGACGACTCACTAGAAAAAAGTGGGACGTTTCTTTTTAATGTTAGTAGAATGGCAGTACTGTGTACTGTTTAGCTTTGATCTCTGAATTTAGAGAGGACAGCATATCAACATAATAAATTTCTTTAATTGATAATGCAACAGCAATAACGACATTTCGAAACTCCCTTCCTGCAGCAGCCAACTAATGTGCGTTTCGGCGATCAACTGTGATTGCAAACTTGCATTGCAAGCGCTTGCGACCAGCTTCCTACGAATTCAGCCGCCGAAATACGCCCTATGTCTCTACTGCTTCGATGTTCACAGCCCATGCGGGGTTGTAAATGATTTGAAGTTAAATAACAATTTTTAACATTAATATTTGATAATTTACTCGTCAGTAATTGATTGTATTACAAGCCTCCGCAGTCGAAGTCATTCACCTGCGTCGAACCAGTTTAATTTACCGCTTCACGTGTTTCAAACAAGAAATAATGTTCACTTCTGCTGTACTTTAAGACGGCGCAACACTCGTTTAGTCATCAGAACCTATAACTATAAGCTTTGTGTTCAGCTGTGTTTGTATAGGCCATTCACGACAAAATGAGCACTTTGGAAAGCCCTTTTCATTTGGAATAATAGTCAATAAAAATATTTTATCGTAGCCTTAGACGTTAACTTCCGAGTGCGATGGAATATACACACTGTGTTTATTACTTGCATGGCAATACTTATTTAAAAAAAAAGTTATTAAAGGATAAAAATTGGTTCAAAGGAAAAAGTGACTTGGGTATCAAAGTGCTCACTTTACCGTGGACATCGTATATGTACCAGTCACACGCCGCGTTCCGGTGCAACTGATTTCACTGGTTCAGTAATCTCAGTAACGTCGATCATCGTTCCGATACTGCTGACGACTGCTGACGGTGATTGGCAGATGTTTTTGTGAGTCTCTGGGTGGCGCCCTGCGCGAGGCTAAAACGAGTACTGAGAACACTGCGAATAACTGGAGCTGGATGAGGTTGTGTACATAGTGTCTGTAAAATATTTGTTGGCGGGACTTTCAAATATGAGCCAAGAACTAAACGTGCTAATTAACGTATTGTTGTGCCCATAGAAGAAGCACGAAAAACATTGGAAAGTAATTAAGACACTATTATAGGATATTACAATTGTTTTTCTCCTAATCTGTAGAGGTTAGAACTTCGCTTGCAGGTAATGTACGTTATTTAAGTAGATTACTGGCAGGTTTATTTATAAAATATGCAGTGGTAATATAGCTTGGTTTTATTTGTATATATTTACAAGCTCGCTTTGGTTTCAATGCCAAGTGTTCCGAAACTATCAAATCACTGGCACATGCGAGATATTTACTGATTACTGATACTATCCCGTTACTGCCGACGATCACTGACGAAACACCAGTGGTATCAGTGATCTTCAGCAGTAATGGAATGCGGTGATAATGAAGAACAGTAGCGTGGTTCACGAATCAGTGGCCCACAGGAAAGACAATAGGGCGCTGACCCTCTCAGTGTGCAGTACCGACAAAAAATAAACTTCATGTGCGTTTTCCACGAGCACACAATATTGTGCATATTGAGACTGAATTGGGTTAGGAGAGTACCAGAATGTTATAGACACAAATTGCTTAGTTCATATATTTAAAATATTTTAGATTAAATACCAACAATTTTACTAGACCTTCAAGCGTTAAAATTCCAAGAATAATATGACGGTCATGAGGTTAGGACGGTTCTTAACGGTTTTGAAAACCGATGACGTTGAAGAGAGGTGGGTACGGGGTAGCGCCGGAGCGCAAGAGCCGGGGGAAACTGGAGATGCCCGAGAAAACCCACCAACGAGTGGCGTCGTTTGCACGATTCCCACAACATGCGAAAATTTCGGGAGAGACCCCGCCGGGAATCGAATCCGTTTAGCCTTGGTGTTAATTGTGGCATTTTTAATGCATTGTATTATTTCCCCTGTTGATATTAAACAGCTGTCTTAAATAAATAATGCCAATTTAGGAAAACTACTTTTCGAAACAGAACTTAACAGGTTACAGGAATTTTAGATCTATATTACTTTTCACACATGATTTCAGTTCTGCTGTGTAAAATCAAGCAAATGCTTTATTATACGCCGTTCACGGTAAAATGAGCACTTTTAAAAGCCCTGCTTGAGATCTATTTGTTTGGACGTTGTGTATTCTTCCGCTTTATGTAAAATTAACATTGCCATGGACATAATTACTTTATTCGAGCGTCGGCCAAGTGAAACTGTGAAATTATTAGAAGATAAATATTTTACAAATATGTTCCTTTTTTACGCTTCGCTAAATTAAAAAACACAAATCGAAAGAAATAATTAAGTTATCACATATGGTTACCTAACACTTTTAATTCGACTTTAAAATATGTAACTATTCTCCATCAATCTTTACTAACTTTACTAGGAGTATGTCACTCAGTGCGGATGTTAAAATATATGTAGGCAAGTGCCGTGACTTATTTCTAAGGTTGATCCCAAAAATTCTCACTTTATCGTGAACAGCCTTTAAGTATTTGTATCAAGACTTAAAATCGTGTGTCTATGCACAAATTTCCAAAGAAAAACGTAATGTTAAAGATCAAGAAATTTCTTACATTTTTAAATAAAGCGTGATCTTTTATTTGGTGATTACATAAGTGTCACACGGTAGCCTTCGGTATTATCTTATATTGTATATTTTTTATTTGTACATCTCAGTACTTGCTGCTATGGCTGCAAAAAAAAATTGTATTTGACATCAAATTATTCAGAAAAAAATATAGTGAAAAATTTTATTTTATCCGGCGCCCTTAAGCCGGTGTTTCCCGCCTTGTTCCCTTCAGGCTTTCAGATGTTTACGCTAGCCAGCGGTGCGTCGCGCCTTAACGGCGCCAGGGCTGACAGCAACCCCTGGATAGTTATGCGATGTGGCGGACAGCGCTGCTGGGCGGGTTGCCCGTCTTGTCTCATCAAGCGCTTTGGCCAGGCTGCAGGAGGAATGAGAGGAACGTTTTAACAATGTCAGAGGGGGGGGGAGGGACTCGGCAGGAAGGGTTGAACGCAGATTCCCACCCCTGCCGACCGTTTGCCCCGTGGATCCATACCACGCATGCTGCTGGCGTGTGTATACGTTACACCGTGTGTGTGTGTGTGTGTGTCTGCTGCGAAGTTCTTGTTGTCTCTCGCTAAACAAGCAGACGGAATGTACCGAATATACCAGAATATACAGCTTTACTTGGAGCACTGACGATATATAAATTTCGCAGCTATGCGCAAACGTATATTCATTTTTAAAAATAGGAAAATACTTTGTGTGTTGTACGAGAACGTCACAGACAAGGTTACAAAACCACGTTTCCTCAATAACCAGTACCATACACTGTAGTGAGTGAGTGAAGATATTTGGGCGGCTCTTAACATCGAGGTCTTGAGAGCCGATGAGGGTGAAGCGAGGTGAGTATGGAGCAGTGCAGAATTGAAAGTACGGGGAAAGCGGTATATCCCCGAGAAAATCCGCCGGCCAGCGGCATCGTCCGGCACGATTACTACATGTGAAAATCCCAGCGTGAACCCGCCGGGATTCGAACCTAGTTCGCCTAAATGGGGGGCGATCAGTCTAACCACTAAGCTACCGCGATCCCCCATAGACTGCATGTCATATTACTGTACCTATGGTGAAGACAGTGTCATTTTTATCTGTTTCTACTTATGGTGTATTGAAGGTTCCTTGTTTAGTATATGATCAGGCTTTTGAGAAAACAATTCACGATTTTTACTGACATGTCTGCTGCTTCAACCTAAAATGTCTTACTCCAAATCCTGGGTGTCAACGATTTCGTAATGAATGGTGCCTGAGCCATTGAACTGGAGACTGGGATACGTTAACTTAAGGACACTGTGCAGCAGTAGGTACCTGAACTTATCACCCTTTTCCTATAACAGAATGATTAAGTCTTGCTTGGTCTCAATGTAAAATTGCGGAACTACGACTATATGCTATTTTCAATTGGCTGAGTTTATTCAAAGTCAGATTTTCTGTGTTACATAAACATTCCGTTGCGCATTGCAACTAGTCTTAATGAAATATTAAGTTTAAGTCACTAACCAGCTTATACGTATGTCACTATTTTCCATCCCCATCAATATCAATTTAATGTAAAACAGTCCAGATCAATTTATTACGTATTTCCTGAACATATCGTCAGTATTCTTATTGTTTTTTTTTAACGGTTTAACGGCTCAAAAATTATTTTTAAAAAAAGTTGGTTTTTGCTCTATTGTTGTTACACATGTATAACTAAGAAATGCAAAAATGCCAAAAAAAATGCAAGTAAGCATGGTCCTAGAATTGCTAGTCTAACCCGATTTTAACCTACCTATTGTACTTTATACTTTATAATGAGGTATTTTATTTTTTAATTAAATGTCACTTGGGTATTTTCAATTTCCCGTTTCGTGTGATGTAATTTGTGGTAACTTTTCATTTATAGAATTCCCAGCGATACCTGGATATTATTCTTCATTGGCACACAAAGCTATACTAAACTGAGAATTGTTTTCTCATTTAAAAGTACAACGATTAATTATTCCATTATTTTCACTACCAATGGAATTTTCTCCCACTAACTCCACATTTATGAGCATATTTCCGTTAATTAGGTGATATTTTAGCAGTACAGCAACGTGGAATAAAAAATGAAACTTAGTTGTTAATTTATGCAGCAATAATTAATTGAATTTTGTGGTAGTTTCCCAAAATATTTGTGATAGTGAAACTATGTCCCCGTTATAACGCAATGTTACGCCGTTTCGACAGCATCCCACCGCGGAGCAATCACGGGACGCTAGAACGGTGAATAATTACAGAATATTTTACCCAGATACATTTGTTTATTAGCAACCGACGCAGCGGCTGATAGTGAATCGCATATGAACAGAGTTTACACAGCTGACAGTTATCTAACGCAGCCAACATTTGAAGTACACGCGCGGAAACTGGGCTGCCAGGTTCTGGTTTGATAAACAAATATCACGACAGGTCGTATGGAACTGAAATCTGTTTCTGCTAGGCCCTGTGCCTTTATCTTTTCGAATTCGCGTAGGAAAGTCGTATAAGAATTGTTAGAAATAAACCATTTCTGTACACTAAATTATTTAATTATGTTTAATTTAAAACAGTTACTTCAACAATTTTATTTTATGAATGTAAATATTGCAATTAAAATATTTTAGTAAATAATTTAAGTATAAATTTTGTGACAGCTCTCTCCCAACCTCCACCAACCTTACACTATACAGTAAGAGGGACGTTACATACACAAAATCACAAAAAAAAACCTCAAAACATAATGAACAGAGTGATAATTTGTTAAGTCTAAGTTGACCAGAATGGGTGGGGTGAATAAGTCCATATCAAACAGTAGTTGCCTTTCTGTCAATGTAATTTATTACAAGATATCGCTTTTAACAATATACAAGAAACGCTGTAGCTTTTTCCCATATGCCATATCTCAAATTTTACATTTTATGTTACATAAAAACTTCTAAAAATGGAATCGAATATCTACTTAAACCACTTAACAAAGGTAATCTGAAAATATCAACATACTTTTTCTTTTAGTTTATCCCATGTGTAATTTTTTTTTCTCTATTTCTCTTCAAACCCCGATCCTCGCATGCACCATCTTTAAATACATTTTTTTTTCACGACTAAGTTGACTCTTGCAATCAGAAGCCAAGTCAGCTCCCACTACTTATACTTCAAAACTGCTGAAGTTCCACCTCTACTTCAAAACCAAGTCCTTGGCCAGCTGTTTTCGGCAAAACCTAAGTTACGACTCCCCATAACTAAGGGGCAAAGTCCTTCATCCCACTCTGCGAAAATATTGCAAAGTCCCGACACACATCGGCCGATGACTAAGTCCCAACACTCCTCCCCGCACAGAAACTAAGTCCAATCTTGCCACTTTCTATCAGAGTCCCAGACTAGTGCTTAGCTCATTCTGTATTTGAGCAGACATTTCTGTAGCATCTCCCCTGAGTTGAGGATAGTCTCATCATTCAGCTGAAGCCTCCTAGCTCTCGGTGCAGCGCCCTGCCCGATGTCTGGTCTCGATGGCGATCTTCTTCACCCCGACCGGGACTCCCATCCACGTACACCCCCCTCTCTGGAGACCACATTACCCGATATCAGTGCTCTCTTTATCAACACATTTCTAGATTACAAATTAAGGCAACCAATCAAAACATAGTCAGGTTACACACCCCCCTTGACACTCTGTGCTGCAACCCGCAAAACAGGCTTGTGCTGCGGTACATACGCGATGCCAGGGGTCGAGTGCCAGAGATATCCTTTCCAGCTGAAAAAAAAAAAACAAGCTTTATTTAACATCTAACAAATTAAAAATACAAATAAACCTTAGTGACGGACCATACCCTGTTACAATTTTATATTTTTAAAAATGTTAACTTAAAAATTTTATAAACTGATAAACATCTTGATGTTGGTGTAAGTGGATGTGAATAAGTCCACGTGTTGAGAAAAAATCATTGGTGAAAGACGAGAATAAGTGTTGTGATTTTTAAACATAAAAAATTATCTGGACTGCAGGCTGTAGCAGAAATGCCATAAATCCCAAATGGTGGGGAGCGATTACCCAAGGCTCGGTATGACTCAGAGTGCTGCATTATTCCAGTTATTTAGGACACTTATTCGTAACTACAACTATAGCTCTCTGGCAGTATACATTAAGCTCTAGAACGAACATGATTTCTGTTTCACAGTTAACGGACAGCATGTGAATCAAATTTGGCGACTATATTTGAAGGCATTCATTAAATTTAAATGCTCCGTAAAAAGAAATATTAAGTTATTTTATTAAAAATAAAGTTATGGGACATAAATGGCAAATTCAACGCAGCATGCGATACCGAGATTTAAGGCGTAAACTCCGTTGAATTGTGTTTGAAGTGAAATACACATTTTTCCCAACAAAGCAAGGGCTGATGAGAACTTTCAAGACGCCATGCTCATTAGAAACATCATTTCATAGCACTCCACAATGGTTAAAAACTGCTTTTTTTAAATTAATGTATCTCAAAATACACGCGCCAGATCCATTGAACCTCCCTAACGACTTCCCACAAATAAAATAATAGTGTCACCGCTGAAATTTTCATAGTTACAGACAGTGCGACGAGAACACTACACGCCAGTTCAGAGCTTCGCGCTTAGTGGCGACGGGGCACTTGATGCGCATTGCAATGTCGCCCTTATCACTTCCGCTCTTCGCGGTCTCAAACGCATTAAAAAAAATGTCTAGGACGGCCGGAGTCTTAAAAGTTTGACGGCGGGTGACGTGCGCGGACAAGCTCCGTGCTTCCAGCCAACATGGCGCCACCGGGTCGCCCCTCCCATCGCCCGCGCGACGAATGCCGTGCCCAGCTATTTATAGCCCGCCGCGCTGCAGGGGAAGGTGGGAGGGGCTCTCTTTTGTGTCGCTTACCGCCCGGGCGGCTAGGAGGGGATGGTGGAATGCCGTGGAAGGTAGGAGGGGGGAGAGAGGTGGCGAGCAAACAAGAGAGCTGGGGGGCGCGAGCGGTAAACAGGCATTAAACGTCGGCTCGCGTACAAACCTCTGCTAACAGCCGCTGTGACACACATCATTGATTCTTTCACGCCCGCCGTCGCCTCTTTCTCTCCTCTGTACGGGAAAGAGTGTTTAAGCATCTCGGCCACAGAAAAATTCATAATTTCACACTTCTGCAAGACACTGCTCAAATTACGGAAATTACTTAAAAGTCGCATGAAAATATGGACTGTAAAAATCGCGTCGTTAGTGTTCTCGGGATGTACAAATAATTTTTAAAAAATACCTCACTTGCCGGGACGGAATTATTTGAAACCATGTTACGAGATGTTTTACTTACAGCAACACACGAGAGATCACCTAGAAAACCCGCTGACCAGCGGCATCGTCCGGCACGATCCCCACGTGCGAGAGTCCGGGAGTGGCCCCGCCAGGAATCGAGCCCGGTTCACCTAGGTGGGAGGCGAGAGTCTGGCCGTTAGACCACCGCGGCCCCGCGCTGTTGTCTGGTGATTTCCGACACAGGACGAGGCTCCAGCGCAACGTTATGTTGTCTGCCGAATCGACCGCCGTGCGTGATTTCTCGCGAAGCTGTGATGTTAATGATTCCGGTCGGAATCTGTTGAGTGTGGAGAAGGCACGAGTGTGTTTGTACGTTTCAGATGTAACTTTTGGTTCAGTTGATCGTTTAAACCACTCGTGGTTAGACAACGTACAGAAAGCGGGAGAGTTGTGAAACAAAAACTTGACGTTCAGCGAACAATGCACGTACGTAACCGGACTGCGAACTCTCAAGCACCTCGTAAATTAACGATCATCATTCATCATGGCCGTTCCAGCAGCTACCATTATCACGGTCGCCCCAGTTGGGTTGTGTTGGTAGTTCGTCTCTGCGCTGTTGAAACTGGCACGGAACACAAAAATGTGAGAGGTTATTGCGAAACTCTCAGTTTTCGTTTATAAAAGCTTCGTCCTGTGTTTGATTAGTAGCAGAATAACTAACAACAAAAATCAACTCAAATGGTGAAATCAATTTTTGAGTGTTTTTTTTTCCCCCATGTTGGTAGCCATGATACTGTATTGCTCCTCTGCTACAGTGAATTTCTAGCAGTAATATTCGTTTGTCAGTTTTATTTGTCCGTTACACCAAAACATATATTTTTTTTAATGAGTACGACACATACTTAGATGCTTTTATCCACGTAATATGACCTTTATAAAGCATTTCTCCCCTTAATTTATGTGTTCATAATGGCATTTATCGTTAATTCATACGTTTCGGTACCTCTCACATACCTTAGTTGTTGAGTTGAGAGGTTTGGGCAGCTCTTAACAGCGAGGTCTTGAGAGTCAATGAGGGTGAAGTGAGGTGAGAATAGAGCAGCGCCGGAATGAAAGGGCTGGGGAAACGGGAGATCCCCGAGAAAACCCGCCGACCAGCGGCATCGTCCGGCACGATCCCCACTTGCGAAAATCCGGATTGGCACGGCCGGGGGTTGAGCCCGTTTCGCCTTGGTGGGAGGCGAGTAGTCTAACCACTACACCACCGCGGCCCCGACAGTTATGAAGGCCAATCAAGTGTGCATGGTGTATAAAGTAAAACACGCAATACGTGCAGAACACATTACGACAGAAGTACATGAGCGCAAAGAAAATGTTATATTAAGATATGGCCTACTATCATGACCATTTAGCATATAATTAAATAATTACTTTGCAAATATTAAAGTTTATTTTATATATAGAGAACATGGATGAGTAGAAATTAATTGTTTAAAAAAAACCTTTAAAACAAAGCTTTTATTTATAAATGAACTAAAAAGATACAAATAAATGTAGGAATAGCTACAGGATTTGTAGAACTTGTAAGAAGTGGTCGAACGACTGTAATAAACCTTACTACAAATTACAATTTTGTGTCAATTTATATTTATTATATAAAATATTGGCACGAATAGTTAAGAGCATTACGCAAGATATGTGCTTACTATGCTTACGTTCCATATTGCGCCAAGCCTTTATATACTAAATATAAATTGATACGAATATATTAATTTGTAGTCAAGTTTATTACGGCTATTCGGCCACGTCTCACACAAATTCTGTAACTACTCCTATAATTAAATTTATATTTTTTAACTTGATTAAAAAAAAAAAATTCCAGTAAATTTAATTTTACCTTTTTAGTCTCGCCTATTTTATCATTATTATTATTATTATTATTATTATATAGGTAGATTATTTATACATTCACAGACTCGTCCGCCATCGGTATCGCTGCGATCAGGCGAGTTTCAGTGCACTCTTGTAGCGGGAAGTTGACCCGGCATGCTTGATATTCATTATTCATCTTACACGTATGTGTATGTCGATGTATTTGACATTTCAATACGAGCTCTCACGCAGATCGGAATCTTCAAATGGTATTTCACATACACTCAAACGCGCGGTCGATCATTTGAATTCCTTCTCGTATTTCAAACTTTGGATGGTCTTTTACCGACACAACCGTGTGTGTAAATGAGGACTTCCCCGGCACTGACGCACCCGTGATCGAGAGTGGTTCGGTGGGCGCCGGACACAGACAACTACCGTACATACAAACAAGGGAAGTTAAATGAAATATTGTTAAAATAGATTATAAGTTGTCTGCTAAACTAACTGAGAAAAGCAGGCGGTGTGCCCAAGTCAATTGGCAACGACTGTACTATTGGTCTGGAATGGAGTTGGTACGATCCTACGCAGAGATTCTTTTTACAGAAGGTATTTTTTTTTTTTTTTCGGTTGGTTTTATTGTCAGGTCGGGAAAGTTGTGCTCGCGCGGTCGTAAAATGTTACCGCTGACACTCGACTGCGGGCGCCGCGTTGTGGCTTTGTGGCACATTGGCGCCGCCTCTGCCTTATCTACAAATTTCCGTGCTTTCAAGTGAATATGAGAGACTCGAGTCTCGAAGATTTTATGATGTTTGAGTGGCCCACTCGTTAAACTATCGTCAGAGGGGATAAGTCGGAAATACACATTAACAGCAGGAAAAAATAAATAAATAAAATAACTTGTTAAATATTTTTAAAAAACTTTTTGGGATGGAAAACCGCTTGATTAATGGAAAGAATACCCGAACGTGGATTTTGACACCAAATCACTGAGTGTTTCAAAGAAATTAATATTTTAAAAATAAACAAGTAAATAAATACAATTTTGCAATTAAAGACGAAAAGAAGTAGATTACCATTTCATGTCCCTGTTCCGGAACTGAGGAAACTACAGAGTTGTTAATGTAAGAAAAAAGGTCTTGTTTTAACCCTGAAAGCGGGAATGATAAAACATGAAGGACGTCACACTAACCAGAATTCATTGAAAGTTGCTTTATCTGAAAGGAAATCTAAAACCACTTACTAAAAAAAAATACACAAAAGTATTCCTCTGCTATACAGACGAAAATTCCCCTCCTATTAGATAAATATTCATTAATTTACTTGTTACTTTAGAAGGTGCGGTTCAGTTCTAAAGTAACAGCAGTATTGTAGTGCAAACTGTGCCACAAATTACGAAACTATTTGTGACGTTACCTCGCCACAATTTCTGAGACTTCTTACTGGAGCAATCTCTACGACATTGTGTCAGTTTAGCTGATAACAACAGACTTTCAAACAGTATACACGATAGGTCGACAGTCACTCAGTGTATGATGAGTCCTTCGTGTGTTATCTTCCAAAAGTTGAAGTCTAATAGTTATTTAAAGGTGCACGTAATTAAGTACTCTCGTTACTCTTTATATTCAGTGAGCTCCAGTATGCAGTGTGTTCAATTCTCCTGTATGCTTTATTCAATGTATTATTTATTTTTCAACGGTAACGTTAATGCTCGAGGCGTAGAGGAAATATGCGGTAGAATGCGCATGCGAGATGCACAGCCGCCACGCTTCGTGTTACAACATTGGCCTGCTTTTCTGCCGACGGCACAAGTACACTTCGATTACCCGAAACGCCAATCGCCTAATTCCGTTTGCCCTACTGCGTTTATCCTAACGTGGGCCGCGGTTACACGGGATGCAGAACTACTTCGCTAAAACAAGTTCAGATATTGAAGAGGTCGCATTACCTTCGAACGAGTTCCGATCGCAGTTGTTCCTCGTTCAAAGTGAACAGTTTTCATAAGTCGTTTCGAACGACTTCTCTTCCCTGCTGCGCTCCTATTGGCTGCTTCGAAGTAAAAAAGCAGGATATTAAACATTACTGAATTTGGCGGGAATTCCTGCACTTGTTGAAGTTTAAGGTTGAATGTACTAATACCCACCCATTATGGCATTACAGTAAAAGTGTAGGTTTCATAACAATTAAAAAGATCAATAGTGATAATTTTTGGAGGCTATTATAATTAAATATCATACATTTTATGTTCCATGTTAGTTGAGGTTATAATTTACATTGATTCCATTCTGCTTTGGGTGTGTAACCGCGAAAACACGTTCTATTTTTAAACTTGTTCAGACGTGGCTACCGAATTTTATTTATCTGACTGTGTTTAACAGCACTCGTGTAAGCACGGCCTTCGTTTGGCCTGACATCGACTAACCTTATTTCGTTTAACCTGACTGCGTTCGTCCTAACTGCGTTAACTTCGTTTACCCTAAAATGCCAATTTCCGAAGGTTCCTGACAGAAACTGCATTTGTCCTAATGGTGTTTGGCTTAATTTCTTTTCGCCAAACTTCGATTAATCTAACTGCGTTCATCCCAAGCTCTGAAACTTGCCTTTAGTCTTACTGCATTTGTCCTAACTTCGATTGGCCTAATTTGCGAATAACGTAACCGTGTTTATCCTAATTTCGTTTTGCCTAACTTTAAGGCAAAAGAAAAACATGCTAAACGTAACGCCACTAACACGAGGTAACAACGAGGCGATCGTAACTTGATTAGGAAAAACGAATCCTTACCGAAGATACCCGAAGTCCAGTTTATAAGGTCCTGCCACTTCGGCATTGAAAAAAAAGTATTGCATATTCAAACAAAGTATGTACTTTATTCACATAGCATAAATATACAATACACAATCATACAGTTTCCCTCTTTACGTATTGTACAAACTCATGTTTGATTTACACATTTTAATTTTGATGGTGGTAGCACAGACTTCCTCGTGTAAGCTCCCTTTACGTCTGATTGTTCGTGTCACGAGTGTTTCGTGAATACACGCATAAAACTGGTTGTGACGTAGTGTTGCGCCGTCATGGTTACAGTTTATGTTCGCTCGAATGTATTTTTGATATGAAATATTAGTGTATAAGAGACGCATCAATAATATTACCCAGAAAACAGGCCAATCACAATAAAAAATAATAATAATAACAGCTTCCGAGGTTTCTACAATACTACCAACATAAAAAGTGTGAATTTGTAACTTTCTCTGGGTTCTAACGTTGGCAGTACCCTGCAACATGTGCCGGCCTACTTCGGCAAACAAATGAATAGGAAAGTAATATCTCGTTGTATCATTGAGCTATAACTCTCTACTTGTATGCTCCTGGTTACTATACTGTTTTGTAAGTGTTTTGAAATTTTTTTGTACTCTTCTTCTAATCTAGTTTTAATGCAACTATAATATATTCAAGTTGGTCAATGTATCTTATTTATATAAAAGGGCGGATTCACTGAAAATTAAAAAGCAAACAAGCATACTTATCACTGTTGGTCATTAAGTCCTGGTAGTTTCGTTGTCGGCGTACAAGACAGTGTTGGGGTGGTTCGTAGAAGACTAGAATAGGTCTGCCTCGAGCTTTAGTCTATGGCTTAATGTGTGTTGTAGTTCTCTATGAAGCAGTTCTGACTCCATCGGACAGCCAGCGTGCACGTCTGTAAGACTGTAAAGTCCGAGAAGATTGATTGCTAGATTTTATTACGTCGGAAATCGCAGAGTACTTTTGTATATTTGTACTACTTCTGACAAAAAAAATGTACATGTTATCCTGTGTTGCTGTAAGTAAGTTAAAACCGTAAAACACTCATTGGTTTAGCATTGTGAGTTAGCTTACGTTTCTAGAAATTATTATTCGCTGTGTAACAGGACTATCGAAAACAAAACAAAAATTGATGAACCCCATGGTACTGTTAATTTTATATATGGTGAAAAAATACGCACTTAGCATACAAGTTGATCTTTAGCAGGACTTTCAAAAGAGCTCCGTTTATAGTGAATAGCTAGGGATAGGAAAATTTCGCGAGTTCAGTTACCAGTAGGCCAGACTCCACAATCCTGTGTACACTCGAGCCTCCGATGTTTGTTGATTGGCTGCTGCCCCAGAGAGTAGCCAGTGTTACCTCACACCTCGCAGTATGAAACTCGCCACTTGTTTCCTTACAAGTTCGCTATTAGTCCAGGGTTGTCCAAGGCGTGTCTAATGAACTGCGATCCAATTGAAAAGCTGACTTCAGTGTACGCATGTTGTACGTCTAGCTTGTCCTGTAGTGAACTCGCGATATTTCCCTATCTGTACGAATAGCTCACAGCGTAAGTTCTGTGACCATTCTAAGCGACAATTCACCAGCTTCAGTTCATTCTCTAACGAGTCTCTTTATTCTCGCCCATGTTGACTCAGCCACTCAGGTCGCACATATGAGGAAGCAGTTTTGGGAAATGTGTGACCGTTGCTGATAGTTCGACCTTTGCAACGACGATTTTTCTTAGGTTTCTTTTTTCCGTTCCCACAAGTCTGTACGAGTCAACTTACTGCATTGTGACGTCATATGTTTAACTTTTCCCAGATTAAGGGAAGAGTATATTTCTGGCATTGAATGAAAAAATGCATTTCCTTCACACAGTTTAAACACGCTATTATTCAATTTTATAAGCGCATATTAAAATATATATTAGTATAATTACATAATATTAAGAACAAAATATTGTAAAATTATTTTTTTGCAGAAATGTTAAATAATGCTACAATAAAAAGGTGGGGCCTCGGTGGCTGAGCGATAAGCACGCCCGCCTCCCACCAAGGCGAATCGGGCTCAATCCCCGGCCGGGTCACTGGATTTTCGCAAGTGGGATTCGTGCCGGACGATGACGTCGGTCGGCGAGAGTCTTCTCGGAGATCTCCCGCCCCCCCCCCCCCCAATCCCAGTGCCGCTCACCATATTCCCTTCCATCACCCTCGCCGGATCTCAAGACCTCGCTGTTAAGAGCCGCCCAAATCTCTTCAGTCAATAAAATGGCCAAACCCTAGATATGTTATCATACTGCCCCCCAAATAATACATACTAGGGGCTTATCTACCTGAATGGATCTATACGGTGCTTTATTCACTAGGGGAAATTATTTTTGAGACTATTTTAGTCTCACACTTGAAATATATCGGTGTGATGTAACATGCTAGGTACATGTAAATTGCCACACGTATGTGAACCCAAACGTAAAATATGAATGGTGTAGAATGGAAAATAGAAGCCCAGTATGCTAATGACTGATATTCAAATATTCAGAGTAAATGAGAACACATATATATTCTAAGGAGAATATACACGATGGCCTCTACTACCTCCTAAACAATACCTAAGTTATACTGAAGTAGACTACGTGAATCCAGGTGAAGGACACACAGACCTAACTGAACATGGTGATCCGGCTAGGTAGCTATGAAAATAACTGCCCCCCCCCCCCCCGGCCCCTCTGAAGATTGGAAAGGGCTGGACGCCAATATAAGGGAGACTTCCCTTGCTTTAAATAGCATACAAGAAAAACATTGACATTCAGACCAATAAGAATGTAAAACTACCAGCAACTCTACAAATTAGAGACTGTCCATAGGTGAAGCTAATTATTAATGGGAAATGCTTTATGTGGTTAAATGTTACTAACTCAAAATTCATATTTTAATTAAATAGAATGCAACATAAAGTATTCACCTGTCCCTGTTGCAAAATAGCAATCTCCCTAAGTCATCAGGCAGCTGGCAGATAAAAATCCTAAATGTGCCAAATTATAGAGTTTTTTTTAATTACATACAGCTCGGAGTTAATATTATCACACAACACAAGGTTTATGCTTTTGCCTGGCTTCATGGAAATATTTACGTCGGTAGAGAAACGCATTAATCTTCATGTGAGGTTATCGGTGGTAAATAACAGGAAAGTACTGAGTAGGTGTTCACTGTCTCTAAAGACTTGCGGTTTCAGCTCATAAGCACATAATATTATTTAAAAATTATGCAAAACACGTACCATATCTTTGCAGTTTTCACACCTTATTTGCTCAATAGACCTCTTCTGTTGCGCCCTCGCATACTGCTGCGGCTATGAGCCAATGATTGAGCAACATATTTGAAGTCGGTGCCGTCTTTTCACAGCATATTTGACAGATTCAACCCTAGGGGTCAGCAACCCTGGCTGCCCTACATCATTTCATACAGAAACAAGATGGAGACCAGGTCCATTCATAATGATAAATTTTTCACTGATTATTCTAATTTCAAAATGGTACAGTTGGTATAGCACTTACTGAAGTGTATTCAAAAACCCTCTCAATTATTATGCCATGCATCGCTGCCAACTTGGTGAACTATAAATGTTACCAATATATAACAACACAATGTAAATTATTAAATTTAAATATGCTGGGTAAAAAAAAATAAACAAAACTGAAAAATAACACGTATTAAATTACATAAATATTTCATCAAATAAATATTACGTTAAAAGAAGTACGTTGACCCTTTGAGAACGGCCCAAATTCACTAGCACTGAGGACAAGTTTGCATAATGTACAAGAACTGGCTTCCCTCCCTCCCTCGCACCACCACTATAGGCTACATTTCCCTCGACTCTATCATCACGCTTCCGACACTTCCGAAAGTTCGAGTTTTTGTCAACCAACTTTTCATCCAGTAAAATATTCTGCTACCAGTTTTACGGAAGGGAATTAATGTCACTAGGGAACCTCGCCACCATGTGACAATATCCGCTCTCTCTACCACTGTTTTACACTCAGCTTGATATTCTCCCCGCTGGAAACCCATGATTGTTTAATATCTACTGAGTGACTTTCTTCCCCCGTGGAACGTTAATTTTCTTTTTACCGCTGGCAATAAATTTTCGACACTTGCCACTTTTATTTCCCGTTCGTAAAAATCGCGAGCGGTATTGCGGATGCCACAATGGCCAATGTAATCGACTGTACACCGTCTGGTACTATGCTTCAGTGTGTTCTTTCTCGGAGTGGATAACTGTTTGTTTCGATCCAGTTCATTTCGTCTTGTTTTTTTTTTCATATTGACTGTATGGTTGTTTCAGTGATACCTATATATAGGCCGTTCGCGGTAAAGTGAATACTTTTGAAACACTAGTTACTTTAATCATTCAACCAATTTGTATCCTTCCACCACTTGTTAGTATAAACCCTGCAATGTGAGTAATAAATTCGGTGTATATATTCGCCATAACCAAAACCAAAATTCCGAGGCTACAACGAAATGTATTTATTGGTTATTACGTCTGATGAAACAACTTCAAAAAGTGCTCACTATCGTGAACAGCCTGTAGATATATTACCTAGCAACTGATTTGTTTTACTAAAAAATTTTATTTCTTTAATCGTATTTTTATACAATACTTATTGCATTGCGCAAATTTTCTCTATGCATGTGAATAGCTTTGTATTTAATTTCACTCGAAATTATTATATTCTAAATAAACTTAGAATTCTAGAACTATTTTTAAAAACATTTACGTATTTTAGTGCGAAATATACACAGACGCCATCAAAAGAAACGTTCTACTTTTCCCTTTTCCGTAAAGGAAAATGTTTAGGAAAGACTTAAAAAGTGTCATTTTTAACAATTTCACTAATTTTTTTGGACGGTGTTAACATATTTAAATAAAGTAATTGCGAAAGCCAACGTTTTGCTGACTCCAGTTTACGAGAGAATATCAAACAATATATGGAAATATTTCGTTATATTTTCACTCTCGTGCGAAGAACAAAGTTTAATCCATTACGTATGTACTAACACAACAGACACATAAAAATTCTACACGGTTCTATTTATTTCATAAAAATTGAAAATATCCAATTTACTTACTTACAAAATGGAAAAATCCGATACACAAGAGACACGAGTGCACCATGGCTTGGCAATGACCTTCCCAACCTGGGTATACTGTAATTCCACGTTTCAATGTTTAAACTTGTTGGGTAAAACATTCGTGAGAACTCAAATAATTTATTTTGTTTTTTCTGTATACGAGCATTCTGCATACAAGCGATAACTAGCAAAATTTGTGTAGTAATGTAAAATATTAACTTTTATAATAATTTCACAGTTTCACTTGACCGACGCATGGATAATGTGATCAGGTACATATAGACTGTTCACGGTAAAATTAGCTCTTTTGAAAGCCCTGCTTAAGATCTTCTTGTATACACGTTGTGTATTATTCTGCGTTGTGTAAAATTAACATTGCCATGGGCCTCATCACTTTATTCATCCGTCGGTGAAGAGAAACTGTGAAGTTATTAGAAAGATAAACATTGTATAAACACACCTATGCCTTAAAAAAAATCAGAAAGCGAAATAAATAATTTAAATGATCACAAATGGTTGCCTAACATTTTTTATTCCACGTTAAGATTTGGAACTACTTTCCATCCATCGTTACAAACTTTACCGGGCGCATGCCACTCAGTGCGCTCGTTGCTTTATGTATATATGCAGGTAAGGGCAGTGAATCTTCTCTGAGGTTGATTTCAAAAGTGCTCACTTTATCATGAACAGCCGCTAGCAATGTTAATCTAACATATGGTGGACGAATACGCAACGAGCAAGTAAGTAAGCATAGATCTCAACCCTTTGAGGATGGCAAAACTTAAATGGCACTGAAGACAAGGTTGAAGTTAGCTGCCTATATCCTCCACTACAGCAGTTTCTGTTGTGCTGTTCTCTCAATTTCCACTTAACCATCACGCTATTGGTCCTGGCTACATTGCACACGCTTAGTCTACTCTGCAACGTTTACCATTGGCTGGTCGTCGGCCAATGAAGTCGTGAGTCAATTAATGTGTAGCGACAGATGTAACAGGTTTTACAGTGTATCGTATTCATTCGAGAAGTTATTAAAAAGATCAATTTTATTCTTATGAACTGAAATGTTTACAAGTCACGCGTTTTTAGTTAGATTCTGATAAAATACAGCGATACAGTGAAACTATAATAGTGCGAGTTTTGTCTTCAAGAGCGAATAAATGTTCATATAGACGTGGGCCCATACTCCTCGAAGGGTTAAGCATCGCTTTCAAAAGTGCTTAGTTTACTGTGAAGAGCCTATACGGTATTTCAGTAATGCCATTGTAAGGCGCATTCAGTGTTGTTGCAGCACTTGCTACAGGTAGACCGCATATTCGTCTTCTGCGCTTGTACTCAACATTGACCTATCCCAGACGAACACAACTGTCAAAAGTCACATGGTCAACAGTGATGAATGTGTTTATTTATATATTAATTTTCAAAACATAATCACTTTTATATGAATAAAATGATTTCTCCAAATTGAATTCAATTTAACACATTGAGGTCCGCACACATTTACTGATACTTTAGGACGTATTAGAAGTGAGTAACCTATATCCACTACTGCAAGAACACCAGTTCTGTTGGTGTCTGTATTAGAACTCGCCGTCGTCCTATTGGTCCATACCACACCGGACACTACCCTGTACTTTACTTCGTTCATTATTGGCCGGTCATTAACCAATGGAGAGCCGATCTGATATTGACCAAATCAAATGTCCTTCATCATACAAAATCATTTACAACCAATCATGTCCCTTAGAGCGGCTATTTAGAGAAAATTCTGTCGGTAGCAATATCATTGTTACTGCGCTGTGGTGTTCTTGTGAGGTCGTGTTAAACACCAGCCGAACAAAGACTGCACATCCGTGCATGTTTTGTTCCGAACAACAAAACAATTTTCAAAATTAGCTTTGCTCGAGCTACACTCGAGCATAGTCTAGAAGGTGTTAACTGAATTCCAAACATCTCAAAACACTTGTTTACCAATCAGTGTTCACACCGCAAATCCATTCCACGCCAATTTTGCTAGTCGTGTTGTCAGAGAAGCAGTTCGATGTTGGGACACGGAGATTGGTTGTGCGCAACAAGCGAGGTCGCTCTACCTTACCTTTAAAGACGTACAAAATTCTCGTTATTGTTTCAGGGAAGACTATACTCCACACAGTTGAGCTTTTGCATTGCGTTTGCCATTGGACTACAGTTCTTTTGGGTACGCCCTGGACGGCTTTGGACCTATAGAGAACAACTAACGAAAAGCTGGTTCAGTCCCGTCCTATCAAGTCGAACGGGAAAATTGGGTCCTCGCTGCAGCATAAGCAAATAAACAAACAACATCGACTCTAATATGTATATATATAGGTTGGTGAGTTGTAGTGTGCTGGCTGAAAATAGCGTGAATTTAGCAGGTCCCTACCAATCTTTAAACTTATATGGAGACAGGTGTTTATCGCCAAAATATTTCAAGACCAGGCGGACTCCAAACCACTTAAGTTCATATGGCGTTTCGTGGTTGGGTGATTTTAAATGTGGTGTGCCTCAAGTGTCTGTCTGCGAATCATGGACGTCCAGTATCGGACTACTTTATTCTGATTGGCCCAGTCAAATAAGAGCACGTATACTCACGTAGACACGTGGCCGATAACTTGAGACAGGCAAAATTCGTGTTATTATTTGGCATCAGGCTGCACTTCACAGTACTGTATGTACCGGAAGACGGCGTCATTTTTCCATTGGCTGCTGTGTAGATGTAAGGTCACACCCTTTCTAAATGAACCGCATGTGATCGGGGCACACAACTGCGAAGAGATCTATGATAGGCGCAGCTTTACCCAGTGCGTGTCAGATACAGTATGGTCCAATGGCAGACATACTGCAAAGGTACGTGTGTTTAACGTTTAACGTATCTCCAAATAATAACGCGAATTTTGGAGGTCTCTACTAATAACTGAGGGATGCGGTGGCTGCGGACGTAGGATATTGAAGTATAGCATGGCCATAGATATTTTTGCGAAAAACACCTGTGTTTATCTATGGCTACAGCAGCAGAGGGACGGACAATATCTCTCAGCAAGCGACAATCGCGCTAGTAGGGGGGGGGGGAGTCCAAGCTCTATAACTAGGGATAGGAACATTTCGCGAGTTCATTTCAGGACAAGATAGACGTCAAACACGTGTACACTGAAGTTGACTTTGCAGTTGGATAGCAGTTCATTAGACACGCCCTGGACTACTCTGAGCCAATAGCAGACTCGCAAGGAAACAAGTAGCGAGTGCCACACTGCCAGGTGTGAAGTAACACTGGCTACTGTTATGGGGGCAGCGGACAATGAACAAACATCTGAGGCTCGAGTATACATATGACTGTGGAGTCTAGCCTACAGGTCATTGAACTCGCGAATTTTTCCTATGCCTATCTATAGGGATTTCGTGCGCCACTAAATTATTAGGTAGAATGACTTCGCCAACTGTTGAAAGAAATGAAAATAATACTCTTTAATGAAGAAAGCTGTGTAATTTATAAGCAATATAATTTTGTTTTTAAATATACTTAACTCACAAGTAAATTATGTTTAATTATTATCATTATCATTCATAAAATATATAATTGTTTAATTGGCCATGCACTGTCAGCGAGAGAGCGTTGAGTTGTTCACTTGTTTTGTTTCCGTTATGTTCGTTGCTGGAGAAGGTGGAGTTGAGGTTTGCAATCAATTGCAGGAATTGGAATAATTGAGCTTTATTGAATTTTCAAATGCTGATTGCCTATGAATAAATGGTACAAGTGTTATTGACGTCAGCAACAATGCGTTTTTAAATTAAAGAAATATGTACAATTAGAATCTTAATAAACGAATGTGCAGTTAACAGAGTAGCCAACCTATCTATTCTTACCATGTGTTGTTAAACACGCATTTAGTTCAGCATTTAATTATAACATCGTTACCAAATTTTATTAGCAGAAAACGTCTGTCTGAAAATTGAAATAATTATGTTTAAGAGTTGTACGGTTGGCAGCAAATTCTGCCCAGAGACCCTGTCACACTGTCAAATTTTTTGCTTCAACTATATATGACAATAAAATTTGAAGACAAAATACGGCTATCAAAATTTCCCTTCCAACAAATTTTATCAAATACTCTTTAATGTGTTTGAAAATGTGTCACACTCAAATTTTTCCACTGGGAGAAGCTAATTAGAATTATTATTTAAAAATTATTTTCATACTGAAATACTGCTTCTGTTTTCCATGCAGTCAATTACAGGAAGAAATATAAGCGATGTTATAATTTTTTTAGCTTCTTTACTAAATTCAAGTTTTATTTATCAGAGATGTTTCCTTTGCCAATGAAATTGAATGGCTATGGGATCGTAATATTGCGTGCAATAGTCACTTAAAATAACATTCAAGCCAAGAGAGCTTCTACATTAATTAGTTATCTTCATAACCTACTTCATTTTTAGCAATTGTTCGTTATTTTTAAGTTTCTCGATGTCCGTTTTTGTGGTGCATGATTGTGTTTGGCTGAAACCTTCAAATACCAAATAAATTATACAACCCGTCCAATCTTCAAATGTTTGATGGAAACTGAAGCTAGCCAACTTTCCCAGACAAATATGGCGGCGTTTATGACGTTTCGATTACGTCATCACTGTCCAACTTGATTCGAACCAAACTTATTGGAAGCAGTTTGACGGAAGAAAAAAAAATTGCTGACAGTGTGACAGGCGCTTAATAGAAGAAAACAACGGCCCACCAGAATAGCATTAAGCTTTCGTCTCTTTACCTTACTTGCCTTGTGCGCATGCGCATCTGAGCAGACTGTTTCCGTCGCTGCACGTAGAATTGGATGCTCGTAGAGAGAGGGGGGGGGAGGGAAGAGGGACTGGCCGGGTAGACACACACACAATGGGGCGAAGTGAAATGAAGTACACATCGGCGGAGCTGTTATCTTGCAGCTAGCAGTGAGCAGGAACTGGGAAGAGGTATGGGGTAGGGGGGAATCCGAGGGAGAACAAAGTTGACGACAATGGCCGGGAAACGTCTCGCGGTAATGCCCGCTGGGAAAAGGGGGGGGGGGGGGAGGCTGCACGACGCCAGAGTGCGCATGCCGAATGCGCAGCAAGCATCTCCGCGTCACAACAGTGAACTGATCTTCTTCCCCAGGGGCTCTTCGCGGTAAAGTGAGCCATTCGTAATTCAACTTTTGAAAAAAAAAGATTATTGTAGTAGTCTATCCGCGATATCTTAACGCTTTTTAAATCAAACCTTGGAAAAATATCCCATTGTATGACATCTTTGGTTGTATCCTAAATGTGCCAGGTATCACAAGCGTTGTATACCCACGTAAGCTTAAAAACATATCTTTTGGGTTAAATTACTTTTTACTTGTATTTCATCTACATTTAACTGTATTTCAAGTATAATAAATACGAACAATAACAGAGAGAAAATAAGTGTGTTGGTAATGACGAGTAAGAATAAATTAACTATAAAAAACTTTTAAAACTCGCACATTTTATTTATAAATGCACTAAAAAGAGAAAAATAATTTTAGTAGTTTTAGAATTTTTAGAACTCGTAAAACGTGGTTAAAAAGCCATATTAAACGGTACTACAAATTATGATGTTTATATTAATTTATATTTAGTATATAAAAAGCACGAGTAGTTAAGAGCCTTACGGAAGATTTGTGCCTACTATGCTTATGCAAATTAGGTATAAGTTCTATATAGCGCCAAGCTTTTATATACTAAATATAAATAGATATAAACATAATAATTTGTAGCAAAGTTTATTACGACTTTTCGACCACGTCTTACTAGTTCTACAAATTCTGTAACAACTATAATTATTTTTCCCTTTTTAGTGCATTTATAAATTAAAGGTGGGTTTTAAAAAGTTATTTTATAGTTAATTTATTTTTCAATTTTTAGTCTCAAAAACTTTTTTTGTTATTAATATATATGTATGCTATTTATACATTCATGAGACTAAAAAGACTAAAAATGTGCAGTTGAAGACTGGTAGCCCATTCCACACTTCGGGCTGCAAGCTGACTAACACTGATACGCTGCACGCAGACTGCACACCAGTTCAGTGCATAGAGGTCGGACAGACACCGTACATACAAACAATGCAAGTTTAATAAAAGCTTGTAAAAAGTTCTTGCCCCATAATATTACTATCCCGAATGCGCACAAATTGTGACGTCACTTTAGGTGTAATTTTCTAGACTCGGATAGTCTTTGTTTGCATTGGCGGAGGAATGTCCTGAATGTAAAACTTTATGAGGTAATCAGAAAAGTTGGAAGTTTCCGTGAGCGAACTCTGTACCCATACGTTTCACTGTTTGATCAAGGAAACGTTAAGAATTGAGAGTGTGTGCAGAACAGCGGCTCACAAAAGGGGGAGCGATCCGAATCAATAGCCTCCTCCGAGAATACGATTTTTTTTTTTATTGTCATGGCAGTATGATATTGCCAAGTCGGAAAGAAACTTCGTCGATTCGCTGGCCTTGTTTGAGAAAAATCTGTGAGTATGTCATTTTAAATTTGATCAATTAAACGTTGTGCCAGCTGAACAAAACTTTGAATTTGGCTCAAGAGAAACAGACGTGATTTTGTCAATAAATGGGGTTGATTACTGATCAATTTTAACCCTGCAAGTCAAAAATTTTCAAAAGGGAGAAACACCCGGACCGGGAGCTTTAAAAGTGGCTATTAGCTAGTTTCTAATTTTTATGGCAATGGCCCTCCCCTCCTCCCTACCCCACCCAAAACGTCCCTCTCATTGTCTGGCCGCCCAGTCCGAAAAAATGGGTATTACCGCTGGTGCAGATTTAAAGAATAGAGTCTACCTCGCATTAAATTTGTTTCTTTCATACGTACTCACCTGCCTAATTAACTGTGGTCGCGGGCGCAGGTAAGCAGACCCCTAGAGCTTGCCTAGACGCGCCTGTGGCAGAGAAACGACGTGTATCCAGGGCGAGGTCACGGGCAAAGAGACACGTTAGAAACACGGAGATGTTTGGACTTCCGAGGCGTCTATATAGCGCCGGCGGAGGCTCGAAGAGAGGTCTGACTGCAGCCCGACGATGAGGACGCGAGATTGCGAGGCGAAAGGTGTGCCGAGATCCGCCGTAGCGAGATTACACGATGAGCAGCCTCCGGCAACAACTTCGAGATGATAACGAGCTGGTGACTTAAGTAAAGACTGTAGCGAACCTGGTAATAAACCTTGACAAAATATATTAACGCAGTAGTAAAACGAGTCTACCATCTATCTACGTTTTCCCCAAATATAATCTGTTCGGTAAGGCCGTAAGGCAAACCGTAACACTGTGCACTAGATATAGCCAAGGCTGCGGATCTGGCAATGTTCAAAAATGTGCTCATTTCAGAAATTCCTCTTCGATGTCTCCAACTTTTTTTTTCTTTTGTTTGCAGTGTGCGAAGAAAGGGTCTCCCGTGGGGCGACGACGCCTCGGAGAGAGCTGGCCGGTTGCTGTGTTTGTCCTGACCCTCCTCTCTTACTGCTCCGTGACTCGCACATCTCCCAGGACATGCGGGCATCCCTCATTCCCCGACCCCTTCCGCCTCAAACCAACCCCTGCGCACACCCGCCAAGAGGGGATGTTCTATTTTCCTCGGGTTCCCGCACGTGCAGCGGACAAGTGAGAAAGGAAATATGGCGGCCCCTACTCCTTCACTTAATGTTCTCCGCCATAAATAATATTTTGTCTCTATACATTAAGGGTCCTATGCACTGAAATGTTTTCTGTAAAATCTGTTGTTTGCGCCTAAACGGGTGCCTCGGTAAATAAATGTTATGGAAACACGAAGTTTTTCCAGAAAGGATTTAAAAAATACTGTCTTTTATATCACTATCATTTTACTTTTATTATATTAAGAGTATTAATGGAGAAAAAAATTGTGAATGTGGTCAAATATCGCATTTTTAAAGCTTGCCTATGAGGTTTCTTTAAGCGGCAAGAGAAAAGTACGATTATACGCAGGTAGTGTGATCTGTGTACTTTCATCGCGTGTAATAAAACACCACTGTTACAGATCTAGTTTACACGGTAGAGCGTTGGGACGGAAACACTGCACGCCTTGCGCGTAGGAGCGATGAGGCGCTAGGCGTGCGTGTTAGTGTCGCCCGTATCGCTCCCCTCGCTTCTTGACCTTGAACACGCAGGTACACAGGACCCCTGGCCTTCCTATTTAGTTTCGTCACTGGGCAAGACTGAGAGTAAACGTCGTTTTGTCTGTCGCATGAAGCGGTCTGATACAACGCCCAGGTTTTCGAGGCATGGCTGTACGCATCTCACCGGGGAAAAGGTTTCGTTGAATGAAACCAAGGATTGTTTGGCGCGATGTTATGAAGTGATCAGGCCTTAGCTGAACGGCTTGTATAATCACACCTTTAGACATTGAACCAGGGCACAAGCGTGATTGCAATAACACCTTGCGGAAGACACTTGCAGAAACTCCCTCCACCGGCCAGTAAACGGGGCCGAAGATATTAAACTACGCGCCTGATATAGGCCAACGTAACACTGGGAGCGGCAGCTTTTCTCATCGAGGCAGCGGACTAAGAAGTTACGGAGATGGGTATGTCCGGCCGTCGTTAACCACCTTTTATAATCAACCTCCACTAACATGAACAAGCTGGGGAATTTCCAGTTAGATTGTAATAGTAGTGGCATGCTGTAATAAAACGTATTATAATTATTTAGCATCTTGAGCTCCCCCGATCAATAAACTGTCGTATAGAGGCAATCAAATATTTCGTTGTAGAAACTAAATTATATCGTTGTTTTCATTGGGTTGCTCCAAACTGTAAGATTTGTTTGATGCAGCTAAAGATTTGTCTGTCTCTACCCACATTAAACAGCTATGTTTATTATATTTTGTTTGAAATAAAAGTGAAATACGACCGAGTTTTGTGGATAGTAATTACTTGCCAAATGAGAATGTTTCCCACAGCACGGGCCAACATTTCAAATACATCATAAAGTACGTAAATAAGTATTTCATATTATATAGCTTAATTTTTAAGTTTCTTGTCGAACTTGTTTTTCTGGGATGTTCATAACGGTATCAAACTTTAACAAATGCACTAACAAGCATTGTTGCTATCCTAATTGTCACAAGAATTTCAAGCGAACTCTCAAGCTGTATTTTGCGAAATAAATTATTGAAATGAGTGACCAAGCAAGTATACCCAGTAAAGTCAACCAAATATTTTGTTAACAGTATAATTTTTTCTGGCCTAACACAACATTTTTGTTTATTCAAGGGTGTATTTGGTGGTTGAACAAAATGCTTTGCTTACTTAACAAAATGTTTTGTTGGGGCTGCTACATGTATGTTTGGCCATATGCAAACAAGTATCTTGTCAGCTGGAAACGACGCTATCTTTCAGTGCTCATATGCCTAGATAAGTGGTTCTAAAACGTTCCTTTACATGGACCGGGGCCGCGGTGGCTGAGCGGTTAGACTGCTCGCCTCCCGCCAAGGCGAACCGTGTTCAATCCCCGGCCTGGTCACTCCCGGATTTCCGCAAGTGGGAATCGTGTCGGACGATGCCGCTTGTCAGCGGGTTTTCTCGGGAATCTCCCGCTTCCCCCCGCCCTTGCATTCCGGCGCTACTCCATTCTCACCTCATTTCACCCTCATCGGCTCTCAATACCTCGTTAAGAGCCGCCCAAGTCTCTCAACTTAATTTTACACTGACCGTATCGCGATATGGTGATATAGTAATGTGGAAAGTTTGTTGGACGTCCCTCCACAACTTTCTTTAACAGAACGATTTTTTAGTATATAAGATTGTTTAAAACATTTTCACCTGTACCGCTCCCATAACATACTTAACAGTTACTCCGACCGTACGTCAATCCAGGATGGAGTTACACGTAGAACCAGGAATGCCATGAAGAATAGAGTAGGGCGAAAGATCAATTACTTGCATTCTGCACCTTACATAACCGTGACAAAAATTTAACCACTCGTTGCGTCTTAGAAAAATAAAACTTAATTATATTAATTTCTTTTCTAGGAACTCAAGGAGCCTCTATGTTTCTTTTACACCACAATGGCAGGTAAAGATTGTTAGCAGTAATGTGAGATATTTCGAAATGAACCTTTGAGTGCAGTGGAGAGATTTGTGCTCTTAACATCGAGCTCTTCAGAGCCTATGAGGGCGAAGCGAGGTGTGTCTGGAGCAACGCCTGAGTGAGAGGGGCGGGGGTAACGGGAGATATCTGAGAAAACCCCGCCAACCAGCAACATCTTCCGGCACGATTCCCACATGCGAGAATCTGGCCCCGCCGGGAATCGAACCCAGTTTGCATACGTGAGAGGCGAGTAGTCTAACCACTACACCACAGCGGCCCCTATGAACCGTTAAAAAATAACCTCTGCACATAATTACAATACACAGGATGTTCGAAAATTAAACGGCCAAACTGCGGGAGGTGATTCCTTATGATTAGAGACCTGTAAATTTCGCGTTATTATTTGGGGACACGTTAAACTTTAAACACGCTTACCTTTTCAATACGTCTGTCATTGGAGCACACTGTATCTGATACGCCCTGGGTAACGCTGTATCAATCATTGAACACCTCACAGTTGTGTACTCCAATCACGTGCGGTTCATTTAGAAAGGGCTTTGCTTGACATCTACGCAGCAGCCAATGGGAAAACGACGCCGGCTCCGGTACAAACAGTACTGTGAAGTTCAGCCTGATGCCAAATAATAACGCGAATTTTACACGTCTCTACTTATGATAAATCCAGTACGAAAATATTTAGGACACCATATACGTATACAGAATATAAAAGGAGATAACAGCCTGTGAAACTTGGGTTTTGAAAACTTATTTCCGCTGAATGCCTTGTACTTCCTGCCAGTGGTATGAATGGCGGCGATTTATCTGCAGTACTTCCCTCGCGGTTGAATGGGACACTCCCATTTGCCGCGCTGTGGAGCGTGTACTAGTGGAGGGCACGTCTTTGATGTGCTGGAGTATCACTTCATCAAGCCGAACAGTGCGCACAGACCGAGGACGGCCAGCGTTACGCATGTTTAAGGATATGAAAATTTCGCGAGTTCATTTCAGGACAAGATAGGCGTCAAACACGTGTACACTGAAGTTGGCTCTGCATTTGGTTCGCAGTTTATAAGACACGCCCTGGACGACTCAGAGCAAATAGCAGACTTGCAAGGAAACAAGCGACGAGTGTCATATTGCCAGGTGTGAAGTAACATTGGCTGCTCTATGGGACAGCAGCCAATGAACAAACATATACACAGGACTGTGGAGTCTAGCTTACATTTTGCTTCGGGTCTTGTAGGAGTTGTGCAAGGCATTCGGCAAAAATACATTTTAAAAACCCTATTTTATAGGCTCATATTCCCTTTAATATTCCGTTTAGGTATACGGTGTCGTGTATATTTTCGACATTATTTTTCACAATGAATCACCTCCCGAAGTTTGGGCGTTTAATTTACGAACACTCTGTATAAGTACTATATCACACAGTGGCATGCCAGCTGCCAGTTAATTTGGCAGCGAATTGATAAAAATAGTTTAAAAACTTGAGGTTGTGTTGTGAGTGTAGTGTTAAAATGTATGGCATCTGAAGTCAGTGGTGTTGTTAAAAGGCTGTTCACGATAAAGTGAGCACTTAAGAAATGAACCTTAGAAAAAAGCCGCTGACCCTGCATCCGTGTATTTTAATGGGCGCACTAAGTGAGATTCGAACAGTTAAGTTGGTAACGATGGATATAAAGTAGTTCCATATCTTAACGTCGAATAAAAAGTGTAAAAATGAGCATATTTGTCAAGTATTTACTTTATTAATAATTTCAAAGTTTCATTTGACCAGCGTATGAATAAAGTGATGAGGTCCATGGCAATATTAATTTTACATATGGCGGAGGAATACACAAAACGTTTACAAGTTGATATTAAGAAGGACTTTCTAAAGTGCTCATTTTACCGTGAACATCCTATAGAATAGATCACAGTTATAGCTACCGTTGGGGTGATAATAGTGTGTGGATTAGACTATATATTTGTGTGTTATATATAAACATGATTCTATGCGCATTTTATTATTGTTATTCGAAAATATTTATGGTTCATTTGATTGAGCTATACGCCACCGAACATTAAATTTTCTATTATTCTGAAACAACATTTTGTTGAAGCATACACGTCGCTCGCTGATGACTTAGAATACCTTAATCATTTTGGATTATTCCAAACTAAATGGTCCAGGAATCTATTATAAAACGATTACTTTAACAATTTTCACAAATAAGGTTTTTCTTGTTTGGTTCTCCTGAAATGTTCGTACTTAGAAATCACTTTGTTTTACTGCATTTTTTAAATTTGCAATACACATCTGTGGTACATAGAATAGCTATTTTGTATAACTTTTAGAGTTTGCAGGAAATTAAAAAAATAACGCAAATTAATTGGCTGTATGTAGCTAGAGCTAATACGTTCAGAACAAGACAGAATACGAATTGTGGAGGGGGGGGGGGAACTTTGTAGCTTGTGAAAACAAATACGGCCACCATATAACAAATTAAAAATAAACAACGAAATAAACAGCTATCACAACAAAAATATAATTTTTAAAATAGTGGAACATTAAGGGGAATGGTGCACGAAAGCCGTGTATTCGCCTTAATTTTGGTCAAAAGTAGTTTTCTTACATTGGTAGATATTCACTACCATTACTACTATCGTATCACTGAAGGAAGATAAGAAATGAATATCTTATTCCCCAACTTCCGTCAGTGCTCACAGAACAATGAAGGTAGTCAATATTTAACAACGCAAGGAGTTGTTGGAAATTAATATTTACGCCTTATCGTTCCGAAAATTTCTATAAACCCTCTGAAAAAACAAGTTATAAAGAAAATCAGGTAAATATACTGCTTTCGTGCACCGTTGAACTTGCGTTCTTGAAGACTTCTGTAAAACTGATCCGAGTGAATCAGGTATTTTATAGACAATGTTGCTCTCTCCCACAATTGCACAACAGACACGTAGTGCGCAAACAACTATACTGCAACGAGTACTAAGAAAACAATTGAACATCTGTTGAAGTTTAGTATCGAAGGACGTAAAAATAACCGCTTTGTGAGCTATTTTTACCCCTTGTGCATATTATTATTGTGGCACTAAAAAAAAAAACCCCCGTGCCGTTTTAACGACATAATTGCGGCCGTTTTAATCAGCTTTGCCGGCATGGTTGCTATAGATCGTATCGGCTTTTGCTATTTTTACATTGAACTCGCCTGGCAAAGGGGGAAATAAAAAGCAATTTCGTGGAGGCGATTACTACCAGAAGAATAGTTCAGCATTCGATGTACGTAATTACGTAGCTGCGAGAGCGAGAAATTGCATGCACAACGCATCCTGGGTAACTACGCCCAATCAACACGCTATCGGATATTTCTTATGTATGTAATTTCTAAAGTCAACTTATTATTTGCTATTCTTAAAAAGTAATTTGTGAACTCAGCCTTTTTGTAATAATTTGGTTGGGGGGTAATAAGGACCAGTTTTAACGACCACCCCGATTAAGTGAAAACTCAGTCTACTTAATTATGCTTTTTTTTCAGCTCAGTGTCAGTGATCTCCGTTCTTAAATATTTTCATTGTAAATAGGAGCGATTGACAAAATTTTAATATAAACTATTTTAACGAACGGGCATATAAATTTTTTTTTTCTAATCTATAATGTTTGTGAATGTTCAAAAATTTCGATTCTAATAATTTAATTTTTTGTTATTTGTGATCATAAACTTATTTTTTGAACTCAGGTTGGATCAAATTAGGGCTGTCTTAAAACATATGCTTGAAGTAAAGTGCTGAAAATTTCTGTTTCGTGTATTTTAATCAATTTAATTTTTAATCAGCGAAAAAATACACGCAGGAGAGAAAAGATAAGGCCCACCTACACACGTCGCTATCACTCTAATTTCAATGCGTGAAATGGCCAACACGCATCTCACGCGACTTATTTATCTTGCAACGCACCAAGGCCACGCAAGGAGCAGAGAGTAGCCTTGGATTCCATTGCAACCAAACACAAAAAAACATGACTTTTCAAAAAAAAAAAAAAAAAACATTTGTCTGCCAAATTGCTCGAATGGCAAAAAGAGAAATCTTAAGTGCACTTTGCATCTGGTGATTTAAAGCATTGCCTGTTCAAAAGGCAGCGCGTTTTTTTACGTCCATCACAAAGTTTATTCGCGGTTTCTTCGCACTTTTTGAATAAAAACCTTTGAAAAAACACCCCATGTATGACGTGGTTGGTTGTTTCCGGAACATTAAATTACCTCGGTGTTGGTTCAATTGAACTTGTACTATTATTTTATCTACAAATCGTAACATTTAATTTCTTACTAATGTGAACAAAGACAGAAAGAATATAGGCGTGTTGGTATCGGCCAATCAGGAACAGTTATTATGCAAACTACTGCTACACTGCGCTAGCACGGACGCGATGCGTCGCCCCCCCCCCTAACCGGTGTTGTAACGTTCTAAGCTTTGTTTGCATGAGGCGGAGGAATATCCTCGAAGTAGAACCTTAACAGGGCCACAGGAAAGTTGGAATTGATCGTGAATGGACTATGTAATGGGTACGCACTTGTGAAGTTACGCGACTTACAAGTACGTTTGGCAAATACGGCTGGGATGATAACTGCAGTGGTAGTTAATTAACGGATTTAGCACTTATATTTGTCCATGATAGACGAGCGTTTCTAAGTGCGTGCAAGTACGATACTCACACTAGATGCGTCCGCAAGCAAGTAACAGCCAGCCTTCGTTGTCGAGTTTTTTCTTTCTGCAAACAAAAGAAAATCGCACGTTAACATAGCACATAAGACCATACAGATGCCCACGTTTGATCAGCTGCTTGAATTTCTGGAATCGCATGGTAAGGCATTTATGATGGCTAACTATTCAGCATTATGGTACACTTTTGTACGATCAACATTTAAGAAGTTTGTAACTTCAGGCACAAAAATCAAAGCTTCATTCTTGGCAACTGCTGAACAAGATTTTTGTATAACCTGTGAGGGCACACACCGAATTCACAAGTGTCCTAATTTCAATGGTCAGTCAGTTGATGAGAGGATAGAGTTGGTGCGACAAATGATGTTGTATTTCTACTGTTTGCAGAACCATAGGGTGAAGGATTTCAAGTCAAACTGAGGCTGCAGTACCTCAGACTAATCTGTGCTGCTGTGACCTTCACTATTTCATACAAACTCTCGTCTACATTAGTCTACACCTTGTATTATACTTTCATCACGTTGAATCTTAGAGTGTTTCAACGTGTATACATTAATTAAGTTTTTTTTTTTTTTGCAGTAGGTCTACAGAAAATACACCTACAGGCTGTCCGCGATAAAGTGAGTACTTTTGAAATCAACTTCAGAAAAATAACTTTGCTCCTTCATGTGTGTATTTTAACGGACGCCCTGGGTGACATGAGCCCAGTAAAGTTGGAAGTAGCTCCGTAGCTTAACGTCGAATAAAAAGTATTAGCTAACCATTTCTGATAACTTAAATTACTTATTTCGCTTTCTGTTTTTTTATGCATCGTAGTATAAAAATGAGTAGATTTGTTGAATATTTACTTTGCTAATGATTTCATAGTTTCACTTGACCTACGCACGAATAAAGTGATTAGGCCCATGAAAATGTATTTTACATAGATTTTAGCCCATGTTACTTTCTCTGGATTTACAGTCAAACCAGCATCTCGCAAAGCAAACAAAAATAATTTAAGGTGTTTTCAAATGTTCTTCAAAAGTTCCACTATACACGCAAACATCATCAATCTATGTGAACAAGAACTCGTATGATATTTACCACGTACTTGGAAAAGAATTCTGGACACAGCCTGTGGGCCACAATTTACACCAACAGGAAGGCGTTTCACCTGGAATTGGCCCCACGGGTTCACAAATGCCAGTATTTCATGAGAAGCAGGATGCAAGTCGTATTGAAATAAGGCAGAATTTAAATAAAAAATGGAAAAATATTTAGCCTGACCCACATGTTGAAATAATGACTCTATGGTTGGTAATGGGTAGGGGTCCACATATATCTTCTTATTAACTTTACGGTAATCACAAATTATTCTGTATTGCCCTGGCACCTTTTTGGGTAACAAGAATGCTGGACTATAATAAAGACTGCTAGAAGGTTCCACTAAATCCTGAGACTGTAATACGGATATTAAGGCCTTAAATATCTTTGATTTTGGGGGTGCCACCCTGCATGGAACTGATGATACAAGCTCCGTATACTTGAATTGCAACACAATTGGCTGTTTCACATAATGACCAAGATTAAAAGAAATTGCATCAGCAAATTCATTACATAACTCTGTTAATTGACTTTCCTTTTCAATTTTTTCTATATTAGCAACCTTTAGAAAACAAAATTTTTTAGATTAAATTGAAAATGGACACTGTTGACAAAAGTCAAAAATTAATTCTTTTGTGTGAGCATTTAAGTATGCCTTTGTTTTACCTAGGAAATCAACCCCTAATAAAACCTCATAAGTGAGCCCTGGCAATATCCTAAAAGCTATTTTCCATTAAAACTTATCAATTTTAATTTTTACAGTAGCTACACAACTTGAATCTATAATTCCACCATTTGCCAATTAAAATGATAGGATTCCCTTTTTATGCATTTTAATTACTCCTTTGGGTAATGTGCACAATAAAAAATTGCAGAGTTCCTGGCTAACCAGAGAACATGAGGCACCTGAATCAAACAAAGCAGCAACAGTAACTTTATCGGCTATTGATATAGGTACATATAACAACCCATACTTACTGGTATATTTACCTGTGTAAGTAACACTATTAACCGACTTTCGGTAACAACAAGTCTTAGATAAATGATTTTTACGACCGCAGATAAACACGAGCTACCTTCAACTTTCCTTTCTTCGTCTAGATTTTTCTTAATAATTTTTGATGGCGGAACCACAGCACTGTCCTGCGTGGTTCTTTCCACTGCAGTCGGCAAATTCGACAACTCATGCAAGGTAGTAGGCTGTGAAACTAAAGTAAAGACTATTTTGGGGCAAAAGGTCCAGAAACATTACCTGGGTAAAATAATATTCGGAACGAGGTCACACTTCAACTGTCCCGATAATTCCAGCTACGAATTCATTCACATGTTGATTCGGCAATTGATGTCTTTCCAACAACTTTAACTTTAATTTTGTAACAGCAACTTAACTAGCTACTATCTGAAATATAGTGCCATATAAACGACTCGTGTCCAAATTCTAGTCCCGAGCTAACCCAAAAAATGGGCTGCAATAGAACAAAATAAATCATCTCTTTTTTTTTTTATCTCTTGGTATTCCACTGTCGTGCCACGGTGAGATGAATAGTGGTAATATAGTACAAGATTGAATTATACGTTTACACAATAAAACCAGGAGATAAGGTCATAATTGTACTTTAAGAAGTAATGGAAACCTCCTGCTCTATAATATGTGAACGAAAAAAAAAAGGTAATTACATACATCTGAAGAGATTTGAGCAGACTGTAATTTGCTAAAATAAAACTTTCGATAGCGACGCTGTGTGTCACGCAAGTGTGTCTGACTAATGACGAGGTATAAAATAATACATGTAGTTGCTCTATAAAGTTGTTACAAAATAGAGGGGAAAATTGGATGAGATATCTTGGGCGAATGGAAAAGGAGAGACAGCCAGTGTTATTCGGGCAGCCAAATAACATAAAGTATTTGACAGTTGATACATAGAAGGACCGCGGCAGTGTTTCAGTTCATGTATACCGGAATCCCTTCGAACAAATATTAGGAAGTTTTGTTGCGGGCATTTGAGTGATTGGAGAGATTTGGGCGGCTCCTAAACATCGAGGTCTACAGAGCCGATTATGGGGAAGTGAGGTGAGGATGCAGCAGCGTCGGAATGCAAGGACAGGAGAAACTGGAGATCCCCGAGAAAACCCGCTTATCAGCGGCATCGCCGTACACTATTCCCACTTGCGAAGAGCCAGGAGTGGCCCATCCGGGATTGAACCCGGTTCGCACGGGGGGGAGGCGAGCAGTCTAACCGCTTAGCCACCGCAGCCCCAAAATATAACTGATGAAAAATAATTAAATTACATTATACTCCAACAATAACATTGTGGTTTCTTGGATGTATATACAACTGCGTATATTATTTTTCGTGAGAGTTAGTCTCTTGGCCACAGTGTGGCCGATATATTGACAGCAGACACATAGACGCAGTGCTGCCAACTAGCGAAGTTTTAAAGCTACTGAGCCATTCTCAAAATACGGTATGTTTTAAGGAGATAAAAAATTAATTTTTAAAATATTACACCGGTTTTATTTTAATAAGTTTTTAAAGCCAATAATTCAATAATATACTTATATAATAATAAATGGCACTGTGTAGCAGTAAGAAAAAATATAACACAGCAGGCATATTGTGGAATTCATAACAGAGCCTATAGCGCTGCCAAACAACTGCGAAATTTACAGGGTGTCTCACGAAATATGACAGCGACAGTTACAAGAAACAACCCTCGCGGTTGTCATAATAGTCGCTCACAGATCTTCAAGGAAGCTGAAAGAAATTTTAAATGAAGACCTAGCACTGCTTTGAGGATTTTGTTATGACTTTGAAGCACGTAACTTGCCCACAAGTTCACAACCTGCGAGACATATATGTCGTTTGTCTTTCACACGCCCAGCCTTGGGTGTGGATCGACGTGAGGTGGGCAAGCGGTGAAAGAACTGGAGGCAGGGGAATTCATTATAGAAATCAGAACGGGAATGTAAATCATATTATGAACCAAAGCGATTATTAAGAATCGGTAGTCTTGAATTTTATTTCAATTCACTCGTTAATCGTTATTTGCGCGGTTACGCATGCCTCAGTAAATAAATATTCTAGAAATATGATATTTTACCACAAAAGGTAAAAATCAATTACGCTGTGCTCTTATTGTTAAATGATTCAATTTTGGAAAAAAAAAATTAATAATCGAATATAAAAATTGATTTTGTGTCCCATTCATTTGCTAAATATATAGTGTCAAATGTTGGTGATTAAAGTCATCTAAGACCACCTACAGTGATTAAGGTTACCTAACCTAATGTCATTTCAGATTTTCGTTTTACTTTTTCAGATTAAGTTTATTCCAGAAAAAAAAACATGACAATTGTAAAACTAAAAAAAAATAAAACATACATTTTTTTGAGCTTTATTGTGCAATTTTCCTTGAGGTGCAGGAGAAAAGAGTGCGTGCCTTGCGCTTACGGGCGATGCGACGCTAGGAGTGCAGGTTAGTTAAGAGCCTTACACAATATATGTTCTTACTATGCTTGCCCAAATTATTTATACATATTATACTGCGAATAGTTAACAGCCTTACACACGATATTGCATACTACGATTGCACAGATGAGGTATACGTTCTATACTGTGAAAAGTTAAGATTTTGTGCTTGCTATGCTTACGCAAATGCGGTATACGTTCTATGTTACGCCAAGCTTTTATGTACTTCGTATAAATTGATATAAACATAATAATTTGTATTAAAGTTTATAACTACTTTTCGACCACGTCTTACAAGTTCTACAAATTCTGTACCTACTATAATTATTGTTTCTCTTTCTAGTGCATTTATAAATAAAAGGTTCGTTTAAAAATGTTTTCTATAGAATCTATTGTATGTATCGGGCGTGTGTATTTTGAGACAAAGAGGTTTGAAAAATCCGTTTGATGTCATTTTGTAGTACTCTGAAATGGTAATTCTAATGTGACGTCTTGAAAGCACTCAGCATGAAGTGTGTGTTCTTTTCGTAGATCAGATCAATGGGCACACGTATAACAGTTCCTTTGAAAACGTATTTTTCAAACACACTGCAAAACCGTTCAAGCAGAGAGATGCCTGGTGTGGAAGAAGGGAGAATTCGGTATAGTGAAATACTTGTTAATGAAATTCGGTTTTGAAGCCGATTCTGAAGATATAAACTTGAATCAAAAAACCTTAAGTGTGAGAGAAAATACTCTCAACCCGTGTGTCGAGGCAAATATAACAATTGGTTTTCCAGTACTTTTATATTTGATTTGTATTTTATCATTCCGGGAAACCGGATATACATTAATGGTACGAAATGCTTCAATAGACAAGAACGAAGCACATATTTTTCTGCACAAAAAATTCTATGATTGTGTATACCTATCTTTAATAGGAACGCCAAAAACTCGAATTCCATTAATATTTATTTTCCTATGCTGAATTCTCACTGTTTTCAAACCAGACAATAGCTTTAAAGATGATATACTTGTAAAGGCTGTTCACGATAAACTGAGCACTTTATAAATGAACCTTATAAAAAAGTCACCGCCCCTGCATGCATATATTTTAATGCGCGTACTGAGTGACATTCGCCCAGTAAAGTTGGTAACGATGGATAAAAAGTAGTTCCATATCTTAACGTCCAATAAATAATGTTAGGTAACCATTTGTGATAACTTAAAATTATTTCTTTCGCTTTCAGTTTTTTTTATGCATCGAAGTGTTAAAATAAGCACAATTTATGAAGTATTTACTTTCTTAATAATTTCACAGTTTCATTTGAAAAACGAATGAATAAAGTGACGAGGCCCATGGCAATGTAAATTTTTACATAAGGCGGAAGAATACACAACGTGTGTACAAGTAGATCTTTAAGCAGGGCTCCCAAAAGTGATAATTTTACCATGAACAGCCTATAACGTGATTGAATCAATGGACTTCTCTCACGCTTCGAGCCATATATCCCGACACAGCATCATGCCAATCAGCTTTTTTTTTTTTTTTTTTTTTAGCAGCCCGGGGGGGTTCTCTTTCCCGCCAACCACAACACACGTAATTATCCTGTCCACTTGAAGAATAGAAGGAAAAAAAACTCACGTCTCTCCCGAGGACGCGTGCAAAGTCAATAAACCAATATCACAAAGCGCGCCGCGCGATTGTTCGGGCTTGATTACACACGACAGGTCGTCGCATACACACCACGACGATTTGTGTGCCTTCGATCACACACACACACGCACGAGCACACATCGCTCCTCCCGCCGCGGGGATAACTCCGCGTCACTGGATGCTGTGTGTGTGTGTGTGCGTGCGTGTGTGCGGCGCCAAATTAAAACTTGATTAAATCCGTTCTCTGTGCTGCATTACGTTCCCGTCATTAAAAATGCGTTAGAAAGCACAGATCGCACTTCCAAATCCGATCATTCGACCAACAGAGCAGTTCTCGTTTGTGATAATAAAATTGAAATTCACGTTTTATTTGCGGCGAATGCAAATAATTGTTACTAGATGCGATAGGGACGTAACAGAGTTCGTGAGGGTTGGAGGCGTTAGTAAAATGAAAGAACTGAAATTGGTTGTTAATTATTCACACATATATTATTTACAAACATCAAACTACCTATCTCTACAATCTTACCTCAATATTCTAGTTAAAGTCTTTATGACTATATCTATATTGGCTACAGTTACTTATTTCACACGCATTATTTACACATATTCAATCTGTCTGTTGCCATCATTGCAAATGCCTGTCACTCGCGCATCCAGTTCAACAGGCCCGTCAGCCAGTCGCACCCTTCGCTGCACCGATGCTCGCAGTCCGCAGACTTGCACTCCCGCCGGTCGCTCTCGCCGCCAATCGTAGCTTCGCTGTCTTCGTGCATCTGGCTCTTAAGGCCGTGCGATGCTCCAAACTATAAGACTGTCGGCTCGGATGCCCGATCCAAAACATTCCCCGCACCCCGAGTAACGCCGAGAGAGTCAGGGGCTATGACAAGAACATTCCTGCAACCCCAGACATGCAATCCTTCCGATTGTCAGGAGGCGGCACGGATCCTGACATTTTGTTTGCGAAGGCCTGCCCACGCCATCATTAAGAGGATGAGTAGGTTTTTCCGCGACTGACTAAGAGGCATATTTCGGCGACGCTTAACAGCCGAGTTCTTCAGCGCCGATTTCGGGTGGAGCGATTTCGGGTGGAGCAGCAGATGAAATGCAGCACCCAAACGTAACCCCACCGATAAAAGGAAACATCAGCCATGTTTATCGCGTGCGAGGATCCCCCCCCCCCCGCGCTGTTATTCCGCAATGGTGTTTATGCCATCTACCAGCTGGAAGTCACAGAGTTGCCTCAGTAAGCCTGGTAAAGGCTGATTACTGTTAAGCGAGAACTTCTGAGCTCAATATTTGAAAACTCTCACTGGCCATACCAGCGTGTATTTTAACGGGCATACTGACTACCCTGCGTCCAGTAAATTTGCTTACTACTGAAGGAAAGTACTTCCATATCGTAACGTTGAATTAAAAGATCTAGGTAGTAATTTGTGTTAACTGAAATGATTTTTTTCTGATTTTTTTTAGTGCGTGTAAGTATACAAATTAACCAATTTGTCTACGTTTTATTTTTATAACAATTTGACAGTTTCACTTGACCGACGCATGAATAAAATTATATGCTGTTCACGGTAAACTGAGCACTTTTGAAAGCCCTGCTTAAGATCTACTTTTGTGCACGTTGTTTATTCTTCCGCCTTATGTAAATTTAACATTGCAATTGCCTCATCACTTTATTCATGCGTCGGTCAAGTGAAACTGTGGCATTATTAGAAAACCAAATATTTTACAAATCTGCTCATTTCCACAATTCGACGCATTAAAAAAAAAACATAAGAAATAGTTTAAATTATTACAAATGGTTCCGTAATACGTTTTATTCGGCGTTTAAATATGGGACTACTTTCTCTCCGTCGTTACCAACTTTACTAAGCGCATGTCACTTAGTCCACCGATTAAAATATATGCAGGGTGGAAGCAGTAAGTTTTTTCTAAGGTTGAGTTCCAAAGTGCTCACTTTATCGCGAACAGCCGTTATCAGTCCCCCCGCCAATGTTAACGTAACATTTGGTGGAAGAATACATAATGCACATACAAGTAGATCTTAACCAAGGCTTTTGTAAGTGCTCATTTTACCGTAAATAGCATATACAAGTATGTTATAGTGCACATTGGAACGCAGGCTTCTATAGTAAATTCATGGTTTCTTCACAATTTTTTAATCAAACATTTTAAAAATCACACCATTTATGACGTACTTCGTTGTCTCCTGAATATGTCGTGTATCACAAGTGTTTCACACTTGTTAACATAATGGTGTTTTTTTTTTTTTTTTTGCTAAATGCACCTTTTACTCATATTTATCTACAATTTATAATATTTTATATATAAAGACTAGCTGATCCCGGAGAACGTTGTTCCGCCTCTTTCACCTTCTATCTCACCTTCTCAGTGCGTCCTCTCTATTACGTCTGGTACGTCGACCTATGTTTGACCGTGGTATCGCTGGCATTTTTCTCTTTTATATCAACAAACATTTCCTGCGAGTATGAGCAGAATCGGCCCATAGAAATAGAAGTTAGACTCCAGAGCCACTTATCGGAATAAAACATAACTAAAAAAATTACTCGCCACCTCAATAACATATGGTGTGAATATGGTCTCAATTGGCCCAGTGGTTTGTCAGTGATGATGCGGTTTAGTCACTCACAATGGATTTTGTATATAAAGATTATTATTTAAGAAAATCAGGGAGAAAATAAGTATGTTGGTTGTACTCAGTACGAAATAGTTCATATGCAAAATTTTACTATACACTGAGTGCACACGAATGCGGTGATTTTCTAGACTCGGTTAATCTTTGTTCGCACGAGGCGGAGGAATGCCCTGGAAGTAGAACTTTACCAGGGCTTCGGAAAAGTTGCGAGTAACCGAGGATGGACTATAGTTCGTAATCAACCCGCAGGTGCCTAACCGACCCCTAGTTGCCTCTGGCCACGTCTACCGGCGGGGTGTAGCGTCTGGGAGCCGGAGAAGGTGATGGTAGGGGGAGGGGGCAATCGATCGAAGGAAGAGGGTTGCTGAGAGCTGAGAGTTTGGAGGGGGGGTGGGGTTAGCTGTCTGGAAGAAGATGGCGTGAAAGGTTACCCGGCCATTTCCTCACTTACAAAGTGGGCCATCGAGATGGCGGGAAGATACAGCCTCCAGGGAAAGGACACCTCCTTCAGCTCGGCTTGCGTGGAATGTCTCCCTCGGGTGGACCTTGGCCCAGTGTTGCTCTGACACCCGACAACGCTGCTCTGCCATCCTCGTCGTTAACGTCGGTTTACGGCCAACTTCTGCACGTAAGAAACGTCTGCACAGAACGCTTACAAATTGTTGTGGCTCACACACTAAATTCGAATCAGTGGGAAACCACTGATTGTTTCGTGAAAAATATTTCACTGACTGACTAAGTGACGGCCGACTACAGTGGTGAATCAAATATTGTTTTTATTGAATGTAGCCATTTAATTACATGAAATAAACATACTTACGATAGTTTTCTATTTATATTGCGCGATTTACCTAATTTTATAAAAGTAAAAAAAGCTTCTGTTGAGCCTGTAATTAAACCCAGGCATTTGCCATTGTTGTTGTAGTTCCCGTTGTTGGCGTAGCTGTTTTTTGTTGAGCTCAAGGAAGACCGACTTGTTGACAAATTCCCAGCGCTGCAAGCGATCTGAGAATCTGCTGCCTCGGAGGCACCGGGGCGCTAACCCGTGACTCTCCGACTACAGGTCGGCCACCCTACCCCTGAACTATGAGGACAGGGCAATCGTCCGCGCTACCAACTCACGTTGAAAAGAAGAGGAAAATATATGTACTATACCTTCACCAAAATTGTGAAGATTCAAATTGTATGCCCTTATTTTTCGTTTTTGTTTTAATCGATACCGTTAGGATTGTTAAAACGAATTGTACACACGAGTCAACTCTCTTCACCACATTTTATGCAGTTTAAACCTTCAAACAGAGCTCCGTGGTGATTACGTGAAAACGAAATGAAAGACGTAAAAACGGAATGAAAGGCTGTGTGTTCATATTACCTCGTGAAATGGTGTTTTGAAATACGAAACGCTTTTCAGAAAGTATTTTGTATTGGTTTTATTAGCTTATTCGTTCTTATTTCACTTGGTACACGTTGTTTAACGGCCATTTTTACACGTTGTTAAACTGTTCCATCAGTCAAAACTAAAGCACTTAGTAAACAGTGAAAAATATGACGGATGAATCAGTGGAAAATGTCACTGAATGATAAAGTGAAGGAAATTTGACATACTTTCATTGATTCGTCAGTTAAATTCACTGGAGATACCATTGAATCATTCTCTGAAGGTACCTTTGAATCAGTCAGATTCGTTTGATTGATTAAAACAGTGAAATTCTCACCGATTCAGGTTTAGAGTGCATAGTAATGTACTCGCCTTTTGTTCAGCCAATCACACACGCCTAGAAATTAACTTGATTTCAGCGAAATATTGGTCTGCTAGTAAACTAGCTTTTAGCCGCGGCTTCGCCCACGTACAAAAATTAATCCTTAATTATAATTGCCAAGTGCTCTGTCTTAACTGAAGGAAAACTATGTATTATGGCGTCAGCTGCATTCTATTTTATTTCGTTGAAATTTTTTGTCACGTCGTACCAGCTCATCGGATTTCAATGGAATTTGGTACAAAGGTAGACTATATTGTGGATTAGCACGTAAAATACTTTTCATCCCGGAAAATTGAACATTTCCTTAAGGAATATAAAAAAACAGACCACCAACCAGCGCCTACTTAAATGGTTCGTGGCATATTTTATATATTCCCTAAGAAACTGTTCGTTTTTCCGGAACCAAAAGTAGCCTATGTGCTAATCCATAATAATTTCTAAGAAGAAACATATTTCCAGCTGTCGCTGTTAACGTGCAATTTAAGGTAATTTAGAAACAGTGAAAAAAATATATTTGTTAAGTATTTGAACCCACAGTAGGCTCCTCCCAAAATGTTACGTTGGCAATTGAGCCACCAAACCGACGCTGGAATTAACCGGGGGGGGGGGGGGGCTGTTATGTTATTTTATCGAAAATATGCAGCTTTAAATTGTATGCAATTTCATTTCGTTTTTAGTTCAGTTGGTAACATTGGGATTGTTAATGCAAATACGTTTCATGCGATTTAAACCTCAATGCCGAGCGCTCTGATGATTACGTTAAAACGAAATTAAAGACCGAACGTTCATGTTACCTCGTAAAAAGGTATTGTTAAAGACGAAATACCCTCATTAAAATGAAAAGTCTATTTTGCGTGTTTTATTATTTCATGTGTTGTTTGTGTTTTTGTCTGACAATGAAAATAGCCAGTTTCAAACGTATTTGCCCATTTAAGATTACACTTATTTCATTTGATACAACTGGTATAACTGATCGATCATTCAAAAATTAAATCACAAAAATAAACAGGGAATGAGAAGGTTGACGAATAAGTGGAAAATGTCACTGAATCAATAAGTAGGTCTAAAGGAAAAATGTTTTTTTTTTTAAATACTAATTCGTAAGTTAAATTGATTGAAGTAACTGCTGTATAACACAGCCAATGGTAACTGATTTGTAGGCTGTTCACGGTCAAATGAGCACTATTGAAAGCCCTGCTTAAGATCTACTTGTGTACACGTTGTGTGTTATTCCGCCTTATATAAAATTAGCATTGCCATGGGCATCATCACTTTATTCATGCGTCGAAAAAGTGAAACTGTGAAATGATTAGAAACGTAAATATTGTACATATCTGCTAATTTTTACACTTCGATGCATTAAAAAATACAGAAAGAGAGAGAGAGAAATAATTTAAGTTGTCACAAATGGTTACCTGAAACTTTTTGTTCGATGTTAAAATATGGAGCTACTTTCCCCTCCACCGTCACCAACTTGACTGGACACATGTCACTCACTGCGCCCGTTAAAATATATGCATGTAGAGCAGTGACTTTTTCTAAAGTCGACTTCAAAAGTGCTAATTTTATCGCGAACAGCCTTTAAACAGTGAAATACTCACTGATTCAGATTTAGAGTGTAACTACTAAAATACCACTCGATGTGGCAAACCACGCGTGTAAAGGTTACCTGGCAGCCGGGAGATGAAAGGCCGCAATATATTTAGCAAACGCAGACTCGCCGCCCACGTCCGCATTTGCCGTCAGGTCGACGCAGCCACGCACGCGCGGGCAATGATCTAACAAATACTGGCAACACTTGTAAACGTTTACCCGATACCGCAGCTTTGGAGATCAATACACTGCATACGTTCCGATAGAATGAAGTAATTCATTACTATAGGCTGTTCACAATAAAGTGAGCACTTTTTAAGGCCCTCGCAATAAATATATATTAATGCAGCCTCAGGCATTACCTTTTGATGGTGGTGAAATGTATACACTGTGTTTATAGGTCATATTGCAATGTTTATATTAAGAAACAGCAGGAAAATGGAAATTAGACGAAAGGGAAAATTTATAAGGGTCTTAAAAAGTGCTCACTTTATCGTGAATAGCCTATATCTAGCCCTTTTTAACGTGTTTACTTGCTTTCAGCGATGTCATAGCTAGGGATGGGAAAATTTCGCGAGTTCAATGACCTGTGCGCTATACTCCTCAGTCCTCTGCTTACTGGAGCCTCAGCTGTGTGTTCATTGGCTGTTGCCCCGCACCTGGCTGTTATGGGATTCTCGAGGTGTTTCCTTGCAAGTCTGGTATTGGCCCAGAGGCGTCCAGGGCGTGTCTAATAAACTGTGATCCAATTGCAAAGGAGACTTCACTGTATATGTGTTTGACGTCTATCTTGTCCCGAAATGAATTCGCGAAATTTTCCTGTCCCTAGTGATATCTTCGCCATTATATAATTTCATAAATGCGTATTAAACGTGTGCACTTTGAATTATACGAAATAAAGTTTATAAATATACGTAATAAATACCTCCTAGTCCACCTGGATCAGTATTCGGCAAGTTAAATTTTAAAAATAACTTCAGTTAAGTTAAAATAACCAGTGAATAAAGTAACTTCAAATACTTTTCGTTACTTACGAAAAAAGGTAACTGTGTGTTAATTTTAATGTAACTTATCTGAACTCCGCTACTCAGTATATGTGTAGGCCTACTTTAGCTTACAACACTGTTCTTTATAAAAAGTAAAATTTTAAATATTTGTCAAAGTATGGTTTAAATTAAATTATTATAAGAATATAAGTAATAGGTGTACCGTTAAGAAATACAGAAATCTTACAACTATAAAACCACTGAGTTGGTGTAAACACAATAATCTTTTTTAATAAAATTTCTTCTTAACAATTTATACAGTCGGTGGCATAGTATGGTACATGTGTTTTCGACTAGGGAAATTACTTTTCAGTGCTTTGGAATTTTATTTGTGACAGTTTATCGTAACTGATTTCCTACTATCATTAAGTAAACATCCGAATACACAAAACCCATGCAGCACTGTATTTACTGAACGTTAAAATATGATACTGAAGGAGCAGTTTGTTTAACAGAAGAGATTGAGTAGTAATAGTATATATATATACTAAGGATAATAATACACAAGATTAAAATCTATAGAGATACACTTAAAATAGAAAAATTTAATCAGATGAGTTCTTTACTCAGTGGATAAATGACTTGAAGTAGTTCTACTGGACAAAAATACAAACACTTAAAACCAGGAAAATTAAAAATGGCGTCTTTAACAAAGGGTCTTTTAGTGCCATTCCTGTATATCAGTTCATACAGCTACAAAAAAAAAGTATATCCATAAACTGAAATTACTTTATAATAACTTGTTATAACATTTATCTTGTTTGCACCTCTTCCGAAGCGTTAAGCACAAAACGATATATATATCACGGCTTTTCACGGCAAAGTACTCACTTTTTTAACTAACCATTAAAATACATTTTCCTATAGGTACATAAATGCTACAGACAACGCCAGGCATGAAGGCCCACAGTTAATTTGACAATGAATTAATATGAATAGTTCTCAGTTGTGGCATATCGAGCGTGTAAAATGTACATTTTTGTCTACGGAAGTTAATATCTTTGGTTTTATAGGTTTAAACTGCACAAAAAAGTGTAGCGTATTCCCTGTTCGCCAACGAATACGTATTATTTATGTTTGTAGTAGGAGAGGATCGTGCCTACGTTGTGTGAATCATGTAAACATTAACGTCTTCCTCTCCAATAACATGATTATTCTACGGATCCAAACTCAGAAGCGTTCTACCTCAGGCCTTACACGCAGACGCAGTTGAGGAATGGAACAATTTTTATTAGGAAATGCTTAATGATTTTGTTTTTGGCATGCCTTGGATACAATCTTGCCTCAGGAATCGAGGAAGTCCTACGCGTTATTGAAATTTTTCAATGCATCTGAAAATACTTTTTTTATTATTTTTTATTGAAACTGATGATAGTTCTTTGTTCAAGCTGGTTTTCAGTTTATGCCTTTGTTTGTTTCATACTGGGACGATGTAAACGAGTATTGTGTTTGTTTCCACTTTATGTGCTATTCGGGGTACACCAGACGTATACACTCATTTTATTCTATATGGCATCCTGGATTCTGATATATGCTGAACATTTTTGTGAGCCGTATACACATGAGCATGAAGTTAAATATTACGAAAAACTAATTTTCCTAAAAATTCCACGATTTTCACTTGAGTGGGGCATGAATGAAGATAGACTGCCTGTGGCAATGTCAATGTTACATTATATCGGTAGGTTAGAAAATGAAGTAAACCCGAAGTAGAGCTTTCAGAAGTGCTCAGTTTGCCGTGAACAGACTATAGTTTTGTAGTCAACTTCAGTTTAAATCGCAGATTGAAACGCTGTGTTGTTGGCGGTTGGTGATAAATAGTTCTCATGTAAAGTTTTATCAAATTTATTTTTATTTCCGGTGGGCAATTTGTAAAATAAATTACATTAAATTGTTAGTCAATATTGCAGATAGAAAATACAAGAAACGTATAGTAAAGTTTTGTAGTTTTTTTAAACACTTTTACATTAAAATAGTAGCAGAGCTCTCATAGTATGTGAAATTATGTTATGTACATCTATTAAATTAACCAAACATAAAACTGATTTGTCAAATTTCGAAATTATAGAACGATCTCAATATTTTGCATATTTCCAATATGTCATTTGTTTCAACTATGGACACATATGGGGCCTTTTATTATAAACGTAGATAAAAATATTTGCGACAGAGTTTGTACAAAATACATGAAAACATATTTGGCGTTGTAAGAATAGAAGTTGAATTGAACATAAATTGTTTCCTACAGACCACTACCCAGATTAATATGAACAATTTATTATTTAGATTGATTAGTTGCACATGAAAAAAAAAGCAGAAATATTAATATACTGTTTTAATTTCACCTAAAGAAGTAAAAGATTAAAGCGTCGCTACATATTAAAATAACCATGCTTGTTAATAATTATTTTCTTTAGTTTATGATGATGCTAGAAGCAAGTTATTACTATGCTTTTTATGTTTGAGATACTCTTTAGAAATAAAGTTGGTGCTTTGTACGAATAGGACTTTTCATTGGAATGAAAAGAAATTATTATTCATTGTGTGTGCTGGTAAAATACTTAATTTACAAACCAGAAGTTCTATATTGAATATTCCATATGTTTCTACATAATCGGGAAGAGTTGATTTCTACATACGGAGCAACTAGTATATGTAACTATTATTAAACTGCAGCACCAGGAAGCCATACATGTTATTTAAGCATATCTTGTAAGTTGACTCGAGATATATTCACTATGAAGACTACAATGGTAATGTAAGAATATTAATTTATTCATGAACGGAGAATTTGCCGTCAAAATAAATTGTATTTCAAATACTAACTGATCTGCACTGAAGTTAGATACCCAGTTGAAACTGAGAACATTAAAGGGTCTTAAAGAACCGTGAGAATTCATGATGAAAATGATTGAAACTAATCACCAAACACCAAGTTTGGGACAGTATTTAAATTACTTTCATTTCCAGAAATACCATTTGAGTTGATGGAATCGTTAATTTATTATGTTTTCATTTTGTTTGTGTGTCAAAGTGTAGGAATTATTAATAGATTGTCCAAGGAATTAAATACTCTTGATTCTTAAAGAGTCTGAGATGTTAGATTGTCTTTTGGTGTCGATTTTGAGATATAGTGTCATAATCTTCTGAATTATAAGATGGAAATAATACATAATTTAGTTATAGTAGTTAGCTCAGATATTCAAGTTGAGAATATGGTTAAAGTCTGTATGTGTGGATTTTAATTTATATTCATAGAAACTTTTGATTTGTGAACGTGATGCATATGCGGTGAACAGACACAAAGGTAATACAGCATATAACATGAAACGCCTCACAGATAGCGTGACTAATCAAAAGTTACCAGATTTTCAAAACTTCGCCTGTGTTCGAATTATTCTATTCGTAAATCTTATATATATTTATGTTGGAATCCCACTAGTAGTAATGTCTTTAGTATCGGTAAAGAAAATGAGTAAATATTGAAATAAATAAGAGGTTATTGAGAAACGGGCCACCACGCGTTAGTGGAGCCACTGAAATGAATATAAATTGCATGTGATCTCTTGCCCCATTGGTGGTCGAGACTGAGATGAAAATTAACGCGACATGGGGGTTGCCAATGAGATGTATATTACAACGTTGTGTATTGTATTGGGCTCCAAGTGGCCATTCGGGAGTAGTTGTTAACGAACCAAGTTGTATATTGGAGTGACCACATTAACACGTGATCAGTAATGATCAACACTATATTATAATAACAATATACGCTACTACTGAACTAACTACTAACAAATAAAGCAGTTCAATTATTGAAGAGCGTATAATTATTGTATTTGAAAGTTTGGTGAAGAAACATAAGCAATCAATGTTCAGATATGAGAATACGTGCAGCTCAATTTCAAAATGCCCTACTCAAGATATAATTATAATTTCAGTCGACATTTGGCAGCGTTAAGTTAGTCTTTTCACGCTAGAGAACACATTATTCAAGGTCCAGTAAAAAAATATCACTTGGTTCTACTACATTAATAAGCAAATAACTTTTCTTGCTTTGGCTGTTCAGATTGATAAAATTTTTAGGCAAAAGCATTATGTTTTTTTTTACTCTGAAAGAAGTGAAGGCAAATTTTACAACGAAGGATTATAAAAAGGGTTATGCACTATTCTTGAATATTAAATTTAAAAAATAATATTACATGGAACTGCTGCCATCTGCAACTTATTTCAGTCTTTACATAGCTGTAACGTTAGTCATTCTGGAGCAAGACGTTCTTGTAGAGCTTCGAGATCCAATATGGCGAATTAAAAGTTCCATGAACACTGATAATTTATCAACACAGTCCAGTTTGAATTTGGGGCGAAGCACTTCCAAAACTCCCCTTGCTAAATATTACGTATCCCACTATGCTGTCGACTATCGATTAACGTTTACATTTAAATAGATTTCTTCAGCAATCTGTTTTACACTGCAATTTTTAAAAGCTGCATCAAAACATTAAATTAATTTAACAATTCTGAAAGTATTTATATATGTGGTCACAGTCAACTCTAAAACTGTAATTAAAGATGTTAACAATAAAATAAACAAATATTTGTAAAAAAAAAAAAATACAAGTTCACAGAGTTACTAAGTAACAAGGAATTCTGCCAACAGAACTGTCATGCCAATAATAAATACAAACAATAAATTTGCAGTGGAAATAAAATTAACAGTAATAATTTGGCAGAAATACCACATTATCATACATTAAAATATTAATATGTATAAGAATTTTAAGTAATATATGCAACTAATGTTAAATTCATAAATAAATATAACTCAGTTACACAATTCCTGAACTACGCAAATGATACTAAATTTCAAAATTTAATTTATAGAGCTAATATTTTGCTATAAAATTGTTAATAAAAGTACTACATAACCATTTAACTGACTTAATCTGTCAATTCGAACACCACCTCAATATACACAGTTAATACGTAACAAACACACACACATAATGGGTTCTTTCTTACGTTCAGTTGTTTTCTCATGTTAGGTGAAGACGCCCTCGATCTAAATAAATATTTGATAACCCATTGCAAACATTTTTTTTAATTGTGTCCTAGTTCTTTACATACTACGAAAGAAATAATCTTTAAGTTTATGGAATGACAAAAAAAAAAAAAATTTTTTTGTCCACTGTCCATGTCCATTTGAGCATTTCGAGAGCACCTGTTATTACGCGTGTATCACAAGGAAGACAAGAATTGTGAGGAGGGGCAGCAAAGATGGCTGTGCAAGTAACGGGACTAATTCTCTCTCTTCACCTCGTGGCTCATGAGATCCCCTTTACTTCACACGTCAATATGCTCAGCACTATAACAATACTGAAGAATGTTCACGCTAAAACGAGCCCTGCTTTAGATCTACTTGTATGCACGTTGTGTATTCTTCCACCTTATGTAAAATTAACACCGCCATGGGCCTCATCACTTTATTTAGCGCGATTAATTTAATTTTGAAATTTAGCATAATTTGCTTAGTTCAGGAATGATTTAAATGAGTTATATTTATTTTCACATTATTTGAATATATTTTTTTTAAATTCTTTACACATTAATATTTTAACGTATGATAATCTGGTATTTCTGCCGAATTATTGAGTTTTATTTTATTTCCACTGCAAATGTATTGTTTGTATTTATTATTGGCCTGGCAGTTCTGTTGGCAGAATTCCTTATTACTTAGTAACTCTATGAGCGTCGATAAAGTGAAACTTTGCATTCATTAAAAAATAAGGAAATATTTCCCAAATCTGCTTTTTTTTACACTTCGATTAGTTAAAAAAAAAAGTACAAAGCGAAAGAAATAATTTAAGTTGTTACGAATGGTTACCTGACACTTTTAATTTGACGTTAAGATATGAAACTATTTCCCTTCCATAGTTACCAACTTTACTGGGCGTATGTCACCAAGTGCGCCCGTTATAATATATGCAGGCAGGGGCAGTGATTTTTTTTCCTAACGTCGATTTCGAAAGTGCTCACTTTGTCGTGAACAGCCTTTAGAGACTGTTCGCGGCAAAATATGCACTCTTTTAATTAACAATTAGAAAATCTGTTCCTATAAGTACGTATATGCTGCAGTACACAATGGCATGCAGGATTCCGGTTAAATTTGTAGTGAGATAATATGAATAGTTCTCTAATGTGTGTAATATGTACATAATTAATTCGTACTTATAGTTAATATCTATAAGATTAACGCCGTATCATAAAAATATAAATATCAAATAGCGATTTTTTTTTGGTGACAAGCGCCCTTAAGGGGGAAGTATCCTTGCTATCTGGGATCTACGTATTTTCCTCATTAACGTAATTTTCGAAGCCAATATTCAAAAACCAAGCTAGTCATGACATATGGAACATTTTAACAGTTATTTATACATCCCACTTATATTTCCTACACGATTAATGTCACATCTGTAACCGTAATCAAACATTATCTATTTATTTAATAATTTCAGTCCCACGTGGGAAGATACAGGTATATTTTAAACCCTACAAATTAAAAAAATATATATATATATCGTTAAGTAGCCGTCTATGTCATGTCTAGCTTTGATTCTTTTTTATTTCTGGTCATACATTTTCGTTACGAAGATTTGTAAGAAAATTCGAAGATGGAGTGGATACTACCCCCTTAAGGTCCATTTTCGTCATAGAGTGGTTTTAACTGTGGCGAGGCTTAGGTGCCTGCCCGCCTGTAAGGGACGTTCATAGTCGGAGTAACTTAATCATAATTGGGACGTCTCAAGTGTAAGGGAAGGTCTTCTCACGATGACACGTGGCCATCGACCAAAACAAAAGTTGCAATGAGCACTTAGGACATTTAAAACCTAGCATCCGGGTAAATGTTCTCACGAAAAAAAAAAAAAAAAAAAAAAAAAACTACGCGGTCTCGGGAGCTGAGTAACTTGAACAATGCAGCTTCACGACCACGACCCCGTGCATTAAAGCTGATGTTCTGGTTTTTCTCGCCATTGTGATAAGAGAGGACGTTGCCTCAGCAAGATTGTCAAAGCGACTAGGGGGGGGGGGGGAGAGATTCTCCATGCAACTGTCTTCCCGCCGAAAAATATTTATGCAACCAGTATCCTTCCAGGGATTTTTTTTAGGGAAATGTTTTCTTCCTTTAAACTTGGATTGGTTAAAAAAAAAAAATACCTCACGAATGTCTCCGTAAAGGATTTTTTTCCTTGAAAATAGAATACTTTTCAAACAAGGAAAAAAGCAGCAGGTAACGGTGCATAGTCAAAGAGTGTATGAGTTCAATCTTGGTTAACTTCGAAAATTCTTTACTTTTTTAATCTACGGAAAATTGCGCTTAACGGTGCATAGTCAAAGAGTGTATGAGTTCAATCTTGGTTAACTTCGAAAATTCTTTACTTTTTTAATCTACGGAAAATTGCGCTATATATATATATATATATATATATATATATATATATATATATATATATATATATATATATATATATATATATATATATATATATATATATATATATATAATAAGTATCGTATACATATTTATGTCACGTAATAATTTGGCTACATTCAATAAAAACATAATTCGCCTTTTTAGTCGGTCGTCACTTATTCAATCAGTGAAATAATTTCACGTCGCTAATTAAATCAGTGAAATTTGTTCACTGAAATAATCAGTGGTTTTCCACTGATTCTAATTAAGAGTGCTAAGCTGAAAATTCCGAAAAAGCTGGGACCAGTTGCCATTACAGTTTCAATAAAAGAGTAGTATTTTAATTATTGGGGAATAAATCTGTTTCTATTTATTTCATACATATCATAGTTAAAAGTCGTGTAAATACAGCATGTAGTTGTTTTAATTTTAATGTCTCGCAAATACCAGTCATTGAGTTCGTTAATAATTACCTGAAAAATTCGTGAATTTTATGACTTTCAGGCTAAATTTCACAGTCTTATGCACAATGGTGAGATATTAAATATTCGTTGGTCGAATGCTGTCGCAGTTGGATGCAGTGACTGCGCTTGCATTTAATTGAATCTTCGTTATTGGCTCAGGGATCTCAGGAGTTGTAAAATAATACGCAGACCCATAGCAAATGTCACACAATTAATACGTGAGTTGTCTACGTCTCTTTGTCATTAACAAGCAACGAAAGGGTATAAATATGTCAATGGTAGTAGTGTGAAAATAAGGTGGGGTTTCAAGGTAGGTAGGTTGGGCTTATGAGTATTCTGTATAATCTATTCGCGGTTACTTTACACTTTTCTGACGCCCTGTTGAAATTCTACTTCCAGGATATTCCTCCACCTCGTGCAAACTAAGCTCAACTTAAGTCTAGAAAATTACTCCAAAGGACAACGCACCGCATTCATGGGCACACAGTTGTAATAATATTTTGCATTAGAACTATTTCTTACTAGGCGCTACCAACACATATGTTTTCTCACTATTTTATTCATATTTATTATAATTGAAATATTATAATTGATAAATAATAAATAGGTAATAATTTAATTTAATGAAAAATGGGATACTTTAATATTACCAGGAGTATAAACCGCTTGTGAAAAGTAACATATTAATGAAATAACTCAACACGCCATACATGAGGTGGTTTTTCAAATGTTTGATCCAAGAAGTGCGAAGAAACCGCGTATGTAGATTATAGTAAAACATTATCTGCAAAGTACTCGTTTCTCAGTAAACAGCCTGGGACTACGACTTTACCAGGAAAAATAAAATAAAAAACTATTAGCGACAACCGCCATTTTATTTACTTTTATCGTATTAGGATAAAATTTTGAAAACTGATAAAAACATAATTTTTAGGGTTTTTCTGTGGAGGGGAAAATAGAAGGTGGCGTTGTTACATTTAAGTTACAATCAATATGCAAAAATTTATTAAAAACAGCTAGTCGATATATATTTTTTCTTTCCATTTTAACCTACCTTTAATCTTCGTGTTAAAATTATACAATTATCAAACACATTACATAAATAACTCCATATTATTTTTATACAAATTCAATTCTTCCCAAAACTTAATAATTTTACACATTTAGACCTCTTGCATTGAATTAATTTCAATATTTATACAACTAACACTTTTATAGTTTTACTGTTTCGCTTGAATTTATCGGTGTCTATGTGAAAAATGATAATTAGTCAAAATTTAATTTCATAAGAATAAAACTGTTCTCTTAAATGAGTACTCAAATGAACACGATAGACTGTAAAACCTATTACATCTGTCGCGAGATATTAATTGGTACACAGTCAACACGCGACTCCATTGGTCGACGACCAGCCAATAATAAACGTTGCAGGCCACAGTAAGCGTGTCCGGTGTAGCCAGTACCAACAGGACGAAGATAAGTGCAAATACACAGACAAATACAACTGATATTGCTGTAGTTGAGAATATAGGCACCTCACTTCTACCTTGTCTTCAGTGTCAGTCAATTTGTGCCACCCTAAAGGGTTAATTTCTTTATACCCACTAAGCAGGATTGAAAAATAAAATAAAAATTAATATTGAATAGTGTCTAAAAACAAATTAATCTGTATTTAAATAACTATTAAAATAAAACAAAAATTATATTGGTAACTAATATATTTAAAAAATGACAACATAAGCAAGTATTCTTTAATTATATATATTATAATAATGTCTACAACTATGTGTAAACAATATCCCGAAAATCTGCAATGTTAGCAGTTGTTCTTTAATCTATTGGCTTCCAAAGCGTGCAATGTTATCCCTATTGTTACCGATCTAATTTGCCAGGAATTCAGCTTCCCGACAATGTAAGTCGCAGCCTTGGGATGGCCTGCTGGAGCGCTTCTTTACTGACAGAGGTGACTTCGAGGCGATAATGATTATTTGCTAGGAATTTCCCTTGACGTTTCATCAACAGTGAAATCGTTAGAGGCAGGGCACGTTGCTCAGAGAAGTAGGAGCTGTGGGAGGAATCTGCCATGGCCTGTAGTAACGAATAGGGCTGTTCGATATTTTGATATATCGATAATTATCGATATGAAAAATAACTTATCGATCGATATGTAACTTTGAAAAACCTCGGTATATCGGTGTTTCGATATTATCGAAATTTTCGGTACTATCGAAATTTTCGGTGTAATAGGTTATTTCGGTATTATCGATTATTTCGGCATTATAGATTATTTCGGTATTATCAATTATTTCGGCACTATCGATTATTTCGGTATTATACATTATTGAGGTATTGTGGATTATTTCTTTACTATCTATTATTTCGGTATTGTAGATTATTTCGGTATTATTGATTGTTTCGGTACTGTCGATATACCGAAAATACCGAGTAACTGTTTTTGAAAAATATCGATATAAAATTTTTATATCGAGCAGCACTAGTAACGAACCATTGCGGCATTCGCCTGGAGTGACTTCGGGAAACCGTGGAAAACCCAAATTCGGGATTATCGAACCCGGAAATCGAACACGGGTTTCCCCGAATGCGAGTCCAAGTGCATTAACACTGTGCCGCTTCACTCGTTTTTTCGGATTTCAAAACTTTTCGGTTAAGTAACGGACATCATTCAAGGAACCTCCCCAGTGGTAATGAATGTGTCTCATTTTAAGCAGTTGTGTTTATTCTATAGTCTATTCGCATTTTCTTCGCACTTTTTTTAAACAAAACCTTTGACAATCACCCCATGTATGACGTGTTTAGTTATTTACTAACTATACCATGTATCATAAGCGTATTATACCTCTGTTAACATGAAAGTGTCGTATTTTTCCTTCAATTAAAGTTTTACCCGCATTTTATTTATAAATTTTAATCATTATATTACAATAAATACGGAGGAAAAGAGTGAGAAAACACGTGGTTAGTAACGCCTTGTAAGAAATAGTTCTCATCATTGCAACTGAGAGCGCACGAATTCTGTGCGTCGTCCTTCAGTCTAATTTTCTGTTTGTGTATAAGGCGGAGGAATATCATGGAAGTAGAACTTTAGCAGAGCTTCAGAAAAGTGTGAAGTGACCATGAATGGATTATAGTTTTAAACGCTATGTAATATTTCAGTGTAATATTTAGAGGGCAGAAATTAAAGTAGATATCTGGGTGCCAATTTATATAAAGTTGGTAATTTAAATATAAACTTGGTCACTGAAGAGAGTCAGTGTCAGCGAAAGTTGCTGTTGAGTAGTGATTGTGTTCACGGCATTTATTCTTCTGCAAAACAGTGTTTTAAACTATAGCGACAAAGCTGTATCTTCTCTGAACAGATCGGTTTATTAAAACACTACAGCTGCAGCTAAAAATTCTGTGGAAATTATTAAAGGCTGTTCACGATAAAGTGAGTACTTTTGAAATCAACCTTAGAAAAAAGTGGCTGCCCCTACCTGTATGTATTTTAACGGGCGCAATGAGCGACATGCGCCCAGTAAAGTTGGTAATGGTGGAGGGGAAAATAGTTCAATATGTTAACGTCGAATAAAAACTGTTAGGTAACCATTTGTGACAACTTAAATTATTTCTCTCGCTTTATGTTTCTTTAATACAGCGAAGTGTAAAAATGAGCAGATTTATACAATATTTACTTTGATAATAATTTCACAGTTCCACTTGACCGACGCATGAATAAAGTGATACAAGTGGATTTTAAGCTGGGCTTTCAAAAGTGCTCATTTCACCGTAAACAGCCCATACTAGGGATGCCCCTTAAGCGAGTCACCATAATGACACGTGTTTTTGCGTGTTCGAATTAAATAACGAGATAAACAGGGAAACAACAACTTCTGTGTATTTTCTTATTTTCTTTCGTTCGTTCCCGTTAGAACTCTCGGAAGACCTAATTCCGCTGTCTTGTTTTATCTGCGACTCTTCATCGTCCCGCGGGGTGCTTTGTCTCCAGTGTTCCAGACGAGATCGGCGTACAGCAGCTGAAGATCGAAAACATCGCCCAGATTAAGATCTCGTCCCGGCTTATCGTTTTTTTTTTTCTGCGGAACTCCCATGACTCGCGAATCTTCCGGGAGACCGCGCCGGCAAAACAGACCCACACACAGTCCGCTCCTGGGGCGATCCCACCGCGCGGCGGTATTTCGGAATCGGCGAGTCATGCAACTCATTGTGCTCGGGTAGCATTTAGGGCTGTTCGAATATCAATATATCGATAATTATCGATATGAAAAATAACTTATCGAACTATATCTAACCTAGGAAAATATCGGTATAATGATGTTTCGGTATTATCGAAATGTTCGGCATTATCGACATTTTTGGTATCATCGAAATTTTCTGTATTATCAAAATGTTCGACATTATCGAGATGTTCGGTATTATATAAATTTTTGGTATTATCGAAATTTTCTGTATTATCAAAATTTTCGACATTATCGAGATGTTCGGTATTATCTAAATTTTCGGTATTATCAAAACGTTCTGTGTCATCTAAATTTTCGGTATTATCTAAATTTTGGCATTACCGAAATTATCTGTATTATCGAGATTTTAGGTACTATCGATATTTTCGGTATTCCGAAAATACTGAGTAGATGTTTGGAATAATATCGATATTAAATTTTTATGATATCGAACAGCCCTAATAGCAATCAGCCTCAGGTAGTTTCAACTAAGGGTTGGCTCACAAACAAAAAAAAAAAGCACAGAGCACAGGTTTATAACAGTTCTCACGTGCAGAATTCTTGTGCGAAATTGATTTAAAATTGAACATTTGTATATTATTTTTAGGCGATGAAATTTCGCGACGAATCTGCTGGAATAGTTGAAAAATAATGGGGAGGACTCGGAGAAAACCTATAGAATGATAGAGAGACAAGAGAGAAAGGAAAGAGATGGATTGAGAGAGAGACAACTGAGAAAGGAAAGCGAGAAAGAGATGGAATGAGTGAGATAAAGAGAGAAATATATGTGGAATGAGAGAGACAAGAGAGAAAGGAAAAGTGTAAGCGAATGTAGGTAGTTGGGAAAGAAGAGAGAAAGACGGAGAAAGAGATGGAAAGAGAGAGACAAGATAAAGGAGAGATTGATAGGAAGCTCACAGGAAAATTTTTATAGGACAGTAATGAGTAAACCATCTCCTACTACGCTATTAAGGATTTCCGTATTTTCACGGAAAATTCTACGAAAACATATTCAGAGTTAAGATGTGGAACTTATTTCACTTTTGTTACCAACTTTTGATTACGCAGTTCAGATAGTGTGCCCGTCAAAATACATGAAGGAAGGGGCGAGTGACATTTTTCTAAGGTTGGTTTCAAAAGTGCTCGCTTTATCGTCAACAGTCTTTACAAACACTCAGAAAGTACTAGAAATAAAAAAAAAATTATGTGCGACTTTGAACGAAAGTACGTTTATCCCTAACTTTGTTCAGAGTCACAGACTGTAAATTTATTGCTATAGTCTACTCGCAGTTTCTTCACACTTTTCGAATCAAACCTTTGAAGAAAAAAAAAAAGCCATCCCATATTTGACGTGCTTGGTTGTAACCTAAATATATCTTGTATCACAAGCGTATTATACCTCTGTTAATGTAAAGATGCCATATTTTTGGTGAAATTGAACTTTCGATGTGAATACGTCTTTAAATTTGCGACCTAATGGGAGGCAATCCAGAAAATCCGATGATAACAAAATCGGGGGATACAATTTGGTATTGCAGCTCGGAATCTATCGTCTACATTCAACATACAATTATATCACTCAATTGCCAAAGGATCAAAGAATATGTTACATTGAGCGAGGACTGCGAATCATCGACCCCCGGGGGGGGGGGGGGTTCGTTTCGCCGCTTCTCATAACATCCGCGTAGTACATAACTTTTTTGACTAGGAGAAGTTACGGCACTCGTTTGAGTTTCAATCGTCAGCGCTCGTCAAGATCGGTCGATAGAGTGTATAAAACATTTGTGTGGCATGGTTATTCTGAAATTTCATGAGTTTAATAGAAAAAAATTAAGAAAACTTAACACAATTTCGGCCTATACTCGTCAAAATGCCAAATCGAAATACATGAATCGTGTATGGTTGGAAAGAGCACATCAAAAGGAATCCGGTGATACCCATACGATCGAGTGAAGCGGTGCCGGGAACGTAAAATAAACATCAAGGCGTCCGAGCGCGTCAACGTAGACGTATTCACGCAAAACAAACGGCCGTGTCCCCAACACAGCCAAACCCCAATTTTTTTCTTATATTTCATGCATAAATTATAACATTTCGTTTATAATTAATAGCAATTAAAATAGGAAGAAGTTAGGTGTGTTGTAATGCCTAGTAAGAAATAGTTGTCATGCAAAATATTATTACGCTGTGTGCGCACGAATGCGATGCATTGTCCTTTTGGTGTATTTTTTTATGCTTAGTTAAGCTCTGTTTGAATTTAGGCAAAGGGATATCCTAGCAGTAGAACTTTAGCAGGGTATCAGAAAAGTTGGAATTAATTGTGAATCGCCTGTAGGTTCTCAATCCCATACCGGGATGAAATATTTCCCATTTCAATCGCATTTATTTTTTATTTATAATGAAACACCTCCATAAACACAACTACTTGTTATTCGTCATATATATTTTACACACCGAAAATGTAAAATTAAAAACAGGGCTAACTAACAAATTTATGGAGGTGTTCTGCAAATTCACGAAAAATATGTATAAAATTTACGTAAGACCTTTTCCTAAACACATGTAGAAATGCTATAATGGGCGTATGAGGTGTAGATATCATTCGCGCTTTCTTAATGTATGTACAGCTGATGTGATGCACACTGAAAAGTGTGAGGTGGTATTCGAAATATGAATTACTAACTTATTACATGGGCATATTCGTATAAAATATGTTTGGCAGAGTGTCAGTGATTATAGGAAGATTTCCGGATAATTTCTGCCACTACTTTACATAGTTTCGTGGGAACGTTTTCTAAAGACTGTTCACGATAAAGTGAGAACTTTAGAAATAAACCTTAAAAAAAGTCACTGCCCCTACCTGCGTATATTTTAACGAGCGTCTTGAGTGACATGCGCCCATTAAAGTTGGTAACGATGGAGGAAAAGTAGTTCCGTATCTTAAGGTCGAATAAAAAGTGTTAGGTAACCATTTGTGATAACTTAAATTATTTCTTTCGCTTCTTTTTTTTTTAAGTGCATCGAAGTGTAAATATGAGAATATTTGTTCATGTTTGCTTTTTCAATAATTTTGTTGTTTCACTTGACCTACGCATGAATAAAGTGGTGAAGCCCATGACAACCTTAATCTTACATAAGGCGGAAGAATACACAGCGTGCATAAAGGTAAATCTTAAGCAAGGCTTTCAAAACTGCTCATTTTATAGTGAATAACCTATAAAAGTGAACAAATCCTTCAGCCCATTAGTGAGGAAGAATGCATGTCGGACGCCAGTGCTCGACTGTGATGTTCCGGTAGCAAATCTTGAGACACTAGGAACTCTGTTCAAGTCCACCCACGCCTTAACGTATGCAGGGAAGCCGTTCAGGAATTTAAATCCCTGGGAACTGATCAAATCCTTCATTCGTTCGCTCTTGGATAACCTTCCCGGGCACAAACTTATTTCTCCCTCCAGACTAAAATCCTCTTCTTTTTTTTCAAGCTACTGCAAGTCCATTACTGTTCCATCCCTTAAAGGCACAACGTGACCTCCTGTGTGGAAACCCTATGTGAAACAATTTATTTCCGTAAACTGCTGCAATTTTGTGTGACATGAAACACGATGCATTATGCACTCAGTTGCCTGTATGTTTAACTCATGTATTGGTTTAACTCTTTAAGAGCTGCCGATTACATGTTGGGTGGTCTGAATTCAACAGAGTGATTTAATACCGTAATGTTACGTACGTAATGTTTGAAAACACTGGCGACTACTTATCACTGCAGCCCAGCATTACGTCGGTAACTGTCAGTGTAAATTACTTAAATAAACAAGATGGATATTATATTGCATATTGTTAATTACTTAAATGAACTATATGGACTTTATATTACAGGCTGTGTTAAAGGGAAATGGGCACTTTATATTAAAATATACCGTTTTTTGGTGTTGAAAAAATTAGTCTTAATAATAAAAACAATTTGTAACAAAATTGTAAGAGGATTTTAGAATAACGGCACCCGTTTCCGTTCACGAAATTAATTCTCGCAAAAGCTCTAGAAATGAAGGATCGTTGCCTTAACAGCAGCTTTAATCTCTCTCCGCTCCTTATTCCGTTCCTTTTTTTTCTTCATTCTTACTCTGCGGCCAGACGCCAAAGGTCATGCCCCTGACCTCATTGCAAGCTGCAACACGCGCTACTCAGGTGCTAGTGGCGGTTGCATGCCTTCGGGCGCTCCCAGAGCTAATCTCTCCCAGCACAGTAGGGAGTAAGTAGAGGGAAGTAATATCTCCGGGGCCACTTGTTCCGCGAGCCCACGGCTAGGCAGTCAAGTCAAGTGCGCGCGCAGCTGCGTTTACCCGGGGGGGGGGGGTGGTTTCCAGTCCGGATTAGTTGGCACACCACTCTCTCGTACACACACTCGCAAAGTTGCCGCCGAGAGCCGGAGAAGACGGTAGTTCGTGTCAGAGATGCACGAGTCCTCGCGCCATTTGTACACAGTCAAGGACGTAAACATCCATATGGATGTAGATGCGAGTTAAAAAGGGGATTTTAAAAGAAGATGGAATGCCATTACGAATATAGCTACTTAACTATTTTCGCTGCAGTTCTTTGCGATTTTAACACATCCCAATGCTGAATTTTAGCAGGTAGTATGTTTTCAAGATTTCGTAGTTATATTATAATGTTATAATGATATAGCATTAGAGAAAAATGTACTTGTGGCACTACAATTTTGAAGATGCATGATGAAGAAAAATTGCATGGTCGGCTTGCGAAACCGTTACAATAGTTTTTACCCCTATTGCGAGATAAGTAAGGTTGGCTGGGTTATTATTTAATATACCTAATACAACATGCGACTATTACATACCTAAGGACGTGAAGGCCGTCTATCTCACCAGCCAAATGCAAAGAATAGGCCCTACTAGCAATTTAAGTATTATTGTGTGTGACATTTCCAAATGAAATTTAGGTCAAGTGTAAAAGTCGATCCCTTTTAAGCCATATTGATTAAGTGGCAATGGTAATGCCTTGTGATGAATCAAATTCTGTTGTATTATCACATGAACGTCAGATTAAATCATCGTCTGAAGTAAAGCAAATGAGCTTACTTAAATAATAGTGTTTACGTATCACGTAAAAGAGGACAGACTAAGACAGCATATATTTTTCGTTGTTAATTTACCATATTTATAATAAACCTTTATTTTTTAGAAATAGCCCTTGTACTTTTTGCATATGGCTTAGTGGGAAAAAATTATTGGCATGTTCACACAATCGTTGGCTTTGAAAAAGGAGAGCGTATTTTAACATGTAGCTCAAATGGAAATGTTCGCAATTGGTAGCACTGCTTTTTGTTTCCATTCAATGTGTAGTGTTAAGTCAAAAATGTAGCCGTAAAAAGAAATGTTTCTAAAATTTTCACTGACTCACATGATAAACGAATGAAATACGATGATACGAGTCCGTGTCAGTGTTAATTTTTTAACAGAAAGGGTTTAACGCAACGAGTAAAAAAAACGAACAAAGTACAAAGTTCAAAAGTGTTCAGTTAACTGTAAAGCTGGTATACGAAAATAGCCCTTTGAGATAAAAATAACAACATGAAGCCATAAAGGACTTGCAAAGCAAAAATAAAAGGAACGATAAAAATGAGCAATGATTAAAAACTGAGTAGAAGAGTTCACAAGGCAGGAACATGAGTTACAGCCCCACGTTTTCCAGCGGCCAGAGGAAAATGTTCCCTGCGCTTAATGAGCCGCGAAAACAGCAGAGTGAATAACTCCAATGCAGCGAGACACTTAATTGAGCGTGTGTTTATCTAACGTCTGCAGTACGATACAGGTCTGAGATCTGCAGACAACAGTGCTGTACCTCGAACTGTACTTACCTGGCGACCTTCTAAAAGGCGCCGATAGGGTGAAAATGATTAGGAAACAGCGGTTCACAATAATTAATTGTCTCATATATGTGGGATTGCACCTCGGCGGCTGTGCAAACTAAGGCGCCAAGGTCATGTTGCGAATCGGGCGGACGGGTGATGGTTCTCATACTAACACTGTATAAGTTACCAAGAGGTACGAATCCCGCTGTAATTAGGAGACGAACTCGCCTCCCATCTAGGCGAACCGGGTTCCAATCTCAGCGGGGTCGCTCCCCGATCTTCTCACGTGGGAATCGTGCCGGACGATGCCTCTGGTCGGGCGGGGTTTTTCTCGGCAAAGGCTGTTCACGATAAAGTGAGCACTTTTGAAATCAACCTTAGAAGGAAGTCACTATCCCTACCTGCATATGTTTTAACGGGCGAACTGAGTGGCAAACGCACAGTGAAGTTGGCAACGATGAATAGAAAGTAGTTCCATATCTTAACTTCGAATAAAAAGTGTCAGGTAACCATGTCTGACAATTTTAATTAGTTATTTCTATTTCTGTTGTTTTTAATGCATCGAAGTGTAAGGAATTTAAAGATTTGCAAAAAAAAAAAAAATTTTGTAATAATTTCACAGTTGCACTTGACCAACCCATGAATAAAGTGACGAGGTCCATGGCAATGTTAATTCTGCATAAGGCGGAAGAATACACAATATGCATACAAATAGATCTTAAGCAGGGCTTTCAAAAGTGCTCATTTTACAGTGAACAGCATGGAAATATTTTCCTTACTTCGTTGCCAATTTTATGGGCAGATCTTTTGCCTGTATTTCCTTTAAAATGTATGCAGCTGAAGACATGAGCATTTTTAAAATATTTTATTTAAGCATACTAAAATAACAGTGAAAGCAATTGGGATTTTGTGGTCAGAAACCATAGCTACATTCATAGCTCGTATTACTCTAAATAATGGCAGAAGAAAGAGTGTTTGGCTTTAGGAAAACCCATTAATAGCTAAGCCAATGGAAAATTCGTGGTTCATTAAATGTTAAATATTTCGTATGTTTACTTACTCAGTTTTGAAAAATATAGATGTGTTATTATAGTTAGTAAAATTCTGTAGGTAATTTACAAGGAGTTTCAAAGAGAAAGTTAATTTAATTTACGTTTCATCAGAGTGTAGTTATGTAAGTTGAAAGTTTTAGCATTTTAGGGCTGATTTTTTACCCTACACTTCTTCTTACTATGGGTCCTGTATTTCGCTCAGTGATAGAAATATGTCCTCGTTCCTGGGTTTCATTAGAAACTACTGCTCTGTAGCGTACTTAAAAGAGCTGGGGGAGATCTTGTGGTTTATTTATATTTAGCCCGGGGCACATACGTAAGCTTGCAAGCCATTCGGGTTCGCCATTAAGTCTGCATCCCGCTACCGTCCACATATTTTCTCATTATACAGTTTTGAAACTCATATCATGCTCTGATGGCTCGTTTTACATCTTTGGGATGCGGACTTACGCGACCAAACGCGATCAAAGATATTTATAAATCTGTTTATGGTTTAATTGCTGCAACTAATAATACATCTTGCGGCAGTTTTGTTTTAACGCTCCGTGACAAGGTCGTTACAGAGGTACAGGCCGAGATGAGGTTGACGTAGGAAAAAGACAAATAGAAAAATGGAGCACAGGGGGACGACACAAGGAAACATGAACAAATGAGAGAGGGTGGAGTTTGTATGCTTGCTTTTATTAACCGTGTTCGCCCTGGGCGTAGGAACATTCCCCTCCCCCTCTCCCCGTGCGTACAGTCGCCTCTTTACTTTGTTCGTAAGATAAAAGGCACTGAGCCGATAGAAGAACATATCGCTATCCTGCCTCTGAGTGCTTCGAACTATCTGCACACGTTTTTTCTACACTCTTGATGACTCTAAACACTGCAACTATGTCGTGCTACGTTGATGCCCGCGTCACATGTATCGTGCGTTTTTCACACCTCGCTCCTGATATAAGTTTAAACACCTATGAATATTCCATGAGAACTCCCCTTCCGGGCCTCTGGAAAGCTGAACACAGTCGTGTGAAACAAAGCCATTATATTTCTCCCTTCGCGGGGAATACTTCAAAGAGGTAGGCGGTGTGAAGGGCAAACATGCTCATGTTTGGCTCAGGTGTCTCGATGGTGTTCATTCATTTCTGTATTAAACTGTCGTCTGCTAACAGTGACAATGTAACTCATTTCAAAAGTTTTCTCTTTAAGTTTTTTATGGTTTCAGGCTCCAATCTGGTTGTTTTATACTTCGTCCATCTTGTGCAGTTATGTATCCAGATAAACATTTCAAGAGAATTATAATAAATTCCCCTTTATTTTAACCGTCATATTTTAAAATATTTACACTTGCGTCCAGTTGCTGTACTTTACATATAGCGCAATGACGGTGTTAAAATAAAATAGGGAATGTTACCCTTATCGGTAGGGGTAGGAACATTTCGCGAGTTCATTTTAGGACAAGATATACGTCAAACACGTGTGCGCTGAAGTTGACTTTGCGATTGCGTCGCAGTTTATTAGACACGCCCTGGATGTCTCTGATCCAATAGCAGACTCGTAAGGCAACAAGTAGCGAGTGCCACACTGCCAGGTGTGGAGTAACACTGGCCACTCTATTTGGGTAGCAGCCAATGAACAAACATCTGAGGCTCGAGTATACATATGACTGTGGAGTCTAGCGTACAGTTAATTGAACTCGTGAATTTTTCCTATGCCTACTTATCGGTTATAAGAACTGACGCTTGATATGCAATTTCAATGTTTGTAATACGTTCGGTTTTTGAAAGGGAAGCCTATAAAAATATGACATCTTCTTATGTTGTCCGAGGAAACAGTCTGGGACGAAAGTTCAAAATCGCTACATTTTGCAGTGTTTGAATACGCGTTTTCCCACGTGCGTCTACGAAATGAACACACACTTGAGGTGAGGCCTATTAAGTTCTTCTAAGACGTCGTTCACATTAGAAAAAAAAAACATTTCGCAGCACTCAAACATAGACAGAATTGGCTATGCACGTCAGGTACACACAAGAATACTCAAGGCCCCATGCATTCAACCTTGTTACACACTTTCCACCAAGAAGATAATACGTTCACCACTTAAGAGTGGGATGGACCCCTGCGTCCAAGGTCAAGAAGCGTGGGGAGCGATACGGGCGACACTATCACGCACGCCTAGCGCCTCATCGCTCCTACGCGCAAGGCGTGCAGTGTTTCCGTCGCGACGCTGTACCGTGCAAATTAGATCTGTAGCATAGGGGTTTTATTACACGCGATGAAAGCCCACAGATTACACTACGTCCGTATCTTTGTACTTTTCTCTTGCTGTTCAAGGAAACTGCACCCACGAGCTTTAAAAATGCGAAATTTTTTTCTCTTCGAGAATATGCTTAACGTGACAAATTGTTTTCTTTTAATCTTTTCTGGCGAAAAGTCGTATTTTCAGAATATTTATTTACCGAGGCACGCGTATTCGCGCAAACAACCGTTTCACAAAAAAAAAAAAAAACGCGGGGATCCATCCTACTCTTAAAAGTTCCATACACAACACGAACATTACACTCTAGCTCAGCTCAGGTAGGTATAGTCCATTCACGGTTTCTTCGGCCATTTTAAAACAAACCTTTGAAAAATCTCTCCATGTATGACGTGATTGGTTGTTTCCAACATATTCCATGTATCACAAGCGTTTTATACTTGTGTTAACATAAAAGTTACTATTTTTTTCCTGTTAAATTGAAATGTTATATATATTTTATCTATAAATTATATTATTTCATTTATAAATAATATAAATAAAAACGGCGAGAAAACGTGTGTTGGTAGCGCCTAGTAAGAAACAGTTCTTATACAAAATACTGTTACAACAGAGTGCGCACGAATCCAGTGCGTCGTCCCTCTGGTGTAATCATCCAGACTTAGTTAAGCGTAGTTTGCACGAGGCGGGGAAATATCCTGGAAGTAGGGGAAGATAAATTGGGGGGAGGAATGGGTTAGAGTCGGCCATGGCCTTTGTTAGGGACCCAACCATGGAAGGCCGAAATCAGGATGGCCGGACCTGGAATCGAACCCGTGTCCTCCCGAATGCGAGTCCAGTGAGTTACCACTGCGCCACCTCGCTCGGTCGCTGGTTCAAAGCCTGCGCTTAGTGGCAATGGCGCACTCGATGCGCGCTGGCAGTGTAGCCCTTATCGCTCACGCTCTTCTCGGCCTCAAACGCGGTTAAATTGCAGGCTGATCTCTTAAATTAAAACGACGCGTCTCTCTATCAGCTTCCTTTGTTATTGAAGTCCTTGAGTGTGTGAGTGAAGTGGTTTCCGCTACTCTTAACATCGAGGTCTCGAGAGCCGATGAGGGTGAAGCGGAGGTGAGTACGGAGCAACGTAGGAACTAAAGGGCGGGAGAAACGGGAGATCTACTTAAAAAATTGTATTATTAAAATTAATAGCGAAATTTATGGGGCTTCCTTAGGGAAACGTCCAACATGGTATACAGAAATATATATCATTAAAATTAGATTGACAAAAGACATGCAAGAAGAGTTAAATTTACTCCCCCCACCCCCCTTATATTTCTCTCGATGTTATCTCTTTAATATACCCGAAAGGAGTACTTATGTTTGTTAAGTTGGTGGATCAAATGTTTATGTTGGCCAACATGCTTGCACTTGTGTGTGTGTTGCATGTAACAGGAAGTTGTTGTCAGTTGCGATAGTGCATTGCGCTTAGTTGTAACCGGAAGTTGTTTATCGCCCGGAAAATCCGGGAGCGGTGCCCGCTGGGAATCGAACCCGGTTTACCCAGATGGAAGAAGAGTAGCCTAACCACTAGACGACCGCGGCTCTTGAAATCTTTGAGTCGTAGCCGCTTGTTAACCCGTGATCTTGCGATAACCTTTGATGTTTGACGCTCGATGTGAAAGTGGTGTGGTTATCCCAACTGCCACAGGAGAGCGCCTCGTTCGACCTCGGCGCTGTTCGTTGCCGACACCCGAACCTATAGTCTATTCACGGTTTCTTCACACTCTTTGAATCAAAACTTTAAAAAATATCCCCATGGATGATGTGTTTAGTTGTTTCCTAAATATGCCATGCACGACAAGCGTTTTATACTTCTGTTAAAATTAAAGTATCTAATTTTTCGTTAAATTAAAATTTTACCTTCATTTTATTTATAAATTTTAATCATTTATGTATAATAAACACGAAGGAAAACAGTGAGAAAACATGTGTGTTGGCAGCACCTAGTAAGAAATAGTTCTCATGCGAACAATTATTACAACTAAGGGCGCACGAATTAGTTGGGTCATCCTTTAGTGTTAGTTTCTATACATAGTTAAGCTTATTTTGCACGAGGCGGAGGGATATTCTGAAAGTAAAACTTTAGAAGGGCTTCAGAAAAGATTGAAGTAACTGTGAATGGATTATAGTCTGAAGAGTGTTTTTTCTTAATAAGCATTTTGAGTGCACGTTTGCTGATTTCCCGAAAAAAGAGCGCATCGCAGTTCGAGTGACAGATAGACGGCCGCCTTAAGGACCGTGTTTTGTAAATAAACTGTATATTACCGTAAAAAATGTGAGCGTACCCCTTCACCGATTGGCTGCGGGAGGCTCTGCGAATTTTCCCTTCTGTATTCCTAAGTATTCTGTGTCCATATCGTGAGTTTCATTGTCTGCCTATCATAGTGTGACCAGATTTTTTTTATACATGAAGCAGGACGTTATTGGAAATTCAATTTATAATAAAAGGAATGGTAGTAGAGAAAATGCAAACTTAAGTGACTGAAAATTTAAAAAGCCTACACCCAGGATGTAAATCAAAATAATTACTGCAATTTAACTGTTTGTGTACAAACACTAGAAGAACAGTTTAATATGTTTAATCCTTTGAAACATATTTTTCGTCCGAATGAATGGCACGCAAACAAGTTTAATTTTGTAAAACTAGTTCATGAAACTCGCTGCACGTGTAAATAATATAAATGTTCAGTGGTTGTTCGTGTGTAAAGCAGGACTTCTCGCAGGACATTTAGTTAAAGAAGGACATTTCAGGACTATAATTGATGCTTCGCATCCCGCAGGACAGTACTTAAAAAAAAAAAAGGACTGTCCCGCGAAAAAGCAGGAAGTCTGGTCATCCTAGCCTAACATGAACGACTGTGTCAGGACTGTTGTACTGCAATGCTGCCACACATCTGCGTGTTAGCCTCAGAACAAGAGCAGGGTGCAGATAGATATAGGCTATTCACGGTAAAGTGAGCACTTTTGAAAACCCTGTCATTTGGAATAATAGTCAATAAATGTGTTTTATTGCAGCGTTAACCTCCGAGTGCGGGGAAGAATATATGCACTGTGTATGTTACATGGCAAAACTTATTCAAAAACGTGGTTGAAGGATAAAAAATGTCTGAAAGGAAAAAGAAACTGGGTCTTCAAAAATTCTCACTTTACAGTGAACAGCCTATAGCACTGTGGACAAAATGCATAGTTTATTTAATTTTTATTCTGGGCGAAGTTTGCCTCTTACTTCAAATGCCAACGTTTTGGACTACATCATACCAATAGCTCATGTTCAGTGCATACACATGCATGATAAAAATTGTTAAGATAGTTAGTTGTTAAGATTAAGTTACACTTTAACTAGACTACCCACAAATGTCCATTCAGCCCTAAGAGCACATTTTCAGAAAATCAATAAATTTATTTATCTTGTCTCTGACTCAAAACAAACATGTCTGAGAGTTTGGAAGTAGTTGGAAATCACGTGATGGATTGCGATAACTCGTTTTATTTCCTCCTTATCTGTCACTGTCTGCCTATGATAACGTATTTCCTATTTATCTCTATCCGTCTTGCGCTCTCCTCTCTCTCTCTCTCTCTCTCTCTCTCTCTCTCTCTCTCTCTCTCTCTCTCTCTCTCTGTCTCTCTCTCTCTCTCTCTCTCTCTCTATATATATATATATATATATATATATATATATATATATATATGTGTGTGTGTGTGTGTGTGTGTGTGTGTGTGTGTGTGTGTGTGTGTGTGTGTTCTATTTTCTTTTTTTCCAAATTTGTGAGACGCTTAGCGCCCAACTTCATTACTGAAGTCATATTGATTTGTGGAGAGTTTATTACAGAACTATCTGCCGCAGCAACAATCCAAATAATCCTGGGTTCGAGTTAAAGGTCCTGTCTTATTTTAGTAGGAACACAACTGTATTTCCAGCATCAGATATAATCATAGACCGTACCACCACAGAGTATAGGTAAGTATATGTAGTTCACGGTAAAGTGAGCACTTTTGAGGCCCTTGTTACTTTTTTTTTCCTTTCAGCCTGCTTTTATCCCTAAACTTAATTTCTAAGTGAATATTGCTTTGTAAGCAATAAACAGTGTGTGTATATTCTACTGCAGTTGGAAGTTCACGTCTAAGGCTAAAATAAAATACAGTTTTTGACCATTATTCCAAATGAGAGAGTTTTGAAAAGTGCTCACATTACCATGAACAGCCTATACACAGTTTAAACTACCAGTTGCCCTCTTACCCCGCGAGATACAGCAACAGACGCCTGAAAAATGTATTCACTATTTTAAGAATAAAATACTTTTACCAATTTGAATTTAATCAAACTGCATTACTAATTGGTTAGAGAAAGTATACAGAAGAGTCAAAGCATTTGTGTACAAATCAGTTTTCTAACCTCATATACAAACCACGCCGTTTTCTCTAGACGTGTAGGCGGCAGTGTTGCAGTTCAATGTTGGGACACGGAGATTGGTTGTGCGCAGCCAGCGAGATCGGTCTACCTCATCTATAGTCTATGATTTGCCCTGTGGCACTACGACAGTTCGGAATAGGGATGTTGATATAGGAAAAAAAATTATAAGTATTTTTGCATTGGTTATTCATAAAAGTATGGTTTTACGAAACGTTACTCCGAAAGAAAATATAGATTTTCAATATATATGTGAATCCGATATTTTACGCATTAAAGGTATTGACAAAAGTAAAACTGTTTGGAAATAACATGCTGTATTCAGGACGCGTTCATGTTGCCAAAGTAAAGACATTAATTTTTCAATCAATTTTTTGTATTCAGAACAGAGCTTTCTATAAGAGCATTTTAAAAATATTTGTTTCCGAATACCGGAAAAAGATACTGATTTCGATAGAATATCGACGAATTATATCGATATATCGTTGATATAATATCGTCAGTTCGATATATCTGTATTTTTTCATAACCCCTAGATCGGAATGTTGGCATTACTGCCGACCTCCAACGATATTTCTGATAGCTCCACCAAGCCACTCGAAACTTGTCCGTATATTAACAAAAGTCTCTTTGGTAAAAACATTTCTTTTTCTCATCGTGCGTAATAACAAACGGAGTCGCGGATGTTGAAACGAGCGTGGAGATGAAAAACAAAAGGAACGTCGATGGAGGAACAAGAAGCTCTCAGAGGGAACGTTGGGGCGATCGGGTGGGTAGTAACGCATTATGCAGGGAAAACACGATGTTGGCGAACAACGACGGTACTAGCTTTATGTGAAAAGGAATGGAGGGTGGTGGGAGGAACAGCAGTGTGTTTGTGTTGTCAGCCTGAGAGACTACACTACCGCTGGGAGAAAACCACTTTCGAGATGTGAACCGTCGAAGGAGGAGTTTCGTTCAAACAGTTACGTGCGCTGCGGGTGTAGAGTTTTTTTTTTTGGGGGGGGGGGGGGGGGAAGTTGCAGAACTTGTGATAACAGAGGAAGCTACTGTAACCGCGCCAAACTCATGCTCCAAACAACCAGGTCGGATTTGTTTTGTTCCTGCGTTCGTCCAGATGGGGCCGCGGTGTTCTAGAGGTCGGAACGCTCGCCTCCCGCCGGGGTTCGATTCCCGGCGGGGGTCGCCGCCGGATTTTTCAAGACCTCGATGTTAACAGCCGGCCAAATCTCAGCCACTCGACTCTGTTCCGTTCGCCAAGACCATTGTTCGCAAGTGAAGGATTTTTACCAGTCCGTTCAGCTCGCAGTTGATTCATAATGTCAACTAAGCAACCATAAAAATATTAAAATTCGCGCCCGTTAATGCGTATGCAAGTTGTGAAAATTGACTGAAAGTACAGAAATTTTGTAATGAGTGAATTGGTAGGGCAGTAGAAATATAAACCTTGGAGCTTTTATAGCGGCCCCTCTCTTGTTCTAAACATATCATAAAAAGAAATGGTGTAGTAATATAATCTTCTATGAGTGGAACATATTCCCGATATAGCCCATACACTGTTACTTCCAACTTTTCTGAGGCCCTGCTAAAGATTACTCCGCCTGATGCAAACAAAGCTTAACCAAGTAATGAAAATTACGCCAAAGAGACAACGCACCGCATTCATGTGCACTCTGTTTAATTATCTTTTCCACGAAGACTATTTCTTACGAGACATTAATTAGCAACACACCTATCTCCACTGACTTTCTTTATATTAATTGTAAATGAAATATTATAATTTATAGATAGAATATAAGCAAATGTTCTGTTTAACTAAAAATAAGCTATTCTTGTGTAAACACAATTATAAAACCTTTGTATACACTGTTCGCTGTAAAATGAGCACTTTTGAAAGCCCTGCTTAAGATCTACTTGTATTCACGTTGTGTATCCTCCCGCCTTACGCAAGATTAACATTGCCATCGGTCTCATCACTTTATTCATGCGTCGATCAAAGAGCAAATTGTGAAATTATTAGGACAGTAAACATTTTACAAATCTGCTTTTTTTCACACTTCGATGCATTAACAAGAAAAACCAGAAAGCGAAAGAAATAACTTAATTTATCACAAATGGTTACCTAACACTTTTTATTCGTCGTTGAAATATGGAACTACTTTCCCTCCATCGTTACCAACTTTACTGGGCGCATGCCATTCAATGCGCCCGTTACAATATATGCCAGTAGAAGCAGTGACTTTTTCCTTAGGTTGATTTTCTAAAGTGCTCACTGATCAGACCTTATGCAGACGGCCTGCCTGATCACACCTTTGAACATTAAAGCAGGACGCGAGCGGAATTGCAAACAACTCATTGCGAAAAGAGCCAGGTGCAGAAATCCCCCTCCACCGGCCAGCAATCGGGGACGAGTTTGCCAAACAACGCGCCGATATAGGCCAGCTGGGCGCGTCGTCTTTCCTCATCAGGCCACCACCAACAGAAGAGTACGGAGATGGGGATGTCCGATCGCCGATAGCTGCCTACCAGAACAGCCTCCGGAACCATGATTAAGGTGGAGACATTCCAGTTAGTTTGTTATAGCAGTGGCTGTTGTAACTATATCAAAACAGGTTAAATGTGTAATGTATTCATAACAAGCTCCCCCGAGGAATTAATATTAACTTGATATGATATTGCGTGCTCGTCACGTTAACAAACCCCATCATTCACAGAAGTGTTCTGCCGAATCATCTTACATTATTCAGCTATGACCCTAACCCTTTCTTGCGTATGACCACTATAGGCTGTTCACGTTAAACTGTGCAATTTTTAAGGCTCTTTCAGCAGGCGTTTATCGCCAATAAAGACATTTTACTACATATCTACGCGTTAATTTTTGTTAGTGGTGAAATGTATACACTGTTTTAATTAGTGACATGGCCATGTTTATACTGAAAAGTGACAGAAAGAGAGAAATCTGATGAAAATAAAATTTCAGCAGGGTTTTAAAAACTGTTCACTTTATTGTGAATCACCTATATATGCAGTTCACGGTAAAATGAGCACTTTTGAAATCCTTGCTTAAGATCACCTTATATGCATGTTATGTATTCTTCCGCCTTATATAAAATTAACATTGCCATGAGCCTCGTCACTTTATTGACGCGTCGGTCAAGTGAAACTGTGAAATTATTAGAAAAGTGAACATTTTATAAACATGCTAATTTGTACACACCGATGTATCAAAAGAAATAAAAAGTGAAATAAATAATTTTAATGATTACAAATGGTTGCCTAACACCTTTTATTCGACGTTAAGATATGGAACTACTTTCCGTCCATCGTTACCAACTTTTACCGGGCGCATCGTTGAAGTATATGCAGACACGGGCAGTAACTTTTTTCTAAGGTTGATTTCAACAGTGCTCACTTTATCGTGAACAGCCTTTAGCTATAATTCATAACAATAGGAAACAAGCAATCACGTCAAACATGGGGAGATTCTTCAAATATTTGATTCGAAAAGCTTGAAGGAACTGCGGATAGACTGTACCTCATGTTCAGTCAACGTTTCCCGACCACGGCTGTACACCGCTAAGTGCGTAAAACTTCTCTTTACAACTTTGCTCAAAATAAAACGAGAGCAGATGTCTGTGACGAGCCCCGCGGTGAGATGTTAATTAAAGTGCAGCTTCGGCAACGGACAGGACAATCTCCGCAAAGCGTCCACGATGTTAGGCCGTTGATCAAGACTCCAATTGCAAAAAAAAAAAAAAACTATTTTATTTATACACCTGGCAGCCAATGCATTACTTACTTTCCTGCGATATCTAGAATCCCGTGATAATGTCACTATCGAGATGAGATGGGGGCAAGAAAAACTCTAATGCAGTTTAAATTAAAGGTAAATTGACAGTTCGATTTGATCATTTAATATATGTTACATTCTCTTTAAGTGTAAGAATAATGTTTCTAACGCAAATAAATTATACTTTTAAAAAAGGAAATTGTAACTATATATGTAAAATTTTGCATAAGTAGTAATAAAATAAATAACATGTATCTAATGTAATATACACTTTTATGAACATAAAAAAAATTTACCGCACATTGTCTTACATAAGACGACGGATATCATTGCGCCGTAAAATTGCAAAGGGAAATATCAAATACGAGATTATTAAAGACGCTGGTCGCCGAGATAATTTGTCTATAGGCTGTTCACGATAAAGTGAGCTCTTTTGAAATAAACCTTAGAAAAAATCACTGCCGGTGCCTGCATATATTTCAACGGGCGCACCGAGTGATATTCGCTCAGTAAAGTTGGCAACGATGGCTGAAAATTAGTTCCACATCTTAACGTAGAATTAAAAGGTGTTAGGTAACTATTTGTGATAACTTATATAATTTCTTTGGCTTTCTGATTTTTTTTTTTTTTTTTATCCATCGAAGTGTAAAAATGAGCATGTTGGTATAAAGAATTTACTTTCCTAATAATATCACAGTTTCACTTGGCTGACGTATGAATAAAGTGATGAGGCCCATGGGAATGTTAATTTTACATAAGACGGAGAAATACACAACGTGCACACAAGTAGATCGTAAGCAGGGCTTTCAAAAGTGCTCATTTTGCCGTTTCCTCGCCCATAGGGCACAGGTGCAAGGTGAGCGATACGGGCGACACTAGCACGCACGTCTAGCGCATCATCGCCCCTATGTGCCAGACGTACAATTTTCCGTCGATTCGCTATTCTATGCAAGTTAGGAATGTTGAAATAATATCGATACATCTAAATGACGATATTATGTCATCTATATATTTCAACTGTTCTTTATCAAAATTAATATATTATTCCTGGCGTAGAAAATAAATATTCTTAAAATGCTCTTTTAAACAGCTCTGTAATGAATACAAAAAAAAATTATTTTAAAAATTACTACGTTTATTTTGGCAACGTGCATCAGAAACAGGTGCCACATCTTTCTGTAATGCGTTGTGTCCTCAGTATGTAATATTCCAAGCAATGTTACATTTGTCAATGTCCTTTAATAAATAAAATGTCGGGTTTCTATGTAATAAAAATCGATATTTTTCTTACGGTATACTGTTTTGTAAAACATACTTTTAAATACCAAATATAACTAACATCGGTACTTTTCGCTATATCAACATCCCTAATGGCAATTTATGTAACAGTGGGACCTCACTGAATGCTATGAAAGGCATCAGATTTATCTACGTCCGTATGACTGAGCTCTTCTACTATCTCATAAAACACTTTGAACGTACTAGGTTAGCAAAATCATACGGGCTTAGATAATTGATTTTTGACTTTTCTGGCGAAAAGTCGTATTCAAATAGAACTTCAGCGGGTCTTTATAAAAGTTTTTAAGTATCCAGGAATGGACTATACAAGCCGATGATAAGTGAGTACAGGCTGTTCACTGTGAAATGAGCACATTTGAAAGACCTGCCTAAGATCTTCTCGTATACACATTGTGTATTATTCCGCCTTATGTAAAATTAACATTCCCATGGACATTGTTCATCACTTCATTCATTCGTCGGTCAAATGAAACTGTGAAATTATTAAGAAAGTAAATACTTTACGAATCTGATTTTAAGTTATTACAAATGGCTACCTAAAGCTTTTTATTCGACGTTAAGATATGGGACTATTTGCCATTCATCGTTACCAGCTTTACTGCGCGAATGTCACTCAGTACTTCCATTAAAATATATGCATGCAGAGGAAGTGAATTTTTTCTAAAGTTCGTTTCTAAAGTGCTCACTTTATCGTGACAAGCCTTTAAATGTTTATGTACAAAATTGTTAAAATATATAGTACAAAAGTTCAAGTTGCGTCCCAACTGGACATCGCACAACTGTACACATGGCACGTAGAGCACATCCGGTAACGTAACCATGCGTTGAAGAAGACCTTTACACTCCCTCCCACGCACGCACTCCGAGGCCAGCATACCTGTCGCTTGAACCCCTTTGCAATTTGCTTGAAGTCCGCGTTTTTTATACCGGGCTAGTAAACGGTTTTCCCAATGGAAATGTCTGAGAAAACCACGTACTTTACTCCACTGATACGAATAATGATCAGGCCTTAGCTGAGCGGGCCTGATTGAACACACCTTCCCATATTTATCCAGGACATGGGCCGTGGTTGCAATAACACCTTGAGAAAGACAGTTGCAGAAACCCCTTCCACCGACCAGTAAACGGGACCCAAAAATATTAAACAACGTGCCCGATATAGGCCAACGTAACACTGGGAGCGGCGTGTTTTGTCGTCGGGCCATCGGAACGAGAAGACACTGAAGATGGGTATGTCCGGCCGTCGACTTCCACCATCTTAATCAGCCTCCGGAATCATGAACAAATTGGGGACTCCCCAATTATACTTTACTCAGAATGTGACTGGTTAAATCTTTATAATTTAATATAAATTATACACTTCGGTACATTTATATAGCTCCCACCAGGCATACTTCATAATGTTTATATTGAAATAATATTGTACAAGCTTAGTGTTAAATAAACCCCTTTTAAATGGTGCTTATTACATAACTATTCTTAATAACTTGCACTGCCCCTATAGCCCTGGTAAGGTATGATGAACCATAAATCATACCATAACACGACGAAGATACAGTATTTTTAACACATGTACACTGTAAAAAATTATGGTAAAATTACCTAACAACCGTAAGGTTAATATTCGCAAACTTGTGTGGGAAACATAGTTTTACTTACATGTAAGGTAAAAATACTGCACTGTGGAGTAAAATTCACGTACATGGCAGTGAAAAATATCCCGTAAATCGATGGGAAAATTACCTTACGACGTGTGGATCTCCTAGTCGATTTGTATTTATTTGAAAATCTTTATATATATATATACCTTAACATTAATATGTACTGTCTAGTCATACAAGCTGTCCGGCATGGCTCTTTATATGTAAGGTATAATTACCACACTCTGGAATAAAATTCACGTACATAGCGGTGGAAAATCCCATAAATGGATGGGGAAAATTACATTACGTGGCGTGCATCTCTTCAACATTCCCTTAACAGCTAAGCGGGAGGACAGGCGGAAGAAAAAGTCCTTTAACACACCAATATTCACTCGCGGTATCATGTTGTCGCCGTGGTGTAATGGTTAGGCGTCGGCCTATCGAGTTAGAGGTCCACGGTTCGCGCAGACCCAGCAGTAAGTGTTGAGAATTTTATAGTTGAGGTTTCGGGTACTATTCTTCATAAGATATATGTAAAAAGTAAATTTTACAGTATTAAGAGCCCGTGTATTTTTTATTATAATTTTATTATACAATATAATTAATATTACCTTAATTATATGGGATTTCCCCCACTTTTGTCAGGAATATTTTCCGTACGATTAGGGAATAGTAACTTACTTGTTATGTACATTTACTCCACATTTGATACGTAATTTTTCTTTGCATGTCGATATAGTTAGCTTCCCTTACATGTAAGGGAATTTTACCTCGAATTTTTTTTACAGTGTAAGAAATATCATTTCGCAGCCCTCCAACATAGAGAAAAATGGCCCTATCAAACATTGATGTATCTCATACAATACTAATAGGATACATGCGAAAGTAGGACAGACATCAGCAGAGAAATTTTCTGCGGACTCCACAAATGAAATTATAAAACAATCGTCGCTTATAATCCCATAGTTGAAAGCTACTAAACGAAGACTCTCCAGTTCAGTATCTCGAGGGCTCGCTGCAGTTGAACAAAACAAAACCACAACCATGCCCTTATCCATGGCTACAGCCACAATAAATTCTCCTTGCTACACTTGACATGATAAAGTCGAATGTTTCGTTTCTTTTTAGTCAAGGATTTCACTTCCAAACGAGAACTCTTTGCGAAGTAGTTTTTTTTTTTAAATTTGGATAACGTGTTACAATTTGATTTTTTTTTTTTTTTTTAATTTTAGAAACATGTCGCTTTTAACTTTCCCTCTATTTCGCCTATCTTCTCCTTTATTTTGATTTTTTTTTTTCAGTCTACACAGAAAAGGATATATGTATTGAAGGAAATATGAATAAAAGTGAAGTGAATACCAATTTTTATTAACATATGTTTGTAATATTGATTACGACATGTACAGTACCAGAGTTTTACTGTGATTGGCTATGAGATTCTCGCATATGGAAGTAAGTAAATCGCTACGTTGTAGCAAGGCAGTTGATTTGTCTATGGTTATGCGTGATCGTAACAAACGCTACTATACAGGTTATTATATTTTACTGTTATTGGTATCGTTAAGGTTATTTAAATCGCACCGTGGCCTTTACGGGTATAGTTGATGTTACATTAAATGCGCCGACAAACATCGCCCTTAAAGCTACAGCTATTATATGCATCAATGCAATAAACTTTTAACTAGACTTATATTTAGCAAACGAGTCCATTCAACCTTATATATTTGTATTGGTTTTTTCGTAGGCCTGCTTAATATCTATGAGATAAAATATTTGACAGAGAAACAACGCTGCTTCAGATATTTTACCCTAACGAGCTCTGAAAAGCTGTAGGCTATAGTTTACACGCAGAGCCAACAAAACAGGCTTTATTTATCGCCGTTAAAAAATGTTCAGAAACAGCAGAGTTTACATCTGAAACTAAGAATCCTTTAGGTTGGAATTTCGGTATGAAAATTGTAGCATTACACTTGCAAGTTTTCGCGAACCAAGTAGAGTAGATGTTGACAAATGCAGGTTGACGGGAACTTACGTCATAAGTAGAGACGTACAAAATTCGCGTCATTTTTCGGTGAGAGGATAGACTCCACTGTACTATAAAAAAAGAGAGGCACAGTCCGTGGATTTATTGGCCGCTGTACTTTGATCAACGTCACCTACCTGCCTGATCTCCTTGAAAGGGATTGGCCACTCCACCACCGATCTAATGTTATTGGCTAGAGATTTCTCCGAGGCGTGACAGACATACTTATAGCCAATGCCTGAAGTCGGTCAAACACACAGTAACGTGGAGTCCAGCCTGTCCTTAAATAACAACGCGAATTCTGCACGTCTCTAGTCATAAGAATACGGTGACAACGCTGCTGAATTTAGGTTGCTTAGGTGTTCAGGTTGACGGCTCATGTAAGCGTTCAGCCACTCACAACACAAATAAACGTGACGTAAACACGTGCGCATGATGTAGAAGAAAAGTGCTGTGATGAATTTAAAATGAATGAATGCTGCCAGAATATTCTAGCAATCAATAATTGCATCGTAAAACCTAAATATATATTTTATATACATATGAAATTTTAACGGAGCTAAATCAAAACCGCTACTTAGTACACACTTATAGAAAACTAATTTTAATTTCGAAAATTTTGAAATTATAATATACATATCTTTCAATGATATAATTTTACAAAAAAAATAAACTTTGCTTACGTGGGGACTACCAGGTCTCGTTGTATTTTAGGAGCCCATTGACACCAAAACAAACTAAACAAAACCTACAGCCAATTCTTAACAAATTCTATGTACACTACAGTCCGAACGTTACAATTTTTAAGCCACTGTGCGAAAATCGTACTGTCTGAAAAAAAAAATTAATTTGTGTTTAATCGTTTAGGAATTACTAGGGATATGAAAATTTCGCGAGTTCAATGACCTGTATGCTAGACTCCACATTTCTTTGTATAGTCGACCCTCAGATGTTTGTTCATTGGCTGTTGCCCCAGTGTTACCCCACATTTGACAGTGCGGGATTAGCTTCTTGTTCCCTTGCAAGTCGGCTATTGGAGCGGAGTCGTCCAGGGCGTGTCTAATAAACTCTGATCCAATTGCAAAGGTGGCTTCGATGTACACGCGTTTGAAAACTATCCTGTCCTGAAATTTTCCCCATCCCTAGGAATGACTTTGGCAGCAGCAGCGACCACCCAGTGGGACGGAACAACGGGTAAATGCTGCAGCTGACAAGAACTCTCGAGAGGAGCGCAGCCTGCAGCAGAGGGAGAGAGGGCGGGAGCCACGATCACCGCGCAGTGTTGTCGGTACGCGGTTGGCACGACTGTGCCACGACGCGGGTCACGTGGACCTTTAAGATCACTACGCCGGTCGCAGGGCAGAAGTGGCTGGCGTTTCCTCTGACTCCATGGGCGAGGGAAGTTCCCTAGAACATAATAACCGAACAGGAACGCCATCACAAAGTAGCTTTAAAAATCCCCTGCTAAAGATTTCTGACTGTGGCAGGGCAAAGAGATAAGCAAGACAAGTCCAAAAGTTGAATTTAAAGAGTAAGGAGTACATCTGAAGATATTGAAGTTATTTATTTTGCTGTCTGTTTTTTTTTAAGCATAAAAATGTAACAATTAGCAACTTTATAAAACACTAACTTTGCTAATAATGACACAGTTTTACTTGATTGGCGCATGAATAAAAATATCAGGTCCATGACAATGTTAATTTTGGCGGAAATATACACAATTTGCAAACAAGCAGATCTTATGCAGGGCTTTCAAATGTGATCAGTTTACCGTGAACAGCTTGTAGTGATCCATTATTTGTACTGGAGTTGTAACGTAGTAAATGAAAATATATAAGAAAAATTAATTTGGCTACATCCATGCACTTGCAATACCCGTTTTTTTACATTAAAAAAAAAATACAAACGTTAGTATATCAAAGCAAATTGTTCGAGTGGATACTTAAGAATATAGGATCATACTGCAATTGCTACCTACTTATAATCATATATGTTTGTATGAAGTACATGTGATAATCCCCACCATAAACCGGATATAAGGCAGACTTTCGTGTAGTTTTTAATGTCTGCGACATTAACTGACGATTAGCCAATAGCCGCCAACAGTACTGTCATAATCATGGCTTGAAACAGTGATGTGCCGTTTATTTTTATTGAGTGCACCGTGATAACGTCTTCACTGCATTGAAATTCGTGAAAGGAAAGTACCGATTTTTTAAATAAAAATTGCGTAAAAGACGTGGATTGGCAGATAGAGAACCACACCAGACGTTCGATGTTCGCATTCGGAAATAGGCTAGTATACTCTATTAAAGGCTGTTCACGATAAAGTGAGCACTTTTGAAATTAACCTTAGGAAAAAAAAAGCAGTTGTTCATGCCTGCATATACTTCGAAGGGTGCACTGAGTGACATGCGCCCGGTAAAGTTGGTAACGATAGATGGAAAAAAGTCCCATATCTTCACGTCGAATAACAATTTGTGATAATTAAAATTATTTACTTCGCTTTCTGTTTTTTTTTACTGCATCAGTATGTAAAAAAAGCAGATTTTTTAAATGTTTATTTTTCTAATAATTTGACAGTTCCACTTGACCGACTCATGAATAAAGTGCCTAGGCTCATAGCAATATTCATTTTACATAAGGCGGAAGAATGCACGACGTACTTACTATTAGATGTTAAAACCAGGGCATTAAAAATGCTCATTTTACCGTGAACAGCCTATAGCGGTTTTTATCACACTTTTTAAATCAAACCTTTGGAAAATCACCCCATGTAATAAGTGTGTAGATATTTTCAATATATGCTATGTATCACAAGCGTTGTATTCTAGCATTAACACAAGTACCTTATTTTTGGTAAAATTTATCTGTTATTTACATTTTATAAATAAATTTGCAATATTTCGTTTATAATTAATACCAATTAAAACAGTGAGGAAATAAGTGCGTTGGTAATGCTTATAGGCTGTTCACAGTGAAATGAGCATTTTTAATGCCCTGCTAAAGATCTACTTGTATGCACGTTGTGTAATACTCCACCTTATGTAAAATTAGAATTTGCATGGGCTTCATCTATTTATTCGCGCGTCGGACAAGTGAAACTGTGAAATTATTAGAATAGGAAATACTTTACAAATCTGCTAATTTTTACACTTTTGTGCATTAAAAAAAAAACAGAAAGCGAAAGGAATAGTTTTTAAGTTACCACAAATAGTTACCTAACACTTTTTATTTAACGTTAAGAAGAACTACTTTCCATCCATCATTACCAACTTTACTCTACGAATGTCACTCAGTGTACCCATTAAAATATATGCATACAGGGGCAGTGAATTTTTTCTAAGGTTAATTTCTAAAGTGTTCACTTTATTGTGAACAGACTTTAATAATAAATAGTTATCATGCAAAATATTATTAAAATGAATATCCATGAATGCAGTGCGGTGTCCCTCTGGTAAAATTTTCTAGACTTAGTAAAGCTATTTTTCATTACGCAGAGGAATTTCCTAGAAGTAAATCTTTAGCAGGGCTTCAGAAAAAAAATTGCAAATAACCATGAATGATTTTAGTCTATGGTTAGGGATAGGGACATTTCGCGAGTTCATTTCAGGACAAGATAGACGTCAAACACGTGTACGCTGTAGATGACTTTGCGATTGCGTCGCAGTTTATTAGACACGCCCTGGATGTCTCTGATCCAATAGCAGACTCGTAAGGAAACAAGTAGCGAGTGCCACACTGACAGGTGTGGAGTAACACTGGCTACTCTATTTGGGTAGCAGCCAATGAACAAACATCTGATGCTCGAGTATACATATGACTATGGCCGAGAAGCGACGTGATTTTTCCGAAGAAACTTTCCCTGCTAGAACTTTTTTTTTTTTTTTTTTTTTTTTTTTTTTTTTTCCGTGGCCGGGCCAACGAATCGGCCTGCCGAGATTTCCTAGGCGGTAAATCCTCCGGGAGAGATGTCGCCCCGTCTGATTTGCCCCGCTTGAAAAGCGACGCGTGACGCGCCTTGGGGTAAGCCAGTATTAATGAGATGCAAAACGCGTTCCCTTTTACCACAGCTTTCTTCAGCGCGATCTGATCGGCGCACGCGAGTGAGCGAACGACCCACACGGAGCTATCGCGATCGGCCGACACGCTCGCGTCGGTCACGAATCGCGCGAGATATGTATCGCACACACCGACATCGAGCATCAGTTGGCGTTCATTCCATAGACGCGAGGTTAGCAACGCTTGCCCTATACATATTGGAAATGTTTAACCCTTTGCAGTTTTCGCCGTAACTTTTTAACACGCTTAGTTCCTAGTTTCCCCGTTTCAGATTCGAGAAACAGCGCTTCCGTATCTCCCGTACTGTACACGCATAGTGCTGCTATCTAGTACTTATTTTCACAAACGCGAGCGACTAGCGATTAATCGAACTCGCAAGCAACAACACGCCACACTCTCGAACTCCGCGATCCTTCGGCAGGGTAATCAGTTGTTCTGTTTGCTTCCTGCAGTCCTACATATTTCCTTGGAAAGTGTACGAAAGCGTTCGGGAAAGACAGAAGTTTTCCTATAATTTTTTATATCTCTCAAAAGATAATTCATTTTAATTATTATTACATTTATTACGTTTCCTTTATATATATATATATATATATATATATATATATATATAGCTAATGTTAGGTATTGTAAAACGGTAGATAACTGTGGAGGGTAAGCAAAGTTAGAAGTTGCGTTTGTAAGTAGAAATTTGCATCCCCTGTATAAAAACTCACTACACGCCACTGTCAAGCATGGTCCTGACCACGGCCGTAGTAGAAAACAGGTCTGGACCCTAGCTTGAAAAGTTGACGCCCTTAAACCCCTGTCACAGTATCGAATTTTTGCGTCAGACTGCTTCCAATAATTTTGATGAAATAAAGTTGGACAGTTATGACTACAGACCTGCAAAATTCGCGTTATTATTTGGGGACATTTTGAACTTGAAACACGTGTACCTTTGCAATACGTTTGTCATTGGACCATAGTTTATGTGGCACACCCTGGGAGACTCTGCACCAATACAGGAATACTTCACAATCGTGTGCCCCCAATCACGTATATTTCAGTCAGAGAGGGAGTGTCTTCACGTTTGCGCAGCAGCCAATCGAGAAACAACGCCGGCCCCGGTGCATACAGCACTGTGAAGTTCAGCCTGGTGCCAAATAACAACGCGAATTTTGCATGTCCCTAGTTATGACATACTCGAAACGTCATAAACCTCACCATCTTTGTCTGAGAAAGTTGGCTACCTTCAGTTTACGTCAAACACTAGAAGATTGGACGGGTTCCAAAATTTATTTGATGTTTGACGGTCTCAGCCAGAATCGTGCCCGATAAAAATTGGCGTCAAGTAATTTTAAAATAACGAATAATTGTTGGAAACGAACTTGAGGAGGTAATTAATTTACGTAGAAGCTCTCTGAGCTTGAATGCAATTTTAAGTGAATATTGCACATAATACAGCGTGAGTCCTTTAAAAGATGCCACGTGGACTGTATTTCCCCATTCCCTCAATCCGTTACACACATGTATCACGGGGCCTCTTTTAAAGAACTCACTCTGAATGTATTACGTACTCGGAGGCATTAACATCTCTGATAAATAAAATATGAATTTAGTAAAGAAGCGAGAATACATTAAAATATTACTTACATTTCTTCCTTTAACGGACTCTATGGAAAAACAATAGCAATATCTCACACTGAAAAAAATTTCAAAATAACAATTCAAATGAGATTTTCCCAGTAAAAAAATTCGACAGTGTGGCACATTTTCAAACACATTAATGATAATTTGATAAAATTTGTTGGAAGGAAAAATTTGATGGCCGTATTTTGTCTTCAAATTTTATTTTCAAATATATTTGAATGCGAATATTTTACAGTGTGACAGGGGCTTTATTGGACCAGCCACAGAGAGCTGCCACCGAAGTAGTGCTGTTTGACATGGCTAGCATAGGGAGGGGAATCTTGCAATTGTTTCCTTAAAATGGGAAAATGATGTTCATATCTCTATGGTTTTATCCCTATACCACCAACGCTAACAACGCTAGTTTGCTTGCAGCGCTCTGCGGCTGTTGCACGAACTAAATCAGTCAATAAGGGGGTCAATTCGCTAACATTGTTTGATAGGCGAGTGTCCAGACCTGTATTCTACGGCAGCGGTCCTGATGGTAAGTACAGTGCATTCACGGTTTCTTCATATGTTTTAACACAAAAGCTTGTAAAATCACCCCATGTATTGGGTATTTAGTTATTTCTTAAATATACAATGAATCAAGCGTCTCATGCCTCTAAACACAGGCGTATATGATTTTTCGTTAAATCGTAGTTTTACCTATATTTAATTTATGCATTAAAATATTTATTTTATAATAAACACGAATAAAAACATTGAGGAAAACTCTATGTTGGCAGCGCCTAGTAAGAAATATTTCTCACGCAAAAATAATATTACAACTGAGTGCGCACAAATTCGGTGCGTTTTCCTTCGGTGTAATTTTCTAGGATTAGTTATGGTTAGTTTGTACGAGGCGGAGGAACATCCTAGAAGTGGAACATTGGCAGGGCTTCAGAAAGTGTGAAGTAACTGTGAATGGAGTATAAGTATAGGCTGTTCACGGTAAACCGAACACTTTTGAAAGCCTTGCTGAAGGGCGCCGCCTACCGGACACTAGAATTGTGTTGCAGAGTGATTGATCTATTGATTGGTTGATGAATGCTGTTTGTTGTATAATGAACAATGATTACATAAACATATAACAAAAAATTTGAACATTAAACAAAGCCAACATGCCAGTGTGAGTACACACTTCTGCACAGCAATTAAGATAAAGCGACAGCGAGTGGAAAATGAAACATGCATAGAAAAAAAAAAAAAAAGTAAATGCAGGTGGGGAAAACATCCGAAACCCCAAACATGAAAAGCAAACAAAATATAAGACGACAGGAAAGAGGGAACACAACAACGGAATGGAAAAAAGAAACGGAGAGATGTAAAAAGGGAGGTGAGAAGGAAAACAAAACTTATTTTAAAAAAAGGGGGGAGCAGGCGGGAATGGTGTCCCACATAACCATATGATTGTATAGATTTAGCAGGATATAAGGAAAATAATAACTATAATAATGCAAAGGGAAAATAAAATGTTAGTGTGACTGTGAGCATTTGGCCCCACACAAAAATATTCGATGAAATGTTGCAAAAAATGAAAAGGAACGAGGAGAAAGAAAGAACAGATTACTGACGTGACTAGTGGATATGCGACCCCACACAACCATAGGTGTAAAATGTTGTAAAAAAAAATGAAAGGTAGAGAAAATAAAGAAAAATCCGCGTATTTTTTTTACGAAACCACTAAACGTGTTCTCGTTATACCGATGTACGAAAAGAAAACACACTTCAAACGAGGTACTAATACTACACTAATAGACACCGGGCACATAATAAATGCTACTTCCGAGCACTCCAACACAGCTAAGAATGGCTTATCCACACTACTGTATCTATAATATACTGGTTGCAAACATGAGAATCAATACGGACCTTCATTGAACTTTGCTTCAGACCTTCCGACAATAATATTGTTATAGTCTACTCACGGTGAAGTGAGCAATTTTTAAGGCCCTGCTAGATTTTTCCTTTTATTAAATTTCTATATTCCTGCAACTTTTTAATAATATATACATTGCTGTGTGACCAATAAACACAGTGTGTACATACCACCACCCCTAAATGTTAACGCCTGAAGCTGCCATAAAACATATTTGTTAGTGGTTGATGCGAATTGGAAGGGCCTTAAAAAAAGTGCTCACTTTACCGTGAATAGCCTATTCCTCCCTAGGTTCACTAACCAGAGGATGTACAAAATGAGCACTGTAAAGGTTTTACTTTAAATACTGGGAGACGTAACTCTTCGATACACTAACCGTCAAAAAACAAAGGCAAGAGCAAATAAAACATTTACTCAGAGTGTTATGGGTGAGTCAAAAAGTGAAGTTTACTCGCAGAGTACAGTTTTGGAACTTCACTTAGGCGGTAAAAAAAAAAATACATTTGTAGAGATTTTTAAGAGTCCTGTGTACTGAAACGTTTTCTGTGAAATCGTTGTCTGCGGGTAAATGCGTATCTCGGTAAATAAGCGTTCTGAAAACATGATTTTTTGTCAGAAAAGATAAGAAACAATTACATAGGTCCCTATTTTTTTCACCTTTGTCATATGAAGTGTATTCTTGGAGAAATAATTCGTGAAAATAGTCAAATATCTCATTTTTAAAGCTTGCCTATGCAGTTTTCGTAAGCGGCAAGAGAAAAGTACAAAGATATGGACGTAGCTTAATCTGTGGGCTTTTATCGCGTGTAATAAAACCCGTATGTTACAGATCTAATTTGCACAGTACAGCGTCACGACGGAAACACTGCACGCCTTGCGCGTAGGAGCGATGAGGCGCCGGGCGTGCGAGTTAGTGTCGCCCGTATCGCTCCCTCGCTTCTCGACCTAGGACGCGCAGCTACACAGTCCCCTTAAGGAAACGTTTAATGAAGGCGTCTTCTCAATTACAAAGAACCGCGGATACTGTTCAGACAAGACTGAGAGTCGCTGTGGAACGTGGCTGCTCGTCGACCGGAGTGGTAGTCGCAAGTTCCGGGTCCTGGTGTGTCACAAAGGGCGAGTGTCGATGCTTGCGTGCGAGACCCGTTCTCATCATCCAGAGAGCTGTGACCGCTGTCACGGATGCTCAAACAGGTAAGTGATTGAGCTTCAGAAGACAGTGAAGTGTGGCCTGATAAATTAGTTGGCCCACATGAGTAAAGCGACGTAGGAGCTGCCAGTTTGTTACTGGCCATGTCTTCGCCTTAGTACTAGAAAAAGTTTCCGAGCAAATAATGTCAAAATGTTGGTTAAAAATTGATAAAAGATCTTATCAAATCTATCTGGAACTTCTTTCCCTTAATAATTAACAAAATTTACAGAATTTCAACAAATTAATTCTCGCAATGCGGGTTTTGCGTCGAAAAAAAAATTTAGGGGGAAGGAAATGAGATTTCAATAAGTTATTGTTTTTGTACATTGGATTTGAATGCGAACCAAAATAATACAAGCCCTGAATTTTTTCCATTTCATCGCAGGTCTCGTGCATGCAAATGTATTGTAAATATATAATATACTGACACTGGCATCCATCAAGTGAAAAATTCTTAAGGTAATATTTATAAAAACAATACGATAAAGATTTCTGCTGCAACAAATTTAAGAATTGCACTCTGAGGCTATTTTTATTGAATTCGCCACACATATTATTACAAAAGCTTTAATCATTGCTTCTGTATCAATGCAGTTACGGATAAAAGTTTTACCCCCAAAAAATTGATTTCAAAAGTTTATCAATTAACCGTGGTTTAGGTATGTCCATCCACTTACTTCTATGAGCAATTACCAAACAAACCTAAATTTCAAAATTATATATTTAGGCTTATATAAATTGAATTATAGAATGCAAAACCATACTATTTATTAATTTGTTTTCCTGTATAATTTCTAATTATTATTTACGCATATTTGATGATGAGCGCATGTTTGTTGGACAGAGTATTCTCCAATAAATATACGTAAATAAATTCGGAAAACAATAATCGTCGACTTTTCGTCTTGACAAATATAAACATGTACATGCCAATATCTAGAATGACGCCACACAGATAGTGCATTTCTCAACTTGAAAGTTGCTTCGTCAACCAACTTCCTTTTTTTGCCATGACTACATAACATCAACATTTTCTTCTTCAAGCAAAGATAACAGGAAAGCACAATATCGTTATGTGTCGCTCGTCTGCGGGGAAGAGAGAAACAGAGTAGTGATATGATATCGGGCAGCGAGTCATGAACGGATGTCTGCTTGACAGGTGAGCGATAATCCTACCAGAGTCTTGAATTATTCAGGCGTCCTGCCGCGGAAACCCTCTGGTGTCTCGCGCTCCTGACCTTCGACGGATACGATTTCTACGTTTATCTGAAGAATGTTCTGGCCTGCCGACCTCATTTCTCTCAGCGTTACTCGGGGTGCGTTGAACCTTCCAGATGGTCAAGGCGACTGATATACAAGTGCGACGGACCCGCGAGCCGTGAGTGTCATGAGTGTCAGGAGCCTGGGTGACTGTGCAACGTTAAGCGATAGACAAGCTAGAATAGCAACGATCGAGTAGCTTCGGAAGTGGCCAGCGGGAGGAAAATCTGCGACTGCGAGCATCAGTGCAGTGAAGGGTGTGAGTGCACGCTGAACTATTGGACTGGCGAGTGAAAGGCATTACAAATGATGGTGACATACCGAATAAACATGCGTTAATGACGAGTGTAATATAACTGACTGTAACCAAACAAAGATATGGAGGACTTTATAATTAATTCACGGTTACGTCATCCTTTTCTGAAGCCCTGCTGAAGTCCTACTTCCTAGTCTTGTTCCTCCGCCCCATACAAACAAATCTTAGCCAAGTATAGAAAATTATACCAAAGGACAGTGCACCGAATTCGTGCGCACTCAGTGTAACAGTATTTTGTATAAGTACTACTTATTACTATATACTGTTCACGATAAAGTTGATGTAAGTTAACCCGGACACGTTTTGTGTTTTAAGTGGAATGAAATCTTCAAACAAGTTCTGCCCGAACTACACTCGAGTACAGTCCTGAAAGTGTTAAGTTTCCCACCCTAACGACAGCTACAATCGCGTGAGTGAACAGTGTAGAATACCAAAGATTGAAGATACTATGATCTTCATAACGTACGAACGTGTTCCACTATCGGATGTAGGTCGAAATTTACAGATGATGATCAACAAGCTAGACTGCACAGTCATTTATATGCTCGAGTGGCACGAAGTCGTTCATTGGCTAATGCTCCAGTTTTACCCCGGCCGACCAGTTAGCACGGGATTCGGTCATGTTTTTCTTGCTGATTTGTTATTGGCTAAAATTCGTCCAGGGCGTGGCTAGCAAACTGGGGTCCAATTGTAAAGGATGTCAAGTGTACATGGGTTTAAAATTTAATTCGCGACATGTCCGAGTCTCTAAAGATGAGACACACTCGTAACGAAATGTGTACTCTCACAGACACACACACATTAGTCCTATGCAACGATGATATAATAAACTTACTTAAGTTATTTACAAAAGTTAAACATTATTGAAATCGGGCAAAACTGATAACATGTACATATGAATAGATAATTTTTGTTTTTAATAACTGATTTTGGTTCCTTTGCTTTGAAATATAATTGTACGAAATAGCCAAAATATATTCTTACTTGGTTGTAAGTACCACTTGAAGAATTAATAGGTTGGTTTAATAGTCCCGCGAAGGTAACTAAATATTTACAGGATTTTCTTAAAAAAAAAAAAATCCTCGTAAGATATTGATTTGCTGTAGACGAATTTTTTCAGGAGTAATCTGATTACCAGCCGAGTGCGTTTCAATCTGAAATGCGATTTCACGAACTAGTAGCCGGGAAAATTGATGGTGCTGCGAAAATTGGTGTGTGGGGTCTTAGGGAGAGGGGGGGGGGGAAGTGGTTGACGACGATAAGGTTGGCTACCCTGTTCAGTTCTAGGTTTTATAGAGAAGGTGTGTTACTCAGGAAGTGTGCGGGTTTATCATCTGACCACCCAGCAGGAAACCCAATGTTTATGGGAGATGAGAGAAAACATTTGTTACCGTTGCCATTATTTGAGTTCAGATATAGTTTTAGTCGAGAGACCAGCAAAATTTGCGTTATTATTCGAGGACATGTTGAAATTAAACCACGTGTACCGCTGCAATGCGTTTGTCATTGGACCAGTGTTTATTTGACACACCCCCTGGTAAAACTGCGCCAGTAAATGAACGCTCCACAACCGTGTGCCCCAATCACGTGCAGTTCACTCATAAAGGGCGTGGCTTAACGTCAAGGCAGCCAATGAAGAAATGACGCCGGATCAAGTATACACAGTACAATGAGTTTTTTTAGCTTGACGCAAAAAAAAATTACGGAATTTCGCAGATCTCTTGTTATAGGTTGTTCACGGTTAATTGAGCAATTTTAAAACCAACCTTTAAAAAAAGTCTCCGGCCCCTGCTTGCGTATATTTTAACGGGCACACTGGCTGGCTTTCGTCCAGTTAAGTTGGCAACGACAGAGAGAAATTATTCCCATGTTTTAACTTTGAATTAAAATAGCCGATTAAACACGTGTGAATACAGAAACGATTTATTTTGCATTCAATTTTTTTATGCATAAAATGTTAAGAATTAGGAAGATCGCAAAATATTTATTTTCTAAATAATTTCACAATTTCACTTGACCGACTCATGAATAAAGTTATCAGGTCCATTGCAGTGTTAATCGTACTTGTGGTGGAGGAATACACAATGTCCAGACAAGTAGATCTGAAGCACGGATTTGAATGTTACTTGATTTTTTTTTTTTTTTTTTTTTTTTTTTTTTTTAATGAGGTCCAAGAAAGCATCCCATCGATACAATTACAGTTCAAGGCATAAAATGGGTTCCTTGAGTCAACTGAAACTACAAATTCGCCTACACTTGATATTGTTCTGATCGCAGTCGACACACAACAGATATAACGCAGATATATTGCCATGATGGTTTGAAGTACCAACCTGATGGTATTTAATAGTTTGGGTTATATTAACATAATTCCAACCAGCGTGCAGGAATTTTATTTCTGATAGCCTATTTTCGATATGTGTTTTACGAGGAATTGGGGTGGTGAGTGCCAACATTAGGCATAACAGCAAAGTGCTCACAAAATGGCGGCTAAAGTTTATATCCAAAACAAAACACAACTTTAAGGACAGTCCACTATACAGTTTCGACTTGCTAGAGTCATTTTAAGGTATATGCCGTTCACGGCAAAGTGAGCAACTTTTGAAGCCCTAGATACTTTTTTTCTTTCGACGAACTTATATCCTTCCGCGACTTGTTAATGTAAACCCTGGCATGTGAGTAATAAACACTTCACCATACCCAAAACCAAAAGTCCGAGGCCACAATGAAAGCTTCAGAAAGTTCTTACTTTACCGTGAACGGCCTATAATGGATTTTACTAGCAAGTGAAAAAACGGTTAACTTCTTTTTCTTGCTAGGAGTTACGTTGCGTACGCATTTGTAATGAATTATTACAAAAATGTTATCACAATTTTATTGAGTTTTTATTTTGACGTAAATACGTCTTTAAATTTGCAACCATAGTAGGAGGCAATTCAAAAAATACGAAGATGATAAAATCGAGGGATACAGTTTAGCATTGCAGCTCCGAATCTATCGTCTACATTCAAAATTCAATTACACCACTCGATTGCCAAAGAATCAAAGAATATGTTACGTTGAGTGAGGGCTGAGAAGCCTCGCGTGCGACCGGGGGGGGGGGGGGGGGGGGCTGGCACAATTTTGAGTTCGTTTCGCCGCGTCTCATAACTTCCGTGTAGTATAACTTTTGACTAGGAGAAACTACGACTCTCGTTTAGGTTTCAATCGACAGCTCTAGTCAAGATCAATCGATCGCGTGTGTAAAAACATTTGTTTGGTTTGGTTATGGTGAAATTGTTTGAGTTTGGTGTAAAAAAATAACACAATGCCGGCCTATACTCGTCAAAAAGCCAAAGTCAAAATACAGAAATCGTATAAGGTTGGAAAGAGCATCTCAAACGTAATAACAAAAAAAATCATGGCGTCCGAGCGCGTCAACGTTGACGTATTCACGCAAAACAAACGGCCGTGTCCCCAACACAGCCACACCCCCATTTTTTTTTGTGATTAACTTAGTACCTTGACAGGTAGAAAACGATGTAAAAGATATCAACCAGGAATGCAAAAAAAAAATACGAAATTGTGTTCAGAAAACGAGACGCCTGTACAGACGGTCAATATAATTCCCCCCCTCCCCCCCCCGGGTTTGCGTTAGACGCTCTGTTTTAGTTAACGAGGTCAGGATCATAACTCTCGCCTGTAATCTTAAGTTGCACTCGCCCGGCGATTTATGATTCGCTTCGTCGTATGTCCCGTGACCCGAGGTTTCGTGGATTAGTTGAGGATTAAGCAGTGCGTTCGTGCATAGCGTATAGGCGGAGGTCTGTCGCAAACCGCTCGATGTAACAAAGTCACACTATAAATATATATATATTTTTTTTACTTTACCAAGAAAAATTCTTGGAAACCCAGTTGCCAAGAAAATCCTCTGCAAAACTACAAACCGCTTTCTTGTAAAATTTGCAATACATATATTTGTAAGTAGTGTTACAAATGCTAGCTTTGTTTTACAACTTACGTTATTGAAAAATGTACATAATTTTTTTCCCCCAGAAAACAAATGTAATGAGTTAATAGTAGAGAATAACTTTATATGTGTGTGTGTGTGTGTGTGTGTGTGTGTGTGTGTGTGTGTGTGTGTGTGTGTGTCAAAATATAATTTGCAAGCATGGGGGCCAGAATCCATACACCTTGAGTCATAGGCCCGCACCCTTATCCGCAAGACCAATTTAACTTACACGCATGACACTGATTTTTATAGTAAATATAGCTGCAAATACCTACGAAATAATACATTATTTGATTAAGAAAAATATGCTTCTTCCATTTAAAGTGTTCTGTTTCTGAGTTGAACGATTTGGACGGCTCTTAACAACGAAGTTCTGAGAGCCGATTTAAAGAGTTCTGTGTAGCTAGGAAATAACAGTGAATGAGTAGTACGGTCAGGTTTTATCGAAATGGTCATTTTATTATAAATATTTGAGTTGTTTTAAGTGTTTCGCGTTATTCAAACTTGTAATACATTTCTATTTACACGCACATAGTCTTTGCATAACCCATACTTTTTTGCACAAACAGCTGTATACGGTTTTACGTTGTTGGATGTCCGCCATCTTGCTGAAGCTCCTGAATACGGGGCAGTGTAGTGCAAACATTTCTTGAAGTCTATTACTAGGGATAGGAACATTTCGCGAGTTCGATGACCTGCATGCTAGACTCCACAATCCTTTGTATAGTCGACCCTCAGATGTTTGTTCATTGGCTGTTGCCCCACATTTGACAGTACAGGATTTGCTTCTTGTTCCCTTGCAAGTCGGCTATTGGCGCGGAGTAGTCCAAAGCCGTGTCTAATAAACTCTGATCCAATTGCAAAGGTGACCTCAGTGTACACGCGTTTGAAAACTATCTTGTCCTGAAATGAAGCCGCGAATTTTTCCTATCCCTATCCATTACAAACACGGCCCTTGTAGTTTTACAAGAGATATCTTCGTACTGTTACAAACATTTGTAAAATTACAAACAATTTCTCAGTAAAAATCACGTTTTTTTTTTCTTTACGGTACAGGAATGTGGAACGTGTTTTTCCAGAAAAACAATTTAGATCAATAGCCATTTTACGAGAGGAAACCAGTTATGAGATCAGAAATTCAAAGTAAAATATTTTTATTCTGAAGAAAAGTTATCCGATATGCATACAATTTAAGAAAATTATGTGTTTTTACAAAAAAAAAATATTTGTAAACTATTTACCAAAATTTGTTCTGTAACACTGCAAGTAAAACGTTAATGTGGAATGTGTTAAAAAAAATAACACTGGAATTTATCGAGCTGGTACTGCTGAACTCAAATTCATTTCAAACGTGGAGCTACATAACTAAACAATTTCATATGTTTCGTAAAAATAATGTGTTATAAAGATGCAATGATTCTTTTAGAGATTCGTATTAGGATTAAATTTTTACTGTGTATCACATAGTTTATGAGTTCAATTTATTACTGATAAGTTTTTACTTCTTTTCCATTAAGAAGGCATTATCGGCCCCATACGCAAACATTTCACCCAAAACACACGTACACTGAAGGAAAGTTTTGTTCCCGTAAACAGAATATTTGTTTCTAAAGGCTGTTCACGATAAAGTGAGCTCTCTTGAAATCACCTTATACAAAGTCACTTCTTCTACCTGCATACATTTTAACAGGCGCACTGAGAGACTTGCGCCCAGTAAAGTCGGTAACAATAGAGGGAAAGTAGTTCCATATCCAAATGTCGAATAAAAGGTGTTAGATAATTAGTTGTGATAACTTAAATTATTTCTTTCGCTTTATGTATTCATTTTAATGCACCGAAGTGTAAAAATGTGCAGATTTATAAAATATTTGTTTTTCTAATAATTTCATATTTTCACTTGACCGACGCTCAATAAAAGTGATGAGGCCCATAGCAATGTTAATTTTTCATGAGGCGGAACAATACAAAACATGCATACCAGTAGATCTTAGGCAGGGCTTTCACAAGTGCTCATGTAATTGTGAACTGCCTATATATGACCAAACGTATATTTAGTAGCCCAGCGAATTATTTTCTTGAATAAACAAAACTCGAAAAGCCACTAAATCGACTTTGTTCGACTATCTAAGCACACACTTGAATAAACAAAACCTCTGTGTTAGGGCGGCAAAAATTAGACTGTCGACAAAATATTTAAGTGACCAAGTGTGTTTGTTTGCTTGGGTACTCATTTGAATACCTTTTTTTTTTCATAAACAGAGCTCAAGCTTGTTTTGTAATTCTTGTGGCGATTATGATGGTAACTGTGTTCATCGATGCATTTATCGATGCTTAATACGGTGGCTTGAGCGGTTAGCCCGCTCGCCTCCCACCAAGGTGATCCGGGTTCAATCCCCGGCCGGGGTACTCCTGACCATCGATTGCGGGAATCGCCCTCATCAGCACTCAAGACCTCGGTGTTAAGAGCAGTCCAGATCTCTTCACTTCACTTTTACGGAGTTACTTTACGGACACATGCAATGCAGATGATACCTGGAGAGTATTAAAATCCCATTTTCGCAATACTAATTCGTGTAAAATAGTATTAGGGGCGGCAGTTTCGTAGTCATGTTCAAATCCTGCTATTCATTTTTATACACAAAGAATCGCCCACATAATTGAAAACAAAATGATTTTTTTGCTACCCCTTTTTATAAAGAGCAGTTTTTTTTTTTTTAATTAACTTGCAAGGTTGTGCACACATTCCGTGAATTTACAAAGATTTATGTGAAATTTACGGAGAGAACGTTCCCGAAAAAAAAAAAGAAGAGGCAGTAGAGGCAGTAATTTAACGCATATACTTTGATAAATTGTAACCGGTTTTTTTTCCGTAATTTTACGGATATTTTTCTAACAGTGTATCCACGTCAGCTGATGTTGCTGTGACGTATAAATCAGGTGGAGATGGCCCAGCCTTGAAAGTCCGTCGTGTTTATCTTTCTTTAAATGCACGTTGAAGCAAGCAAACCTTTAGTTGCACCAAACAAATCTTACAGTTGGCGGCAACCAGATAAGAACAAAAAATAATAATTTCGTTTCAACAACATATCATATTACTACCTCATTAAAAATTATTATCAATTTGTTTGCGCCAAACAAACTTCGTTTTATTTTTCTAAACAAAACTTATTTCTCGACGTACACGGTCATCTTATTTCTGCGGGTGGGGAAGGGGGAGGAAAATATCTAATTACCTGCCCGTTGGAAAAACCAAGGGGGGGGGGGAGGGGTTTCAGTGAACTACATACATCCATAGCAGGGGCTTAGTTTCAAACGCCGGTCGTTACAATGGCTGGTAAATATTATTTTTTCTGTAAAAAAAAAATTCATATAGTTCTTGCCTTTGAGGTAGTGTTTTCACGGATGAAAGTAAGAGGTCTGTATGTCGCCTTGGTGGGTTATCCATGCATTTACATGTGGATGCACTCGAAGGACCACATCTCCTGAACAGACAGTAGAGGTACGCTGTTGAAAAATAATTTCCCTTCATTTTACGAAAAAAAAGTGTTGGTAATTTTTTTTCCCCCAGAAGTGTCCGCAAACTCTCCGTAAAGTTACGGACACGCTGCTTTTAGAAGTCCCGACCTTCCGTGCATTTCACAGAACGCTCTGCGAATTGACGGAACCTCTCTGTGAATTTCGTCGTTAGTTTTCTGTATTTCCAGATTTAAATAACAGATAATGAAAAAAAAAAAAAAAAAACTTTAATTTTCCCTATGTCGGTGTTTTACTGTGTATAAAAACTATTTTTGAACCTGAGTAAAAAAAAAAAAAAATGTGTGTTAGTGACACCGTTCACATGGCGACTAAGAGTGTGTGAAGAGATTTAGGTGGCTCTTAACAGCGAGGTCTTGAGAGCTGGTGAGGGTGATTGATATGGATATGGAGCAGCGCCGGAATGATGGGGCGAGGAGAACGGGAGACCCCCGAGAAAACCCGCCGAAAAAGCGGCAAAATCCCTGTGACTTCGGCCGGGGATTGAATCCGGTTCGCCTTGGTGGGAGGCGAGCGTGCTAATCGCTGAGACACCGTGGCCCCTAGCGACTAAGAGTATAACTTTGGTATTTCTAGTAAAGTCACGTAAGCAACTTTTCTAGTTTCTATTTAAGTTACTGTAATTATTTTAAGTATTGCTAAATTTTACAGAAGCTGGTGCTATTTTGTGATGCTTCATGAATTAGGTTTTAAGGGGGCGTGCATTATCCTAACTGCCGCAGAAACGATAATTTTCTGGTTACAAGTTTAATGGAAAATTATATTCTGTTTATTTTTCTGTCTCTTATTTATTTAACATTAAATTTTTATTCGTTGTTGTGTTGTATAATTTATGAATATTATTCTCAAAGCTAAAGAACGAACAAGTCAGTCAGAGAAAACGCCAGATGTTGGCACATGAACTGAACACAATCCGGCATGACACTCTTGGAAAATATCAAGCTTCAAACAATAAAAAACATTATGTAAATTGTGGCTGAAGCAAAATGGAGTAACAAATAAGATATTAATCCTCAGAGAAGTTGGTTCAGGACTGTACCTTTGATACGCTATACATAGGCATAGGAAAAATTCGCGAGTTCAATGACCTGTAGGCTAGACTCCACAGTCCTGTGTATACTCGATCCTCAGATGTTTGTTCATTGGCTGCTACCCACTGGAGTAGCCAGTGTTACTCCACACCTGGCAGTATGGCACTCGCTACGTGTTTCCTTACGAGTCTGCTATTAGACCAGAGATATCCAGAGCGTGTCTAATAAACTGCGTTGCAATTGCAAAGTCATCTTCAGCGTACACGTGTTTGACGTCTATCTTGTCCTGAAATGAACTCGCGAAATGTTCCTATCCCTAGCTATGCATAAATAAAAGAATGTTTTTTTTTTTTTTTTTAGCTAATTTATATTCAAAATAGAAATTCTCACTTTTCTAAAACTATTCAATTCGAGTTCAAAATGGTTTCAAGATTGGCATTTATGCAAAACTTGCGGGGTAATTATCTTCAATAATTTCTGTCGTATATTTAAAAAAAAATAATGTATAGATTATATATATATATATATATATATATATATATATATATATATCCCGTTACATTAAACTTAAAAAAATGTTCTTAATGTTCGCTGGTGCTCAGTAATAAAAACATGAGAAATCAATAACCAGGGCTTATTATGGACATAAATCATGTTTCACATACAACTATATTTAACTGTTTTTTTTTTTCGTACGGGATATTCACTTTTTTATGCCGACGGGATCCGCTGCCACATAGAAAAATATACAGTTCCTTACTAAACAGGCAAAATTAATGCCGATGTCGCAACTAGGCATAATTATGTAAATGTCAGTGTGGCGCAACTTCCACGCACACCATTGAACCATCTCTTCAATTTTAAATGCAAATCAACATCTCATTGTCTGGAGAGACACGCATCACGTCTGCTCAACTTCACGTTGTAGGACATTCTGCCCGTGAGTTTGAAATGCCAGCTGGACTTGCCAGAAGCGTCTTTTTCAAACGCCACGTGACAACTTTATGTGCGTGATAAATCACGCATGCAAGTATTCCAAGTTTAATGGAATTATTTAAAATTAATAACATTAAAACCATGTTCGCTCATGCTCAATACATCGCAGACATAAATACAATTTAATGTCGCGCACCTGACACTCGACCGAACCTCAACGACTACGATTCAAATATTAAGAGAATAATGACAAGAAAATTACAGCAAACTATAGAATAAATATATAATAATATATTTTACAGCCTATCAGTCTTTTTTTTTTTTTTTAATCGCAAAACAGACCTGTATTTAAAATTTAGAGTAGCCTACCATTCACGACTCTAGCTTCGGTTCAAAACATACCTAAGTTACGCAAATTACAAAACACATTTCAAAACATAAACATACATAAAATAAATACTCAAAAATATTAAAATTACATTATCTGCATATATCAGACACCGTACAAGAAGGCTTCTATTGTTCGTTCCTATTTTAGGTCCTCTCTTTGATCCCCAAAGTTTGCCCAAGAGGTTAGTCTTGGAGTACCTCTGTCACGTTTATGTTCTCCGGATACATGCTCTCCCATCAGTGTGTAGACATGACGGCTCGAGGGTGGGCGCTTGCTTAATTAATTTGGATGGAGGCCCCGGAGCTTCGTAGAGTAGGAAAATTATCGTCCAGAAATGCAACGTACCTTTTTTTTTTTTTTAATAATAGGTTTAAAATGTTTATTGAAAGCTTATTAAAAAAAACTCAATTGTTTACTTTATTAAAATATGTCAATTCATATATTTCCTCTACACGTATATTTCTTTGCAATTTATTTAATTTCAGACGAGCTTTGTTTTTTAGTATATCGAGATTAAAATCGCCCTACAATAAAATAACAGATTTTCCTACATAACAACCTCTGTTAGATTCTCAGCAAAATGGCTGGCTGCATGACTTCGGCTTTAAATTTCAACTTTTCGAAATCGTAAAGTCAAGAGTGACTTTTGACTTTGACAGTTCCATTGCGTCAAGCTCCGTAAGAGAAAACACGTCGGAACGCAAAAGTAAAATCAAATCGTAAAGTCAAATGTTATCATTTGTCCATCTGTGTATGTATGCATAAATATGTATATTAAGACGACTCTCGAGATGTGGCCCCGGAGTGAGCACATGGCCCTGAAGCGAGCGTACAGCGCCTTAGATGTCCACCTCCTGTACGCTTATGTTTTGCCTGATACTACTGTGCGATTCACAACTCGCGCGACCAGCGTTTAATTTAAAAAAACGTGTTTGGCCGGTTGAAACCAGACTTGATTTTTTTTAGTTAGTATTTTTAAAACTTCGTAAACAAACATAGCATACGACAAAATTTAAGTTCTGTACTGGAAATGTTAAACCGTGTCGCACTTTTTTGAACACTTTTAAATAAGGTCATCTAATATTCGTGCTATTTTAATATTCATTCTAAACAATATTCATGCAGAGTAATTTTACTTTACAAAGATAAAATTGCCTCTCAGATGAGGTACGATATACACCGTGTAGAGAATTTCTCACAGTGTAGGTTCCAGAACGGGTACGGTTTATTATTTTACTCGGATAAGGAATAAAACGAGATCACTCGTGAAGGAGTTTTGGATAAGGAAAAAATTACAGTTGTAATAATCGCTGATGTTACAGGGAGGTCAATTTTATGCTAGTTATATAACAAATATATGTGTGTAAAATGATCGTGTTTGTCTCGAATTTATTGTGACATGTCACGTGCCAAAATGTTAAGCATGAAATAACTTTATTTTGTAAAATTTTTCACGCCTTGCATTGCAGTTTGTAAGAGTAAACAGCAAAAAAAAAAAAAAACAATAATAATTGGCATTGAACTTTTTGTAAATAAACTTTTCAGTATTAAAAAATGATGAGCGAAATAACCAAGCCCATAGCTATCTATCATCTAGTGGAAATTTTCGATTTCAGCACTTATTTAAAGTGACTGTTTCGTATGTTTTACTAAATCCAGTTTTACGACAGAATACTGAATAACATGTCCACATATTTCATTAATTTCTCACTTCAGTGCGCGTCAACGAAGTATTCATGTAGAGGTTTTCATAAAACAAATAAAAATTTGACTAGAAATATTTTATTTATTTTATAAAGAAAATATGCTATTATCCTCTTGTTACACGCAAAACAAAGAAAATCCTACATACTAGCAAAATCAGAGCCGCCTGTGCAGAAAAAGAAGCCATAATCTGTATCAAAGAAACGTCAGCAAAAATCAAAATCGTTATGCTTCCTCGTGGACACTTCAATAAACAATTCATAAAGCAAAATAGATGGCAATTATTGGTATTGATGTCAAATAAACAATAAATAACAATATATCAATATCGGGCAAATAATTGTACACAACGCCTCAACAACGCATAATGAAATAACAACACAACACTGACACCAAAACAAAAAAAAAAAAAAAAACAAAAAAAAAAAAAACCAACACAGACGCCAACATAACATAACACGGAAACCTCAAACGAACAACTCCATCTTCGAATTTTCTTACAGATATTCGTAATGAAAACGTATGACCAGAAATTAAAAAAAAAATCAAAGCTAGACATGGCATGGACGACTACTTAACGAATTTTTTTTTTAATTTGTAGGGTTTCAAATATACCTGTATTTTCCCATGTGGGGCTGAAATTATTAAATAATTAGATAATGTTTGATTACGATTATAGATGTGATACTAACCATGTAAGAGAAATAAATGGAACTTAGAAATAACTGTTAAAATGTTGGCTGCGTCATGACTAGCTTGGTTTTTAAATATTGACTCCGAAAATTAAGTTAATGAGGAAAATACGTAAATCCAAGATAGCAAGGATACTTCCCCTTTAAGGAAGACATTAAGGTAGGATGAGGTGTCTAAGGGAAGGAGAAAGAGACGCCGATTTTTAAATTTGACGTTTATTTAATAAATTAAAGTAGTTTTTCTTTCAGAAAATAACAAAATTTATCTTTTAGCGTTCTGTAATTTAAAATATGATAACTATAAATTTTATGCTTCGAAACATTTTATATTTCGCAAATATTGGTTGTTATTTTTAATTTTTTTTAATTTTAATAACAGCCGGCGACTTGTGACATTTTTTATCTGTTCTGTATTAAAGAAAACGTCAGCAAAAATCGCTGAATGTATAGACTGTTCACGGTAAAATGAGCACATTTGGGTAGGATCAACTTGCAAACACGTTGCGTATTCTCCCGCCTTATGTAAAACTAAAATTGCAATGGGCCTCATTCCTTTATTCATGCGTCAGTCAAGCGAAACTGTAGAGGCCGTAGAAAATTGAATATTTTACAAATCTGTTAATTTTTACACTTCCGTGCATTTAAGAAACAGAAAGTGAAAGAAATCATTTAAATTATTCTCAAATGATTACCTAAAACTTTATATTGGCCGTTAAGATAAGGAACTACTCTCCATCCATCGTTATCATCTTTACCTGGCGCATGTCGCTCAGTGCGCCCGGTAAAGTATATGCAGCAGAGGTCAGTGACTTTTTTTCTAAGATTTATTTCAGACGTGCTCACTTTATCGTAAACAGTCTTTATTCGTATGTTTAATATATTTAGTCTTGTCTTCTGTAAACCAGTTTTTTTTTTATTGTAAACTATGTTATATGGTTGGTGCTGTATTTTGTCCTGAACAGATTGCTGTATGAAACACCGATAGCCACCTCTTAAAATTCCGAGGAAATCTTTATCGTGCTGTTTTCCATCGCTGAGCGGGGCCGCGGTGCTGTAGCGGTCAGACTACCCGCTCGATTCCCGGCGGGATCGCTCCCGGATTTTCTCACGCGGGAACCGTTGCCGGACGACGGCCGGCGCGGTTTTCTCGGGGTTCTCCCGTTTCCCTTGCTCTTGCGTTCCTGCGCAGCTCCACACGTCACTTCAGCGTGATCGACTCTGAAGACCTCGATGTTAAGGGCCACCCGAATCTTTTGAAGCCCTGCTCAAGATCTACATGTATGCACGTTGGGAATTCATCCGCCTTATATAAACTTAACATAGCCACCAGCCTCATTGCTTTATTCTTGCGTCGGTTCAGTGAAACTGTAAAATTATTAGAAACACAAATATTTTTCCAATATGCCAATTATTACATACACTTCGATGGATTAGGAGTAAGTGAGTGAGATGAAGAGATCTGGGCAGCTCTTAACAGCGAGGTCTTGAGAGCTGATGAGGATGATCGATATGAATATGGAGCAGCATCTTACGGCACGATTCCCACTTGGATTGAACCCGGTTGGCCTTGGTGGGAGGCGGGCGCGCTGATCGCTCAGCCACCGCGGCCTCGATGCATTAAGAAATACAGAAATCGAAAGAAATTATTTGAGTTATCGCAGAAAGGTTACTAGCACTTTTTATTCGACGTTAAGACACGGACCTACTTTCCCTCCAGCGTTACCAACTTTACTGGGTGAATGTCACTCAGTGCGCCCGTTAGAACATATGCAGTTAGGCGCAGTGACTTTTTCTGAGGTTGATTTCAGAGAAGCAGCGGACAGTACGTGCATGTTCGCGGCCTCAGGGCAAGGGTTAGCTATAGTCCGCTATATCCGGCTCTTCTGCGTTCAGGATAAACACACCTCGCCCGGAGCCCTGTCTCCACAGACGTGTTTACAGCAGCTAGCGGCCGAGTCAGACACGTCGTGCAATGCCTGACGTCGCCGCCAGGGCCAGGCGGTTCATCTGCGGCGGACAGCTAGCCACGTCAGCCCTCCGCCCGCGGCGCCCCACATGAACGACCTCGCCGACACGGGGACTTGAGGCCGCGCCTCGATCAGCCCAGAGAGCGCTGTTTCTCGCTCGCGGCGACCTCGCTGTGACGTCGGAGAGAACGCTCTCTGGTCGTCTCAGTTCGTCGCGGAGAGCACGAAGTTGTACACTCGCTGGCGCTCTCTCGCTCTCCGACCACGCGCCATATTTTTTAATATTATTTTCGTGTTTGAATAAGGTTATAGTAGCTTTCTGGGCCAAAAAACACGTTGCATTTTAACTGTAAGTTGAATAACAACGAAATAACACACATAACACATATTTATAAAAAATATAAGTACGTATATCTGACTTGTATCTCGTTTTTTTTGTCACTTTGCTGCAACATGGCGGTAATATATAAAACAAACATAACAGTATTTTATGCGCTAACGATTATTCTGGTGTAGTGTTATAATTATTTGTGAATTATTTTGAACACACAGAAATTACTTGCAATAGCCATGGCCGCGATTTTAGCTTGAAACGATTTCCCGTCTTTTTGCGTCAGCTATCTACGTGACGTTGGAGGGGTATGAGAGAGTGGTTTGTCTCGATTCCACAGAGCGAGAGCGTGAGAGAGCGCGAAGCAGTGCTCTTGCCAGGTTGTGCGAAAGAGTGCTCTCTCGAAAGAGTATTCTAAGAGTTGAGACACGGCCTCAGTCAGGCGTCTTTATTTAATAGGATCCATCATAGCTGCTGAAACTCTACTTTTTAGGTTCGTGAAACTTGCACTGAGAGGAAGGTTTTGTTAATAAAATAAGTACTTTTGGCGCGACCAAATTAATTGTTTGCGTAGGTGACAGTTGAATATTTTGTTTCTGAAATTAAATTATTTTCTTGCTCACGTTTGGTTGTCCAGAAACTTTTAATATCTGGTTGGTGCAGCTTAGTTTTGTAATGCTCACTAGATCTCGGCATCCGATGTTCGCTCATAAATATCGAACCATTGGTAGCGATAAGTGAATTGCATGTACATCCAGGGCGAGGTTACACCGTCCTAATGACGGGCTTTCAAGCGGAGACCCGTAGGTGCCATGTTACGAATTTGCTTTTAAGTTAATTCATACTAAAAGGGACTATGGGCGCAGCTAAATAATGAGCACAACAGTATAAGATGAGGTTTCTTGATCATAAGGATTATACGATATCTATTTACATGACTATTGCTCAGGGGAGCTTAAATGGAATAACTAGATGCTAATTAATTGTGATAAGTTAATTACCGCACGCCACTACTATTACAATCTAATTGGAAAGTCCCCACCTTGTTTACGTTGCCGAAGGCTGATTCAAGGAGGCGATTAACGACGGCCGGACATACCCATCTCCATGTCTTCTTGGTCCGCCGTCCCGATGACAAAAGACCTTCGCTACCAGTGTTATGTTGGCGTATAAAGGGGCACGTTGTTTAATATTTTCGGCCTAGTTTACTGGCCGTGGATGCGGTTTCTGCAACTGTCCATCGCAAGGTGTTATTGCAATCACGCACGTCCCCTGTTTCAATGTTTGAAGGTGCGATCAGGCAGTATGTAGCTATCAAATTTTAGAGCATTCAAGGTCTCGATAAATTTAATTTACTATTCTACCAATCAACTATAAATGAGGGGGTTTGCGGCATTAGCAATAAGTTACTCTGATTTCAAAATATAAACATTTTACTACCCAACAACTTCTTACAAAACTGGCATCATGTCCCGATAATTTATACTTATCTATCTTTAACGCTATCGCCTTAAAGGGGTTCGGACATAATGGAATTACTTTTGTGTTCTAATGATGGCGGGGAGGCAATTGTTCTCAGATCGTCCCAGTTATCCAAAACGACTCACCACTGGAATATTACGGTGCGGTGTCGTCGGACCCACACCGCGGCGAAGGCTACCCTGGTCCCCTCGTGGAGATCGTCCCTCTAGGAAGTTGGTTCTCGGAAAGTCGGCCCTCGCCAAGGCCCACGTCCCTGGTCCCCTCGAAGTCGCTCAGCGCGGAGAGTGGCAGCAACAACCCAGTTCTCTCTCATCATTGCCGAAGCTCAGAGCGGGGGGGTGTGCTCGGGCCCTTGTGATGGCCCTTATACCACCAATACGGTTGCAGCAGTTGTATATCTCTGCGGGCTGAGGAAGTTTCCCTCACCAGACCGCAAAGAACACATAGCCCAGAGGTCAGGACGCCCTGCACGTCCCGGCGCAAGCAACAACCCTGCCTTACATCCCGGCCTCCTTTTATAGCTCGGTAGGCCAGCCCGCTCTCTGCTTCCCCTGCCACGGTGTCTCCGCAATCCAAGCATGCTGCCCGCGCCACAATTTGGTCGCCCATCTTCATGATAACATGATCACTTCACATAAGGAGTGACGCTTGGATGGAGCAGCAACTGGAATGCAAGTGCGTGGGCTTGGCGAATGCTGAGCTGCCTCCTTCCTCCCTCCCTCCTGCTTCGCTGAGCAACATGCTCCATCTACAATGACCTCGTTGTCGACGAGACTTCATGCCCTACATCTACCAGTGGGAACTGGCCTACGTTCTTACGGGAGTCCGCGCAGGTTGAGCGGTTAGCCTGCTCGCCTCCCAACAAGGATAATCGAGTTCTATCCCCGGCCGCGTCACACCCGGAATTTTCGCACGTGGGAATCGTGCCGGACGATGCAGCAGGTCGGCGGGTTATCTCGGGGATCTCCCGCTTCCCCCCTCCTCTTCATTCCGGCGCTGCCCCGTGCTCACCTCAGTCGCCCTCATCAGCTCTGTTAGCTATATTGTGAACATAAATATACAGTAGGCGGAAATTCCCGACACTTATTTCCTTAAAGAAACATAACAACAAAGGCATGGCATCAAGCAAAACCAACCAACGCAGATGATAGTATGGAATATTTACTGATGACTCCATAATAGTGTCGTTAGATACAATTAATTCAGATCTACAGGATAGATTGGCACCCCGAGAAAACCCGCCGATCAGCGGCATCGTCCAGCACGATTTCCACTTGCGAAAATCCGGATTAGAACACGCCGACGATCGAACCCGGTTCGCATAGGTAGGAGGCGGGTAGTCTAACCACCACACCACCGCGGCTCCTCATAATGGTCGTGTCAGTAATAATAATTTATAGCAAAGTCTAGGAGCCGGAAGGCGCGTGATATTTTTTTGCGCGGACATCAGGGTCTGAGGGACGACCATCTGTGACGTATTCGGTCGGCGCGCCTCTGATCTGGGATTGCGGGATGTTCTGGGTTCGAGTCCTAGGTCAGGCATGGGTGTTAGTTTAGTTTAGGTCATAACCGTCCCTTGATAAGCCTTCAGGCATAACACCGGGAGACGTTAATATGCCCTTTACAGTCAACCAATCAATGAAGGTCTGAAAGCGGGTGAAACATTTCGGACTTGAGTTGCGTGTCAAACCGAGAAACCTTGGCCCCCAAAAAATTCACTTAAGAGGAGTGTGTATTGAAACATTATTTGTGATATAGTTGTTTGCGTGTATTCGCGTATCTCGAAAAGGTGAAAACCAATAATCTATGCCTCTATTATCGCATGTTTAAAGAATGCCTATGCAGTTTCCTTGAGCGGCAAGAGAGAAGTACGAGCATACGGACGTAGTTTAATCTGTGGGCTTTCATCGCGTGTAAATATAATCCCCCCTGTTACAGGTCTGATTTACACGGCACAGGGTCACGACGGAAACACTGCACGCCTTGCGCGTAGGGGCGACGAGGCGCTAGGCGCGCGTGTTCGTGTCGCCCGTATCGCTCCCTCGCTTCTTGACCTTGGACGCGCGGGTTCACGCTCCTCTTAAGACCGCTGCGACGAGTTTGAAGGAAACGGTAGACGAGAACGGAGCAGGGATAATGAAAAAGTTGAATTTTTTAAGAGCAGCGACATGAGATACGTTCTTGAAGACGGTGATTTACACTGGTAGAGAGCGCCGTTAACAATTTCGAGCCGAGGTTAACGCCAGCACAGCTCGCTATATAGTCCATTCACAGTTACGCCACACTTTCCTGAAGCACTGATCAAGTTCAGATTTCATAATATTTCTCCGCCTCATGCAAACTAAGCTTAACTAAGTCTAAGAAATTACACGGAAGGGACACAGCGCATAGAGTTCGTACGTACTCACATTAATAATATTTTGCATGAGAATTATTTATTACTAGGCATTACCAACACACATATTTTCTAATTGTTTTTATTCATATAAATTACAAATGGAATACTATAATTTATAGATTAAATACAAGTAAAAGGTAAGTTAATAAAAAATAAGACATTCTTACGTTGACATGTGTATAAAACGCTTGCGATACATTACATATTTAGGAAAAAACCTAGCATATCATACGTGGGGTAATTTTTCAAAGGTTTGATTCAAAATGTGCGAAATAAACAAGGATAGAATACACCCTACTGACAACTGAATTTCTCTGTTTCAAATTTCCCTGAATTTTACAGCCCAAATTTGCATTTTCACCTGACTCCTCTTTGAGTTTTACCTCTGATATTGGCATAATTTGTCACTTAAATTGTTTAATGCTAGTAGAACAGTAAAAGATTTATCTTCGTGCATTATAGCCGAAATGACTTATTTCTACCGTCAGTATCCTAAGGTTTATGAAATAAAGCAGTTATTCTATAGGCGAGTAGAATCCCTAAAGCCAACATCTTATGTATACAAATGTCAGGTTAAAAAAATGGAATTAATGTAAGAGTTGGCAATACAGTTTTGCCCCAAATACAGGATGAGGCATTTGAAACAGGCCGCCTTAATAAATCGCCCACTTGTAAAGATAGAAGAAAATGGTCCAGACAAAGGTTGTTTGGTGTGATAGGGGGCCATAATGTGACGTTAACAGCTTGGTGTTACGTCGAGAGGTGAAGGAGTTAAGGGGGGTCAACGTCGGTGTTGTAAATGGGAAGACATTTTTTATTACACACCTCTGGACAGCTCTTCGCAAGATGTATGCAAACCCTTGTCACACGTACAAGATTTTGAACATTAAACCACATCGTCCCATTTAACATACCACAGTTGACCCCCCTATTTCCGTCACCCCTCAGCGTACAACACACATATTTACTAACGTAACATTATGGCCCCTTCCCCCCAAACAACGTTTGTCTGAAACATTTACCTCTATCGTTACGAGTGGCCGATTTATTAACGTGGCCCGTTTTAAATTCCTCACCCAGTATATTGTTCACTTAGAACATTTATTCGTACCATGCCTTAAGCATCACTGCATTCCGAGAGAAAAATCTTCGTCAAATACTACATGTACAATCACTGTTTTCTAAACAGCCAAAGAATATTACTTTTACATTGAAGTTTGTCTTATGCCCTATTGCACCATCGTGGCTCGAAGCTCGATCCGAGATCGAATTTAAGATCGTCACAGAAACTGTTGCACCATTCGAGTTCAGAGCTGGACTGGGGATCGAGGTAAAGTTCATTTCGAACCACCGAAATTGGCGATTCAAAATCTCGATCCGAGATCAGCAGCCATCGTCGACAAATGTATAGTAGTTTGAAGATACGCCAACAGATATAAATTCGTTCGATTGTTTTTTTGGGAAATTAAAACAACCTTATACGCAGTTGAATATTATTCAGTAAAATTCGTACAACAATAATTCACTTAAAACAGATAAAACATCGCACATATAATTCTATCTATAGTGAAAAATACGCCTACTTCCATGACGTAATATATTACGAACCAATAGCAAGATTTTTCTCATACTTAATCTCTATCTCTCACTTTGAAACCAAGATCGACGAATCGGAGATCCAGAATCATGAAGTTTCATTGATGCAACACTTTTACATTGGAACCAAGATCAAACTGGATCCTGGTTCGGAATTAGGATCATTCGATCTCGGATCGGGGAAGATGTTTTTGCAACCGGGCATTACTGTACCTAAACATATACGTAATGTAGACATTTGGTAGCAAATACAATAAATATACAAAACTGCTACTGAAGAGTAAAAAAAAAAACTGAAATGAACATGTGTAAAATATTCCAAGATGTCGACAACACGTACTGAATACTTTCCAGACATATACAGAACTTGAAATTCCCAGAATGGCTGGTTTCAGATTTATATCAAACCTTTTAACCTGTGGCATGTTTGCTGTTCAGCCGTCTATGAAAACACAAGGATGAATGTTAGAATAACTTCACACATAAATGCACTACACTGATAGCCACAGTTTATTGGTATCCATTATGTTTGAAATATTTACTTATTTTCTACAAATAATTTAAAACATTTTCCATATGTTTCTTTATTTAAAAAAAAATCAGCAATTGATAATACAGACTTTAGTGGTTTTCTTTAGAAAATTTCGTTAAATTTTTATAAATGTTACAAAATTAATTGACTTTACCTTGATTTTTCCTTGGCCAATACACTTCCTAATCTTTTCCCATTTTTCCCTGTACTCCGGATGAGTGGCAATCCTGTACATACTTTAAACATAATACATTTGAAACGACATTTTTTCTGAAATATCCCTCCCCCAATTGTGCATTTGCGAGTCTGAGGTCTGTCTTCCTTTTCAGCTGCCTATCGGCTGCAGCGCATGGCGTGACTCGTCCACACTGTTAAAAAAAAAAATTGCCTACAATTTACGGAAAATAGTTGGTAAAAATGTATCCAGAAGTCTCCGATAACTCTCCGTAAAAAATACGAACACGCGCGTTGCTTTACAAAAGAGGACTTTTCCTTAAATTGCACAGAACTTTCCCAGAATTCACGCGGAATCTCGCAGTAAATTTTCTAGTTAATATTCCGTATTTACATATTTTTTTTTTTTTTTTTTAACGAAGGCAATTTTTTAATTTTCATTATATGGGTGTTTTACTGTGTTCAATAAAAAAAATTCAAGAATGTCAAAATATTTTGTACCTGAGCGAGATTAAAATTTTTATTGTTTCCTTTGCAGTGCCCTTAAGTACTCTGTGGTTCTCACGTGACGTACAGGTTGTCGTATTGGCCGGCTGGCGTCCGGTAGTTACGTATGTAAATATTTCACAGTTAACTCAATCGGCGCATTAATAAGGTGAGTGGGCCCATAACAACTTTGATTTTACGCATAACGGAAAAATACAAATTTGGGTAACGAAGTAAGTATATCTAGCAGGGCTTTCAAAAGTTGCTCTAACCGTGAACAATCTAGAGGGAAAAGAAAGTACGCTGGAAATAAATATGAATATTAATAGGCGCACATTGTTCCCGTTTTTATACAGTTCAATAAAATGGTTGACAGCTAGAGATGGGAGTAGTGACAACATTCCCGAAACGGTGAGAACCAGTGACAGTGACACTCAAGTCGCAGTGACAAGTAGCGGTGACTTTGTCACTACTTGTCATATTTTATTCATTGCTCCAACTTTGCGTGTTACTTGATTTGTACGCTGCGATAGTAAATGGTTTGGATAACATTCTAAACACAGTTAAATTTTGTGATATATTTTATTTGGATTTAGTGTACAATATAATTGTCCAAATACGAATTTAGAGACCATCGCCATATTACGAGGCATCTGCTCCCGAACGACGCAATCCGTTTATACATCACGGATAGAGACGTTCATGTTATACATGAACATACTTTATGTAAAGAATTCCACAAAATATATAATTTTAAATATGTAAGTATTTTGAATTTTATGTGATTTTTTTATATAATATTTTCTTGGCGTTAAGGTAATTTTACGTATTTTAAATGTTAATATTTCTTATCTTATAGGCACGTACATATGTATCAACCTTCATTTATTTGGTTTTGAAATATATTTGAAAATAATAGAGAATGGAGAAAAGCTGTTGTTTTTGGCACCTGCAGAGTAAGAATTAGTTATCAACGTTCAGGGTAGTTTCCAGACCACATACGTGCCGGCTTAACTGCTGCAAATTGGCCAATGAGAGGCAATCGCTCCGCTTCTCCATCCCCATGATGGATTCTTCCCCAACCCCCACCACCCCTCCCCACGAAAGCAATCAGGACAATTAGCGGCGGATGCAGTCGGGACCAATTAGGCTCATATACACTTAATTCCTCACCGCAAGGCAAATGCGCAATCATCCCCGCGCTGATTGTTAACAAACCGGAAGTTGATGAACTATTAATTGGACGTTTGGCCCGTCAACATAATGAATTTCTACCGCGCTCCAGATACTGCAAATAAAGTCGCGTGTGTTTCAATTCGCCGTTGTTCGGTCTCACCTATAGACTATTCACGGTAAAATGGGCACTTTTGAAAGCCCTGCTTGAGTTCTACTTGTATGCACGTTGTGAATTCTTCCGCCTTATGCAATATCAACATTGCAATTGGCCTCGTCACTTTATTCATGCGTCGTACAAGTGAAACTGTGAACTTATTAGAAACGTAAACATTTAACCAATCTGCTCAATTTTTACACTTCGAAGCATTAAAAAATACAGGAAGTGAAAGAAATAATTTAAGATATCACAAAATGGTTATCCGGCACTTCTTATTCGACTTAAGATACGGAACTACTTCTCATCCATCGTTACCAACTTTACTGGGCGCATGTCACTCAGTGCTCCCTTTAAAATAAATGCACGCAATGGCAGTGACTTTTTTCTAAGGTTGATTTCAATAGCCGCATACCGAAATCTGTGGCGGTTCAAGTCAGGAGCGAAATCCAACATAAAAGCTTTCCGAAATTTTAGAAGAGCAATGACTCTAAAGAAAAATGTATTATGGCAAATGTATTATGGCATATACCTTGAACTTGAATAATAGACCGTTTCATTACTACCACGCACCATTAAATGTATATCGGTGCGAGAAATTACAAATTCTTACAGTTGTAGTCAGGCCCACCAATACATTTTTGAGAGAGACATATTGCTGTATTAGTTATTTCCTACACGGAGGATAGTGTGTATAGAATTACACATAATTTAATTTTACAGGCTAGTGTGGCACCCTTCGCAACTCGTAAGGCCAGATTTCGTACCAGGTTTGGTAATAGGACACTTACTTTTTTCCGTGGCAGGTTCCATACCAGGCTTCGTACCTGGCCAATCACATCGCAGTTTCAGAGCGTAGGGCGCTCCCCGTGGCTACTGCTTGAAACGAGTTGGTGTAGAAACCGAAAAGGACGGGTCCATCTTGATTATGTATTAGTGAGGTTAAAAACTCTTTCAAATAGATTTGGAATACGACAACGAAGAATAATACTTGCGGTGATAACTTTTAATTACTGTTTCAAACCGTTCTAAATAAAAACATTACCTACTTCATGAAATAATTAATTCAAGCTGTTTACTGCATCTGCAGTATATAAACACTGTATCTGGTGCGGGCACTGTTAGAACCTACACAGTATGATGGAACTTGTGGGCGTGAGTTCGAAACTCTGATGGACCTAAATTTTTTACCATTTAATGTTATAGTCTGTTCATGGTAAAGTGAGCACTTTTTAAGGCCCTGCTAAATATTTCCTCTTAGCCAATCTCTATCTTTCCCCCACTTTTTAATATACACATTGCCATGAGACTAATAAACAGAGTGTATACATTTCACCTCTCTCAAAAATTAATGCCTGAGGCTGCAATAGAATACATTTATTAAGGGTCAATTCCGGTTTGGGAGGGCCTTAAAGGGTGATCACTTTATCGTGAACAGCCTATAGATGCTGATAATCACCTGGTACGTAAAGAAAAACTATATTTTTCAACCGGTAAGGATTTTTTTTGGCAAAAGGCGCCCAAATCTCTTCCATTTCACCTACGCCCACCAGCAGGACAACGGGACGACCGAACTGTCATCGGCATCTGACCATTGCCGTACGTTATAAGTTCTTAATTTCGAAATTCCTGTCTTCGGGCGCCGACGGCCTGGGACCAAGTGGCCCAACACCCCGCCGAGTGGCCCGGCCACGCAACAGCCTGTGCTTCTGCGTTTACACTCTCGCCCCCGTCTTTCACGTGGCATCTCCTTGACAGAGTGTTTACGAAGGAGCCCCCCTCCCCCTCCCCCCCATACCACCGGGGGAGGGCATCGCCGCTGAAGACGACGTCGACGCGCAGGCGTTGACGTCAAGGCAGGGGCCACCTTGCGACGTCGTGCGTCATCGGCGACAGGCTCCGTGGTTGACGGGCGCCGTGCAGCGGCCCCGGAGTGCAATAATAGCTAATTAAAAATAAAAAATAAAGGGAAAAAAATTTCTGGGCGTGATCGTGTCGGAGACTCGACCATTGGTTTAACATGAATACATCTTCGCGCGCCGCGTTGACTTTCCGATGTTACCTAAGCCGTTTCCCTCGTTCCTCCAAGTACATGTCCAAATACCCTGATTTTCTTCCAGACGTGCAACAAATGGCTGTTAAATTTATTAGGTTTAATTTGTTCAAGTATCCCTCCTAAATGATACGGAAGATTATTATTTTTAACCGTTTTTAATCATAAATAGTTCACTTCGTTACCACCAGATAACACCTAATACCTAGTTTCCGCTTTTTCTTCCTTCAATTGTTCAAAGTCGTCCTGCATTCAGCCCTTTCATCTTGCACGTGGTTTTTTTTTTTGTAGTGGTGATATCTGCAGACCGATAGAGTCTGATATTTCTCAGTCGGAAACGTTCTCTGATAGCATTAAATAATGTTATTTGATGATAGAATGAAGTCTTAGTATAGCATTGTGTTGCCGGATACTGGACTGCAGCTGTAAGACTTAGAAAGAACCCTTGCGCGCTTTGTTATTCAAGTGTCCTGTTTTATTCCCGTCTTTTAAGGCAAATGTTGCAAGAAGTCCAGTTTTGTAAGTTTATAAATCTGCTCACCCTACCGTACGTCGCTTCTGCGGCCAGAGCGCGGTAGGTAGAGGGCCTTGGCCAGGTTTGAGTTTAAAAATACCCGCCCTCTGCCCAGCTGGTGTGTTTAAGTATGCATTGCGCGATGCATAGTTAATGCGGTGCCCGAGCGAATAGACTGGCAGTGTCGGCTGACTCCATCAACCAAACAGTATCCAAGCCTTGATTCCCAGTATCTCGCCACCATTCGGATGATTGTAGACTGTTCATAATCAACCAAGCACTTTTGAAATCAACCTTTGAAAAAAATTTCACTGCCCCAACCTGTTAGTATATTTTAACGGGCACACTGGCTGGAGACTGCGCCCAGTAAAGTTGGTAACAACTCGATGGTGTTGAAGCGGTCCCATGTCTTAACGTTGAATTAAAAGTGCTGGATGAACGTTAACACTGAAATGATTTCTTATGGTTTTGTGCATAATGTTATGAAGCGATCAGGCCTCAGCGGAACGGCCTGCCTGATCACACCTTCAAAAATTGAACCAAGGCACGAGCGTGATCGATACAACACCTCGCGAAAGACAGTTGCGGAAACTCCCTCCACCAGCAAGAACACGGGGCCGAAAATATCAAACAACGGGTCCTGATATAGGCCAACGTAACACTGCGAGCGGTGTATTTTGTCATCGGGACAGCGGACCAAGAATACATGGAGATGGGTATGTCCGGCCGTCGTTCACCGCCTCCTAGAATCAGCCTCCGGCAACACGAACAAGGTGGGGACTTTCCAAAACTTATTATAATTAATTAGCATCTTGGTATTCCATTTAAGATCCCCCGATCAATAGTAACATAAATAGTTATTGTATAATTCTTGTGTTCAATAAACCCCATCTTATACTGTTGTGCTCTACCTCACACCATGACTCATTATTTAACTACGCCCATGGCCCCTTTCAGGTATGAATGAACAAAAAAGCTAATATAGCCTGTTCACATTACAGTAAGCGCTTTAAAAATGAACCTTAGAAAAAAGTCGCTGCCCCTAAATTCATATATTTTAATGAGCGCACTGAGTTACATTCGTCCAGTAAAGTTGGTAACAATTGATGGAAACTAGTCCCATATATCAACATCGAATAAAAACGTAAGGAAAATATATTTTGACAAATTAAAATTAATTCTTTAAATTTTTTAATGTTTCGAAGTGTAAAATTGAGCACATCTGTTAAGTATTTACTTTCCTAGTAATTTTACGCATGAATAAACTGATGAGGCCCATTGCAATGTTAGTTTAACATACGGAAAAGGAATACACAGCGTGTATAAAAGTAGATCTTAGAGAGGGCTTTCAAAAGTGCTCATTTTACCGTGAACAGCCTATGCGTGACAATACGACCTTCGTTCCGCTGTCATCCTCGTGCCTACAGTTGTGAGCCAAACTTAATAGGCGCGTCAACTCGTCGCTGCGACGTACTGACGAGCTCCTCGGATTGGACGGGACGGGGCGAAGGTCTAGTCACGTCCCGTGCTCGAGGACTGCTGTCTGGGTCACTAGGTCAAGCGCGGTTCGACCCCTGATTTAGAGCATGCCGTCACTAACACGCTCTTTCCTGACCACGGGCAACAGGGTTGAGTTGGTACGTATGTACGGAGACTAAAGATGAGGTAGACCGCTCTGCGTATGTACCCCAACATTCACGATTCGGCTGCCTCAGACGAACGCAACCATCGGTCAGATGGCCAACGGTGAAGAACATGTTTGTTTATGTCTTAAATATTAAATCACAAGTTGGCCCACTTTTGTATGAACGGAACACTTTTATCAATTTAATCTTAATCAAACTGCATTACAAAGCTGGTAGAGACCAGCTAAATTCGCGTTATTTTTTGGCGTCAAGCTAAAACCCACAGTACTGTATATACTCCAGCTGGCGTCGTTCCTTTATAGGTAGGGATAGGAAAAATTCGCGAGTTCAATGACCTGTAGGTTAGACTCCACAGTACTGTGTGTGCTCGGGCCTCAGCTGTTTGTTCATTGGCTGCTGCCCCAGAGAATAGCCAGTGTAGCTCCACACCTGCCAGTATGGAACTCGCTACCTGTTTCCATAGTCTTCTATTGGCTCAGAGTCGTCCAGGAAGTGTCTAATGAACTATTATCCAATTACAAATGTGACTCCAGGGTACATGTGTTTGACGTCTATCTTGTCCTCAAATTAATTTGCGAAATTTTCCTATCCCTATTTATAGGGTGCTGCCGAGATGTGAGGTCACTGCCTTTCTCAGTGAACTGTACGCGATTGGGGTACACGATTGGGGCCCTTGTTTTCACAAACCTCAAATCTAATCCACCCTTTTTTTGCTAGACACATGTTGGCGGAATAGCATTTCAATGTTCGGACACGGAGATTAATTGCGCGCAGCCAGCGAGATCGGACTACATCATCTTTAGTCTATGCGTGGATGGATAGGTCTGAACACAGAGTAGGGGAGGAAGAAAATGGCGGCACTCCTTTGGACTCACAATCATCCGTCGCATACCTCAGTTACCCGTCCGTCTGGTGGTAGCATGCTCGCCTCCCACCAAGGCGAACCGGGTTCAACACCCGGCCGGGGTCACCGGATTTTCGCAAGTGGGAATCGTGCTGGACGATGCCGTTGTTCGGCGGGTTTTCTCGGAGATCTCCCGTTTACCCCGCCCCCTTAATTCCGGCGCCGCTCCATACTCACTTCAATCACCCTCATAGGCTCTCAAGACCTCTATTTTAAGGGCCGCCCAAATCTCTTCACTTCAACCAATCGCAGTGCAATTTCTTTTCTATCCGTCCATCCGTCAAATATTTCCCAAACTTCAACCTTTGACGGACGGATGGGCCACCGCCTTCTGATAACATTACTTAGACGAGAGTACCCATTTTGAAATAAAATTCAAGGTGGTGGATATAGGTTTGTAAAACAATTTTAGTAGATATTTCTATTACGTAGAAAATTTATTTTCCCAAATTATTTTTCTCGGGAAAATGAATTTCAAACCAAAATATACCTCCAACGAAAGAAAGCTCGCGATTTTAAGTTGTCACGCTGAAATTTTTCCGTACAGGAATATTGACGGACAGAGGATTGTTGTGAATTGCTTTCAACTGACGGGCGAAAAAACAGACGGATGACGGACTGACGGACAGACGATTGATGGTTGCGACGGATAGTCGTGAGTCCAGCTTTACGTTTCACTGTCTTGTTTACTTGCAATGGAATCCGTGTTGGGCGGAGAAGGGGGGGATAAACACCGTACGATCATAGTACCAGCCACACCACCCCTTTTAAAAAAAACCACTCTCTTTAAATATCAGGTATTCATATTTGTACTTGAAAATTGATCTTACATTTCCGTTCTGTCTTATTTTACCCATCGATTTTTTTTTTAATTTACATGAAGCTCGCGCACACCAACGTACAGCATACGCACTTATGCCACCAAAACAAAAATAAAACTCATTAATATAATAGAAAATAGTAACGTGAAAAATCAAATGTGCTATCAATACAGTTAGTAAAGATGAGACTAATGATAATAATTTCCATTAGCTAGCTGAATAATTGTTGAAATTTAATTCGTTTGACAAAGTGAAACGAGAGGTTAAGTTGTATTGTATTGAAAAAGGCGTATTAACGTCCCCTGGTGTTATGCCTGAAGGCTAATCAGGGGACGGATAATTTATGAACTAACTTAAGCTAACAACATGAACTACCTAGGATTCGCACCCAGGACCTCCTACAGCCCAGACCGGAGGCGTACCAACCGACTGCGCAACGGGAGATCGGCTGGTAGAGTTATGTTTTTATGTTGGTATGTAGTGAGTACGATATTTCCAATATAGTGTATGTATTTTATGTACAGATTAAAATATTGCATTTATAATAAATATGAATTAAAACAGTTAGAAAACGCGTGTGTTGGTAGCGCTTAGTAAAAATAGTTCTCACGCGAAATATTATTACAACTGAGTACGCACGAATCCGGCGCGTTGTCCTTTGGTGTAAATTTCCAGACTCAAGCCGAGTCCGAAACGGCCAATTTGGGGAATTGGGGTTTAGGAATTTAGGGTGGATGGTTTCGAACGTCTTGTAACAGCGCTGCTTGCGACAAAGCTGGAAACTACAGGTTTGTGGAATTTCGACGTTATTTTGTTTGGCACCCTATCAATGAACAACCTACTCCCAAGAATTTTTCACGTAACATCGTTGTATTGTCAATAACTGATCATATTTATTTCCAGCCGATATTAATCTTCTAGTTGTTTTTTTTTCGCTCCCTGCAACTAACATTCCATTTCAAATAACCGAACGTTTTCTTTTCTTGGCAATTTTAAAACAATATACGAACTTTACTTTAAAATAACTTATTACTTGCATGCGAAATAACATGTGGATTCCTGATTTTACTTTTTTCACGTGCATGTATTGCGCAGCGTTTCAAGAACAGCAGATGTCGGCGTATCCACCACAACGCAGGAAATAAGACGTAAATAAACAACAGCAGACGATTTTACGGACCCATTTGGGGATTTAGTGTGCTACTTCACCTCGGTAAATTACGACCCTAAATCCTCAAATATTTAGGGCCTAAACTTGGTCACGTGGTCGATTTAGTAACTAAATAATGGCCTCGTAGCCGTTTCGGACACGACGTCAGTTGAGCTTCGTTTTTACGAGGCGGAGGAATACACTGGAAGTAGAACTTGAGCAGGGCTTCAGAAAAGTGTGAAGTGACCGTTGTTTTGTACAATCATTCCTATAAAAGTGTGCCGTATAGCTACTTGCTTTCCTTAACTGTTGTATTACTGTATTTATTCTTACATTCCAACTATTATATGGTTCAGGGAGCATCCTAACTTATATTATCCATTGGTCCTCCATTTCTTGGGGGGGGGGGATATATGTATATAAGGCATGCGTTAAGTTATGTAATTGAGCAGACGTCATGGCAAAAGCATAATAAAAACAAAACAATAAAAACCAAACCGTTCTCTGCCCCTATTGTGATCGGCCTGTTAGATCTCGTGGTACAGAGTTTCGTGTTACGTATAACGTAAAAAAGCCTGGCGCTGACACGCGTTTTGGTTGCGTAAACTTAAGGTGAGATACGCCAATTAAGATACAGTCGGTTCACGTGAAGTCGTTATTACTTACGACGTGTTGCGTGAAACTGTTATTACTCGCGACGTGTTACGTGAAACGAGAAAGTGATCGTAGTCCCGACCCTCTGTGTGAAACAGTGGGAATGAAGCCGTATCAGTGCAAGCAATGAAAATGGCTTCAACTGAGAACGGTTGCAGTTGAAAAATAATTCACCAAACGTGTTGAAATATGATCGCCTTTGCTTTTTAACCCTACATGTCAACGTTTTCTAATAAAAAAAACTGCATAATGAATTGCACCATTTGCAGTGTTAGATCATAATGCAATAATATCCCGAAAACTGTGGCGTTTAGCGTAAGACACAAGACGGCTTTTTCATTTACCACGTACGGTAGATCACTAAGCCGCCAGGAAGAAACAAAAAATATATATATATCGGACAGTTACGTTGTTAAATGCACAAGGGTTTCAACCAATCCGTTTTAATGGAAAGGGGTTGAAAACAGCAAAAACATTTTCATGGTTTGCACATCCAGAAATTCAGAAATTCGTTTCTTTATTCAGGCTATATTACTACCAATAAACCTTAATACCGCCTACACTTTCGAGCGTGATCACGCCCTTTCGGAATAGACTTAGGCTATCAGTAGGCACAGAAAAAATTCGCGAGTTCAATGACCTGTAGGCTAGACTCCACAGTCCTGTGTGTGCTCGAGCCTCAGATGTTTGTTCATTAGCTGCTACCCAATAGATTAGTCAATGTTACTCCACACCTGGCAGTATGGCACTCGCTACTTGTTTCCTTACGAGTCTGCTATAGGCTCAGAGACATCCAGGGCGTGTCTAATAAACTGTGAACCAATTGCAAAGTCATCTTCAGCGTACACGTGTTTAACGTCTAGCTTGTCCTGAAATGAACTCGCGAAATGTTCCTATCCATAGACATTTTAGATCTATTTTTGATGAAGAATCACCTGCCAAAGTTTGTCGGCAGAGTTCATATCCTTATAGGTTGTTCACGTTAAAGTGAGCACTTTTGAAAGCTCTCTCTTAATTGGAGTAACAGTCGATAAGTATATTTTATTTTAATCTTATACGTTAAGTTCTGAGTGTGGTGTAATATAGACACCGCGTTTATTACTTACATTGCAGTATTTATTTCAAAAAGATGGTTAAAGGATAAGAAATGGCTGAAAGGAAAAAGGAACTAGGGCATCAAAAGTGCTCACTTTACTGTAAATAGCCTATACGTAGAGTCGCATGAGCATGAGCTCGCATTTATAACCATGCTTTCTATTCTTGTGGATGGATATGGCGGCGCTCTTAACATCGAGGTCTCGAGAGCCGATGAGGTTGAAGCGAGTTGAGTACGGAGCAGCGCTTGAATGCAAATGCAGGGGAAATGGGAAATCCCTGAGAAAACCCGCCGACCAGCGGCATCGTCCGGCACAATTCCTACACGTGAAAACGTGAAAATCCCGGGGGGGGGGGGGGGGGAGCAAGATCGCCTCAATTTTGCGGCAAGTCCGACACGGACGATTTCCGTCGTATACGCGCTCTGAAATGTCATTCTCCGCTGTCGGGAATGTTTATTTATACAAGTGCGATTTGTTTGGGCAACGAAGTAACATTGCCCAGTTGTGAAAACTGATTGGTTCCAGTTGTCGACACACAGCTTATGCCCGGTCGCACCAACATCTCCCCCGATCCGAGGTCGAATGATCCTAGTTCCAAACCAGGATCCAGTTTTATATTGGTTCCGATGTAAAAGTGTTGATCCGACGAAATTTCATGATTTTGGATTTCCGATTCGTCGATCTGGGTTTCAAAGTGAGAGATCGAGATTAAGTATGAGACAAATTTCGCTATTAGTTCGTAATATATGGCGTCATGGAAGAAGGCGTTTTTTTCACTATAGATAGAACTAGATGTGCGATGTTTTATCTGTTTTAAGTGAATTATTGTTATAGAACTTTTACTGAATAATACTCAAGTGCGAAGAAAACGATCAGGCGTAGTTCTATCTGATACTGTATTTTCAAACTACATTTGTCGACGATGGCTGGTGATCTCGGATCGAGATTTCGAACCGCCAATATCGACGGTTCGAAATGAACTTCGTCTCGATCTCCAGTCCAGCTCTGAACTCGAATGGTGCAACAGTTTTCTGTGTCGATCTCAGACCCAATCTCGGATCGAGTTTCGAACCACAATGGTGCAACCGGGCATGAGACAATTCTGATGTTTCTGTAGATAAAATATAGGAGCTAAAAATTGATTCCGGAAACACTAGTTTTGGCCATTTTTCAAACCCACAAAATAATCCTTGGGAGTTGAAACGAGATCTTGAAACTTTTCTACACCGCTACAAAATATGCAAACATTATTGAATCACGCGTTTTCTACGTACTTGATGCGCCAGGTGGTACAAGAACAGTACCTCCTTTCACATCATGGTCTCCTAATAGCAAGCAACCTGGCCTCTCGTTATAAGTGTGTGTGATGGAGAAAGGTGGCTTGTGTGTGTGTGAGAGATAGAGAGAGAGAGAGAGAGAGAGAGAGAGCCGTGTACGTAGTTGCCATATCTCCTAACATGTGATGCTCTCCTGGTAACAGAAGTCAAGTTAACGGCCCGGCAATGCTATGTATCCCACCTGTTCACGCACGTTAAAGGCACTGTAGAATAAAGAACCTTAGGAAAAAATAGTCACTACCCCTGCATGTATATATTTTAATGGGCGCACTGAGTGACATTCGCTCAGTAAGATTGGCAACGATGGATGGAAAGTAATTCAACGTCTTAACGTCGAATAAAAACTGTTAGGTACATTTGTGATGACTTAAAATTAATTATTTATTTCACTGTCTGTTTTCAATTAATCGAAGTGTAAAAATGAGCAGATTTGTAAAATATTTACTTACTTAATAATTTCGCAGTTTCATTGCAATGTTAATTTTACATAAGGCGGCGGAACACACAACGTGTATGTATACAAGTAAAGGCTGTTCACGATAAAGTGAGAACTTTCGAAATCAACCTTAGAAAAAAGTCACTACTCCTATCTACGTATATTTTAACGGGCGCCCTGAGTGACATGCGCCCAGTCAAGTTGGTAACGATGTATGGGAAAGTAGTTCCGTGCCTCAACGGCGAATAAAAAGTGTTGCGCAACCATTTCTGTTAACTTAATTTTTTTTTATTTTTTATTTTTTATTTTTTTTTTTTTTTTTCGCTTTCTGGTTTTTATTTTATGCATGGAAGTGTAAAAATGAGCAGATTTGTAGAATATTTACTTTTATTTTGTATGTAATTTCGCAGTTTCACTTGACCGACGCATGAATAAAGTGATGGGGCCCATGACAATGTTATTTTTACATGGTGGAAGAATACACAATGTGCATACAAGTAGAACTTAAGCAGGGCTTTCAAAAATGCTCATTTTACCGTGATCAGCGCATACCACATGGGACGTACTTACTGGGTCGAGGCTCCACCTAACCTCCCGCAGTATGATATTCTCCTGGTAGCAGCAGTCGATTTGGTGGCGCTTTTCGGCATCCTGCGAGCGCGTCCCGATAATTTCACCCACGCAAGGGGTATCCGGTACGCCGGTCCAAGTATCCAGTACGCCGGTCCAATTCCGTAGGTAGGGTGGCTCAAGTAGCGACAGCTATATTAGGAGCGCATAACACACGCGGAGGTTGTGAGTTTATCTGCCGTACCTCCGCGGCGCGACATGCGTGAACGACAAGTGTGCTCTTATTATAAGGCTGTTCACGTTAAAGTGAGCACTTTTGAGGCCTTAGTTACTTTTTTTTCTTTCAGTCATTTTTTTATCCCTTAACAGCCTTTTTTAATAAGAAAAATCGCCATGTAAGAAATAAACACAGTGTGTATATTCCATCACTCTCTACAGTTAACTTCCAAGGCTAAAATAGAATATATTTATTGGCTATTATTCCAAACGAGAGGGCTTTTAAAAGTGCTCACTTTGTCGTGAACAGACCACATCGTTTAAATGGCCCTGAATACCGTTTAGCCAGAGCGAGAGACTTGGCAGTATATACGTCTGCATCCATAAATTACGTCACGATATATTTCGAGCCGAATCCACCAAAGAAAAAAAGCAGCTTTTGAAACGAAGGTTCGTTCATGAGTCCAAAAATCATACACAAAAATCTTCTTGCGGTCGCACTTAGTGAACTTGGGCATAAGAATCTTCGAAATGATAGAGCAGGATACCAAGCATACTTCTCACACATTCTTCACAGCGATCCGCTAGAAACAGATCGACTGAGCTCCGAGAAATGAGTTTCATACCCTTCATACGAGTAGTCCGAGAAATAGATGAACCAGACTTCGCAGAATGGGTGCGAGAAATTCGTAAACAGCATTACAAACATGGGGCCGCGGTGGTGTAGTGGTTAGACTCCTCGCCTCCCACCTAACCGAACCTCGGAATCGTGCTGTCAGAAATTACGGAACTTCAAACGGTGCTCCTGTAAAATTTTATGGAGGAGAAGTTTGTATGTGGCAATAATAATAATACAAGGCATTTTTTCTAACACACAGAGCGAGGAAGAGCAAAAAAAAAAAATCAAATTCATTTGAGAACAAGCCAAAGTTCAGAAATGTTTAAGAGGCCTGTCTAGTAAAAATATTTAAATGCCTCAAGGTTACTTTCGACTAAAGGCTGTTCGCCATTAAGTGAGCACTTTAGAAATCAACCTAAGAAAAAAGTCACTGCTCCAGCTTGCATATATTGTAACGGGCGCACTGAGTGACATGCGCCCAGTAAAGTTGGTAATGATGGAGGGAAAGTAGTTCCATATTTCAATGTCGAATAAAAAGAGTTAGGTAACAATTTATGGTAACTTAAATTATTTCTTTCGTTTCCTGTTTTTATAATGCATCGAAGTGTAAAAATGAGCACGTTGGTAAAATATTTACTTTTCTAATAATTTTACAGTTTCGCTTGGCCGACGCATGAATAAAGTAATGAGACCCATGACAATGATAATTTTACGAAAGGTGGAAGAACACACAACGGGTATACAAGTCGATATTAAGTAGGGCTTCAAAAACTGCTCATTTTACCGTGAACAGCCTATATTAGGTATCATTGCGGCAGCTATTGAAAAAAGGATATAGAAGTTTCGCAAGTGCTGTTTCCTCAGAATTTCAAGCGGTGAGTACAGAGTTTTAATACAGTAGTCTGTTCAGAAAAGTTACAGCATTGTCGCTGAAATTCAAAATACTGTTTTACATAAGAATGAATATTGTAAACGGACTTCCACATTTTTTCGGCGACCATATTCATGTTTCAAGAACCAGAATCTTTTAATGGGGACAACAAAATACCGACTTACATTTCTGTCCCAAAAAATTAAGAAATTCCAAATTTTTTCTAACTCTTTAAGAAGTATGCGCGTATATACTCGGCGCTACGTTTATATGGAAATTTATTTTCTCTTGAATACAAAGCTCACACTTTTATAGTTTTACTATCTCGCTAGACTTCATCGGAATCTAAGTACAAAATGGCAACTAGTCAACATTTCAGTTTGTAAGAATAAAACTGTAATTTTTAATAATTTTCCAAACGAACACAATGGATTGTAAAACTTGTTACTTGTATCGCGATACATTAATTGGTACACACCTGACACTTGACTTAATTGGTCGACGGCCAGCCAATAATAAACGTTACAGAGTACAGCAGGCGTGTCCGGTGTAGCCAGGACCAATATGACAATGGTACTAAGTGGAAATACAGAGACCAACCAAAATTATATTGCTGTAGTGTAGAATATAGGCAGCTCACTTCAAACTTGTCCTCAGTGCTAGTAAATTTGTGCCGTCCTCATAGAGTTAAGCGTGGCTTTTGAAAGTTCTCAGTTTGCCGTGAACAGCCTATAAATAAATATTTTTCTGATCCTGCACGCCATTCTGCGACCTAGACAGGTGGAACCCTGGAAGGGTTTTTCATTATAATATTTAACCCTTTGAGGACGGCACAAATTTACTAGCACCGAGGACAAGTTTGAAGCGAGCTGCCTATATTCTACACTACAGCAATATCATTTTGGTTGCTCTCTGTATTTCCTCTTAACATCGTCCTGCTGGTCCTGGCTACACCGGACACGCCTGCTGTACTCTGCAACGTTTATTATTGGCTGGCCGTCGACCAATTAAGTCACGTGTCAGCTGTGTCGTTTTTTACTTAGATTCCGATAAAGTCTAGCGAGATAGTAAAACTATAAAAGTGTGAGCTTTGTATTCAAGAGCAAATAAATCTCCATATAAACGTAGCCCCGAGTATATACGTGCACACTCCTCAAAGGGTTAAGATGTGCTTGTATACACATTGAGTATTATTCGGTCAATAATCATAATTAACATTTCCGTGGGCCTGATCACTTTATTATTGCGTTGGTCAAGTGAAACTGTTAAATTATTATAAAAGTAAAATTTTTATAAATCTGCTCATTTTTACACTTCGATGCATTAAAAAAAACCCCCAGAAAACGAAAGAAATAATTGAAGTTATTATTGATGTTTTCCTAAAACGTTTTATTCGACATTAAGTTATGGAACTACTTTTCCTACATCGTTAATAACTTTACTGGGCTCATGCCACTCTATGCCCTTTACAGCGTATGCATCACTGCCCCAGTGATGTTTTCCAAAGGTTGATTTCAAAAGTGCTCAATAAAACTTTAACAAGTTTTAAGCCGTAAACATTAGTGTATGGGTTTTTTTTTCCTTCTCTCTCTCTCTCTCTCTCTCTCTCTCTCTCTCTCTCTCTCTCTCTCTCTCTCTCTCTCTCTCTCTCTCTCGTCAAGAACGCAGCGGTGAAAAGATCACAAGGTCTTCCTCTGTTGCTTCTGAAGAACTATCAAACCATACAAGTGAGGTATTCGTATGGCTGCAGCCGCCAAGACGACACACCGTTCAACATTTTCACCCGCCGTTCTTTGTCAATGCACTGCAAGTCCACTTAAATAAATTATACACAAGGGAAGTGTTCACGGGCGAACTGCACTAGATTCGAACACAGTCTTAATTTTCGGCACGTTTTTTTTTCTTTTCGCATTTTAAATTTATCGTCCTGTTTTTGCAGCACATGTCCGGAACTCGCTATCTCTTAATTTCTTAAGACAATTTAAATTTCAATTAAAGTTTGTTGTTACAGGTCAAGTCAACGGAAATTTCGCGAATACGTTAGAGGACGAGTTAATAAATTCAACAACATGTATGTTTGAGTTCCTATATCTTTTAGAACACAGTTTGTTTTGCACGCTCGTCGACCAATAACGGACATGCGATGAAAACAAGAACCGAATCCCGTGACACCTGCCCCGGGAGTCGAATTCGATCAACAACCAACGAACAACAGACTGAGGCCCGAGTAGACAATAAATATATTGCGGAGTCTAGCCCGTTGCCGAATGAATCCACGAAATCTCCGGGTCTCTAGCTACAGGTCACCAAAACAACACTGACGAACTTGAGTAAACACAAACATTTAAACATGCTTGTGACAGCGTAAATAAAACATTCGACGCCTTACGCGGACAAAATACTGTGGTTGCCGCTATCGTCGTTATGCGATATTATATTCGCGGTTTCTTCAAACTTTCTGAATCCAACCTTTGAACAATCTCACTATGAACGACACGTTTGGTTGTTTCCTAACAATTCCATCTAAAGGCTGTTCTCGATAAAGTTAGCACTTTTTGAAATCGACCTTAGAGAAAAGTCACTGCTCCTACCTGCACATATTTTAAAAGGCGAACTGAGTGACATGCGCCCAGCAATGTTGGTAACGATGAATCGAAAGTAGCTCCGCATCTTAATGTCGAATAAAAAGTGTCAGGTAACTATTTGTAATAACTTAAATTATTTCTGTCGCTTTATTATCTTTTTTTTTTTTTTTTTACTCGTCGAAGTGTAAAAATTAGCAGATTTGAAAAATATTTGATTTTCTAATAATTTCACCGTGTCACTTGATCCAAGCATGAATAAAGTGACGTGGCCGATGCAATGTTAATTTTACTCAAGGTGCAAGAATACACAATGTGCATACAAGTAGAGCTTAAACAGGGATTTCAAAAGAGCTCACTTTACCGTGAACAACTTATATCACAAAAGTTTTATAGTTGTATTTATATAAAAACATCTCATTTTTCGTTAAACTGAACTTCTACTTAAATTTTATCTATAAATTATAATATATTTTTTAAAATTATTATACATAGAAACAGGAAGAAAATATGTGTGTTGGCAATGCATAGAGAGAAATAGTTCTTATGCAACGTTTTTATCACACTGAGTGCGCACAAATTTGGTGCAATTTTCTAGACAAGGTTAATCTTTGTTTGTATGAGGCGGAGGAATATCTTGGGAGTAGACCTTTAGCAGGACTTCATAAATCGTGAACTAACGGTGAATGGCTTATAGTTCCTGCATTTGCCACTAGATTGCGCAGAGGCGGAAAGAACGCCCACACGGTAGGATTATATAAACAACATTTACAGTTCGTCATTTAATATTTTTATTTTTATTTCAAGTACTGAAAGTAATTTTGTAAATAACTTCGTTAACGCCCCACGTCCCGCTGCCTTGGAATTTGCTCGGGCCGTCCAGTTATAACGTGGAAATTTTAAACGTGCGTTCTTCTGTTATGTCCTATACTCTGTGCCTAAGTTTTAAGCTTGCTTTCCGAAGTTAACGAGATTACTTAGTCGTGTCTAAGTATGTGAGTAATACGAAATTCGCCAAACTTCGTATACATATAGTATGTAGTAAGGGCATAGGACTTTTACAATAGGGCCACATGAATAAATTAAATTTTTGAGCCACAACTCGCGAAAAAAAAAAAAAAAACAATCATCTGATTCCTGCCAAGTTTGACAGCCAAGTAGTGCTATTGTAAGCCAATATAAATTTAGACATGGGTCAAACACGGATTTTCAAAATGGCGGCCATGTACATCATTTTGATAAGTTTGACATATATATTAAAAATTTTTAACCAAATTCAACCAAACTTTTGTATGCTGACTGTATGTATTAGAATCATCGTATACAAAGTCTCTTTAAAAAAAAAAAAAAAAAAAAAAAAACAATTTTGTACGGTAGCACTAAATGAGAAAATAAAGTTTTTATGTCGTATCTCGGGAAACAAAGCAACCTATTTTCGACAAATTATTCACACTCACACGAGTAACGCTACGGTAGGCCGTGTAAACATACATGATTTGAGTCGCTCACACACTCAGTTTCTAAATGGCGGCCCTTGTAAATATCTTAGGTTAGTAAACCGTAGTACCACAACAATAGACTAATTACATCAGAAGATGATGATCCGAATCCTACCTCTGGGTTCCCGGATTTGGGACCTCCCAAAATTTCCAAGAATACCGTAGTAATTCTTCAAAATTTGTAACCTGTCTATGTTCAATTGTGAGTAGTTTCTAGGATTATTTACCTTATTGAAATGTAATCACTAACCAAAGTAATACCTACCAATCTAATAATTGTAATTAGTTTAATTTCAGAAACTAAATTAATAAATGTCCCTACTGAGCCCTCACGAACAATACATCACATTTAATTACAAACACTAACATAATCTCACATATTGATGTCGTCCGACTCACAAAGACATCTATATATACAGATACGCACAAGAACAAATAAACTAAAGGAACAACACCTACACTGTACAACATTACACCGACACAACACAGACACAGACACAGACATCAAACACACGACGGACACCTCACAAAACGACAACAACCGTCAGCCCCTCTGTCTCCGGAGAGGATGGCGGGGTGAGGGTTCGAGGCTGGAGGTAGAGGAATTTTAACTTTTGACATTTTAAAATTATAACGTAACCTTTTTATTTAAGATTATAACAAAAAAATAATTTTAAGCCTCTGTAATTTTAAAATTTGACTTGTTTTTAATTTTTATAACACGGCAAATTTTATGCTTCGACTGTTTTCCAAACTTATCTTAAATTCTAGAAACTAAGACCAGTTATGGCCTTCAGCTGGGTAGTGCCGCCATTTTAATATGTTCTGTTCTCCGTAATGCAGTTAGCTGCACGCTAGCTTATGTAAATGTTCTGGGTTCGAGTCCTGGGTAAATAACTGCCTCATTACTTTTGAAACTGTTTCTAGTTCCATCACTAACGCCTAGCTTTGAAGAACTTCATCAAAAATTGTTTGCGTCCTTGTAGAGGAAAATAGGCTCATTAGTAAGATCAGAAAGTTCTTGTGGGGTTGTGAACCCGCCATAGAGGCTTGGTGAGTTTTTTTTCTGCTCGACACGCAATGCTAATGACCGCCATTTGTCAATTTGGCCAACGAGAAACGTTAAGGCCCTTACACAATTGAAAACTTTACCATTTGACTTAACGTTTGCTTTCCGACGTGTTGTTTCTTATGGAGCTTGACACAATGGAACTGTCAAAGGTAAGGTCAAGCTCTCTTGACTTAACGATATCAAAAAGTTAAAATTCAATGTCAAAGTCAAGCAGCCATTTTGCCGAGAATCTAACAGAGGTTATGTGAAAAGTGCGTTATTTTATTGTTGGGCGATTTTAATCTCGGTATATTAAACACAGCTCGTCTTAAATTAAATAAATGGCAATCAAATATAATGTAAATAAGAAATATATGAATTGAAATATTTTAATAAAATAAATAAGTTTTTTGCTTGGAAACAAACTTTTAACACAAATGTTAAAACTATTTTTAAAAAAAGGTACGCAAAACGTTTTTCTTGGATAATATCATAATTATTTACATAACAAGATATACATTTTTACGAAACTCGAGGGACCGATGTTCAATTGTCTGAACTCTGACTTTACAATAATTGTATTGTGTATTTGGTGGTTTCGTCAGAGGAAAGGAACTGTAAAGTCAAAAGCTAAAGTTTTCTACTGTGTAAGAAGCTTTCGTGCGAGAAGTTGTACACGTGTTCCGCGCGTTTGCTCGTGTCGTTAAGGCCCTTGCGATCGCCAGTAATCTGTCGTCGCGACGACACCGTACCCCGGACCCCTGCCACGCTCGCCGACTACCTGTGCGCTGCTGAAGGTCATCAAATACTCACCTTGTTTTGGGGGGGGGGGGTGGAGGTAATGGAGCTCGGCCTTATTGCCGCGGCGACCTTCGCCGGGGTCAAGGCCGCGCTCCGCTGGGTCGACCTGATACGGAATAGGCGTGCGGGGAGTGCGGGAGCGAGCTGCGGAGGGTAGCCATCCATCTCCTTGTCGCGACACAGAACGGCCTCGACCACGCCTGATTGCGCCGTTTGTTGTTAAACACCCGTGTGCGCTAGGGCGAAATGAAGGCATTACATGGCTGTTATTAAGGTAAAAGTAGGGCATACAGTCTATTCGCAGTTATCCACACTTTTTTAATAACTAAACCTTCGAAAAAATTACCCCATCACATATGACGTGCTTGGTTGTTTACTAAATACGTCACGTATCAAAGCGTTTTATACTTGTAATAACATAAACTTATCTTACATTTTATTCAATTGAACTTTTACATATATATATAATTAATATAAATTAAACAGGGAGAAAATAGGCATGTCTGTAATACCTAGTAAAGGCTGTTCACTATAAAGTGAGCACATTTGAAATCAACCTTAGAAAAATATCGCTGCCCCTGCCTGCGTATATTTTAACGGGAGCACTGAGAGACATGAATCCGGTAAAAATGGTAACGAAGGATAGAAAGTAGTTTCATATCTTAATCTCGAATAAAAAGTGTTAGGTATCCATGTGTGATGACTTAAATTGTTTCTTACGGTTTCTGTTTTTTTTTTTTTTTTTTTTTTTTCAACGCCTTAGTGTGTAAAAATTAGCAGATTTATAAAATGTTTACTTCTCTAATAATCTCACAGTTTCGCATGACCGACGCATGAATAAAGTGATGAGGCCTATGGCAATGTTAATTTTACATAAGGTGGAAGAATACAAGTAGATCTTCAACAGGGCTTTCAAAAGTGCTCAATTTGCCTTGAATAGCTTATAACGAAATAGTTATAATGCAAAATATCATTACACTCAGTGCACATGAATGCAGTGGGTGGTCTCATTGTCCCTTTGGTGCAATATTATAGACTCAGTTAAGCTTTGCTTGCATCCGGCGGAGGAATATTCTGGAATTAGAACTTTAGCAGAGCTTCAAAAAAGTTGTAAGTAACCTTGAATGGACTATAGCTTACAATTTACAGTACAACGTAGAGAGTTCATCAAATGGCAGAACCCAGACTACCAAAAATGTAAAAACGTACTATTTACATGGCGTGCGAATGATGAAAGCATACTTAGTTTTACTGAAAAATACTTTACTATAACTTACTTATTTAAATATTTTATTAAAAATGTTTAGTAAGTCTATGTTCAATTAAAATTTAAGTGTGTTTTCATCCTGGATGTTTGAGAAAAAAATAATAATAATAATAATAATTTTAATAATTGGACTTATTGTATGTTGTAAATATTTGTAATAGTGTTAGAAATATGTTTGAAAATAACTATGTTAACCACGGAATTTGACATTATTATATCTGAAAAATTTGTGCAATCATTACAAAAAATATGCAGAACATTTAGTACTTTTCTGAAAATTTTGGTAGTGTGGGTAATACTTTTTAATGAATTCTGCATGTTGTGCGTGCAGTCGGCTACAGGGATATATTGTAATACACTATACGCCGAGAGACCACGAGAATCTGTTTATACCATCTTTACTGACGAATTAAATGCGCAACATCACGTTTACTGAAAGTGAATCACACACACATATATATATATATATATATATATATATATATATATATATATATATATATATATATATATATATATATGAATACTAGTTTTAATTTGCAGTAATAAACTTTTAATGTAATATTCACAGACGTTACGTCATTTTGATCGCTGTTGCGTGTAATGGCCACACAATTTGAAAAGTGGTTCTAGAGGATGATACTATTTTGTACTTTTTTAGCATATTACGTCCTTTTTTGTTGTGATACGAAAGAATAGTATGAAAAATGAGCTATAGGAATTTAATATTTATACTTTTTTTTTTTCAAGCAAATCTCAAAATTGAACAAAATTAATACTTGAGAATACACCTCAAAATAATATTGTTCATATTATTAGAATACTATTAAATATATTTCTTGGAAATTTTTTGTACTGTTCGGCCATATTTTGGCTGTAACTTTCAGATAAAATATTTTAAGTCGAAATAGCACCAAGTTAAAACCTTACAACTGGTGAAGCGCTCCCCCTCCCCCCCCCCCCTTTTCCACCCCTTTTTAATGCATTACAAAGAAATTGGAACTTCAGTAAACGATTTAGCGTAAATCAAATTTTGAGCTAAAAAAACATTATTTTAAGATGTGTGCTTATCAATATTTTAAGTAAAGAATTTTCACATTTAGGTTAAAATTAATTTAAAGTTATTTTCAAAATATTTGATACTTTTATTCAGTTACCGTCGAAATCGTATCGTGAAACCGTAAAACATCCATATAATATAGAATATAAATTTCAACTCTTAAACAGCCTTGCATGTTGAAGTGCAGATATATGTACGGGATGTCGAAAAATGGTATCATAACCATGGGGAAAATTTCTTCATATATATATATATATATATATATATATATATATATATATATATATATATATATATATATATATATATATATATGTATAAAATCCTTATATATACGTAGCTCTGGAAGCTCTTTATTTTCTGTCGGAATCATTCCTTCCTTATAGGCTGTTCACGGTAAAGTGAGCACTTTTTAAGGCCTTTCGAAAATGTTCCTTTCATCCAATTTCCATCTTCCTGCTGCTTTTTAATATAAACATTGCAATGTGACCAATAAACACAGTGTATACATTTCACCACCATCAAAATGTAATGCCTGAAGCTGCAATAAGATATATTTATTAATGGTTAATGCCTATTAGGAGGGCCTTAAAATGTGTTCACTTCACCGTGAACAGCCTATAACTCTGTTTACACTCTGCAGCGTGTAGATAATTTATCTTTTTACTACGTGGATTACCAGCATAGCTATCGTGTACGGCCATAGTACACTACACCAGATAAAAAAAACGTATGTTCATATGGTATGTTTTCATTCCCTAGACGTGAAGAGTGTATAGTTCAACAATGTTCGTTGTGTAGGGTCTTAAAAGCTGTCAAATTACGGGACCGTGAAATTATTTAAAATAATCTGTGTCCGGCTTATTCTCCCTGATGGCGGTAACTAAGATGGATCAATGTCGAAAATTGTCCCCAAAGCGGCCGCCTGTTGCTGTGGTTTACTGCATAATTGACGATCTGTTCAATAAATCATCTGTTCCTCTTTGTACTTGCTCTGCTTTGACAACAATCTTCTCTCTTATTTTTTCTTCTTCGCTGCCGTGATTCTCAGCGTAGTTAAAGCCTATTCGCGACAGTCTGAGCAATTTGGAAATCCCTGTTTAAGATCTACTTGTAAGCACGTAGCGTGTTCTTCCATCGAGTAGAATTAATGTCGCCATATGCATGATCGCTTAAGGCTATTCATGCGCTGGTCAAGAGAAACTAGGAAATTAGAATATTATAGAAGTAAATATTTGTACAAATTTTCTAATTCTTACAATTTCATGCATTAAAAATCAGAAAGCAAAATTAATTACTTCAGTGTTCACACATGTTTACCTGACGCTTTTAATTCAGCGTTAATAAATTGAACAACTTTCTCACAACCGTTGTCATATCTATTGGGCACATTGCAGTCAGCCTGCCCGTTAAAATACGCCCTTATTTAAAGTTCGATTACAAAAGGTATCAATTAACAGCGTACAGTGTATAGTATAATCCGTTCACAGTTTCTTCACACGTTTCTGAAGACCTGCTAAAGTTCTTCTTCCAGGGTACTCCTCCGCCTCGGGTAAACCAAAGCTTACTTAAGTCTGGAAAATTACACCGGACAGAGCGTCGAGTTCGTGCGCACCAACTTGTAATGATATTTTACATGAGAACTATTTCTTACTAGGCGCTACCAACACACGTGTTCCCTCGTAGTTTTTTATGTTTATTATAAATGAATAACTATAATTTTTATGTAAAATACAGGTAAAACTTCTATTTAACGAAAATATGATACTCTCATGTTTACGGGGGTATAAAACGCCTGTGATACATAGCATATTATGGAAATAACTAAACACGTCATACATTGATCCTTGTGTCCGGCAAAATTTCAGTGTGACAACTTAACATAGCGATCTTTCTCTTCAAGTAGAAGGTATATTTTGAGTGGAAATACAGTTTCAAGAGAGAAACATTTTGGGGAAATAATTTTCATACGTGATAAAAAAAATCGATACTGAATTATTGTTAACGTTTTAAATTCCTGTTTTTTACCACCAAGCTAAATAAGCACATATCCACCGCCTTGTATTTAATTTCAAAATGCGTATTCGCTTCTACGGAATGTCGTCAGAAGGCGGTGGATCGATGGATCATATGTCGGTCCGTCGGAAGTTAAAGTCTGAGAAATATTTGACGGCATTAACAGGTAGCAAAAAAAGTTTCCATGCTATTGGTCGAAGTTCGCATGACCCGCCTGACGGACAGACGACTGACGGACAGTGGCGTTTATTCCATAGACGCAATGTAGGCAACGCTTACCCTGTTCATCTTGGAAATGTTTGAACTTTTATAGTTTTCACCTTAACTTTAAATTTAAAAACATTTAAATCTGAGTTTCCAGTTTCCGATTCCAGAAACAGAGTTTTCGTAACTCCCGTGCTGTACACGCATAGTGCTGCTATCTAGTATTTATTTCCAAAAACGGGTGCGACTAGCGATGAATCGATGAATCGAACTCGCACGCAAGTTACCCTACCGCGTTCCTTCGGCAGGATAAGCAGTCGTTCTGTTTGCGTCCTCCAGTCCTACATATTTCCTTGGAAAGTGGATGAATGGGTCCGGGAAAGCGGGAGTTTCCTTATAATTTGTAATATGATCTCTAATTAATATTCGGTTTAATTATTTCTATATTCATTTCGTGTCCGTTTTTATAACTAATGTTAGGTATTATAAAACAGTAAATACATGTGGAGGGTAAGCAAAGTTGGATGTTGCGTTTGTAAGTAGAAAATTAAAACGGAACCACAGCTCGGCACTAGCAGATGTTATCTAAAACACTCAAATGTGTGGGGCTATTATATTGCTTACCCTGTAAAAACAAAAAATCTCACTACACGCCCCTACTGTCGGATACGACGGACAGTTGTCCACCATTTTCTCGTCCAATTTGAATAGGAACGCGTAACGACGGAAGCATTGCTCGCCGGTGCAGCGCCTTGTGCTTAAGAGCGAGGGGACGCTGGGAAAGTGTGATATTGTCACCCGTACCGTCGAACGCCAAAAAACTTGATCTCGAGCCGATGTGCTCTTAAACGTGATCTCCTAGCGACAACGTCATTGAGGAGTTATCACAGAAGTACAGGGATGAATGTTTGCAACACTCCAGAGCGATAGCGAAAGTCGCAACAGGGTTTAATGGTCTGTTCACGGTAAAGTGAACACATTTTAAGGCCCTCCAAAATGTTTACTTTAGCCCGGTTTCTATAAATATTGCAACGTGGCCAATAAACACAGTGTATATATTTCACCGCTCTCAAAAGTTAACACCTAAGGCTGCAATAAGAGATATTTATTAGTGGTTAATGCCTGTTGAAAGGGCCTTAAAAAGTGCTCACTTTATCGTGAACAGCCTGAAGGATTTTTTCTTGTTAAACGTACAAAATATATTACTGTGAAGCTTGTATAAAATGCGTGTGCCTCCAAGATAAGTCAATTCTGTACGACTGCCCTTTCTGTGGTCTCGATGTTCCACGGGGAAAGGTGAAGGTTACACCATTGTCTCTAATACGAAGGCCGCTTGAATGTTCTGAGGCAGGCAGAAAATTATATCATCTGAATATAGACTGTTTCTGTCAAATTGGCCAAACAAACACCAAAAAAAAAAGCACGGCATTCATGTGTCAGAACAATTCAGGCGGAATATGGGGGGGTGGGAGGCGTAGGTGTAGTGGTTAGGCTACTCACCTCCCAGCAAAGGCGAACCGGGTTCGATTCCCGGCGGAGCAGCTCCCGGATTTCCGCATGTGGGAATCGTGCCGGACGATGCCGCCGGTCGGCGGGTTTCCTCGGGGATCTCCCGTTTCTCCCGCCCTTGCATTCCGGCGCGGTTTTTTTTACTCACATCGCTTCACCCTCATCGGCTCTCGAGACCTCGATGTTAAGCGCCGCTCCATATCTCTCCACTCAGGCGGAAGGATATGTCGTCAAAGCAATAACACCGGCGCAACATCACAACTGAAAAAAGAGAGTAATGGGAAGGGATGAGGGGATGTTTCGGAGCTGCCATCAACAAACGAGAACTGCAGCTAGCAAGGCCCTTGCACAACTGAAAACTTTAACATTTGACTTTACCATTTCACTTTACGTTTACTTTCCGACATGTTGTTTCTTATGGAGCTTGACACAATGGAACTGTCAAAGGTAAAGTCAAGCACTCTTGACTTTACGATTTCGAAAAGTTGAAATTTAAAGTCAAAGTCAAGCAGCCATTTTGCCGAGAATCTAACAGAGTTAATGTGGAAAGTGTGTTATTTTATTGTAAGGGGATTTTAATCTCGGTATATTAAACAGAGCTTGTCTTAAATTATATATATGGCAAACGAATATAATGTGAAGAGGTAATATATTAATTTTCATTTTTGAATAATGTAAACAAGTGTGTTTTTGTTTTGAAATAAACCTTTAACCCAAATTTCAAACCTATTGTTAAAAAAAAAAATGTACGAAATATGCATTCCTGGGTTATATGATAATGATTTACGTAACACGACACACATTTTTACGAAGCTCGTTGAACCGATGTTCAATTGTCTAAACTCTCACGTTACAATTGTATTGTGTATTGGTGGTTTCGTCAAAGTAAGGGAAATGGAAAGTGAAATGTTAAAGTTTTCTATTGTGTAAGAAGCTTTATTCTGGCGAGGCAACAAGAAGACGTATGTAGCTGTTCTTGTTAACATCTGTCCGGGCAGGCCAACTTTGCGGGGGCTTTGGTACTCTTCCTGTCTCCCTAAGCCTCATCCGCTCGGGCGCATCCTTTGTCCGTCCTCGTTACAGTGCTACGGCTGATACCCTGAAGCTTGCGCTTGAGATACCTTTAAGGGGGCCGCTTACTAGGCGTTAGAAATGTGTTGCATGTGTTGGGCAACCCGTTTTTTTTTTTTACGAAACTATTCCACGTGCGCCCAACGTGCTAATTTACGAAATGATAACAAACCCAAAACGATGACGGACTGTCGCTTTCATGACACTACGCATGTTAGAACCACTATTTCCAAGCCCTCCAACATAACTAAAGACAGCATTTTCAGACTGCTGTATGTCTAAATGTGCTGACCGGATCTACGTGACACACAGATACAATCCTGCATTGAACTTTGGATCAGATTTTCCAGTAGTAAAATAATACGGTCAACGCTTAAAGTCCCATAGAAAAAAACGGTTCGTCAAAAAGCTTGCGCGCTAGTTTAGTGTTTCGCGCATAGTGGCGATGTGGAACTTGATGTGCGTGCCAGTGTCGCCCTTAGCGTTCGCTCGCTCCTGTGCCATGTCGTTTCTGGTACGCGGCCCCCTTAAGGGACGGGGCCTTTTTTTTTTTTTTTTTTTTTCAGTTCGTAGATAAGAAACGTGTAGGAACTGAGCCACTCGTCAGTACACATTTGACGTCAAACCGCAGGGGCAAGGAATAAAAAATTGCCTGACTTCGCAACATGGCACTCGACATTGGGAACCAGGTGCCTATAAAGCTCATTTCGGTTCACGGATAGTTCAACAAATCCGAAAGATTAACTTGCTTCTATTCGCCTCAGCCTTTGTGCATTTTTACACGGCAAAATTCTTTTTTTTTTTTTTTTTTCTATCTATTGATTCTTTTAATAACTCTGACTTTACGACATAGAAGTTCTGCTGGGAAATAAAGGAGCTGTCTTACACTCACGTCTCTCTGTATTTACAAATAAAAACGGCGTAAACTGTTGTTCAGACATGGCATTTCAACGTATGGTTGCTACTGCGAAACAGATAGTTCCTCCAATAGAATTACTTCAACAATATTTGGATTGTTGCCACGACAATGGTAATTGTAATGACCGAACAGAATGTCATGTTGCTAGTACTGAACAGTTCTGTTATCAGGTTAATGGTGATGTGTTGGGAAGGGGGGGGGGGGGGTGGTGTGTAGTGAGATATTTTTTACAGGGTAGGCAATATAATAGCCCCACATATTTTAGTATTTTAGATAACATTTGCTAGTGCCGGGCTGTGGTGCCATGTTCAATTTCGACTAACAAACGTAACTTCCAACTTTGCTTACCCTCCACATGTATTTACCGATTTATAATACCGGGCATTAGCCATTAAAATGGAAACGAAATGAATGTGATAATAATTAAATTGAATATTATTTAGAGAGCATACTACAAATTACAAGAAAACTCCCGTACATCCATACACTATCCAATGATAATTGTAGGAATGGAGGAAGCAAACAGAACGACTGCTTACCCTGCCGAGCGTGTGGCGTGTTGTTGCTTGCGATTTCGATTCATCGCTTGTCGCTCCCGTTTGTGGAAATAAATACTAGATAGCAGCACTATGCGTGTACAGTGCGGGAATTACGAAACCTTTGTTTCTCGAATCGGAAACGGGAAACTCAGAATTAAATGTGTTTAGATTTGAAATTAAGGCGATAACTATAAAGGGTTAAACATTTCCCATATGTATAGGGTAAACATTGCTTGCCTTGCGTCTATGGAATAAATTCCCCCCCCCCCCACGGGGGGGGGGGGAGGCAGCAGTAACAGAATATTCTGTTAGGTTATTACAATCATTGTTGTTATGTGAACAAATCTAAATGTTGTTGAAGTTCTTTTGGAGGTACTATCTGTTTTGTTCTAGGAGCGCAGTGTTCTACTTTAGAAACCATATGTTCAGTAGCAAATATAACCCCAGACAGGAACACGACAAACAGTTTTATTGGTATTACTATATATGTTGACAATATTTAGATGGTACCTTCAACCCATCAATTGGCTGCGCCTATTCTAACAGTCCATACGATTCATACAAACCATTTTTTACCTCAGGGTGACACATTGTGGGAACTAGTTTTCTTTCATCTCTAATAGTTACAAATATTTTCAACTACTTGCTTTTTACTTTACCATATTCAAGGGTGGATAACACCTTTAAAAATCACTGCAGACCACATGTCGTCCATATATTTGCTACCTTATTTTCAGTGTGAAATAACCTCTCATCCGTTGTAAGGCACTCACGAAAATACACTTGAAATATGAGACACGAGTGAAGGGCATTTCTCATGATCGAAATTTATTCCAAACTTTCATCAAATTTATTCTTACTTATTTCATCGTCTTAATACCGTAGTTAACGCGCATTTAAGTATTACAAAAACATTGCATATATTTATTTCGTGCAAAATGAATATATATTTTAAAAAATTATGTTTGTTTTATTTTGACAAATTTTGTCTCTAGTAGTTTGAGAAAAAAAAGCTGCTAAAATAATTTAAAATTTTTTTGAGTGTGCATATGGAAAGCCTTTCAAAATTTTGTAGTAATTATTCGATATATAATTAATTCAGTACACTGAACTGCGTATGAAACACTTTCTGTATTTAATAAGTTGAATTCAATTGGTTGTGAATTCTCTGAAATATTTCATCGTGTGAATTGCCTTAAGAGTGGGATGTGCCCCCGTGGGAACCCCGGGTCCAAGGTCAAGAAGCGAGGGAGCGATACGGGCGACACTAACACGCACGCCTAGTGCCTCATCGCTCCTACGCGCCAGGCGTGCAGTGCTTCCGTCGTGACGCTGTACTGTGCAAATTAGATCTGTGACATAGGGGTTTTATTACACGCGATGAAAGCCCACAGATTAAACTACGGCCGTATATTTGTACATTTTTCTTGCCGCTTAAGGAAACTGCATAGGCAAGCTTTATAAATGCGATATTTGACTATTTTCAAGAATTTATTTTTCTCCAAGAATACACTTAATATGACAAAACGTGAAAAAATAGGGGCGTGGATAATTGTTTTGTAATTTTTCTGACAAAAAGTAGTATTTGCAGAACATTTATTTACCGAGATACGCGTATTCGCGCGATGTTGTTTGCCGAGTTCCCACTCGAAGACTCGGAAAGTGTCGCGCTCTCGCTGTCCGTCCACACTTGCTCGTTCCTCGAGATGTGACCAACTCTCTCCCTTTGCTGTGGCGGCAACAGGCCGATGCAGGAGCCCGTCGCGTGACTTCGCTTCAAGTTATCGACACGCTGCAGTCGAAACGCGTGCCATCCGCGTGTTTCCGTCGAACACGCAGCTGTGAATAAGCCATGGCCGCCAGCAACAAATACGTGCACACGCATACACGCTGCTCACGGAAATGTGAGCACTTTTTAACCCTTCCAGTCACAGCGTCCTGTATATGGGGCGTTGCGTATGAAGCGTCTTTAGTGGTACGCACTATACAAAGTAGGACAGAAGTAAAACTAAATAGCCGAGTTTGAGGTCATGGGAACGTAGGTCTATTAATGGTATATCATTCTGGTCCCCCGGCTGCCATGTTTCCCTCAAAATTTAATTCCCCTCCCCCCCCTCAAAATTGACTTAATTTCCCTCAAAATTTTACTTTTCCCTTTAAAATTTCCCCTTTTTCCCCCAAAATGTCCCGTTTTCCCTCAAAAAATCACCGATACCCCCAGTTGCACAAACAATCCCCCGAAAAGCACTTTTCGTTCCACCGGAAGAATTTGGGGGGATCGTTTTCGAGGGCAGAGCAGTGGCAGCCACATTGGATTTATAGGCATAGGGTATGCCAAAACTGTCACATTAATTCGTTACACCTCTGTAGAAAGTAGTGCACTAGCATAGCAGAGCATTTATTTTTGTCAACAGTTTTCTTAAGTAAGTCTAAACCGCGCGGCTTTGACAGTTATGTAGGAAGAAAAGTATTTTAATGTTGGGGGGCCACGGAGATTGGTTTTTGCGCAAGTGGCATGCGCACCCTACCCCATATTCACACTACGCCAGGGATCTGGTAACCTGTGCGCATACATGAAACAAATCACACTTAAGACAGTTTTACCAACATAAACACGTTAATTTTACGTCAATTCGAACTCTTATAAAAAAACAATTTTCAGTGAACTCCACTTTAAACATTCAATTATTAAAAAGACTTCGAGGCATTTTAATTAATTTTTCTAATATTCTACTACCAATACTGTAAATGTAACTAAAAAATACTAATTTTTAATTACACAACCAAAGACATTGATTTTTGTTTCCAAATGGTTTCAAAATAGGTTTTAAGTATCTTTGAATAAAGAATAGTGCCGATGTATCTACTAGAATTTGTCGAGTCATTGCTCCTTCTACATTTCAAATTAACTAGCTTCAAAGAGGGCAAGACCACAACGGCTAAATGGTTTTGAGAGATTAAAACCAAATTGCTGTGTAGAACTCGTTTATACAACGCCGCGACAAAAAAAAATGACAGCGCTCGCATTGATTTTCAAAGCAATTAGTAATATAACTGAGCCTCGTGGCTTGCACTTCGCATGATAGCAGGCAGTAGTGAAAACAACTTAATGGGGTGATCAGCGTAATGAATACGGAGTCAATATTTCTGTTTCTTTTTTTCTTCTGTTATATACTGTATGTTTGTTCACTTATATGACTTGACGCCTGTTCCGTCGCACTGCCAACGCGCACTTATGATGTTTATTATTACCTGCGTGTCGTTTGAAGCTATTTTGTAGTATGTGTTTTACGGGCCTCGTTTCTATTCGCAGCGTAGTTATGTATTGTGTCTCAATTGCAACGGTAGTTTCAAATTACTCTATTTGCTAGAGGCTGTTCACGGTAGATCGTTATTCAAGGAGTGAAGAATAATTAAAACGAAATAATTAATGGAATCGTTCTTTAGTTGAAGAAGTTTTGGAAATAACGATCCATACTAACAGGACATGCCTAAAATACTTTTATTTTTGTTTTAGTTTCAAACTCCTCCCACGGATTATTCTAAATGTCATTCTGGACTCTGGAGCAGTGGGCGCAACACTAATCAAATCGAATAATTATATAAGCCCGTTAAAAAATAGCCTGCTCTGTAAAAAAAAAAAAAGTGTGGATTTAATGAACGAACGACAGATGGCATAAAGTAGAGAGTATGGCTCAGTGTCAAAAGCCTTCAATAATTTTCCGGTGTTCAATTGTTTTGTTTGATGAAAATGAAAGCGAGCCACGAATGCTTAGCATTGTTACGTAGAAGAACACAGAAGCTGGCAAATATTATGATAGAGGACAAACATGCGTCGCCATGATCCCCTTTCGCACAATGAGGCTTTGGGGTTCGTGTTTCGGGATCTGCGTCACACTGCACCTGTTTTAGTTAATACTCCTCAGGACTAAACTCGAGTGCAGTTCGGGCAACACTTGTTTCAATATTTCATTCCACTTAAAACACAAAACGTGTCCGAGTTAACTCACATCAATTCCCTATTCCATAAGGATTTTAAATAGGAACTAATACAACATCAACAACGAACTCCGTAAATGAACGACACATGTTCGTGTAGTTACGGAAATCATTACGATGGGATGTACATCTCGTTAGATACGAAAAAACATTTGGTTGGAAAACGAGTAAACTCGGCACTCCATTGGTTGGCAGCCGGCCAATACGGAAAGACTGGTGTAGTTTTGACCAGTAAAATGGCGTTAAGTGACAATAGGGACCAATAGAACACGGTGTCCCTGCAGTGGTGTGGATATATGTGACTAATATCTAGCTTGTCTTTAAAGCTGGTAAAAGTGTGCCGACCTCAAAGTGTTAACCAAGTAAGCATCGCCTTAATTGTTTTTCTCTGAATTACACATAGTTGAAAGTCATAAAAAAATATAATATCACTAAGATAAGTACCGATCCATTTCAAATTAAATGAAGAAATTATATATAAAAATATTCTGCTTGCGATTGAATTTGTCGTGGGTGAGTATAACTTCAAAGATAGATACAACTGAAAGCGTAGTTAGCAAAAGCCTGCGGTGAGCTGTTGCAATTTAAGTCGTATTTTGCTCTGTACTGTACCTAATCGTTTTCTAGTTTACACACCACCCAGTTAAACGTAGTAGTGCAGATGACGTCACAGCACGTGTGTGTTGGGCGCCTCACCGCTCTCTCGTGAGTGGCCGCAGTACATTCAGTTTCTCCCCGGCTCCACTTTGGTTACCAGTTTCTGCTGCGTGCGCCGAGTGTGTACAGCACTGGGCAAGCACCAGCTTACCTTGCAACACTTCACCACACGCCACTGGTAGGTCATGGCTGGAGACCCAAGAAATTCGCGAGTGCAGTGACCTGCAGGCTAGACTTCACAGTCTTATATACTCTCATTAAGATATCAAATATTTATTGGTTGATTGTAGTGGTTGTAAAAGGCGCTGGTTGGGCGCACAATTTCTTGCATGTATGTTATTTGCTCATTTATCTCCAGGTGGTGTTAAAAAAAAACACGTTGGCCAATTACAAACGTAACAAGAACGTACATGTGTAATTCCAACTTGTCTAGAAATGAACCCGCGAAATTCTCTGGCCTATGGCCTGTAGTATGCGACCATCCCAGCATTGACCTGGAGTGATCACGAGAAACCGTGTAAAACCGAAAATTAGCATACTCGGACCAGGACTCGAACCTCTGTCCTCTCGAGTGCGATAGAAAAGGTTTTACGGCATGGCAGTGAGGGGTAGTTCGCGTCAGCCAACCCCCCCTGAGATATGACGTCAGGGTAGGCGCACACCACTTTCGCGAGTTAGGCGGGACTCGCTACTATCCGTCACATCCGACTGTCACCCGCCCGTCCGTCCTGCAGTCACGTGGTCTTCAACCAATCGCAAGGTAACAATTTTTTATCCGTCAAACCGTCAAATATATCCGACGGATGGGCCACCGCTTTCTGACGACATTCCGTAGATGCGAATACGCACTTTGAAATAAAATGCAAGGCGGTGGATATGTGTTTATGTATATTTGGTGGTAAATTTTAAAAAATGTAACTTATTTGCTGAAAAATTATTTTCCAAAAATGTTTTTCTCTTGAAAAAATATTTCCAACCAAAACATACCTCCAACGATATAAATGTCGCACTGTTAAGTTGGCACACTGAGAAGGATTGACGAACAACGGATTGTTGCGGATTGCTTCCAGCTGACGGGCGAAAACACAGACGGATGACTGAGTGACGGACGGGCGACTGACGGGCGAGACGGATGGTTTTTGAGTCCAGCTTTGTCTGTCCCGAGGTCAGCTTCTCCAGAGCAAAGCTCCTGTGACACCATTTTGAAAATTTTCCCAACTTTTTCGCGTCACGATGGGTGAAATCGAACACGTCTAAACAAACTCCGTTAACCATTACCTACTGTAGAAACATCTCGCTGTTTGGACATCAGGGTTAAAACAATTTGCTACAGACAACAGCAATAGCGCTGATGAACAGATACTCCAGAACAGAAAATACACAACAGCAGGGGCGTTTGTAACGTGCAAAAAAAAAAACAGGCAAATTCCACAATAACAGATTAACCCTTTGAGGACGGCACAAATTTACTAGCACTGAGGACAAGTTTGAAGTGAGCTGCCTATATTCTACACTACAGCAATATAATTTTGGTTGGTCTCTGTATTTCCACTTACCATTGTCCTATTGGTCCTGGCTACACCGGACACGCCTACTGTACACTGCAACGTTTTTTATTGGCTAGCCGTCGACCAATGAAGTCACGCGTTGGCTGTGTACCAATTAATGTATCGCGATACAAGTAACAAGTTTTACAATCCATTGTGTTTGTCTGGAAAATTATTTAAAATAACAGTTTTGTTCTTACAAACTGAAATGTTTTACTTAGCTTCCGATAAAGTCTAGCGAAGTAGTAAAAATATAAAAGCGTGAGCTTTGTCTTCCAAGAGGAAATAAATTTACATATTAAAATTAGCCCCGAGTATACACGTGCAGACTGCTCAAATGGTTAAATTGGGAAAGATAAAAGCCGCGCGACGAACACTGTAGTGTTTCGATCGTCTCCGAGCTGAGCTCGTTAGCATCGACTTGGCGGGCCCCCGATAAGCCGACGCACAAGACTGCGAGAAGAGGCCGTAAAAGTTGCTAGGAATGTGCTCGCGCGAGCAAGGTCAGATTAGAGGCGGGTGGCAACGTTAGCATGATGAACTCCCCCAGTTACCTTCTCCTTTCCACCGCGCGCTGATCTCCACGGGGCCCTGGGAAGGAAGGGCCCTTAATGGCGATCTTGGCACCCCCACCCCCCCCCCCGGCCAATCGCATGTACCTATAGGCTGTTCACGGTAAAACGAGCACTTTCGAAAGCCCTACTTAAGTAAGATATATCTGTTCGCACGTTGTGCATACTTCCGCCTTATGTAAAATTAACATTGTCATGTGCCTCATCGCTTTATTCAAGCGTCGATCAAGTGAAACTGTGAAATATTTAGAAAAGTATATATTTTACATATACAGTCATTTTCACACTTCGATTCATTAACAAAAATAATAATAAAGCGAAATAAATTATATAAATTGTCATAGATGGTTACCTAACACTTTTTATTCGACTTTAAAATTTGGAACTATTTTCCAGCCATCGTTACCAACTTTACTGGAGCTATAACTTTTTTTCTAAGGTTGATTTCCAAAGTGCTCACTTTACCGTGAACAGCCTTTACCCGTAGATTTTTCGGAATTCGAAACCTGGCAGCTTGTCTTCCGAAGGCGCCTTGTCATCCTGGCGCACGCGTTGAGTAGGATACATGGTTGTGAAGGCTGCTCACGATAAAGTGAGCATTTTTTTAAAATCAACCTTAGAAAGAAATTACTGACCCTGCCTACATATACTTCAACAGGCTCACTGAGTGGCATGCGCCCGGTAATGTTGGCAATGGTCTATGGGAAGTAGTTCCATATCTTAACGTCGAATAAAATGTGTTAGGTAACCATTTGTGATAACTTAAAATTGTTCTTTCGCTCTCTGTTCATTTTATGCATCTAAGTGTAAAAAAAAAAAAATGTTTTTCAAAGCGCTGTATCTCGGAATATACGCGTCAGATCCATACAAAATTACTCAAGGGTCCTGCATTGAACCTTTCTAGAGACTTTCCACCAGCAAAATATGTGTTACCGCTGAAACGTAGTGAAGGGATAATCGCATAATTTTGTAATTCGAATGAATCGAATACGATTATTTTTTTAGTCGAATAAATAATTGGTAAAAATAATCGATTGTCTTATAATCCATACATAACAATTGATTCGCAATATACTGTATACTTCCATAAATTTGTTTAAAACTATTCTCGCCAAAAAAATTTCTGTTTATTTTTAATAATTTCTGGTATTTTGAAATCTTGTTGTTTCAAAATTATATTTTATATTTTTAATAAATGTGAAACATGTGGGTATCTGCAATTTATTTGTATTGTTTAAATATAGACAGTTAAAAATCGTGAATAGTCGTATTGTTTTAAAATAATCGTTGAATCGATTATAATTAAATAATCGAATAATCGATTATTTTACAAGTTATTATCCCATCATTAGCTGAAAGGCTCGTAGGTACACGCAGCACGACGAGAAAACTGCACCCCAATTCAGAGCCTTGCGCTTAGCGGCGATGGCGCACTGGATGCGCGTGGTAGTGTCGCCCTTATAGCTCCGGCGCTTTTCGGCTTCAAACGTTGAAAAAAGCTCTAGGTAGGCGGGAACCTTAAGAGGGATCAAGCTCCGCCATCTCGGATTTTTTTTTATTTTCGGATACTTGCGCAAACGTGGATTTTGGATGGATTTCTTGGACGTGACGTAGGGCATTACTTACGGTGTTTTGTGAAATCTGTTCTGTTCAACTGTTGCTGCTATCGTGACCTTTGTAGTCGCTCCCACAAAATAAACAATTGTTTTACCTCGGCTGTTAGAAGCTAAGAAATATCAAATGCAGAGAAGTCGTGTCAATTAAAGAACATTAAAGAAAATATTGCTCGTGCTTTGTAGTGCCAGAAATTCTAATGAACCTCCTGAAATCGAATTTGTGGCGGAAAATCTATAAAAATAATTCGACAGGATATACCCCTTAAGGCCATTGGCCACGGAAAGATGTGTTATTTTTTATTTGAGCTGTATATTGTTGAACTTGTAGGCATTTCTGTGACTAACTTATCCTCGGATAAAAAATTTAAGATTGCATGGTTTTTTGCAAAATGACACGTCAAAGTCAAAATCTTACTGTTTTTGTGATTTGCAAATAAAATAAACCAGACTATTTGCAGAAAATTTTGAAAAAGGGAATCTGAAAGAGCTTGTCATAACTCATTTTAAGGCATGGTTATCAAGAGTTGTTTTCTAAAAGTCTAGGGTCAGCCAAAAATAAAAAATATACAATAACTACCTTATTTTCAGCAATTTTTAAAACTTGAAAAAACCATTTCCGTGTACAATTTTATAAACGCCTTGAAGAATATTTTGGCATTTTCTTTTAGTGTAAATTATCTCATTTCCAAACTTAAGATGGTTTTCATTGTATGTATATAGGAAAAAAAAAAAAAAAAAAAAAAAAAACCAGTACAAATCTTACTTTAACGTGTCATTTTGCAAAAACCATGCAATATAGAAATATTTTATCTGAGGATACAGTAGTCACAGACAGTATCTAAAAGTTGGTCACTATATAGCTCAAATATAAAATAACATATTTTCCCGTGGCCAAAGCCCTAAAGGGGGATGGTGCACGAAGATCGTATATTTATATAATTTTTGCCACAGTTTGAACACCTTAATACATAGTTAAAATTTTTCTGTGTACGTTATTCTCGGAGCTCTGATTGAAGATAAGAAAAAAAATCCTTTCTTTTCTTCCATCAGTGCTCCGAGAATAATGGAGGCAGTAAAAATCTAACAACTTAAAAATGGCGTTGAAAATTATTATTTACGTCTTGTCGCACGAAAAATATCGATAAACCCTTTGGAAAACGACTTATTTCGAAAATCGGGTAAATATACTGCTTTCATGCACCACTCCCCTTAAGTAAAAAGTGTCTCGAAAGGCGCATATAGAGTCGCCCCCTGGCAGTGGTGACCCTGGGGTGCCCAGGTGGCGTTGAGGGTGCATCAGCGGTAAGGGGTTTGTTTAATGGTCGGAGGGGGAGGGAGGTGTGAACCCCCCTCTCCCTCCTCCCCCCCCCCACTTTTCAGATGAACCTGGGACACGGACAAGCGGCGAGGCCGAGGCAGGTCTAGTCACCGCCGGGGTCGGGCTATCGACCAGCTCCGGCCAGGAAGTCGCTTTCCCTGCACGCGATTGTGCCCGATCGATCTGCCCCTCCCCACGAACACACCGCGCCGACCGCCACTGCTTCCGCCCGCGACCATTAGCCCGACGCCGAGGGTAGGTCGGGCAGGGCCTCTGCAGGCTAAATTGCCACTCTATAACCCGTTCACTGTTACCTTAGCCTGTTCTGAAGACCTGCTAAAGTTCTACTTCCAGATATTCCTCCATCTCTTGCAAAATAAGCTTAGCTAAGCCTGGAAAATTACACCAGAGGGACGACGCACCACATTCTTGCGCACTAAGTGTAACAGTATTTTGTATAAGAACTATTTCTTACTAGGTATTACCAACATACCTATTTTCTCCCTGATTTTTATTCAAATTATTTATAAATGATGCATTATAATTTATAGATAAAATATTAATAACATTTCAATTTAACAGGGAAAAAAAGTAACTTTTATGGACGCAAGTATAAAACGCTTGTGATACATGGCATATGTTGGAAGTACATGGGGAGATTTTTCAAAGGTATGATCCAAAAATGCCGAAGAAACCTTGGATGGATTATAGACGTGCAAGTGCCCGCTTCACCCCTCGTAAAAACATTTCAAAAAGCAGCTAGACTACCCGCCTCCCAACTGAGCGAACCGGGTTCGAATGCTGACGGGGTCGCTCCCGGATTTTCGCATGTGGGAATCGCGTCGGACTATGCCGCTGGTTGGCGGGTTATCTCGGGGTTCTCCCATTTCCCCCAACTTCGCATTCCGGCGCTGCTCCATACCCACCTCTCTTCACCCTCAACTGCTCTCGAGACCTCGTAGTCTAGAGCTCTTGACTCACTCACGATAAGCAAAGTAAATCAACATTGTAACATAGTCGATACTAGTCGATCGATATTATTCACTCATGGAAGAGTGATAGTAATTTACTTTTCCCGAAATATTGAAGTTCGTCAATGATATTATGTAATAAATGTTACTAAAGGTTTTTTTAAAAATGCTTACGTTAAATTGATAAATAATGATGCAATCACTTATGTTAATTATTATTTTATCTAATACTTTATAATCGATCCGCGAAGCACGTCGCAGATGCTGTCGACCATCTTGCCACACACAGTTTCTCGGTCACCTATGGTGTCGTAAAGGTCGCCTGTATGGTCGCGTTGAGGTGTCTGAATATGCAAAACGTTCTACAGAGTTGGCTCTGATAAGAATCGACCAGGTGCAGCTGAGGGCAGTTGCATTGACCTTAAACGAAATATTCCCCTGGCCAACTATGATTCTCAGTTTTTTCTGGCTTGTTTACATCTTTAAGATAGAGAATTGTGAAAGTACCTTTATACTAGCTATCGAACTTACACTGAAGTACAGATAAGGAAACGAAACTACGGGCTCATAATTACATCACATTTTTATTTCTGCGGAAATCTGGGAAAATCAATATTGTGACTAATTACTAAATATCTAACTTTCGTCACCAAAATCATCACCGCCGTAGTCTTCGTCGTATCCTGCACACTGGAGTAGTTTCAGTATATCAGGAGATATACTTTTACTCATCTTCTGAGATCTGATTATAATCGCTTCCGAAAAATTTAATGACATTGCATGAAGTCCGTCATAGAATCAGATCAAGAAAATGTAATAGTATGGTAATCACTATAATTATTATACTCCATATACTGGGTTTCTTGCGCTCCCTAGGATAACATACCAACTGTAAGTATGGCTTCATTTATTGTGAACCATGAATAAGTATCTTATGGGCACTTTGTGGCATATAATACCATTTATGTACATGGACTACAATTGTGCTGTTTCAGAAAAATATTTTGATATTCTTCTATGCTGAAGCTATACCCGCTGGTGACTGCTAAGGTTTTCGAACGGCCGAACCAGGTCCTCATCTACGCCAGAAAAATCTGTCTGACGCCAAAGCTGGATTTTCTGAAAACCTGCGTGCACTATTGCCATCAGTGGTCGTACCAAACTCCGGTTCGAGAATGTCAACCATAACCTCAATTTCATTGCGGAAGCTTTCTTTTATTCTTGATCTCGATATTCGACCAGAGATTTGTTCTCTATTCGTATTTGCCACGATTTTATATCCGATCTGTATGATATGTATAAGTTGCAATAAGAAAATTTTATCCATGCGCGAAGGTTTGACAAACCCATGTTCATTACTACTTTTTTTTTTTTTTTTGTAAAGAAGCTAAGGTTGTTCATTTGGGAAGTGGTTGCCCAAAACACAGTACAGTTGTGTGTTGCTTGATTTGAGAATACACTATAAATATTTCCGGCAATCATAGTGAGTGCACATTATTGTTTCACATGGGCGTTACTTGTACAGCTGCCAGGGCTCTTTTTCTTTAGAATTATTTTGATAAGCCAGCAACATTTCGTTGATGAAGGCAAGGGATTTTGCCACAAAATTATTTACCTTTCTGGACGCTTTCTACTACCAATAGCGAAACTCGTAGTCGTCTGCAGTGATACATCTGATATAATGAATGTGTAATCATAATCAACATCTCAGTTGCTTACATTAGCTTTGTCCGTAGGCTCGATCACAACCCCACTCTAAGGCAACATTTACTGTTGGTAAACAGTTCTGCGCCTACGCGTATATTTGTAACATCTCTAATCGTACTGACACTATGCGGTTTGTAGTACGATCAAGCAACGGCGGCAATTCTATTTCTTTAAAGTACTCTGCCTTCGTCATTTTCTCTGGACAGCATTGTTTTTGGCCTCAAGAAGCATGCGATAATTTGAAGAAAAAAATATTCAACCATTGTGAGCTTCGTCTATCTGACGCAAAGATGGTCCTTCGTGAATTCATTATTCGCGAAGAAGGATAATGCTTCACTCCTTATCATATCAATGGACAATTTGTTACTTGATATAATGTACGGATTCTTTATTTACACAGCTCTTTTTTTTTTGTGAAAAATTTGGTACTTGCTTTTCTACTTCCACTGCATCACACCTACCTGTACAGATCGTAAACTCATTTTAGCTGTAAGAACAATCTCTCCAACAGTATCTGTCAACAGCGAAGGTTTCACTTTCCTTTTTAAAAATCAGTCACTACTATGATCGAAGAAATTTGGAGGTAATCCGATGTTTTGTTCCTCTCTAGAACCCTGAATTAATCGCAATTTCAAATCAGAAATTGTTTCAAAATATAGTGACAATCAACCGTTCCTTAAGATTTTGTATAATCCAGCAATTTCTTTGTACTTGCTCACAAATATGCCAATCAGATCCTTCCAAAAGACTTTTATCCATTGACTTTAAAATCATACACTCGAGCTGATCTTGTTGCAATGATCGATTCGCTCCGTCAATGGCCAAACAGCTCTCTTTTTGGAACTCTGACCTCCGTTACTAAAACGAATATATAAAAAAATGTCGGTTGAACATGTTCACAAAACAGTTGTAATTATGTATTTAAATAACTAACTTTAACACTGGGTGTAATTTCATAGCAGGCTTCGACGGCGAAAAAAATAATAAGGAAAGGAATTAGCTCTAACAACTTGTCAGACAAAAAAAAACATTCTTAGGATGTTTTAAGAGTAGGATGGACCCCTGAGTTCAAGGTCAAGAAGCGAGGGAACGATACGGGCGACACTAACACGCACGCCTAGCGCCTCATCGCTCCTACGCGCAAGGCGTGCAGTGATTCCGCCGTGACGCTGTACCGTGCAAATTAGATCTGTAACAGTTGGGCTTTAATTACTCGCGATTAAAGGACACAGATTAAACTACCCCGTGTATTTGTACTTTTCTCTTGCGGCTTAAGGAAACTGCATAAGTAAGCTTATTTGACAATTTTCACAAATTTTTTTCTCTCCAAGAAAACATATAATTAAAAAAAAAAAAAAAAAAAAAAAAAAAAAAAGTAACAATAATAGGCTCATAGAAAAAAAATTTTTTTATCTTTTCTGACAAAAAGTCGTATTTTCAGAACATTTATTTACCGAGATACGCGTATTCGCGCAAACAACTATAAAAATGAATGGAAATACGTATAGCTTTATTCGCCAAACACTTATATTCTATCGATGATAAACTACTACACAGGCCTTGGTTCCTAAGATGTTGTCACTGTCTACCCTACTATTAGATTGGTGATCCATTGTTCTGTACTGACGATACAGCGGTTGTATCGCTTAAAGGCTGTTCACTATAAAGTGAGCACTTCTGAAATCAACCTTAGAAAAAAAACCACCGCCTTTGCCTGCGTATACTTTAAGCGGGCGCACTGAGTGACACGTGTTCAGTAAAATTGGTAACGATGAGTGGAAAATAGTTCCCTATCTTAACGTCGAATAAAAAATTCTAGGTAATCATTTGACATCATAACTGATATTATTATTTTTTTTGTTTTCTGTAATTTTTTTTTTTTTGCATCGACGTATAAAAATCAGAAGAATTGTAAAATATTTACTTTTATAATAATTTCACATTTTCATTTGACCGACGTAAATGTTGCTTCGAATATCTCGATGGACTGTATTACACGAAAGTTTGTTGATATGAGAACTGGCCGCCACTATCAAACACAATTTCTTCCGGACGAATTGCGAACAATTGACTGTCTAAATATACTAGTTCCTAGAAGCACTGATGGCGATGGCGGGAAGTTCAAATATGTACACAGTAATATTGGCAAAGACATCTACCAAACACGGCGCATGAATAAAGAGATGAGGCCCATGACAATGTTAATTTTAGATAAGGCGGAGGAATACACAACGTGCACATAAGGAGACGTGAACAGCCTATACTGTCTCTTTGGCGTTCCGTTTTGTTTTCCGTGTTTTTTCTTTTCTTTTTTCGTCTCCGCGATCCATGGCTCACGTATTATCCCGCGACGAAATAAAATATAAGTAGGGTATTGATCCAAGGATCTGCCACCGTACAGGTAGTCGTATGTCTTCATTAGTGAACTACCTGGAAGGGGTATCCGGTAACAGGTGGTCCGACAAACTCGGAATCCAGTCCAGTACAACACGACGTTCCTCCCACAAAACACGCACTTTCTTGTGATTGTGCGTGCATCGTCTACGGCGGTATTACGTACAACTGCATGTTTGATTTAAAAAAAAAAAAAAAAACTTCCTGTCGCAATTTTCGCAGCAGATTTTCCGCCTGCGCACGCGCTGTCCGGTAAAGGCTGTTCACGATCAAGTGATCTCGTTTGAAATCAACCTTAGAAAAAAGGTCACTGCTCCTAACTGCATATATTCTAACGTGCGTCCAGTAAAGTTGGTTAACGATGGAGCGAAAATTGTTCCATAACTTAAAGTCGAATAAAAATTGTTAAGGTAGCCATTCGTGATAACTTAAATTATTTCTTTTGCTTCTTGTCTGCATCGAAGTGTAAAAATTGACACATGTGTAACACATTTATTTTTCCAATAATTCCACAGTTTCGTCTGACCGACGTATGAATAAAGTGACGAGTCCCATGGCTATGTTAATTTTACATAAGGCGTAGGAATACCAACGGGCATACAAGTAGTACTTAAGCAGAGCTTTCAAAAGTGCTCACTTTACCGAGAACAGATCATAACAGCTTTATTTTTTCGTTAATAAAGTGCAATAGAGAGCTTTGGTCGACTCTTAACTTAAGAGCCGATGAGGGGAGAACCGAACTGGATGGGGAGTAACGTCAGGAATTCGAGGGCGATGGGGGGGGGGGGACGGGAGGTCCCCGAGAACACCCGCCGGCCAGCGGCATCGCCCGGCGCGATTCCCACGTGTGAAAATACGGAAGTGTCCTCGCCGAGAATCGAAGCCGGGGTTCGCCTCGGTGAGTGGCGAGTGTTCTAGCTACGATAACCGTATTTGCCAGCAACAAACGTGCACAGTTGACGACTGCATCTTTTGAAACGGGAAAACTTCAGTAAAGAGGACCAACGTACTATTCTGATTTTGAACAGCGTCGGACATTCTTCGCTATACATGTATTGCAGTGCGGCAGCGAACGTTTCAAAGGCAGTCTTCCTCGTTTCATTAATGACGTAAGCAGTTTCGCAACTGCACATCGTTTCCTTTTTCGCACATAAGATCTCTTAACACGGGACACAAGTTCAATTTTTTTTTTTGCAAATTTGTGTTAGCACTTCGGGTATCGTGCGAATATTAACGTAAATTTTTTTTCACGGTTTCTGCTGTACCACCCTGACAAAGGCTGTTCACGATAAACTAAGCATTTTGGAAATCAACCTTAGAAAGAAGTCACTGTCCCCTGCCTGCAATATATTTTAACGAGAGCACTGAGTGACATGCGGCCAGTAAAGTTGGTAACGATGGAGAGAAAGTATTCCCGTGTCTTAACGTCAAATAAAAAGGGTTAGTAAACCATTTGCGATAACTTATATTATTTCTTTCGCCTTAAGCTTTTTTTTTAATGCATCGAAGTGTAAAAATGAGCAACTTTTAAAAATGTGTACTTTTCTAATAATTTCATAGTTTCACTTAACCGGCGCATGAATAAAGTGACGAGGCTCTAGCAATGATAATTTTCTATAAGACGGAAGAATACGCAACGTGCATACAAGTAGACCATAAGCAGAGCTTTCAAAAGTGTTAATTTGACCATGAATAGTTAGGGATAGGAACATTTCGCGAGTTCGTTTCAGGACAAGATACACGTCAAACACGTGTACGCTGTAGATGACTTTGCAATTGCATCGCAGTTTATTAGACACGCCCTGGATGTCTCTGGTCTAATAGCAGACTCGTAAGGAAACAAGTAGCGAGTGCCATACTGACAGGTGTGGAGTAACACTGGCTACTCTATTGGGTAGCAGCCAATGAACATATATCTGAGGCTCGAGTATACACAGGACTGTGGAGTCTAGCCTACAGGTCATTGAACTCGCGAATTTTTCCTATACCTATGAATAGCTTATACACAATTGTTATAACTTCTGTTATACCCAAGGGTATACTATAAGTTAGCTGAAATTTGTATGTCGTGTAGGGAATGCTTAATGGGTAAATAATGATCATGTAAGCGTGAGCCTAATTCAGCAAAGAGTTCCGATACTGAAATTCCATTGTAACTTAAGCTTTTAATTGAGTACAGATTTAAGACGGTCATTTGCCTTGACTTGTTTCGCGTTCGAGAAGCACGGAAAAGATAAGGACGGCAGTGCCACACTGGTCGAGTGCACCTACGCCTCTAAGCGTAAGGCTCTTGAACTGGCGTGCAGAGTTCTCGTCTTGTTGCGTGTACCTCAGGGGCCACAAACCGTGACCATAATATTTTATTGGCAGGAAATCTGTAGCAAAGCTCGATACAGGCTCCTATAGGCTGTTCGCGATACACTGGGCACTTTTTAAAACCCCCCTGCTTAGTATCCACTTGTATGCACACTGTGTATTCTTCCGCTATATGTAGGTAAAATTGACATTATCATGGGCCTATCACTTAGTTAGTGCGTCGGTCAAGAGAAAATGTTAAATTGTTACCCGACTAAATATATTAAAAATTTATTACCTCTTACAATTTGCGCATCAAAAAAATTTCAATTAAAAGAATCGAATTTTGCTATCCACAAATGTGTACCTAAAACTATGCTATCCTGCGTTTTTTTTCGTCCCATGGCCATTGCAAACTGCAACTCCAGATTTATTTACATTTCCAGCCATAGGCTCGACTACACATAACTACCGACCCCACAAACTGCGCGCTTTCGAGGCAATGTAGTAAAAGTTGTTGTTTACTTTTATACTTCTTTTTTTTTCCTCTTGGAAACGATGTTCCCCCTCCCCCCCCCCCCAGTTTATTACTTGCACTTCATCACTTCAAATGGATTGTCTTTTCTATGCCCTTTTGCTATTTAGCGGTTGCCCTTGGGGCCTGAAGTACAGAGGTAGTGCAGGTACTACCATTCCATATGCTGCTGACTTTAAGATGGCTGAGTCTGTTGTCCGAGAAGGCCCTAGACATGTTCTATGGGTGACAGATCTGAAACCTGGCTGACCAAAGAAGGGCGTCAACAAAACGAAGGCAGTCATTCAAAGCCATGCTGTGTGTCGTAATATATAATTATGTTGGGGAATTTTTCCGTTCAGACCTCACCTAGGGATGTGGATATCAGAAAAAAAATATATATCGGTACTCTTTATAATGGTTATTTATAAAAGTATAGTTTTACGAAACGATATATCGAAAGAAAAATATCGATTTTCGGCACATCGGAATCTGATATTTCACGTATTAAAAGACTTGGCAAATTTAAAATGGTTTGGATTGTTACATATTGAGGACATGAAGCATTGCAGAAAGATGTGGTGCCTTTTTTTTTTTTTTTGTGCATGTTGCCAAAGTAATTTTTTAATTTAATTTTTGTATTCAGGACATAACTTATTATGAGAGTATTTAAAAAACATTTATTTACAATAGGTACCTAGGAAAAGGTGTTGATTTCGATAGAATATCGCTGAACTATATCGACGATTTATATCTATATATTGTCGAATAATCTCGTCACATTGATAACCAATAGTTTCCCAACACCCATTGCCGCACCATGAAGAACATCACTTGAGACTGCAGAATATTGTAACGCATCACTGAGCCATCAGCGTTCCCCTGTCTGATAACTGCAACGGAAGACCGAGTATCGTAAGATTTGCACCCCACACAATGGCTTCACTAGTTATATTTCACTCACGGTTACTTGTAACAAGAGGATATTTAGTTAAGTAGGACTCAGTATCCAATAAGAAAGAATCAAAATTACATAAAACGTGACGGAAAAAAAATGTATGCAATAAGAGGGTGGCCACCTCTATTATGTCTTTGAAGGCGAAAGGCCTTAGTCTTTTCATAGGTTAATGCTCTCGATAACACTAAAGTTTATCCCCAGTAACGTAGTTCAATTCCACCCCATTTGTGATAGTTTGTGAAAGAAACTCGTTCTTCAATGACGTAAACTATCTACCAAAAAGTAACTGGGCACCCCTGAAGATAGGTAATTCAGTACGTCAGTTGACTTGGGTTTCACGTCCTTCGGAGTAGGACCGCTGAAGTTTGTCCGTGGTAGCATGAACACAGAGGCCTATTGTAACATTCTGGATAATGAAATGCTCCCAACATTGTGGGTTTTTTACGGAATGGACCCGTGTTACTTCCAGGAAGACAATGCCAGGTGCCATGTTTCAAGGGCTACTATGCAGTGGTACGTCGGCAACAATGTTCGCCGATTGGACTGACCCGCCCAGAGCCCCGACCTCAACCCTATATAACATATTTGGAACAAATTGGATCGCCGGGTGAGGGCTCGTCAGGCGCGGCCAAAATCCATTGCGCAACTCATGGAATGGTTGCAAGAGGAATGACGACGAATCCCCGTGGATGTCCTGCAAACACTCGTAGAGAGCATGCCAGACAGGGTGGCTGCTGTTATAGCCGCAAGAGGTGGTCCTACGAGATTCTAACGGGGTGGCAACCACAGGGCAAACATTGTGGACAGGTGCCCAATTACTTTTTGGTAGATAGTGTATATCTCTCATATGAGATGGGTTAGGCTATAATTTGCATTGCATTTGTCTACGTAATTTTCCACGAGCAATCACATACCGAAATCACCTTGCGAAATAACATGTGATTAAGAGTTGATGATGTGACGAGTTGACTGTCGGAAAGCCAGTCCCCGCCTACCAACTACCACAGTAGAAATTTCAACAGTGAAAGTTATTCCAGTAAGGTTACTCCCGGCCCTCTGGTTATTTGCGGGACGCCGCAGTACGAATATGAATGACTTATAATAAAGTGGCGCAGTGTTCGCAGCTGTGTGAAGGAAGGGTTTGCCGTTATTCGCGGTGAAGCATCTCGTGTTGGGTAGTCATTAGCGGAGACTGCACTTCCCCAAAGGGTATTTTCGGCGCGCTGCTATTTTGATGATGAGTGGCTCTTGTAGGGGCGATTCCACGCTCAAGAGCCTCGTGTCATGTCTCGAACACCGCGCCTTATACAGTGGCGACTATTGACAACCAGTTGTCAAGATATAGTACACTGAGGAAAACAACTTTTAATCGATAAAATATGCATGTTCATTCATCTCTTTAGGTGTGGAATTACCGGCACAGGCTGCTTCCCATGCCAAAGGTGCTTGCAGCATACACTTCTCTTTGTCTATATTGTAACAATTCCTCAAAGTCGGTGTGTCTATCCAGGTTCTTTAACCCATTCAGACCCAGTGTACACATTTGTGTACCTTACGTACGTGTACATAATTTTTGGCCTGTACTACACACGGGGAAGCTCAACAACCAATGATCTTACCTGCGGCTGAATGATTCGCAAACTGTCTTACAGGTCTGGGTCATAATTGGTTCATATATCTGTAGCCAAATATGTAGGCCTAACCTACAGTTCATTGGCTGTGGCGACGAAATAAGTGTTGGGTTGACTTAAGTACAGAATGCACCATAAAATGTTTTGTTTGCAACACCTAACGCCATAAATTAAAGAAGGTCTGAGAGGGTTAAAGGATGGAGGTCTTAATTACATTAGAAAATTAATAACAAATTTTTAATTTATTTGCAACCACTACGAATAAAACACCAACTTAATATCTCACAAGAAATTGCTCTCACTTAGTATTTATAATTAATGATATTAATAAATACAATTCACAATCTCCTCAAAGAAATTAAAGTGATTAAATTAGTAAAATCAGTACCAATACACATCAACAGTCTGGAATGATCTAGAATGCTCAGAACGCACACGTGCACAGTAGCCCTATACTCGTCGGGTGTCAACCACTTAACACCTCCCCCACCCCCTTCCCACGTCTGTCGACGCCGCAAAAATGCGTCGTCCGTTCTGTTCGCTGATGTCCCTCGCTGTACCAGACTTCTATCCTATACCCAAACTTCAGCCAGATGTGTACTACAAAGACTGCCGACCCTCCATCTGCGGCGGCACTTACAGTGTTGTCTGCCGTAGCCCAGGAACTTCTTCAAATGCAGCCGTCGCTCCGAGGGGAATGATTATCAGAACATTCTTGCCCATCCTCCCAAATCGTCGACTTCTGCGGGAGGAGGGGGGGTAGGAGGGACTGTGACGCCAGCCAGGTCGGCTGTCAATCATTACCCTGGCCACCGGGAGACGGAGCAGTGAGCGAGTCTGCCCGGGAGCGGGGAGGGTCGAGATAGGTCTCTCCCCCACAGCGCCGGGACCACGGACAACCAAATAACACCGAACCCGCGCCCATTCCGCGCGTAATACTATTATAACACCGTAACATGATAGCGTCAAAACTGGAATTCCTATAAAGGCGGGGTCGACGAAAGAGAGGCGGCACGACAGTTCACGTACGTTGCGCGTAAAGACGACCAGATATTCCAGTTGTGTACAGTTAGCTCACGGGAAACTCAACACTTTTGAAAGCCCTCATAAGGATCTACTTGCATGCACATGGTGTATTCTTCCGCCATTAGTAAAACTACCATTACGATGGACATGCTCACTTTATTGATGCATCAGTCAAGTAAAACTGTGGAATTATTAGAAAACATAATAGCTCATAAATTTGTTGATTCTTATATTTACTCACATGAAATAAAACTAAAATATTTACCTGACACATTAATTCAACGTTAAGACATGGAACTTCCTTCCCTCCATCGTTACCAACTTTACCGGGTGCATGCAGCTCAGCGAGCCCGTTAAAATATGTATATGCAGGTAAGGGCAGTGAAATATTTTTTAAAGGTTGGCTTCAAAAGTGCTTAACCGTGAACAGACTATACCTTCGAGTACTCGGGCACGCAAAATAACTCCATCCGGACGGCCCGCTATAAAACCCCAGGGTAAATTTTGTAGGACGGAAAACTTACACGCGAGTTCGGAGCCTCGCACATAGCGGAGACGGATCACTTAATGTAAGCGTCATTGTCGCCCTTATCGCATCCTTTGTGCCTCGAAAGCGGGAGATATCTTCAGACAGACTGTCTCCTTAATATCTCATATATTCATTGCCGATGGGGAGCGAGACGAGGCGAAGGGGACAGGAAGGGGACAAAAAGCCTTACAGCTACGCACACATTAGGATAGAGTGAATCAAGTTTTAACATTTTATCTTATTTAATAGTTCAATTGAATTCAGTGTCTCGTTCTCCAAAAGTTCATTTTTGAGGTCCACAGATAGATATTTTGGGAACGTATTTAGCAAACCCGAGAAAGCTTCAGCGAAACGTTTTTCTTCTATATCTAGATACTGCCACGAAACTTGAAATATGTCACTTAAATTTCTTGCTGTTTTGAATATTTTTGAGTGTCCCAATAAAACTGAATCAATTATTCTGTAGAATACAATCACTCTGAAGTCTCTTTATTTTCTTGTATCGTTTTGGTTAACATGGGGCAGTTCTTCATGAGCCTCATCGCTGAAAATTTTCCTTTTATTAAACCTTTTTTCTTCAATATTTGTTTCAGTTTGATTGAGAATATCACTATTGGCCATATAACTTGCTCCACGTTTAGCCTCAGTCAATATGTTCTGAAATGTATCTCGTAAGTCTCTGAGCTCTTGCATAAAGACTGTCAATGTTGGCAACATTCTACATCAAATGTTGCATTTATGGTTTGAAGCATTTTGTTGAATTTATCGATTGGTACTAAACTTTCGAACCGAATTAATGACACTTATATGAATTTGAGTGATTCAAGATGTCTTCTCATTCCCATTACTGCAGTTATGGCTTCTGCACTCAAGTTGAGTTCCTTACAATTGGAAACAGCACATTTTACCTCAGGAAAGTTTTTGGCAAATGGCTTAACTGCACCAACTCTGTGAACCGACTTACCATAAAATTGAATATAAGCTACCACAGTAGAATGAACACTTTCGAAAGCCATCCTTAAGATCTACTTGCATGCACGTTGTGTATGCTTCCGCCTTATGTAAGATTAACATTGCCACGGGCCTTGTCACTTTATTCATTCGTCGGTTCAAGTGAAACCGTGAAATTATTAGAAAAGTAAATATTTTCCATATCTCCTCGTTTTTACACTTCGATGCATAAAAAAACAGAAAGCGATAGAAATAATTCAAATTATCAGAAATAGTTAACTTGACACTTTTTATTCAACGTTAAGGTACGGAACTACACATCCATCGTTACCAACTTTACTGGGCGCATGTCACTCAGTACACTAGTTAAAATATATGCAGGTATGAACAGTGACTCTTTTCGAAGGTTGATTTCAAAAGCGCTCACGTTATCGTGAACAGCCTTTATATGTACGTGCTGATTTTAAAAAGACAGCGAATATAAAAATGATTGCCCGCACGGCTCACGAGCACAGTGTTGAAAGTGTTAATTATATTTTATTCGCAATATATTCACACCTTTTAAAGCCAGCCATTTTGTAAAATTACTGTATGTATAATTTTGTTGTTTTCTAAATATGCCACGTATCAGAAACCTTTTCGTTCTGGTTTTAACACAGAATTATTTTATTTTCCGTTAAACTGAACATTTACATATATATTATCGATAAAATAATACTTCATTTAAATTGTAAAAGATATGATTTAAAGCAAGGAGAAAATAGCCGTGTTGGTGATGCTTAGTAAGAAATATTTCTCATGCAAAGTATTATTGAACTGAGTGTACACGAATGCCGTACATTGTCCCTTTGGTGTAATTTCCTATATTTGGTTAGGCTTTGTTTGCACGATGCGGGGGGGGGGGATATCCAGGAAGTGTAAATTCAGCAGGGCTTTGGAAAATCGGAAGTAACCGTGACTGGATATATAGTTGCATCTCAGGCATTCATGAGCAACGCGAACTTCCTATGTCTTTAAACTGCACGTTAGTTCACTTGTGTTGGTATGCCTGCCGAACTGATAAAGGCTGTTCACGATAAAGTGAGCACTTTTGAAATTAACCTTAGAAAAAAAAATCACTGCCCCTACGTGCATGTTTTAACGGGCGCCACTGAGTTGGAATGCGTCCAGAAAAGATGGTAATGGCGGATGGAAAATAATTCCATGTCTCAACGTCGAATATAAAGTGTTGTGTAACTATTTATAATAACTTAAAATTATTTCTTTCGCTTTTTTTAAAATAGCTTATAAGGGTACAAATTAACCGGATTTGTAACATATTTACTTTTCTAATAATTCCACAGTTTCACCTGACCGACAAGTGAATAAAGTGAGGAGGCCCATGGCAAAGTTAATTTTACATAAGGTGGGGGAATACACAATGTGCATACATGTAGATCTTAAGTGGGGCTTTCAAAAGTGCTCATTTTACCGTGAATAGCCTATAATCACACTGAACCGTGTCTTGCTACAGATAAAACTTGGCGATCCATAAATTTCAAAGCCACGTGATCGTGTCTGTACCTGTTGACGTGGGTTCTCCTCCAGTTATTGCTTTTTTTTTTTTTTTTTTATGTTCCACGCATTGGATGACGTTATAGAAATTACTTCACGCTGAAATTAACTCTTGAGTGACATTTATTACGCTCCACATGAAAGACAATCAATAACAGTGTTCTCATTCAACGTCAATCATTCCCGTCGGCGAAGAATATCTGCGATAAACAGCATCCACATTAGATAACACTCTGTTGCGACAATCTCTACTGAGGTTTCATATATTATACTTGAAATGTAATTTCACATTATAGTAATACGTCGCATCAAATTACGTTACATTGGGAAATTAACGTCTGCAGTGCCGTTATTAATAACAAAAAAAAATTGTGTTACCTGTGGGTGTTTATTGATTGTTTTCAAGTGTAGGCTGTTCACGGTGAAATGACCACTTTCGAAAGCCATGCTTAAGATCTCCTTGTATGCACGCAGCGTAGTCTTCCGCCTTATGTAAAATTGACATTGCCACGAGCGTCCTCACTTTATCCATGCGTCGATCAAGTGAAATTGTGAAATTATTTGAAAAAGGATATATTTTTTACAAATATGCCCACTTTTACAATTCGATGCATTGAAATAAACGGAAAGCGAAATAAATAATTTAAGCTGCCACAAGTCGTTACCTAGCACTTTTTATTCGACGTCATGTTATGGAATTACTTTCCCTCCATCATTACCAACTTAACTGGGCGCATGTCCCCTCAGTGTGCCCGTTGAAACAGATGCAGGTAGGAGCAGTGGCGGTTTTTTAAACTTGATTTCCAAAGTGCTCGATTTATCATGAACAGCCTTTAATAATCAGTTGTGCATTAAAGGAATTCAAACCGTTGCTTTGGTGTCATACTATTACGGGAACGGTCCTCGAAGAAAACATGCAACGTTTGAAAGTGTGCTATAGGATTTCTGCCAGTTATGCAACCTGTCAACCATGATAGTCGTTGCAGCCCTATTTCCGTAATGATAGCCGGTTATACTATAGGCTGTTCACTGTAAACTGAGCACTTTTGAGGCCTTAGCTAATTTTTTCCGTAACATTAATTTTTTATCCTTCCTCCGGTTTTTTAAATAAATATTGCCACTAAGGATTAAACACAGTGTAGGTATATATTTTACCGAACTCGAAAAGTTAACGTCTAAGACTGTAGTAAAACATAACTTTATCCATTTTATCAATTATATTATTATCTTTAACGATTTTACTTCTTAGGGGTTAGTGTCCTTGAAATGTCATAGAATTAGTTTTATTAATATAGATGTCAAATTTATTGTTGCGTATTATTTTGAAAAATTGAAATACTACAAAGGAATTAAATTCCTTCCCCCCCCCCCCTTGCAAGAACGTGATTTTGTTATATTCGAAAAATTAGTTTGCAGAAACAAACCTGATAAACAAAAATTGTTAACGGTACTCGTAAAAGGTGATGCAGATCTATTATTGAGGTAGACCGATCTCGCTGGCTGCGCACAACCAATCTCTGTGGCTCAACATTGAACTGCTTTTCTGCCAACACGTCTAGCGAAAACGGCATGGCTTGGATTTCAAGTTAGAAAACTGATTTGTAAACAAATTATTTGAGATTTATGTATACTTCCTCTGGCCGATCTATATTGCGATTCAATAAAATTCAAATTGGTAAAAGTATTTTATTCATTTAATAGTGCTTGTCATTTAAATATCGAGATATTAACAAACACGTTAATCACTGTTGACCATGTGACTTCGACAGTTGTTTAGGATTGGGGTAGGTCAATGTTGGGGTACATGCGCAGAAGACGAATAAGCTGTCTACCTCATCTTTAGTCCACGGTCTCAGCGCGTGAGCAAGCTACATGATCTTCATTAGTAAGTAATACTTTCAGTAGCTTCAAAGACACAAGGGAGCGCTCGGCAAGCTTTGACGAAGAGTAAGAGAGGTGTGATGCGGTGGGGTGGGGGAAGGGGGTCGCTGGGCGCAGAACTGGATCCGCCAAGTATCCTGGAAATAATTAATCACCGGAGTTCTGGAGTCGGAGCTATCGAAGCTCTTATTGCACGCCGTCTGTCGGCGGACGCTCGCCTCATTAAGGAGACCTTCAGCCGGCGAGAGATTCATAACCCATCCGCGCAGTGTGGTCTTTCATTACTGTCCGTTCCTCCCTCCCCCCGCCTTTTTGCCATTTCCTATCAATCCTCCTCGCTCTCTTTCCTTCTCTCTCCGGCTTTCTTCCAGCTCCAGCGAGCGCCGCTCCGGTGTCTCCACTCCAGTTCCAGTTTACATTATTTACAACGTCGTTACCAGTTCTTCGTGCAGCTTTTTAATCCGCTTGCAGGTCCAGAGTAGCAAATTGCATTTTTAGTTTCCCTTCTTTCTTTTGTGCGGTTTTTAACGTCGGGCACAGCGAAGTCCTCAGCCACCGATTTGTAAAGAAAACTGTTGTTTCCCAGCAGTTTTCATTCCTTAGGTTTCTTAACTCCAAATTACTTTCAACTATAGGCGGTTCATGGGCAATTGAGCACTTTTGAAAGCCCTCTGCTAAAGATCTACTTGTATGCTCAATGTGTATTCTTCCGCTATATGTAAAATTAACATTGCCATAGGTCTGGACACTATATTCATGCGTCGGTCAAGTGAAACTTAGATTATTAGAAAAGTAAATATTTAGCATATTTCGTTATTCTTACACATGTATCTATTTTAAGAATGGCAGAAAGCAAAAAAAAAAAAAAAAAAAAAAATCAGTATTCAAAATGTTAACCAAAAAATTTCAACTCAATGTTTAAACTTGGAACTACTTTCCTTCCGCTGTTACCAACTTAACAAGCTTTTTTTTAAACTGTAAAAATGAGATCTGTTGACATCGGGGCTACCTAAATATTTTAATATATCAATAGGCACCGTTTAATTTACAAATAGTGTACTAAAAAACTAGGTTAAAATTATATTTCAACTGTGAACTATTTCTTACCGGCCGTTGCCAACACGTCGCTGCTCTCGATGTTATTAATTCATATTTAAAAAATAAATAAATATTACATGTTATAGAATATATCAAGGTAAAGTTCCATTTATTCAATAATACAGTACTCTAAAGTTAACCATAGTTTTATATATTTGTGGAATGCAGGTTATTGAAAAAACAGGTTGACATATTTTGCCCAGAGTGTTTTTTCAAAGGTTGATTTTCATAAGTCGCTTCCAATCGGAAATGGACTATATATATATATATATAGTCTAATCACGGTTAATTGAAAAGCCAGCGGAATATCTACTTTTCCTTGATAATTTTGCATTTTTTCGCCATACGTGATATTTACATTGCCACGGGTCCAGTGACTTTGTTCATGCGTTAGTCATGTCAAACTATTGCGAAGCGGAACGTGTTGTTAATGCCCCAATGAGCACTCTGGCGTCAATACAGTAATAAAGAAACGCCTTTTGACGTAGGCTCCCGCGGGCAACAAGTTGCAGACTCTTCAACCTTGCCGACGCTGCAAAATGCTAATTTTTTTGCCACACTTATGACCTCTTTCTTTAGTTCGCACCCCCCCTGTGTTGCGTAGCTACCTAGTTTCAGGATGTGGCAGCACAAAATCAAAGAAAAATCACAACGAAAGAAACCTGCAAGTCTGCCGCCTCTCTCATCTTCATATCCCAGAGAGGTAATTTTTAAAAAATAAATTTCAATGCCAGTTTTTGGGTAAGAATACGTACTTTGAAAATACAACTGCTCGAGAGCGTCGTCGCCAATAACAAAATACAAAGGGCGTTACAAAAACGCAGGTAAATAAAATGCGTAAACACGAATGTAAGCTCATGTGGGCAACAGAGCAGAATAAAGTTGCGAGAACTGAATAACGTGCTCTGAAACGAATGACGAGACACGCTGAACTGTAAACATAAACAATGAACAGCAAAATAAAACGGGGGGTAAAGCGTAAATAAATTATTACCTGTACGTATTTATGACGTTCGCATCGGAGAGGCTGTCATCGTCATTGCCCTTCTGTATACTTACCCATTCTGTGATATGGCATTGGAGCTTGCATGCGAGGCCGAGCTCTTGAATTATTCAGCGATGTCATTGGTACACAAAACAAAAACGCGGGCCTCGTCGTGTGTTAAAGCAAATATTGATCGGTGACGCTACCCCTATTCCCCCCCCCCCTCGCGCTAAATGTCACCCCGGTTCGTTGACTTCCCAAAGTGGCGAAAGCGTCAGTTAAACAGCTTTGCTGTATTATTAACAATTCCGGTGCCGATTGAATCGCCACCACCCCTCCCCCCTCCAATTTCTGCCAACCAGCGCACTTATCGTTATGTGACCTGGGACGCACAATCAACCAATTACTGTCTTCCAGGGTCAGGGCGATAGCAGCCTGACATCTGAGCCCTTAACCCTGGCGGTGCCGCGGTGGCGGAACGGTTAGGCTGCTCGCCTCCCCCCCCCCCGAGGCGAACCAAGGTTCGATTCTAGTACGTCTTACTCCCGGTGTTTTTGCGAGTGGGAATCGTCGCCGGACGAAGCCGCTGGCCAGCGGGTTTTCTCGGGGATCTCCCGTCCCCCCCCCCCGCCCTTACATTAAGGCGCTGCTCCATTCTCACCTAATGTTTCACCCGTATCGGCCAGTGGAGTTTATTCCATAGACGCAAGGTAAGCAATGCTTACCCTATACGTGTTGAACATTTTGACCCTTTATAGTTTTCGCCGTAACTTTAGACACATTTAATTCTGAGTTTCCCGTTTCCGATTCGAGAAACAGAGTTTTCGTAACTCCCGTACTGTACACGTATAGTGCTGCTATCTAGTATTTATTTCCACAGACGGGAGCGACTAGCGATGAATCGAATTCGCAAGAAACAACACGCCACACGCTCGACCGCGTTCCTTCGGCAGGGTAAGCAGTCGTTCTGTTTGCTTCCTCCAGTTCTACATTTTCCATCGGAAAGTGGATGGAAGTGTTCGGTAAAACGGGAGTTTCCTTATAATTTGTAATATCTCTCAAAATAAAGTCCAGTTTAATTATTATTACATTCATTTCGTTTCCGGTTTTATAACTAATGTTAGGTATTATAAAAGGTATATAAATGTGGAGGGTAAGCCAAGTTGTAAGTTGCGTTTGTTAGTAGAAATTGCTTATCCTGTAAACATACTCACTACGCGCCACTGATATCGGCGAGCCGGCCAATTATCTAAACTCAACCCTTACCCCTGGCGTACAGGCCATGGATAAGGGTTGGCGTGGGGTTGCTGTTCCTAGATACTCGCTGCAGATCTGCTGTAAATTAAATACCCGGTTTGAAATTTTAGAAAAAAAAAATTAAAATTCATGTCTTCATATAAAAAAATTTCCAAAATTTTTGACAAACAGGAGCGGTATACTTCATTTACCTGTAGTTAATTACTGATAATGAATACGGACCTGCGAAATTCGCGTTATTTTTTGGCCTCAAGCTAAAACTCACAGTACTGTATATACTCTAGCCAGCGTCGTTCCTCCATTGGCTGCTATCCAGGTGAGAGGTCACTCCCTTTCTGGGTGAATTGTGCGACGGGCGCAGAAATATGTAATTTTGAAATATGTCTGGAAACAATGGAAGGTAGCGCAGATTTTAATTTCCGTTAGCATTACATAACATCCACGTAGTGAGTACAGGGTTAAACTCGCCCTATTTTATTACAAGCTTCTAAAATAATTTGCGCCCCGAGATTTTAGAATTCCTACTTTACTTTGCTCACGGCCCAAGACAAAGTACGGAATGAAAATATACACAGTCCCTACAGAATATACCACACCGTTATTTACGAGGGTATTTTTGTAATTCGTTAGTAGTCAATGGTTTCCTTCCTTTCGCGCAATATTTTTGGCGATGAATTTAAGTAAATGTACGTATGTGCGTAGACATGTTATACCCGGGGTATGCTCTTCACCATATACGCAAGCTTTCTTATTGTCATTTCATCGTTAGTTCGAACTTTTCTGAAGTTCTGCAAAATTCATATATCCGAGATATCCCTCCGCCTCATGCGAACAAATCTTAAACTACTTTACATAATTACACCAACGGGACAGCGCACTGCATTCCGGCGTACTCGTACTAACAATATTCTATATAAGAACTATTTTTTACCGGGCGTTACTAACACACCTGTCTTCTCACTGTATATATATATATATATATATATATATATATATATATAATAAATTAAATATTATCATTTATGAATGAAATATACGCATAGGCTGTTCACGGTAAAATTGGCATTTTTGAAAGTCCTGCGTAAGATCTTCTTGTATGCACGTTGTGTATTCTTCCGCCTTATGTAAAATTAACATTGTCATCAGACTCATCCCTTTATTCATGCGTTGCTCGAATGTAACTGTGAAATAATTACAAAAGTAAATATTTTACAAATCCGCTCATTTTTTACATTTTGACGTATAAAGAAAAAACAGAAAACGAAATAAATAATTTAAGTTACAACAAATGGTAACCTAGCATTTCTTATTCGGCATTAAGTTGTGGAACTACTTCCCTTTCATCGTTACCAACTTTACTGCTCGCATGTCACTCAGTGCGCTCTTTTACAAGATATGCTAGTAGGGAAAGTGACTTTTTTTTCTAAGGTTTATTTCAAAAGTGCTCACTTTATCGTGGAACAACCTTTAAATGTTTGGTTTAATTAAAGTTAAAGAAATTTTAAACGAACACAAGAATAAAATGTTTATGATACACGACATATTTAGGAAACAACTGAATACGTTGTACATAGGGTAGTTTTTCAAAGGTTTGTGAAGAAGCCGTGAATAGAGTATACCGGGCTTGTCTAGAGTCTTCGTCGTTTGTTTCCCCAGCAGGAACGATGTCGAACATACATTGTACTTCTTCCAGCGCGCATTTGCTGTGAAGGCCCGTCCACAATCGCGTTGACGCTAAGATAACGCGTTACAATAAGGCATGAATCCGTGAATCGTATACGCTGTGGCTAACCTGCGTTAAACGTTGCCATGACGCTAAACATACAACGCAACGCTGTGGAAGTTGGCCAACTTTCAACTCTTTGCGATTTACGTTTTACGCCAGCCAATCAGAATTCAATTCAACACGTCACAAACAAGTGAAAACAAGTGTTGCAGACGATTGGCAACAGATAGCAACACTATAGCTGTACGTATTTAATTTCTTAATGTTATACGAAATCAATATACGAATGACGCAAAATGCATTAAAAAATAATTGAGAGTAACTACTAAGTGTGCGGAATCTCTTTGTTTTACAAAAGGTTCTCTTTATATTTCAAACACAAACAAAAATATTTGTATATACAGGATGATTCGCAATTAGACCGACAAACTTCGGGAGGTGATTCTTCATGAAAAAGGAAAAAGAACACATATGTGGTACTTTATACCTAAACCGAATATTAAGGGAGGCACGAGCCCTTAAAAAACGAGGTTTTAAACCGTATTTGTGCAGAATATCGGTAACGAAGTAAAATACAATCACAACGCTCGGAACAGATTGTATGTTATTGGGACCTTCAACGTAAGAGCCGATATTTTGCACAAATGCGGCTTAAAATCTCGTTTTTTTTTTTAGGGCTCATACCTCCCTTAATATTCGGTTTAGGTGTAAAGCATGTCATATGTTTTCCTTTTACTTCTTCATGAAGAATCACCTGCCGAGGCTTGTCGGTCAAATTGAGAATCATTCTGTATACAGCTACATCCTTTTTATATTTATTCCTGTTAACGTCGATTGTAGACATGCCAGTTTTCTGTCGACGGGCCTTAAGGGTGCGTGGGACAAAAATTAACACCAAATACGTAAATTGATGTTTACTGGTTTTTGAATGCCAACATAGAAAAAAGTAAAAATGGCAATCTTAGATAATAGGCGTTGCCAACTTAACGACCAAGTATTTTGCAGTATTACTGTATCAATTTCGCATTATGTCTTGCGCCACGAAAACATACAAAAATTGATGGCGTCAGAAATATCTCGGCAGAATAACGTCACTCGGGTAAAATATTTGCTCTCATAGTTAGTAAAAACTATTCTGTATGGTTGCCCTTTCTTTGTATTCTCTATCGGCTTCCGTAAAATTTGTAAAATACGATAAACCTGAATAGCATTAATTTACGTCCCGTGCACTGTTAAGGCTTGGAACGATGCTACGAACTGGGGGGGGGGGGGGGGGGGTAGCCGTCGCTGTAATCCTCGCTCATCTGGGTCACTGGCTTAGCCCCGAAAACAAGCATGGACGTTCCACCGTTATCTCGGAAACTCTGACGTCCATATTTCGTACGGGATGACAAGGCACGTGCGAACACACACACACACTCGCTCACACACCCTCACATACACACTCTCTCACTCACACACACTCACACACACGCTCACGCGCACTCAAACACATTCACACTCGAACTCACACACACTCACACACACTGCAATGTTTAAAGTTCACCGAGACGTACTGCTTTCCACTACATGTGTTTTACTGAATTCTGTTCACGATAAAGTGAGCACTTTAGAAATGAACCTTAGAAAAATTTCACTACTTCCTACCTGCATATATTTTAACTGGCGCACTGAGTGAAATTCGCCCAGTAAAGTTGGTAACGATGGATTGAAAGTAGTTCCATGCCTTAAGTCGAATAAACAGTGTTAGGTAACCATTTGTGATAACTTAGATTATTTATTTTGCTTTCTGTTTATTTTTTAATGCATCGAAGTGTAAAAATTAGCAGATTTGTAAAATATTTACTCTTCTAAAAATTCTACGCTTTTACTTGACCGACGCATGAATAAAGTGATGAGGTTCATGACAATGTAAATTTTATATAAGGCGGAAGAATACACAACGTGCTTACAGGTAGATCTTAAGCAGGGTTTTCAAAAGTGTTCATTTCCTTCCGGCCTAAGGGACTCTTAGGCTGGAAGGCCCGTGAACACTCTACACACAGACTATTCAATGTATCTTTAGACTTTGTGAATCAAACTTTTGAAAACTACCCCATGTATAACGTATTTAGTTGTTTCCTAAATATGCCATGTATCACGCGTTTTATACACCTGTTAACATGAAATTATCTTATTTTTCGTTACATTGAAGTTTTACTTATATTTTAATTATAAATTATAATAAGTGTGAAGAAAAACAGTGAGAAAATATGTGTGTTGGTAGCGCCTAGTAAAAAATAGTTCTCGTACAAAATAGCATTACAACTGAGTGCGCACGAATTCGGCGCGTTGCCCTTTGGTGAAATTTTCCAGACTTAAGTAAGCTTGAGTTTACACGAGGCGGAGGAATATATTGGAAGTAGAACCTAAGCAGGGCTTCAGAAAAGTGTGAAGTAACTGTGAAAGAATTATATAACACAAGTGCTATGAGATGTTTCTGTACTTCATTTAAACAATTTTTAAAATTGAGAAAAGGATTTATTCTTATCAAAGGGCTTGTCTTTTGAACATAAACACGTGTATCAGTGTTGCCAAACTGACTTGGACGGTTGCGTTGGTTTGGGACTTTGGAAATATCCCAACTTTAATCCCCAATTTTCAAAGTTGTGTGGCACCCTGATAATAATGCAATGCCACAGTCGTGCTTTCTTTTTACACCGAAAACTCCGTGATGAGTCATGTGAGCAGTGTTTGTACACGGAGTTCAAGCTGTGATCTCTGGAAGTGTTGTGAGCGGGCGTCCACTGCCGGAACGATGATAAATCGTCGAGTTACTTCTTGTGGGTCAGCAACTACGAACTCTTTGTAAGCCATGTCGACTGCGGCGTGTCGTAGGCGCGATCACTAGTCGAGGTTGCCACATTATTTAAGCTGGAAAATTCGCTGACAACTCCCCGATTTCCAGGGAAAAAATAATATTTTTTCCCCTGACCCTTTTCTACATTTTTTTTTTTATCTATAAGGATTGGCACATTTGCATTATAACACGCTTTTGCACCAAAATACTGCTCTGATCTTACAAAATCGCACACTACATAGATCGGAAAGAAAAATGCATAAGCTTGTAGTCCACAATCATTAAAACTATTTTATGTGGCTCTGGCAGCGGTGCACGATTGATGGCACAACTACAAAATATATCATGCATTTAACAGAATTCCCTGACATTTAACTAACTTGTTTGAAATTCCCTGACATTTCCCTGATTTGCCTCGACAGTTTTCAAATTCCCTGACATTTCCCTGTCTTCCAGGTTTGCCAGACCTGTGGCAACCCTGCCAGTCGTTACACCAGAACGTCTGTTTTCCCGCAAACGTGTATCGATGTTACGATCTTTCTCTCACGGACGCGTAGCAATTTTACGACAGCCAGCGTGTGGTAGCACGTCGTAAACGAAACCAACCATTTGCGAAAGCCTGTGTCAGGCGATGCGTGAACGAGTGAAAGGTAAAAATAATGTTGGCAATTCTGACAACCCTCACTGTAAAAACGCTCTCTTTGATGAAACACGTGATTTGTTGCCGCAAGTTTAAATATGAACCACTGCAAACTAGGCTTACAGCATATAATTTTCTTTTTTTATCTATATAGTAGTGACTATGGTAATCTTCCAATGTCTTTACAGTAGTTTAGCAGATGTTTTTGTGGTACATACTGTCCACGGTAAAATGAGCACTTTTGAAAGCCGTGCGTAAGATCTACTTGTATACACGTTGTGTAACCTTCCACTTATGTAAAATTAACATTTGCACGAGCCTCGTCATTACATTCAAGCATTGGTCAAGAACAAAAAATAACTATTATAAAAGTAAATATTTTACAAATATACTTCATTTCACACTTCGATGCAATAAAAAAACAGAAAGCGAAAAATTTTTGAAGTTCCTTATATTTTAAATTTAGGAAATTAAGCTTCGCCCAGTTCTCGTGCTTAAATAAATAAGGCTGTACTTCTCAGACCTCCAGGTTAGTCGGTTCCACCAATTTCCACATTACGGTGTTGCAAAATGTTTAGATATTAGTTTATATTCGAAAAAATATTTGTACAATCATGATACAAAACCAAATCGACAGGTATACACGTGTGTACGAATATTCAATGACTTATAAAAAAAACCGCAATCACACAAAAGCAGGTGAGGAACACTTCAGTGCAGCTATATGAGCGATATGTATTAAATGCTTCATAAGTTTTCCAGGCAAGAATCATTGTTCGCTGCCCCTCCCTCTCCCCAAGCATATTCCTAAATGCCTGGTCTGAATTGCCCCTCATCCGCCTTCTGTAAGTTCCCCGTCCCATAGCTGAGCTTCCAATATCCGGAAATAGCGGAGTTGTAAATCATTTCTACGTAACTGCAAGTGTAAACAAATTAATGTGTGGATTCCGTACCTCTGTCGTATTTCCGTGACAGCTAATCTCTTAACACCAGTAGTCCTACGAGGGAGTTTCAATATGACGACTGGGCGATCGACGATGAAACCCTCTGCTAGGGGATACAGTTTTCATTAATAAAACTCATTCAATATAAATTTATGAATATTATTAAATTTTCACTACGTTTTATGAACGGAAAACCTTACGGTACCCACGGTATAAAAAAAAAAAACAACGAAGATATGCCACAATCTGAAACCTTGAACTACATGAAACCAAGGGTTACACATGTTCACAACCGTATGCGAAAGCATACAACGCACATGAGAGAAAGCTTGAGACTTGCTCACCTTTATGATTGTTAGTAAAGGCCGTTCACTATAAAGTGAGCACTTTTGAACTCAACCATAGAAAAAAGTCTCTGCACATATCTGCATATATTTCAACTGGCGCACTAGGTGACATACGCCAAGTAAAGTTGGTAACGATAGATGGAAAGTAGTTCCATATCTTAAGGTCAAGCAAAAAGTGATAGGTAGCCATTTGTGATAATTTTAATTATTTATTTCGTTTCCTGTTATTTTTAATGCATCAGTGTGCAAAAATTAGCAGATCTATAAAACTTTTAATTTCCTAATAATTTCACAGACGCAAGAATAAAGTGATGAGGCCCACGGTAATGTTATTTTTACGTAAGGCGGAATAATACACAACGTGCCTACAAGTAGATCTTCAGCGTGGCTTTCAAAAGTGCTAATTTTATCGTGAACAGCCTATAATATTCTGTGGCGTGGCTGTATATTGTTGTTGGCGTGGGTACTCTCTCTCTCTCTCTCTGTGTGTACAGAATAACGGTTTCAGCAGCAAGGCTGCAAGAATGGATGATCATTATTTCCCGGCCGTGTGCACACACTGCCGAACGCACACTCTCCTCCCTCACACCAAGAAGGCGACGTCTCCATATAAAACTAGACACGAAGTACTGCAACTCAGAAGTTCACATTTGCCGGGTAAAGCTTGCTTGTGTTCTCATGTGACAGCTAGTTCTCCCCTGGTGTACAAACATTCGTGTTAACAACCAGCCTTTACGAGCTATGCTATACGTGGCGCAATCTCTTCGCTCTGCTTTGCTGTGGTAACATTTTATGACATTGGCGTGCTTTTCAGTAATTCAGCGTACACTGCAAAACAAAATGTGTGTAATTTTACACGAATGTACGTGGCAGCACAATCTCCACACATGTTCGTGTATTTTTACATGTACATGTGTACGTGTACTTTTACTGTGTGTCCCATGTACATTTACAAATACAATGCCAGTGTAATTTTACTACATTTCAAAATATGTATTTTGCACTCATGAAAATAAAACGCAACATGTAACATGGAATAAAATCCTCTATACATTAAGGATGATAAAACAACTCGAGATGTCCATGAATATGCATGTTTCCAGTCGTGCCAACCAACCTTCGATACAACCAAATCTGATCGCCAAGCTCAAACTTCATCTTCTTACTCGAAGACAGCGGAGCGCTACCAAAGACACGAATGAAAGCAGTACTGGCCAACTTCCCTTCATGAACTGGAAAAGTCTTCCAACATATTATATCGCAAGTATCAAATATCACTTAATTCCTTAGGAGTAGGATCCTTCTCATGCTGGGGCTTTCTGAAGAAACACATTTCCAACAAACCAGCAGTAATTCCTTGAAGACCAAAACGATACAAAAATGACAACAAAATATGACATTCTTCTACATCAACAATTTTAACAGTCCAAGACCTGTCATCTTTATCAACATCCTTTTAAAACGACAAAATATTACGGTATACCTTTCGTACGTTGCCACGCTGCAAACGAGATAATACTGCCATATAGCAATTGGATTCTGGCGTCTCCAACTTTGAACATTCAGGTAATGGTTTCGAAGTGACTGTTCTTCAAAAGCATCCAAGGCACGATCAAACTTTCTGGGCCCGTTTTATTGTGTAATGAGAATATAGCGTGTTCACGTTAAACCACATTTTACATTTTAAACTCAACGTTTAGCTCTACCCCGTACTGTCAAAATACAGTCTCTAAAAGTAGCAGAAATATTCGGAGTTTAAAGTTTTGGAACTCTCCTTCAATAACTTAATGTGCTATATCTCTGGAACCGCCAATTCCATTTTATAGACTTCTGTATGCACTATATGTAAGAATTTGGCTGATGATAACACCTGTTATTATTACCCTGTTAATATTTTTTTAAAATAGTGCTTTGCGTGTGGGAATCTAGCTATATCTAGGGATAGGAAAATTTCGCGAATTCATTTGAGGACAAGATAAACGTCAGAAACATGCTAACTGGAGTCACATTTGTAATTGGATAATAGTTTATTAGACGCGCCCTGGACGACTCTGAGCCAATAGCAGACTTGCAAGCAAGGAAACAAGTAGTGAGTGCCATACTGCCAGGTGTGTAATAACACTGGCTACTCTCTGAAGCAGCAGCCAATGAACAAACATCTGAGGCCCGAGAACACACAGGACTGTTGAGTCTAGTCTACAGGCAATAGAACTCGCGAATGTTTCTTATCCGTAGCTATAACAAATCATTCTAACATTTTTCACGAATATTTTAAAAATTAGTCTCGCGTGATTTCTGATATTTTGCAAATAACCAATTTCAAATCTAATTTTCAAAGTTGTCTGTTACCACTGCCTCATCACGAGCACCAACGGCCAGTGGTTGTAACAAAAAAAAAATACTAACAAGTTGTGGCGAACTGCCAACGCCTCGGGACCGTAGCCCCGCCTAGCAAACCAGCCAAGGACCAATAGGGAATGAGGGTGACAGGCCAAAGGGGCGGCGACGGGAAATGAAGTGAGGACCCGGGGAGAAACAACAGGGAAGTTGGTGACTGGAATCGTCGAGGGGGGCGGCAACCTGTCCTGGCAATCTGGTGGTTTGTTTATATTCGCTAGGGGGTGAGAGTGGGTCTGGCGCCATTCTCCTACACACTAAGGTTGTTCGATATCATAAAGATTTAATATCGATATTTTTCCGAACAGTTACTAGGTATTTTCGATATATCCATAATACCAAAATTCTCGATAATACAGAAATTATCGGCAATACCGGACTTATCGGTAGTACGAAAATTATGTACAATACCGAAATTATCAATAATACCTAATTTATCGGTAATACCGAAAATATCGGTAATGCCAAAATTATCGGTAATACAAAAATTATCGGTAATACCGAAATTATTTGCAATACCAAAATTATCGGTAATACTGAAATTATCGGCAGTGCAGAAATAATGTAAAATTTTGAAATTATCGATAATAGCGAAAATTTCGATAATATCGAAACATCGATATACTGATATTTTTCAAAGTTACATATTGTTCGATAGATTATTTTTCATATCGATAATGATCGATGTATCGATATTTCGAACAGCCCTACTACACACCTCTTCCGATTCCCACACTGGTGACGAGTTAGGGTGGGTTCGCTATCAAAAATCATACGCGCATAGCATAGAAAATTACAGTAGAAAATTAACACGACCAGAAGTCTTGTGCGAAATTGATTCACAATTGAATGCTTATGTATTATTTCAGCCAATTAAATTTTGTGGCGAGTCTGGTAAATAATAATTCTCCGTAACAAATTGTGATATAGTGTTGAAATCTGGCAGTGATTTCTAATATCTTGCAATTTTGCTTTTCTTTAAACGTTTTGCTTTTATGGTTGTCAAGATGTGAATAACCTTTAAAAATTATCTGCTAGCAAACTCCCACGTTCTTTGTTTCTGCAGCAAAGCTGATCCTCCATAAAAAAAAGCCTTTGTTGAAATTTTTTTTCTCTTCTCTGATTGGCTGTTGCCTCACATGCGCCCGCACGAGAAATCAAATATAAACATTTCCTTTGTGTACAATAACAGAAACTCTCAAGTACATGATGTAGAGACCTGCAAAATTCGCGTTACTATTTCAGGACATGCTAGACTTAAACACTTTCCTTTTGAAATACGCTTGTCATTGGACCAGTCTTTATTTTACAAGCCCCTGGTAACTCTGCGCCAATAAATGAACGCTCCACAATCGTGTGCCCCAATCACGCGCAGTTCACTCAAAAAGTGAGTGACTTAACGTCAAGGCAGCAGCCAATGGAGAAACGACGCCGGCTTGAGTATACACGGTACTGTGAATTATGGCTTGACGCAAAAATAAATAACTCTAACTTTGCAGGTCCCTAGTAATGAGCAGTTGTGAATCAATAGGTTCAAAAACGTGATGGTCAATTCCTCTGCACACGAACTATGTTCTGTGCCTACTGATATGTTTTCAACTGTGAACCATACTTTAGAGCGCTTTCATGCATCCGATTTGTGTCTTGCACGAGAGCGTCCCGCAAAACCTGGTCCGACAACAAATATGTCGTACACGACGATAATTCTGTTAGTCCGACGAAGAAGAGAATGAGTAGAGGGGTTGAAGGATGAACAAGTTGTAGCAGTGATTTCAATATACTCGTTAGTGAAGGATCCACCATTATTGTACGCTACAGATGGGAAAAACTGTATGATGTGTACATCCCTACATGTTTCCTTTTTACTATGCGATAAACAGCAGTATACTGTAGGCTGTTCACGGTAAAATGAGCACTTTCGAAAGCCCTGCTTAAGATCTACTTGTATGCACTTTGTGTCTTCTTCCGCCTCACGGATATTTAACATTGCCACGGGCCTCAGCACTTTATTTATGCGTCGGAATGAAACTGTAAAATTATTGGGAAAGTGAATATGTAAAAAATATGCTGGTTTTTGCACTTCTATGCATTAAAAAAGCAGAAAGGAAAATAAATAATTTTACGTTATCACAAATGCTTACCTAACACTTTTTATTCAACGTTAAGACATGGAACTACCTTCCATCCTTCGTTACCAACTTTACTGGGTTCATGCCACTCAGTGCGCCAGTTAAAATACATGCAGGAAAGGCCAGTGATGGTTTCTAAGGTTGATTTCAAAAGTGCTCTCTTTATCGTGAACAGCCTTTAACGAAGCTAGTCGCCAGCCATAACAAATTTCCATAAAAATAATCCGTAATTACAGCAATGCTCGGCGTTTTTGAATGAGAGCCACATAGATTCATCGCTGCTCGTTAATAATACCACACACGCACACACACGAGCGCGTGAAATAATCTGTAACACAGAGTTTGTGCTGAGAACGCGAATAAAACTGGCAACGGACGAAGAACAGCGGAGTCCCTTTCGTGAGTTATTTTTGATCGGTTAGCACATAAAATGTTTGGCCCAGAGACAAGACAGCAGAATCTTATGAACTATTTCTCTTGGTCGGTTGACCAAGCCTTACAAAAAGAAGACAGCCGGAGAGATGATGGCCCGAAGCGGTCGTCGAGGCACTCAAACCGTGCGGGGACGATTCACAAAAATACACGCAGCTAAGCTCGATTTCATCACATCGCCAAACTGTTTTAGTGACCATTGAACTTAAGAGGTCATTTCCCAAGATCCGAGGGGTCACGGCGGTGTAGTGGTTAGACTACTCGCCTCCCACCTAGGCGAACCGGGTTTGATTCTTGGCGGGATGCCCCCGTATTTTCGCACGTTGGGAATCATGTGGGACGATGCTGCCGGCCGGCGGGTTTCCTCGGGGATCTCCCGTTCTCTCCGCCATTGCATTCCGGCAATGGTCCATACTCACCTTACTTCATCCTGATATGAAATTGGCTTATGACCAATTCATACGTGAAAGGAGTTAAGGGCGTAGCAAAATAATAAGTCATGATTAGGTGGAGCACAACAGTACACGATAGGGGTTTATTAAACATGATGATCATACAATATCTGATTAAGTGATTGTTAATCGGGGGAGCTTATATGGAATATCATTAATCTAATTTCGACGGTTATGATTAATTACCACGTGCCACTACTATTGCAATCTAATTGGATAGTCCCCACCTTATTCATGATGAGGAAGGGTGTTTCTGGTAGGCGGTTAACGACGGCCGGACATGCCCATTTCCGTGCCTTTCTCGTCGCGATAGCTCGACGAGGGAAGGCTCCATGGCCCGTGTTACGCTGGCCTGTAACAAGCGCGTTGTTTAAATGCATTTTAAAAGTATCATAACTCATCTTTTAATTTGACTGGACATTGTCGCAGTAGATTTTGAAAGAGCTGAAAGTTAAATTACCGGAGTTTCTTTTGAAACTTTTATTTATTTTTTCTTCTGTTTCTATTGAAACATTAATTTTTCTCATTAAGTGAAACCTGTTGTACGCATTTTGCTTTGACTTTTGAAAGCCAACAGTCAATATAATCCTACATTGACGGTCTAATCATGTGTAGTATTTGTATTATCATAATATTATATACTAAAGAAATTATACAATCCAATAAATTTGCAGTTCTTTTACTGGTATCAAGAAATGTGTAGTGGAAGCGACAAAAAAAGTATCTTAATCTTTTTTTGGCATGTCACTATGTAATTGTTGAAATTATTTACTAACTATGCATAAAAAAAGATTGTTTAAAATAAACATATTCACAGCCACTTATTTTTCAGATAAATTTATTACCTTAGTAATATGTAAACGAACCGTAACAAGGGGGTAAATAATGGCCCAATTTACTGCAGGTGGTATCGTAGAGATTCGGCTGATGGTTGTATATATCTATGGTGATTATTTTAAGCAACCGTAAAAGCATTTCGTTCTGCTATAAATAAAATTCTCGTCCTGGTTTTAAACTGCGTGCTACTTATGGCACGCCATGCTGGTCACGCCATAGGTCGACATAACTGGGCATAGAAAAAATAACACAGAAATTACAACTTAACAGTTCTGAAAGCAGGTTTCACGGTAGAAGCAATAAAAATTCTCTGCTAGCATAAGGAAAGTATTCCTTTTTACTGCAGTTCTCGTTGTTGCAGGAAAACCCTGGATATTGCAGAAATTGTGTAGTTCTGCAGTGCGGGAAATGAGCTCTGTTATAGAAGCTACGCTTAAAACTGCATTAAATATCACAGAGACAACCACGTCAGGCAGTTAGGTTGGCATTTCTCTCTGCGTTATCGATACATGATGTCAGTGAATAGTCGTGGCCGTAGCTATTGGGCATGTTTGAATTGATTGATTGATACGTGTTTTTATTGACAAATGACAGATACAGACAATGACGGAATACGTTAACACGAACAGTTTACATACATAATCAGCACAAAGATCGTTCACGATGAAGTGAACACTATCGATATCAACCTTAGAAAAATAGTCACTGCCCCTGCCTGCGCATAGTTTAACGGTAGCGCCGAGTGACATGCTCCCAGTAAAGTTGGCAATGACGGATGGAAAGTAGTTCCACATCTTAGAGTCGAATAAGATGTGTTGAGTGAACATTTGTGATGTCTTAAATTATTTCTTTCGCTTTCTGCGTGTCTTTAATGCACGAAGTGTAAAAAATGGCCAGTTTTGCATTATAATTACTCTTTCTAATAATTCCACAGCTTTGGCGTGGCATCGACCATAAGAAACGTTATTGGACACAATACTTGTAAAGCGTTTGGTGGAAATTTCGTGCCGTGTACAATATCTTCCAACTTTTCCTGAAGCCCTGTTAAAATTCTACTCTCAGGATATTCCTCCGCCTCATTCTAACAAAGCTTAACCAAGTCTCCAAAATTTCACCAATGGCAACAACGCACCGCATTCGTGCGGTCTGGCAATTTTTCGCAAAAGAACAATTTCTTACTAGGCAATACCAACTCACCCATTTTTCACCCTGTTTCAATTCAATTTAAATATATACGAAATGTTGTAATTTATAAATACAACATAAATTAAATTTCGATGTAATTAACATTAAGGTAATTTTGTTTTCTTTCATGTTAACACAAGTATGAAACGCTCTTGATATGTGATATATTTAGGAAAATACAGAGCACGTCATACATGGGATGATTTTTCAAAGGTTTGTTTCAAAAAGTGTGAAGAAACCGCGAATGGACTATAAGTATATAGCCTTTCTACAGCTTACTCTTGACTGTGTGACCACAATTTGTTCGTTTCGAGTACGACAAACCGAACAGGCCACGTTTCTTAGGGTAGCAAGTCACAGCAACCACTTTTGCAGAAGAAAAGAAAAATTATGGTTTGCAGATCTTGACCACACGCAAAACTAAATATTAAAAGATATTCATAGAATTTTCTGATTCTCGTACAAGCAAAAAAATAGGGGTAGTTAAAACGCGCCATGCACTAAACCACAAGAAAATATTAAGTTTCGTAAGTATGCAGACAAGCACAGTTGCTCCCATTTGCGGAAAGTGTTAAAATAAGCGGCAGATTTTAATTAAATTCCACAGCAAATTAAATATGCGGGGATAGAATTACTGACACTTGTGGTTATTATACCAGTAATTACTTTTTAGAATGACCTCGTCTATACACTGTAACAAATCTTATTACTCTTACGAAAAAATCCTTGGAAACCCAATTGCCAAGAAATTCCTGTGTAAAACTACAAACAGTTTCCTTGTAAAATCTGCAAAAACGTGTATTTGTAATATTACAAATGACAGCCTTCTATTAAAACCCACAGTATTGAAAAGTGTACATTTTTTTCTTCTAGAAAACCAATGTGATAAATTAAATAAATAAAATATAATATCTTTAAAAAAAAACTATTTCAAAATATAATTTATGTGTTTAAAAGAAATCATTACACTTTTCCAGAACGTAGGCTAGAACCCACGCCCCTTATAATATTAGCATGCGCCTTCAACCACTATATAAACTTGACTTACGTACTTAGCTCTTATTTTTATACTAAATATAACTCCAAGTACGTCTTCTTTATGCACGCAACTACACGCACCTATAGTTATTACACAAACAAATATGTACGGTTTTACGTTGCTGGTTGCGTGCCCGCCATTTTGCTGGAGCTCGTGGATACGAGTCTGTACTGTACAAACATTCCTAGAGTTCTACCATAAACAGGGCCCTTGTAGTTTCACAAGAGAAATATTTGTACTGTTACAAGCATTCGTAAATTTACAACAAAAAAAATTTCTACACTGTAACACTACTGTTCCGTGCACTTCTCTTTAAGATGGGAAGACACAGGTCTGCATGCCCATCTTCACTCAATGGTATGCCTATGCCACCATGAGAGAGGCTCCATCACCTTGTTTGACAGTATCGTTCCAGATTCCGAGGAAGAATAAACCCTTTCAGTAGTTGCATACAGTTCTTTAATGAACAACTGCACTGATTTCGCATTGGGCGGAAGCTTGCAATGCAAAAATACCAGCAGGTCAGTGACAACACAACAGAATATTCTGTTGATTTATTGCAGTTCCCCTTGTGAGAACAACCGTGTATTGCGTATTACTTAAATTATATGCAGTATATATATAGCAGGGGCATTTTACCCTATTCTGGAAACAAGATTAATATTTGCATTATACACACACACACACACACACACACACACACACACACACACACACATACATATATATATATATATATATATATATATATATATATATATATATATATATATATAACACTGCCTCTCTTTCTCTCTCTCTCTCTCGAAAACCAACTCAAACAGGAGCAAAACAATCTGTAGCTATGACTAATCTATGTTTCACAATATTTTTACATGGTATCAACAAACAAACCTTATTGCTGTCCATATTTTCAACAGGGCATTTATTCCTTTACCCAATTTAATTTTTTCTCGAAATATGTATGCTGTTGTACACGAACGGCATGGTCAGCATTGAAAATCTGGCACTATTTCCTGCCGACTACTTCGATACTAATATCGATATGAATGAGATGGCGAGGTGGAAGAATTTCAGCAAGCAATTAACGAGAACACACCGGAACCCCCCCCCCCCCGGATGTTAAGCATAAGAAAAAACTCTTCGTCTAATATTTTCCCCAACTATGCAGAGCCATGCAAGTGAACTAGCGATCCTAAATGACGGTAGCCCGAGCGGGCACACAGTATTTACCGTGTGCCTTGATGACTTTTGTTGATCGATTCTAATCGTTTATTTCCTGAAGTGGATCCACTTCGAGGAGTACGACGGTAGGAATAATCGACGTTTTATTCATTCCCTGGAGAAAATCAGCGTCCTTCGTAGTCACGAAGTATTCGCCCTTCTTTTCCCCCTTTTTTTTTTTTTTTTGTTCTTCTTTTCAAAGTTAGTTCACTAGGGAATACTTGCCAAAGTTTTGGATACGTCTAGAACATTAGTCTTAATGGATATTTATTGCTTTTTTCTCTTACTTTAGAAGGTTTTTTTTTTCTAATACTGTTCCTTACTTCCTTTCGTCCAGAGATAATTTTCACGCAATTTTTTTTTTTTTTTTTTTCGGCTGTGTCGAGGTGAAGATGTTCTCTGAAGATTCTCGGAGTTTCATGGAAACAACGATGATTTCGAGAACGATGGCTTGTCCCTTCCTTCACAACTGTTACTTCTGATATAATCTCAGGATCCTTCTTCTTACAGGTTCTTCGTGTGTCGTCTAGTGCTACGACACAGTCACAGTAAAATATACGGAAGTTGTCTGGCGCAATCATCACGACGGTTATAACAAACGAAATGGTAATTCTGAATATTGAGACGCCATGATTTCCTGCAAAAACTACGTGTTATGTCTTATTTTATTTTTTCCCCTTTAGTAAAAAATAGTATAGGTTGTTTACGGTAAAATGAGCTCTTCTGAAAGACCTGTTTGAGATCCACTTGTGTGCACGTTGTGTATTCTTCCGCCTTGTAAAATCAACATTGTCTGGGCCTCATCACTTTATTCGTGCGTCTTCCAACTGATACTGTGAAATTATTAGGAAAGAGTACAATTGATAAATTTGCTGATTTTTACACTTCGATACATAAAAAAACGGAAAGCGAAAGAAATAATTTAAGTTACAACAAATGGTTAACTAACAATCTTAATTCGACGTTTAGATATGGAACTACTTTCCATCCGTCATTATCATCTTTACTGGACGCATATCATTCAGTGCGCCAGTTAAATTATAATAGAGGTAGAAGCAGTGATTTTTTTCTAAGGTTGGATTTTAAAGTGCTCACTTTATCGTGAACAGCCATTATATGCGATTAACTTCATGTCTGTATGTGTTGTGTATGTATGAGTATTCGCCTCAACACTTCCGGTTACATCGAGGTCTTCAGAACCAATGAGGGTGACGCGAGGTGAGAATGGAGATGGGCCTGAAGGGTAAAAGGGGGGGGGGGGGGTTCCTGAGCAAAACCACCAACCAGCGATGTCATCCGGCACGAGTCCCACGTGCGAAGACCCAGTAATGACTCCGCCGGGAGTAGGGCTGTTCGATATAATAAAAATGTAATATCGATATTTTCCGAACAGTTACTAGGTATTTTCGATACATCGATAATACCGAAATCTTCGATAATATCGAAATTATGGATAACACCTAAATTATCGGCAATAACAAAATTATCGGTAATACCGAAATTATCTATAATACCGAAAATTTCGATAATATCGAAACATCGATATACCGATACTTTTCAAAGTTACATATTGTTCGGTAAGTTATTTTTCATATCGACAGTCATCGATATATCGATGTTTCGAACAGCCCTAACCGGGAGTCGAACCTGGTTCGTCTCGGTGGTAAACGATTAGCCCGACCACACTATACAGCCGAGGCCTCTCGGATGGGAGTAGGCTGGCTTTAAGGTCAAGATATCCCATTTCTACAGCTTTAGCGAAAATTAATTTTCTGATTCCACACGGGAGCCTAAAATATTTTTAAATTCCCATACAATATTGTTCAAAATTGTTTTTATTATGTAGCGTAAAATTTTTAAAACAAATAAATGTATAATTTTATAAAAATAATAAACAAACGTAATTTTCGTTAATTAATCAATTGTATAAGAAGTATACAGTTTTTTTGTATTGAAAAAGAAATTACACTTCATAATAAAAACAATTTGTGACAAAAATTTGAGAGGATTTTACAATATCGGCTCCCGATAGGGTTCAAAAAATTTATTCTCTCGAAAACTGTAGAAATGGGAGATCGTGGCCAGCTGTTCTACCAGGAGGGACGTACCTGTCGCTGCCGGCCAGCCCGGAGAATGTACGAGGCGAGACGAGATGGTTGTGGAGACGCAGGGGAATGAGGACGGGGGGGGGGGGAAACGGGATAGCACCGAGAAAACCGCACACGCAGCGGCATTGTACACCGCACTTCCCACATCAGACGATCTCACCCGTCTGAATAATTTTAACCTTTGAAAAAAATACCGCTAATAGACTATATAAAAATATGCTAAAATTGAAAACGTGTATAATTTTTCCTGCTACTACTAGGGATGCGAAACTTTCCGAAAGAGAGACAGAGAGAGAGAGCGACAAGCTCCGCTCAACCGACTGTTTCTTCTTCCTCGAGCGAAGAAAACACCATGTCACTAGGGCCTATGCTCGGTAATTTCCGCTGATATTTTCAACTGTAACAATGAAATATGTTTCCTTCAGTGCTACATAAAAACTTAAATATATCAATACGCAAATGTATATTTTACAAAAAACTATATAAAAAACCTAAGATAAAACAATATTTCAACTGTGAACTGTTTCTTGCTAGCTGTTGCCAACACATTATTGCTCTCGCTGGTTTTTATTTCGTATTAAATATCACAAGTTAATAGAAGATACCAAGTTAAAGTTTAATTTATTTAAAAATACATATTACTTTAAAGTTAATCAAAGTGTTATACATTTGTGGTATTCAACTTTTTTAAAAGAAACAGGTTGAAATGTTACTCCTAGGGGGATTTTTCAAAGGTTCGTTTCAAAACATCAGAACAAAACGTGGATGCACTGTACAGGTAGCAGCACCGCAGGGGTTGCAGCGGCCGGTTGGCAGCCTTGGATTGTAGGCCTAACGCCTCCTGGACGGCAGTCGGACACGCTAACTCGACAGGACGGAACGACCCACTATTCATAGGTTCATGTCGTTTATCTCTAGGAACGAGATAGAGAGTTGAACCTTCTACCCTTCCAACCAAATTTCTTCCGTCAAAGACTGGCTAAGTTCGTAGTTACCATCCGTGCTCCGTGGTCATTAAATTAGTCTTCAAGCCGTACAAGTTTCTAACGTTATTATCAACATGTTTAGTAATAGTCTGGAAAGGAATGGATTGGGGTAGATGAGTAATCCTTTCGGAATTAGATTTCTTTTGTTGAGCACTATTCGTGTTGTAAATATCACCAGTATCCTTTGCGCCCTACTCATAATTTCTAACTATTTTGGTTTATAATCTGCTATTAAAATTATTGTTGGTTAGAAAGTCACTATGTATGTTTATTATTTATGGCTCTTGGTTACTTTTTTTTTTTTTTTTTTTTCACGCACAAACTGTAACCAGAATTTCTCCGGTCGGATGAGCCGTTCGGCTGCTACAGCAGGTTTGCAGCGCGGCTCCCACCGCGGACTGATGACGTCACAACGATACGTTTGTGAGTGATGCATGTAGCCAAAGGACCGACCTATACTATAGTACATTTACATTTAACGTGCTGCTCATTCTCAACGAGTAATTACCACGGACCCGAGAGCAAATTTTCGTGACGCTGGCCTTCCGAGCATAAGGGGATGAGTTTAAAAAAGTTGTCACGTCAAAACATATAACAGTGGGGGAAAATCATTTTCCAAAACTTAATGAAACCATTCATCGGAATTTTAAACGTATATCTAATTTCGTTAAAATATCGAACTCAAACTAAATTAATACGTTAGTGTACGCTCAAAGTAATCGCTCATGTTATTAGAAAGCAACAGAAAAATTTTTCTTCGGAATGTATTATGCTGTTCGCCCGTGTTTCAATTTTAACTATTCTTGATAAAATTTGAAGGGATTAATCCTTCACCGAAAATTAACCAAGTATCAAATTGAAAAGAATCTGCGGAAACATTAAATTGCGTGTGACTTCAAGTAACACTTTAGGCGAAACCAAACTTTGTGTTAAAATAAAATATTTTTGTTATGATGAAAAATTTTAAGCTTAATTGATCATAATTGCGCCAAACATTATCGATGTAATTTTTAAAATGATTTGATAGTGTAAAGAATATATCATCGATATCACGTCACGAAACCATAGAATGTCCTCAAACGTTACAAAAAAAGCTTGACTCTTGACAAGCATTGAACTTATGGTGTTAGGAATTCGAGTACCTACTTCTACATGTGAGTTTAATTGTAAACTGCCGCAGCGAAAAATAGGAACTATAAACGAGAGTCGGTTTCTTAAAAAAGAAAGCTATCGTTTTACTTAGGTTCTATTCGGCATTCTTCATTATAACTAGAAATTTATGTCACATCGAAGCAAATATAGTCAAAAAAAAATTAATTGCGGTTTCGTACACAAAAATAAAAACACTTTCTAGGCATTTTTTTTTTTTGTGGTTTGAACTTTTATCAAATCCTGATAAAATCACATCTCGCTTACGAGGCCCGCCTACCCGGCATTTTAATTGCTGTTCACAGTAAAGTGAGCACTTCAGAAATAAACCTTAGAAAAAAGTCACTGTTCCTGCATGCATATATTTTAATGGGCGCACTAAGTGACATGCGCCCAGTAAAGTTGGTAACGATGGACGGGAAGTAGTTCCGTATCTCAAAGTCGAATAAAAGGTGTTAGGTAACCATTCGTTATAACTTATATTATTTCTTTCGCTTAGATTTTTTAATGCGCCAAAGTGTAAAAAAAGAACAAATTTGTAAAATATTTACTTCTATAATAATTTCACAGTTTCCCTTGAACAACGCGTGAATAAAGAGATGAAGTCCATGGCAATGCTCATATTACATAAAGCGGATGAATACACAATGTGTATACAAGTAGATCTTAAAACAGGGCTTTCAAAAGTGCTCATACAGCGTATACCAACTTTACTGGCCACCTACCAGTCAGCGCGCCCCTTAAAGTGTACGCACTCAGGGGCAGTGGGAGTTTTTCATAGGTTGGCTCCAAAAATGCTCAGTAATCCGTGAACAGCCTACGAAATCGTCGGTTGTTTTATCACTCTGAAAATCTAAAGTTAGAATATAGCTTTTTAATTTTTAGGGTATTTTATTACTTTAAGTTTAATTCTTATCGCCCCGTTATATCGATGACACGTATCGCCCGTTCATCCCACGATTCATAAAGTTGAGAGCGGGGGTGACAAGGTTAAGTCGAACTCGACATGCATTAACATTCGACTTTTGATTCGGAATATAGTGTAACGGTACGGTCCCATTAACCTCGCGAAAACCCCGTAAATGTGTAGATTATTATCGTAACTGATGAATGAACTTAACTATGAAGATTTTCTAATCGCACGACTTACTTCAGATTCGTGGATGACAATACCAGAGTAGGAATAATAATAATAAACCTGGAACCAGTATTGGAAGTAATTAAGTATCAACTCAATTTTGTAGGAACTCAGAAGGTTCGAGAAACTTGCTTTGTAGAAATTAGCCAGCAAATTAAATTCAGAATAACTTACAAGCTCTCGTAGACGACGTCTAGTATTCAATACAAATATAAAGTTTTTAAGCATCACTCATGAAACTCAAATAAAACCGACAAATTTACTTTTCCCACGAATAGCTACTTCAGTAATAATAAATAGGAGTCAATCGACAAGCTCATAAATGACCACCATATGTTATTATCACTGCTATTTCACTGAGTAATTATGTTGAAAAAAATAGAACAATCATCACCAGGCAGCCCATGTCTGTCGAACATTGAAGTGCGTTTCAACGTGTTTCAAATGCTCCTTATTTATACGAAAATATTAAACATGTACCCAAAATAACATGAGAGGATTGTATGTTACTTTAAATACATCACGCATGCTGTAAACGTTATTTCTAATGCCTGAAACATCGTTAAAAACTACCTCTTCACACTGCTGTAAAAAAACTTACAATATATAATTGAACGCAATCGTTTTCTTGATTTTAACAGAAATTCATCTTCTTAAAAATTTTCCGTTTATAACAAATTTGTTAGCAAATAAAAGTATATATTTTTTCTTAGGGCATTTAAATTACAATATCACTTAATTGATTCCAAAACAATTAATTTCGCGAATTTACTGATTTTGTGTTCGCAAAATATTGGCAATTTTCAAATGGAAAACCATACACTCTATCAAAAATTGATGTATGAGATAGTTATCAGGATTAAAATATTATGTTAGTAAAAATAACTCCATCAAAATGTATTGATTAAACATTTTGTTTCTGATTTTATGTTTCGGGATTTCTCACACTGTGACTACTTCCTAAACAACGTGCAGAGTTCATTACAAAGTAATCTGAATATTTCAGAAAGCACAGTTTCAAAATAACATTAATCAATCAAGATCATAATAAAAATTACTCTAATTGTATGCAATAAAAAATTTGTAGTAATGGGTTCAAATATTAAAAATAATAATTGATTTTATCCACGTCTATTTCAGTTATAGAAATTACAACTTTCGTTACTGAAGCGTATTATTAATTTTATATATATATATATATATATCTGTAAACATTATTATTAATGTTAACTAAATAAAACCGGAGTAATTATGATGGTGATGGTGCTTGATGGACTATTTTATTTTTTGCATTGTGTGCTTTCTAAGGAATGCAAAATAAAATGTGCTTAAATTTTGATGAAAAGCAAATACAATTTATTTTTATTTTGAAAAACCATTTCAATAGGAAAATTCTAGCAAAATATATTTTTTGTGCTACAAAAGATATGCATTCTTCTTTGTTATATACTGTTCACGGTAAACTGAGCACTTTTGAAACCCCGCTTATTATCTACTTGTATGCACATTGTGTATCCTTCCACCATACGTAAAATAATGGCCTGATCACTTTATTCATGCGCCGGCTACGGCAAGCTGTGATCTGATTAAAAATGTAAATATTTTTCATATTTACTAATTCTTGCACTTAAACGCGAATTAAAATAAAAAGCAAAATAAATCACTTCAGATATTTAAAGTGCTCACTTTACCGTGGACAGCCTCTATGCACCATGTATCGTACTTTCCTGACAATTCTGTCAGTGAGTAAACTAGCTATTGCTGAATTCTGCAAGTTGTATAGTCAGGCGCAATGCTCCATATAAAATGAGAATTTTATATGTATAGGAAACACCGTTCTACTTGAAGACATTACTCGCATCAGAGCGCGTCAAGATTGCCATTTCAGTGTTTTTGGGACGTACAAACAAAACAAAGAAAATATTTGCAGAAAAATTAGAAATTGTGACTGAAAGTTTGTGTCTCATTTTATTTTAAGGTAAGGTTAGCAAAAATTATTTAAAAAAATCAAAATAGAAAACTGGCTGCTACAAATTAAAACCGCATAAAAAAACTCGTGGAACAATATTTTAAAGGCTGTTCGCGGTAAAATGAGCACTTTTGAAAGCCCTGCTTAAGATATTCGCATTGTGTATTATCCCACCATACGCGAAATTAACATTGTCATGGGCCTGGCCACTATTCATGCGTCAGTCAAAGCAAAACAGTAAAATTATTTTGAAAGTAAATATATTACAAATTCGAAAGTTTCGGCACCGTGAGGATCACAGAGTCAGAAAGTAAAATTAATAAATTCAGTACTCACAGATTTTAACCTAACCCATATAATTCTACGTTATGACATGGAACTACTTTTTATCTATCGTTGCCAAATTTGCTGGGCGCATACTGGCCAGTGGGGAAGGCAGTGACGTTTTTCAAAGGTTGATTTCAAAAGTGCTCAAATGTTCGTGAACGGCCTATAATGTGAATGACTTATTTTCGGCGATTTAGTTAGGTTTTGTTATTTGCACGTCTTAGAAACAGAAAATGTATGATTTCGACGTGTCATGTAGAAAATACGCTGTTTGAATTTTTTTTTTTTTTTTATACGAGTGAATATTACTTGTAAGTAATTTCTTCAAGTTGGACCGTATTTCGTACGAAATTATGAACTCCCAGCTATCATTGATTCACGGTATAGGCTGTTCACGGTAAAGTGAGCACTTTTGAAGACCTAGTTACTTTTTCCTTTCATCCGCCTTTGTAAATAAATATTGTCATGCAAGTAATAGACATAGTGTATATATTACACTGCACTAGGAAATTAATGTCTAAAGCCGCAATAACATGTATTTATTGGCTACTAGATTTCCTGTGCTACCTCGTAGGCATGACATTTAGGACTTTGAGTCGCTCTAGCCACTTCTTTTGGGAAGGAAGGAGGACAGCCCTTAGACAAAAAAAAAAGGAGAAATGAAGGAACTTCTTAATTTTTTTGTTATGCAGTAAACCTGAGATGAGCCTAATCCAGTACCTATTGACATCCATGATCATCTCATATCGCTCTAGCCACTGCGGTCCCATTTGACACACACACCACACACACACACACACACACACACACACACACACACACACACTGGGCCACTACGTCCCCACTTGATATAGTTCTATCCATTACACCACTGCGGCCCCACTTAGAATAACTCTAGCCACTGGGCCACTACAGAACTTGGGAAGGAAAGGAGGACAGCCCACAGACAAAAAAGAAAGGAGAAATGACGGAATTTTTTTTTTAACAGGCCTTTTTTTAAATGCAGTAATCGATCCTAAGAAAAGCTTAACCCAGTACCTATTTACATCCCTGATCACCATTTTTTTCTGGAACAGTTTGAGATATCTCGATGAAACAAGGACTAAGTTGGTCCTGGGGTTATTATCTATAGACAGTGTAAATTTGATGTCAAAACGCTCTGTGGTGTTTGAGTTTAATCCAGTCGGACAGACAGACAGGCAGACATGAAAAAAATTAACATTAGGTATGGCTTAGTAATTAATTATACTATATGAAAAAATAATTATAAGTAGAAAATTCGAAGATCACAAACGACTTCTATTTTATTTAGTAGTATAGATTATTCTAAATGAGAGGGCCTTCAAAAGTGCTCACTTTACCGTGAAGAGCCTATAATGAGCTTCGCCACTCGTGCGTTGTGTTTATGCTCGCACGGCAGTTGGTCGGCTGAGACCTGGAGAAAAAAAAGAGGGGAGGGGGGGTAGCCCACCTGCATGCTTGTCGGCCAGATGCATGCCCCAGCGCGACGCGCTGGCACCGTCGCGTCGCTGCTGCGGCAACGATCGCGCGTGTACGTGCGACACGCAGAAACACACACACACTCTCAACACAACCGTACGCTCGGGCCGCGAGGCGGGTACTGACTGCTTCGGCCGGCGCCGGACATGGAGTCGCGAGCTCTGCGCATGCGCAGCGCGAAGCCAGGGGTGTAGGTCAAGGACTATCCCTCCGTTCCCCTATCTCCCCCCCCCCCAACTCATCCACCGACGTTGTCACACACGAGTATAATCTATTCGCGGCAGGGGCGTATAGAGAATTTTTTTATTTGCTGGTGGGAGGGGGGAGTGCATCGTTCACAAGTCACAGTAGAAGGCTAGAAAAGGAAAAGAGGATAGGAACTATTTATGCAAACTCGCTCCCATTTTTAGGAACTATGTACTTGACTATTACCCCCTCCCACCGGTTTATTCAGGAAACGAAGTTTTGATGTATAAGATGTAATCATATGTGTGGTTAATAAGAAATAAATACAATAATTGCCATTTTAATATAGGGTGTAAAAACGTGTGTCGTATGGGTAATAACCAATATATAAATATAATTATTGACATTATGATAATAGGGTTTTTTAAAAATGTGCCATTTAGGTTGGTGAGGGGGGGGGGGGGTGCAGCCTCCTCAGCGCACCCCACCCTTCCTCTAGATTGCGCCCCTGATTCGTGGTACCTCCATACTTTTTGAATAGAACCTTTGACAAATCACCCGTGTATGGCATGCATCATATGAGTATGGACATGCAAATATCGCGTTATCTCGAACCAGCAGACTAAACTCCAAGATGTATTCTCGTCTGACGTCAGCCGTTGGCGGGCAACTTGTATGGCACGTACTAAGGTTGCTTTCAGCCAACCGTAGAGGCTGAACGGTTAGTCAACCAATCTCCAGTAAAGCGGTCATGAGCGTTAGTAACACCTTATGAACGCAAGCAGCCAATGAGGTCACGAGTTGCGCTCGAGTAGGTACAGGCCATTGAAGTCTAGCATGTTACCAAATAATAACGCGGATTTTGCAGGTCTATACATATGAGTTTTATACTTCATAGGTATCTCATATTTCGATAAATTGAGCTTTTACTTATATTTTGTCTATTAATTTGTAATTTTTCTTTTATAATAAATACGAATAGAAACAAAGACAAAATAGGCATGTTGGTAGTGTTAGAATAGGCTATTAACTGTGGAGTGAGCACTTTTGAAAGCCCTCTCATTTTGAATAATAATCAATAAATATATTTTATTTTAGCCGTAGACGTTAACTTCCCAGTACGATGGAATATACAAACTGTGTCTATTACTAACTTGACAATATTTATTGAAAAAGTTTGTTAAAGGATAAAATATGGCTGAAAGGAAAAAAGTAACTAGCGCCTCAAAAAAGTGCTCACTTTACTGTGGACAGCCTATAAGAAATTGTCCTCTTACAAAACATTATTAAACTGAATGCGAACGAATGCGTTACGTTGTCTCTTTAGTGCAGGGGCCGCGGTGGTGTAGCGGTTAGACTTACTCGCCTCCCGCCTAAGCGAATCGGATTTGGTTCCCGTAGGGGTCGCTCCCAGATTTTTAGCACGTGGGAATCGCGCCGGCCGATGTCGCTGGTCGGTAGGGTTTTCTTGGGGACCTCCCGTTTCCCCCGCTCTTACGTTCCGGCGCTGCTCCATGCTTACCTCGCTTCACCCTCGTCGACTCTCAAGACCTCTTCATTCACTCATGGCGCGTGTACAAGGCCCCATTCCATGGCCCACGCGTTTACCAGACCTCAATCTTTTAGACTTATTTCAATGAGAAATTTCACGGTCACAAAATGTTTGCTAAATTGTGCGAAATATGGAGGAAAATGCGAGAAACATTTGTTCATGCTAAAAAGTAAACATCTTTTATAGCATTTCTATATGAAAAGTTTTCCAGCATAAAACATTTTCTTAAATGTAGAGGTTAAAATAATGATAATAGTAGTATATGAGTTTTTTTGTGAATTTACAATGTAAATGAGATTTTAGTCTAATTATATTATTCAATACAATATTTCAGTGAGTTTCTATATATGGTTTACATGTTTCCTGATTAGAAGACTTTTACTTAAATATCCCGATTATAAAAATATTTGTTCGGATATTGCATTTGTCACTCGAATATAGGGCATTTTACTCGAATATATTACTTATATAAAAATTGAATAATAATAATATATATTCAAATACATGCATCAAGAATAACACAACCTCATATTTTTACACAAGAAAAATTCATTTTCGAAAATTAATTCTGTATGTATTTTTACAAGCCATGTAATCTAGCCACATGAATATAACTTTGTTTACTGGCATCAAAAACAAAATTGATGTAAAAATGTTTTCAATGTGTAACAGTCATCAAAACACAGCTATATACATAGAACGTTCAGAAACTCAATGCCAAAACTCCAGACACAGTTTATTTGACCCATTTGTAATACAATATCCCTATACACTCATACCTAGAAAAACATTTATATATAATTTGATTGTGATCAAAGTTGCGACTTACAACATCCGGAGAACAATAAGTTGCATATGTAATAGGAGCGTGACACTGCGTATGTACTAAGCTTAGTGTCGCGCGCCTGCGATCTATGCAACTTGCAATGCACGCATAATCGCATCGCCTTGTAATGCAGACGTTGCATATCCGCGAATTTTTTTACACAATTGTTTGTTATAAGAATACGTTTCCGGGTAGATAAGTGCAGGGCTTTTGTGTCACTTTTAGCTCAAAGAAACTATGTCAAGAGGTTGGGCAATGAGTTGCCGAACAGTCTGTATTTCCAGACATTGTTTTTCAGGAGCAAAACGCAAGGAAAGCTGCAGCCTGTTGTGAAAGCCGCCCTGGCTACATTAGGTGCTCTGGAAGAGTTGAGAATATTTTCGAAAATTCTGCACGTTCTTAGAGATAAACGCAATACATTAAAAGGTAAAGACCTAGCCAAGAAACGCTTCTATACCCTGCTATATTATTGGGGGATGTAGATGACTATCAGATTTTGTATACCATTTTTCTGCTGTGTCTGTTGGTCGTAAACTCTCGCAACAGAATCATATTTCATCGATAAGTAATTGTACAAATAATTTCTTTCTTTTTAACTGTTAAAATTATTATTTTATGGCAACCCCTTAATTCAGTTACTTGTAGAAATGCTTACAATTTTTTTTCAGAAGACAACGAGATGAAGACATTCGCTCAATGAAAATATCGAAATGAAAGCACCATTTTTCAGGTACCAAAATACTGCTTCCTGCCATTTCGAAACAACCACATTTGTTATAGGCTGTTCACGGTAAAATGAGCACTTTTAAAGCACTGCTTAAGATCTACTTGCACGCGCATTGTGTACTTCTCCGCCTTATATCAAATTAACATTGCTATGGACCTCAGTACTTTATTTATGCGTCGGTCAAGTGAATCTGTGAAATTATTAGAAAAGTAAATATGTTGCAAACCTGCTCATTCCTATACTCAGACGTATTAAAAAAAATAGAGAAGAAAATAAATAATTTAAGTTTGCACAAATGGTTACCAGGCACAATTAATTTCACGTGAATATATCGAACTATTTCCCATCCATCATTAACAACTTTACTGGACGCATGTCACTCGGTGCGCCCGTTAAGTTATATGCAGGCAGGGGCAGTGACATTTTTCTAAGGTTGATTTAAAAAGTGGTCACTTTATCGTGAACAGCTTGTAGTCGATATACCCATACATCACAACCCTTCCAGCGAACACAAAGCCATTTAGAGTATACGTGATTTGTTTTTTCACGTAGACGATATATCTTGCAAGGAGAAGTGTCTTCGAACTCAAGGATGGTGCACTTCGACATAAGGTCGGTCAAGAAGCCATTAGCAGCAAGGGCAGGGGTTAAGTGGACAAGGGCTCGCGGCAGAGCGTTCTAGTGTCTGCTCGTGTCTCACTTGGCTCGGAGGGTACTCTTCCTAGTTTCCACTCTCTCGCCAAGCCAGGCCCGCGTTAATCTCTGGTCGTCTTACTTGTCCGCAGGAAGGGTCCCTGAGAGAGAGTGAGGGGGGGGGGGAGGGGACAGAGGGCGCAACGACGAGACACCGTAAGTCAGTAGGCATTTCAACCTCGCCGTTACTTGCTGATATAGACTATTCATAATTACTTCCAACTTTTCTGACGTGCCCCCGCCTCATGCAAACAAAGCTTAACCGAGTGTAGAAAGTTACACCAAAAGAAAAACGCACAGCAGTTCTGCGCACTCAGTTTAATAATATTTAGAAATATAACTATTTCTTACGAGGCATTGCAAGCACAAATATTTTATCCCTGTTTTTATTCATACTGATTATAAGTGAAATATTATTATTAATAAATTACTTTTATTTTAACAAAAGTTTTGGAATATTCTTCTAGGTCGTGGATTTAAGGAATTTCGGTAATGAAAACAACGAATAAAAATGATATAATGTTAATATGACCTGTTATATATATATATATATCTTTTTTACCGAAAATACTGTTAAAATCAATGTGAACTTTGTTAGTACTTACTGAAAGACTCTTGAGCTAAGTTTATGTTGAATTTTCTGAACAATAAATGTAAAACTATAGGATTATGTGTTTTAGGAATGTCACCGCCTGCGGATATGGCACTGAGGATTGAAGGTTATTGCAATGATTTATGAATATAAGAAAAATAGCTTTTACCCGAATCTTCTCCCGTGTGCAAAATTCAAACCTTAATTATAATGACCAAGTGTTCTTTCTATCTTAATGTTTGGTGGCATATTTTGTACATTCCTTAAGAAACTGTTCATTTTTCCGGGATGAAAAGTACCTTATGTGCTTATCCAGGATATAATCTACCCCTGTACCAAATTTCATCCAAATCCGTCGAGTCGTTACGACGTGATTGAGTAACAAACAAACATACAAACATTCGCATTTATAATATTGTTAAGAGATTAAGATGCATCACAATAAAAATTAAATGATACATTTAACTCGTGCTCTCTAAACAGTGAAGGATCCGCGACAAAGTAGAACGTGTTGTCGATTGTTCAGAAAAATGGCGGTGGAAGCTGCACAAAAGTTGTTCCTTGCATCTCTGCCAATGCTGTTACGCCAAGAGGGATACCTGGTGTAGCTGCACTGCACTACTATAGGCTGTTCACCGTAAAGTCAGCACTTTTGAAGGCCTAGTTACTATTTTCTTTCAGGCATTTTTCATCCTTTAACAACCATCTTAGATAAATATGACCACGTAAGTAATAGACAGAGTGTGTATATTCTCCCGCACTCGGAAGTTAACTTCTAAGGCTAAAATAAAATATATTTATTCACTGGTATTCGAAATGAGAGGGCTTTCAAAAAGTGCTCACTTTACCCTGAATAGCATATGCTGTTTATTTCCTTATATTTATTGAACATTCGATAAATAATTCACTTGGTAAATGATCTTCTGTGTCTGTAACAATTTCACTGCCTCCTTTGATCAACATATGAATGCTTATTTGAAGTCCATGGTAATGTTTATGTTCACATGCGGATATCAAATGCATGCACGATCTTCCATTGAAAACTGGGTGGCTCTTAACATCGAGGTATTGAGAGCCGATGAGGGTGAAGTGAGATGAGTATGGAGCAGCGCCGGAATACGAGGGCGGGGGAAATGGAAGATCCTCGGGTAAACCCACCGACAAGTGGCATCATCCGGCACAATTCCCAAGTAGAAAAACTCGGGGAGCGACCCTGCAGGGAATCGAACTCGGTTCGCCTAGGTGTTAGGCTAGTGGTCCGACATGTACACTAGCGTTTCCTTCAAGAAAGGGAAGGTTTAAAAAAATGTAAAATAAGAAATTTTTCTGTTGCATTTTATATACGAGTATTTCAACTAAATAATCCAATTTATAAATATCTGTCTGTAATACCACTAATATTATTATGTAAAACATATATACAATCATGGGTAACAATCTCGCGCTTCCTGTAAAAAAAATACGTGATCGTGAAAGTTTGTAGATAGGCTTTTCAGTAAATGATACGCAAAAGATTATTACGCTAAATTACGTGTAATGGTGTATGCGTATACGCTTCCGTCGCTTTCCATTTCGCGTATGCAAATAGTACTCAGAACAACGCATATAATTTGACGTTCACAATCCTTCCAGGCGTGATCAATGAGCGTAAGTCATGCTGAGAATGTGTGCCCGACAGCCACGCGTATAAATGACGTAATGTTGTGCCACAAACCCTTACTAAATATTCGAACACGCAGACCTCTTTAAATGGAGACAGATGTTCTTGAATATTATCGGTTATAATTCCTGGGAGGTGAAATATGCTATGTGTGTCACATTACATTAAATAACATTTTTAATTAATAACTCAGTTTTTGACAAATTAGTAAAAAAAAAAAAAAAAAAGTGCGTTCCTGGTTTATAAATGATACGTTTTTAACGTATGTGCAATTAATTTCTGCAAGCGATGTGGGCACTTACACGATGATTTCGGATCCCCACATTTTACTATTACTAGAGCTAGTCAATTTTTTGCGATAAAATATGAGTACACGGTAGACTTGAATATTATAAGCACCCAACAGCAGTTTGTCTATTGCCATTGGTTGCTGTCTGTTTGAGAAGGCTTATTCATATTTGACCGGGGCCACTCAGAATTCGACAACATCGGCACTGCTCCTGCGTGATTCGTGTGCAGACAAGTTAACACGCGTCAAAAAGCAATTCAGCCAATTAACATAGGGAAACAATACTACAGTGTTTTGAAATACAACTTGCCTTGAAATATTCTCGCGAAATTCACCACCCCTAACTATTAATTAACCCTGTATAAACCACAGCCAACGTCGAACTGCTTGGAATAAAGACAGTGTGAGACTCGGAGGTATTTCAAATCATTCACCGTTAACAAGACCTTGAATTTTCCTGTTCGCTGTTCCCGTGCTTTAGAAGCCAAACCACAAGCACGCTATACTGCAGCAACGTTCTTACAGGGAGGAATTCTGAATTTGTGCGAACACAGAAATAAGCAGAGTATTGTTTTGAAGCCCACTGTGACTGGATTCAGTGCTATTACTTCCGAATCGCTGAACTGCATAGGTGAAATAAAATAAAAAAAATTCAAGGCTTTAGGGAAGCAGGAGAGGGTGATAATAATAAGTTCTGAGCAAAAAGATAGCCTGAAGCACTTCTTTTGATGTTCTTTCGCTCTTTTTTTTTTTTTACGAAACTTTTCCTCATCGTACTTCTTTGTTTTTCTGGTCTCTACGTGATTAACCATCCCGCGCACAACCCATTTCGACCGAGTTCAGGTATTATTTTTCAGGGAGTAAAATTGCTTTATTTGGTGGAAATAATGGTAACTCGATCTTGCAGCTTCGTTTCTTTTATTTCAAGAAATATCATGACCTTCGCATTGAACCTTACTGCGCACGACCTGGTAATAAATACGTTGCTACGGCATAAGCAAATATTCGAATCTCAGCACAAGGAACTCTACTGCGAAACACATTTACTATCGAATGTAGTGGAATTTGTTAGAACGCGGATCTGCTTGAGGGGCTTCAAAGTCACGTCTGGCTGTTATAAAGCATTTCGATGACAATGTAAATAGCAATACTTTTCCTCGGGATTTCAGCGGTGAATGTAGGGTTTTAAGACAGCGCTCTGTTCATTAAAGATACACCATTTTGTTGCTATAGTTTAAAACACTGTGTTACCGAAGAATAATCCCTGTACGGACCACTCCCGGATTTTCGCATGTGCGATTTGTGCCGGAAGATGCCGCTGGTCGGCGGTGTTTCCTCGGGGATCTCCCGTTTCCCCAGCCCTTTCATTCCGGCGCTGCTCCACACTCACCTGAATCACCCTCATCGGTTCGCAATACCTCGCTGTTAAGAGCCGCCCTAATATCCTCACACGCACACTGTAGAATAAATATTGTAAACAGATGACTACTTAACAGTGATTACCACATTTATGATTCAATGACCAAATTCATGAATTAGAAGCAAATTATCGGCTCCCATTTCTGTCCTAAAAATATCTTCATTGAAATATTTCATAGTTTTTTTTCTTTAATTAAAATATATGCCGAACTACGTACGATGAGAGCCATATGACAACTGGGTTAGACCGTTTAAGCATCTGTTTTCATTGTGGATCTACGAAATTTTCTCCGGGAAAATCGGTACTGCATATTTACTGTTGGATCATTTTAACGTAACGTAAGACCAACATTAGGAAATGGGAACTACCGCCTCGTTTTCAAACAACTCTTGCGAAGTTGTGCAAGCGAAATTAATTGACAAACTTCACCGTGCTAAGTAAGCGTAACTAAATACGTATAAGATGTTCTTGGACCCTACTTCATCCAAAGACGCCATCTGGCCTGGCCCCCACTCAGTATGAGGAGCTATAGTCGTGCAGTTGTCCTTTAAAACGTAGTTCTTGTTTATTTCCATGAATCACCTTATTTATAATTTACATTCAGTTTACTTAACTAATGGCTGTTCGCGATCAATTAAGCACTTTAGAAATTAACCTTAGAAAAAGTCACTGCCCCTTCATGTATGTATTTTAATGGGCTCGGCGAGTGACATTCGCCCAGTGAAGTTGGTAACGATGGATGAAAAGTAGTTAAAAGATCTTAACGTCGAATAAAAAGTGTTCGTGACCATTTCTGATAAATTAAAATTATTTCTTTCGCTTTCTGCTTTTCTTTTTTTTAAATGCACCGAAGTGTGAAAATGAGCACATTTGTAAAATATTTATTTCTTAAAAAATTTCGCAGTTTCATTTGACCGACGCGTGGATAAAGTAATGATGCACGTGGCAATGTTTATTTTGCATAAGACGGAGGAATACGCAACGTGCAAACAAGTAGATCTTAGTTCAAATGTGTTCGTTTAACCGTGAACAACCTATACTTATTTACACTTTTTTCAGTTATATACTCTTTTTACACATTTACGCTGTTTGCGTACTTATCGACCAATTTTACTTATTTATTTGTATCTTTTTATCCGAAAAGACATGGCAGCTTCGTTTGTGCGATGTAAACAAATACAAAAGGTAAATTTTCCTGCGGCCAGCACTTGTCTGCCGGATACCACGCCCATTTCTACAGTAACAGGCGAAGTCGTTCCGTGGAAGAAAGCGGACCAAAGTTCAACGAAACGATGCACGAAATATCTCCTACGACCTCCACGCGCCTCACAGCGATTACACATTAACATTACACAAAAAACGTCCCGTAAATAATGAACATCCATGAAACAGCTGCTAAATTTGGCCGTGACCTATCAAAATTATCGCGGTTTAGCCTGTATGAAAATCCCACGGTTTTCGAAACACGGGCAGATTTTGGATTTGTTTTTGAAAATTCATACCTCTGGTCAAAATTTTGCGTTCCAATTACATAAACAGAGGGCTTTTTTTTCTTCCGTTTTGGCTAATACTCTCAATGAGTTGAACTAACAAACTCACGTCAGTTTTTTTTTCCTGTGACGATTAAGGTTATTAGAAAAAATATTGTGACGGTACAGTCCTTGCCACTTCACGAAATCGCAGTAAATATTATGGTAACTCATGTATGTACTTGATTTGTGGATGGCAACTCTAGAGTAGGAATAATAAACTTGGAACCAATATTAGAAGTAATTAAATATTAAACTTTTGTAGGAGTTCAGCTGGTTTGAGAAACATGCTTTGTAAAAATTAGCCACCAAATTACATTTAGAATAACTTACAAGCTCCCGTAGATGACATCTTATATTCAGAGAAATAACAGCCTCAAAATAAAACGGACGAATTATTAATTTATTCATCATGTGAATATCTGCTTCAGTAATAATATATGAGTCAACCGACAAGCTCGTATAACCAACAAATATTATTATCTCTATTGTTACAATTAATATTTATTAAAAATAAGAACAATCATCAGTGGGCAGTCCATGTCTGTATAATGTTGTATCTAAACAAGGACACTAGATGTCACTTCGTACTAACGGCTGCGTGAGACGACCCTGACGAACACGATCAGACACGGCGGTGTGTCACATCAAATGTGAATCCACATATAGCAAAAAAAAAAAAAAAAAAAAAAAAAGAATTTAATGTTTAACCCTTTACACGAAAATCAATTTTGTAACAATCCACGGGGGAAAAGTCAAACCTCGAACTCAAGTTGTCACAAAAAGAAACAGTGTATTATTATTGGAATTGGTGTTTAACTGCTATGAGGGCAGAGCCCTGCCCTCGTAGCTCAGGGGCAGGGTGGCCGACCTGTGGTCGGAGGAGCGCGGGCTCGCGCCCCGGCGCCTCCGACGTGGCAGATGCTCAGCTCGATTGTCGCACTGGAAATTCATCAACAAGTCGGTCTCACTAGAGCTTCGTCAACGTCAAAAATGTCACAACAACGTCAAAGGAAGGTTTAAAAAAAAAAAAAAAAAGAAAGCTCAGGGGTAGGGTGGCCGACCTGCAATCGGTGGGTCGCGGGTTCGCGCCCCGCTGCCACCGATGCGGCAGACTCTTAGTTCGATTGTCGCACTGGAAATTTGTCAACAGGTCGGTCTCAATTGAACTCAACACCAACAACAACTACAACAGCAAAAAAAATGGTTTGAGTACTGGACTAGTAATTTTTTTTTGTCTCGGGTACAAACCTCGATAAGTACAAAATATTTTTAACTTTTGAAATATCATTTTCATACACGGTAGAACACCCAGGTAACCAAAATCAGAGACATTTTCACGATCTATTTTTTTTTTTAAACGGAAAGTACAGAAAACTAACTTGTAAATCAACGGAGAGGTTCCGTGAAATTTACGGAAAGTCCGTTTCTGAAAATTAATGTGTCCGTAATTTTACGGAGAGTTTACGGACACTTCCGGTAAAATTTTTACCAACACTTTTCCGTAAAATGAAGGAGATTATTTTTAACAGTGTACATTATGGAACTGGTGTTTAATGAGAAACTACTAAAGAAATTCGCGGCAAAACTGGCATTTGTGGACAGGACAATTTACGAAGGGAATTGTTTCTCAGATATGACAGCAGCACGAAGCCTTGCTTTTCTACAAGCCATTTTACGCAGTGTCATGTCCAAAACGACGACGTACTGGTTCTACTACGACTTGATGAGGGCCCGATACAGAAATAGATGTCGAGCTCCTGTATGCAGACACGGACTCGTTGCTGTTCGGGATTCGAACACAGGACTTCCACGACGACGACGTGGTTTCGGACGTACAGTTCTTTGCAGAGTTTGACGCCAGCGGCTATGCCACGTACCACAGGTGCTTTTCACCCACCAACAAGAAGATAGTGAGCAAGATGAAGGACGAGTGCGATGGCTCGAACATGACCGAATTCGTTAGGCTACGAGCGAAACTGTATAAAGGCTGTTCGCGATAAAACGAGCACTTTTGAAATGAACCTTAGAAAAAAGTCACTGCTCCTACCTGCATATATCCTAACGGGCGTACCGAATGACATGCACCTAGTAAAGTTGGTACGATGGAGGGAAAGTAAGTTCCATACATTGACACTTGGAGGACTATACTCGAGTGTAATTCGGGAAAACCTTTTTCGAATATTTCATTCCTCATAAAAAACGAAATGAACTAGGTATACTTACATCAATTCCCTATTTCATAAGGATTTTAATTAGGAACTAATTCAACATCAACAACGAAATTCGTAAATGAACGAAAAAATTTTGTATAGTTACGGAAATCAACACGATGGGATGTACATCCTGTTACATACGAAAGAACATTTGGTTGGTAAATGGTAAACTCGGCACTCCATTGGTTGGCAGCCGGCCAATACGAAAATACTGGTGTCGTTTTGACCAGTAGAATGGCGTTAAGTGACAATAGGGACCAATAGAACACGATGTTCCTGCATCGGGATGGATATAGAAGACTAACGTCTAGCTCGTCTTTAAAGCTGGTAAAAAGTGTGCCGACCTCAAAGTATTAACGTCGAATAAAAAGTGTTATGTAACCATTTGTGTTAACTTAAATTTTTTTTTTTTTTCGCTTTGTGTTTTTTTAATGCAGCTGAGTGTAAAAAAAACCAGATTTGTAACATATTTTCTTTTCTAATAATTCCACATTTTCCCTTGACCGAAGCATGAAAAAAGTGATGAAGACCATGGCAAGGTTAATTTAACTTAAGGCTGAAGAATACACTACATGCATTCAAGTAGATCTTAAGCAGGGCTTTCAAAAGTGTTCATTCTACTGTGAACAGCCTTAATAAGGAGTGCCTTGGCGGATTTTGTCTGTGATTTTCATGAATGCACGGTGAAGAATAAAATAAAATTTCAAGACACCTAGGATGTTTTGGACAATTATACGAGCATGAGAGCAGCAGTCCACGTAATTCTCTGGCACCAGTCCGTCCTGTATTCGGAGTGTATCAACAAGGTGGCGCTACTCTGGACATATGACAACCGACTCATGTGTGAAGTTGGTGTGCACACGCTTCCCTATGGCTATTATAATATTTAGGCGTCCTCCAAATTTTGTCGTGTATTATTTTTTCTACATTTTGTATACATACGTGTTCTGCATTTGGTTGTGTGTGATTTCTTGTACATGTGTATTCTCTGCATTCTGGTCTGTTCTGGTATGAGCCCTTAAATTTAAAAAAATAAAAATAAAACAAACGAGATTTTAAGCCGTATTTGTGCAAAATATCGGCTCTTATGTTGAAGGTCCCAATAACATACAATAATGTTCCGAAAGTTATCATTGTACTTTACTTCATTACCGATATTCTGCACAAATACGGTTTAAAACCTCGTTTTTTAAGGGCTCATACCTCCCTTAATATTCGGTTTAGGTACAAAGTGTCACATATGTTTTCCTTTTACTTTTTCATGAAGAATCACCTCCCGAAGTTTGTCGGTCTACTTGCGAATCATCCTGTGTATGTTCTCCGCACTTGTTTGTATATTTTCCCTGTATTTTTGTACATATGTTCTCCTACATTTATGTAACCTTTTCTGCTTTGAATTGTAGGGATTTCTGAATTTAAATATTATCTTGTGTTTCTTTTGGTGGCTGCAGAAAAAAAAAATATTTTTTTTCCAAGAATTTGTTTTCTGAATTTAGTTCATCGCTTGGAAAACACATACGTACCACATGCTTGTGGCTCTTGTGTAAATAAAATATTTCTTCGTTACGTGGAAAAAAAATATCAGAAAAAAATATGTAATTTTCTCGAGTGTTACAAATGTTTGATAGGCAGCAAGTCCCGAGTCGTGGAGCCGTGTGTATGGTTAAAACACGTACGCGGTAAGTTTGAGGATAAGCGGAACGGCATGAGCAGTATAGGAGATAATCACATCTGGAGTCGAGGTAAGAAAGCCTAGATGGGTGTAAGGGGGTAGAGGCCTGTCGACTAGTGAACGAACGTGAGTAATATTGACGCATTTAATAACCAATAAAAATTGGCAAGGGTGGTAGTGGAGGAACGTCCGAAAATGTAAGTTTTTAAAATTAATTTTTTGTTACTAATTTTTAAAATAAATTTTGTATACCTTTTCATTTTTTTTTTTGGGGGATTTTTTTCGGAATTTTTTGGGTTCAAGGTTAAAAGGTCGCAGGTCAAGGTCGAGGTCACCCAGATTTAACATGATTGTTGCGTGACGTCATAACATGGCCGGCAGGCTCCTGGCTCCTACTTCCCCATTCCCTCGCACCCGACTTCCCTAAATCATTCTACTCACAAGTTGCTTCACTTTTACCCGGTTGCACCATCGTAGTCCGAAACTCGATCCGAGATCGCATCTAAGATAGACACAGAAAACTGTTGCGCCATTCGAGTTCAGAAACTGGACTGGAGATCGAGATGAAGTTCATTTCGAACCACCGAAAATGGCGGTTCGACATCCCGATCCGAGATCAGCAGCCATCGTCGACAAATGTAGTTTGGAAATACGCCAACAGATGGAACTAAGTCCGATTGTTTTCTTGGGAAATTAAAACAACATTATACGCGCCTGAATATTATTCAGTAAACATTCTACAACAATAATTCACTTAAAACAGATAAAACGTAGCACATCTAGTTCTATCTATAGTCAAAAATACGCCTACTTCAATGACGTCATAGATTACGAACAAATAGCAAAATTTGTCTTATACTCAATTTCGATCTCTCACTTTGGAACCAAGATCAACGAATCGGAGATTCAGAATAACGAAATTTCGTTGTTGAGACACTTTTACATTGGAACCAAGATCAAACTCGATCCTGGTTCGGAACTAGGATCATTTGATCTCGGATCGAGAAAGATGTTGGTGCGACCGGGCATTAGTCGGGCTAGAGAATGCCCGTACCTATAACTGTCGGAATGTCGGTGCATACAAGATGTTCACAAAAAATCACCAATAAACTGCGTCAAGTGATTTCTCACAGAAACATAGACGAAAAGTATACGCCTGACATTTAGCATTAACTCGTTTCCTAAGGATGGCACGTGCGCGTAAATGTAGAGACACGAATAGCACAGAACCAAAATAGCTTAGACCTATGCGCGTACGTGCGGTGTAAAAGTAAATAAACATACACATCTATATAAAACACTGTTCGTGTACACGAGCAACAGGTCATGGAAAAAATTGTGGATGTCAGCCAGGTGTACCAATCGCATTGGAGGCGAATATGATATGCCTCCAGACTATGTGTGTGTGTGTGTGCGCGCGAGCGCGTAGTACTGCATTTACTGGTACACTGCACGTATGGGCTGTTCACGGTAAAATGAGCACTTTTGAAAGCCCTCCTTGAGATCTACTTGTATACACGTTGTGTATTCCCCCGACTTACGTAAAATTAACATTGCCATAGACCTCGTCACTTTATATTCACGCGTCAGTCAAATGAAATTATGAAATTATGAAGAAAGTAAATACTTTATTTAAAAAAACTGCTAAATTTTACATTGCAATGCATTAAAACAACAGGAAGCGAAATAAATTATTTGAAGTTATCGTAAATGGTAACCTAAAACTTTTTATTCGGCGTTAGGACGTGTAACTAGTTTTCATCCATCGGTACCAACCTTACTGGGCGAATGTCACTCAATGCGCCCATTAGAATATATGCATTCAGGGCAGTGACTTTCTTCTAAGGTTCAATTTTAAAGTGGTCACTTCATCGTGGACAGCCATTACTTTCAGAGGTCTGCATAAATTTGATCTCATGCTATCCCCAACACATCTGTCACTCATCTCCAACTTTCCGAGAGTGTACTATCCTAAGGTAGCGAGTAATACTAATTAACATGTGTATACTTTTCGTCTATGATATTGATAAAGGCTGTTCGCGATAAAGTGGGCACTTTTGAAATCAACCTTAGAAAGAAGTCACTGCCCCTTCCGGCATATATTTTTTAACGGCCGCAATGAGTGCCATGTGTCCAGTAAAGATGGTAACGATCGAGGGGAACAAAGTGCCATATATTAACGTCGAACAAAAAGTGTTAGGTAACCATTTGTGATAACTTAAATTATTCCTCTCGATTTCTGTTGTTTTATTATGTATCAAGTGTACAAATGAGCAGATTTGTACAATATTTACTTTTCTAATACTTTCACAGTTTCACTTGACCGACGCATAAGTAAAGTAATGAGGCCTATGGCAATATTAATTCTACATAAGGCGGAAGAACACACAACGTGTTTACAAGTAGATCTTAAGCAGGGGTTTCAAAAGTGCTCGTTTTACCGTGAACAGCCTATATAAGGAATGACTTGACGGGATTTTGTCTGCTGTTTCCATGAACGATCTGTATAGATACGATATTCATATTGTAGGTATTATCCAGAAAAGAGAGCACTGTAAATATAACATATTTAACACGAGGCGTTCACAATTAAAACTTAATTTCGGTACGTGGTTTCCCTCAGAACATTTGAACATCGTACGAAAATATTTACCGGTCCGCGCCGTCACGCCGCCGTGTGAAACGTCTTTTCCGTTTTAGGCGCTCGCCGTGTCGGTTCTTGGGAGCAGACGGCACTGATAATCGATGCGGCCTTGACGACAGTAAAAGGACGGGTGGCTCGCGGCAGAGCTTTTCTCATCATCGCTGTTCCCATCTCGTAACGAGCCACATTGTTGAACAAGTACCCCCTCCCCCACCGCACCTTTTCAAGACACAACTCAACCAGCGCCGCGCGGTCTGTCTGCCCTCTGTGCTCTCTCCGGAGTGGCGCCGAGCCGCAGAACAGGTGAGAATACAGAAGGGAACTGGCCGACCTCCTGTAGTGCTGGGCTCTGGTTCCATTTTCAATTTCCACTGACAAACGCAACTTCCAACTCTGCTTACGCTCCACATGTGTTTACCATTTTATAATACCTAACATTAGTTATTAAAACGGAAACGAAATGAATGTAATAATAATCAAACTGAATATTATTTAGATAGCATATTACAAATTATAAGAAAACTCCCGTTTTCCCTAACACTTTCCTCCAATTTCCAAGGAAATATGTAGGACTGGAGGACGCAAACAGAACGACTGCTTACCCTGCCGAAGGAACGCGGCAGGGTAACTCGCTTGTGAGTTCGATTAATCGCTAGTCGCTCCCGTTTGTGGAAATTAATACTAGATAGCAGCACTACGCATGTACATTAAAGTACGGGAGTTACGAGAAACGGAAACTCTTGTTTCTCGAATTGGAAACCGGAAACTCATAATTAAATTTGTTTAAAGTTAAGGCAAAAACTATAAAGGTCAAACGTTTCCAATGTGTATAGGATGAGCATGGTTTACCTTGCGTCTATGGAATAAACGCCACTGTGTGGCGCAGTCGGTCGGTGCGCCGCCGTCCTAGGAGAGGGAGGTTCCGGGTTCGAATCCAAGGTAAGGCATGGGTGTTAGTTCAAGCTAGGTTATAAGTTAGTTAATAAGCCGTCCTCTGATATGTCTTTGGGAGAAAATACCGGGGGACGTTAATAAGCTATTTACGATTACAAATCCAGAAGTGAATTTTGATTCAAGTGGGTCGCGCCGAGACATTGCATGAACATTTCTTACTCTCATTAGTAGAGACCTGCAAAATCCGCGTTATTATTTGGCATCAGACTGAACTTCACAGTGATGTATATACTCGAGCCAGTGTCGGTTCCCCATTGGCTTCTGCATATATATGAAGTCACTCTCTTTCTGACTGGACTGCTAATGATTGGAGTACACAATTGTGAAGTGTTCATTTATCAGCGTAGAGTTACTCAGGACGTGTCAACTAAAGTATGGTCCAATGGCAATCTTATTGAAAAGGTACACGTGTTTGAAGTTCAACGTGTCCCCAGAAAATAATGCTAATTTTGCAGGTCTCAACTTAGTTTAAGATTTTTTGTGTCTCAAGTAAGAAATATTTTGACCCGTACTGTACTTTTGTTGACAAATCAAACTTGGTTTAATAATACAACCAATTAGCTGCACACCTTGTGTTAAGTGGTCGAAGATGTGAACCTGTCATAACGTAGCACAGAAGCAAGTTTTACGAATCAGCCGCTCCCAGGAAAGATCATTGGGCACTGAGACTCGCATAGTACAGTAAATGTCAATTATAACCTTCCCGTGCAAAATCTAGCCAATTGTCTTCACTGGGAATAAACGGGATAACATGACATACTATCCTTCCTTTACGTCGCCCAATCACCAGCTGATTGAGCCATGGATTATGCGTACGTTCCCCTCCCCTCAGATCCACAATGTATATGGGGATCGAGATACGACCGATCACTGCGGGAAAATGTTGACTATAGTGAAATCGCTGTAACTTCTCGCTTTTCAAATGAAACATTTTGAAAATCAACAAATGCATGACGTGCACTGGGAGATAATCGAACACGATATTTGTTTGTATAGGGCCGAATACATATATATATATATATATATATATATATATATATATAATATATATATATATATATATATATATTTATATATATATATTTATATATATATATATTTAGTTGTCCCAACAAAATATGTTACTTAGCAAACAAAATTTGAAAAGCAACAAAATTACTTTTGTTCATCTAACAAAACATATGTTTGAATGAAGAAAATCTCTGTGTCGGGCAAAAAATAATTAGACTGTCAACTGAATATTTTGTTGAATCAACTGTACATATTTGTTTGGCCACTCATTCGACTGCTTTCGTTCGAAAATACAGCTCGAGAGTTTGTTTGTATTTTTTGTGACAATTGGGATAGTGACCGTGTTCGTTAGTTCATCTATTGATGATTAACGATCGTATAAACACATTAATAAAACAATCCAACAAGGAACTGACAAGTAAAGCTATAAAACTTGAAATATTTGTTTTCACACGTTGCCCAATATAATATGGAGTAGTATATTTATTTAAAAGCTAGCTTTTTGTCACCTTCAGTTCTCACAGCTGAGATTATTAAGATCTAGGTTTGAAACAGGTGATCTAGGTTTGAAACTCGGTCGAACTTGTGACCTTACTATCTGGGTCAACCAAATGAGAACAACAAAGTAATTTGGTTTCAGCAACAAAATATTTCATTGTCCCTATACAAACAAATAATTTGGTTGCACCAAACAAATCTTGTTTGATTCAACAAAACCTTTTTATCAGAGTGATCGGTTGTTTTCTTAACATGTAATGTATTACAGGCGTTTTATACAAGTTAAAATTAAAAAAAATCTTAATTTTAATAAAATTGAACATTTACTTGTATTTTATCTACAAATCACAATATTTCATTAGTAATTAATACGAATAAAAACATATAGGAATGGATGTGTTGGTAATACCTTGTAAGAAATAGTTCTTATGAAAAATAATGTTAAACTTGGTGGGCACGAATACGGTGCGTAGTATCTTTGGTGTAAATGTATAGACTAAGTTGAGCTTTGGTGCATGAGGCGGAGAAATATCCTTTAAGGCCACGATCCTTCATTTCTACAGATTTTGCGAGAATTAGTTTTTTTGTACCCAAACGGGAGTCAATATTGTAAAATCCTCTTACAATTTTGTTATAAATTGTTTTTATAATGTAGTCTAATTTTTTTCAACACAAAAAACCTGTATAATTTTAACAAATTATTAAATAAACAAAATTTTCGTTCATTACTTAATAAGATAAAAGTATAATTTTTTGTGTTGAAAAAATTAGACTACACAATAGAAAACTTTGTAACAAAATTGTAATAGGATTTTACAATATCGGCTCCCGTTTGGGTACAAAAATTAATTCTCGCAAAAGCTGTAGAAATGAAGGATCGTGGCTTAAGTAGAACTTTAGCAGGGCTTCAAAAAAGTTGGATTAACTATTGTTAAGATATGGTTTGTGATTCATCATCATACCTTAACGGGGTTCTAGGGGCATAAAGTTATTGATAAGAGTTATATAATGAACACTATATAAAAAGGGTTTATTTAACATTAAGTGCGTATTATATTATTTCAATATAAGCACGATCGAATATTCGCGGGGGGAGGTATGCAAACATACCGAAATATTAATTTATATTAAATTATGAAGGGTTAAACAGCCGCATTATGAGTGAAGTCTAATTGGAGAGTCCCCGCCTTGTCCATGACTCCGGGAGGCTGATTAGTATGGAGGAAGTCGACGCCCGGACATACCCATCTCCAGTGTCTCCTAGTTCCAACGGCCCGACGACAAAAAGTGGAAGCATTCAATCTGGTGGCACACCCGTGAGCCTTCGTCCGCCCTGCCAACACTCCGAGACTATCGCATCTAGAGCACCTTGTTTCGACCGAGGCGAGCGAGTGAGTTGAAACGGTAACAACATGGTAGCAACGTCTATTTGCTGTAATTAACGATTTTTCTGCAGTGCTGCTAATCAAAAATATATATTAATCACTTTGCCTGAATATCCGCCAAAAAATTATTAATTCATAACATAGCGAAAATATTCCTGTTAACTAACAAAAATAAATACTTCCTGTTAACTAATTAATAATAGCTCATTGCTATGTTTGACTTACAAAATGCTTGAATGTAATCAACAGGAACTGGCGTTGCGTAGAAAATGCTGATATCTAACAGTTGTGGTCCAAAGCCATTACCCATTAAAAAATAAGTAACTAAAAATAATTTTTCGAAATAATTAATTTCACCACAGAAAATTATTTTTTTAAAATGAAATATGGAATTGTATGATGGCCATCAACATCGAATATGAATTCCGACCAAGGATTCATTTTATTCCTGAAGCACACAAGTACCCAATGCTGATACGTTAAATTATTTATAAATTCAAGCGATAATTGTCATCGCGCAAATTGGTGGCTCTTGACATCGAGGTTTTGAGAGCCGACTAGGATGGAGCGAGAGAGAATGGAGCAGCGCTGCTGGAATGCAAGGATGGGGGAAACGGGATGTTCCCGAGAAAACCCCTCCGAAACAGCGGCATCACCCGGGGCGACTCCCACTTACGAAAATCCGGGAGTGACCCGGACTGGGATGGGACCCGGTTCGCCTTGGTGAGGAGGCGAGCAGGCTAACCGCTCAGCCACTGCGGCCCCTTACGTCCGAGGTGAGCCATCCTTAGAGACTTTAACCCCACAACTGCTGACTATCCAGGTCAGCGCCGGAGCAGTGTCGCCTGCCATGACATATGACATAACGTGTCGCGTGGGTACAGTACACGTCCACTTTGTTTTACTAGCTATGCATGCAGCTAATGGTTAGGGTGTTATTTCTGTTGATTTGCATAGGTCTGTTCCAGTCATGAATGGACTTTAGTTAGCACTACCTGTATTTCGCGAAAAAAAAAAAAAAAAAACGCCAAGGCTAGACTCCAAAGTCCTACGGCGTCCGTGCAGTCTTCCTTTGGTTATTGTCCAAGTGTATTTGTCGGGATACAGTTCCTTACATGAGTAGGCCAATCAAAATGAGATAACTCCGACACTGAGTGTCCGTGATTCGCGGGAAGACACCTACAAAGTGTCCAAACACGAAAGTGGATCTGTGCTCTAGTGTTTTGGAGTACAAGGAGTCCTGAAATCTTTCCGCGAAAAAACAGGTCACCCTACGTATAGTTATATATCGACTCCGTCCTCGACAGTTAGTCATTACGGAGTTTGTGATGATATTGTTTTCTATTAATATCCAGACTATGTCTGGGAGTCATTCCCCGCCTCTACCATCTCCTAGAAGTTATTTTCATTGTGATATTATATGTCGTTATGATCTTATGAATTGCGATATTTATTTGCCGCGCTCGCCTTTCAGCGATGTTGGCTTATGATGCTGGGGTTTACGGGTTTTATGTAATGTGTAATGAACTCAACGTTCCCCTGTGCCGTTTTAAGTAAAACCGTAGACCTGTGACTGAAATATGTTTTCTCGGCTAGTGGGTTGTAGGAGAATGTATGTGGTGTTGCTCTAACCGCTATTTTTTTTAAGATTGGAACACTAGATTTAAATATCAGTTTTCATTAGCTTACGTGATTTTGTAACAAAATAAATCGAAATATTTCGGAGTTGTATACTTAGGTCAAAAAAATTGCTGGAAACGAAAAAAATATATGTATATTTTAATGGCGGGAAAGAAAGATGAAAGTTTGTGCTACTAAATGATAGGGAAAACACTCATTAAAAAATATGTATGCTGTAACCACATGATTACGAAGTCTGGTTAGTTAAAACCTGCAGAGAAGACAGTGGTATCTTCCAACAAGTTACTTAAATGAAACATCTGTGTACTCTAGGCATACACTTTCAGAACAAATATTTGGTTGTGTCAGAACGATCTTTCGTTCCCTTTGTACAAGGGCGAGTTTGCGAGAAGCTAATGCATGCTATATATCATTCCCGGACGCGGATTTGTCGGAGTATTCGGAAGGATTGGGTAATCGGCGTCTTGTGTTCCGAACGGCGAGAATGTACGTACACTCTCGTGCACTCCGTAACGGAGAACTTTTTTAAATGTTCACGTGAGCATCAGTCGACAATTTTTCCCTGTTCGAAACCGGCAAGCTGGAAGTTTCTCTTTAAAATTGGCTGTTTATTTCCCCGTCAGATGTTGATGTTTAACTGATTTGTACTCCAAACCTGAAACAGTGGCAGTAGAACCAGGTCTGTGACAACTAGTGAAAAATGGCTTCGCTTCTCATTAGTTCACACGTACTTATTATTGCGGTGGCCGAATGTCGCTGGGGCCGCCATAGCCTAGTTGTCACACTACTCGCCTAATAATACAGCTAACTGGCTTCGATTCCTGGCGGAGTCGCTCCTGGGTTTTCGCATGTTTCGTTTAGTTTAGTTTTGTTTTCCTTTATTGCATCGTAAGATCTTTTTTCAAAACATAGCTGTACAAAGATATTGGACAAGTTAAATTACAGTATACAAAGTTTATACACTGAACACAGTAAACACACACACACACACACACACACATATATATATATATATCAGACTACACGTACACGCATCAAATCTTTTCCTCATAATTTGACCAATCCTCCTCCAATATCCTGTGTAACGTCGTCGTTTTACTGAAACAGAAGGAAAAAAGAAAACGCTAGAAATTGGAACAAGGAATTAGTACAATGACATATTATACAGTAATTTCATAATCTTTGCAGTTTAGATATTCATCTACACTATAAAATGTTAGTTTAGAAAAAAATCCTATCAGCTGTTTTTTAAAGAATTTTTGGTTAGAAAAGCTAATTTCTTGAAGGTGTTGTGGTAACTTATTGAAAAGTTGATTACCAAGGTAGGATGGCCCTTTCTGGACAAGTTTTAAGGTAAATGAAACCACACGTGTTTTTTTATTCTAGTGTCATGCTTATGAAAGGACTCATTTTTCTGAAATAAATTACTGTTTTTGGACATGAATATAAGTACTGAAAACATGTGCTCGTATGCAAATGTTAAAAACTCTTGAGCTCTTGAAAATACGTCTACATGAGTCTGACTTTCTTTTGCCATTGATTATTCTTACAGCTATCTTTCGGACGTGAAACGCTTTTTTTGCTGTCAGTGGAACTACCCCAGAAATTATACCATAACACATGTGGGAATCGTCCCGAACGATGCTGCAGGTCAGCGAGTTTTCTCGGGGATCTCCCGTTTCCTTCAGCCTGTACGTTTCAATTATTTTCAAACGAACGCTATTGATTGTAAAACTTGTTACTTCTATCGCGATACATTAATTGCTTCACAGCCAACTTGCTTCATTGGTCGACGGCCAGCCAATAATAAACGTTGCAGAGTACAGTAGGCGTGTCCGGTGTAGCCATTACCAATAGGACCATGGCAAGTGGAAATACAGAGACCAACCAAAATTATATTGCTGTAGTGTATAATATAGACAGCTCGCTTCAAACTTGTCCTCAGTGCTAGCGAATTTGTGCCGTCCTCAAAGGGTTAATGTAGTGAGGTCAAACAAGGTTTGTTTTATTCGACAGAATTATATTTTCCTCGGCGCACCTCCTCAGGACTCGGGTGGTAGAAGCCCGGGGCACCTGTTGCACCAGGATGCAGGCTCCACGGTTCTCACCTGATGCTCCACCAGGATCGATAACAGTCCCAGATCTCTCCCCCCCCCCCACCCTACCTCTACCCAGTCTCTCCTCTTGATGGACGAGCCGCATTCCAGCGACGACCTTCATATCGAGCGTCGCTGGACCAGTTTCTATCTCGGGATGAAACATGGATTTCCATTTCTCCGCGTATCGTCAGGTCCCCTGCTGCCTGCAGCGGCTAGGAGCTGCTGACAGCTCGCTCTCTCTCTCTCTCTCTCTTCCTCCCTGCTGGTGCCTGGCGCTGTCAGCGGCCGCGTCTTAGTGCAGGCTGCCCACGGCTAGTAGAGCAGTTTAGCAGCCAACCTTTGAAACCACGTCGCTGCCCCTACGTGCATGTGTTCCGACGGACAAGCTGACTGCCATGCGCCCAGTAATGTTGGTAACGACGAAAGGAAAATAGTTCAATTTCTTGACGTTGAAATAGGAATTAGGTAAAACATTTGTAATGACTGAAATTATTTATTTTGATTTCCGTTTCGTTGAAATGCAGATAAGCGTAAGAACTAACGAAATATTGCAGGGTATTAAGGTTTTAAATAATTTCAAAATTACTGACGTATGAATTAAGTAATCAGGCCCATAGAAATTTGTATTTACTTTGTCATGTAAGAATACACAATGTGCATACAAGTGGGTACTAAGCTGAGCTTTCAGTCATGTTTAGTTTGCCGTGAACAGCTTATAACGGAATAGAGATCCACATAGAAAATTAGATATATCGACTTAGCATATCACAACTATGTTTGTAATAAATGTTATGACTAATAGACCTGTATATCAAGTCAATTAGATATTAATAAATACCATAAATTAGATTTACCCTGGTACGAAATGTACAAAAGATATTCACTAGTAAAAAAAATGTAATTTATAACATTTAACGTTACAAAAATCTATAAACAATGCAAAACAGCTATTTTCTATTAAATAAATCTTGATAATCCCAGACACACTATCCATTACGTCTACTGGCAGATAGAGAGACTTGGAAGACTTAATCATGTATCGAGCGCCCAGATGGATATATAGGTTCCCGTTTTTAAATGTCTAACATTAAAATTTTGACCGCAATTCCTTATCGCATAATTTTTTATTATAAAGTGTGCCATGGAAAAACAAATCGTGTTTTATCAATTCTTTGTTCGTTTCGAGTTGCAATTTCAAGCTGCAATCAACAGTAATTATGTAAAAAGCACAACAATATTCTGTATGTGATTAGATGGTTTCTTTATTAAATGAAATTTAAGGAAATTAAATATTCATACATTAGTATGGAGAGTGCTGATAGTGTAATTTCTTCTCCCTCGATCCGAATGTACTTCAGCCGTCTTCTTGTATTGCCCTCTACTCGCTCACCACATCCCATGTGTTACAACTCTGCCATAACTGGACAGTTTATATCGCTACATTTTTATGTAAAATTAACTGTCACAATACCTTATCTTCATACAGAAACAGCGCAACATTTCCTGAGAAACTTTTTTCTGTTTTCTGAAACAACCAGAATGGAAATGAGCTTAGATTTCGTTTAAATATTTATTATTGTTAATTATTTTGAAATTTTTATATAAGTAAACAGCGGCGAAATATTTTACAATGAAATGCATAATATGCATTCATATGAAATAAATATAAATCAAACTTTCCTAACAATTTTGATAGTGTGGCGTGGAGAGATTCGGGCGTCTCTTAACATCGAGAGCTTGAGAGCCGATGAGGTTGATGCGAGGTGAGTACGGAGCAACGCAGGAATGCAAGGGCGCGGAAAACGGGAAGACCTCCGAGAAAACCCCCCCGACCAGCGGCGGCGTCGTCCGGCACTATTCCCACGTGCGAAAATACGGGAGCGACCCAGCCCGGAATCGAACCCGGTTCGCCCAGGTGAGAGTCGAGTGGTCTAACCACTTGTTAGTGCGTGCCCTATCTTTAAATCAGTTCTGCCCGTTGTACAGTTGTGCGAGTGCTCCAGTCGAAGCCACTCGACTTCTACAAGCTGTTCACAGTAAAGTGAGCACTTTTGAGGTCCTAGCTACTTCTTCCTGCCAGTCAATTTTCACCCTTCAACAACTTTTAAAAATAAATATTGGCATATATGTAAAAAACAGAGTCTATATATTTCACCGGACTTGAAACTTAATGTCCAATGTTACAATAAAATGTATTTATTAACTATTATGTCAAATGAGAGGGCTTCAGAAAGTCACTTTACAGTTAATAGCCTATACCTTTGCGATTTGGCAGAAAGTTGCTGAGGTTTGGCATGATCAAATACTGAATTCTTTATATAGGCTATTCACGGTGAAGTGAGCACTTTTGGAAGCCCTCTCATTTGGAATAATAGTCAATAAATATATTTGATTTTAGCCTTAGGCGTTAACTTCCGAGTGCGGTGGAACATACCTAGCGTGTTTATTACTTACGAATCTGTAGTTTATTTAAAAAGGAGGTTGAGGAATAAAAACTGGCTGAAAAGAAAAATTAACTAGGTCCTCCAAAGTGCTCACTTATCGTGAACAGCCCATATCGTGTTTTGTAAAGTTGCGCTGACAGTTACTCATTCAATGTCAGTTCTTCCTGTTGTTATGGCTGTTGAGTTCTCGCGTATAATTGTAGCAATAGTACTGACAAATGTTAAACTGAGTTGAACTCTTCTTGTTCCATGCACCGTGTTGTGTTAGTGATGTGCTTACAGAAATTCTGGAAGACCGTAAGTCGGTTTATTTTGCGCCGTAACGTAACTGAAATACGGATATCGTCTGCTGTCAGACCTTGTCCCAAATTACCAATTCGTTATGTTGTAATTTGTCATTTCGCGAGTTTAATTTGGATGTTGCCGACAGTCACTTTCTTAGCACTCGCGGCAACGCATTTTTACATTAACAGTGAGAATTATTTCTATAGGCTGTTCACCGTAAAGTGAGCACTTTTTAAGGCCCTTCTCGATTTTTCCTTCCATCCAATTATCATCTTCCTGCAACCTTTTAGTATAAATATTTCAATGTGACCAATAAACACAGTGTATACATTCCACCACCATCAAAATTTAACGCCTAATGCTGCAATAAGATAAAATTATTAGCGTTTAATGCCTGTTGGGAGGGCCTTAAAAAGTGCTCACTTTATCGTGAACAGCCTATATCTAAATTCAATGCCAAAAACGGACGTAATATTTCTACAACCATCACCGGAATACCACGAATAAGTTATTAAATAAGAAATTAATAAATTACCCAATAACGACTAAAAAAAAATATATTGCGAAATATATAAAACAAAGCACAGCACTTATTTGCTTTTTGAAACATGCCTAGTGTATTTTATGAACAGCTATTTGTTTTTTAAAAAAAGTTTTTAATTACCCATTCGCATATGTCCTTTAAATGTCGAATCCAACATGGCGCTGATTTTGTCATTTTGTACGTTTGCTAACAACCGCTAGATACGAAATACGAAATACCAAATTACCAAATGCGTCACCATTTTTGTATACAAAATCGGGTCGCGGGATCGTTTTGACAACAAAATATGCCACTTCGGACACGGCCTCAATAAAGGCTGTTCACGATAAGATGAGCATTTTTGAAAGCCCTGCTTAGTATCTACTTGTATGCACGTAGTGTATTCTTTCGCCTTATGCAAAATTAACATTTTCATGGACCTCGTCTCTTTATTCGTGCGTCGGTGAGCTGAAACTGTGAAATAATTATAAGAAAAGTAAATATTTCACAAATCTGCTCTTTTTTACGCTTCGACAAATTTAAATAAACACAAAAGCAAAATTAAATAATTTAAGTTGTCACAAATAGTTACCTAACACTTCTAATTCGACGTTTAGGTATGGAACTGTTTTCCATCCATCGTTACCAACTTTACTGGTCGTATGTCACTCAGTGCGCCCATTATAATATATGCAAGCAAGGGCAGTGACTATTTTTTCTAAGGTTGATTTGAAAAGTGCTCACTTTACCGCGAGCAGCCTCTAAGCAGTAACACTAATGCAGCGCAGACCTTGGAAGATGTTTTCCTTCACGAGCCACGTGAATGCGATGCGGGGTGATCCATTTGCCCTCGGAAGTGACTGTCCGGAGGCCCCCCCCCCCCAACCGCACGTGGAAATCACTCCCTTATATTAAGCGTGAAGACGAGAAATGCAGCGCGGACGCGACCTGTGGCAACAGCGCCGCAGAACAGGGTGTGAGATATAGCAGTATTTATCAGGAACAGCCCGTGCGTGTTCCTGTTCCCAGTCGATACATGTTGCTGAAGCCTGTTATTGAGAATATAGGATATTCACGGTAAAGTGGAACACTTTTGAAAGCCCTCTCATTTGGAATAATAGTCAATATATTTCTTTAAGCCTTAAACGTTCAATTCTGAGTGCGGTGGAATACATGCGCTGTATTTATTCCTTAGATGGCAATATTTATTTTGGTAAAGTCGTTAAAGGATAAAATATAGCCTAGTGGAAAAAGTAACCAGAGTCTCTAAAGTGCTCGCTTTACCGTGAACAGCATATACATGTTAGCTGTATGTTAGGCCACGTTGTTCCACTATCTAACCTTGTTCTCGAATACCTGTTATTAGCCATGTACTCGGCTAATTAATCTTTTTCGCTATCTCTATGAAGCGCATGCCATCCTGGTCTGGTATTATATATATATGTGTATGTGTGTGTGTGTGTGTGTGTGCGGGGGGGGGAATTCTCTGCAGACAGAGCAAGACAATAACGGAAGGGTTAAACCAGAAGCGCACTACCAGGGAAACATGACACATGAGGAGGTTAGGTATGATGAGGTATGCCTCCTCGCGTCTCAAGTTCTCCTGGTAGGACAGTGACAATAGGTATAGCAGTTTCCCGGCAAGTGCGGGGGGAAAACGGGAGGGAGATCCCCGAGAAAACCCGCCGACGAGCGGCGTTTTCCGACACGATTCCCACATGCGGAGGAAATCCGAGGGGGGGGGGGGCGACCACGTCGGGGATCGAGTCCGGTTGTCCTAGTTGGGTGGCACGTAGTCTGAGTGTCTGTCTATATGCTAAGTGTTTTCGCCGGAAAAGATCGCCCTCAGCTTTTCGGCAAGTCCGACATGAATGATTCCCGCCCGACATGCACGCGCTCTGAAATGTTATTCTCCGCTGTCGGGAATGTCAATAAAAGTGCAATTTGTCTGAGCTACGACGTATAGTTACGCAGTTGTGAATATCGATTGGTTCCAGTTGCCGACAAACAGCTTGGAAACGTCTTGTAGCCAGCAGTGAGTGCGCCATAAATAATAACTAGGGATAGGCAAAATTCGCGACTCCATTTCAGGACAAGATAGTTTTCAAACGCGTGTACACTGAAGTCACCTTTGCAATTGGACCAGAGTTTATTAGACACGCCCTGGAAGACTCCGCGCCAATAGCGGACTTGCAAGGGAGCAAGAAGCGAATCCCGTACTGTCAAATGTGAGGTAACACTGGGCAACAGCCAATGAACAAACATCTGAGGGCCGACTACACAAAGGATTGTGGAGTCTAGCATACTCGTGAAATTTTCCTATCCCTAATAATAACCTACAACAGAACCTATTTTTTTTTATGAAAATGAACCTTGACTAATGCATTATACATAATAAAAATAATAATGTACAGTATATTCACTGTTTCTTCGCACTTTTTTAATTAAACCTTTGAAAAGTCACCTCATGTATAACATGTTTAATTATGCCCTGTATCACAAGCGTTTTATACCTCTGTTAGCATAAAAGTATCATATTTTTCCTTGAGTTAACGTTTTGCCTGGATTTCGTTTATACATTTTAATATTTAATTCATAACAAATATGAATAAAAATAGTGAGAAAATATGTGTGTTGGTAGCGCCTAGTAAGATATAGTTATCATTAGAAATATAATTACAACCGAGTGCGCACGAATTCTGTGCGTTGTCCTATAGTGTAATTTTCTATACTTAGTTAAGCCTAGTTTCCACGAGGCGGAGGAATATCCTGGAAGGAGAACTTTATCAGGCCTTCAAAAAAGTATGACGTAACTGTGTATGGTTTATAGCGTTTAGTTTCATGTGAGCGAACTCGGTCGTTCACTGGCTATCCGAGGCTCTGGGGACAGGTCTAACGTCTGATTGGTTACTTACTACCTGTTGTGAGAAACTCTTCGTATGGGTGCACTACGTTCTGCAAAGATCGTCTCCAGGTCCTGGTGAAAGGATGGTATTAGGAGCAGGACCGTAACATTTCAACACGCAAGGCTTCGCAGCTTTACATATATTCTCATAAAGTTACTAGATAGCTGACTCATAAATCTGAACTCATTTTCACTTGTTTCATTTGGCCACGTGGAATCAATAATCAAGTCTCTGGAGTCCCAGATTTACAACTGACTCACAATCCTGCAGGGAGCATACGATGTTAGGATATCAAGCGACAATAAGTGAAGCCAAATGAGATATATTCCTACAACTCCTAACGTGTCACTTGAACTGAACTATAACGCGAAATGGGATGGTGTCCAAGCGGATATTCTGCTAAATGCTGTCTGTAAGTTAGTTACACACCTTTGAAATCCCTACCTAGAACCTACTTGTATGCCACTTTTGCATCCTTCCGCCATATGTAAAATTAACAATTCCTTAGACCGGATCGATTTATTCATATGCCGATCAAGTGAAAAACGGATAAATCTTAAACAACGTGTGTGTGCGTGTTAGCAATATGCATAGTCTTCCTCTTGTTTACATAAGAAAAACAGAAAACAAACTAAATAAATTCATAGTTCATAAACGGAAACACGGGAATTTTAATACGACGTTAAGGCATATTTTTTCCTATCTCGCTGCCAAATTTACTGGGAGAGGACCCGTTAAAATATATGCACTTATGAACAGGGACAATTTGTTATTCAGATGTCGATTTTAGAAATACCAGAAACATCCTGGATGGAGGAAGGTCACGCTGCTTTCACGTATGGTTGATTTTCGTGATAAGAAATAATCAGTAATTTGGTGACGACGCAGTTATTGTAAATGTTATTGCGCCTCGAGATGTCAGGTTTTGGGAACGTACAATAGTCTGGGCTTCTGTATTTTTTTTTTTTTCACTCTATGTCTGCACGCGTGCAAGTTACATCTGAGCATTTATTGTAGTACTGAAGTAGTAGTGGATGATTTTGTGTCTCTTTCATACAAATTATTTTGTATTTGGTGCATATGTGTATGTTGCTATGTGATTCTTTTTTTACTGCTTGTGCCTACATTGAGGTGAATGATGAATCGAGTCCTAATAAAGTCACCCCTATCTATGGTTGATAACAAAGTTCCCCACGCTGAATTTTTACTAGTAAAGGTTTGTAGATGTCCAAATGGGGTTTAGCGTTTTTACAGTTCTACGGAATTCCAAGTGTTGATTGTCAAGTGTGAGTTGTTAATTTATTATTATAATTCTGTCAGCTGTGTAAATGTTTTCATCTTTATGCCTTTTTAACGCATCGCGACACTTAAGCATGACCTTCTGCGCCCTTCATTTTGTACAAAACAAGTTACTTAATATGTAATAAGACCACTAAAAATATTTTCTGTCTGAATACGCACGGGACACTTTAATATAATATATTATTGCTATGTTCGTCTTAAAAATTACCAAATACGGTTTGAAGTATTTGCTGCCGCAACCACAGGGTGAACCGACTAGTTACGCCATGGCCTCGTCTTTGTTACCGGCAATGGCCTCGTCTTTGTTACCGGCAATATGTAAAGTATGTATGAGGAAGGGTGGCACCTTGGTTATGCCTGTACAACCTCAGCGAGCCAGCCGTATACTCCAGTGTTGAGGGTTGCTTGGTTCCAGGGGCACGCCCAAAGACGACCACGGCGGACAGCAGTTAGTACTGTGTTACATCTTCGAAGGTGCTGGTCGGTCATAACAAGCAACGGCTTCACTCCGTGACGTTCTTTAAGAGACAGGAGCATCAGTCAAAACCCTTTTCGCGAGTTACATTCGCCACTAGAAACGGGTCCTAAGGGGTCTGTCTAGTAAAACCTTTTAAACGCCTCACGGTCACATTCCGACGGCAATGTGAAATAGCATAAACAAGTTCGGAAAAATTATAACATTGTCGCTGAAGTATGAAATCAATGTTTTACACAAAGAAAAATACAAATCAGAAACAGAGGTCTACCTAGAGAGATTGTTGAGGCGAATACGTATTTCAATTTGCAACCATTGTGTGAGGCAATCCCGAAAACCCGCTGATAACAAAATCGGGGGGTACAGTTTGGCATTGCAGCTCCGAATCTATCGACTAAACTCCAAATACAATTACACCACTCGATTGCCAAGGTATCAAAGAATATGTCACGTTGAGTGAGGACTGCGAAGCATCGCGCGCCGCATGATTCGTAAGATCAGTCGATTGCGTGTATAAAAACATTTGTGTGGCGTGGTTATGGTGAAACGGTATGAGTTTAATTAAGAAAACCTTACACAGTGTCGGACTATACCCGTCAAAAAGCCAAGTCGAAATACAGAAATCGTATACGTTTGAAAAAAGAGCATCTAAAAAAGGAATCCAGTGATATCCATAAAACCCTATATGATCGAGTGAAGCGGTGCCGGAAACGTAAAATTAACACCAGGGCGTCCGAGCGCGTCAACGTAGACGTATTCACTCAAAACAAACGGCCGTGTCCCCAAAACAGCCACGCCTCATTTTAGAAGTGGATCAGTCCTCGTCATCTTAGATTCTCACTATTTTTGTCATAAGTTCCATTTAAGAACATTTAATGAAATTTTTCGCACGACATGACATGAGTAATAGCTCCTTAAAGGTTTAATCAACATATTACATTTCTCTATGATTTATTATTTTTTTCGCTAGTGATTAAAGGCAAAAAATGAATGATTTTTTTCTCGCTTTCGTTTACGGAAATGGACTTGGCAACAATAGTCTAGTAATACATGTTTTAGAACATGTGCAATGTAATACCCTACACTTTGCCGAAGCCCAAAATAAAATGCAAAATCTGTGATGCAATTTGCGATGAAAATTCCAAAAATCCAAGATGGCGGGGACTGATCCACAAATTTTACACTATTCAACGACCATAGTTATGCTTCAATAACCAAATTCATGAATTGGTAACAAAATATCGAATTTTATTTCTGTCCTGATAAAGGAATCTTTACATTACGATACTCTATAGTGTTTTATTTTTTAAATTATGATATACACGGTTGCTGACAATAAGACCCATATGTCAACTACAGAGACCCCTTAAATTGTAACCAACATTTTCATAGAAGGAGGTCGGAAAACACACGTGAGAAAATCGCCCCACTACAAAGGAATAAGATGGAAGCCAGGACTTCCTGGCTGCGATGCATGCGTCCTAGCTCGTCAGCAAACAGACGCCATAGACTCAAGTACGTGCAAAGCTTTATGTTTTGTTGATTATCGAACTTACGTCGTGCAGTTTCTGAAGTCGAAATCGTGCGTCTGTTCTTGCTGGTATTACTTTCATGGGCTATTCACAGTAAAATTAACACTTTTGAAATCCCTGCTTAAGATCTACTTGTATGCACGTTATGTATTATTCCGCCTTATGTAAGATTAACGTTGTCGTGGGCCTCGTCCCTTTATTCAGGCATCGGTCAAATGAAACTGTGAAATTGTCAGTAAAGTAAATATTTAACAGATCTGCTCATTTGTGCACTTAGATGCGTAAAATAACAGAAAGCGAAAGAAATAATTTAAGTTATAAATGGTTGCCGAGCACTTTTTATCTGGCGTCAAGTTACGGAACTACTTCCCACCCATCGTTACCAACTTTACTGGGCGCATGTCACTCAGGGCAGTGACATTTTTGTAAGGTTGGTTTCAAAAAAAGGTAATTTTATCGTGAACAGCTTTTAATAGCCCGCGCAATGCAATAACGTATTCCAACCTGTATGATACAAGCCTGATAACATTAGACAGCGGATATGTGCATATTTAAAAAGAAAGTTCAGGATACCAGTTGATATGCCTTATCGTGCCAAATATTTATATACATATTACATAGTAGAACATTCCCTAAAATACTATTAAATTCCTTCTTTAATGACTAACATTAATTATATATAACTAACTCTCCAACTCTAAAGATATTAGTTGAATTGTTTTACATTTATTTCAATTGAAACGTTTCTACTGTACAGTCGTGGTCACACGCCTCGTTACTTCGGGTTTGTTGTGTTGGTATTACATTTATTTGAAAAATACGTTATTTCTGGAACAAAATATTCTCGGTATTTCACACGAATATAGACTTCAATTATGTGTTTTCGTGTTTTAATATTTCTAAGTCAACGTTTGGTTCACGTTTCCTGTGGTTATATTTTATGCATTTTTATTGGGTTTTCGAATACTGTAAGATAATTTTTATTCCATTCGAAATAAGCCAGAAAATAATAAAAGCAAAGAAATTTTCAAACATATCGCACACCGACTTAAACCGTATATCACAGGAATGACGCAGATATTTATACTTCCACTCCAGCTACTATAAATTTGACAGGAGGTGATATGTAAATGACTTCACTCTGTGATGATGAGCAGGATTTATCTCTACCTAATGCATGCACGGATAGTAAATCTTCAGGACGAGGCTCTCTTGAGCAAACGGATTACGCTTGAAATAACCAACCGTCGAATTTTTTTCGTCCCTCAATAAATTGTCCGTGATGAAGAATAACTGCACTTTTACGCAATATATCAGGGTTCCCGATCTCTGTGAAAGCATCGTATTATTGTACAGTACCGATAAAATTCGAACTTTTCTAAAGTTTAACTTGGCACAACTGAGTTTAATGGTTAATGATATTTTTATGTATTTAAGGACACTGGAGGAAAAAAAAAGTAATTCAAAATATTTTATAGCTTGTTAAAATGTTTCGTATATTCGTGAAAGAGTTGTACCAGAATGTGCATTTAATATAAGAAAACAGTTATATAATGACGAAGAACGGAACTTATTTCTGTAGAAGTGAAATACGAAACCACCCCACATTCCTCATGTCTTTAAGATTTTAGGGACGAACAATGCTGAACATGCACGAGGTTCCCCCCCCCCCCCCTTCCCCCCCCCTGCTGTAAAAAGAAGTATATATCGCATAACATTTTCCATAGTACATTAGTATACGTTCTAATATATTTCAGTACAAATGTTAGGAAACCATTTAGATGGGAACGCCTCCGTTTAACACTGTTCCCGCTAATTCGTAACTTCGAGAGCGCCAAACATCAGAACTGCCGCAGGAAGCGGGATCCAGGTACGTTTCTTTGACGGGAGTTCTCCGGTAAGCGGGAACAGCAAGTAGACAAGCTGGTGTTTACAGCGACAAGAAGAGTACTTCCCTCCCTTACCCCTCGCTGGGGCTAACACAAATCCTCAGCAGCCAGCGTGCAAAATGGGCACAACAACCACGATGTACCACGTATCTTCCCGGCGAGAAAATCACGAATTTCCGACTCTCAAGGCGTTTTAAATATATATATATATATATATATATATATATATATATATATATATATATATATATATATATATATATATATATATTGCTAGAGATTCCCTTTGATCATGTTTTCATAAAAGCTGGAAGTAGTTAAGAATAGACTGTTTATAGAGATGGTGGGTATTTTTGATACTGGTTTTCAGGAATGAGTACTGGGAAGGGACCATGGACCAAAGATGAGGTAGACCGATCTCGCTGGTTGAGCACAACCAATCTCCGTGTCCCAACATTGAACTGATTTCGTGCTGACACGTCTAGCGAAAACGGCGTGGTCTGGATTTTAGGTTTAGATAACTAATTTGTAAACAAATGCTTTGAGATGTATGTATACTCCCTTTAACAAATTTGGAATGCAGTTTGATTATATTCAAATTTGTAAAGGTATTTTATTCATATAATAGTGCTTTTCAATTTAAAAAATTTTTTAAACAAAAACTTTCATCACAGTTGTTTAGGATTGGGGTAGGTCAGTGTTGGGTACATGCGCAGAAGACGAATAAGCGGTCTACTTCATCTTTAGTCTATTGGAAGGATCAGGTGGTATCTTTTCTTAGGTTTTGAGAATACGGTTACTAGTACTCGTAATTGAAAATCGATATTGAATATATCGATTGTGCTCGTATGTCGTGCGAATCGATAATATATATTTTTTTTTTTTTTTTACTGGAATTTCCAGGAGAACAGGCAAACTTCCCACCACCTGGCAACACTGACGCTCCGAATAAATGAGGGGGACGGCGAGATGAGCCATGCCCGTTATCAGCTCGTGTTATCAGCTGGGCGATAGGAGCTGACGCGGGCGATAGCAGTTAGGTACTTGGCAGCGCCGAGGGAAGCTGGGCTCAACCATGTTGCACGTCGCAGGTAAGCCCTCGCACGCTCGAGACGTCGCCGCCACTCGAGTTGTTCACTGTGAACTCAGCACACTTCTGCTCAGCATCCGCATTGTGTATTCTTCCGCCTTACGTCAAAACTTACTGTCGACTCACCATAGACTAAAGATGGGGTAGACCGATCTCGCTGGCTGCGCACAACCAATCTCTTGTGTCCCAACATTGAACTGCAACACTGCCGACACGTCTAGCGAAAACGGCGTGGTTTGGATTTTAGGTTAGGAAACTGATTTGTAAACAAATGCTTTGAGATGTTTGTATACTTCCTCTAACCAATTTGTAATGCAGTTTTATTAAATTAAAATTGGTAAAAGTATTTTAATAATATTATAGTACTTGTCATTTAGAAATTAAGACACAAACAAACACGTTCATCACTGTTGACCATGTGACACTGACAGTTGTGTAGGATTGGGGTAGGTCAATGTTGGGTACATGCGCAGAAGACGAATATAGGCTGTTCACGGTAAAGTGAGGACTCTTTAAGGCCTTTCCAACAGGCATTAATAACTAATAAATGTGTTTTATTTCAGACTTGGACGTCAACTTTTGAGATTGGTGAAATGTATGCCTGTGTTTATTAGCCACATGATAATGTTTATATTTGAAAGTGGCGGAAAGATAAAAAAATCGGCTCAAGGGAAAAATTTAGCAGGGCCTTAAAAAGTGCTCACTTTACCGTGAATGGCCTATACCTCATATTTAGTCTATGGGACTCACAGCAGTTCGCCGCATCCGTTAAATCATCCGACCGTCCGGCGCTCATCCGTCTGTGTTTTCATCCATAAGTTGAAAGCGATCCACAACAATCCGTCGTCTGTCAATGATTCTGTACGGGAAAATCTCAGCGTGACAACTCAGCATCGCGAACTTTCTTTAGTTGGCCGTAGATTTCGGTTGGAAGTGCATTTTCACGAAGAAATAATTTCTTCCACGCGATAACAGTTTATGCATTAAAAATTCCTGAATTTACTGCCGCCTTGCATTTCATTTCATTTCCAAGTGGATATTCACTACCACGGAACGTCGTCAGAAGGCGGTGGCCCATCCTTTCGTCTGTCGAAAGTTAAAAGTGTTGCACAGGCCGTTCATGGTAAAGTGAGCACTTTTGAAGCCCTAGTTACTTTTTTTTTTTTTCTTTCGGCCAATTTATATCATTGCACCAGTTGTTATTATAAACCTTTACGTGTGAGTAATAAACACAGTGTACGCATTCACCACAGCCAAAACCAAAAAGTCCGAGGCCACAATGAAATGTATTTATCGGTTATTATGTCTGATGAAACAACTTCAAAAGGTGCTCACTTTACCGGAAGGACAACTGACGAATGCGACGGGCAGTTGTGAGTGCAACCTTGCCGTCGGCCTGATAACATTATTCATGCGTCAGTCAAATGAAACTGAAAAATTACTAGAAAAGTACACTCTAAATCTGAAACAGTGGTGCCAAATCAGTGAAAATAGTGAGAATTTAGTGACTCATGATCAGTGCCTGATAACTAATTATATATCCATTCACGCTTTCTTCGTATGTTTTGAAACGAACATTTGAAAAAAAAACCCGTAGGGGTAACGTGTCAGCCTGTTTTTTTTTTTTTTTTTCAATAACTTGTATAACACAAATATATAACACTGCGATTAATATTTAAAGTATTGTATTCTTGAATAAATGAAACACTTTAACTTAGCATCTTCTATAAGTTGTAATATTTATTTTGTATTAAATACGAATTGAAAACAATGAGAGCAGCGATGTGTTTGCAACGGCTAGTAAGACATAGTTCACAAATAAAATATTGATTTAACCTAGTTTTTTGGTACGTTATTCGTAAATTAAACGTTGCCTGTTGATATATATATATATATATTATATATATATATAAATTTTTAGGTAGCTGCGAAGGAAACATATTTCGTTGTTACAGTTCAAAATATCAGCGGAAATTATGGTGCGTAGGCTCTAGTGACATTGAGGTTTTTTTTTTTTTTTTTTTTTTTCGTCCGAGGAAGAAACGAATAGCTGAAGTGGAGCTTGTCACTCTCTCTCTCTCTCTCTCTCTCTCTCTCCTCTCTCTTTCTTTCTCTCGGGAAGTTTCGCACCGTTAGTAGCGGCACAAAATTATTCACGTTTTCAGTTTTTTAGAATATTTAATACTTGTTGCAGCAAAAATAATGATTTTTTGAATTTGTAATTTGTGACAGAAACGAGGTCTTAATGTTTGAATACTTATTATAATATATTTAGACGTGATGGCGGTACAGTTACAAATCCAAAAGTTGCAGAAGTGGCGATGGCGTATTGCTCATATAAAAGAGAGGCTAAACGAAGAATTGATTTCTCTTCTTGTGAGAAATACTGAAACGTGCCACATCAATTCAGTACACGTTATGATTTTTAAAACCTACCCAGGTAAGTTTCGACGTTGTGATAAATCTGTTTTTCCACGGCAGGAATAAATACTGTAACGTTGGTGTGAAAACGTATTGTCGTCTTCGCGTTACGTTGGGCCGGTGTGTATGTGGTTGCAAATATCGGACGCAGGATATTTATACGTTTTAACAGTAAACAGTTTTCATGGCGAAATTAATTTTTTGAAAGTCATATCTGTTTATTTATCACAGAGTAAATTTACCCTAGGTGTTTGAAACACAGTTGTGTAACGTGCTTACGTTTCTGTGATTTGAATATTTGCCTCAATCCCAACAAAATACTACGCCCAGCCAGACAAATTTAAATAAATAATGAAATAAACCTACAAACTGTAAGTAGCAATGCATACAAATACGAACAGAATAGAAGTTACGGCATGTCTATTTGTGTGCATTTTCACCACTACTACTTTTTTTTTTTTTTTAAGTTTGTCGCTGCTACGTACAAAATATCTGCGACGCGAGTTGTGTGCTTGAATTTACTGTACTTTTTAGTTGGACTTGTTGTTCCTTCGTTGTAATATTTATTCCAACTGAGACCCTCCATTTAAAGAAATAATCCAACGTATATCAATAACAAGACGTCAAATACTACAGTTCTTTCACACGCAGTTTTAACAGGGTTAAACACAGTCGCGGCTAAATTTTAACGTTTATTACGTATAATGTGGTACGTAGTGTATAACAAATATGTTTACAATGTAAAATAATAACCGTAAGAACTATCGTCAATACAGATATTGTAAAAAAGTCATAAAGTTGACCTAAGTATGGTTATAGGCCTACATTGTGAACATTCGTACGAAAGGGTATTTGAAATATGACAGAATTCTTTGAACAGCTGAAAACAGTAAACAAAGCATTTGACCCAAAACGTGTTAGTTACATGGTTGTCTATATGTTAATATGTAGCGGAAGGATATGTAATCGGTAAGCAAAAGTAGAACTTTAGCAGGGCTTCAGAAAAGTGTGAAGTAACCTTGAATTGCTTGTAATATGACGGCAAAATTTCACTGATATAATTGTGATTCCTACTGAACGTTGAGAATTCCACTGCCATGAGTCACTTGTTCCCAGTTCATTTCCTCGATTTACCAGTCGGCAGTAGATTATCAACTAACTTTCAGTGAATGATATTTCCCTGATTCACATCACTGATTCGGGCTTCGAGTGTAAACATTTGACAAAAACGTTATTTCTTAGACTTACATACACTAAAGAAGACATAAAGAAAAGGCAGTCATTCCAGTGTTCATAAAAGTTTATCTATAGGCAGTTCACGGTCAAGTGAGCACTTTTGAGGTCCTATTTAATCCTTTAACCACCATCAAAAATATATATTGCCCTGTAAGTAATAAACACAGTGTGTAAATTAACTTCTAAGGCTAGAATAAAATATTGTATTTAGTGACTATTATTCCAAATGAGGGGGATTTCAAAAGTGCTCACTTTAAAGTGAATAGCCTGTAACTTGTATAGTTCAACGTTAAGACGTGGGACTACTTTGAATATGTCCTTACCAACTCTACTGGGTGCTCTCCAGTAAGTGTGTCTGTTAAAATGCATGTGCCCGTAGAGCAGTGACATTTCACAAAGAATTTTTCCTGAAAGTGCTCATACAACCGTAAATAAGCTTGCAGCTGAGCTTCTTATTGGAAGAATGATCGAAATACTGGACGGAAGGATTGCGAAAGTGATCGAAAGATTAGTAGGAAGATTGGACAATTGATGGACTGATGATCAAGAACAGCACGGAAGATAAATACTGGTTGTCACCCGAGCTGCTCTCGTTCATTCTTAGTCTCAGTGGCCTGGCACTATTAATATTTAAATTATAACAAAGCATGCCTATAAAAGTGTTGGTAGATGCAGATCCGTGCCGTGTTTATAACGTACTTGTACAGATAATTGCTACTTGTAGTATGCGCTTGGATTGGTTACATATAAATGCATTAAGTAAAAATCTGAGCAGCATACTTATGCCTACAGAACAGTCGAGACCGTGAATAATTTTGAAGATTTTGACATCGTGTAACAATAAGATTTCAAGAGAGGAGACTGGAAATGTGTTAACTTAATGAAGGACTTTTCCGCAATGCTCTATGTAAAATTTCGGTACAAATAAGAAAAAATAAATAAAATAATTTTAAAAAAAAATATATTTTTTTTTTTAATAATAGGATAGTAAGCAAAGATTTTTGAATTGACATACCCTAATGCACATCAAACCGATGCGGCTACTGGCTCCCAGAAAGATACGTATATTCTTGAAGGGTTAGCCCTCATAACTGCCGAGCACCTTCGGGTACGTTCGACAATACCGAGTCGAACCGCAGACTGCCGAGCTCGTCCGAGTAGAGTCGAAGACCGCCATCCACAGCTGAAGCCACACGTCTCCATTTAAAAAAAAAAACATTGCACTAAACTCATAATAATCATAGTCAATAATGCTATTATCAGGGTTTCAAAAAGTTGAAAGCGACATATTATGTCTAACTAGCGACCCGTCCCGGCTTCACATAGGTGCGATTTACAAATATGGCGTTGTTTAAAAATGGCCACTGTGGGTCGTCCTTAAAATATAAACATATGCTGTCGTGGACTTTTTTGTAGACATTTTTGAGATGTACAATTCTGTAGTACATTAATTTGGTGCATCTCTTATGGTTTAGTCAGTGTAGGCCACGTGAGCGCCCGAAAAGTGTCTTTTCCCGACATCATTAGAAACCGTAGATGTTTTTCTACTATCCTTGCATTAAATTTTAATGTATTATATATATATACAAAATTCTCTAAATGAAGGTGGAAAATGCATCAAAATCCATCAAGTAGTTTAGAAGCCTTATCCGAATACACAGACACAATTGGCCGGGCGACTTTGTTTTATACTATTTGTCCAATGTTATCGATGCTCGCAGGTATAGGCTGTCCACGGTGAAATGAGCACTTTTGAAAGCCCTGCTTAAGATCTATTTGTATTCACGTTGTGTATTCTTCCGCCTTGTGTAAAATTAACATTGCCATGGGCCTCATCACATTATTCATGCATCGGTCAAATGAAACTGTGATATTATTAAGAAAGTAAATACTTTACAAATCTGCTCATTTTTATACTTCGGTGCATAAAAAACATAAAGCGAAATAAATAAACTTAAGTTATCACAAATGGTTGCCTAACACTCTTTATTCGACGTTTAAGATATGGAACTACTATCCAACCATCGTTACCATCTATACTGGGCAAACGTCACTCAGTGAGCTCATTAAAATATATGCATGCAGAGGCAGTGACTTGTTTTCAAACGTTCATTTATAAAGTCCTCACTTTATCGTGAACAACATATAATGATCATAGTATAAAGAGATGGGGTCAATGGCAATGTTAATTTTACATGAGAAGGGAGAATACACAACGTCCATTCAAGTAGATCTTAAGCAGAGGTTTCAAAAGTGCTAATTTTATCGTGAACAACCAATATTTGTAATGGTGTCGATGCTCGCAGATGCTGAGGAAGAAGTTGCGGCGGGCAACAGTCGTCCGTCGAGCAAGGAGATCGTGTCGGTGGCGCTGAAGGTTGGTCGGCGTACGGAGCTGAAGAAGCTGACGGCCACCCAACCATTGGCCAGCACGATCGCTGAGCTGTGCGAAGAGTTCGGCCTCGACCCCAACATGGACAAGTATTCCTTGCAGCTCGTCGTCTCCGAGGAGGACGAGAGCCACAACCGCTACCTCTGCGAGGACAGTCGCTCACTCATCCGTGACGGCTGCATCATCGCCCTCGTGCACTCGCCCCAGCAGGAGGTCAGTCGCGATCCGCTCACCTGCCACTTGCAACCTTCCCCCACGAAGGACTGCTGAAGGTCTGCTGTGATCCATTCCCCTACCACTTACAACTTCCCTGAAGCCCTGCTGAAGGTTTGTTGTGATCCACTACCTGCCATTTACAACCTTCTCCACGAAGCCCCGCTGAAGGTCTGATGTTATCCACTACCTGCCACTTACAACTTCTCTGAAGCCCTGCTGAAGGTCTGTTGTTTTCCGCTACCTACCACTTACGACTTCCCTGAAGCCCTGCTGAAGGTCTGTTGTGTTCCACTCCCCTGCCACTTACGACTTCCCTGAAGCCCTGCTGAAGGTCTGTTGTAATCCACTTCCCTGCCACTTACAACTTCCCTGAAGCCCTGCTGAAGGTCTGTTGTGATCTGCTACCTACCACTTACAACTTCCCTGAAGCCCTGCTGAAGGTCTGTTGTGATCTGCTACCTACCACTTACAACTTCCCTGAAGCCCTGCTGAAGGTCTGTTTTGATCCACTCCCCTGCCATTTAAAACTTCCCTGAAGCCCTGCTGAATCTCTGCCGTGATCCACTACCTACCACTTACAACTGCCCTGAAACCCTGCCGAAGGTCTGTTGTGTTCCACCCCCTGCCACTTACAACTTACCTGAATCCCTGCAGAAGATCTGTTCTGATCCATTCCCCTGCCACTTACAACTTCCCTGAAGCCCTGCTGAAGGTCTGTTTTGATCCATTACCTGCCACTTACAATTTCCCTGAAGCCCTGCTGGAGGTCTGTTGTGATCCACTACCTGCCACTTACAACTTCCCTGAAGCCCTGCTGAAGGTCTGTTGTGATCCATTACCTGCTACTTACAACCTTCCCCCACGAAGCCCTGCTGAAGGTCTGTTGTGATTCGCTACCTGTCACTTACAACTTCCCTTAATCCCTGTTGAAGTTCTACTTACTGGCAGTGGCGTGGGGTGAACTGTTTCAACTTAAAGGCTATTCAAAATAAAGTGAGCACTTTTGAATTCAACCTTAGAAACAAAAGGTACTGCCCCTTGCCTGCATATATTTTAATGGGCTCACTGGGGGGACATGCGCTCAGTGAAGTTGGTGATGATAGATGGGAAATAGTTCCATTACTTAACGTCGAATAAAAAGTGTTATGTAACCATTTGTGATAACCTAAATTATTTATTTTTCTTTTTTGTTTTATGCATCGAAGTGTAAAAATGACCAGGTTTGTAACATATTTATTTATTTATAATTCTACAGTTTCACCAGACCGACGCCCGACGCACGAATAAAGCGATGAGGCCCATGGCAATGATAATTTTACCTAAGCCGGAGGATTACACTACGTAAATTAAAAGTAGATCTTATGGAGGGCTTTCAAACGTGCAAATTTGACCGTGAACAGCTTATATAGACCCTTACACAATTGAAAACTTTAACATTTGACTTTGGGTTTGCTTTCCGACATGTAGTTTCTTATGAAAAATTACACAATGAAACTCTCGAAGGTAAGGTCAAGCACTCTTGACTTTACGATTTTGAAAATTTGAAATTGAAAATCAAGGTTAAGAAGGCATTTTTGCCGAGACTCAAACAGAGGTTACGTGGAATGAGTTTTATTTTACTGTAGGGCAATTTTGCATCTCGGTATATTAAAACCAAACTCGTCTAAATTAAATAAATTTCTAGTGAATATAATGGGAATATGAAATATATGAATTTATTTATTTTTAATAAAGTAAACAAATGAGTTTTTTGTTTTGAAATGAACTTTTAATATAATTTTTGAGCCTATTTTTAAACAAAATACGTAAACTGCGTTGCTGGATAATATATTAATGACACATAACAGAATACAAATTTTTAACAAAGCTCACAGTACTGATTTTCGACTGTCTTGACTTTAACTTTACAATTGTATTGTGTAATAGTGATTTCTTCAAAGGAAAGGAAATTTAAAGTCAAAGGCTGGAGTTTTTTTATTGTGCAAGGGCCTTAAGCTGGCGTTAGCTCTATGCTCTACCCTGTCGCTTGCTAGTTTACACTTACGCCACACTGAAACGTACACTTTATTTATTCTAAGATGGCAGCAAATATAAAGTTTGACGGGGGGGGGGGGGGGACAATCAAAGCGAGCGATTGGTTTGTCGGTTCACAGTATTCTTATACCAACCATTCGGCTATAGTATGTAGCTACTAGGGATTTTAGCGATCCGAAAAACCGGCTGCTGGCTTTGACTGTGCCGCTGGTGTTTTTATTGTTCCGGCAGCTGACGCCACGGGACGTGTGTAATGCGTCCTTTGCACTCGAGAATGTACAGAAGTGAGCAGGGGACCAGCTTGCTTTGCAACAGTTCGCACACGCGCCACTTCTTTCAGGGAATTCCCTACGCCTCGCGCAAAAAAAAAAAAAAACGAAAGCTTGATTGCATCTACGTGTTGTCCACTGTAAAGGCTGGCAGTCGTCCGTATATCGTTTTCATCTTGTCAGTTGAAAGCGATTCACAATGATTCGTCGTCTGGCAATCCTTCTGCACGGCAAAATTTCTGTGTGACAACTAACGTCATGATATTACTTTCGTCGGAGGTATATTTTTGCTGGAAACACATTTGAAGAGAGAAACGTTTTGGGAAAATAATTACTTTACGCAATAAGAATATATATTTAGATTTCTGACTTTACCGCTAAAGATAAATAAACAAATACCCACCGCCTTGCATCTTATTTCTAAGTGCGTATTCCCGTCTAAGGAATGTCGTCAGAAGGCGGTAGTTCATTCGCCCGCCTGTCGAAAGTTAAAATTCGGTAGATATTTGACGGATGGATGTATAGAAAAAAAAAAAGTTGCCGTGCGATTGTTGGAAGATCACGTGGCCGTCGGAAAAACGGACGAGTGACGGATACGACGGACTATAGTGAGTCCGGCCTAAACCGAGCACTTTTGAAAGCCCCGCTTAAGATTTACTTCCATACACATTGTGTATTCTTCCACCGTATGAAAAATTTACATTGCCATGGGCCTGATCTCTTTATTCGTGCGTTTACAAAGTAAAACTAGAATTATTATAAACGTAAATAATTTACAGATTTGCTCATTCTTGCACTAACATGCATAAAAAAAAAACAGAAACCAAAATAAATAACTTTTATTTGTCCCAAAAGTTCACCTAATCTTTTTAATTCGATATTAAGACATGTAATTACTTTTTCTCCATCGTTACCAACTTAACTGGGTGCAAACCAGTCATCGTTTGCGTTAAAATGTGTGCAGCTAACGGCAGTGACGTTTTACAAAAGTTGATTTCACAAGTGTGCAGTTAACCTGCACATACCTTCCCACTTACGTAGTCTATTAAGGGTTTTCGCCTGCCTGTAGCTATTTTGCACGTTCGAGGCCTCGAAATGTGTGATCTCTTAAGGCTGACACTTGCGCACTCAAACTTTGTATCATCGCCTGTACGCGCAAGGCGCTCAACTGGCATGCACGTCTTGTCTTCGGCGACTCCCCTCGACTTCAAGCGGCGGCCCTAATTTGTCATGAAACGACATTAAAAATAAAAGTATGATGTGTGTCTAAAATCAATTCCGAAGTTTCTGTTGGCTGCAGAAACTCGAAGTGAAGCAGACGTTGTGCATTCCACGAACACAGCGACCATAACTAGATACTCTCCCAAATTGCACGAAAATTATTCCTGTTCAGTTGCATTTCAAAATACTGAACTCAGATCCGCTTTTGTGACTCGGTGGTTTCAAATGCTACACGTCTTAAATGCCTGTACACTAATTATAGCCGTTTATTGTAGGAGTAACCTAATTCTAGTTGGCCAATACAAAGTCTGGACTTCTTCTCGCTAAAATACATCGTCAATAACCGAAAGAATACTGTATGTGAAGCTATAGAACATTGAAGTATAGTATGCATGGTACTTTTTTTTTTTTGTGAAAATAAAGTGTTCCTACTAGTAACATTGCCGGACTAGGATGCTGCTTTACATATTTTTTCTTCGTGGTAATGTCGTATACTTACATACCTTCGAAGACCGTTTGGTTTCAGGTGTGTAGGGCATAATGGTGCACCCAACGTTCCATTATCAGTTCTGATGGTTTCCGTGTAGGAAATGGTTATAACGAAGTGGACAAATGAGCATCTTTTCGATGCTGTGTTGAACATTTTGTAACCCAACGTGCACTTACCAAGTTATACTGTTGCTCGTCATGAATGAAGGCCTAGATCGCTATCGATGCCCTATACCTCGCGAATCAGTTTGTCAGTCATGGATCTACCAGTGAATGATCTGTCGCTACGATGCTCATCTCCAACATCCTTCCATCCACGTTCAAGCTTTCTGCACCGTTCTCTCACATGCTGCACACTTATTGATCGCTTACTAGAAATACCTACCCCTTTCCTGTGTGTTTTGATGGAAGACAGATGTTTAGCACATAAAAAGCAAATCACAGAACGAATTCACACTCAGGAATGGACTGAACGTTGTCATTATACCTCTCTCTTAAAGAACCTTGGCACTGTCGGAATATGCTGCATTATGAGCAATGTACAAATGTGGAAAATAATTATTTCCTCTAGTATACAAGGAACTATTGCTGCAAGAAACTTACTTACCAATCCACTCTTATATATATGAAATGGCCACTTCTAACTCTGCTCACAGAAATTACTGGCGATTACACTAATGCGAGTAAGGCATGCTACCTCATTACGTAATATGTTCAGTGGATACATTTCAACAATCAACAGATAATGCTCATGAAGGTGAACTGATTTAATGCACCTGTATCTTAATAATTGTTATTAAAATACAGAACTTTACTCATTTCCAGGTGAAGATAATTCTCCAGAGAATGGTGTCTACGGACAAAAGGCAGTGGGCGCTTGAGCAGGTGTCAATCCACAGCCCGGATCCTATCTTCTCCAAGGAGTTCGTGTCCTGTGGCGGGCTGAGCATGCTGTGCGACCTGATTGCCGACACGGCTGTCCCCCTCACCGAGGTGTCTCTGTGCCTAAGCAGCTTGCTGAGCATCCTCACCCTCAAGCTGGCGCCTTCGCTCAGTCCTGAGGCGATCATACGGGTGGTGGGCTTCGTCACGAGTGACAACTCCCTCGACAACCGGATCATCGAGGACTCCTTGACCATCCTCAGGACCATCGTCGCCCGCAAGAGAGCTGACGACGAGGAGAGCGCTCTCATCGAGAAGAACTTGTCCGTCTCTAAGATCATCCACAACATCTGGAACATGGACCAGCTCAAGGTGCAGCAGAATGCACTGGCCCTCATCAACGCACTGGCGGGAGGGGAGAACTCTTCTCGAGTCTTGCAGTCAATGTCGTCGAACAAGTATCGGGAGACTATATACCGGAACGTGATCCAGAATGCCGAAACCAGCGACCCCACTGCCCACGAGCTGCATGTGTACCAGAACCTGATGTTGAACATGCGGGAGTACAAACTGAAGTCTATGGTCGATCCTTCGGGGGAGGACCACAAGAAAGTCCTCGACCTGAAATCCATAGTGAGCAATTTGGATGCGGACCTGAAGACACTCGCCCCTAGGAACATGGACAACTCATCGATCCCTGACTTCCCGCAGGTTCGCTACAGCTGCGCCCCTCGCGTGGAGAACAACTCATCGGAGAGTGAAGCCGAAAAATGGCCAAGGAAGATGTCGTTCCAGAGATGCATGTCCGCATCGGACATCGAGGACCACTTGAGCACTTCATCTCTGGCCCCAAGTTCCATCTGCAAAATGACTCTAGACTTCATGCTCTACTTCGCTAAAAGGTACACACGAACACATCTCCTTTAAATGTGTTTTTGTAACATCTAGCTCGAACTATAGATTTAATTTTGCTGAGAGTGTATTTAAGGGTTGGTTCCTTCCTACTTAAATTCCTGTTTATATTTTAAGGCTATAATTCTAAACTGATCCCAGATTAATTGCGTATGGTTATCTGCAGTTGCATAAAACAATAGGTCTCAATATGACCACATGGTGTGGAATGCTGTCTGGCAATCAATCGGTGAAAAACAATATTGAAGATGCAATCGTGAATTACCAATCAGCACTGCGGTTTTATATGACTATTTAGCTAATGCCAGTAACTTTTTAGAAATTCTTAAGTTCTTTAGGAGTTTTTCTTTTCCTAACTCGCTGCATCATAGTATAACAACACTGTTATACACAGTCGAATTACATTATTATGACCACCTGCTAGAAGTGCCATCTGCCTCACTAGCCCATGATGTATGGCCCATGACTTCGGCTGGTGAAGCGGGTATATAATGCGGTCGACAGGCTGGCTGTACACAGTGCGCATTCTGCTGTCGTGGGTAAGGGAAGTTACGTAACCAAGTTGCAAAAAGGATCATCGGCCTCGGAAACAGCGACATTTATGGACTGTTTATGTGCCTCTGTGGCAAAGGTGTATCGTGTGTGAACGAATGACACCATTCGGAATAACCATAGTGGAAACTGCGGAACTCCACTTGCCGTTGATGTCCGAGGTGAATGTGGGCTACAGTGGAACAGCTCACTACCCAAATGAACCAGGGAGCTTCCATGCATGTGTCTACTACAACATTTCAGCAAACCTTTCTGCGAATACGTCTCTGGAGTAGACAGAGGGTGACTGCACCCTTGGGTAATACAGGTGCATCAACGAAAACGACTGTAATTTGCTCAACAGTAAGGCGATTGGACTGCTGCTGACTTGCGATGGGTAGCCTTCTCCGACGAGTCACTGTGTCAGCTGCAGAGAACAGATGGACGTCAGCATGTCGGCGAGAAACGTTGGAGAACCGACACCCTGCATCCATTGCTGGACGAACACTAGGCGGTGGGAGCAGTGTTATGGTCTGGGGAATGTTCTCGCGGTATTCTCAAGGCCCCATCATCCATGTGGAAGGCACTCTTGATCGATCTGGTAATGACTCTATCCTTGACGATTACATCCACCAATGCATGATGATTGTCTTTCCTTGGGAAGATGGGATATTCCAGCACTATAATGCGCCTTGCTATGTGGCTATAAGTGGCTGGATGAGCACGATCGAGAATTCAAAGTTCTTCCCTGGCCCCCAAATAGCCCCGATCTCAATCCAATTGAACATCTGTGGGACCACCTCGATCGTCGTGTTCGCCATCTGTCTCCTCCACCACACACCCTTCAACAGTTGTGGAACGCACTGCAGACAGCGCCTGATTGAGTCACTTCCAGCTCGTCTAACTGCTGTCCGTGCTGCGAAGGGTAGTTACTCTGGATACTAGCAGGTGGTCATAATAAAAGATGCGACTGTGTATATATTTTCAGAGAGTTTTCCTTGAATATATTATTCAATCTGCTGTCGTTCAGAGATGACAGAAAATATTTCTAAATGTCGACATGCTAGGGATAGATTTCAAGGTGTGCTGGTACTTTCTCAGAACAGTGTCATGTTCCTATTCTAAGCGCCAGCCCGTAGGAATGCTGTTCTGCAATAATTTGGTAAAGTAAAAAGTTTTTTTTTCATTTGATTCTACTTACAGGTGCTGAAATCTTGTTTCCTGAAGGGGAGGGGGGCAAGTCTCAGAATTTCTGTGCGAGTACCCATGTTATCACTTTTGGTGTTTTTGATTATATTGCGTGAAAAAAAGAGAACTGTTGCCGACATCCCACACTTAGCTGATGGTTTTCCACGAACTGCAGTGAAGCGAGTGATGTTCTCGTGGACCTCAGGTACACCAAGTCGTACGCGAGGCTAATGCTGGAGGAGATGTCGCTGTCGCACTCGTTCCCGATGACGTGCGATCGACTGGCGCGCCTAGTGTGCGACGTGATGGGTGTGGGGCGCTCGCCCAAGAGAGACGGCACCCTCTTCCAGCCCATGGTGTTCGCCACCAAGCCTGGACTGCAAATGCTCGAGGAGCTGTTCTGCCGGAGCCTGTCGTTGCTCGGGCGCACGCGGCGGGAGATGAGGGCGCGCTCCCTCGAGGACGAGGACAAGGTCAGTGCCTGATATATACCTGCCTATTGTGTTGGAACTTTCTCTCCTTGTGTGCTTGATGATGGTAGTATCCACCCTCTGACACAGCTGACCATGACAGAATATGCCACATCACAAAGAAATGCTCAAAAACCAATCAAACTGCTCACATGCAGTATGATTCTCAATTAGAACGACAAACTTCGGGAGGTGATTCTTCATGTAAAAGGAAAACATATGTGACACTTTATACCCAAACCTAATACTAAGGGAGGTTAGTCCAGGCAAAATAGGAGATATAGACGAACTAAAACATGTAGTTCCAAAATTTTAAGGAATGTGTAGGGGTAGGTCCCCTGAACAACATAAAATTAAGTCCCATCGATTTTTGGGTTCAAGGGGGGGGGGGGGGGGTTTAAAGGTATCTTTTCTACGTTTTCCACTTATAACTCTAAAACGGTACTTCGTACAGAAAATTTATGTGAAATCAAAATAAAAGTGGAGTAGATTTCCTATAAAATAGTACCTAAACGTTTGTTCCTATCAGTTATAGTTTCCGAGATATCCACCGGCAAAGATGGATAATTTTTGAAGAAAAAAAAGTTGTTTCGCCTCACGTTTATCGCCAAATTTACCATTCTAGCTCTTCGCTGTTTCGTTTTACAGATACATCGTTTCAGATAAAGTTGTACAGCATTAAATGTTCTTCATATATATATATATATATGCCCATTTATCTTCAACTGGTTGAAAGTTACACTGTAGGGGATGGTGGCTTCCTCTTTCATATAGTTAAGTGGAATGTTGGTACCTCATTCTCTTGTATCTGCGAGCAGTACGCATCATACCTTATCAATCATTACGGTGCCAACTCTGCTGTAGTTTTTGATGGGGTATGAAGACGTTAAATCCACTAAACGCGCCGAACAGAAGCGGAGAGGAACATCTAAAACATCAGTGGATGTTAACTTTTCTGAAAATATGCTGGTCACTGCCCAGCAGAGCTTTCTAACCAATGAAAAGAACAATAACAAGCTGATTGAGTTGTCAGTCGAGACGTTGACTGCAAGAGGGATAGAGGTGAGTACTGCTACAGGAGATATTGATGGTAGTATCGTAAGACGTGGCTTAAACAAGGTTACTTCTCATTCGTCTGTGGTCGTTATTGGAGAAGATGTTGACCTGATCGTCCTACTAACAGCTCTCACACCACCAGGCAGAAAAGTATATTTCATGAAACCTGGAAGAGGAAACATTGAGGACAAGGTATACTCAACCAGACAATTGTATGCGCTACCCTTTAGTGGATCTATCCTGTTCATCCACAGTTTCACAGGATGTGACACACAACATGTGCGATATTCAACAAAAACAAATTGTCCATCCTGAAGTGTTTCCTAAAAATGCCAAACGAGACTAAAGCCATGGCTGACATCTTCTACGACCCCACATCAACACCTGATGCAGTAGCACAAGCTCAAGAGGAGATGTTTCTCACCATGTACCAGGCCCCACCGAGTGAACGTGATTTGAACAATCACCGATGCAACTCCTTCGTGAAATCCTCCACCAAGGTGAAAGCCAATCTTGCTTCACTGCCACCGATCCAATGTGCAGCCAAGCAACACTCTCTCAGAGTGTATTTACTAACACAGCGATGGCTTGACGACGACTCTCTCAATCCAGCACATTGGGGTTGGGTACGAGACGACGGCGGAGTCCTCAACCCAGTCGAAACAACGTATCCAACAGCCCCTGACAGCGTCCTGATTTAAATTTTATGCCGCTGTGCTACTGGCTGTGGTGGCAGATGTGGATGCCGAAAGGCAGGTATCCACGGCTCATCTATTTGTGGATGCGATTGAGCCTGTATGAACAGCGCACATATACGAAAGGAAGGAGTGGAAGAAGATGAAGATTTTATGGATTTTGAAGATATTACTGAACTTTGAAGATATTTTGAAAATAGATTACTTACTTAATATTTTATACCTTTTTTTTTTTTGTAAATAAAACGATTATGTTTTAAATTGCGTTTCGTTACTTTATTCCTACCTGGTATATTAGCGATATTTTGAAGAAAGGGCATTTTTCCTATATTGACGAGACGTATTTATGGACGATTATGTTGGTACCTACATGTATTTACAGTGGACATAGCTTATTCAGGACACATCAGGTGGTACCCTTCATTTCCAAACTATCCACTTTATATACCCGCTGAACCGAACAAAAAACATTGTATATACGTCTGTTCGGAACTAATTAATATGTCCCCGTTAACCAATTTGTCTCTTTAAACCGATGTCCCCAATTACCGGTTTCCACTGTGCATACTAAGTACATACTTCATACATAGATATTATATACCTATACATTTACTTATAAGTACTTAGGTTAATCATATTATAAAGTCATTAAAAATTATTTTTATTGGAAAAGATTAAAATTAATAAATACACTATATAAGGTAATAGAGAGAAATAAACCATATACAATACAAGGCTATATAGAGAGTTATAGCCCTCAAAGATGAAAAATAGGAATGAGCAGCTTTCTAGCAGAATCTAAATTTACCTTATAAATTCATATCACTCTAACTTTCGACCAGTTGAAGATAAATGTGTGTATGTGTATATATACATATATTTGAAGCAAATTCAATGCTCTACAACTTTCTCTCCGACGATGTTTTTGTAAAACGGGAGAGTGAAGAGCTAGAAGAGTAAATCTGACGAAAAACGTGAGGCAAATCAACTTTTTTCAAAAATTATCCATTTTGGCCGGCGGATATCTCGGAAACCATAACAGATAGGGAAAAACGTATATGTGCAATTTTGTAGGTAATTTAATCCTCTTTCATTTTGCTAAGAATATATTATCTGTACGACGCACCCTTTTCGAGTTATAAGTGAAAAACTGAAATATATATGTGTGTGTGTATTGAGGGACTTAAACACCCCCCCCCCCCCCGCCCCCCAAATCACGCGGACCCGAAAATCGATGTGACTTTATGTTACTTTGTTCAGGGGACCTACCCCTACACATGCCTGAAGCTTTTAGAACTACATGTTTTAGTTCGTCCATTTAGACTTTTTTGGTCTAGTTTGCCTGGACAGGTATGAGCCCTTAAAAAACGACATTTTAAACCGTATTTGTGCAAAATATTGGTAACGAAGTAAAATACGACAACTCTCGGAACATTATTGTATGTTATCGGGACCTTCAACGTAAGAGCCGATAGTTTGCACAAATACGGATTCAAATTTTTTTACTTTTTCATGAAGAATCACCTCCCGAAGTTTTTCGGTCTAATTGAGAATCATCTGGTATAATTCTACATAGTTGTGGAACAAATTATTTAACTTCCACATTCAGGCAGATCTCCAGTGGCCTAAGATACGATTTGATTAGTAACCAGTTGAATCGCCATGTTCGGCGATACATTGCTGAATCAGACGTGGCATCGATTCAATGAGTATCCGAATGATATATTGGGGTATAGTGGACCATGTGTTGTTTAGCCTAGTCCACACTTCATCTTCACAATATGCGGGTAAGAGAATATTCAACCGACATTAATAGTGACTCAAATATACTCAGCTGGCGAGATATCGAGATATAAGGCCAGCCAAAGGAAGAAACTCCACACTTTGCAAAGCATTGAGGCTGATCAGAGCTGTAAATGATTGGGCGCTTTCCTGTTGAAAACCTATGTTTGGGATGCCCTGGAGATGTGTGATTCCACGGGCGACAGAACCTCTTTAACATAGAGGCGTTTCATTAATGTACCCGTATTGTGTACTAGAGGTAAACGGCAGGTAGGGACACCTACATTTTTTCAAGCGTTTATTTCAAAAGTGTTTAAATAACAGCTTTTTTTACTCTACTTTTCCTTGTACGCGCTGTCCAGTGCCCTGCTTAAGATTTAATTGTATGCACTTTATGTATTCTTCCATCATAAGCAAAATTAACATTGCCCCGAACACGATCACTTTAGCCATGCATCGACTAAGTCAAACTGGGAAATTGTTACAAAAGCAAATATTTTACAAATTTGCTCATACTTACACTTATATTCATTAAAAAAAAAAAAAAAAAAAGCAAAAATTAAAATAAATAATTTCAGTAATCTCAGATGTTTACCAAATGCTGCTACTCTAAACATTAAAAAATGGATCTACTTACTCTCGATCGTATTCAACTTTACTGGGTAAATGCTGGTCAGTGTTATATATGCTGGCAGGGGCAGTAAAATGTTCAAAGGTCGATTTCAAAATTGTTGGGTTAAAGCCATCCGTCGCTTTCGTCAGTCGCCCGTCCATCAGTCACCCATCTGTTAGTGTTTTCGTCCGTCAATTTCAGTGTTACCACTCAACAACACTAACTTTCTCGCGCACGGACAAATCTTTTTACTGAATGTAATAAATACATTCTCCTTCCCTAACGTAATTTATCAGCATTTCCTTCGAAAATCTTAAAGTCATCTTTAGTTCAATTCAAAGGTGAAACGTAAAAACGTAAACAACTTCACTGCCTTGTGTATTTAAAAAGAAAAATATTCAGACAAAAAAACAAGTGAGTGTTTTCTGACAGCCGTGTTCAAGGAACGTTATTACAAGGCGGTGGCCCATCCGTCCATCCGGGTTGACGGATAGAAATAAAAAGTAGACCTGTGATTGGTTGAAGATCACGTGACCGACGAACGGAAGGGCGACCGACGGATGAAACGGATGGTTGTGAGTCCAGCTTAACCGTGAACAGCCTATACGCTATGATTCTTAATATGCTCGTTGACGGGTGTCCAGGTGTTCCCCGTGGTCCGGCGACAGCTCCAGCAGGCGCTGCGCTCCAGGCCGCAGTCGCTGGAGAAGCTGGAGGATATGCTGCACAACGTGCCCTACCACTCGGTGTCCGCCATGTGGGAGCAGGAGAGAGCCGACAGGGAGCAGTGGCTCATGGACAACTCCCCCGCCGTGCAGGAGCTCAAAGAGACGAGGAGGCCAGACCTGCTTGAGCTCGTCAAGGAGCAGCGCATCGAGCTGCTCAAGGACGGCATGGATTTCCCACTCTACAACGCCAGAGGGCAGGTCAGTGCATGGGGTAGGCGAGTTTTCTCAAGGATGTGCTTTAGCCGCTCTATATCAGGTCAGTGCACATGGAGTCAGCTATAAGTGTCTCACAGATATGAACTTGCCAATCTACAATAGGTCATTCCATAGTGCAACGTTTTGCCTTCTGCCTCTTTTATAACATTATAGATGCAACTCCGTATCTGCCTGATAGTATATACTAGGGACCCAGCCCGTGATTTTTTTTTTTTTGTATTGTAACGTGTCTAGAATAGTTACCATGTTACAAATTTTGGTTATCATTCAGAGACTGAAATGATGTGAGATTAACTCAACATTAAAGGGACTGCTGCCCCATTTGATATTTCTATATCCATTTGGCCACTGTGGCCCCTCTTGATATAGTTCTATCCACTAAGCCACTGCTGCCCTACTTGAAATCGCTCTATCTACTGAGCCACTATAGCCCCGCTTGGGATCGCTCTATTCACTGAGCCACTAAGGCTCCACTTGGAAATTAACTCATCATTGAAGTGAGACATTTAGAGTAAACAAAAATGATATTCCATTACCTTCATATCTCTATGCAGTAATCTCTATGCATTAATACAAAATATTCATAGGAAAGAAGTTAAAAAAAAAGAGTTTTTGGGGTAAAAAGTAATGATTGCGTAATCTGATCTCGCTGAAATTCGAACTTGGCGTGTATTTGACCCTGAGGATTCGCTCTGCAAAATTTGAAGAACTTTTGTTGAGTTTCAAGGGACTTAGAAGTATTAAAGAGGGACAGGCAGACAGAGATCGTCCTATTATAATATAATGGGATATTACGAGCTCGTTGCTAGCTCGCCGTTACTCTAAGTCACCTTATTAAGATAGGGGAAGGTGTACTCAATATAAGTCAGGCTTCTACTTAAATTACCTTTATATAAGATTTATTCATTTACACCTGAATACACTCTTCTTGCAATACACTGGTAAGCACAAGCGGGGGAACTATCTCTCTTAAGTATACTTCTGTAATAATTTTAGCCGTTTGCTCTACTTCTCAATTAAAGTCTAATTCTCGGGACCTTTTCGTCATATTCGTCAAGATGCCGAGGGCTGCGTCCAATCTAGTATCGACAGCGGCGATCTCGGCACACACCTCTTTCGTGTGTGGCCCTTCTTGTGGCATACCCCTCCGGCATCTCGTGACGACGGCGATGGCGTCCTACACGCGACTGGCGCCGTGCCAAGCTTAGCGCTCTCCTGAATCAGCGCGTTCTACCTGTGTCGGCCGGCTACTCTTTCGCAATATCGAACTCTGCCGACTGTGTTAGAGGAGTGCCTCTATTGCTCCACAAAAATGGGTAAGCAACTATGTGATTCGGAAGGGCATACTTTGACTCTCTACAACACCAAAGATCAGGTGAAGTGAGGTTTAATTTGGTTAGGTCTTCAGCATTTTACGTGGACAGTGGCAGCGGTATGTATGCCCTTCAATCCCTACAGGTGCATGCAATACTACACAGTAAAATTAAGGACCCTTATTTTCCATGCAAAAACTACAGTATAAATTGTGTTAATCCCCATGGAAGCAATGAATATAGGGCCTTTGTGATGTATTGCCTATACGTGATGAATTAAACTCGCTAATGTCTATTCTATTTTTCTAAACTCTGCAAACATTTATGTTTCCGCACAAAAATTATATTTTAACAATTCACATGGAAACAATTGCAAATAAACACACTTTCTATTTCTGCACAATAATTTGATTCAACACTTCACAAAGAAAGATGTGTATTAGCACTTGTATAAGTAATGTAAAAGTAATGAGACTTGTAAAAGTAATGAGAGGCTTCGCGTGAACAGGCTAGAGCCGCTCTACAATGCCCGATGTCAGATCAATGTGCGGGGAGATAGAGGCTTCTCAAAGACGTGTTCTGCATGTTCTAGGATGCCTGAGGGCAGGTAATTTCACTGGGAGAGACATGCGCCTGCTATTCTACAATAGGCCAGTGCATGGGTAAACAGCGGTAGGATTCTCAGAGGCCTGCGTTGATTTGACTCTCAACAACACCAGGGGCCAGGTAAGTGTATGGGCAGAGAGAGGATTCTCAATGACATGCTCTAGCCGCTTTACAACGCCAGAGGGCAAGAGACAGGCGCTTCACAAGGACATGCGCCTGTCGCTCTACAACAGGCCAGTGTACGGACAGGCAGCGATACACTTCTTAAGGACATTGCTCCTAGCTACTCTAAAACACCAGTTGGCAGGTCAGTGTGCGGCCAGCTTGGACCCCACTGTTACAGATCTGACCTGCACAGTACAGCCGCCGCCCAAGCGTCTCGGCTCCCTCTCAGCGCAGTTGTGTGTTGTATTTGTTGTGCAGAGGGAGAAGAAGAAACTCAGGCACGTGTACCTGACCAACAACCAGAAGACGCTCATCTACAGGGACTACGACGAGAGCAGCTCGAGCCAGGGCAAGTTGCAGAAGGTGCAGTTGAGCAGCGTGACGTACCTAGTGACGGGCAAGCGCTGCCCTCACGTCAAGGACATCAGGTACAGACTACACCACCCGTCACAAAAGTTTCACGTTAGTAAAGACTGTTCACGATAAAGTGAGCACTACTGAAATCAGCCTTAGAAAAAAAAAGTCTTTGACCCTCCCTGCATATATTTGAACGGAGGGCCGTCCAATTTCCATTCGTCCAACTTCCATCCTCCTGCTGGTTTTTAATATAAACATTGCAATGTTACCAATAAACACAGTGTATATATTTCACCACCAACGAGATTTAATGCCTGAGGCGGCAATAAGATATATTTATTAGCGGTTAATGCCTGCTGGGAGGGCCTTAAAAAGTGCCCACTTTGTCGTGAACAGCCTATAATGATGGATGGAAAGTAGTTCCACATATTAAAGTCAAATGAAACGTGTTAGGTAACCATATGTGACGTCTTAAATTATTTCTTTCGCTTTCAGTTTTTTTTTTAATGCACGTGAGTGTGAAAACGACCAATTTTGTGTAATAGTTAATTTTCTAATAATTCCAGTTTCGCTGGACCGACGCGTAAATAAAGTGATGAGGCCCATGAAAATGTTAATTTTACATTTGGCGGAAGGATACATATAGATACAGTCCACCCATGGTTACTTCCAACTTTTCTGTAGCCATGCTAAAGTTCTACTTCCCGAATATTCCTCCGCCTCACGCAACAGTGCTTCACCAGCTCTACAGTGGGCCTCGCTCTTAGATTGCAGTGGGTATCTATTCAAACAGTTTTAAATTTAAACACTACTATATAATTCGACAATTTGGTTGTAGGCTGTTCACGGTAAAGTGACCACTTTCGAAAGCCCTGATTAAGATCTGCTTGTATGCACGTTGCGAATTCCTCCGCCTTATTTAAAATTAACATTATCATGGGACTCATCACTTTATGCATGCGTCGGTCAGGTGAAACTGTGTAATTATAAGAAAAGGAAATATGTTTCAAATCTGGTCATGTTTATACTTCGATGCATTAAAAAACACAGAAAGAGAAATAAATAATTTGAGTTATCACAAAATGTTACCTAGCACTTTTTATTCAACGTTAAGTTATGGAACTACTTTCCCACGATCGTTACCAATGTACTGGGCTCATGTTACTCATTGCGCCCGTTTAAATATTTGCAGGTAGGGTCAGTGACCTTTTTTATAAGGTCGATTTCAAAAGTGCTCACTTTATCGTGAACATTCTTTATGTAGGTTTGTACGTATGCACTTATACTGTCAACACAGCACAACTTCTTAGCTGCTGTTGAAAATCGCCAGCCATCTGGAAACAACTTTAGAAAAATACACTAAATGGACAACGCATCGCATTCGTGCGCACTCAGTGTAATAATATTTTGCTTAAGAACAATTTCTTACACTGCATTACCAACAAACATATTTTCTTACTATTTTTATTCATATTAATTGCGAATGAAGTATTTTAAATTTATAGGTAATATATAATTAGAATTTCCATTTTACAAAAAAGATCTGCGGTTTTATGTCAACATAAGTATAAAACGGTTGTGATACATGGCATATTTACGAAACAACCGAACGCTCCATGCATTCGAAATTCGAATCAGTGGGTACCACTGATTGTTTTAGTGAAAAGATTTTCACTGACGGAATTAGTGAAGTGAAACGCTTTCACCGATTTGATAAATAACGGCCGACTACAGTTACGAATTAAATAATATTTTCATTGAATTTAGCCAGATAATTACGTGAAATATACATATTTACTATAATTTACTATTTATATTGCGCAATTTACCGTAATTAAAAAAAATATATAAATTAGTTATCTGGTGCTGATTGTCAGTTGCTCAGTTTTCACTGACTTGGCTCAGTTCTCGCTGTTTCAAGTTTAGAGTTTAAAACAGTGGAATAAAAACGATGTGTTACAAAATTCGTAAGTCTGTGTTTAATTATCCGTATGGTACTCTCATAAAAACTTATTTCAAGATGAAACGAAGTAAAATCTAAGTAAGATACACATATCCTACAAGCGTTTCTGTTGGCGGCATTTGAAATGCCAGTGTGCTAGGTATTATAAATCAGTTTCTTTGAGGTGGTGGATGGAGAGTTAAGTACGCAAACACTATCAACGTGAAATTTTGAAATATCTTTCCGTTAAGGGGGTCGCCTGGTTGAAGGGATTTTGCACGTGTGAGGCCTTAAAAGCGTGGGAGCGCTAAGGAGCGACCGAGACATGCGCTTTAACTCTCTCATCGCCCCTACGAGCAGTGCACTGAACTGGCATGTAGTCTTGGCGTTGGTAACGCGCCTCTATGAGACTTTCAGAGGAGACCCTACGGTTTTATGACGAAATAATAAAAATAATGTTTTGATGCGCGTCCCTAGTCCATTTCTAACGTTTTGTACCAGAGTGTTCATACCTAGAAATGACCGAGGAAACACCTGTTTGAGCCATCTTCACTATCACAAAACATGTTTTAGAGAGAAATGGAGGAACTTACAAACGTACACAGTCGTGTAACGTTTCCAAAATGCTATTCGTAAGCAGATCTCACTCAAGCACGTATGACGTGTTTTTTAATAAAATGCTTTCTGCTGGGGCTCCGCACACCGTTCGCGGCCTACCCAGGTGGCCACCTTAATAAAATTACTTGTTTCCATCAAGAGAGAGAGAGAGAGAGAGAGAGAGAGAGAGAGAGAGAGAGAAATAGAGAGCGAGAAGGAAGAGAGATTTGAAATCGTGGCTCACGAGTATAACATCTGTACGAGTCATGGGGCAACTTGAAACTCCTGACGGGTAGCGTTTTATAGGATTTTTGCACGGAGTGAATAGGAATTCCGTGAACCTCGCGCCAAAGTGTGAATCTTCCGGGAAGGCTAATGTTAGGATGTTCGTAAACATTGACACTTCAGCCTGCATGTTGGGAGACATTGACACTTCAGCCTGTATGTTGGGAGACATTGACACTTCAGCCTGTATGTTGGGAGACATTTACACTTCAGTCTGTATGTTGGGAGACATTGACACTTCAGCCTGTATGTTGGGAGACATTGACACTTCAGCCTGTATGTCGGGAGGCATTGAGAGGGGTCGGGACTTATCACCATGCGTCATTACGTAAAGACAACTCGTTGGCTGGCACAATCTGAAATATTTTTTGTACTTTTACAAGAAAAATCCTTGGAAACCCAGTTACCAAGAAAATCCGTTTGTAAAACTACAAACCGTTTTCTTCTAATATCTGCAAAACCTGTATTTGTAATATTACAATTGATAGCCTTGTATTTCAAATTGCATTATTGAGAAGTATAAGTACATAATTTTTTTTTCTCTAGAAAACACATGTGCTGAATTAATAACAAAGAATAACTAACAAAAAATGTATAAATATAAGTTGCGAAAAAAAAACACTCAGATAGCACAGGGACTAGAACCCACACCCCTTAACCACAATATCGACACACTTGACACTTATTTGGCTAGTAAATAAAGTTGAAAGATCGAACAAAATATCAAGGAAGTTATTTGATTATGATGAATACGTTTATTCCATTTGAAGTGTTTTGTTGTTGAGTTGAGTGATTGGGGGGGGGGGGGGGGCTTAGCAACGAGGTCGTGAGAGTCAATTTAAGAGTTCTGTGTAGCTAGGGAACATTAACATTTAGTGAGTAATGAGGTCGCGTTTTACTGCAATTGTCGTTTTACTATGATTATTTGAGTGGTTTTAAAAGTTTTGCCTTTCTCCAAACTTGCAACACTTTTTTTTTTTGCACGCGAAAACAGCTATTTACTGTTTTACGTTGTTGAGTGTCCGCCATTTTGCTGAGGCTCGTGGATACGGATCAGTATAGTACAAACATTTCTCGAGGTCTATTACAAACACGGCCCTTGCAGTTTTATAACATAAACCTTTTGAGCTGTTACAAGTATATTAGTAAACTTACAAACAATTTCTCAGCAAAAATTACAAATTTTTTACAGTGCAGATTTCTATAGGCTTTTCACGGTAAACAGAGCACTTTTGAAAGCCCTGCTTAAGATCTACTTATGCACGCTGTGTATTCTTCCACCATATGTAATATTAGCATCGTCGTGGGCCTCATCACCTTACCAATGCGTCATTTCCAAGTGAAACTGCGGAATTATTTCAAGACTGAACAATTTACAATTTTTCTCATTGTTAACACTTAGGCCTATAATCGTAAAAAAAAAAAAAAAAAAAAAAAAAACAGAAAGCTAAGTAAACCATTTCAGTATTCATGAACATTTACTTAACGTTTTTAATTTAACACTAATACAATAAACTGCTTTCCCTCCATCGTTACCAACTTTACTGGGCAGATGTCAGGAGGTGTGCCTATTGAAATACGTGCAGGTAGGGGGGAGTGACAGTTCTCAAAGGTTGGTTTGTTTCAAAAGTGCTCTTATTACCTATACGTGAACAGCCTATAATAAATAACACTTTCATAATGTGACAACTAGAGTGCTGGTAACTAGGCCTCGCACGAATCGCGACGTTTCTTCTATTCGGCGCGAATACAACATCATACGGGAGTCGGAATTACGATAGCTACCTCAAAGAAGAGTTCGTTGAAGTCAATCAAATATTTTTTCAAATGTATAGAGCCGATTAGACCAAATATTTGGTTTCCAGGCAGGTATTTTTACTCTGCAAAGAAGTTCTGTCGACTGGAATGTGTGTTTCGGTATGTAAATAAAATTAATTTTGTTGACCTTCATGTTTTGCTTAGCCAACATAATGTATTTTTAGTGTGCGATTAAATACACATTTGGTCATCTGCGGCAAGTACGTTGTTTGCATAATAGATCACAGGCGCTAATTGTGGCAAATTATTTCTCGTGGCTGATGAGTAGGGTTAAAACCAAATATATTTTCGTCTTTATGGCAGGGGATAAAAATGTTTATCCTAGTTACCAGTTTTAGAAATTACAATTTTTTAAAACTTTGACTCTAGTAACCAGTATCATGAAAATCATTCCTATCAACCTGAAATTTCGGCAGTCTTTCTCATTGTAGGTTTCATGTGCCGTTTAGTGTTCTTTTTTATATTAGACCTGTCAAAATATCAGGGGGGGGGCCGAACACCCTCTTGACAATTAATAAGGGGGCGTGGATGGGGCGGCTGGGGGGGGGGGGGTTCAAAACACTAGTGCCTAATGGCTTTAAAAAAATCATCACACTGAGGTAAGGATCTAGTTTCAGACACCAAATAATTTTCCTCAAAAATTATTTATTAAACTGGGCAATATTTTGCTCCCTGAGTTAATCTGGTATTGCTCCAAATATCTGCATTCGGTCTCTTGAACAAAGAAAAAAAAAACTTTTTAAATAATTTTTTGAACCCCGCACTTATCTGGCCGTTCGGACATGATCTACACGTATTTAGTACAGTCATTTGGATTAACTTTGCATCAGTTTCGCCGACTTTGAACCACCTATGTAATATGATTCGAAATGAAGGCCCAAACATTCTGTGCACTTCACTGTGTTATTTATTACTAAAAACGTTAACTAAGAATTAAAACATGCGGAGGCTGTAGAAAATTAATTTTAATCGACAATGTATGGTACAAAGTTTCTATGGATTGGATCGAAGTTTCCCCCAAATGACTGTACACACAACTATCTTGCAAGTACGTTCAGATGATTGGTTTGGTTTCCGCATACGTCATAAATATCAATTAAAATGAAATTAATATTTTATTTGAAGTGAATAGGCATTTCGTTAGCTGGAACAGTCTTGTAGGTCTATTATTAGAGGATCCGTTGCGGGCGGGAACAAAACTAGCTCTGCCAATACTGGCATGTATACGGTTCATCGAGCCACATCATCGCGTACGTACGTTAAATGCTGTTCGCGATAAACTGAGCACTTTCGAAATCAACCCTAGAAAAAAAAATTACTGCTCGTGCCTGCGTACATTTTAACGGGCGCAATGAGTAACAAGCGCCCAGTAAGTTGGTAACGATGGCGGGAAAGAAGTTAACATCAAACAAAAAGTGTCAGGTGACCATTTGTGATAACTTCAATCATTTCTTCCACTTTCCGTTTACTTAATGCGTCGAAGTGTAAAATGAGCATATTTGTAAAATATATTCTTCTCTAGTAATTTCACAGCTACACTTGGCCGGCGTGTGAATAAAGAGATGGGGCCCATGGCAATGTTAATTTTACTTAAGATGGAAGAATACAAGTAGATCTTAAACAGGGATTTCAAAAGTGCTTAGTTCACCGTGAACAACCTTAGTAATGTTTACGACTTTTAGGACAGTGCAATAGGTTGCAGGAAAGTAAGTGCTGTAAGAAAAAGAAGAAGAATTATTGGGTGGGAATAAGCTGGATGAGCGTGGGCGAAGGAAAAGGGCGTAAATAAAGAAAAAAAAAGTATTAATTGTATCGATCATTAGAGTCATTGTCTAGGACTATGTTTAAAAAAATTATCATCTTCTTAGTATTCAGGAGCAATTCAGACATTAACTTTCAATTGTCAACTCTAGGAAAAATCGAATATTTAAAACTATCAAGAAAGCTGAATATTTAATTTTTTGAAGAACATTACACCGAACATCTACACACGCCATTCCAAATCAATAACTAAAACTAGATACTAAATTAATACATAAACATATAAAAACCATAGTAACTATACAATTCCATCCAATAACCAACTAAAATGCACGGCTTTTGAATCTCTGTAAAACTCTCGGTATCCTCTGAATGACATATGCTTGGGTCATACATATATCAACCTTTTGCATTCACTACATAAATGTAACAAGTAAGGTGTCTTACTATAGCCTTTTTCATACGATACATATTCCATTAACTGATATCATCTCTTCCAGGATGTGATGAAACATATATGGTATTCACTTTTAAAAATTCTGGTTTGTAGCTAGTCCTTTAACCAGCACATGCAGAAGAGATAATTCCCCTCTTATTGGTTCACTGCAAGAAGTTCTATTCGTACATAACAACGGTTTTTGCTTGTTTCAAAGAATATTTCCAACATTACCAGTATAGTAAGTATTTGCTCTTAGCACATTCGTGGATGAAAGACAATAATCTTAACACACTTGATTAAAAATAAACAGTAGCGCTTTAGTTCATTACTCTGCTAAGTGAAATTAAAACGTTACTGTTTTACGTAAGAAACTAAAAAGATTAAATAATAAATGGTTCCAGATTCACTTATATTTAGATATACAAATAAATTAAAATATTGGTAGGGGTCTGTAGAGAAATCATTTATATTTCTGTCAATTTGTACCTTTACAACAGTAACAGTGTTTCTGTACAAACATTCCCAATGAAACTAGTTCGACTTGAAAAAAACTTATCTATACACATGTTATGCATTAAAATGTATTTAAAACAATCCTGTTCCGTTAGCAGTCAGTTTAACGAAGATTGGAGAGGCGTAGCGATCTGGCACAGTGTTATTGTTTCCAACATCGGTGCTGCTTTCAGATATTTTTTTATAATAACCGAAACTTGTGACGTACGTAGACTTACAAAAAAACTTTAACTGCACGAACCAAATATTACACGTTTTGGGCAACCAAGGGAGAGCCACAACATCATTCGGGTTTCCAGCAAACAAAATATTTAATAGACTCTATGAAAACAGTTAATTATGTTTGCGTAGGATAACCTCGTTTTATTTAACAAAATATTTCTCTCGGTGCAATGTGATTCGATTCGACCAGAGTGTATTAGCGGTTTCTTCGCACTTTTCGAATTAAACCTTTGAAAAATCACCCCATGTATGACGTCATTGGTTGTATCCTAAGTATGTCATGTACGAAAATACGTTTCATTCTTGTGTTGACGTAAAAATTTCTTATGTTTGATTAAAAATTGAACTTTAGCTTATAATTTGTCTGCAAATTATAATATTTTATATTTATAATTACTATAGGTTGTTCACGGAAAAATGAGCACTTTTGAAAACCCTGCTTAAGATCTACTTGTATGCACGCCTCATGTAAAATTTGCATTGCATTGGGCCGCATCACTTTATTCATGTCTCGGTTAAGTGAAACTGATAGATTATTAAAAACTAAATATTTTAAAATCTGTTCATTTTTACACTTGATGCATTTAAAAAAATCAGAAAGCGAAAGAAATCATCCAAGTTATCACTTTTATTCTATGTTAAGACACGGAACTACTTTCCCTCCATCGTTACCAACTTTACTGGGCGCATGTCACTCAGTGCGCCAGTTAAAATATATGCGTGTAGGGTCAGTGACTTTTTTCTAAGGTTGATTTCAAAAGTGCTCACTTTATCGTGAAAGCCTTTACAGGCTGTTCACGGTAAAGTGAGCACGTTTGAGGCCCTAGTTGCTTTTTCCTATCAGACATTTTATATCCTTCGACCTCTTTTTAAAATAAATTATGCCATGTACGTAATAATCAGAGTGCATATATTTCACCAGACTAGAACGTTAACATCTGACGCCACAATATATTTATTGATTATTATTCCAAATGAGAGGACTTACAAAAGTGCTCACTTCACCGGGAATAGCCTGTGTCAATACGAACCGGGGGGGGGGGGGGGGGGGTGATGGGGTGTGTTGGTAAAATCCAGTAAGAAATAGCTCTTATGTAAAATGTTGCCACGCTGAGTGGGGACGAATGGGGCTCGCTTTCCATTTGGGGTAGTTTTCTAGATTTGGTTAAGCTTTGTTTGCACGAGGCGAAGGAATAAACTGGAAGTAGAACTTTTCGGGCAGGGCTGCAGAAAAAGTAGGAAGTAACCGCGAATGGATTTTGTGGGGGGGGGGGGGGGGGAAAGCTGCGAGTGTTTGTATCCTGGTTGTCGCAGGCAACGCAAGATGGACACTGACCTCCTGGAGCTGTCGTTCTCCTTACTGCTGGAGGAGGAGCCATCCTCCCTGGACCTGGTGGCGCCCAACAAGACGATCTTCGACTGCTGGGTCGACGGACTCAACGCCCTCCTAGGTAAAGGTTTGCTACATTTCGGTAGACTCCTATATAATGAGACGATCTCTGTCCGTCTTTAATACCTCTAAGTCCCTTGAAACTCAACACAAGTTCTTCAAATTTTGCAGAACGAATTCTCAAGGTCTAATACAGGTCACGTTCGTATTTTAGGTAGTGATCTACCTAAAATTTACGCAATGATGACGTTTGGCCTTAAAAACTAATTTTTTAGTTACTTTTTCCTATGAAAGTTTTGTATTAATGCATAAAAATTATTGCATAGAAATATGAAGGTGATGTTTACTTTAAATGTATGGCTTATAATTTTATATCTCAATGCAATTTTTTTTCGGCCTTTGTATGTCTAAAGGCGGGGGGGGGGGTTGTGGGAGGTTGGGGGGGCTGGTTGTGGGGGAGGGTGGTGTGGGGAGGTGGGTGGAATGGTGGGGAATAGTGGGTTTGGGGGTGGTGGGTGGTCGGTTGGGCGAGTAAGGCACGAGAAGGGGGGCGTGGGGGTGTATGTATGCAATTTTTTTCCACTCTTTGTATGATAACCAAATTTTTTAACATGGTAACGGTTATAGCCACGGGACAATGCAACAAAAACAAGTCACGGGCTGGGTCCCCTAGTTACAAATGAAGCAATTAGGCAAAGACTGTACACGATAAAGTGATCACTTTAGAAATTAACCTCAGGAAAAAGTCACTGCCCCTGCATGCATATATTTGAATTGGCGCAATGAGTGACATGCGCCCAGTAAAGTTGGTAACGATGGATGGAAAGTAGTTCCATATATTAACGTAGAATATAAAGTGTTAAGTAACCATTTGTGATAACTTAAAATATTTCTTCCGCTCTCTGTTTTTTTTTTTTTTTTTATGCATCTAACTGTTAAAATTAACAGAGGTGTAAAACATTTACTTTTCTGATAATTCTACAGTTTCATTTGACCGAGTGCATGAATAAAGTGATGAGGCCAATGGCAATGTTACTTTTACATAAGGCGGAAGAATACACAACGTGAATACAAGTAGAGCTTAAACAGGGCTTTCAAACGTTCTCATTTTACCGTGAACAGACTTTAAGAACTTCTACAGGTTCACGTTAAACTCCCTGTTAGACTTTAACGAGAAATTTCAGAGCGATCCATCCGTTAGAGTCTTTTACAGGTTCCTGTTAATATTAATGTTCACTTTGAAGTCCTATTCAACCAATTACAACTCGAAGTTATCGTCAGTGAGTTTTACGAATTGCTCTGAGTGAGATTTAGAGCGTAGATAATGTTTATAAGGATTAGACCAACTTAAAGTTTGCAATAACTGAATGAACAAACTTTTTTTCGATGCATGTCATAGAGAATATGATCTACAAGCCAATAAGAATGCGTGTTATATACAGTTAAGCTAACAGCTACAACGAAATGGAATACGCCCTTAAGTAATTTTACGAAAAGTGTGAAAAATGACTGTAAAGTGGCAGTCCACGTTGAATCTATCGTTATCTTAATGTTGGGATTTGGTTACGAGCAGTTTAACGCGAACCCGTAAAAATGGCCCTTAGACTAAAAGTTAAGGCAGACACTAACTCGCAAATTGCCAGTAAAGCTGTCGACATGTTGCCTCGTTGAGAATTTAGAATAGGGAAATGCTGTTATTGAAATTAGGATTTTCAGAGTTCCTCTTAACCTGGGACTTTTTTAAGCAGAAAAATACGCGCTTCTTTGCTGTCGAAGCCTTTTGTAACATGTTTCCTGGTAAGATAAGAAATCTTAAAAATTAAATAAAATATTACTGAAAAACAAATTATCATATTAGCCTGAATACAGGGCTTGATAGTATCATTTATCACGCTTAGATTTTTGTTTCAAGATTATATCTTAAAAATTCGCTTCAAAATCCGAATTGCAATAACATATATTTCCCTATAGGTACCAAATTCTCAACCAGGCAGCAGCTTTAAAAACGAGGTCTTGAGAGCCGATGAGGGTGAAGCGAGGTTAGTGTGGAGCAGCAACGGATATTAAGGGAAACGGGAGAGATGATCCCCGAGAAGAAACTCACCAATCAGCTGCATCGTCCGTCACGTTTACCACATACGTTAAGTCCGGGGGCGACCCCGCCGGGAATCGAACCTGGTTCGCCGTAGGGGGGGAGGCGAGTGGTCTGACCGCTACGCCACCGCGGCCCCGATATGCGTTTGGGATAAGGCGAGCATCGCAGAACAATGCAGACTACGAGGAGTTGTCTATTTACGGGAAGTTAAAAAAAAATATTCCTCGTTTCTCAACACGCTCACAAGAATATGTGGTATCCACTCAGAGCATAGAGTATTGTTACAATTTCTGTCTCTAGAAATTAAGTGGGCTATAACAAGTTCGTTAGGGGATGGAGGTCTTAATCAAATACAACAATTAATTATAATTTCCTTATTTTATTTACATAACTACAGCAAAATTCTCTGAACTCAAAAATCGCACAATCGCTTACTGTTTACAACTAATTACTCCAGTTTAATACAATTTATAATTACCACAAGGAAATAAATTAAATTAAATAACTAAATATCAGTCCCACTAGACAGTGTATTAACCTTTTCTATTATTTCAAAATTTATGCGTCCATATTTGACAGTTCGAATATTTACAATAAAATCCGTATTACACTTCCATTCAGTCCCACCTCAGTTCAGTCCATGTCCTCCAAGCGCCCTCGCGCACAGTAGGCTTCACTCGTCGGTTTCACACCCTCTCGTCCATTCAAGCCACGAACACCTCACTCGCCATCGTCCCGCAACCTCCAGTCGTCCACACATCACTTAGCTCGCGCACGCTCGGCCAGGCGGCCTCCGTCGAAGACTGCCGGCCTCTCTCTCATCATTGCCGAAGCTCAGAGCGGGGGGTGTGCTCGGGCCCTTGTGAGGGCCCTTATACCACCCATTCGGTTGCAGCAGTTGTATCTCTCTGCGGGCTGAGGAAGTTTCCCTCTCCAGACCGCAAAGAACACATAGCCCAGAGGTCAGGACGCCCTGCACGTCCCGGCGCAACTCAGACAGCCCGCCAGTCAGACCAGCAAGCCGCGGTTAGACTGCCGGCCTGTGGGTTGCGGCAGTATATATATAGTGTCTTAGGCCGCCGCCTAGAATCTTCCCCAACTCGCGTGATGCGTCACGGAAGGCCGAGGCGCCAGCCAGTCTCACCAGAACATTCTTGCGTCGTCGCCAGACCCGTCGAAACCTCCGGCCGTGACGAAAACAAGCCGCCGAACAGCGCGACAGCCCGACGGCGACCGATGTCCATTATTCACGAATTTCCCTAAAAAGGGGGGGGGGGAGGGGTTCAGATGACAACTCCTGGGGAGGGGAGGGTGAGGTGGGTCCACTGCCACAGCGCCGGGCAGCATCACGTAACAGTATATTTGTAACAGTATATTCACAGAAGAGTCCCTTAAGTTAGATTGTGAAATAAAGTTTTGGTATTTGTTTAAATTTATGCATTGAGTTCAAGTGGTTAACTAGCCCAAAAATTTTACTATGAGATTTTGAAAACAAATTTATAAAACGTGACTCAGTCGTATCGCAGTGCAATGTATAAGATCAGTCGCAACAAACTATTAATAGCTTCTTACGTCTGAAAATAGGTATACTGAAAGTACCATCTGTCTGAAAACTATCATTTTTGAGAATCAATAAAATTATATTGTGTCCTAGAAGAATAATATTTAAAGAATATGAAATCAAAGCTTGGTAACCAAGGAATTGTTCGTGGGCGTGGGACTAGAAGCCGAGAGGGTACAGATAAAGATACGCCCCTGAAATAAATATGCTTTCTCCGCCCTTGCTTCACATTACGTTTTCCATTTTATTTCGTTTCTCTTCATTTATTTATTTTCTATAGCTATTCATTCGGTGACACAGAACGTGTAAAATGTGCAATACATATTAACACTGTCCAATCTACAATAAAGTAATCATAATTATTAAAAGATTACTTCACACGATATTCATTTAGGTATGAATCTACAGTATTAAGTTCATTTATTAACTGTAAATCAGTGCTCAAGTAAGATCTTCAAACAATTTTTTTTTCTTACGGAATATTGATAATTTGCCAATTCTTTTGAGTTTAAGAGACAAATTATAATAAAGTAGTTTACCATTGTTTTGCACCATTTTCGCGGTGCTACTTTTATCGACATAAACAACCGCTTGTTATTTAAGGGAGAGCTACAGTACAGTCCCTCATCCGAGGACCCACCGTGCATCGCGGAGGATGACGTCATCAAGTTCTGTCCGCTCCACAGTCGCGGGGTTTCGAAGGGAAGACGAGCTGGTCGAGCCGGCGTCAACAACACGAGACACTTCTGTCGGTTAACGATTACCGATACAACAGTCGACCCTGTATTCCACACGGCCACGCCACAACTATAGGCTGTTCACGGTACGGTGAGCACTTTTTAAGGCCCTCCCAACAGGCTTTAACCACTAATAAATACATCTCGTTGCAGCCTCAGGCATTAAATTTTGAGGGTGTTGAAATTTATACACTGTATTTATCGGCCACATTGCAATGTTTATATTAAAAAGCTGATATGGAGATTGAATGAAACGAAAAATTCTGAAGGGCCTTAAAAAGTGCTCACTTTATCATGAACGGCCTATACCTGTCACTCGTGCGTGTGGGAATTACGCGTAGAGGGGGAACGGGGTAGAGCGTGCGTTCGAGGCGCGCAGTAGCTAGCTCCGCGACCCAACTGGACTGTTTTTCTGCCAATACGGCTGTCGTAAAGTAAGTGGATTAGAATGTGGGGCTACAGCTCTGTTTATGTAAGCAGGTGCTTTGATGTGTTTTGTCGTGAACACGTCTTTAAATTTGTAACTATAAAGGGAGGCAATCCAGAAAATCCGATTATACCAAAATCGGGGGAAACAGTTTGGTATTGCAGCTCCTAAGCTATCGTCGACATCCAAAATTCAATTACACCACTCGATTGCCAAAAGATCAAAAATTATTTTACGTTGAGTGAAGACTGCGATGCATTGTGCGCGATAGGCCGCGCCACCCACCCCCCCCCCCCCCTCCACCCCCCCCCTCCCCGGTGGCGAAATTTTGAGTTCGTTTCGACGCGTTTCATAACTTCCGCGTAGTATGACTTTTGACTAGGAAAAGCTACAACGCTCGTTTGAGTTTCAATCGACAGCTCTTTCTCTCTCGTCGAGATCAATCGATTGCGTGTATTAAAACATTTCTATGGCGTGGTTATGATGAAATTGTATGCGTTTAATGTATATTAAAAAAAAAAAAACTTAACACGATGTCGGCGTGTACTCGTCAAAAAGCCAAGTTGGAATACAGAAATCGTATACGGTTGGAAAGAACATCTCAAATGCAATCCAGTGATACACATAAAACCTCATATGATGGAGTGAAGCGGTGCCGGAACGTAAAATAAACATCAAGGAATCCGAGCGCGTCAACGTAGACGTATTCACGCAAAACAAACGGCCGTGTCCCCAACACAGACAATTCCAATTTTTTTTTACTTCCTCTAACACATTTTTGATACGGTTTGATTAAATTCATTCTGGTAAATTTCTTTATTCGTGTGATCTTTGAATGAATAGTGTAAGTGGGGTGAATGGTAAGACGGAGATTATTTGACATTCGCCATTGCGACAATTCATACAAGACCACACCAGCCAATAATGACCATTCTTACCTCCAGAGCCAATTAGAAGACAGGTCGAATGTCATTGGCTGTGGCAGGAAAATGGTCAAAAACTATATATACCCATGGTTTTCTGGTAGTCGCATTTGTGTTCTCGGGCCCTGTGTGTCGCTGCTTGAAGACGGGAACAGATTGCAGTTCCCGAAACACAAACATTCTGTCTGTTCTGGAAAAACTACTGTGTTTGTGCGAGTTTCTTCGCCGTGTTTGTTTTATTTGTGCATGTAGATACCTAACCTGTGTCGTCTTCGGTGTGCTGTTCATACATGGCTTGTATTCTGTCGTGTCTCTGACAAAATCGCTTTTTGTGAGTGCGCTGCTTTTCTATGTTGTCCCATTTTGTTACTACTTATTTTGTCAGGGTTGTCCTGATTCTTTCAAGCAGGTTTCCTGCCTGGGTTGTTATATATATATATATATATGTTATATGTTGGTAATGTATATATACCAACTTGTGTGCCCGTTAAAAAATACCTGCAGGAAAGAGCAGTGACATTTATCATAGGTTTATTTTTATAATGCTTAGTTATGGGCCATTCACGGTCAAATGAGCACTTTTGAAAACCCTGCTTAAGATCTACTTGTATGCGAGTTTGTGTATTGTTCCGCCTTATGTAAGGATAACATTGTTATGGGCGTCATCAATTTATTCATGCGTCGGGCAAGTGAAACTGTGAAATTATTAGAAAAAATAAGTATTTTACAAAATCGGTTCGTTTTCCCACTTCGGTGCTTAAAAAAAAAACAGGAAGCGAAAGAAATAATCCAAATTATCAGAAATGGTTGACCTGGCACTTTTTATTCGACGTTAATTTACGGAACTACTTCCAATCCATCGTTACCAACTTCACTGGGAGCATGTCACTCAGTGCACCCGTTAAAATATGTGCAGGTAGGGGCAGTGACATTTTTATAGGGTTTATTTCAAACGAGCTCACTTTATCGTGAACAACCTTCAGTTAATCATCAAAAAGAGTGAAGCGATTTGGTTGGCTCTTAACAGCGATGTCTTGAGGGCCGATGAGGGCGATTGAAGTGAATATGGAGCGACCCCAGAATGAAGGGGCGGGGAGAACGGGAGATCCCTGAGAAAAACCCGCACGACCAACGGCATCGTCAGGCACGATTCCCACTTGCGAAAATCCGGTGACCCGGCCGGGGATTGAACCTGGTTCGCTTTGGTGGGAGGCGAGCGTGCTAATCGCTCAGCTACCGCGGCCCCTTTTAGTTAATCGTGATTGGCTTGCTGCGGGCAGACTGTGTTGACTGATTGGGGCGGTGTGTTTCTGCGGGTAGGTCGCGCCATGTCGAGCGGCACTGTGACCTCCGACCTGGAGGTCCTGATGGACATGGAGGTGAGGCTGCTACTGCTCGAGCTGCAAGGGGTGAACATCCCCCTTAAGCCACCGCCGATACCGCCGCCACCCCCTTCCTTCGAGTTCCACGACGATTCGACGGCGTGACGGCGTCCTGCACCACTCGCGGCCCCGGGGATACACTAGGGCTGTCCGAAATATCGATATATCGACAATTAATCGATATGAAAAATAATTAATCGAAAGTTATGCAACTTTGAAAAATATCGGTATATCGATGTTTCGATATTATCGAAGCTTTCGGTACATATCGAAATGTTCGGTACTATCGAAATGTTCGATATTATCGATCATTTCGGTATTATCGGTAAGTTCGGTAATATCGAGAATTTTGGTATTACCGAGGATTCAGGTATTATCGATATATCGAAAATACCGAGTAACTGTTCAGGAAAATATCGATATTATATTTTTATGATATCGAACAGCCCTAGAATACGCCGTCTGCCAGCTCGGCGGTAACCATCGTCCTTCGCTCTCAGGGACTACAGCTTCTTACACAATAGAAAACTTTAGCATTTGACTTTACATTTCCTTTCCTCTGACGAAACCACCAACACACAATACAATTGTAAAGTCAGAGCTCAGACAATTGAACATCGGTTTCTACGAGATTCATAAAAATGTGTAGCTTGTTATGTAAATAATGATATTATCCAGGAATGCATTTTACGTACCTTTCATTAAAAATAGGCCTAAAATTCATATTAAAAGTTTTTTTTTTTTTTTTTTTTTTTTTTTTTTTTTTTTTTTTTTTTTTGTTTACTTTATTAAGATATATTTTTCCTCTACGCATTATATTTGTTTGCCATTTATTTAATTTAAGACTAGCTTTGTTTAATATGCCGAGATTAAAATCACCCTACAATAAAATAACGCACTTTTCACATAATCTCTGTTAGATTTTCGGCAAAATAACTGCTTGACTTTGTAAATTTCAATTTTTCGAAATCGTAATTTCAAGAGTGCTTTACTTTACCTTTGACAGTTCCATTGTGTCAAGCTCCACAAGAAACAACATGTCGGAAAGCAAACGTAAAGTCAAATGTTAAAGTCAAATGTAAAGTTTTCAATTGTGCAAGGGCCTTAAATAAGAAGTAGGCAGCTTATTCGTCACCTGCGCATGTACCTGACATTGACCTACCCCAAAGGAACACAAGCGTCAAAATTGCATGCTCAACAACGCTGAACGTGTTTGTTTATCTCAACTTGTAATAATATGCTGTGACCAATTTTGATTCAACCAAACTGCATTACTAATTGGTTAGAGGAAGTATTCGTACATCTCGAAAACACTTGTTTACAAAACGGTGTTCTAACCACGCGATTTTTGCTCGCTATGTTGTCAGAAAAGCAGTCCAATGTTGGGACACGAAGATTGGTTGTGCGCAGCCAGCGAGATCGGTCTACCTCATATTTAGTCTATGTACACTCTGAGCCCGAATCAGTGATGTCAATCAGTGAAATAACATTCACTGAAATTCAGTTGATAAACTGCTGTCGACTGGCGCGAATATAGGAAATTAACTGTGAAGAAATGACTCATGGCAGCGGAATTATCGATATTCAATGGGATTCACAAATGAATCAGTTGAAACTGAGCCACAGTATTAATTTGTTATCGGGCACTTAATATCAGTCGCTTAAGTTTCACTATTTTCACTGATTTGGCTCAATTCTCACTGTTTCAGATTCAGAGTGTTTCTTTACGTTGTCAGCACGTTCATTTGTTGTCTACAAGTGTACGTGGCCCCAGCATGATTACAATGCACTATGAGAACAGCCAACGAAATATTTGTCTGTATAAGGCCAAAAATGTATCTTTTTGCCCAATGAAATATTTTGTCGAGTAAACAAAACGCGACAAGCAACAAAATCAATTTTGTTCTTCTAACAAAATACACGCTTGGATTAAGAAAACTTCTATGTTGGGGTAAAATAAATTACACTGTCAACGAAATATTTTGTTCAGTGAACTGTACATATTTCTTTGATCACTCATTTGATTGCCTTCGTTTGCAAACACAGTTCGGCAGTTTATTTGTATTTTTTCTGTGACAGTTAGGATAGTAACAGTGTTTCTTAGTGAATTTATTGATGCTTGATAATGGTATAAACGCCTTTATGTAAGATAAACTGGAAACTAAAAATCAAAGCTTCAAAACTTGAAATATTTATTTACGCACGTACTTCAGTATTAGAATTGTATATGCAACTGTCCGAATATGTCCTAGAAATCTCACTGGAGACCACACAACTCAGTGCGTTGTGCCTGTACAACTAGAATGTGGGGATATGTAAAAATTGTGACGTAATACTGCTAAGTGGTGTACGCAGCCAACATAACATTTGCAGACAAAAGTGAGAAAGTTAAGAATAGAGGAAGAAGAAGTCTGCATCACTTAATTCCCCTTACCACAAAAAAAAATGCCTTTGGTACAATATTTCACTTTCAGGTTGTGCTTGTGGTGTTTCCATGGATGTGCAGAATAAATAAACTCAAACGTCATTATTTTAAATTTTGAGTTGTCTTATTTTGATTACAGTGAAAATTCATTTCCCTGTTCCCTGAACAACTGCAAAACCTTGCATGGCTTCACGGTAAAGTGAGCACTTTTTTTAAGGCCGTATGTTTAAAAGTTCCTTTCAGCTTTTTTGTATACTTGACGCGATTGTTAATGTAAAAATTACCATTTCACCAATAAACACAATGTATATATTTATAGCTCTCAAAAGTTAATGTCTAGTCAGGGTATTTTTTTGTTGTTATTATTCCTTCTGGGAGTGTCTTAAAAGTATGTGCTTACTTTACTGCCCATAGCCTATAACAGACGAGAATATTTTCTGCAAGAGTAGAGTAGCTTCGTGGGAAAGGAGATGGGGATGTTTGGAGATGTGAGTCCATGCTGAAGTGACGACAAGCCCAATGCAATGTATATATGCGCCTCAAGAAACTAGGGCTTCATTTCGGGCTCTCAAAATACTCTACCAAGAAGATGAAGACACCTCGAAGTGATCGTGTCTCAAGCTTCCGTGCTGTGTAGAAGTGTGGTGCGCTGTGCATAGCCCACTGCATCTATAGTCTGTTAGCGGTTTCTTCACACGTTTTTTAAAAATCAAACCTTTGAAAAATCACCCCATATGTGTGAAGTGTTCGGCTGGTCACCTGAATGTGACAAGCGTTTTATACTTCTGTTAACATGAAAGTTTTTTTTCTATTAAATTTAACTTTTACTTGTATTTAAGCTATATATTTTAATATTTAATTTACAATTTATATGAATAAAAACAGAGAAAATGAGTGTATTAGTAATGCCTGGTAAGGAATAGTTCTCGTGCAAAAAGGAGGTCGTATGTACACCATCTTCGAATTATCTTACAAATATTCGTAATGAAAATATATGACCAGAAATAAAAAATCAAAGCTAGACATGACAGCGACTACTTAACGATTTTTTTTTTTTTTTTTAATTTGCAGGGTTTGTAATATACCTGTATTTTCCCACGTGGGATTGAGATTATTAAATAGTTAGATAATGTTTGATTACGGGTACAGATGTGGCACTAATCATGTAAGAAAAATAGTTGGGATTTAGAAACAACCGTTAAAATGTTCCCTATGTCATGACTAGCTTAGTTTTTTAAATATTGATTCCGAAACTTAAGTTAATGAGGAAAACACGTAGATCCAACATAGCAAGGATACTTCCCTCTTAAGCGGAGCAGTGACGTGTTGTGGACTGTTGCAAGGTAAGCTGGCGTTAGCTCAGTGCTGTACCCTGTTGTTTGCTGGTTTACACTCCCGCCACTAGAACGTAGCTCGGCAGCTGACGCCACGGGACGTGTGTAATGTGACCCTCGCTGCTCGCTTGTGGGTGGTCGGAATACATTCAGTTTCCCCTAGGCTGCGCGGTTGTTACTGGCTCCTGCTGCGCGCACCAGAGAACGTATTGCAGCGAGCAAGCACCAGCCTACCTGGCAACACTTCACCACACGCCGCTGAAGATAAGCTTTGTTTGCATAGGGCGGAATAATAACCCGAAAGTAGGATACTAGCACACTGTTAAAAATTTCCGTATATTTACGGAATGTTTTACGGAAATGTGCATTGTATATACGCAAAGGCAATCCGCAATGACGAAAAAACGGAGCTAAGTCCGTAAATACAAAATACGGAAAGCCTCCGTATTCCCTTTGGCTTCGAGTTACGGGACGAACAATGCCGATTCTACACGAAGCTTTATTCGCCACTGTAACAAGAAAATTATTGTTTCTGTGGCAGTTAAGGTTATCAACGCGACTATGATCTACTCTTTCAAACACTAAAAAATAGCTTCAAGAGTCTGTAACATTTGGAAACACTAAAAATACACTAAATTTAATAGAAACTGAATTTTTGCTTTTGTCTTTTTACTATAAATATAAAAGTTATACCAAATTTTTGAAGTGACAGTTGTAGGTGAATGGTTAGAGTGGTGAACTAGTATTTTTTTTTTACTCGGGTTCAAACCTCGCTTGAGTACAAAATATGTTAACTTTTGAAATATCATTTTTATACTCGGTAGAACACCAACATAACGAAAATTAAAGGCACTTCCATTATCTCTCTTTATTTTAAACGTAAAGTACAGAAAATTAACATGAAAAGTAACGGAGAGGTTCCGTGAAATTAACGGAAAATCCTTTTCTGAAAATCAGTGTGTCCGTAATTTTACGGAGAGTTTACGGACACTTCTGGGTAAATGGACATGTTTTTTTTTTAAACAGTGCAGGGTTTCAGCAAAGTTGAAAGTAACCGTCGTTGGGCCATACCCATCCGTGGTACTGCGATAGAGCTCTCTGGCTAACCTCTACACGCGTGGCTGGTTGTCCTATAAACTCCTACTATTGTTCTCTTTCCTCTCCTCTTTCTGTTGTAGGTGTCTACTGGGACCAAGTGAAGAGGCGGGATCAATTGTGCACTCCTCCCCCCTGCAAGTATGTGTGGTACCTCCCACCAACCAAGAAATAAATTTAAAAAAAAAAAAAAACAGCGCTAACAAATGAAATATAGCCATCCCCTCTACTATCCTTTTTTCATTCTCAGTGTTTAAAACACCTTTTTTAAAATAAAATTATATTAGTAATACTTTACCACCAGCTGTTCAGGTATAGATCTCTATTCTACTTCATAGATTGCAAGTAGTTTTCCCTTACCTTCTTAACACATGTTGGTTAGTAAAGCCGCCGATTATTACACGATACCTGCTGCCACACTTGATTCTTGAACAAGCTTCTACAAGCCCTGGTGCACGAGCCGGTATACCAGCCGCTATACGAGCCGCCATGGAAGATTCATATTACACAACAGCAGTTCGGTGGGTGCGCAGTGTGTGGTTTGTAGTAAATATGAACCCCATTCGTATAACTGCTACCAGTTAGTAACTTGCATTGGCCTATAAAAGAAAACTAGCTAGCACATCTTTATATTGCTATATTATTGTTGCCCTTTATATCTATGCTTGCTTATTGGTGTAGATTCGTTCATTTTCTTGAAAATAATGTGAAGTCTCGAGAGAAAGGGTGTTATTTGTAATTGGGACGAAAACCATTAACCCTTTGTAAAATGTAGCTTTTCTTTTACGTACCAAGTTATTATCCGTATGTAACATGTTCTATGTAAAAAAAAAAATGTGTTGGAAAAAGTTTCGAACTCACGTCCAAATGTAAAATTTTTGTCATAGGCGCCGTGAATTTAAGAGTTCTAATTATGAGTTGCTCTCGTTAATCTCATTAAATACAGAATATATATATATATATTCTTTTAAAATACGTTTTCATAGTGAAGGGAGTGTTTTAAGTATTTAGGACGATTTTAAACAGTAATTAGAAGTTGTCATCGCCAATATTATTCGTCTTTGTCGAATTTCAAATATATTTCGAAGAGTTTCCACCTTACAAATGTATAAACAAGACGGAGGCGTCCTTTTTGGTTGCTTCAACTCGTTACAAATAGTAGCCACGGGGAGAGTCTTACGCTCAGAAACCGTGACGTGATTGGCCAGGCACGAAAGCCAGCGTGGGACCTGCTACGAAAAATATGACGTGTCCTATTACCAAACCTGTTATGAAATCTGTCCGTAGAAGGTGGCAAATGGCCATGAAGGGTCCCATGCTAGTCGGTATAACGGCCGCTATGGCGGATCTTGCGCAAGCCCCAATCGCGGCCACGTTTGCCCAATACCAGGGAGGGGGTGGGGGAACGGTGCTGTAGTGGTTAAACTACTCGCCTCCCACCCAGGCGAACTAAGCTCGATTCCCGGTGGGGTCGCCCCTGTGTTTTCGCGCGTGGTAATCATGCCGGACGAAGCCGCTGGTGGACGGATTTTCTCGGGGATCTCCGGTTTCCCCTCACCCATGCGCGCAAGCGCTCCTCCGTACCTCGCTTGACCCTCATCGGCTCTCAAGACCTAGACGTTAAGGGGGATCAGACTCCGCCAACTTAGATTTTCACAATTTTTGACATAAGTTTCATTTAAGAACGTTTAATTATATTTCTCGCATGACATTACATAAATAATAGCTCCTTAAGTTTAATCAAACCATTACCTCTCTATATAATTTATTGTAAGAAGTAAATATTTTTTTCTTGCTTTCGCTTACAAAAATGGTCCTGGAACGGTAATTTGGGAATACCTGTTTTAGAACAAATGCAATGTAATGTCCTACGCTTTGTCGAGGCCCAAAATAAAATACAAAATATATAATGAAATTTACGGCAGATATTCCGAAAATCCAAGATGGCGGAGACTGATCCGCCTTAAGAGCCGCCCAAATCTCTCCACTCCCCAATACCAGAAAAGCTACGATGCACGTGTCCTGTAGTTTAAATATTTCCTGCATGCCTAGGAGTACGAGGCTCTGCCCTGAGACGTACTCTGGTACCCCACCTCGGACCCCCAATTTTTTGGAAAGGTTAGGTAGAAAATCACGTATATATTGTGATAAGTTATTGTCACTCCTTTGTTTGCTTCACGGTTAATCGAATAGTTTTTGATACCATTCCATACCAGTGGCGGCTGCTGAGGTAGGGCTGCGGAGCGGAACCCTCCTAATAAAATCTCAGAACCCATACCTATACTTATCTGCTACTCAGTAAATAATACTGCCTACGAATATGGAGGTTATTTCGCATCCAATGTTTTTGAGATGGACGAGACTCTTGTCACGAGAGAAATGTTTTTGAAAATGTCTTCGCCTCGAAGTAGGTAGAGCTAGTAGAGATGGCCGTAACATAGGAATAGGGGTGCTACGGGAGGGAGGGAAAACTTCAGGGGCTCGGCCCTTTTCAACCAATCGCATGCTGTAAATCGGAGAGAGCTGGGCGCGCCCCTGCTCAAACAAAAAAATTGTTTCCTGGAACTTGACAAAGCTACCAAAACTACATGTTTTGTAAGCACACTTTCGCGTTCCACTCTTTTGCAGTTGTTAAACACATTTCTTAACAATGCTTATATTTATTTCGAATATTTTTTATTTATAGATATCGTTCAAACTCGCGTGAGCTTCAAGTATAGTGCGTAATACTCTGAATAAGTTTGTTGTTAATTAATGATGAGCTTGGTTTAATTGTTGTTAATGTCACGTTGTGTAAACTTGTAAATAATTGTTGATTCAGCAAGTAACATTTTAAACCTTATTATGACAAATATTTTCAGTTACGAGAATAAACTAGATCTACAGAATCTGGGACCAGCAAGGCCACAGTTAAATATAATTCAACAACAAAGCCAAGGTAGTAAATGGTTAGTATACGAGACAATTCGACGTGAGTACATACCATTTCGCAGACTGGCTATGCGAGTGAGAAGTTGGAAATGTGTTGTTTTGATTAATTTATTTTGTTAATGAAACCTAATGATCTTGCATGGACTGTCCATGGGGTAAAAGATTTAAAACATATGGGAGACAAAGTTAAAAGACATAAATCATGTCCTCGACATATAAAAAATGCCATAAAATTTTCTTTGCTTGGTAAGGTGAATATACATTGCCATTTAGATAGGGCGTACAGGTTGACGAATGGATTTTTTTCTACAAATATATTAATTCAGATATGACACTTTCATCCTCTAATTTAAATTTGACATGAATTTTGTATGTACTGTAGGCTATGTAAATTAGTATTTGGTTTTAGAAATGTTTGTTTTAGGGTATTTAAGGTATTTTCATCATTAGTGTGGTAGAATTGGTATTATTATGCTATCTCTCGTCGTCTCGTGTAATGTACCATACCATGTAGGTACTGGTTGAAAGGCATATAGCCTAAACAAACTTAAGACAAATACATACCTGTGGTAGTGATTAGAGCTGAACCAGCGGCCACAGTATGTTGACCATTACAAATAGGACGATGATACATTTTTCTTCAAACAACCACACTTATTTTTGTATTTAGCTACATAAGCTACACTTACTCAAGCCTGTCGTAAGCAATATATTTATCACTGTGCCTATTTAAAAAATGATACGTGTAGTGATATGAGTTAGGATCGCTACAGCCCTCCCAGTTTCAAAAATCACCACCGCTACTGCTCCATACATCTTATGTCTGTCCATTTTGAATCGTTCCTTTACGTGTATAAATTCATGTCGTCCCGGATTTCATTTCTATTATCTATTCTTCGACTGACACTGTAAACACGTTGCATATGCTACATACAGGGTCATCGAAAAAGAATGGTAAAATTTCATAACTTTATAGCGACAAAACTATTTAACTCAATTCGTTGATTCTTGCACTAAATTCTAGTGGAAGATTTTTGGGGGGGGGGGTGGTTCGACAGTCGCAGACGGACCTTGAAAATGTGGCAGGGGCGAGAGAGCCACCTGGCATCTGCGCCGACTCCTTCAGTGGGATGTCGACCGTGCAGCAGAAAGCACAGTGTGTTCTGTGGTTCGCGGAGTTCAAGTCTGTGGTGACTGTGCAACGTAATTTTAGACTGCAGTATCTTGGCAACGTGTATCAAAACAGAGAGCTATTTGATTTGTCATTGGGTTAGAAGTTACAGCGAAACAGGTAACGTACAGAAAAAAAAACATCAATCACCATGATAGCCAAGAACGTTAGAAGAAAAGGTGGAACGGCTTAGGCTATCTTGTGTACGCAGCCCTAAAAAGTCAATTGCCCACCGCAGTTTGTCGCTTGGCATTCCTAAGATTACCATGTAAAATGTTCTTCATAAACGTTTGAGATTTCATGCCTACAAGATTAAATTGAGGCGTGGAATTAAGCCGGAAAACCGGCCCAAAAGTTTTGCATTCGATGCTTTTATTTTAAAATAAAAGGGCACTGAAAGAAGCCCCGATCTTACCCCTCTAGACATTTCATTTTGAGGATATGTCGAGAACACTGTCTGCGCTGTGGAAATTCGAGATTTGGAGCATTTGGATCACAGACCCACTCCTGCCACTGAGACAGCTACCCCGACAGTGCTCCGGAATATGTGGATGAAGGTCGAATATCGCCTGGACATATGCAGAGCTACACATGGAGCGCACATAGAAACATTTTAACGTAAGCAAAACTTTGATTATTTCTGTTTAATTTGGTACAAGAACCAACCAAATCGATCAAAAAGTTTCGAAACTGTAATTTTTTTTTTTTTATTGTACCATTCTTTTTCGATGATACTGTATTATTTACGAAATAAAACAGATATAATTAAAATTCAGTGGCCACCAAAGTATCCACTTCTTACAATAAAAATGTATGGCCTACGAGATTTTTTCCCTGGTTCGCTGCCAATATTAGTGTCCCGTACTCCCATCAGTGTAAAGCTGGAGTCACAATAGCCCGACGAACACGACACGACAGACAGGGATTTCATATTATATTTGTTCAGTGTTCACAATGCCCCGACGAAATTCGCCTGACAAGTGTGCTAGTTGGCTGTACGGCAAGTTATCCTTGTAATAACCAATATTTACTTTTGAAACTCGTGATAAAGTGAATGATTATTTTGCACTTGACAATATTTGAATTTAGACAAGAGATCGTTATTTTGGAGGCAAGTTAAATTATTATTTACTACAGCAGGGAAATGTTTTCTAATACTGTATTTACATATTTTGGCGCTCCCCGACAAGTCCAACACGACGGAAAGTAGAAATAGAATCTACATTTGCTGGGCTGTCGGGGCTGTGATTTTGTCGGACTGGCATCACGGTGATCTTGCTTTTCATTTGCCGCTACTCAGATTTCGTAGTGTTGGAGTTGTGTTGGGTTTGTCGGGGTATTGTGACTCCAGCTTTAACGTTTAAAAAAATAGTAATAAAATATCATCTTAAATAGTAGCTCAAAGAAAGTACGTGTTATTTCTTATTGTGAACCCACCACAAGACTGTACATCAGTCGCATTCCACTTGGCACTGAAAGAGCTGACCAGTACTGACAAGTGTTCCTTTTGGTACTGACTCTGCTAATCAGTAGTGGCGTCTGGGTTGGAGACTATACTTCCGGCTGAAACTACTGACGTGCAGAAGGTCGGACAGTCTCAGTAAAAGCAGACGACTCAACATGGCGGCGATGGATAACGAGCAAGTTACGTTGTTGTCACATGCAGGTAGAAAGTATATTTTCACATTCTTTGATCTCATCATCAGTTGACGAGTCTGAATCAGACGAAAATGAAAAGAAACAATATTCATCCCAGTTTACAACACGTTTAAGCTTATCATTGCTTCATCACTAGGCATAGGAAAATTTCGCGAGTTCAATGACCTGTAGGCTAGACTCCACAGTCCTGTGTATACTGGAGCATCAGATGTTTGTTCATTGGCTGCTGTCCAATAGAGTAGCCAGTGTTACTCCACACCTGGCAGTATAGCACTCGCTACTTGTTTCCTTGCGAGTCTGCTATTGGATCAGAGGCATCCAGGGGGTGTCTAACAAACTGCGATGCGAAGTCATCTTCAGCGTACACGTGTTTGACGTCTATCTTGTCCTGAAGTGATTTCGCGAAATGTTCCTATCCCTATTCATCACGCACAGCAGACGCCATTTTTCCTGCTGAAAACTGCTGACGGGTGTTCCACCTGGTTCTAGTAGTCTACTGAGCGCTACTGGAGTGCGAATTTTTACTGATGACATTCCTTTTGGCATGCTACTGGTCAGTGCTTTCAGTGCCAAGTGGAATTTAGCCAATTTTTTTCTAACTACCCTATTACTAAATGTTAAGTGTATCTCGAAGGTAGTACTGGAGCTAATTGCGTCTCGGGGGGAACACCTTACGCCTACAAGGAAGGGATATCATGCAAGGAGACATGCATCGCGGCAGAGAGGGGTTGGACAGCCATGACTATCTCCCTAAGTGTAGTTATAGCTAACTTGTAACTAAGAAGAGACTGGGAAAGAATGGCATAGACACCGTAAAAACCCAGCCGACAGGAGATAATTCAAAATTATTGCATGCATTAAATATAAAATGCTACGGGAGAAAGAAACTTGGGCATCGTTCTTTATTAGGCGCTTACGAAAAGTCTCCCGGTTAACTCGATTATGTTGAAACATTTACTCGGTAAGCTCGAAAAGTGATCGAGTTGAAGTTAACTCGCTTTCGGGAAGTCACCCGGGTTAACTCGATCCTCGACTCGATCAACTCTGGGCTAACCCAGCTCGACAGCAGGGAAAACTCGGCTCTGGCAGACGACACACGTGAAATGGCTCGTAAATATGTAAACATTGCAGCAACAAAACAAACAAGTAAACGAAAATAAGTGTTGAAATCTGGAAACGATCAAAATATGTAAAATTATGAATGTTTAGCTGCTTTGGCCAGTCGTTGTAGCCCGGATATTAAATGTTATACTTAACTGAGACTGAATACAAATGTATTGTATTATCGCAGTACTGCTTAATAGAGTGTTTTTTATGTTGTTTATTCATAACTTAATTTAACAAAAAACTCTTCATAGTTGTCATCATCGTCATCTAGCACAGTATTTAATAACTTCATTAAATATTCATTGAGTTCCTGCCATCTCAAAACCAGAGTTACTTTAACACGTTCAAAGCAACCTGGTTAGCCGCAAGTGATCGTGAAAGCCTGGTCACGTGACCGAGTTAACCCAGCTAACTTTACCAGGTTACTTTTCGTAAGCGCCTATTATTATAGACTGTTCATAATAAAGTGAGCACTTTTTTTAGGCCCTTTCAAGAGGCATTAACCACTAATAAATAGATTTGATTGCAGCTCCAGACGTTAACTTTTGTTTGTGGTAAAATGCACACAATGGCAATGTTTACGTTAAAAAGTGGCAGGAAGATAGAAATCTAATGAAAAGAAAAATTCAGCAGGACCTTAAAAAGTGCTCACTTTACCGTGAATCGCCTATAGTAGAGATGAAAAGTCTAGTAGAGAAATGGGCACTACTGGGAATTTAGTCAACAGTAGTGCTACGTTATGAGAGTTATTGCTGAAAGAAGAGAGGGGGAGGGTGGGGCAGAGGGGAAGTGCCCAGGCCCACAGAGCAAGCAAGTAGACAAGAGCGGACACTTCCATGTTGTAACGATCTTCTTAGTTTGAAGTATTTTTACAAGGGTGGTAGGTGTCTGGATTAATACCAGCAGCAGACACGCATTACGAAAAATAATCACCTAGCATAATAAAACAAGAATAAGAGTTTTTAAATGAATGTATTTGTGCTAAACACGCTTCATTGAAGTAGTTAATAATCGCGTTGTGTTCAATGTTGAATAAAATAGCTTATTTACCACGAAAAAAAAAAAAAAAAATTTTAAGGCTATTGCCGGGTAACATTTTACAATATGATTACAGCTTGCATTATTCTTGAGAGGTTCTAGATCGGAGTTTTAAAATTGCTTTATTAGAACCTATTTGACTAACACCATTTAGTTGCCGAATTATGCTTTCGGCAATAATTAAATTTATACCTGTGCTGTTTGTACTAACTCTGTCTTTGAAATATTTACGTTGCCTCCAGATGTGACCAACATAATAGAATAAATCTTGTACAAGCAGTGCAAAAATCGATTAAATATGTATAATCGTTCTAGCACCTGAAATATATGTAAATTAAATCAGTATGTTTGAGTTACAAAACACTCATAATTATGTTCTCAAAACCGAACTGTTCCATGAAATCATTAATTCTAGTGGTAAAATGTCTATGTTGGTGTTTCCACAGGCACTCGATTGTAAGCCCTATCTAGTGCCTCCCCGCTGCCCAGGCCAACAGGTGAAGGAGGGGAGTGCGGTTGGCGAGGAGGGAGGGGGGTGTGATTACGTGGTGTGACAGCAGTGGAAGTGGGTCAGTGCCGCCGCCCGCGCCCTCGGGGTCAAGGCGAGGTCACCCAACACGTGGGACCCACCCCAACTTGCAGCGGGTCAACCCCTGCCCCATTCGCCAAGCCCCGCGCCGGCCGGATATTGATGACCTTTTCTTCTGCGTCAAGGCTCGCTCTGCGCAATGGTTTTCCAATAGATTTTTTTTTTCATAAAGTACTCTGCGAGGACGCCGGCAGCTATGCTATGCCCGGGGGGGGAGGGGGCGTATTTTGGGTTTGGGAGAAACAGGGGGTGTCAAAGGGCCCTTCTAACCCCCTCCCCGAAATGTCATACAAGATGCTTTTATTCCAGGCTGTCATTAAAATTAAATGCGTTATCACAAAAATTTCTTTAAAATTGCATTACTGTATACAGAATGTATACGAAACAGACCGACGAACTTCGGCTGCAGGTTAATCACGAGAAAAAAAAGTGTGTATATATATATATATATAGGGTTAGGTTAAGTTAGGTTCGATTAGGTTCAGTTAGATTAGGTTAGGTTAGTTTAGGTTAGGTCATGTTACATTATTCCATTTGGTTTTTGAAGTTCTCATCTGCAGTATTGTCTTCGTGGGTTTTTTGGGTGTTAGCTACTGCAGAAGAGAACTTCAAAAACCAAATGGAATAATGTAGCATGACCTAACCTAAACTAACCTAACCGAACCTAATCGAACCCAACTTAACCTAACCGTATATATGTATATATAATTATATACATATATTGTCTTCGTGGGCTTTTTGGGTGTTAGCTATTGCAGAAGAGAACTTCAAAAACCAAATGGAATAATGTAACATGACCTAACCTAAAATAACCTAACCTAACTGAACCTAATCGAACCTAACTTAACCTAACCATATATATATATATATATATATATATATTATATATATTATATATATATATATATACACACACACACACACACACACACACGACTTATGGTATAAAGTAAATTCTAAAGGCGGTACACGCCTTTGGAATTGAACCTGAAGAGCCACTCTGGGTCGTTTCCAATGTCCTACCTTTCGGGCGTGCGAAGTGCACTTCTTCAAGGTCATCGCCGGTAACTGGCGGGGAGCGCGCAGAGATCGCGTATTTGCGCCGTTCGCATTTCTCTCTTAAGGGAGCGCGCCGATATCACTGTAGTCACTGGAGAAAAGAGCACGTCCGAAGGTACAGATAAGCCGCCCGCAAAATAATTAACGGGTGCCCTCTGTGATGATACGAACATGAAACAAAAAACTATCAACAGCCTGTTATTTAGTTAAGTAAAACTGTTCACTTTAATTTAACTATTTTAATCGTAATTCTATGTATGGGAGCAAAAATCTTCAAAAATATTTTACATTAATTTCGAATCTACCACAATTTAAAAGCATTATTAGGAATTAATTTATCTTTCAATAAACCAAATTTGTGGCAGAAGCCTGTACTGGGCATATGCCCACAAAATATTTTAGTTTCCACAAATACTCAAATCCAGTAAGATTTTCATAGAAATTCATAGCAGTAAACTTCAATGTTAACAGCAGACCTAAGCAAACCGTGTAAGAAGCAATGTCATTAATATTTATCAGTGTTAAATGTTTGTGCATTCTTAGTACTGTTGTCTGTGTTCATCTGATGATCTATTTCCAGCGTCTACGAAAAGAAATTTTGGTCTCCTGTGCTGTACAACGTGAATGTCACTTTGTCTTCACGGACTGCTTATTGTAACTGCACGTTTGGTATTTTTGTGAATGACCTTGCAAGTTACATACATTCGAGGTGTGGAGTCTGACTTGCAAATACAAAAACCAATATTTTAAGAGTTTAATATATAAAGCACTCCTACATACTTTTTTTTTTTCAATCATTAGTCTAAAACATCTTAATCCTTATCTGTCAACTGTAACACCAAACTACGATGACATGCATATTCAGACATTTCGCAGTATACTTTAGCATCTTCTAAATTTGCATTGCCAGCACTTTCAAGCGACTGGAAAATATTTTTCAACATTACCATAAACCCGGGTTACTTAGCACCTGCAAAGCAGGTAACGTTGCATCATTAAAATTGTTTGTTTTGGTGCCTTTTCGTGGAAGTAATATCAAATTTCACCTGATCAGATCGAAGTTTAAGATACTCAGCTGCAGTTCAATGTTCCCTTTCCAAATAAAACAGTTCGATGTTCACTTTCCAAATTGCAAAAACTAAACATTCTGAGCTGTGAAAGGCTACCCCTGCAGGTTCAAAGTAATCCCTGTTTACAGAAGAATGAATATGTCTTGCCTTTTATTTCTTTTTAAAATATATTTGATTTCAAAACTGCAGTATGTGTATATCAAATCTTATTCAATCTAGGCCTACCGTAACCTTTTAACCTTTGGTTGAAATACTGCAACCCAGCAGGTGCTTGTGGTAATTCTACTGGAAATGCTATGTGCATTATGGAGGCACATCTGTCATGCTTGAAAGTCCACTGAGAATCTGTACGGCCTACTTATTAGATAGTGCTAGTAGTAGGTTACTCATGGCCTAGCACAAGATACACGTAACACCATATACTCGAGACACTGCAGACCCATGAGTCAACCAGGAAGCTGTACTTGAATATCTGGTGGTGATTGTGACAGAAAAATTACATATAAAATCATAGAATTTGTCTTCCACCTTATTGCCAGTTGTTGGAGGTCAAAACTACTCAATTGAAGGTGGTGACCAAATGTTTCATTTCGACAAGCTGAAAAGAAATCAGTATTGATTCTAAATGCTATGTATGTGTGTGTGAAAGTGGCTTAATACTCATAATGTTATTGTTACAGGCAATACCTTTCTGCCTGTAAGTGGCATTACCAAGAGCTGGGATAGGCTAAAGGACAAAAATTATACTAAATAAAAAGAAATTCTGGAGGGACATTAGTTTTATGCTTATACAGTAAATTGTTTCATTGGACTCCATATCACATGTCTTGTGTAAATCATTAGCTAAATATAGCCAATTGGTTAGTCTTGACATCATTCGTCAATATGCGTTCTAAAATTTCATCAGTTCAATTAGTAGAAGTTGTCAGGTATAATCCCAAATACTTGTGAAAACAACTTGGTCTAAAGGCATTTAAATTAAGAGGGTAGAGGGGTTGATTTAAACTGTGGGCAGTATTTAGCCTAAAATCAAACATTTATCGCTTCGAAAAATATGTGCCAATTCACTACTATTTTCACTATGTATAGAAATGCTTTAGGCCTATTAGATAACAGGGTGACAGAATACTGTATTTTGAGATAGTATCATAAGATACTTCTTTCAACAAAATAGGCAAGGAATTCCCCAAAGTTACGTCACACCTTTTCCTTCATTGAAGTTGTGATTTTTCCAGTCAAATTATTATCAACAAAATAAAATACTGGTTCATGCTCATATTTGTGCCCTCAGTGAATTATTTACAGCGTGGCTATAAAATATCCATATTCCCACATACCTTTGAATTTTTTCATTAGATATTTACAAATATGTATGTAACGACGTGTAGATATTACACCTTGTAAATTATCTACATTGCATGAGAATCTTACTTCATCTATAAGCAGATAAAGGTAGGACTTAATCATAAGCTTGTTGTATATTGTCTTTGACGGCAGTTGTCTGATAACACAATTTCTCGGAGCTCAAGTTTACCGATTTTTTCTGTGGAAACAACAGTTTTTTTAAGGAAGTGGTTGGGTGTGTAAGTCTATAGATATATAACATTATGGTAGATATTACTTTATCATTATTGCACTGCAAAATGCCACAGTTGTAAGAACTATAAAATACAACCATTTTATTTACATACATCGCCCAAATAAATACAACAGGAATTAAAAGAAATTCTAAAAGTACACAATACACACAGCTGTGATAGCATTAATGATAAATGGCAGGGCCTACACTGTAAACCAAAATTCAATTGTGGTGGATTTCATCTAAACAACTTTTGATTGACAATCATTAAAAAAATGTCAAAATAGCAACAAGTACGGTACTAGCACACTTAAATTAACATTTACATTAAGTAATTCCACCAACAACAGTGAAAAAACCAAATCCAAAACTATTACAGGAAAGATCCATCAAGTACAAAAAACAGCAATTCCACAGACTCACTATAACAAAAATATCCAATGCAGATAAGTGAGATTACAAAGGCTATACAATAAACCATATATAAACTGTATTAAGCAAAATGTGTAAATCAACTGTAGGTTACACTGAAAAAAAATACAAGTAGGCCTGTTCAAAAGAGCATTTAAATAAAATTGTTACAACTGTATATACAAAAATGTCACTAGTAATACAGAAGAAACACATCACAGATATTAAATCATCGCTTACTCGCAACATATTAGTAATATGTCTTGAATGGGGGAACATTTCTCAAAAACAAATGTAACTTTCATTATATTTCTGAAAAAAAAAAAATTGAGTAACTAGTCACTGAATAGTATTTATACTTTCCCCTTATTTACACAATTTTTTAATTTGTCCCTATAAAAGAGTAAAATAGAGGTTCTACTGTATTACTCTATAATGCTGTTCACACACACACACAAAACAAAGTGACTGTTTATGAAAATGTACCTATTTTAATATATCGGTGTACTACAGTTAGTAACCTTTAAGGAAAATAAGTTTGTTCCAAACTTGCCTTTTGCTTTCTGACCTGGCAACTGATTTCTTGAAAATATAATGTACACTAATCTGAAAAAAAATTTCCAGCTACTGCACGAATCAAATGAATACAGTTGTTATTCAAAGGTTCCTGATCGTTTGAATGCTCATCCAGGTGGGCAAAAAGATGCCTTTTTAAAGTCGTGCGATGCTCCAATACAAAATAAACAAGTCTGGACACTGCAAATTTCTTCGGTATAAATTTTCCAACACTTTCCTGCAAGTGCAGTTCGAATCGCCTTCTCACATATTTTGCATACCTCAACGACATTATGGGAAGGGTACAATAATCCACCCTGCGCTTTTAATGAATTAGCGAATCCAACAAATTTTCTGAATTTCCAGACAGAGCTCAAACGATTTTCACATTTTATAACTTTACTCAGACGACGAACAACAAATCCAGAGATATAAATAATTACATGATTTGCAAATTCTGTAATTTCTTGTGGATGAAACAACTACAAATGGTCTGTTTCCTTATTGATTATCGTAAGCGCGCTTGAGAGCTACCTAGTGTGTAATAAATGAAACTTACGGTTCGACATATAATTTTCACATTTATGAAACAGTTATTTTAAGGCTGACAATTTACGTTTTTTTTTTTTTTGCCTGTCAAATAAGGGAAACTTGTTTTGGTTATGAAACATAACATTTTCATGACATATTGACAAATTTGCCATGTTTGACATAATTGTCGTAATGTCACACCTGTCATATTTTATGAAATATGGTCCTGATGTGGGTGCCTGCTCGCCCTTAGCACTTCCACACACATAAAGGTATCACACTGTCAAAGAACCAGCAGCCAGATAGTGGCCGTGTAAGTTTCATATTCATTTCCACATTGACACACTGATGTATGTGCCCTTCAACCTAAAGAAATTCCACTGTAGGGGGTAATGTGAATATCAGGTAAATTGCAGGGTAAAGACGTAAAAAAAAGTCATCACACAAGAAGCCTGTGGTTCCTCATTCCTTACTAGAACATAACCTCACAATTCAGTCTGCACACTTCTGGAATGAAGAAAATCTGAAGTACACATGAATATAAATAGCAAAAGTTATGAAATAGAGTCACTACCTACCTGCTGAAAGTGTAGTGGATGTGCAGGAAATACTGTTGGGACATACTTTCTCGCGGTCGTACACAGCACAGAGATGTCCTATAGAAACAATCTTCAATGAAGTGACGATTAATAAACACTTGCTTTACTAGCTTTCTTGCATCCCTGTTGGTACACCTATACACTACACAGGACATCTCTCTTCACTTTTACAGGCGAATATTGAAACTGAAGTCCATTTCACTACAGCACGTTACACATGTGAAAAACTTCTATTCTAGAAGTAATTAGGCATCACGTGGTATTAGGAACGAAAACTGATAACCTGTTGTGTATCACATTCTTTTCGCTTGAGAGCACTCAAGCGACAAGAATGTCCTTAGTAAAAACGAAACACTCTTGCGTCAACCACTCTTATGGGGGGGGGGGGGGGAACAACTTTCTTCACGTCACAATATGGCGGACGTCTACTTCCTCCTTCCGTCTCATGACCACAGTCACCTCGCCTAAAAGTACACATCATGTTCCATCTGTACCTTATCTAATCTCTGAGGAACATCGCAGGACTTCAAACGTCGGGGATTTTCGCCAGTACACCGAGGAGAACCGAATGGCGGAGCTGCGCGCTGGGTTCGCGCACATACAAGACAGCAATGGGCACGGCAAGGAATAATGAAACCGAAAGAAGCATAAACTGGTATTTTATACTATGAATAATGAAACGGAAAGAAGTATAAACTGGTATTTTATACTATGAATAATGAAACGTGCGAGTATTTTTGCTTGTTAATGTTAAATAATATCAGTGTTTGTGTCAAGTTAATTTTAAGAATTTTCAGTTTCAATGCATTCATGTTTATTGTTAATGTAGAATATTATTATTATATTTGACAGTTTTATTATTTTAAATTATGAAGAATTCTTCATGTTTCATTGTTGAGAATAAGAGTGGGAAGTAACTAAGATATGAAACATTAATTTTTGACAAGGAGAGTTAAACTTTGAACTCAAAAATACTAATGGGGATATTAAAAGGCAGTCGTTCCTACCTTTAGAACATTTCACCATAGTAGATATAAGATTAAATGTGGCGGCGCTTCTTATAAAACATTCACGAATAAAAATTATCGTATGCAAAGCAAACACTGGAAATTAGGGTAAATAAAATAGATTACTGCCATTAAACTGAAAAAACTGAACATTTACATACTACACAAAACACAATACGTAAATCGTTAGATTAATCAAAGAAGTCATCATCACACAATAATTAATAAATAATAGTATACATATACTAATTATAATACTTCCAGAATTGAAGAATTGCAGACGTTACACAAGCACTATTGTACTAATAAAATACTACTTTGACCAGTTTGAACTTAATTAAAAAGCATTACAAATTGGTTAGAGGAAATATAAAAACATCACAAAAGCAATTGTTTACTAAACAGTGTTCTAACCTCAAATCCAATCCACGCCATTTTTTGAAGCGGCATTGGCAGGTGAGCAGTTCAATGTTGGGACATGGAGATTGTGCGCAGCCAGCGAGATCGGTCTGCCTCATATTTAGTCTATGCGAACAATGTCCACGCGGACTCTACAGGAACCTTGGCTGTGTGACAGCGGACACGAATGAGACAGGATCCAAATTCATTGAATTGGCCATCGTGATTTCGGTTTACCGATTCATTAGCCGTTCCTGCTTGTTTTATTAACATGTTACGTAGCAAATGGCCCCATTTTCGATGATACATGAAGTTCTTAACTTATCTTAGGCCTACCATCATGGGCTTGATAACACTCTAAGAAATTATTCAGAAATTTACCACACCACTGTATACACTTAGTGAGAAAGCAGGAATGGTAATGTTTTCCCCTATACATTCACTGTGGTACTCCTACATTTTCTCAGGACACGATCAAATGCATAGGGAAGTTTCCAACTTTGTATATTAGCGCTGCTAAACATTTCTATATCTGCTACTTGATGTGTGGTATTATTACCATACAGTGTGTAGATCTAAAACTTCCATTGCTGTTTAGGAAGTTTAAATGAAAATTTTTTACAGTGTATTTCAGGCGTAATCGTAACACATTTTGGGATTTACTCGACTGATGTGTGAATAAAGTTGACGGACTCATGGCAATGTTCAGCTTACATACAGCGGAAGGATCGACAATGTGTATACAAGATGTTGATCAGAACTTTCGAAAAATTTCAGTTTACAGCGTTATTTCAGCAACAGGATATACTTCACACTAGTGTGTGCACTCGAGCTGCCATCCTTTATTCATTGACTGCTGCCTTGGTGTGAAGATGCTTCCCTTCTGGGGCCACGGTGGCTGAGCGGTTAGACTGCTCGCCACCCATCAAGGCCAACCGGGTTCAATCCCCTGCCGGATTATCGCACGTGGGAATCGTGCTGGATGATGTCGCTGGTCGACGGGTTTTCTCGGGGATCTCCCTGTTTCCCCCGTCCTTGTATTCCGGCGCTGCTCCATACTCACCTCACTTCACCCTCATCGGCTCTCAAGACCTCGGTGTCTAAGAGTCGCCCAAATCTCTCTACTCCACTTAGCAAGGTTTCAAAAAAGTTGGAAATAACAATGAATGGGCTAAGGTTATAATTCGTATTGATCATTCCGATGAGATCAGACACGCGTTGAGTTGTGGGAAATTTATCTATCAGCAAATATCGAAAGGTTGGCAGACCTACGTGTGATACCACGTTGCTGGCGTGTGCGGGAAGGAGTTCGCGGTGTAAGCAGCAGTCTCGCCTATGTATAACCTATTCACAATAAAGTGAGCACTTTTCAAAGCCGACTCATTCGGATATTTTTAGCCTTAAACGTTAACTTCCGAGTGCGGTGGAAAATATACGCTATGTTCATAACTTAAATGGCTATATTTATTTAAAAAGTTGGTTATAGGTAGAGACCTGAAAAATTCGCGAGTTCAATGACCTTCAGGTTAGGCTCTACAGTCTTATGTATAAATATACCGATGTCAACTGCATATTGGTTATCATCTGTCACAGCGGAAGCCGACGATTGGGTTAGCGTTCTCTAAGAGATGTCGAACATCGTGTCGACCAATGGCTAATGTTATATACACATCCGCGTTTTGAATTCTAACTTGTCCCAAAAGGAATATGCGAATACTTTAGGGCCCCAGTTAGAGGATAAAAAAAAATTGTGAAAATAAAAGTATCTAGGGCCTTAAAAGTGCTCACTTTAGCATGGACAGCCTATAAAGGCTGTTCACAATAAAATGAGCACTCTAGAAATGAACCTTAGAAAAAGTCGCTGAGTGACGTTCGCCCAGTAAAGTTGGTAACGATGGCTGCAAAATAGTTCCATATTCTAAAGTCGAATAAAAAGTGTTAGGTAATCATCTATGATAATTTATATTATTTATTTCCCTTTCTGTTTATTTAATCTGTCGAAATATAAAAAATAAGCAAAGTTGTAAAATATTTACTTTACATACAGTTTAACAGTTTCGCCTGACCGACGCATGAATAAAGTGATGAGGCCCACGACGATGTTAATCTTACATAAGGAGGAAGAAGTCACGACGTGCATACAAGTAGATCTTAAGCAGGGCTTCCTAAAGTGCTCGTTTCACCGTGAGCAGCCTATAGTATCAGATAACGTATGCACACTGCGAACTTCGTAACACGGCATGACTACAGCAGTGAATTGTGAAACCGACGTAGGAAAAGAGAATGGCCTTGCATTTGCGATTTCCATTTACGCTGTGGCGAACACAGGCAGCCGATGTTGCAACAAGCAAGTATGTGTCATCGCGAGGAGATAGCGACGGCCTAGACATCATACCCACAACCAGCAAGGCAGTGAACTTGGGGTTCTCCATTCTCCTTCTGCAAAACGATACTCTGGATCTTCCATCGACGAACCTAAATTCCTACATATTTAACCCTTTGAGGAGCATGCACGTATGCATTCGGGGATACCTTTATATAGAAATTTATTTGCTCTTGAAGACAAAAATCACGCTTTTACAATTATAATATTTCGCTAGACGTTATCGGAATCGAAGAAAAAAATTACTAGTCAACATTTCAGTTTGTGAGAATAAAACTTTAAATTTTTAATAATTTATATGTACTTAAGACTGTAGAGTCTACCGTAGAGGTAATTGAACTCACGAATTTTTCATGTCTCTAGTTATTGGTCTAAGGGACAACATTAGTAAATGGGTGTAGAACGCTTTACAAGAGGTCAAATATAAAATATTCTTTGCTCGTATGGCATAGGGGCAACAAGTTGTATGTGTTAAAGATTTCATTCTCAGTGCAGACAATTGTCTACGTGTACTACAGACCTTGAGAATTCGCGTTATTATTTGGCATCAGACTAAATTTCACAATGCTGTATATACCGGGGTTGACAATATTTATCCGTTTGCTACTGCATATATGCGAAGCAACTCCCTTTCTGACTACACTGAATGTGATTGGGGAACACAATTGTAAAGTGTTCATTTATTGGCACAGAGTTACCCGGCGCGTGTCAAATAAAGTACGGTCCAATGACTAACATATTGCAAAGGTGCGTTCGTTTGAAGTTTAATGTGTCCACAAATAAAACCGCGAATTTTGCAAGTCTCATCTTATTACCAAACACAATGCCTACAGCTAGGGATAAGAAAATTTCGCGAGTTCAATAACCTGTATGCGAGACTCCACAATCCTTTGTATAGTCGACCCTCAGATGTTTGTTCATTGGCTGTTGCCCCAGTGTTACCCCACATTTGACAGTGCAGGATTCGCTTTTCCCTTGCAAGTCCGCTATTGGCGCGGAATGGTCCAGGGTATGTCTAATAAACCCTGATCCAACTGCAAAGGTGACTTCTGTGTACACGCGTTTGAAAACTATCTTGTCCTGAGATGAAGCCGCTAATTTTTTCCTATCCCTACCTACAGCTTATTGGAGTTGTAATAACAGAAGTTCTTTGTCATTTTAAATACATAACACACAAAAAAAATTTCTTTCGAACACAAATATAGACCCGGAAATATCGTGGATTCATTTAGCAACAAGCTAGACTCCACAATCCTATAGCTAGACTCCAATTTTTACTCGATTCTCAGTTAGTTGCTCATTGGCTGTTTCTCCAGTTTAACCGCAGACCAGGTGACATTGGATTCGGTCTTCGTTTACTTCCAAGTTAATTACTGGTTCGAATTCGTCCAGGGCGTGGTTTACAAAATGTTATCCAATTGGGAAGTAAGTCAAATGCACCCGTGTTTGAAGTCTAGCGTGCCGTCATTTGAATCCGCGATGTTCCCAGGTCTCTAAGGATAAATTATTGTGCGGATGTAACAGTCGAAAATGTAACATTGCCACACTAGTACTGCGAAGTCACACATCAACATTTCTTGAATAACGTTAAATAATCTTTGACACTCCTGTAAACTAACTATACAAATTAATACTTTCAGTTATTTACACATTTATACACACTTATCAATAAAATTTCAGCAAAAAATATTTCTTAAATAAGTTCACAATATTAATTTAGTCAAATAATGTACAAGTAAAATACCTTCACATGACTATATTTGTCAAGAAATTGTACTAGAATTACATACACCCAATTGCTTATAAACATTTTAAAATACTCACTGTGTTCATTACTTTAATCAAAAAGTAATTCAATGAAACATGTAATAAGTCCTTCTCGAGAATTTTTTTTAATGCCATGGAGAAGAAACTTGTTTACAACGCTGTCGTAGGTTAACATTTTTTTTTGTTGTCGTTGTTGTCTATTTTCAGTTCATGGAAGTACTTTATACAGCACCAATAAGATAAATACATAAAACGCAACATTCTTTATTACCCCACCACGCTCTGGGTTAATGAAGACGACGTATTTTCGCCTTGGGAAGGTGACTTAAGTGTGGAAAAAGGACGCGTGTAATGAGCCCCTTCCTGCTCGCTTGTGAGTGGTCGGGATGCATTCAAATTCCCTTGGCTGCAGGGGCCACGGTGACTGAGTGGTTAGACTGCTCGCCTCCCACCAAAGAGAACCGAGTTCAATCCCCGGCCGGGTCACTCCCGGATTTTTGTATGTCAGATTCGTGCCGGACGATGCCCCTGGTCGGCGGGTTTTCTCGGGGATGTCCAGTCCCTCCCCCCCACACTTTCATTCTGACACCGCTCCATACTCACCTCAATCACCCTCTTCGACTGTTAAGGGTCCTATGAACTGAAACGTTTTCTGTGAAATCGTTGTTTGCTCGTAAACGCGTGTCTCGGTAAATAAATATTCTGCAAATACGAAGTTTTGCCAGAAAGGATAAAAAACAAAAGAAACTATTGTCTATGTCGTTAACTTTTTAATACTTTTATAATATTTGGTGTATTAATGGAGGAAAAAGTCGTGAAAGTGGTCAAATATTGCATTTCTAAAGCTTATATTAAAAACACTTGTAACAGATGAACGTGCCACATCATTTTGTTAAATTTTTATGAGCAGGTAATAAGAGAGTGAGTGAAGAAATTTTGGCGGCTTTTAACATCGAGGTCTTCAGAGCTGATGAGGGTGAAGGGGGTTGATTATGGAGCAGCGCCGCGATGAAAGGGCGGGGAAACGGGAGATCCGGCACGATATAATCTTGAAAAAATCCGGTAGTGACCTGGCCGGGGATTGAACACGATTCGCCTCGGTGGGTGGCGAGCAGACTAACCGCTCAGCCACCGCAACACCAGGAAGAGGAGAGTGAGGATGATTTGGAGCGTTGACTTGAGTCCTAGAACGCAGCGAACGGGAACTTGTGTGTAGCGACGCTCGGTGCAGGAACCGCAGAAAGTAGATGTGGGCGATGGTGGACGTCGTGTGTGTGTGTGTGTGTGCGTGTGTGTGTGATGTAGAAGAGTTCAACTCAGAGTGAGGGGAGGTCGCGTCTTAATGGTGAGCCAGACCTCGGTGGGCGTCGTGACGAGCGGCACCCGGGGGTCGAACTTGAGCGGCGTCCAAGTCTTCTCGCACACGTGGAACTGGTATTTGGACAAGAGCGCTGCAAGGCACGCCTTCACCTGCATGCGGCCGAACCTCAGACCTGCAATCACGGTTCCAGTCACTCACACATTCCCACTCCGGTTCACGGTTACTCCCAGCTCTTCTGAAGCCCTGCTCAAGTTGTACTCCCAGGATATATAATTCAAAGTTCAGATTAACCAAAGTACAATACTGCTATGTTAATACAAGTATACAGGTTTGTGATAAATTACATATTTAGGAATCAACCAAACACCTGATATGAGATTCATTTTTCAAATGTTGATTCAAAATGTGTGAAGGTACTGCATATAGACTATACTACTATAGTCCATTCCTCACTGGAAGAAACTTTCTTGGAGCCCTGTTAGATATCTACTCGCAGGTCCGTTTCGTATCCTTCTGCCAAATGTAAACAAACATTACCATGTGACTGCCATGTATGATCTGTCAGAAACAATGTTTACATTCCATTGTGTGCATACTTTCGCTACACCTAAAAATATACATTGAAATGTGACTTCTACTTTTATACCTGTCAAATGTATTGTTTACTGTTTACAGCTTTTCAAAGAATTCCGTCATATTCCAAAAATCATTCCGTACGAATATTCACAGTTTAGGCCTCTAACAATATTAAGGTCAGCTTTATGTCGTTTTCAAAAATGCCTGAATCGAAGACAGTTCTTACGGTTATTTTACATTAATATATTTGTTTTCCACGACGTATCTCAATACATGTAATTCACGTTAGTAATTTGCCGCTACTGTGTTTAACACTGTTACAACTTCGAGGTAAAGGGCTGTACTAATTATCCTTTTGTTATTGATGTGTGTTGGGTATTTCTTTAAAAGGACGGTCTCAGTTGGAATAAATATTAAAATGAAGGAACAACCAGTCAGACAAAAAAGGCACATTAAATTCAAGCACGCAACTCGTGTTGCTTATTTTTCTCATACAAACTTTAAAAGATAGCGGTGAACATGCACACAAATAAGCCTACAATAACTTTCATTTTGCTCATAGTTCTATGTATTACTACTTACTGTTTATTAGGTTTATTGAAATTTATCGGGTTGGGTTTGGCATTTTTCTTCTGGGATTGTGGCAAATTACGTTACACGACTGTGTTTCAAACCCCTTAGGGCAAAGGTACAACGTTGTGATAAATAAACAGACGCGGATGTAAATAAATAACTTCGTCATAAAAACAGTTCACATTTAAAACGTATAAATAGATCTAATAAAATATTTGGAATCACGCACACACAGAGCCAGCGTATCTTCCACGACGCAACCATGCAACGCCCTTTTACTAGCAATAGTTAACGAAACAAACGCAAAAGTACATTTATAACTGCCGTGGAAACACAGATTTATCACAACATCGTAACTTGCCTAGGTAGGTTTAAAAAAAAAAAAAAAAACTACGTCTACAAACGTGATGTGGTAATTTGAAGTATTTTTCGGAGGAACCGAAATGGTTACTTTGTTGAGCACACAGCACCAAAACGCCTCGTCATGTAGCCACTCGACATGTCTGCCAACCTTAATATTTGCAAGCCACCCGCCATCTCTTCTAGATGTTGGATGTAATGAATTGAGCATTCAAACTTTAAAATTTCTTTTCAGTTGTAAATTCCAAATTCAAAAATCATTAATTTGGTCTAATAAGTATGAAATATGCTAAAAAAATTTAACATGTATAAAATATGCTCACTAGCGATGGGAAATTTCCCGAGAGAGAGTGAGAGTGAGGGAGGGGGAGAGAGAGAGAGAGAGCGATAAGCTCTGCCCAGCCGACAGTTTCATCGGTCGAAAAATCAATAACCATGTCACTAAGTCCTACGCACGTTATTTTGCGATGTTATTTTTAACTGTAAGAATGAAATATGTTTATATTGGGACTACCTAAATATTGAAATAGTCTATGTTTTCGTGCAGGAAAGTTGAGTTTGAACTTGGTGATCAGTTTTGGTTGTATCACAAGCTTGTTGGTACGAATGGTGACATGCATATTCATGGTCATGCTGAATTGTGTTTTAACCGCAATAAATGTATATGATAATTTCTTGTACACATTGATATCATAACCACCACCTTTATTTCCCGTTTGAGGCAAACACCAGTCTGTCAAATAAACGATTTTTGTATGTTTTCTCTAGCTTTGGTTGGTATTATGTCTTCCTTTTACGTTAGTACGGTCATCAGCGTAATCACAATATAATTGGGGCCACGGTGGTCTAGCGATTAGACTTCTAGCATCTAACCTAAGCAAACTTTGTTCGATTCCCGGGCGGAGTCGCTCCCGGGCGATGCCTGTGGTCAGTAGGTTTCCTCAGGGATATGCCGTTTCCCTACCCTTGCATTCCGGCGCTTGTCTGTACTCACTTCACTTTACACTCATCGACTATCAAGACTTCTACACTGTATGTTTCCAAATTATGCAAATTCTTTTATGAGTTTGTTAAAACGTAAATGACAAAAAATAAAATATTTGCTGTTAATTAGTTTCGATACCAATTAACATAAACTTTAAATTTGTTTCAAACAGACAGCGTATTGTACACTATCAACCAAAAAGTAATTGAGCATCTGTCCACAATGTTTGCTCGGTGGTTGTCACCCCGTTAGAATCTCGTAGGGCCACCTCTTGCGGCTATAACAGCAGCCACCCTGTATGGCATGCTCTCTACTAGTGTTTGCAGGACATCCACGGGGATTCGTCGCCATTCCTATTGCAACCATTCCATGAGTTAAGCAATAGATTTTGGCCGCACCTGACGAGCCCTCACCCGGCGATCCAATTCATCCCAAAGATGTTCTCTAGGGTTGAGGTCGGGGCTCTGGGCAGACCAGTCCAATCGGCGAGCATTTTTGTCGGCGTACCACTGCATAGTAGCCCTTAAACATGGCACCTGGCATTGTCATCCTGGAAGTAACACGGGTCCATTCCGTAAAAATGCCACAATGTTGGGAGCATTTCATTATCCAGAATGTTACAATATGCCTCTGTGTTCATGCTACACGGACGAACACCAGCGGTCCTACGCCGAAGGCCGTGAATCACAAGTCTACTGACGTACTGAATTACCTATCTTCACGGGTGCCCAGTTACTTTTTGGTAGATAGCGTATATCGCTACCCATTAATGAACTTGATAATGAGTTCCTATCGTTTTTAATTGACCTGTGTATTCTTCTACACGGCGCCGCTGCGTTTCCAAATTTCCTGGACCACGGAGTTAGTATATTTTTCAATTTATCTGCATTTCGTATGTTGGCCGCCGGCACGAAGCTAATGACGAGCAGGCTGATTTGTCGAGCTGAGCAGGGCTTGAAACCGCTACCCAATCACAGATGCTATAATGAACTTGTCGGCGGGCCGTCAAGTGAGGTTCCCGCTCGTTGCTCACGAAGTGTGTTGGCCAACCTGCCAGCACCTAGAGCAAGGACGTGGGGTGCACCGCACGAGGGGAAAAGGCAGAGTGCGCATTTGAGATACGCAGTTACCACGTTCCCGTGATTTCGGAATGCTTCCCTACCCAGTAGCGGTATCAAATATGGCGTGGATAGGGCGTGAGATTGGCGAGCTGTTTATGAAAGTAAGTGATGTGAGATATTTATGCTTTCTTTCCACACATTTTCATAATGCAACAGGGGTTTATTCATCGCGGTAAAATATAACCCATTCGCTGTTACTTAACACTTTTCTGAAGCCCTGATGAAGTTCTACTTCCATAATATCCCTCCGCCTGATGCAAACGAAGCTTAACCGAGTCTTGAAAATTACACCAATTGACAACGTACTGAATTCGTGCACACTCAGTTATAATAATATTTATTAAGATAACTATTTATTATTATTTGCTACCAATTAAAATGTTTTCTCGCTGTTTTTAATCACAACTATTACAAATGAAATATTTTAATTGGAAATATAATAAATGCTAAAACATTAATTTCACGAAAAATAATATACCTTTATGGAAACAGAGGTAAAAAAACGCCTGTGATATATATATATATATATACATATCATATTTAGGAAGTAACTAAACACATGGCATATGGGGTGATTTTTCGAAGGTTCGATTTTTTTTTTTTAATGTGAAGAAACCGCGGATAGATTATTGTGAAATTTTTTTGTCTGTGTTCGTGAGTGCGTGCGACTCACCGATGCATATGCGCGGTCCCTCGCCGAAGGGCAAGTACGCGAACTGCGGTATTTTGGAGGCGTTACTCTCGTTGAACCTCTCCGGGTCGAAGCTGTCCGGGTTAGGGTAGTACTTGGGGTCGTGGTGCAGGCCGTGTACTGGCACGATGACCAAGGTCCTCTTGTCCAAGGTGACGTTGGTCCCGGGGATAGTGTAGGGCTTGGTGCACGACCTCCCCAACACGCCTCCGGGAGGGTACATCCTCAGCGACTCTGAAACACCACGCCATCATACACTCACGCACTCCCGTCCTTATTACCGCCAGAAAACATTTCAATACTTTGTGGTGGCAGCAGAGTGTTTTTCCTGGTACTGAACTCGCCAGATTTTTTTTTTTTTATGGTGAACACACTGTAGCTAAATTTTTCTGCTGGCTACAAAAAAAATTGTTAGTAGTAGGAGCCTCAGAGTTCTGGCACCGATATGCAAGAGTGGCACAAGTGGAGGTGTCAACATATATTCTCCCAAACGTCCCTTGTGCAGTTCTTGCTGCCTCTACCAACTGCCGATCACAGTACACATCTCGGGGATGGAGGAGAAAGGAGGGGTAAGCCGACAGCAGTCAAGGGAAGCCCCACCCTCACCCATCTGCAGGAAGTTGTATCCCCACCACCGAACAACGACCAATTACAGCACACCTTCGTATGGGATGAAGAGAGAGGGGGAGGGGGTTGCCAAGCACAGCACAGGAGCGGGAGAAATAAGGTGCTTGGGAGGGAAGGGGGGGACGTGAATTTATGAAATGGCACTTGTGACTCTCTTGCACTAGTACTTGTATTCAACACAAAAAATTTTGGCAATGTGAATTACCAACAAGACAGTTTGCGGCGGCCACAATTTTTTTTCTCTCATTGAACTCGTGAAAAATAATTTGTGGTGGTCATAATGTTTTTGTTGGTATTCAACAGTCAAAATTTTTCTGTGGTGAACACATTTTTTTCTAGTAGTCGTCACTAAAATTTCTCTGGTGTCTACAAAATATTGTTGTGTTCACCACAAAATCGTTTGGTGGATTAATACCACCAAAACACTTTGGGACCGATATAAAGTTTTTTTTTTTTTTCGGTGCACTGAAAGAAATTTTTAGCCAACTTTCCGATGGAAAGATAGGCTTATGCAATCATCCGAATGTTTGTCTGGGATATATGCCTCCCTTAAAAACCGTTAAACCCGTAAATAAAATTACGTCTAGCTCGGTCCACATGTAGTATTTGGTTAATATAGGTGTCCGACTTCCACAGTTTCTGATCAAACAAAGAACTTTTATTCAAAATAGCGACGATTTTAATATTTAGTACATAATGCAATATATTTCGAGAACCATTTAATATATTTAAACTAAATTTGACAGTCTTTGACAGTGCACGAATCAGACACATAATTTAGAAAGCAATAATGTGATTAGTCTGCCATTTTGGAAGAAAGTACGACATGAAAGAAGTAAGCTTTACGTTACACCTCAGAAACTATATATCAGATTACGGCCAAATTCGACATATAAGTAATAGGCCTACAATTGAAGGTTATGTTAACATATGAAATTCGAATAAATGGGGAACTTATTTTCAGAATGGCAACCATTCATTTTCTATATATACCATACCGTTTAACCAAATTTAGAACAAAATTGTTATATATATTTATTTATTTATATATTTATTTATATGTATATGTATTGCTTCCCTTAGTATTAATAATATAAGTAACAATTATAGAGGTAATTTTTGTCCCGTGTCCTATTCGCAGTACCTTGAGATTTTTTGAATCGAACATTTGACAGAAGTCCCCCCATGTATGACGTGTTTTGTGGTTTCCCAAAATATTCCACATCTCACAAGCGTTTTATCCCTTAGAGGAGCATGCACGTATATACTCGGAGCTTCGTTCATATGGGAATTTATTTGCTCTTGAAGACAAAGTGCACACTTGTATAGTTTCACTATTTCGCTAGACTTTATCGAAATCTAAGTAAAAGATGACAACTAGTCAACATTTCATTTTGTAGTAATAAAACTGTTATTTTTAATAATTTTTTCAAATTAACACGATGGATTGTAAAACTTGATACTTTTATCGCGATACATTAATTGGTACACAGCCAACGCGTGACTTCATTGGTCGATGGCCAGCCAATAATAAACATTGTATAGTACACTAGGCGTGTCCGGTGTTGCCAGGACCAATAGGACAATGGTAAGTGGAAACACAGAGACCAACCAAAACGATATTGCTGTAGTGTGGAATATAGGCAGCTCACTTCAAACTTGTCCTCAGTGCTAGTGAATTTGTGCCGTCCTCAAAGGGTTATACGTCTGTTAACATAAAACTACCTCTTTTCCGTTAATTTTAACTTTGACTTATAATTTATCTATATATTGCAAAATTTGCATTTATTATAAATGTAAATTTAAAAAGTGATAAAACTGATGTATTGTTAATGCCTAGTAAGAAATAGTTCTTGTGCAAAATAAGATTACACTAACTGCGCACGAATGCGGTTTGTTGTCCGTTTGGTGAAATTTTATAGACTAGGTTAGGCTTTGTTTGCATGAGGCAATGGAATTCGCTATGGAAGAACTTTAGCAGGGCCTCAGAAAAGTGTGCAGAAACGGCGAATGGATTATAATTGTGACATGGCGTTTGTAAGGCCATTGCCTTTGGTGCCGATCAGCTGTGAGTTCCGAGTGTTCGCAATTACGCGCCGTCTTGAGCTCAGCGAAGTTAACAAGTCGCGAAGCAGGCAGGCCTTGTCGGGAATTTCAACATCCCGGTCTTAGCAGCAGACTACAGAGTCTTCTTACATCTTTATTTGCAACGGAATTAGAGAGGGATTTGAGAATGGCGTTGTAAAATGCGGGGCTCTAGGCCACTGGGATGCCTGAGAAACATCCGCCACGCCTTGTCGAGAATTGCCATGAATCGCGCTCGTAGATACGTAGATACGTACAACACGTACAACACGTACAACACGTAGATATTCGGTGCTAACTAACATATTTGTTTATTAACAATATATTTATTGACTGCCACCAAAACATTTAGTTGTCAGTAATAGCACCAATGCCATCTACAGTAGTAAAATTTTTCCTGAGACTGCAAAACTGCATCCATTATCCACGGGGGTCGAGCGGTTAGCCAGCTCACCTCCCACCAGGACGATCCGGGTTTAATCCCCGGCTGGCTCACTCAGGATTTTCGCATGTGGGAATCGTGCCGGACGATACCGATAGTCGGCGCGTTCTTAAACATTAAAAAATTAGCATTCCCATGGGCCTTGAGATGAGATTAGTGTAGCTAGCTAGTAGTTACTTGGACATATGAGAAATCAACCTTTGAAAGAAGTCCCAAGATCTAACTACACGTACAACTTACTGGCCGCTCCTAGTTATGTTGGTACCAAGCATGGATGTTAGATGGCCACTCGGAAATTCTGGTACACACATGGCTAAATACTGGTACTTTAGAAGAGAAAATGATACGTTAAGCAAGGGTCACGCAATTAAATGAGACAAGCCGTCTTTTCCCGTATCTTTTTTTTTTTTTTTTGACGGAGAAGAGGTTACGGTAATTTTTGTAGAGTTCTATCACTCAAACATAAATTTTAAAATCTGGAAATTTTATAGCATACGACACCGAAATTATCTTGGTACATGCGTAATATGAGACCCTGAAAACTGGTATCTGCACCAATAAATTGGTACGTCTAACATAGCTGGTACCGAGCTAGGAGGCACAGTGGTAAGAATGTATACTCGCATTCTGAAAAGACCAGGGTCCGATTATTGGCCCGTCTATCGTGATTCCGATTTTCCGTGGTTTGGAGAAATCATTTCAGGCGAATGCTGGGACGACCTTACTACATACCATGGCAGATTGCTTCCCCTTTCCATATTACCGATCCCGTACTTTCGAGTCTCAGGCGAGAGAATAGCCCCAGACAGGCGATAGCCACAGAATGCCTTGTAAAGGCCGTTCATGATAAAATGGGCCCTTCTTTTGAAATCAACCTCAGAAAAAATTCACTGTCCTTTCCTGCATATATTTCAACATGCGGACTGAGTTACATGTGACCCAGTAAAGTTGATAACGATGAAGGGGAAGCAGTTCCATATCTTAAAGTCGAATTAAAAGTTCTATGTAACCATTTACAATTACTTAAATTATTCATTTCTCTTTCTCTTTCTTTTCTAATGTATCGAATTGTAAAAAATGAGCAGATTTGTGAAATTTTCTCCTTTCCTAATAGAGTCACACTTTCACTTGATCAACGCATGAAGAAAGCGATGAGGACCATGGCAACGTTAGTTTGACATAAGGCGGAAGGATACACAACGTGCATACAAGTAGATCTTAAGCCGGACTTTCAAACATGCTCATTTTACCATGGACAGCCTATACATAATGTTATACACCACTTGTTTACTGAAATATGCTGAATTTAATGCAGAACTAGGTAACTGAATTATACAGAATTAAATGCAGAATTTGTTGACTAGGTTCTGAAGATTTTGAACGCCTGCACTGAAAATTCAAGAAAAAGCAGTCGTGCACTCTAAAACAGTCCTTGCAAAGTTTTCTGTGCGGTGAAGAAAACGCAGTAAGGCTGGTTTGTTTACAGTAACGTAATACTGTTCTAATTCAATGTCAAGATTACAGAAATATAGGTTTGCTGTTAATAATTGTTTTAGCGTTTTTTGTGGCAATAATACTATCCTTTATAGCAAAGAAATTATATAATTTTAACTGGTTTTGTTTACGGTAAATAAATATTACTTTGCAATAACAGTAACGTTTTAGCGAGGTGTCGTTCATTGTATAGATCTCAGCGCATAACTGTTATCGTGGGGCAAAACGTTCATAAGCCAATATATTCTGCGGTTACGAAACAAATGAACAGTCCTCCTGGAGACGTGTCGTATAATTTCCAAGTACAGTGATTCTCCAAATTGCTAAACCTCAGATCCTGCCATGTGGTCGCATTATATTCTGGCACATGTTACTACAGGCTGTTCACGGTAAAATGAATACTTCTGAAAGCGCTGCTTAGGATCTACTTGTATGCACGCTGGTTCTTCTTCTGCCTCATGTGAAATTAACATTGCCATGAGCCTCATCGCTTTATTGAAGCGTCCGTCAAGTGAAACTGTAAAATTATTAGGAAACTAACCGTTTTAGAAATTTGCTCATTTTTACACTTATATGCATTAAAAAAGCAGAACGGGAAAGAATAATTTAAGTTATCACAAATGGTTACCTATCACTTTTAATTTGACGTTAATATATGGAACTACTTTCCGTCCAAAGTTACCAACTTTATTGGCCGCATGTCACTAAGTTTGCCTGTTAGAATATATGCTTGCAGGAGCAGTGGCTTATTCCTAGCGTTGATTTCAAAAGTACTCACTTCATCATGAACACGCTTTACTTACATAGTCTACGTATCAGATAAGTTGTGAACGCAATAAGGCAAAATGGTCATCTGCTGAGGGGCGTTAGGCTTGTAACACCTGGGGCGCGGGTTCGAGTATCAGACAGGTAGGTACGTGGTCTTAACGTCTCGTTGACAGCGAGGTCATTAGAGATGCTGCAAGTTGCACAGGGAAGAGGGATTGGGGTAAGGTTGGGAAGGAATAGGCCATGGCCTTTGTTTGAGTCCCATTCCAGCATTCGCTTGGAGTGATTTCGGAAAACCATGGAAAGCCGAAATCAGGATTGCCGGACCGGGAATCGAACACGGGTCCTCCAGAATTCGAGTCCATTAAGTTACCACTGCTCCACCTCGCTCGGTCGAGTATCAGAATTTTAAATGATTTGTCACCGTTCTCTTATTTAATAATCACAGCTTATTTCAGAGCACAAATTTTCTTTGCAGTGTAACCGATATTACTACAAATACGTCCATTGAACTATTGTCAGGACAGTCAAATTTATCATAGTCATTATTGTATATAGCAAACAAACATTGTGTTTGTGGCGAGGCTACTTTACAGTGGTTCAGTTTAAATTCTCTTTTCTTTGCGGCAATAAATCGTATGTTGCAGCAAAGAAAGTGGTCTTACAGTGTGGGTAATAATTCTTCCCTATTTTTTGAACAAATATTTCACTAGAGTGACCCATTATTGAAAGTGTTGTTCCCGATAAGGTAAGCACTTTTCAAATCAACCTCTGAAAATAAAGATGGCAACTGAAGTAGTTACATACAATAACACGAATTGGTATATCATTAATAGATTCGTTTTCCGAAATTTTGCATGGTTTCGTTCATATTTAATCTCGTTATTAAAAATAACTAATGAAAAATAGTGGTTGCAAATAGCCCACACTCGGCAATGTGACAATGCAGAAAAATATGCTTACACGTGAACAACCGTATGCTCTATCCGTTGTGAAAGACTATTCGGCGTTTTCAGCGTACATGTGAATCAACCTTAAGTTCCATTTAATTCAACTTTGCTTACACGGAGGCAAATTAATACATACCATCGACCACCTGGTCCATGTACTTCATCTCTTGGATGGCTTCGTAGGTGATCTTCTTGTCGTGCCTCCTGAGCACGGAGTCCACTTCCTTGGCAAGCTTCTCTTGGATGTCCATGTGCCTCGCCAGTTCGTACAGGCAGCAGCTGAGAGTCGTCGACGAGGTCTCGAACCCGGCCACGAAGAACACGAAGCACTGCGCTGCGATATGAGAGTCCGTCATCTCTGGAAAAAAAACCCAGCAATCGAGCGGGTTGGTTTTTCTAAACTGCCTTAAAACTAAGAGGAGTGTCGAAGGTCCAGGGTAGAGATATCACCTAAGTGCGTCTCAGGACTGAGCCCTATATACCTAGGCATGCAGGGAAGTTTCTAACTACAAGGGCACATGCTCGAGGGTTTACTGCGATTTGGCAAACTTTGCCGCGATTGGAGCTAAGTTTACCTCACCTGATAGCTTAACCTGAACTATAAGGGAGGTGGGAATACCAGTATAGGCATCGTAAAAACAAATCGACAAAAAAGATTTGCAAGATTGCGTGCAATTTATGAAATAGGAAAAGATTTCTACTAGAACAAAAGATGGGAGAGGATAATCTTTATTTAAAAGGTGTTTGAAACACTAGAAGAGATAGATTGGAGATGGAAAAAACGGAATGGGGAGAGTATCTTTCTATATGGTTTTCACGCTGAATAAATTTGTAAACAGGGTGGTGGGAGTCACCAGCTCCCCTGGTGAAGGGGAGGATGCACAATTGGGCATTTCCCCTCCCGAATCAAACAGCTTCGACCACGTTGGCCATTCTGGTCTACTTGGGGATTGCATAGCTCCTGGTGAAAGGAAATTTGCGAAGGTCATTGCCAGAACCGAGCAGAAGAAACGACAAAGAAATGTTCTTCAGAAAATATGGGTGTATGTATAAGCGCATGCCTACATGCATGCATAAATACACGCATTTACACATGCATGCATACACGCATATAAACAAACATGAAATTTATAATCTCTAAAATAAGAGGATACGGGCGTTCCGAATGGATGGGTGGGGAAACACTTGCATATGCTGTTATACACTATTCACGGCAAAGCGAGTACTTTTCAAAGTCCTCTTCTTTTTTTTAAATATATTTTATTTTACCTCTTAGACATTAACTTCCGAGTGCAGTGGAACATACACACTATGTTTATTATGTAAATGTGTTGGTTTTTTGAGTTTACTTCGTGATTCAGATTCTGTAACAATGAACGGACTATAGCACATATATTGGTTCTGTGAACAGCGTATAATTATTATAGCATCAACGTGATGTTGGACAAAACTCACCAAAAGAGTCGTCATCCTTCTGCTCCTTCTCGACGACGTGGTTGGTACCGTCGTGGCTAGGACTCGAGTCTTCGCCGGCCGAGTTGTTCTTCTTGAGATTGATGAGCAGCTGCATGAAGTCGTTCCTGACGATGCCGTTGTCCTCGCGGTAGGATATGATCTCGGCGACGGTCCTCAGGAAGAACTCGCTGATCTCGTCGTCGTTGAGCCTGACGGGGAAGAGATTGAGCAGCGCCGGGGCGAAGCTGCCGATGGCCCGTAGGATCGTGTTGCGGAGATTAGGCGTGAACATCTTCTTGCCCATGGCGCGGAACTCCGAGTCAGGGTCCTTCATCGAATTCATCTGCAGGCCGAAGGCGCACGAGCCGATGACGTCGGTGGTGAACTTGGCGACAACCTGTGGATTGGAGAGATTTTGCCTGCTCTTAAAATGGGAGTCCTTGAGACCCGATGAGGGTGACATGAGGCGAGAATGGAGCAGCTCCGGAATGCCAGGGTGGTGGAAACGGGAAATCCCCGAGAAAACCACGCTGACCAGCGGCATTGTCCGGCACAATTCTCCCTTGCAAAAATATAGGGAGCCACCCCGTCGGGGATTGAACCCGGTTCGGCTGTGGTGGGAGGTGAATACCCTAACCGCTGGGCCACCACGGCCCCCAAGTATAATTGGTGATAGCCCGGGTGTAACAAAGTTCAATACCTAAACTTCTAGGGACGTTAGAATATAATAAAACATATATTTTTTCATTAATTTCCTTAAATGACCATAGAGGCGAATCTCATAATTCGCGAGTATAATTTGACAAGGTTGAGAAAGAGAACCAAACGATTACATTTAAAATTAAATTTAATCCCTATAAAAAAAACGTTCGAAAGTGTTTAGTAACGACGTGTGAGGGTACTTGATGAACCTGGTGTGTGAGACTCTAGTTGCGTCGGAAGAAGAGCCCGTCATTCGGTGTTCTAGCAGCTGTTTACTCTCCATGCACATGCTTGGGAGTCGTTGGACGTTGTTATGATACAGTAAAGAAGGGCAAGCCTGGCCAGGCGAAGAATCAAAAACACATTACAAGAATAATACTTTATTAAACATATGAGCGAAGTGCGAGCGGAACTCCCCTCTTGGTGGCACGGTATCAGGGACAATCACTCCACCAGAAACTATGGAACACTTGGCAACACTTTGCGCATGTTCGTCAGTCAGTCTGGCTGAGCACCTACGCCGAGATGAAGCCATCAAGATGCAGATTGGCGTGCCACTCGTCACCTTCTGACACAACACACAGCCTATAGTGATAGTATCATTCAGGTTGGTCATATGTTGTAATTGATTAGGACCTCCCTCGCCAGTAGCTTCTATTTACTGTATCACTTAAGAATTGTGTTAAATATAGGTCCTGTCTTAGTAATTAACTTCAGTTCTTCCCCAATAGTTGCGCAAACCTTCCACTAAACACTAGTATAAAATATTAAAAACTTAATGTGTGAGACCGACAATGACATGTCGTTGCAGAGCTTGTGTTAAATTAGACGACCACGCTTTTGATCAAATTACTGAACACAAATAGCTAGGACAACGTATATTTTTGCGAAAAGATATACGCGAAGGCAAGCCTCCATTGTCCTATGACATTTGTGCAGTTATTCCTTTGGTTGTTGGCCTCGCGTCTTTTGAGGCAGGCAATCTCGACGAATCAGAATTAGGTAACTCCGACACCGAGTCTCCGTGTTTCGCATGCAGACACTTCAAATGCATGGAAGTTAAAATCTTCCAATCACGAAAGTGCATATGATCTATAGTTTTTGGAGTAAAAGTAGTCCTTAAGGGTCCTATGTAGGCCTGCTGAAACCTTTCTGTGAAAAAGCTGATTACGCGTAAACGCGTATCTTGGTAAATATGTGTTCTGGAAATACGAAGTTTTGCCAGAAAGGATTTTAAAAAAAACTATTGTCTGTATAGCTATCTTTTTACTTTCATAATATTAAATTTATTAATGGAGAAAACAAATCGTGAAAGTGGTCAAATATCAATTTTTAAAGCTTGCATATGAATTTTCTTTAAGGGGTAGAGAAAAGTACTATTATACGCAGGAGTTTCATAGGGTGTAATAAACCCCCACAATTACAGATCTAAGTTTACACAGTAAAGCGTTAGGACGGAAACACTGCACGCATTGCGCGTAGGAGCGAAGAGGCGCTAGGGGTACGGCGTGTTAGTGACGCCCGTATCGCTCCCTCGCTTCTTGATCTCGGACGCGCAGCTAAATAGCACCCTTAAACATTTTCTCCGGAAACAGGTGGTCCTGCAAATCACAAAAGACGAAACACAGCGAGAGTAGGCTGAGCGTAGGACGCACTTCTTTAACATCGATGACCTCCTCGCGGGCGGCGGAGTCCTGCAGCCAGGACACCATCTCGTCGCAACACTCCCTCATCAGCTCCGTCATCATCTTCATCTTGCCGGCGGTGAAGGTCGGCGTCAGCTTCGCGCGCAGCTTCCTCCAGCGGCTCCCGCCCAAGGCGAAGAGGTGCGCTCCCACCGGGTTTTCCTTCTCGTTGACCTGGAACAAGACCCCAACTCGGGTAGGGAAAGCCAATCTTTAAGACTCTGAAGACTACACTCGAGTTTACTTCGCTCAAAACTTGTTGAATATTTCAATCACTTTTGAAAAAACAAAACTGGTCCGGCTATACTTACAGCAATTCCCTATTTCATAACGATTTGAAATAGGAACTAATACAACATCAACAATGAACGGATATCCATTGGTAGGCGGCCGCACAATACGGAAATACTGGTGTCGTTTTGACCAGTAGAATGGCGTCAAGTGACAATAGGGACCAATAGAACACGGTGTCCCTGCATGTCAGTAATGTATAGCTTGACTATAAAGCTGGTTAAAGGGTGCCGATCTCAAAGTGTTCATACTTTGTTGGCTACGCTCCAGTGAAGCTCGAGCAAAGTTGATTTAAAAATTTTTTTGTTGTTCAGAACAAAACTCTCATGAATGTACAGTCTTTGCTTAGCTAGTGTTTAACATGACCTCACAAGAACACCACGACGCAGTAAACATTATATATCTAAAGATAGGATGTCTTTTTTATAGCCACTCAAGGAGACGTGATTTATCTTAGATAATTTTATACGATAAAGGAAATTTGGTTGGGTTAATAACAGCTCGTCTCTCCATTGGTTTGATGACCGGCCTATAACGAACGCTGTAAAGTACTGATAGTGTCCGGTGTGGTATGGACCAATAGGACGATGGCGAGTTCTAATACAGACACCAATAGAACCGGTGTTCTTGCAGTAGTGGATATAGGTGACTCACTTCTCATATGTCTTAAGTGACAGTAAATGTGTGCAGACCTTAATGTGTTAATCCCCTGCCACATTGTCAAATTTTGCCGTCAAACAGCTTCCAATAAGTGGGGATAGGAACATTTCGCGAGTTCATTTCAGGACAAGATAGACGTCAAACACGTGTACGCTGAAGATGACTGCAATTGCATCGCAGTTTATTAGACACGCCCTGGATGTGTCTGATCCTATAGCAGACTCGCAAGGAAACAAGTAGCGAGTGCCATACTGCCAGGTGTGGAGTAACACTGGCTACTCTATTGGGCTGCAGCCAATGAACAAACATCTGAGTCTCGAGTATACATATGACTGTGGAGTCTAGCCTACGAATCACTGAACTCGCGAATTTTTCCTATGCCTAAAAATACGTTTGGTCAAATAAAGTTGGATACTTATGACGTCTTCGAAACGTCATAAACGCCGCCATATGTGTCTGAAAAAGTTGAATAGTCTCAGTTTTCATCAAACATTTGATGATTATACAGCTTCTAAAAGTTATTTGATGTATGACAATCTCAGACAATCAACAGTTCTCGACGAAAATGGACGTCAAGAAACTTTACATTAACGAACAATTTCTTGAAACGAAACAGGTTATGAAGATAAATTATCTACGCAGAAGTTGTCTGAGCATGTTATTATAAGTGAATATTGCACATAATATTATGAACTCAGAGGGAATTTAATTAAATTATGCAGGAAACATTTCTGATAAATAAAATTTTAATTTTGTATAGAAACCGAACTATATAACAAAATTCCTTAAATGTTTTTCTATAATGGACTACATTGGAAAACAAAATCAATATCTCGCTATGGAAAACACTTTTAAATAATAAATCAAATTCGATTTTCCCAATAAAAAATTTGACAGTGCGACATATTTTCAAACACGTTCAAGATTATTTGATAACATTGGTTGGAGGAAAAAATGTGATGCCACTATTTTGTCTTCAAATTTTATTGTCAAATTTAGTTGAAGGCGAAAATTTGACAGTGTTACAGGAGCTTTAAGGATAGCGAAATTTGGCGAAAAGATGTCAAAACAAGTTACATTTCAAAACATTGTAAGGTCGTTTCCCTATCTTGATTGGTTGAATTACTTTTTGACGTGTGTTAACTGTCTACACACGAAACACTTACGAGCTGTGCCGATGTTGCCAGATTCTAGAGTGGCTCGGTCAAATATGAAAACACCTTCTCAAGCAGACAGCAACCAATAGCAGCAGACAAACTGCTGTTGGGCGCTTATAGTATTGAAGTCTACCGTGTACTCATGTTTTATCGCCAAAAATCACTAGTTCTACCAATCCGTATAGGTAGAGACATGTAAAATTCGCGTTATTATTTGGCATCAGGTTGCACTTCACAGTACTGTATGTACCGGAGCCAGCGTCGTTTTTTCCATTGGCTGCTGCGTAGACGTCAAGCCAATAACAGACGTATTACAAAGGTGCGCGTGTTTAAAGTTTAACGTGTCCCCAAATAGTAACGCGAATTATGCAGGTCTCGACTTATAGGCTGTTCACGGTAAACTGAGCACTTTTGAAAGCCCTGCTTAAGAGCAACTTGTATACTCGTTGTGTATTCTTTCACCTTATGTAGGATTATCGTTGCTATGGGCCTGGTCCCTTTATTGATGCATCGGTCAAATTAAATTGTGAAATTATTAGGAAAGAAAATATTATACGAATCTGCTCATTTTTACACTTTGATGGATTAAAAAAAAAAAAAAAAAACGAAAGGAATAATTTAATCTATCCTAAATGGTTACCTAACACTTTTTATTCGAAGTTAAGATTTGGAACTATTTTCTAACCATCGTTACCAACTTTACTGAGCAAATGTGTGCCCATCCAAATATATGCATACAGAGGCAGTGACTATTTTTCAAAGGTAAATTTCAAAAGTGCTCATTTTATCGTGAACTCACTACAACAGAAGTGTAAAACGCTTGAAATACGAAACAACCAAACACATTATACATTGGGTTATTTTTCAGAGACTTGATTCTACGAACAGGCAATAAATATGGACGCTGTATTTTCGCGAGAAGCGTTCTTGTCAAGTTGTATTTAAAAAATATTCTAACTCAGATACACCTTCGCGATTGGTGCTTCTTTACTGCTGCATGTCTTAAGTTCCCGTTCGCGAATCACATTCATTCAGTACTGTCGTAACCTACTGCTGAGAGGCTCAGTCAAAGGTTACACTGATTTCTGGAGAAGACGCACAGCGGATAACCGTAGAAAATCTTAAGATTAACCCTTTAAAGACTGTCAAAATCGTTGGCTTTAAGGACAGGGTAGAAATGAGCTGCCTATATTCTCCACTACAGCAATATCACTGTGTATTGGTCTCTATATTTCCACTTACCTACATTCTATTGGTCTTGTCTACAGCGGACACGCTTACTCAACTTTGGAACGTTTATAATTGGCTGGCCGTCGGCCAATAAAGCCTTGTGTTGGCTGTGTCCCAATTACCGTGTCGCGAACGAGGTAACAAGTTTTACAATCCATCGTGTGCATTTGAAAAATTATTAATGAGAAAAGTATTAATCTCACAAATTGCAATGTTTGCTAATTGACATTTTATTTTTTATTTTGATTCCGATAAACTCCAGCGGAACAGTAAACCCATAAAATTGCGAGTTTTGTCTGGAAGAACAAAGAAGTTACCAAGTAAAGATATCCCTGAATATATACGGGCATACTCCTCAAAGCGTAGGATATTGCAACATAGCTTGCTTGGACCTCATTTCATGCTATCAAGGTGTGTATGTGTATGTGAATGTACACTATCTACCAAAAAGTAATTGGGCACCTGTCCACAATGTTTGCTCGGTGGTTGTCACCCCGTTAGAATCTCGTAGGGCCACCTCTTGCAGCTATAACAGCAGCCACTCTCTCTGGCATTCTCTCTACGAGTGTTTGCAGGACATCCATGGGGATTCGTCGCCATTCCTTTTGCAACCATTCCATGAGTTGAGCAATGGATTTTGGCCGCACCTGACGAGCCCTCACCCGGCGATCTAATTCGTCCCAAAGATATTCTATAGGGTTGAGGTCGGGGCTCTGGTCTGGCCAGTCCAATTGGCGAACATTGTTGTCGGCGTACCACTGCATAGTAGCCCTTGAAAAATGGCACGTGGCAATGTCATCCTGGAAGTAACACGGGTCCATTCCGTAAAAACCCCACAATGTTGGGAGCATTTCATTATCCAGAATGTTACAGTAGGCCTCTGTGTTCATGCTACCACGGACAAAGACCAGCGGTCCTACGCCGAAGGCCGTGAAACACAAATCAACTGACGTACTGAATTACCTATCTTCACGGGTGCCCAATTACTTTTTGGTAGACAGCGCACTATGTGCCGCTCGCACCTTTAAGCCGCGGTCGCTGAAGTGCTGAAAGTCCCTCAGCAGCACCTGCTTGATCAGGTCGAGGTCTCTCAGCAGGAGCATGGGCGTCGACGACCTGTAAAAGCCGACGAACCTGTGTCCCTCCGCCTTCATATACATGTCCGTGATAACGTGTGCGAAGTTCTTCCTCAGCATGATGGAGTCCCGTAGGTTGCCGAAGAACAGCGACGGCTCGGGCGTGTAGACGCCCCTCTTGGTCCAGTACGAGAACGCCGCGGAGTAATACAAGGTCACGAGCAGGGACAGCAGACCTGCCAATGCGGCGGTCGTCCACGCGGCGGACGACGTGAGGATTTCCATCGCTCTGGGAAGAAAACGAAGATCGGTCAATCGACAAGCCCTGATGATGTCCTACTTCCAAGGTATTCCTCCGACTCGTGCAAACAAAGCTTAAGCGAGTCTACAAAATTTACACCAAAGGGACTGATCACCGCATTCTTGCTAGCTCAATCTAATAATAATTTGCACAAGAACTATTTATTACTGGGCTGTATCATCATACCTATGTTTTCTCTATTTAACTCATAATTATATAAATGAAATACTACAATTTATAGATAAATTATATGCAATTGTTCAATTGAACCAAAAATAAGGTACTTTTACGTGAACACAAGTATAGAACAATCACGATAAATGACATATTCAGGAATCAAGCAAACATCATACATGGGGTGATGTTTCAAAGGTTTGACTCAAAAAGTGTGAATAAACAGTTAATATACTATAAACCCATTATTGGTCTTCTGCCATGTACCCAACACTGACCTACCCCAAAACCAACACATCTTTCAAAATCGCATGGTCAACAGTGATGAACATATCTTTCTATACCTTAGTTTTCAAAAGACAAGTACTCTTATTTGAATAAAATACTCTGACTAATTTGAATTTAATCAAATTCCATTGAAAATTGGTTAGAGAAAGTATACAAGCATCGCAGAACACCTGTTCAAGAAATAGTGTTCTAACCTCCTCAATTCCAATCCACGTAGTTTATCACTGGCGTGTTTGCAGAGAAACTGTTCAGTGTTGGGCCAGCCAGCAAGATAACTCTACATCATAGGCCTATTCACTCTACGGCTGCATCTAGTAGAGGAGAATTAAACTGATATGCCAACATAGCTGACGAAGTTATGTTATGCGATAGTCTCGTAGCACTAGAAAAAAATTTATATACAACAGTGATTTGCTGCATATTGGTGTAATTGAAACCCATACACAATCCTGCAGTTCCAGAGTAGAGGTGTGTTGGTGGTTCATTACCACTTTCGCTGCACATCGCGCTGTGAACTGAAGATCCATCCAAAAACGTCTAGAAGGACGACACGGTAAAAGTACCTACAGTGACAAAAAATGTTATGATGAATCAAACTACTTTTTTTTTTTGTCGTAACCAAATTAATTGCATGTATAAGGTCAATGAAATATTTTTTTTGTGGAATCCAAATTATTTCGTTGTTACTAATTGATTTCCCGAAACTAATATTTGGTTGGTGTGTTTGTAGCTACGTACATACAGTGAAAGTGGGACGGAACTGCGCGTCCAAGGTCAAGAGCGATACGGGTGACACTAACACGCACTTCTAGCGATTAACCCCCCCCCCCTCCCTTCGCAACTTCCAACGTGCAGCAAGGCCTGCAGTGTTTCCGTCGTGACGCTGTACTGTGGAAATCAGCTCTGTTACAGTGGGACTTTATTACACGTGGTGAAAGACCACATATTATACTACGGTTGTATCGTCAAACCTTTCTCTTGCATAAACAAGCTTTAAAAATGCGATATTTGACCTTTTTCGCGAATTTTTTTCTCCAACAATACACTTTATATGACAAAAGTAAAAATTAATAGGGGCATAGATATTTGTTTTTTATCTTTTCTGACAAAAAGTCGTAACTTATTTGCTGAACATTTATCTACCGAGACACACGGATTAGCGCAAACAACTATTTCACAGAAAATGTTTCAGTGTTTCAGTACATCCACCTCTTAAACACTTGCGGTTAATATGGTCCTACAACCTATCAACCTCAGTTAAAATGGATTCTGACGAAATAGGGATATTTTTAGAATCACATATTTCTAATACTGGACGTGCTTCAATTAATATTTCAAGTATTACAGCTTTCCTGTTTAGTTTAATGTTCGCTTTATCACTATTTTTATACCATTATTAAGCATCTATGAAATGCAATAAAACTCTGTTAAAATCCTGTCACACAAAATAACACAAACTCTCGAGCTGTATTTTCGTACAGTTGATTCAACCAATTAGTTTGTTGACAGTGTAATGTATTCTTGCCAAACGCAGAGGTTTTGTTAGTTCAAGGGAGTATTTCGTTAAATGAATGAAATTAATGTTGTTGTTTTATAAGTTTTGTTTAGTCAACCAAATCATTTTGTTGGGGAAACTAAAAATAAATTTCTGGCTCTATACAAACAAGCATTTTTTTTTCCCCCGGAGCAAACGTTTCTCTCGGTGTAAATCCGCACGTTGTTTCAATGTCCAGTCAGGGTCGACATGGATGGGCGAGGCTAAAGCTTGAGTAGAACCGGCTGTAGTAACCGAGGGGAGCACCTGGTGTTCCGGCCGGCCTGAAGAATAGTTGACGCGACATGAGGTCGCGGTGGCGGAATGAGAGGAAGGGAAGGCAATGGAAGAGCCCCGAGGAAACCCCTACAACGCGGCATCATCCTCAATGTTCCCCACGTATGATCTCCGCCCGATAAATTCCTGGAATCTAACAGGCTGTAAGCTATTAATGATAAAGTCAGCACTTCTCGAAGCCTTCTCACTTTGAATAATAATTGATAAATCTATTTTTAACTTTCTAATAGACGAAATGTATACGCTGTATTTATTACCTACATGGTAATATTTATTTTAAGAAGCTGTGAAGGGGATTAAATAATGGCTGATAGGAAAAAATAACTAGTGCCTCAAAAGTGTTCACTTTACCGTGATGGGTTTATATTATATCTCGGATACGATAAACGTGGTGATAATTTCCATGGCACAAGTGTAGCGTTAACATGGCTCTGCTGGCGATGCTCACATATAGTCTATCCGCGGTTTAATCGCACTTTTTGTATCAAACCTTTGAAAAACCACCCCATGTGTGACGATCTTGGTTGTTTTGTAAATATACCGTGTATCACAGTGGCTTTATACTTCTGTCGACATAAAATAACCCTATTTTGAGTTAGATTTAATGTTTACTTGTAATTAACATGAATAAGAGTAGTGAGAAAATAGGTGTGTTGATAATGCCTAGTAAGAAATATTTCTCATGAAGAACACTGTTACACTGAGAGCGCACAAATGGGGTGCGTTGTCCCTTCGTTGTGATTTTCTAGACTCGGTTTAGGTTTGTTTGCACGAGCGAAAAAAATTCTACTGAATACGTAGAACTTTAACAGGGATTCAGAAAAGTCTGGAGTAAATGTGATTGAACTATATACTCCATAAATAAAATAGTTTATAAATGAGAAATTTAATGGAAAAAAAAGTCAAACAGGTGCAGTTGACGGAAGCTGCTCCGAGCTCTATACACGAGATACTCACTGTTCTACTCAGACGTCTCTCTTGCCGGAGCTCCCGCTGAACTGTCTGCTAGGGACTGGCGGTGCTGTTTTATCATGTAACCTCGCTCATGCGCAGCTGATGGCGACCTTCGTTTACTGTTGCGCAGAGACGACTTGCCGAGTCATCGCACGCATCACCTTTAGCTCTGCAACGCCCGGACTTTTGTTACACATCGTTCGTTTCCAGACGGTAAATTGCACTTTTTCGACCCGAGAGAGTCTAACGATTACCTCTCGCACTTTCGACGTCCGCCTACATGATGCGTCAAACTAAATCAGATTCATATAGAATTTATCTGTTTATATCAGTTAACACTTTGAGGTCGGCACACTTTTACCAGCTTTAAAGACAAGCTAGATGTCAGTCACATATATCCACACCACTGCAAGGACACCGTGTTCTATTTGTCCCTATTGTCACTTAACGCCATTCTACTGGCCAAAACTACACCAGTCTTTCCGTATTAGCCGGCTGCCAACCAATGGAGTGCCGAGTTTACCGTTTTACAACCAATTATTCTTTCGTATCTAACGAGATGTACATCCCATCGTGTTGATTTCCGTAACATACTAAAATGTGACATTCATTTACGGAGTTCGTTGTTGATGTATTAGTTCATATTTAAAATCCTTATGAAATAGGGAATTGCTGTAAGTTAACCCGGACCAGTTTTGTGTTTTAAGTGGAATCAAATATTCAAACAAGTTTTGCCCTAACTACGCTCGAGTATAGTGTTAACAGTACCTGACTGATTCATCAGTCACTTCAGTGAATTTGACTGCTGAATCAGCGAAAAATTGCCAGTTTTCCATCCCTTATTGATTCAGTGACATTTTCCTCTGCTTCAGCTGTCACTATTTTCACTGTTTTTCGATCGATGGATAAAGCTAGTGATTATTCGCCATAAAATACGAGTACACGGTAGACGTCAATACTATAAGCACCTAAGAGCAGTTTGTCTTCTGCTATTGATAGCTGTCTGCTTGATAAGGCGTTACGAGCCACTCAGAATTCGGCAACTTTTGCACGGCTCCTAGGTGAATCGTGTGCAGACAGTTAACAAGCGCAAAAAAGCAATCCAGACAACTAAGATAGGGAAACGACCCTATAGCGTTTTGAAGTATAACTGGCCTTGAAATCATTTCGCGAAATTTCACTACCCCTACTGTTTGATCAGCACGTAAAAGTGGCAATTAAACAACGTTTATTAAGTAAAATAACGAAGAAACTAATAGAACCAATATAAAATTCTTTCTTAAATGTGTTTCATCTTTCAAAACACCATTTTACGAGATAACATGAACATTCTGTTTGTCATTTCGTTTTTATGGCTTTCATTTTGTTTCCACAGCGCTCTGTTTGAAGGTTTAAACTGTATATGATGTGGTGAAGAGAGTGCACTATTCGTTTTAACATTCTGAAGCTCTGCTAAAGTTCTACTTGCAGAATATTCCTCCGCCTTGTGCAAACAAATATCAACCAAGTTTAGAAAATTTCACCAAACAGACATCGCACCGTATTCGTGTTCTCTCACATTAATAGAATTTTAAATAAGAACTATTTCATACTAGACATTGCCAATACACCTACTTTCTCTCTGTTTTGAAAATGAATTAAGTATGGGCCCCTGAAATGTTCGATTTCCGCATGTGCCAGATTTCAGTGCCCTACAGGTAGGGGCCACCTGTTTTTCGCTCAAATATTTCAGGACTCCTTGTACTCGAAAATACTAGAGCTCGGATCCACTTTCGTGATTGGATGGTTTTAACTGTCACACTTTGCAGTTGTCTACCCGCGAATCACGGATGCCCAATAAGTAATTCCGATTGGCCTACTCAGGTAAGAAACTGTATCCCGACAAATACACGTGGCCAATAACCAAAGGAAGACTGCGCGTATGCCATAGGAGATTGAAGTCTAGCCTTGGCGTAAATCTTTCCGCGAAAACAGGTAGCCGTATGTATAGGCGTACCAACAGGTTTTTTTTTTTTTTTTTGTTTATTGACAGCGTGTGTCTGTGAGAAGATATTTTCCTACTAGACTGGCCAATCAAAATTATATAACTTCACTTCTAAATGTCTGCGATTCGCACAGACACGCCTAATATGCGTAGCATGGAATCCAACCAACCACGAAAGTGTATTTGAACTAGAATGTTTTGAAGCACAACTTGTGGTGACATATTTTCGAGCCATTCGGGTGTCCCCAACTATAAAGTAATTTTATATTATCGCAGGTATAAATCGCGTGTTGTACTTTCCATATTTGGGAAACAACCAAATACGTAATACATGGGGTGATTTGTTTTCAAAGGTTTGAATCAAAAAGTGTTAAGAAACCGCAATTAGACTATATGTTTCTCGTTATGGTTTTACTCTAAGGACTAAAGAAGGTTTGTGCTATTATAATTAGGCCAAGGAAGGGTTATGCTAACTAAACTGAAGTTATTTATGAAAACTTAGCAGAGTTTAATAGAATCATTATATGTACACAAATAAAAGATATATGATTAACATGAATGATAACTTTGCTACAGTCTTAATGAGTTGAGAGATTTTGGGCTGCTCTTAACGACGAGTAATTGAGAGCCGATGAGGGTGAAATGAGGCGAGAATGCAGCAGCACCCTCCAGCACGTATCCCACTTGCGAAAATCTGTGAGTGACCCGGCCGGGGATTTAACCCGGTTCGCCTTGGTGGGAGGTGAGCAGTCTAACCGCTCAATTGAGTGAGTGTTTGTGTTTGTCTAGTGTTTTATAGTTTAAATTAAATAAAAATTAAAAATAACTCTCTCTTTTAGATAAGTGACAGAATTTTCAGTAAATATTTGAAGTTTTGCAGAATAACAGTGGGGAAGAAAAATTGAAAAGCTCCAAACATGAAATAGTTATAAAGAAGAACACAAGATCTGAAATGAATGCAAGAAGAATTGAAGGAAATATGGAGAAAAATAGAAGAACAAGAAGGAGGAAGAGAAGAAAAAGAAGAGGAGGAATAAAAAGGAGGAGGATAACAGAGAATGAGAGTAGAGGAACAACAGAAGAGAGAAAAAGAGTATGAGAAGGAGCAAGAAAGAGAAGAAGAAGGACAAGATCTGAAACGGATGAATGAAAAACGGAAGGAACTGCGGAGAAGAAAATCTAAATGAGGAAAATATGCGATTTGTGATAATAATTTGGTTGATGTCTGTGAATGTGTCTGTTTAAAAAAGGGGAGGGGGGTGGCACCCGTGGGAGCGGAGGTCCATTTACTCTTCCACCGGGAAACGAAGTCCTGGGTGTCCAGAAGGGGTACGTCGATCTCCTGGACGATGTTCAGGATGGAGCGGAACGGAGGGCGAGGGGAAAAAATAAAAATAACAAAATATAATAGTACAGATAGGGAGGGGGCTGGAGGCCTTCAGGTTCGTAGGTGGGGCCATTCCACCGTAGGTTGCCATGGCGGACCGGCCGAAAGGCTAGTTAGCTGTGTGAGGGCCCCACGGCGTCTTGTCGCACGGGTGGATTCGTAAGAATACTAGTCACTGGTCTGTTCAGGCGGGGGCGGCGAAACGAGGGGCGGCCGAAAGGATACCCGTCAGGGAGCTGTCTCGTTCGGGGCAGAATAGCTCACCACCTTCCTAGGAAGTGTGTGAATTATGCTTTTGAATATAAATAGAATTTTTAGCTTATATTACGGGCGTCCAGACGAACAGCCACCCTCCCACAAAAAAAAATGTGAATCTATATAACTAATATACTGTTTGTTAAATTGCGGTAGTCATGATATAATTGAACACCCTGAATTGATGTACTGCTAAGTAAGAATAATGAAATAAATTTTAAAAAATAATTAACCATTGAGCCATCGCGGCCTCCCTCAGGCTTAATGCTGTATCGGAAAGCGATGAATGGCACGTCAGTCTGCATCTTGTAGACTTCTTCTATGGCGTGGGTCGTCAGACATACAGAACAGAACAGATCATATTAAAACGGCACCAGTACCCAACCAATGGCCATAACTGATCTCATTTACTTGAATTTATAATACATTTATAAATAGTCGAAACATAAAATTTATTGCCTTATAACAAGGGATAGGAACATTTCGCGAGGTCATTTCAGGACAAGTTAGACGTAAAACAAGTGTACACTGAAGTTGACTTTTCAACTGAATCGCAGTTTATTAGACACGCCTGGGATGACTCCGAGCCAATAACAGATTTGCAAGGCAACAAGTAGCGAGTACCATACTAGCATGTGTGTAGTAACACTGGCTACTTTATCGCAGTTTATTAGACACGCCTGGGATGACTCCGAGCCAATAACAGATTTGCAAGGCAACAAGTAGCGAGTACCATACTAGCATATGTGTAGTAACACTGGCTACTCTATCAACAACATCTGAGACTCGAGTATACACACGACTGTGGAATCTAGCCTACAGGTCACTGAACTCGCGAATTTTCCCCATCCCTAGTTATAACATTGAAAAACAAGTTAAATTTTAAAACAGAGGCTTAAATTTTTTTGTTAAGGTTTAAAAGAAAATGTTACTGTATAGTTTTAAAATGTCAAAAGTTAAAATTCCTCGGCCTCCACCCTTGAACCCTTACCCCGCCATCCTTTCCGGAGACATTGTCAGACAGACAGCTCTCGTACAAAGTGTTCTCTAGTATTATATAGTTTCTGGTGGCGTAATTGTCCCAAATACTTTGCCACAGGAAGGGTATATCCGCTGGCATTTAAATGATGTGTTTTAAAAACTATATATAACACGTTTTGGATTCTTCGCCAGGCCTGGACGAGCTAAGCTGTCGTGGGATGAAGATCGCGCTCGTGGCTGCTCGCTCGCTGGGAACTACCCGCGACTTGAGGACCAGCGAAAGCGAGGTGCATCTACGAGTGCGATGGGACCATGGCAGCTTGGGTGCGGCGAGCGGCCAGCCCGCGAACCAACTGGGCGGTGCGAGAGCCGTCATCGTGGACGTGGGGAACCTGGACAGCTCGGTACGAGATGGCGAAGCTCAGCTGCTGGAGGTGGCCCAACGATCATGGCGGGGAAGGGGATCTCGAGGTGCTGAAAAATGGGAAGTGTAGCGATCATCACTGCTGGACTCTGCGGGCTACCGACTGCGGGTGCGTGATGAATGGATTGGAATGCGTCGGACTTTGGAAGCACCCCGATAGCAGCCTTCACTCCTGGGCCAGCGGCATCGCCACCACTGCCGGACTACTTTGGAGGATATCCGATTTCTGATCCCCACCTTCACCCATGGGTTGGCGATCCTGATGGGACGGAAGGGCTAGGAGTCGGTGTCATGACTGAGCTGTCCGGTTTTCCGACGCACTCGACGAGAAGCAGGGGGGCCCTGCATCCTCAGTTGCTGTCGGTATTGCAGTGCTGGTTAGCCTACACGGCAGTATTGACAGTAGCTCAACTTCAAGGGCGCCTGCGCCCACACAATGACTGGCATCGGCGAGGGGGCTGTTCTGTCCCCCGCAATACACACCAGCTGCGATCTCATTTCATTTCACCCCGCATCAAACCAACAGAAGTCTTTCTTCCCGAACTAACAACTACCCTACATTGTCCAGCCCTAATCCAGTTGAAAGGAATTGTTTTGTCCTCCGCGACTGTTGCATAGATTTTCCACGGCCCTCTCCGCTTTGCCTGGTTTGTTATTCTCTTCCATCTAGACACTTCTTCTTTCGGGGTGTGAACATGGCTACAATCGCTGCCATGGCACTATAACCCTGCTTAGCCGCAATGCATGCGCCCATTATAATAATTAAACCCGTCCGTATACGGCTACTTCAAGGATATTACTCCGCTACATATAAGCAAATTTTAACCGAGTCTAGGAAATTACACCAAAGGGACATCTCACCATATTCCAACTTCAACTAGTTGCGATGAACTATATCTTATGAGGAAAGTCATAGATAGAGACCTGCAAAATTCGCGTTATTTTTTTGCGTCAAGCTAAAATTCACAGTACTGTATATACTCGAGCAGGAATCTTTCCTCCTTTAGCTGCTGCCTTGACGTTAAATCACTCCCTTTCTGAGTGAAGAATGAACTGCACGTGATTGGGGCACACGGTTATGGAGCGTTCATCTATTGGCGCAGAGTTACCAGGGGGCGTGTCAAATAAAGACTGGTCCAATGACAGCCGTATTGCAAAGGTAAAGTGCTTTAAGTTTAACATGTCTTCGAATACTAACGTGACTTTAGCATGTCTCTAGTCGTAGAGAGTAAGGTCAACCGCTTCCAGAGTTACCAGCAAACACAGGTCAAGTGAGTGAAAACATCTTGGACTTGAGATCCGGTGAAGGTTGTTACAACATAACAGGTTGAAGTGTGGTGGGTACGGAGCAGCTCCGGAATGCGAGGGTGGGGGAAACGGGAAATCCCCAAGAAAACCAGTCGGCCAGCAGTACCGTGCGGCACGATTCCCACATGCGAACATCAGGGAATGAACTGGCCCGGGGATAGAACCCGGTCCGCCAGTGTTGGGAGGCGAGCAGGCTAACCGCTCGGCCACCACGGCCTCTGGTAGATGGAGAAATTGTGTATTTTTGTGTGCAATAGTTCGTTTTTTTGCTCGAATTGTAATATATACATGCGCCAGACCAAATATTAATTATTAATTTTATATCATAATATTCGTTCACGCCCTTCGTTGGTGTCTGCAATAGCAAAAAGCAAAAAAGACAACTGTGTTTGGAATTGAGAATTCATAAGCAAGCAAAATTAAATCGGAAAATGTTACTAAATTAAGTGCAGAGGAAAATTATAAAAATATAGCTATCATTAAAAGGAACTTTGTTCTTTTCTCCTCTTGTTTATGGAAACTGTCCAGGAAATCCTCAAAAATTACATGTTTAACCATTTCGCTATTGTATTTTCGGATTCAGTCGTTTCAAATAAAATAATTGTGTTAGCCTACGTTTTGCTAGATTCAATCTATGGCAGAATATTTTAAAAATATGTTAATATATTTCGTTATATTTCTGCTCTAGTGTGAAGAAGAAAATTTATCCATCACGTAGGGTCTAACACAATGCACATCGGAATATTTTACACAGTTATATTTATCGTGGGAGAATTGCAATCACAATCCATTCACGGCTACTTCCTTGCTAAATTTCTACTTCCAGGATATTTCTCCGCCTCGTGCAAGCTAATCTTGACACTTTGCAGACAAGCTACACTCGAGCAGTGCTAATTTGGAAATTTTCTTGTTGTTCAAAACAAAACGCGCATGGATGCGCAGTCTTTTTGCGGCTAGTGTTTAAGACGACCTCACAAGAACACCACAGCCCAGTAACAATCATATTGCTAACGGCAACATTTCCTATCGTAATAGCCACTCAAAGCACATGATTGGTTGTAAATACTTTTATACGATGACGGTCATTTGATTCGATCAATATCAGCTCGGATCTCCATTTGTTGATGACCGGCCAGTAATGAACGCTGTAAAGTACAGGGTAGTGTCCGGTGTGGTATGGACCAATAGGACGATGGCGAGTTCTAGCACATACCCCCAACAGAGCCGGTGTTCTTGCAGTAGTGTATGTAGGTGACTCACTTCTAATTTGTCTTAAGTGCCTGTTAACATGTGCAGACCTCGAAGTGACAACTAGGTCTGAAAAATCACACCAGAGTACAACGCGCTGTATTCCTGCGCACTCAGTTGAAATATTATTTTGCATGATAACTGTTTCTTAATAGGCTTTACCAACACACATGTTTTCTCACTGTTTTAAATACACACTAGTTATAAATTAAAAATTATCATTTATAGTGGGAATATAAATATCATTCCAATTTAACAAAAAAAAAATGTTAATTTAATGTACACAAGTATAACAAGCTCGTGATACATGGAATATTTAGGAAATAACTAAAAAAGTCATACATGGGGTGATTTTTCAAAAGTTAACTTCAAAAATTGTGAAGTAAAAAAAAAATCCGATAAAGGCTGTTCACTATAAAGTGAGCACTTTAGAATCGAACCTTAGAAAAAACGTCACTGCCCCTGCGTGCACGTATATTAAGGTGCGCACTGAGTGACGTTCGCCCAGTAAAGTTGATATAGGCTATTCACGGTAAAGTGAGCACTTTAGAATCGAACCTTAGAAAAAACGTCACTGCCCCTGCGTGCACGTATATTAAGGTGCGCACTGAGTGACGTTCGCCCAGTAAAGTTGATATAGGCTATTCACGGTAAAGTGAGCACTTTAGAATCGAACCTTAGAAAAAACGTCACTGCCCCTGCGTGCACGTATATTAAGGTGCGCACTGAGTGACGTTCGCCCAGTAAAGTTGATATAGGCTATTCACGGTAAAGTGAGCACTTTAGAATCGAACCTTAGAAAAAACGTCACTGCCCCTGCGTGCACGTATATTAAGGTGCGCACTGAGTGACGTTCGCCCAGTAAAGTTGATATAGGCTATTCACGGTAAATTGAGCACTTTTGACAGCCATTTCATTCCGAATAATAGTCAACAAATATATACTATTTTAGCCTAGGACGTTAACTTCCGGATGCGGTGGATTATAAACACTGTGTTCATTACTTACATGAAAAAATTCCTTTAAAAAGGTAGTTAAAGAATAAAATAAGGGCGACAGGAGAACGTAACCGGGGCCTCAAAAGTGCTCCCTTTATCGTGAACAGCCTTCAACGATGGACAGAAAGCAGTTCCATATCTTAATGTCGAATAAAAAATTTTAGGTAACAATTTGTGTTAATTTAAAATTATTTCTTTCGTTTAATAATTTTTAGAGACCTGCAAAATTCGCGTGTTTTTTTTTTTTTTTTTTTTTTTTTTTTTGCGCCAAGCTAAAACTCACAGTACTGTATATACTCGAGCAGGCGTCTTTCCTCCATTGGCTGTTGCCTTGACATTAAGTCACTCCTTTTCTAAGTGAACTGCACGTGATTGGGGCACACGGTTGTGGAGCGTTCATTTATTGGCGCAGAGTTACCAGGGGCCTGTAACATAAAGACTGGTCCAGTGACAAACATATAGCAAAGGTAAAGTGTTTTAAGTTTAACATGTCTTCAAATAATAAAGCGAATTTTGCATGTCTCTACTAATTTTTAATGCATCGAAGTGTAAAAATGTGCAGATTTGTTTAGTATTTACTTTGTTAATAATTTCACAGTTTCATTTGACCGACGCACGAATAAAGACATGAGGCCTATGGCAATGTTAATTTTACACAAGGCGGAAGAATACACAACGTGCATACAAGTAGATCTTAAGGAGGGCTTTCAAAAGTGCTCGTTTTACCGTGAATAACCTATACAGATGCGACACTAGTGCAGCCTGGCGGCGAAAATTTTCAGTTGCCAAAATAAAAGCGCTGAGCTTCAGCAATATCGGGACAATGGCCATTGAATGTCGCATCTGAGATGTACCCTTTGCGAGGCTACCACCATTATTGAGATCGCTGATCTTACTGGCGTTTAAAACGTCAGTGTTGTCAGGTAAACCCTAGGTTCGGCGTGTTAATAGTCGTTTCTCAGAACTCGTCTTGAGATCGTATTACGTAATACACTCTTGAGATGAGTTTCTAGTCTTGAGACACGTGCGAATTAATAGTCAGTTCTCGAGTCATACTCAGCTTGAAATTAGTCTCAAGTTTCTCTTCTTAAGTGATATAAGTTGTTCACGGTAAAATGAGAACTTTTGAAATTCCCTGCTTAAGATCTACTCGCGTGCACGTTGTGCATTCTTCCGCCTTATGTAAAGTTGACATTTCCATGGGCGCCATCACTTTATTCATGCGTCGATCAGGTGGAACTGTGTAATTATTGTAAAAGTAAATATATTACAAATCTGCTCATTTTTACAATCCGATGCATTAAATATCAGAATGCGAAAGAAACGATTTAAGTTATCATAAATGGTTATCTTGGCACTTTTTTTTTTACTCGACGTTAAGATATGGCACTACATTCCATCCATCGTTACCAACCTAACCGGGTGCATGTCAGTCAGCGCGCCTGTTAAAATATATGCAGGTAGGAGCAGTGACCTTTTTCTAAGGTTGATTTCAAAAATACTCACTCTATCGTGAATAGTCCTTATTAGATTGTGAGATACGGTTTTTTTCTAGCCTCGCAAAAGGGCTCTTTGGAGCAGAAATTGAATTTTTTTTTCTTCTGTCGATGTGCGTTTATCTGCAGCTACATTCGAGTGTTTCTTGTATTTAGTTATATTTTTTTCCTGTTTCTGTGCGGAAACACATTTTTAAAATGCTAAAGATTACACAGGGCTGAATAAACATTAACAATCCTACATGTAAAGTTCAAAGACAGTAGAAAAGTAATGTGAGAACCACATATATGCCGAAAATCCGCAGCAAAAAGCAATAAACATACTCATTGTTCAAAATTTCGATATTAAAAGAACATATTTCGTTTATAGTTCGAGTTATTCTTATAACAAGTAGGGTGAAATATCGCCGTACATTGACGTAATAGTTCTCAGAGATAGAATTAATCTATATCTCTAGTTAGCGATAAGATTTAAAATAAGAAACGTAAAACAATGCTAAAAAAAAAAAAAATTACTATCATTTACTTCCTATCCGCGACAGTAGAAAGAATTTTGTCGTAAGCTGTGATTCCATCCAAAAACAAAACCAAAATAACTTATTGCTGCTATGCAGTGTGGCATTTTTTCAAATAAAAGTGACACATACGCAATTATCGTTATTATATTAAGTGCAAAAATGGTTGTACTCATTTTCGCACACATTTACGTAACTATCCCTTACCTCGGATAAACGGCATTCCATATTACAATCCAAAAAAAAATAAAAAAATGATTACTGATATGCAGGGTGACATTTCTGATCTGAAATGAAAGTGTCACAAGTGCGCTTTCGTATTAGTCTTTAAATGTGTGTTTCTTCTTCTTTATTCTTCTTCTTCTTCCGTTAGTGTCTTCTAGCGACCACGAACCCATTTCAATGCTTCGTCCTTTGCTGTTGTTTCTACTTCCTCCAGCACTCCTTCATCTTCTCACTGTGTATCCTTTTCCTCTCCTCGGACCATTTCGAGCCTGTTTTCTTTTTCCTTCCTGCCTCGGAATCCTTCCATATTTAACACTTTTTCTCTTTAAAAATCCCTCTCTCTCTGTTGTTTCTCCTTCACTTATATAGTTTCTTTCCAAATCTTTCTTAACTTCCTGAATCCAGCTTGTTGTTGATTTCTTGTTCCAAAGATATTTGAAGATCCGTTTGGTTTACCTTTTGCCATCCTAAACGGTGCACACTGGTTTTACATTTATTTATTTTTTATTTGTCCTTTCGATCACATATGGTGGGGAACCAAATAAAATATATACATGTTCGTATTTAATGTACACATAGGACCATCTGCAAACGAATATTGCATTCAAAATCGTGTCTCAAGACATCTCTCGACATCAATTACGTGAGAAGAGATTTATTTAATTTCCTATCTCTCTTGATACCAGTTTCGGTGACCAATAATAAGACGTAGTCTCAAGAGCCAACTATTAAATAGCTTAAACGCGAGTCAAGTGAAAACGCACTCAGGCGAGAGCGACGGGGACTCGTTTCTTTCACCGAAGTTGTTTGCCCTGAGAGGACAGGGAATGATTAATATTCCTCCAGACATGAGTTTGATTGATTTCGATGTTGAAATGCCATGTGTGTCCGTAGGGGATCAGGCTTATCCTTTGCTAGGACACTCGATGAAACCATTCAGTCAGCATAATTTAGATTCTGAAAAAGAAAATTTCAGCAAGCATCTGTCAAGAGCAAGGCGGATTGTAGAATGTGCTGAAACATCTGGAAATTCGTCTGTGCTTTGTTTGCTTGTATCGGTAATTAAATAAGGTACTTTAATTAATTGTTTGTAGGTTCTTCCTGGCCAACTAGTTTGTTCAAATTAATAATGCAGTGCAAGGCTATTCGCGGCGAAAGTGAGCACTTTTTAAGGCCTGCCCAGCAGGCATTATCCATTAATAAATACCATTTATTGCAACTTTAGTCCTTAACTTTTCAGAGGGGTGAAATGTATTAACTGTGTTGATTATAGGCCGTTCACGGTAAAGTGAGCACTTTTGAAGCCCTTGTTACTTCTTTCTTTCAACCAACTTGTATCCTTCCGCCAATTGTTAACGTTAAGCCCTGCCATGCGAGTAATAAACACAGTGTATACATTCACCATACCCAAAACCAAAAGTCCGAGGCCTCAATGACATGTGTTTATTGGTTATCATGTCTGATGAAACAGCTTCAAAAAGTGCTCACTTTACCGTGAACGGCCTATAGCAATGTTTATATTAAAAAGTGGCCCAAAGCTATAACTTGGTTGGAAGAAAAAAAATCTAGCAGTGCCTTAAAAAGTGATCACTTTACCGTGAACAGCCTATACTAACAGAATAGCATTTCTGAAAGGGGGTTTGCTTAGGCGAACGTTTTATTTTAGTTAATCTTGTCTTTGTCCGTGAAACTGTCTTTCGTTTATGTTATGTGGTAATTATTATAATGATTTTATGCTGAGTATCGATATTTAAAGAGATGTGTCATTCTCTGGTTTACGTTGTCTTCCAAAACTTCTTGTTTACTTGTACAAGAGAAGATACAGCCCGTACCAATCCGGATTGAGAAACTTAACATTTGTTTTGTTTTGTGTATTTTGTTTTCGCTGTTAGGAAGGTTTGGAATATAATGAGGATTCTTCTTGATTGGAACGTTAGGGGGGCTAGGCTGGAAGTCAGAAGCGAGCAGCAACCAGGAGAGTGCTATTTGTACATTACATGTGTAGGGATCTGGATCCAGCTAGTTACCCAGCTCTACAGGAGGAATTTTTCGGTTCTTCGAAGGCCAAATGGCATAATAAGGAATCCAGTCTGCACTACCGAGGCGACAACTATGGCCAATTGCAGCCAAGTCCTATTCTCTAATTGCTAATCGAAAAGTAGTAAGTGAGGTTAGGTACTACGTAAACCGCAAAATGTAAAGTGCTAACATTTTCAATATTTCTTGTTGACGTGTAAGTTTTAATAATGTTTAAAAGTGTTTTATTGTGCCATCATCCCAACAGTGTTACACATGTCCACATCATTCCATTAATCATTATCTATACTAGTATTATAAAAAGATAATGTGAGTTTGTTTATATGTCTAGGGTAATATCGGAAACTAACCTAGGCAGTAATACTTTATAGTAGTAGCGTTATCAAATAGATGGTGGATCATCAGTGGGAACCATGAGCCTGCATCACTCATGCTCTACACTGGCCCCCTTGGCAATCTCCGAACCATCCCCAACCCTGAAACCTCACCATATCTCTGATGACCCAAAACAACCCCGTCAAAAGTGTCGCCCTTCCATATGGCCAAATCAAGTGACACTCTGCTAGGGTAAATGAAAAAGTCTCTTAGCCAACTGATCAATGATATTGAATGTGTATAGCCATATGCCATTCACAAAATCATCAAATATTATAAATAATCACTGGATTTATCTGTGGTTGAAGTAAATGAGATAATTACAGTACTTAGCCAAAAATTATAAATAATTGAGTGCAATTTAATGAACTATCATTTTATTTACCTCAAAATAATTAAATAAGCCTGTGATCTTAAATATTATACTCAAAGTCTTTAAAAAATAATAACTGTTGCAGGGAAAAAATGTAATAATATTGGCATTTACGAACACAACTTTGCAACAAAAAACAAACAATTAATTTGTAAATACTATTGGGAAACCACTGTAAGGGAAACCTCTTACAATTGAGATTTTTCTTTGCAAATTTATATTTATCACCGTTGCTGCAAGTGTCTTTAGGGGCATGAAAGTGCAGATTAAATTCAGTATTGAATACACTATGATAACTATCTTCGGTCACAGGAAGTAGATCCTTTTCACTAAATAAATCTTTGTAAATGTTGTACTTTAAGCACACGTTAAGGTCATCAGATATATATATCTCCTGTTAAGGTTTTTTTACCCTTGGGTAGTGTGACTCATATGATGGAAATTGTTGAATGTGCTCACGAACACTGTTCATCCTTTCATAAGCTATTTTATTTGAAGGGACACCACATTCTTGTTTGTCCAGACCAGGCTGTTCCCCTTTTCTTACTTTTTGTATAGCTCGGAACACCTGTCCATCAGATATCAGAAGGTATTAAAAAAATATTGTTTACACACATTGACTGCCTTTTCAGTATTTTGAATGAAGTACTGCTAATTGCGTGTACTTTTCGCAGGCCTCGATGAGGTTCTTGGTCTTCTATTTCTGGGTGGGTTCTGTTCAATTAGGCCGCAATTAAAAGCGTTTTGTGTTGTAAATGGACCCAACTTCCAAAAAGACTCCTCAAAAGCTTGTTTTCTTGACTCTTCAGAAATCTTCTCTGAGCAATTTTTTTTTTTTCAAAGGCAGCTTCTGTTGCAGAATTTATTTTCGTCAACGACCCTTCCAGACTTAGTTGTATAAGCATAACCTGAGTTTCGCAGCCTCTTCCTCCACTGCTACTTGCTTTCGTCACTTTGAATTTTAAGAGGTTGTTTAGGTTTTTCAACCACTTCACTGTTTTCCTCGACAGTTTCTACATGGACAGTGAATACATGAATTTCTTCATCTTCACTTACTAAAAAGAAAATAAAAATTTAGCAATTTTTTTACTACCACATTAAGAGATACACAACTGCAATGAAATATTATGAAAGATAAACCAACACTGAAAACAGAGAACAAAATAGGCTTGTACTTGATTCTAGCCTGGGTTGCACTATGGGGGGAATAAATGTTATGTGGATAGGTGGTGATAAAAAGCTGAATTTCTCCGGTGGGCACCAGTGCTCAGCAGTTGGTAGAGCACAATGTCGATGTAATCTCAGGGTGGTTCGGCCGACGACCAGTTGGCCTTCCTGCAGTGATCCACCTCTTGCAGGTTAGGTACCGCTGAACTCACATAAATATATTCCATGACTGCCTGGTCTATTGAGGGCTGTTGGCCTCCCTCATATGCCAATACACTCCCCTTGGGTTATTCTGACTACCCAACACGATTATTCAAGACACATGATAAAATAAAATAATACTAAAGATGTTAAGTAATCGTGAAGCTGTTATCACAATAAAAATACAGGCTTCTTACCATCATGTTATTTATTGTATTTTAATTCCCCAACGAGGCACTTACAATTGTTATGCCACCATTATAGTCTGGCGGGCTCTTACACTGCGAAAAATGGACATAGGGCCTACAATGTTATGAAGTGCATTGTGCCTCAGCCATATAAAAGGCGGACCAAGGTGTGAGAGACCACGTACTCCGGGCAAACCAAATGAAAAGGTTCCGGTAAACTAAAATTAACAATACAGAATTACATTATGATGAGTTACAAAGTTGATGTCTCTGGAACACCACGGCACAGTGGTCGTCTCAAAAGGTCTAGGATGCTACTTTTAATGGCTGCTTGGTGTGGAGCTTGCTTGCTGGCTGAGACTACTGCCAGTGTACTCACGTGACATGAATTAAATGAAATGAAATGATGTGAGTCCTGCAATGCCGATGAGATGACCACTCTAACAGACTCTTATCAACAAAGCAAAAATACATACATTAAAAATATAAAAGTAATTACTCTCGTTCAATCATGCTGTGTTAATGTGACAACATAATCTCACACTCTGCACGTATAAAAACGTAGCAATGTCTTTATTAAGTACTTTCCCCAATAAAGTCTATTATGTCCTTTCGTGTTTTACTTTTGGCAAATTGTATGAGTTCATATTTGAGTACTGATAAAAACTGCTAAAATACATTTGTAATTATAAGTGGTGATTCGGCCACGAGGTTGTGTACACCAGTTCACTTTGGTGCGCCATTGAGGAACACGACCTGAAGGGTCAGTATCTCATTACTGACTGTATTATCATTACTAGAAAAAATAATTTAAAATATAAAATATCTGAAAATCACTTAAATATGTGCAAAAACCTAGATGATTAATTACAAGAAATAGTACTTAACACAACATGTGCCACAGTTGCCTTGTGTGTAGCCGTTTGGAGAATTACACAAGATGGCGCCTTGGGCGCACAAACTGTCAAAACATCGGTAAGTTAACACATTGCATGACACTGAAATGAACTAAAATAATAATGTAAACAGAAGAGACTCTCTGTCTCATACTTATGTGAGTTACAAGGTGATATAGAACAAATAAAACGATGTTGACATAACACTTGGTGAATACACACGTAACCTGAAAACGTAACATTGAAAACATGAACATTAGCATGTGGTAATCAGCTCTGACATGCGGGACACTTACAACTTGAATAAGTACATACCTGTGTTAATATTACACGTGATATTTCAACATGCGCTCTAATGTGGGCTATGGAACAGTTCAAGTGGATGACAATTTTTTTTTTTTTTTATTAATTTACATGTCCCTATGAGCCCAACTTAATGCACTCGCTCCTAGGAACAATATACATAGTCAAGAATTATATGTTGCACTGAATGACACTTAACCAAACAAACACTGACATGGTGGCATTGCAGGAGAAAATATACACAACAACAGGGCAAACAAAACACTCACACAATTCCTAACATATTAAACAGACCATGGAAAAAAGACTTTGTAAACTTTATTACTTAATGCTGCACAATAACAGATGAACACATGGCACTGGTTCAGGGATGCAGCTGCTGCTCCGTAATGTTGTGCATTCCAATGTTCCAGCTGCCAGACATGCTTTTTGTGCACAAGGTGCATCAGTGCCCTGGAATACGTTTCTTAAATATTCTATAATTATTTGCGCCAATGTTTTATATTTAGTGGTCTGTCGTGTACACAAGTGATTTATTTACTTTCCGCTGTGTTCTTATTCCACGTGTAAGTACTGAGGTGTTCGCCTCGCAAGTGTTTTGTTAATTTTAGGAGTGTTTTGTTATTAATTTCAAAGTGTCAGTTGTATAATTTAGGGCTGGAACGTCAGTGCATTTGAGACGCACCAAATCATACAACCTGAGTTGGTGCAGTATTTACATAAGCCGTGGTGCACAGTAATAATAATAATAATAATATTCGTTTTAGTGTATTCACGTGCCAAATTGTTTGTAGCTATTCTTATGTTTATTTTGTAATTAAGTTACAACACATGCAGTACCGTAACGAAATACCGGGATCAGTGTTTTCCAGTATCCACAGAGATACATAATAGCCTAGAGAATGGCAACATGGCCCACCACGTGGACAAATATTCCTAACCTCATACAAAAGTATTTCTTGTGTGTTTTAGTGTTCATTTATTATTTTTCATGTATCATGTCCGAGCCTGGGCACATGTAGAAATAATAAGTTTCACCTGGGAACAATCCCGCAAGTCCATCGTCCACCTCAAATGTGGGCCTAGTTGTGAGGTTATGTTTTATGTAGCAACACTACACACCACGAATGTGACGTTTGCCCTTTTATATTTTTATTCAAATGAATTTTATATTTAATAAGTGATTTTATTGTGTTTCATCTCACTTACATGGCAGCAGGTCGTTTCATTCCATTTACATTTGTTATGCAATGTACCCATCAGTCACGTGATCATAGGCGAGATTTCCGGCCAATCAGCAGGCTCTGCACCAACCCCTTAGTTAGTATCATCTTGAACTTGTTGTGTAGTGTCCGCCTCATCGTGTCGCTCAGGGCCTTCGCCGTTTTTGTCACAGATCACTGTTAATCTGTTTTGATATAATGCAAATAAACTGAAACTTTTGCTTTTTTGTTGTCTGAAGCGAGTGCCACCTTGGTTTTTATATTTGGTCTCGTTAAGATACAATTCTCACAATGTCAGTTATTATAACAGCAATACAGATTAAAAAGTAAATAATTATGTTTATGTGAGAATTAAATTTACCAGCATTTCCAGATGGATCTCAATCAGATGGTTCACATTCATTCAATCCTGAATCAGCCAGAATACTGGGATCACTGATAGATACAACACTTGATCCACTCATTTCAGCAATTTTTATAAGTCAATATAAGTAAGATCGTTTGTCAACAACAACAACACTAGATAAACAGCTGAAGTAAAAGTGGTGACGGTGCCTGGGACAGTGAACTTGGGTTAACTTGGCGAAATATGGGCCATGAGGTGTAATGTTAGGAAAGGTGTAGAGGAAATAGGCACCATACATCGCTTGGGTGGCATCGAAGTTGAAGTTATGGTAGACCTGAAGATCCTTTCGTGCTCTCTGGGTGCTGCGAACATATCATCAGGACACAGCACTCCCACCATCTTGCTGAAGTTCACCTGAATATTGCTGGCCTTGTTAACAAACATATTTGTTGAACGAGGGACTCTTCTGACGGCCCATACGCCTTATGGAAGATTGTAAATTATTGTTGAAATATTATAACTCTCTACGATGTGGATTGTTCGGGCCAACCACACGCCCATACACATAAAACACTTTGAACATTGCGGCACACATAAATTAAACTATTATCCTGAAAATTGCATACATGAATACATGTGGGAAATTGGCGAGATTATGAGGGCTCATACCCTTAAATGCCTTTCGGCTACCAAATTAAAAAGAACACGTAAGTTCCATGTCACAATTTAATCAGCCTTGCACATTACATGTCCCTTCAGGAGACAACTTTATATAGCTGGACCCTTTCTACCTGCAGCGAAGGTAATACTGATAAAAACTGCTGTTAAGCTTACGTGACTTTAAGTGTGCTGAATACCAAGTACTCCCCATGCGATGTTATTCCATGGGGTGGCAAGGGATGGTGTCCCCAGTGGCTAATACAGAAACGGTTCCATTATATTAAAGTCTGTTTCAATTAAGTGTTCTGTACAAAAATTGCTGGCTGCCCGGGCAGGGGAAACATGGAACACAGTCACACGCAGACTAGCCCCTCTGGGCGCTACTTGCTGAATTTCTGCCTGTGTTTGTATGGGAGAGGGCGAGAGCAGGCTCGCACGAAAATGAGGGAACTACTTGCACACTTGCTACAACATAACTGCATTAAAAGCTACGGGCATGGACAGAAACACTGAATAAAAATATAGCAACATTAACAACTATCACCTATCTTGCAAACATGGCACGAAATGACGTTGACATAAATCGATGGGGATGGAACAAAAATGCACTTTAACAAAACACTGCAAAACGATATTATTTGTGGGAACTGATAGGTGCATATGCTGCCTTCATTCAACACATGAACATGTGTCCAGATTACCTTCTAATAACTTTATTATCAAAACAAAATTTTGGAAATCCTAATGTCTGCCTGGTGGACCATCGTGGAGAGAGGTAATGTGAATAGGCGAAAAGATATTACTTTGATGGTTTCCAGGTGGGCGCTAACATTCTCAGCGGAGAGCACGATGATTTGGTGGTGCCGTGTGGCCGACGGCAATAAGTGGCCCCCTCGATGTCCGACGTCGTAACTGCAGAGTAACGTAGAGTTGTAGAGAGCATGGAATCCATTATTACCATATCAGAAAAACCCTGGGTTAGTGGAGGTTATTGGAGCTACCTCCATTATCTCATGCTCACTTGCTCACTCTCAGGGCTGTTATAGTCCACCTTATGCCTTAAAGGTTATGTCGGTACATTAATACAGTTAAGCGACCAAGAGGCGATCAAGTAAATAAATTATCAAATTCCTTTACGATGTCATTTATTCACTTACTTTCCATAGCGGGCACATACATGAAGGTTCGCCATTATAGTGGCGGGCACTAACACTGATAAAAATGGCATGAGGCCTATATAGCTTACAATATTGCTCACTCCCCGGACACAAAAGAAATAGAAAGGTACCAGTTACATTATTATGAATACACTAAATGATTCGACAAGAAAGATGAAAGTCCACGGAGGACTACACATGTGTCTCGGCCCTTCTAGATCATGGGGACTCTACTGAAGCTGCTTTGGAGCAGAGCCCGCCAATTGGTCAGGATCTCCACAACAAACCACGTGACTTTTTGTAGACTTGAAAATATTCATATTGTTAAAATGAAGGGAATGATGATGAAGCTGATGGGCAGGTGAGAGATAAAAACATTTAACTCGCTTTTTAACAACACTTATAAAAAATATATAAGAAATAAATATCTGCCCGCGGTAGTGTCGCCACACCTATCTTAACGTTACTTTCAGTCGGGCTTGTATTCGGCGCTGGAATCCCGCGAGAACCTTTCCGCATCAAAACAATTATGCACATATTAATTTCAACCCTTAAGAAGAACTGATTTCACATGATAAACACTCTAATAGTAAAGCAATGTATTTTTGTAGGTAAACCGGCCACATGCTCGCCGTGTTGCTGGGTGCAGTACCTGGTCGCCGTTGGACCAGATCAATATACTCCGTCAAATAAAATTATGACATATGTGCCAATAAGCTAAGAGTAATATTTAATATGCTGCAATAGTCCTCACGTGTATCTGGTGCCTTTGTTTACATTGTGTTATGCCACTAGTGGAGAGATATGTCAGTACATATACACTGTTTCAATTATAAACAAAATACCAACCTAACACTGCGCAGACTTTGGCATTCTGATGCAAAAGGGCGCAGAACTAATATTTGTAAACCTACTTGGCCATGGCCTTAAAAATAAATGTACACAAATCTGAACTAAATATATTCCGTTTCATAGGCTATGATGTACTATTATGAGACTGGAAGGGAATGTTTATTAAGATAATAGTTGTGTGGGTGTTGTGAATTTAGATTAAGTTAGAAACTTGTGTAGCTGTGTGGTTCTTACTTTTTGCGCGGAATATAACTGACCTACAGCAAATCAAGTAGCCGACTTTTCTTCATAACATTACATTCAATTAACAACGCGGACTTTTAAAACGATGAGGAATATACCATTTGAGATACTTTAGGAAGACATGCCTAAGAGAAACACTTGATTCCTTGTGGAATACCTAGGTTAGCATTCATTAATGATCAACTTGAACTTTTTAAATTCAATATTAAGACACACATAAGTAAATCAAGACATCTTGAAAAAAAATAATCTTGCAACTAACATACACGTTGAAATGACAGAATACCATTAGATATCTTTTTTAATTAAATGAACATATTTAAGTTCACTAACCCTTCAAGACAAATTAAATTCAAAGAAATAGAATATCACTCAAAATTCATCCCGTTAGATACCTATAAGGAATTTTGCCAAAGAAATCAGATTGAAAATTAATGCTTTGATAACCAGAAAATTCAACAAGGAGAGAGCAACTAAATGAAATCTACTTTAATACTACTGCATGCCATTTGCAGACAAAGTTCAGATAGTCACACTCTTTTCATATAATTTAAATTACTTAACTCGGGGGTAGAACACGAAAATGAAATGGCCACTGGGAATGTTCACCAAGAAAAGTCCATGTAAACATTTATCACAAAAGCGATTTTCTTACTTCAGCAACAAACTAAACTAGACTTCCTCATTAAACCAGTTCCTCGGACAAATCTGACAGTCAATCAATATTATCAAAAGACTTCACTAAGATTGCTAATTTGCGACTATACTTTTGACTCGTGCCATGGATAGGTCTTACTTGACAGCTTCATAAGCAATGGTGTCGGCTTTTTCAAAGTCGAATACGACAGGCAACACTGAAGATTCCATTCGAACGGAACATCTCCGTCCTTCCTCTGCCTGGTTACACGAAGCTGGCCATCCTCAATCCTCCGAAGTCGTCACGTATGCTGTCATTAAGGCGCCGATGGGCGGGGAATTTAACTGAAACATCTGGCCATGTAAGATGTCTAGCCCTAGAAGAAGGACTCCCCATGCCTTTACTTCTTCGGGTTATCACGATGCGAAGTCATATCCTCCCACAACCTTACTATTACAATCGCCTTAGCACATTCTTCCTTGGTTACTTCAGTTTGTATATTTTATTCCAGCTAAGAGTAATAAAGAGGGGGAAAAAATGATTTTTAATGCATTCCTAAAATTGTTGTAGGAAACTTTAAAATCAGTCTAATGGTCATTTTATATCTGATTAATTAGGAAATTTGAAAACAGATTTTATATAAAAATTAATGTAAACACTGAAACTACTCAATCTGGGGAAGTCGTATTTACTATGGTAAATATAAATATTATATTAATCATTTTGTAAACACAATATCAATTATGACTATATTACAAGGCCGACAGAAAATTGTAAACATTAGCACGTGGTGGACCACGTGACAATAACAACAACTACTGTCAACACGTGACATTATGGTTGGCGATCATATCAGAAAATTCACTACACAAAACAATTACCCTTTTCTTGAAAACTAACAAACCTGTTTCGATGCGGCACATTAGTGCCCAGCGGGAACACAAGGTACACTAACATATTTTATTACACAACACTTCAATGACACTGAAAGTGACCATTAAAGAAAAACATATGTGGAAAAACATGCATGTCTCCAGGCGTCCGTCCACACCCCGCTACTTCTCAACTGCGCCCTACTCGCACTGTCCGACCTTTGCTTGTGAAAATTGGCAATCCCGCTGTGCTTGCATGACCTGCTTGTATGGCTCGTAGATTAAGACAACGTTGATATTCTAAGTATGTGCGGTACTTCTTAACAGCCCAGATTACAGCGAGACATTCATGCTCGTTCACGTCATAGCGCCACTCCATCTGACCGAGCTTAGCGCTAGCGCATTCGATCACCAGTCTTTCCTCGCTGTCAATATGGTACAATATGGCCACTGCTCCTTCCTGGCTCGCATCTGTCTGCAAGTATAAGTGCCTGGTCACGTATCTTGTAAGTGTTGAGCATGAATCGAATTTTTCTTTGATATTCTGATATGCATCATCTGCTTCAGCTGTCCACTGGAAGCAGTTTTGTGGTAAGAAAAGATCAGTAAGTTGAGCTGTTATGACTGAAAAATGTTGTATGTGTTTGCATAGCCAGTTTATTAAACCAAAAAATTTTCTGAGTTTACGATATTTCGGCCTGGGATAGTCGTCGATTAGCCTCAACTGATCGGGATTTGGCTTGTTTCCTTCAGTGTCTACAACACGTCCCAGAAAATGTATATATTTAGTTTTTCCAATGTGGCACTTTTCCATTGCGCAGGTGAGGTCGTTTATAGCATACCGTTCCAGAACCATCGACAGGTGGTATAGGTACTCCTCCCAAGTACTCGAACAAATGATTATGTCGTCGAGGTACGCCATGGTGTACTCGCCGATTAAACCATCTAGGACTCGAGCCATAATCAACTACTTTTTCAGTAGTAAAAGAAATATTTCCAATTAGCCTATCTGGAATTGATGCTTTAACTTGATGATCACATCAGAAAATAGAATTCTTACTGATAAGCCATTTAATAACATGGATTAAATGCAAAATCATAGTTCACTGCAATGTAAGGTAAAACAGAGTTGACAAGCATATTTTACTTATATGTATATGTGAAATCATTTAAAATTACTTTCAGAATGTAGCATGATTACACAACAACCCTACAAACATAATACGTCCAGTTTAAATAGTTGAAGAATGTATTTAATTGATCATTTTAAATGTTTCATCATAAGAAAAACTCTCTATCACACTCAAGAAAAAGAATACATAAGAACACTATCTACACACATTCTTTTCAACACGTCCTGTTTCCAGTTCAAGTGACCTAGATAATATTGAGATCAATTTTTAATTGTCACTTAATTTATGGTATTTGCAGAACACAGTTACGAGGTAATATTGACCGATTCTTATGCCTTGACATTTTAAAATTCTTCTCTCCTTTAACTAGCTCTAGAAGCAACGAGTATTCTTAGTGAACTACTCCCGAGCCCCTGTGAAATGAAAAGGAAAGGCTGTGCATAATTTAAAGCATATATTCATTTCCAACAGTCTGAAGCAGAATGTGCCTTAGTGACGGATACAAGTCTTACTTGAGTCATGTATAATGAAGACATGGCAGCCTACCATACGATGTGCAGGTCTAATGCAATTAATTTTTTAACTGCCTCATCCCAAGGTCCGTGACCGAACCTGCCGAAACTGATCCCGCAGAACCTCGGCACGCCTCTTACATCATCACTCGGGCTCCGCCCCGATGTAGCTCCTCAGGATTCCACCTCTTGGTTTCCAGACTCCCGAACAGACAATCCATCTTTTCTGACGACTAGTAACAGACCTTTTTGAAGCGTCACATAAATCTCTTTCCTTAAAACAATGCAACCGAAACGCATTGTTTCAATAGAATTAAAAAATTTCCTCCTCAGGGCAAGGAAGAAATAACTCCTATATGAAAGACTGCCTAACACAATCACTCAATCGACCAGAAAAACTCCTGGTTAAATTCTTTACAAACTGAATTAGGGATATTGTAAACAGACATTTAAAATCAAATGTTAAAATGAATATAGCTAGAAAATTTCGGTAGAATATAAATAAACTGTGATAACCAAAATGAAAACGTTTCAAGAAAATTAACGATTTAAAATGTAAACAACACTCTTGAACAACTGTAAGCTACTTTCTTACAACCTGCAATGTACAGTTGGCACACTAAAGAAAAATGTTGCGATGGTCTCGATCACGAGTTCCTGTAGTGAAATTCTAAATGTTTGTTTACAAATGGGTAGACTGAAGTGTTCTGAGTTGCTCTGTGTGCATTCATGCCACACATTCATTTACTTGTTGCGTGTTGTTGCTCTTTTGTTTACAAATATATTGTAACTGTTTACTTTACTGTGCCTATAGTGACTATTTTGTGCAAATTTGTTGTTAACTTTCAATTTAATGTTCATGTTACAGTGCTACATGTGTCCATTTGTTCCCTGAAATTTTTCTGCTCGCCAAAGATTACTTAAAAAGTTTTTCGAAATTTAACTGCGGGATTTTACACATGTGCGTGCGTGCTGCTTGCTGTGAATTTTGCCCACGTGTTTTGTGGCATTTTAACTTTTTAATATTCCGCGGAATTTTTTCTGTGTAACACAATTACAAAATTGTACACAGTTTTAACAAATTAGGTGGGTACACTCAGGGTTTTTATGTCCATGTACTCCTCGTTCTTTTTTTTTTTTTTTTTTTTTTTTTTTTTTTTTTTTTTTTTTTTTTGGAAAAGGGAGGGATGAGCTAGAATTTGTGAATGGTAATCTGCCATTTAACATCACTGATTATTTATGCAATTTCAGTACATTTGGTGGTTTACTCAGTTATTTATGGCTATGTAATGTCAGTTCATATTTGTTTCTAGCATTATGAGGTTTTATCCCTACTCAAGATAACCGATTTTTACACTGAAAATTTCACTGCTTAATTAGCCCACATGTTGGGCAAAGACATTATTAAGATGTAGGAAAAATGACTTGTCCACTGCACGTTCGTGAAAAAGCACGACTAGTTGGGCACCATTTATGACATGGGCAGACTCTCAGGATAGGTGACTCTTACCTAAGACAGGGGCGAGTTGATGTGCTCAGGCACGAAGCTCGGTCGAGTTGTTGCTTTGCTGGGGTCGTGGGACGACGGCCAACGGGGTGTCCCTGGAGCCGCCCTCTCGTGGTTGCTGCTTTGAATGGTTCGTCGTGTTTGCCAACACTGATGCTAAGAATGGTCTAATGTGTTACCATTACGAGTTGCCAGATGTCGGCCCCTGGCACGCACTTGTTAATAAAACCCATTTTCGTTGTACTTAACGAGTTATAAGTACAAGTCTTAATTCTTCAGTAATAATCGAATAACTAGCTTAATGTCGTAATCCAGTTGAAAGAAACGCATTTGGTACAGATTTACTTTCTCGTATATCCAGTGTAGTTGAAAGAAACGCCCTAAGAAACGCACCAATGTTCAGAACCACGGTCTGAGTACCATTGAAGTTAGTTTTACCTGCTTGTTAACAGCGAAATACTTTCAAATATTTAAAGTAATACAAATGTATTTTTATTTTATTAAAACATTTTGCACGAAAATTATGGCCTATATTTTTTTGTTCCAAGTGTTGGTATCTTGGTACCCCAACGGTTCATTTAACTGTCATCCAATCACAACGCCACTTAACGTTTTTGAATTTTCTAATGGTTGGAGCCTGTGCAGTTGAATTTTAATTGAAGATAATGTTGTGTAGATGTGGATATCGTCTTAAATTTTAATGTGTGGACCGCAATGGTGCCACAAAAGTATTCTGAGTTCAACATTCATCTTGTTTTTTGCCTGGTGCCTGTATTTATCGTTCGTCATTCTTGACTCTCAGGTGAGACAGCTTGTTTTGAATGTAAACATTTTTTTTTTTGTATTTCACGAAGCTTAATGCAATGATAATAAAATGCTGGAATAATCTGTTGCACTAATCTGTATGTATTATTTATAAGAGATTCTAATTTTATCATGTTGAGCATTTTTGTTGATGCTCGAATTTATGTGACCAGGGAAAATTACGGTATTTTACTAACTGTCGGAATGATTTAGTCAAAACTGTTAAGCTTTTAAGGTATTATATTTTGCGCTGGACAATATCTTTTTAAAAGTGGAATTAGTTGTAGAGCTTCGTAGTGGGACAGTTACATATGCATGTGAACATTTCTTTCGCAGTTTTTAACAGTATTAATCTTTCCTTTGTTTTTGTATTTAATTCTTATTTACCCCTCCCTTTTTTTTTCACCCTTCTCTTTCCGCAATGAAATACAAATATCGAGATTGTAAGATCTGCATATGAATTTAAATTGGGGCGTGGCTCGTTCGTTTTATTGTTTCCACATTTTTTTTTTTTTTTTCATTCATAGCAGTACAAATATATTGTACAAGTCGTAAACTACATAATATATAGTTACACATATCCAAGGAACATAGGTTAAAGATATACGCCTGCATTATACAAATTTCTTGTCCATGGAAGCTACTGGTAATCAGAAACAAGTCTCCATTACACTGAAACAAAAGAAAGACTAGACATATTCGCCAAATGTAGTGTAATGTAATTTTTAACATTTATTAATTAAGAATTGTATCGAATAGAGATTTTCTTTTTTAAAATATTTCTTCAGCTGAGGGGGGGGGGACAAATTTTGTATAAATGTTGATGTTTGTTGAAAACCCGACTACCATAATCATAGCAGTTAATAGGGGCTCTTCTGGAGAGAAAAAAAATCTCAAAGTGTTATAATTAAACTACTAATTACACAGAACAGGAATTTATTAGGGGGCATCAAGGTATTGGTAATGAAAACAGAAAAAAGGGTAGTGGAAAGAACCTTGAAATCAGGGAAATTGTGCAGTAAAACGAGTGAAAAATATGTATACGCTGTTCACAGTTAAGTGAGCACTTTTGAAAGATGCCTCATTTGGAATAATAGTCAATAAATATATTTTATTGGAGCCTTAGATGTAAACTTCAGTGTGTGGTGGAATATACGCACTGTGTTTATTACTTACAAGGCAATATTTATTTTAAAAATTTGTTATAGGTAAAGAAATAGCTGAAAGGAAAAAGTAGCTAGGGGCTCGAAAGTACTCACTTTACCGTGAACTGCTTATACTTAATCATATTATTTAACAAGGGAAATAATTTAAATTCCAAAAAGACCGAATAATGCCTAAATCGACAATATTACCAATACAAGTTACAAATACTATAGTGGGGAAAGCTATGAACTGGAGGGAAATTGCAGGGTAAAATTTTATCATGAAAGTATATTTTTTTATTTTTTTTTACCCCGCAATTTCGCTGCTGTTCATAGCACTCCCCACTATTGTATTTGTAACTTCTATTGGTAATATTGTCAATTTAGGTATTGTTCGGCTAGGTCTTTTTGCAATTTTAATTATTTCTCTTATTAAATATAACGAAGTACATATTTTCCACTCATTTTACCCTGATCTTCATAACTGTCCCCATTACTGTTTTTGAGGTTTCTATTGGTAAAATTGCCGATGTCTCTAATAAATTAGTGTTCTGTGTTATTAGTAGAGTCAAATTATACCACTGTATGACATCCCCCCCCCCCCCTTTTTTTTCCCCCAAAAAAAAGCAGCTATTCTTAAATTTACCACATGAATGGACTACATTTTTAAATACTTATTACTGCTTAGAAAAGCTTCCATTAGTGGTTATGTTAGAGCTGCCCCAGAAAACAAATTTGTATTTTAATTTTTGACAGAATAAGAAAATTCCCCTCCCCCCCCCCCTTCTTATGTTGGGGGAAAATAAGATAACACTTGTAAGTTCGGGAATTGTTATAAGGACCGGGTACTGCAACCCCCCCGCGCATAACAAATACCTACTAGAACTGAAGTTGTAAATAATGTTGATTAAATTATAATATATAGACCTACTTAATTTGGATTTTATTTATTTTTAATTTATATATAGGCTAACTGGTTCATAAATTGTTCTGTACTCAGTGTGTGGTGCAAGTATTTGTAATGAACCAGGTGCCTACACCGTTATGTGGGAGACTTCACGGCAACAGCACGTAGAAGTTGTGTTTCCTTGTACTAGCAAAATATTTCATTTACAGTAAACGAAACTAATGCACATGTTGGGTGATTTTGGAGGCAAATAAATAAATAAATAAAATCATTGGTAAATATCACATTGGAAGTAATCCAGACAGAAAATGTTGATCATTAATTACATTTGTACGTTAAGTATAACTAAATACGTAGGTAAAATTATACCCAGTTCCCTAAAATATCTTGTGCATAATTATTTTAAAGCTCGCGTCTCTTGTTAAATTGATTTCATGGTTGTGCATTTGATTCCTCCATTTTATGAAAAACACTTCCGACCAAAGTAAAAATTTAAAGAGTCTTACTCTGAAGAAGTGCTGAAACAGAAATCTTGCTATGACTTACTATGAATATAGTACCTTCAAACAATATAATGGTACTTTCTTGTTTGTATTGTGTTAATACTTGCTGCTGCTTTCTCAGCAAACTGTGTATTGGATGGTCACAGTAGCATTTTGCACGTATGATAGCATGCTTACTGGGTTTCGTTCTTCCGGGGCAGTGTTGGTCTTGTGGTCTTACAGGCTTCATGATGGTCCGCAACAGACGCTCGTTTGGGAGGAAATTCTCCCCGAAAAAGACCAAAGTTGGAGGGAAGGTGCCAGCTGCGGGTAAAGCGGACGAGAAGTCTGCGTCTATGCAAGTTGTGGTGAGAGTGCGACCTCCCAATGAGAGAGAGCAAGAGAAAAATGCCAGGTAATATTTGCTGTGGTGGGGCAGTGTCTGAGGTTGTGTTAAGTTTGTGGGAATGTGTCGAAGATATTGCTTGTGTGGCCTTCCGGCAACTTGAAATGAGATCGCATAATACAATTAGTTCAGATAATTCAACACTTTAAATAAATCTTGAGCTGCTCGCCCAGCTGAGGTTACTTTACAACCAAGGCTCGGAAATCGGTGAGCCATGACGGCTGCACCGCCACATGCACCAAATGCACCCGTCACCACTACGCACAGAGCTCTTGAACTGGCTTGCGGTGTTCGTCCGCTTTGGATGTACCTATTGTATTTTAAGCTGTTGCCCTGTCAATTTCTGTGGGGAGTGTTTAGAAAAATTCAATACAGGCTCCTAAAGGCTGTTCACGATGAAGTGAGCACTTTTGAAAGCAACCTCAGAAAAAAAGTCACTACCCCTACCTGCGTATATTTTAACTGGCGCACTGACATGCGCTCAGTAAAGTTGGTAATGTTGGATAGAATGTAGTTCCATATCTTAACGTCAAATTTAAAGTCTTTGTTAACCATGTGTGAAAACTTAAATTATTTCATTCGCTTTCCGGTTTTTTTTTAAATCCATCGAAGTGTAAAAATGAGCAGATTTGTAAAACCATTTGCTTTTCTGAAAATTTTGCAGTTTTACTTGACTGACGTGTGAGTAAAGTGATGAGGCCCATGATAATGTTAATTTTACATACGGCGGAAGAATGCACATCATGCATACAAGTAGATCTTAAGCAGGGCTTTCAAAAGTGCTCATTTTAGCATGAACAGCCTATATCATAGTTGTGCTCATGAACAGGTAATATGTTTTGAGATATGACCACCTGGAAATGTTGTTAATGATGTTGGAGGGCTCCGAAAGAATGTTTAAAGCATGTATGTTATCTTCAATGTACCATCAGTTCATATATATATATATATATATATATATATATATTTCTCTCCCCCCAATTCTAAAACATTTAGGCGTACGTATCTGCTGCCAATGAAGTGACATTTTATACTAAAATTGCGTTTGCTATATTTAGAAGTTTCTGGTTTCTGACAGTTTATTATGCCAACCTGGCCAGTGTGTGTTCATGTAATTTAGTTGCCTGTAGTACTTTAAAAACTTTGCTAGTATACCTATAAGGTTGAGTGCATTTAATTATATTATGTGGTATCAGCCCATCTCTAGTTATTAGTATGTAATAATAATAAATCATTGAAGTTACATAATTTCAAAACATTCTGGATGCTCACCATAATGCTAGAAACAAATATAAACTGACATTACATAGCCATAAATAACTGAGTAAAACACCAAATGTACTGAAATTGCATAAATAATCAGTGATGTTAAATGGCAGATTACCATTCACAAAATCTAAGTGATCACTTTTGGACACTCTCAGTGCCAGTGCCGCTAAGTTAATAAAGACAACTTCCAGTGTGAGAAATAAATGCGAAGCCAACCAGAGTTTTGTCAAAAAAATTTCAAATTTTCCACGCATTGTGTTAAATAATTAAAAGTTTCTGATATTCATTTTGCTTTGTATAAACTCCCTCTAAAAATTACAAAAACAAAAGTCTCATCAAGCAAACCAAATGAAAGTTTGTGATAATAACTTTCAAAGTATTGTTGAAAATATTTAAAGCTTTTGCACACGTTGAGGGTGACATGTCGTTTAGGTGGTTTTGTATGCTTTTGTGTAAACTCATTTTTTAGTCCACTCATTTGCAAATATTAGCAGGCCAGTTGAGAGAGACGACGGAATGTCTTCCCCCAGCAGTCGCGCAAAATTATTACGTACTGTGCGACACATAGGGAGACCACAGTTAGAGGTCAAGTTACTTCACAATAAGCATGTCTAGTTTAGCACCACATGCACCTTTACGAGTGACTCTTTGTTCATATTTCCCCAAGTGTTTATTTTTTTAACTGTGCCGTCCATGTATGCCTTTCTCTCCAAATGTTAAATACCTTGTATTGTATAAGTACCCAAAGCCTTCAGCTGCTAAATGTAGTGTGGTAAGAAAGAATGTTGCGAAACACCGAAACCAGATCTCCCACGCGACACTGATCTTACACACGAAAGAGAAATCGTTATCTGGTGTTCACCCGGCCGCCAGCAGCTGCACTAAGAGAGATAGTGTCTGCCCGCCATGAGACAGAGATACAGGATACGTCTAGTCTGCCCGACTGTGCCAAGAGAGACTACCGCCCACCACCACCTGCCAGTGCCGCATCCAGCAAGCCGAACCAAAGCCTAGAAGCACCCTGTGTGCAGACCAAAGTGAGTTACATATGCTGAGAGAGAGAAAAATTTTCTTGGGGAATGCAGTTTTCATTCACTCAATCAATTTTTTTTCTTTTCTTGTTTTTTGTCAGTCGGTCCTGTTCCTTCACCGCACTCCTGGTGCCGAAGCATGGGTCTTGAGATCTCCTACGCCTTTGGAAGACATTTCTACACCTTGCAGACAACCTCTAGAAGCTTTCAACATTAGAGTCTTCTAACGCCTGGAATACTTTTCGGTCCCTTCAGAATTAACATGTAGTCTTAGTAGATTTATTCTTATAGCCACTTTGCCTACCTACCCCATTAGATTAGAAACAGGTCGCCTTCACCTGTCTAACCGAAGCCAGCTTTCGTTAAACTCTTGTTGGTAGGAGGTAGTACAACCCAGCATGTTTATTTCCTCACAGAAATAAACATTTTACTCTATGTAAAATATTATTCCCGTAGAATTAGAACCTTACCCAGTAAACATCAGGTCCAACAAGGAATACATGCCGCACGAGCACACCTTGGACAGCCACCCTTTTTAGGCAACCTGTTGTCTAGAGCTGTAGAGCCCCGACACTAGGAACTCATCATTCTGGGTCGGGACAGTCCGTCCAGGTTGTACTCCATCCACTGCACTTCTGGTGCTAGAGAGAGTATTTCCGGCATCTGATGGCCTGACCCTTTGGAGAACTCTCCCATATATCATGATGGTTAACCATTATGTAACCTGACGCTCAGTACTTTCCGCCCTTCTGGTGCCGGATGCTGGGATAAGGGGGTAGCCTTGGTCGGTTGATTACGGTGTGTGGAAGTACACTCAGATAGGGATGAATGTGACTTGCTCCACCTTTACAGGACTGGTTGTAGAGAATATTTCCTCATGCTCTATTCCCATCAGAGTGGCATGTGTAAGAGGGTTAAATAGGCTGTTACCATCTCTAAATACCAAGAAGACCCTATCCAAAATCCAACTGTCCTTAACAACCTATGTCCTTGGAAGAGAGTTCAAATAGCACGTCATCTGGAGGGACCAGTCTCACCAGCCTCCGTACCAGCTTTGTTCAAGTCACCCACCAAGACCGACAGAGAGATCCATCCCATCATCCAAGCCTTCTTCAGGGGTGAAGAAGTCCCATTTCGCCAACCCAGTATTCGAGGACATCAGCTCACTGAAACCGCCAGTTCAACCAGCAGCGCCGACATCTTACTTGCCCACCTGCGCACCAGGTAGCTGTGTTAGCCCGAGCACATCACCTCCAGGGCTGCAGCAGGTCCAGCAGCCTTCACAGGCCCCTAGTCGCCCATGAATACTAGTGAGAATGTACTTTGCGTCCCCAACTTTGTGCCCAGCTGGAAAGCCTCATGACCAGTTCTCTACACTGGTTGGGCTCCTGCTGTAATGAGAGGTCAAACTCACCCCGGGTGTCTGCTCTCACACCCACCAAAACACTTGGGTCGTGAAAGGTGTCCTTTGCCAATAGGACATCACGCGTCTATTTCCAGTTTCAATGCTACATCGTAGCTTACATTATGTTTAAATTTTTCTCTGCCACAGTTATAATACCATAAACAAAACAAACAGTGATCGCTGTGGCAGTATTGGCTACACTAGTGAACACTTGACAAGGTGAAAACTTTTTTCAGTTAGAAAATAATTGCAGTAGTTTGTTTGAATGAAATTTGTAACCAGATAAGGCTTTCATGTTTAGGATGTTTCATTCAGGTGCATTATGTTGTAAGATCGCAATGAAAAGTTCAAAGTAGAAATTTTGTTACGTGGAAATCAGGGAAATGTCTGGGAATTTTCAACTGAGAAAAAGGTGGCAACCTGTGTTTTAATTCGGTTTGGTATTTTATGTTGCAGGCATTTTCAGGGACATTAAGTTATGAAACTTTTATTGCGATCATAATTAAACTAGAACTTTGTGAAATACTGTAAATGTGTGTACCCATCAACACCTGAGTTAGAAAAGTTGTAATTTATGACATTGTAGCAACAGTGACTTTCCCCCCCCAGGAAAATCATTGATGTGGTGAACGAGAATGGACTGGTGTTTGACCCGAAGGAATCAGAAGACTTGTTCTTCTACCATGGCAGCTCTCAGAGGGTCAGAGACATGACGAAGAGGGAGAACAAGAACTCTGAGTTTGTGTTTGACAGGGTGTTTGGTGAAACAGCGACAAACCACCAGGTGTATGAGTACAGCACGAGAGAAATACTGAAAGCTCTCTTTGATGGATACAACTGCTCAGGTGAGATTACAGTAGTAGAGTGGGGAATTTGAGTTCTGTTTGCATGGATTTGAGTTGTATATATTCATGGATAATTACTGGGGCTGCTACAAGACTATAGTCCATTCCCGACTCGAAGCGAATTATAAAAATCAACCTTTGAAAAACCACTATGTCAACATATTTTTTCAATAACATGTATTCCACAAATATATAACTCTGTGGTTAAATTTAGAGTACTGTATTATTGAATAAATGAAACTTTACCTTGATATTTTCTATAACTTGTAATATTTATTTTGTTTTAAATATGAATTAACAACAGCGAAAGAAGTGACGTGTTGGCAACGGCCAGTAAGAAATAGTTCACAGTTAAAATATTATTCTAACCTAGTTTTTTAGTATACTACTTGTAAATTAAATGGTGCCTATTCAAATATTCAGGTAGCCCCCATGGTAACATCTCATTTTCACAGTTTAAAATAACAGCGGAAAATATCCGTAGTGGTTCGGTGTTTTATCGAGCGAGTAAACAATTGTCTGCTGGGCGAGGCTTGTCGCTCTCTCTTTCTTAGTCTCTTTCACACTTGAGAAATTTCACTTCGCTAGTAAGCAGGAAATTTATACAGGTCTTCAATTGTACCATATTCCATACTTATTACAGCAAAATAATGTCATAAAGCTGACCTAAATAATGTTGGAGGCCTAAAATGTGAATATTCGTATGGAATGGTTTTTGGAATGAGAGAATTCTTTGAGATGCTGTAAACACTAAACAACACATTTGACAGGTATAAAAGTAGAAGTATCATTTCAATGTTTATGTTTGGATGTAGTGAAAGCACATGTACACACACAATGGCATGTAAACATTGATTTGGATAGATGCTACATGGCAGTGTTTGTTTACATTTGGCGGAAGGATACGAAGCGGGCCTGCAAGTGTATATTTTTAGCAGGGCTCCAAGAAGGTTGCTTCCAGTGGGGAATGGACTATAGATAACCGGGAAAAGGGGAGGAATCTGAAATGGTCTGGGAAAAGTTGGGGAAACTGATGAAAGGTCCTGGAGTTACTGTGTACTCTGCACACTGCAACCTCGTAATTATGGGAGGAGTTAACGGTTCAAAAATTTTCATAATATGTCAAAATGTGGACTTTGAAAAAGTTGTGCGTGACGAGAGATTCGGAAACGGGTTGTGAAGGGGAGATCAAGACGTTAATTATAATTATATACAGTGGATTTAGTATTATTCATTTTCAGTGGACCAGCAAGTAAAATCGAAGCATTGAAATTGAGTGAAATTTAATTTTTGTTCAATGGTCCTTCATCGGCCGAGCCATGCTCAATCCCTTGGCTAATGTTATCACAACTGATTTATTTGCGAAAATGTTTGCCAAATTTTTTGCCAAGTCTTTTTCAAACCTTTACAATTCTAACCAAACACATACCAGATAGTTTCTGATAATAATCATACCCATCAAAATACCGCCACGGCTCTAAATTCATTTCAAGTGCAGTAACCACATAAGAAGAATAAGCGTAGTCAGTATAACACTAAATAATGCTACTGGATGTAAACAGTACTATTGATAATACCACTGATTTACTGTGTGTGTTGTTTTGTATTCATGTAGTGTTAAACAATTAATGTATCCAATCTTTGGCGAATGTACCATCTGTTTTGAACGGATGTTAGGGAAAGCAAACAATTGGCGATAGTTTAATGCGGTCAGCAATTAGCCTAGTTTAAGTGTAAATTTTGACAGGACCAGAATAAATACAGAAGATAAGGTAAAACTTAAATAACTGGAACAATTAATCCAAAATCCACTGTATAGGATAGTTGTTGGGACAATTGGAAAAAAAAAAAACTGTTACAGGAAAACTGAATAAACGGGATTTCAGCAACAAGGTTTCACTGTATTTATTAATATGTACACCACATGAATCGTGTTTTAAGACTAGTGTTTATTACAAGCGAAACATGACGGGTGTTAATTTCATGCTACAGTTTGTAAACAGGTGTGGTGACTTGCTCACTATGTGATAAGAGCAACAGCCACCTGCATCAAGTGTGCAGTTGCCGCGTAGTGCAAGGTTCTGAACCCATGTGATGTTGTTTTCATTGTGCTCTACGTACCTATGGAACTTTCAGCTACCGTATAATTTTGTTGGAGAAAAGTCTGCAAGAACTGTTATTGCAGGGCACTTCAATTTTTTTTGTACGGATCTGACACGTGTTTTGAAATACAGCGCTTTGAAAAGCCAATTTTTCTCTGTCTTTGAGTACTCTGAAATTGTGTTTTTAATGCGCTTGATGTCGTAAAATTACTTACCAGTCCTTATCTTAAGGGTATGAATTGTTCTGGTCTGATCTAAGTAATAGGTAGTCATACTCTGCTAGAGCCTGGGCAGTGATACCAACCTGCCACATCATACAAGCGCCACTGCCTAAGACAGGCTGGTTATGTTTCAGTGTTTGCATATGGAGCAACAGGCTCGGGGAAAACCTTCACCATGTTGGGCGACAAGGAGAACCCAGGTATAGCATACCTGACAATGGTCGAGCTGTACAACAGGGTTCACTTGTTGTCGGAAGAATACGAGTTTGATATCCGTGTTTCGTACTTGGAGGTAAGTTTGTAGCTTTTACCTTCTCCCTTTGGGGAAGTTTATTTTAGTCAGTGCATTGTGCTTGGGGGTTGTTGCCACTCGTTTGCTGCTCGTGACAATCTTAATCATGTTCAGGATTATCACCCTTAAAAGCCCTACGCATTGTACAGTGAAAGTCCTTTGTAACAATAGTTTATATTTGCACAAAAAATTGTCACTATAACAGATTTTTGTTATAAAGAGTTTTTTTTTAATCTTAATGCTATTTTAATTTACTTGATGTTAAAATATTAGTATAAAAAACCATAACATGTTTCTTGAATATTACAAAACAAAAATGTCTACAAATGCATATTCCAAACAATGAAATGGTAACTTTCATAAATAATGTCACCCAAACAATTACTGTGTGTTGTACCTATACTTACAATGTAGACTATACAGTATTTTGGCATGTACAGGCTTAAGAAGCTTTTATAAACTCCGGGGTTTGTTCACGTACAGTATAAACTGACATTTAACTACATGCTCCCCCGTAAAGTGATTGAAGGCATCCTTTGCCAACAGCACGATTGTGGAAGCGCGCGACTGATGTGATCCTGCGTGTGACCTTGCCATGCAGTTTACACCTGTGTGCTGGTATCAATCGCTTCAGTTCTCTCTCCCCCCCGTGCACGTTTCCTGCTTCACAGATAAACAAACGTGAGACAGTGTCTCAATTTGTTTTTAGTTCCATTTTTCTTAATTTGTATCCAGCATTTTGTAAGGTTTAGTCAAAACAATACGACATTTAACTGTCTAGCATGCAATGCTGTATTATTTTGGTGTTACCATGATTCAAAAATACAAACTGATAATGCGGTGATTTGATAAGTTGACAAAATGCAAATTACAAAAATACTTCATAGATTATTTTTAGACAAACAGGTTGAATGAACGTTAAAAGGTGCCAATTGGATCATGGCCTCGTGGTAATGTAGACGAAACGAGTGCGTTATTATGCAAAATTTTAGTTGATGGTTGTGCAATATGCACGTGAACATGGGAAAAGGGCAGCTGGTCGACAATTTGGCATCAACAATAAAAATGTACAATGTTTGTGGGGGGGGGGGGGGCAGTAAAAATTACTCAAAAAATGTGGTGCTAATTTTCACAACACTGGAAGATCCTTAAAGGAACTTGCAAATTTGGTTTTACATTTCCTTGCTATCCTGAGGAATTTGGTTCACATTTTTGGTGAGTTTTAAAGTGTGTGTTATTTGGTTTGCGTGTGTCTCACCCCTTTTTTCTTCCCACGTTTCCTGAAACTTGCATGTCGCATATTTTTAACCATGCCATGTGTATTTAATTGCCTTATAATGGTAGGACAGTGACTTCGGAGTGAACTTTTGTGGTGTTGCAGGTTTATAATGAGAATGTACGGGACCTGCTGCAGCCAGACTCGAAGCATCTCCACCTGCGCGAGGACTCCACCTCTGGGATTACAATAGCCAACTTGACAATTTGCAAGATCACCTCTGCAGACGAGCTGTTTGCACGGCTTACAGAGGGCAACATGAACCGGTCGCAGCACCCCACAGATGCCAATGCAGAGTCTTCCCGGTCTCACGCAGTCTTTCAGGTGCATGCTCATTCATTCAACTTGGTACTAGTTTGGGAATCCTCTGACAAAAATGGCATGCACTAAGATCCATATTTTACATATTACAGTTGTACCAGGTTTTGCATTTTTTCTAATAAGCGTTACTGAAATCTATAGAGGTAAGCAAAGCTTCAAAAATTCAAATAGAATATTTTTAACATTTGTCTTTCTATTCAAAATAAAATTTTTTGCTTCAAACTTTGAAAGAAAAGTGCTTTTGGGCAACTTAAATTATTTATTATATTACTTGCCCAAAAACAACAGAAGACATATTTATTAACTTACCTAAAAACCAAAAGAAGGCGACGTGATGTTAGTAATAGAGGTCTGCGGGTAGTACATTTTGAGGTCGGCTCGGGTAACTAGTCGGATCGGGTAGTTTTTTGTTGCAGTCTGGAAATTTGAATTGTGAATGCACAACTTTATGTTTAAGTAGGGTCTATAGTAAGAGCTTTACATTATCTGTGAATACATTTTAGCTAATAAATATCGGAATTTTAGAAAAATGTTGTAAATAATCAATTACAATAACATTTCACCTTAACTCGTTAAAATAAATAAGATGCCTCTAAATACCCTATATAATTGATTGTAAACAGACACCAAATGTAAGGTGACCTAAAACTTTCAAACCCTCTGAAAATGAAAATAATGACACCGAAAGCAACTCAAATTTTGTATGTCCAGCACGTGCCACTGGACTATCGGGGAAAAGAGCATGGAGAATTTATCTATCGGACAATGCGTTCACAGCAGCGGACGGAGGGGTAGCTGCGGGAGGATTCCCCTCCATACTGCTGCATGTTGCCGATTATTTGTGCCCGTGGCAAATACCTGTCTTTTAAAGTAATTAATTATATTTACTGCAAAGAAAACTTGTAATTTTTTGACATAAATAAGGCGATTGTAATTGATTTCTTCGCTGTCTAATAATTAATAATTCAAAACCATGTTACCTGATTTTCCTGTCATATGTTACACTGCACTAGATTAAATGCTTACCTACCCATTATTAGACTGCAAAAGGTGTCAAATAGTTTGTTACAATTTATTAGTTTATTCAAAATACGCGCGTCTATTGAAATAAATTAATATAAATCCTCCGATTTCCCTGCAGAAGTTATTGAAAAAAAAAATTTTACGACAGGGGAGTTCAAGTATATGCTTCTGGGCATATAATTTTATTTGCAAAGATACTGCCCCTTGAGTTAAATAAGTCTTACGTTTTAAAATAGTGTTAATTTTACTCCAGATACAATAAAACACCAACCTTTTCGGAAAAAAACCACCTTTATTCACAAAAAAATTCATCTTTTAAAATAATTCCTCGTTAAAAGGTTTTGCTTAACATTTTTAGGTGAAACTATTTGCTTTGAAATACAAATAGGTGCAACTATTTTAAGCGACGCATAATCTTGATAAAATTACGTTCGTGAGGCACACATTTTACTCTAGGCCGGCGTGTGAAGGCAAGCAAAGCGGGGCATGGTCGAGAGAGAAGAGAGGACGTGCTTTATCTTTTGTTAGACAACTTCCCTTCTTCTTGGCTTGTTAGGAATTTGAGGGGAGGTAGGAAGGTATGTGGCAGAGAGACGGGAAGAAAGAGAGAGGACCCTAGGTTGCCACGCTTCTTGCTATGGGCAAATACTATAGAGTATTTGCTATGGGTAACCACTTCTCCTCTCGTCAGGGAAGTAGCAAGGCAGACTCGCTCACACGTCCACATCGCAGTCAGTTGTTGACAGATGTGTGGGGAAGGCAAGCTGTTCCGCAGCGCTTTGCAGAGCAGTTAACAATAGGTGGCACGCATGGCGTTTTTCACGTCTATGTACTAGACGTTTGCATAAACATTCAGCTTAAAAACTATAGTTGTGGGGAACATTAGTTGAAGGGACCCAAAAAATACTTCAATCGATACTCCATGCAATAAACAATACAAGCTGTTTGTTAATATTATTTACATATGGATTTCGGCAGGGCCATGAAAAATTGTTGGTGAATGCAGTTTATAGGTACTTGCATTGACGATACATCGAGAGTCAACTGTATGTGATAAATCCCGACCCAAAAATTTTCTGTTGCAAATAGTATCCGACCCAAGACTCGAGTTCTATAACGACCTGAAAATTACCCTAAAGTCGGATACCCGCAGATCTCTAGTTAGTAATATCATCACAGTTTTTATTTGACACATGGCTAGCAAATCATGAAAACATAAGCTCAGCTCAACCGAATCCTCACAAATTAGACCATACAGCATTTCGAGGTAAAATAGTCCGTATCTAATTTTACTCGCAAGGCATCAAAACAGAATTTGGGGGGGGGGGGGGGAGGGCATTTTTATATTTTGAAACATTTAGTTATCTTCCCAAACTTCATTTGGCACTGCAAATTTTAATCTCTAATATGTATTAATGTTTATTTATCTCATGTCTAACAGATCCTTAATGGCTTACGGTGTGAAAAATTTGAGAATTAAGCTTCAAGTTTTACGAACTTAACTGCTGTGAAATTGAACCCACTGTGATTAGAATCTCAGTAATAAAATAAAATAATAGTAAAGCAGGAAAATAACAACTGTAGTAGAATCCTGTTGTGTGAAACACGCTTTTGTTATCTGCCGTAACTCCACTCCCTCGTCCCGCTTCCTCGTTTCTCTAAGTACCTTGTGCCGCCTTCATGTGTCACATTCTTCCGCCTTACCACCTAACTCCCCCTCTCTCGCAAACCAGGCACATTGTTCTATAAATAGAATACCGCCTTTCTACCTTGAACGAGTTCTGCTTTTCCGTACTCATTCACGGTCATTGTGCTGTCAACTGTGTTTAGTTTCAAACAACTTGGCATATGTGGGTTCAGTACAATATGATACAAACAAGTAAACAATTATTAATTACTCGTGATGGCTCAATGCCGATTATGATGTATAAGCTTGATTCGCCTAATCTTGCCAGTAATTATTAATTAATGCTTAAGTGGCAACGGGGTCTCAATGTAGAGTATTACACCTAACTGCCAGCTCGATAGTTATGCTCACCATAAAACTCTGTAGATTGACCCAGAACTCCTCCAGACCTCGATGTTGTGGTGTCCTTCTCGTTGCCAGCTCCGGTAACTAATGTGGCGGTACCTCGGCCGTCGGCGTGACACTTAGGGTTGGGGGGGGGGGGTGTCCTTCGTGGCCGTTTTATACGAATCACCCAGTAGGTCAGCTGTGTTTGTTTGCAAGACAGTCTCAATCCAGTGCATTATACTTTAACAAGTATATTCTCATCTGATCGTCGTAGCTTAAGTGGTATATTCATGAGCGGCCCATCCTGGCCGCTACAGCATGGAGTATAGATTAAAGTATATTCTGGGTACCTTCACTTGATATTTCCCACAACTATCGCTTTAAGGCTGGTTGTTAATGCAAACGTCTAGTAACTGGATGTGAAATGTGTCTCACGTGCCACCATTTATAACTGCTCTGTGGCGCATTGCCTAATGTTGTCGTACCAACATGTCTTTTCGACACTGCGGCCGTGCGGCGTGGTGCATGACTGGCTTGCTACTTCCCCTTCATTCCTCCAAGAGGGGAAGTGGTTACCCGTATAGCAATGAACGTGGCGATTTAGTGTCCTCTCTCAGCTGCGCACTTTCCTTCCTCCCCTTACATGCCTATTCTCTAAGAGGGGAAGTTGTTGAGTGAAAGATAAAGCACGTCCTCTCTGCCACACCCACTTCGCTGGCCTTCCACACGCTGCCCGCCGGCAGCAGAGCAAATAAAGTGCACCTGGTGAACGTAATTTTATGTTGATTATGCATCTCTAAAATAGTTGCACCTAACATCACTTGTATTTCAAAGCAAATGGTTTCACCTGAAAATGTTGTGCAAAACGTTTTAACGAGGCGTTATTATTTGAAGCAATGCTTTCTTTTGTGATTAAAGGTGATTTTTTTCTCGTAAGGTTGGTTTTTTTAATTGTATCTGGCATTAAATTATCATTATTTTATAACTTAATATTTATGAACTCAAGTGGCAGTATCTTCGCGAATAAAATTACATGCCCAAAAGCATATACTTAAACTCTTCTTGCCACTGAAAATTGTTTTGAACATCGAGCAACTTGTATAATAAGTGTAAAATTCGTTTTCAGTAACTTCTGTGGGGAAATTGGAGGATTTATATTCATTTATTTGAATAGACACGTCTTTTGAATAAACTGATCAAATATGTGAGGACCTATTGGACACCTTTTGCCATCTAATAATGGGTAGGTAAGCACCTAGATGAATGCAGTGTAACTTACAGGGGAAATTAGAGGATGTGGTTTTGAATGATTAATTATTAGACATTGAAGAAATCAATTACCGTATTTTGGCGCATATAGGCTGCACTGAATTTTTGTATTCCTGTAAATATTGTTGAGTCACTATTCCATACAAACGTAATAAATTCAGACTTATTTTTTTCTGCTGCAAAACATTTGTGACAGAAAATTTGTGTTATGTTGCAATGTTTACATATATACATTGTGCAATTACTACTCCACAGGTTGTAATACGACTTGAGAAAGCAAACCCATGGCAACATGTTACAAAAAATGGCATTTTATCAATGTGCACTTGTAGAGGCATGGTGGGCGTGAAACCTATGTAAGCTATATTTCTCTTGCACAAAAATTATTTTCTCATGTACGACATACATGGCGGAGTTCAACATGTTAACATTTTGCACGTGCAGGAGGACTGTTATTTTGTTTATGAATGTGACTGAACAATTCTTTTTCCCTCCTTCCATTCATCAGCACTCTGCAACAAGTAGCAGTTTCGAGCTGTAATCCTCCCGCCACTGCCTGATCGATAACTTCTCAGCGTGCTCTTGGCTGATGGTGTGTGCGGGATATTCAAAATTTGACTTGCATTTGGTGTAATATTATTTCAAGTTTTAGAGGGTTTAAAAGTTATAGGTCAGTTTGCATTTGGTGTCTGATTACGGTCAATTATGTACAGTATTTGGAGAAATTTTTTTTATTTAATCAAGTTTAGGTGAAATGTTTTTTAATGAATTATTTAAAATAATATTTTATCTAAAATTCCCATTTTTATTGTGTTAGCTAGACTGTATTCACAGATAATGTACAGCTCTTACTGTACTAAACATAAAGTTTTATAATGTTAGAAGTTGTATTTTATTGATGTACGTGTCATAAATCGCATGTGCTGAAATCCCACATGTATGGACATTTTTGTCAGTCCCCTAATAAACAATAGAACAAGAATGACTGTAATAAAAAAAGTACATATTTTGAAACAATTTTCGACATATACGTGCAGGGTCTTCCATACTTAATCAAGTCAAGCAAGGGTGCACACTTTGCATGTTGTATATTGATAGTTCATGTATCCCCTCCTTTTCTTTCTTTTCCCTCCCTTCTCTCTTTCCCCTCCTTTCTCTCTTTCCCCTCCTTCTCTTTCTTTCCCCTCCTTTCTCTCTTTCCCCTCTGCCCCATGCCTTTTTTCCGCTCCTCCATTCCAAAAAAAGCATTTCTGAATTATTTTCTTGCAAGGAAATTCAAGCGTATTTATTTTGTGTTTTCAGACGTACATTCATTCCAGACTGAAGAAAACCAAACAGCAGAAGCTTGTAAAGTTATCAATGATAGACCTGGCTGGGTCAGAGAAGGCAAGTGCCACGGGAGGCAGAGGTGCAAGGTTTGCAGAAGGACAGAACATTAACCGCTCTCTCCTTGCTTTAGGTGAGTGTACATGATGTCACCTAGGTATTACTTTCAACTATCAGGGTTAATTTAATCCATTCCGAAGTGTTGGTGGTTCATGTCCATTGTGGTAAGTATGGAGTTTCATTTGATTGTTTTGGTAGTAGTGGGTTATTGCTGATGTGATGGTAATGCATACCTGCCAACTTTTACGGTTTGTCCATAAAATGTATCCAATTTATATTGTGTTTAAGAGTTTGTGTAGAAAGGCTAAAATTCTACGGTATTTTCTTTTATCTTTAGGTATTTTTCATATGATTGTCATAGATAGCATAACGGAGACTCATCACTGTAACAAAGTATCTGGCAATTAATTGCAGCTTGTTATTGCCTGAATGAAGTTGTACACAGCGCTGAAGTCGTATTTTCGTGAAGTGTTCAAGAATGGCATCTCGCCATCTTTGCGTAACATAGTGTGTGTGTGTTTACTTGTTGGCGATGTTCGTGAATAGCTAACCATGTCTCCAGTTTCCAGCCTAGTGAACGCCATTGTGCCTGTGCTTTTTCTCATTGTGTATATATGAGTATCTTATTGGTGTTTTCGGAATATTTTATTGGTAGTTAATGATTTTTTTATTTGCTATCTTTAGGCATTACATTGCTTTTAGGTATTACTGTGGAAACTATCCATCGAATGTCAGGGGGCTGACATAAAAATTCTGTAGATGTGGATAAAGTGATAATTTCTGTGCAGGAAACTGTATCAACTGCCTGGCTGCTGGAACCAAGCATGTGCCATACAGAGACTCTAAGCTCACACGCTTGTTGAAGGACTCGTTGGGTGGCAACTGCAGGACTGTCATGATAGCCAATATTTCTCCGTGCAGCAACACGTACGAGGACACTCACCGCACCCTCAAGTATGCTGAAAGAGCGAAGATGATTAAGCTGAAGGTAACATTGTTAAAATTGTATTTCATACTGTTTTGTCGACAAAATAAAATGCTGCTCTTAAGGCATACGTTCCTTTTCCGATGTTACTGTAACGTGTACAAAAAACCTACTGTTGTACTATTTTACGCTTTTGACGATTAGTTTAGGAGTTTTGTTTCCAACAATCTAACACAAAAACAATGATGAGGTTTTGTTATTGTTTGCTCGTGTCAAGGTCAGGCGCTAAAGTGTTAATCTCGACCAATCATGTATATTGTATTATGTGCACAAAATGGCGTAAAGTTTACAGCTTCATTAAATTGTTTGTTCTGCCATATTCCTGAACCGCCATCTGCAATGAAGTGACATGAATAAATCATATTTCGGCGTGTATAGGCCTCACATTTTTACAAAAAAAAAATAACTTCAAAAAGTGGGGTACGGTTTATATGAGAGATTTGCATTTAAATAATTCCCCCAACCCCCAAGAACATTTAGAAATTTTTCAGCAAACAGTACCTTTTAATGTTTTAACTGAAAGGAAGGCAGGAAGAAGAAGAGGATGAGGAATGAGAGGAAGAAAAAAGCATTGTATTTGACTGTTGAGGACACTGCAGATTGTTTTTCGTGAATACATCTACATTGACGCGCTCGGACTAGAGCCAAGATTATATGGTGAATAGAAATAAAAGCGAAATAACACAGATTCAAGTTTACACCGCCAACACTGAAATTCAAGTTAATACGCGACGCACCTAAATTAGAGATAAAACACAAAATAACATTAAATATAGCCACAAAAAAGCAATTTTATCTTTTAAAAAAAAAACCAATATTAACAATTTAACACTAAATTTATGAGTTATGTACTAGTCAAAATAATGTAAGTTTTTTACTTGAATATTTTTTCAACATTAGAGGATTGTGAATATATATAGTCCCTTCCCCATTGGAAACAACTTTCTCAGAACCCTGCTAAATAACTACTTGCAGGCCCATTTCGTATCCTTCCGCCAAATGTAAACAAACATTGCCATGTAGCGTCTGTCAAAATCAATGTTTACATGCCATTTGTGTGTAGATGTATTCGTATATTTTTACTACGCCTAAAAATAAACATTGAAATGTGACTTCTACTTTTATACCTATCAAATGTGTTGTTTACTGTTTACAGCTTTTCAAAGAATTCTGTCTTAGGTCTATTTCAAGAACAATTTTGTACTAATATTCACAGTTTAGACCTATAACATTATTTAGGTCAGCTGTATGAAGTTGCTTTTGGTTTAAGGATAATTTTGTGCATATACTGTAGATATTTTTACCATCCATTTTTATTTAAAAAAAAATTGTTTAATGAATGTTTTAGAATTCCCTGGTAGATAGTTACAGGCAAAACATGGCGTAATTTTTATCCAAAGACTAAAATTTTTGTGTTTTTACAATTTTCTGTTTTAAAAAGTTGGCAATTGCTGTATGTTAAGGTCTCGTCCGCAATTGTCTCACCTTAATAACATAAACTACACAGCATAACAAGTGAAATTGCTCTCCACAATCTACCTTAATGTAACATAAGAAACACTTGACTGACCTGTCAGATTAGGGCAGGTGAATAGAAATTTTATTCAGAGTGATTGAAAGGTTTACTTTTTTATGTGTAGAATGTTACAATTTATATCGAGAGTTGTTGGTAAGTGTACTTACACTTTACTTTGATTTTTTTTAAATTTGTTAACTGAATCAAGGAGTTTTGTTTAATGATCAGGTGTAGTCGTAGCATAAGATACTCATGGATGATGATAAGCCAAGCCGAGCAAATTAGCCAAATCCTAGTTGTGGATGATGCATGTTAAAACGCTGGTATTTACCGAGTTGTGCTATGCATGTTAAGTGTGCATCAGTTGTGGCTTGTGCTTATATGTGATGCGGCACTTTGCTCGTGTGATCAGTGTAACAGTTTTTTTAGGAGGTGTCATCCCTCCCATCTTGTTTTTATTTATCTTTTTATGACTTACTGTTAAGATTGAGTTAGTTCAATATTTACAATTCTCCTGACAGTTCCTTTCCGTAAAGTGTTGATGTGGCTATCGGAAAATCCTAGAATGGCCAGTAACTTGGAGTGAAGAAATTCCAATTCATTGTACACTATTTGGTTTTGATAACTTTGTAAACCAAGTATTTTTGGATTTTGGAGCAGTTATCTTCGACACACATTTATTTTCGTCAATTCACTATCTTCCTGTTACTAAGTAACCAGGATGTACTCAATAACTTACGTTTAATTGGAAATTTACCCCAGTAGCTAAATTTGGACCGTGATTTGTTTTGTTAGATTTTTTTTTTTTTTTTTTTTTCCCCCTCCTGCCAAGTGAGTCCAACTTGTCCAATGCCCTACGAAAGTAGAAATTGAATCTACTTTTGTCAGGCTGTCAAGACTGAAATTTCTTTAGTGTGACCTTGCTCCCGATTGGCTGATGAAAGATTTTCATTGATGTTGGGGCTGTTTCGACTCTCGGGTTATTGTAAATGCAGCTCGACAAATATATTTCATGTATCATACATATTAACGTAAAATTCCTTACTCTCACTTAAAGGAGAAAGAAGAAAACTTTGTGTTAATGAGAATTTTGTATGTGAGGTTTTTAAAATACAGAAAAACATCATTTCTTTGACCTGATTTTTAAATTTCAGATTGTGAAGAACGTATTGGCTAGTGGCTTCTCCCGCATGCAGTACGATAAACTAGTGGAAACACTGCAGAGCGAAAATATGGCATTGAAAGCAGAGGTGTCGCAACTGAAGGATCAGTTAAAGATGTTCGAGGCGGGGCCATCGTCAGCGGTGGACTCTACAGGAGACGTGAAAGTAGCAGAAACCGGTTCTGTAAAAAAAGAAGAAACTCAGGATATGCAAGCAGCGGAATCGATAGCTGACCTACAAGCAGCGGAATCACAGATCCACGTCTGCAACGTGGTCTGCACTTTGCCGCCCACATCACACCTGGGTATGGATTGCTTGCCACTAGAGTCCGTGAGTGTGTCAAAATGTGATGTTGAAGTCCAGGTGTCGTTTCCTGCAAGGGAAGAGCGGGGCGAGAATAAGTTGGTGTCAAACATCACAGCAGTGTTTGCAGCAAATAAGGAAATGAATAAGAAGATGTCATGTGAAGAGAGGAGCCTCAAACGACTGCAGTGGAAGTGCTACAGGCGGATGTTAACGACCCGTAGGCTCAATTCCCTTGGCAGTGACCACAAGGAACTGGAAAGAGTGAGTACGCGTACATATTTATTTGATTCTGTATGTACTAAAAACATACAGCAGACTTGCCAACTTTTACAATTTTTCCGTAAAATGCATGGGAAACATACTCTTCTTACGAATTATATATATATATATATATATATATATATATATCCCCCCCCCCCCCCCCCCAATACTAAGGAAATTTTATTTAGAGTAAATATTTACTAGAGATGGGACATACGTTTCTTCTATACCTCTCGATACTGTGACATATCAACTATCACAACGTGCATATCGATACATTTGTTCTATGCGTGGCTTTGTGCACCATTTTCACAATTGTCATGAATCAGCAACATTTATTTTTGTTCTGCAGTTTACTGGTTTCGGAAAGTCGATGATGTATTTATTTAATGATTCAGCTAATTAATTTGTATTGATGGCAGAGAAACGTGTAGTACGGATTGCAACAGAACAGCATGTATTGAGGAGTTGCAAATAGGAATTACGAACAGTGTCAGTGTGAATTTTAAATAACGTATTTTGAAACAGTTATAACATTTTCGAAATGTATGTGGCCTAGAAAACCATCATTTCAACTCTGTTTTGCAGTGTAAAAATAACTTGGCAATAATATTTACGCCCTGAGCTCGTTTAATATTTTAATTGGTACTAACTACCTATTTATCACGTTTTCTTTCAGTAAGGTTATAACTAACAAGTTATACAATAATAAAAGAATGATTCTTTCATATGAGTAAATTTTAGACTCTTCACTTAATAAAATATGTAATAAAAAAATGGTAGTCTCACAAGAAGTGATACAATACAACGCCGTCTCGTTAAAGATGTTAAACCCCATCCAATCCACTGGCAATATAATTAATAGAGCCTCAGTAGTATCACTTTGCCATAGCAAAAAAAGAAGGTAGGTTGGAATGGTAACCTACATTGATCATAGCATTTGTTTACACTCATAGTTTCCTTCATAAACAGAGCAGCTGTTTCGCAATGATACATTGCGACCATTGTTTCTGAACAGTAAAAATTTAGTCAACTTAGGTTTGGTGTTCTGAGTACAAGTACATATTTTGATTTATTACTTGCCATTTGTGTTTACAACCGGTTTCTTTTTGTGCGTGCCTGTGTGCGTGCACAATCTGTGAAAACGACCAATGCAGAACAACAAACAGAATAATAAATTTATCCTACTTCAGGTAGCAGAAGAATTGCTATTGTTGATTTTCATCCGGTGATAAACAATTCCCACATCTCCTCTAGCTGACGTAATTCAGAAAAAATGTGATGCTTGTTTTTCTAAATAAAAATTTTAGAGCTGTTTTAGTTCGAAAATTGACATGCGAGTGTTGCACATTTTTGATATCTGAGTTTTCAATGTCATAGTTTTTAAATTTAAATAATTGGAGAATAGGGATTTTGTATATTAGAATGTGAATTTTTAATACACTTATGGTAATCATATTAATACTATAAATGTGAATATAAATAGGACATGGAAGTTATCTCAAATTAATGTATATTTCAGGCAAGGAATAAGTATATTTTTGCTTTGCATGTCATACTAAGCAAACATATTTCAATTATGTATAACTCTTTTCTAGGGGAAATCATAGTTTCTGGTCTGAAACACTGAACAAGTGTTAAATTGTTTTAAATTTTCTTTGTGAAATCTTGGAAATTTTATTACTTGAAATTAAGTGTGACAGTTAAAATTTAGTGTACATGAAATTGCAGCAGGCTGTTTATGTGTGTTTTAATATTTTTTTTATCCATTTTTACTAATTGGAAACTTTAAAAGTTGGTAAGTCTGACATACAGCAAAACCCCTCCATTATGACCCCATTTATTACGACCCAATCCCGAGGAACCGTGAAAAGTTTGGGTCGAAAAAGTCGAAAATTTGACTCGCATCTAAAAATAATCCCTCGCCAACCGCGGTATCAGTTATGAACAGATTTGTTTTGAAGACCTTTTCTCCAACGGCAGTATTAGTTTCTATTATTCACAGTTTTAAGTCTGTGGAAAACTAGCCCTTACTGATGTTAACATCTTTTAAATAAATATTGCCATGTAAGTAATGCACAGTGTGTGTATTCCACCACACTCCGAAGTTCACGTTTAAGGCTAAAGTAAAGCATACTTATTGACTATTATTCCAAGTGCAGGGGTTTGAAAAGTGCTCACTTTTCTGTGAATGGCCTTTACCATCATAGATTTTGACATTGATTGTCCTGAGCAGAGTGAAGCAATAAATTACTTACTGCCAGATGGGACACTGGTGTATTGTCCATGGATGGTTGGGAAAGGGGTTGGGTGGGGGGTTTGCAGGCCAGGTCAGTAAGGATTCTTTGTCCTAGTCACATGGCACTGCCTGTGCCTTACCTTCCTTGTCTTTTTTATCTTCTATTATGCCTTTTCTTTTGCTGTAAAAACAGTGGCACGTTACTCAGACTAGTTTCTTAATCTCTCTATGTATAACTTCAAATTTAATTCAATGTCCATTTTTTAATTATTATTTTTAAGTTTGAGTGTGCCCCTGTCTATGTAATATGCTAATTTTTTATGCTGGGTAATTGTTTATTTCTTGTGAAGTTAATTTTATGTATAAAGTGAATAAAGATAAGTGTGTGCAAATGAAATGTGTTCTTATGTTACCAGTACCAGATTATGGTGAGTGAAGCAGTGTGTGTGTATAGGCAACGTCAAAAGTTTTTGATGAAAAATTTGGGATAGTTAAAATTCAAGTAGACCCCACTAAATATTTATATTCCCATAACTTAAATATTGCTGCGCCTCATTGTGCCATTGCAGAGGCCAACACCCTGCCTACATTTCGTATAAATTTAACACATTGACGTGAATCGCATCTATCAGCATGTTTTACCAGCGCCAGGCCGCTGTTAGGAAGTGAACCGGCCCTGTAATGACAGCACTAGCAGCCGTTGCCCCCCACCATCTTGTAGCGAATGACCGAAAGCTACCCAGCCCGAGGATCTAGGGCCGAGCTTCAGCAGCAAACTGCCCGTGCCCGGCCACGCTGCTGAGGATCTAGGCGCTTGCCCAGCTACGTACATGGCCAGACCAAAGCGAGAACATGGCGAGCATACGCGCATTGCGCAACGCCACCTAAACTTTTTGATTGCTATGTTCCTCATACTGATAGCAATGTATGACCCACAAGACCTGCATAATAGATCTTTAATAATAACTTTATACTTTATTTATACTTTAATAATACATAGTCTAAATCTTTTTCCATGCTTTCAATTGCCTTCTTTTTTATGACAATGGGTTGGCCAATACTTCTCTTCCCCCTTCATCACCCCCTCTCTCTTACCACTTCTTCAACCTTTCCCCTCCCCCTATCGTCCTCTCTTCTCCCCCTTTCTCTTCGTCCTCTCTCTTTCACCTTTCTCTCGCCTTTTCTCTTTCCACTTTGTCTCTCCCCTTCCCTTTTTATCCTTTCTCTCACCCTCTCTCTTCTGCTTCATCTGTGCTCGCCTCCCCATTCATCATGCCTTTTCTACCCCATCATCTCCTAGTTTCCCCACCAGCCTTCATCTCCCCCCTTTTCTGCCTTCTTTCTCCATTTATTTCTGTTTTTCTCTTTCCTTTTAATCTTGCCTTCTTTTTATACTCCCTTCATCATCATCTTTCTCTACCCCCTTCTCCCTTTTTCTCTACCCCCTTCTCCTTCCTCTCTCATTTTCCGTCTTCTGTCTGTTTTTTCCCCCCTCTTCTCAAGTTATTCAAATAAGGAATTTATTTTAGTTTAGATCTGCTATTATTTTTGTTCAAAAGTAAAAATTGTATTCACCAATTTCAGCTTCACAGGAATGGACAAGCCTTGGCAGGGCGTGCTGTAATACCCAGATGTGGCCTTGGGAATTCCACTTAAGCAGATGTGCTAAGGCACCACTATGATATGTGTGTTCACAGAAAGAGGTGCGCATGAGGAGCATTGTGCGGGCAGCTCTCTGCCAGGCACAGGAGCATCACAACAGCATCCGCAGGATCTGGCAGCAGTTGGAGGCTCATCGTGATAAAGAGGTGGCAGTATTAGCAGAAGCCCAAGCTTCAGAGAACCCTGTCCTTGACACCTTGATGGCAAAATGTCGGCTGGAGGTAAATGTGCAGCTCAGGGCATACTGTTCCCAGCTGGATATCTGAAACCACTCTAAAACCAAGTTTGAGACAAATACCTAAGTGCAGCTCAAGCTCTGCTCAAAATATTTTTCATAAGGGCTGTACTGTTTCAAATGCACATTCATTTGAATTGGTTGATGAAGATAATTCTGTAAATAATCTTTATCAGAAATATAACATCTGCCAATTTCCTATAAATTCATTTTAAATAGGGATGGGCCGATTACACAACCACTGGCATCGGCAGCATCTGAAAATTATTTGCAATTATTTACTGATTAGTAGCATCAATTTATTTAACAACTGTATATCTCTCTGCATGCTACATCTTGCAAAGCATTAATTTACCATTTCCATCAATCAGATATTCTGTCAGAAACCCAAAATATATTCGGGACAATTGTTTTTCGATGATTCGTTCTCGTTATGTTTTGCCGTATTTTCTGTTTTACATTCGCCAAAGATTTTTTGCATCATTCGTTTTTGGACACTGCGAATGCAAAACAACGCAGTTAATAGACAACTGGTGCTATCGGGAGTATTGTCTACATTCTGCAAGAGTTTTGTGTTTTATTTTCTTTAATTTTTATGGGTTTTACTGCATTCGTATGTTTGCGAAAATGAGAAAGCAACTTACATTCTTATTCTTTTTATGCATTTACTGCACTTGTAGGTTGGCGGCAGTGAAAACGTATCACACATTCTGTGACACTGTTATTGATAGTGATAGCAAATACACAAAATTTTGACGGGCGTAGTTCTTATTGAAAACTTTTGGTTAGTGTGTTAAAGGTATGAATAAGACTCTGAAAGTATTGATTGGCAAAACTTGTTGCAATTATTATATCAGTTGTTATTTTAACCACGGGACAGTGTGTGTGTCAGCCGACGAAGAAATACTAAACAAAACTATTAATATAAATTGTAAAAAAAAAATTTCAATTTCAAGTGAATATTTAGTATTAAATTGATATTAAAAAATTGTTTTCAATTACTTCTTTAGGCTGTTGGTTTAAACAAACATGAATGTTGAGGTTATGTATGTTATTTCTCAGATTTAAAATGCAAGTCTGCATCAGATTGCCTGAAGTTTTGAAGGTTGACTTTAATGAACTCAATTTGTAATTAATGCTGTATTGTGGTAACTGTATCTTATAATTTATTATCATTATTTTAGTGTTGTATTTTATTTCTCTGCTGTAGACATTTGATACAGAGTGCTTAAAGTGTTTGTAACACTGAATACTTAAATTTAAGTAATAACAAGCATTTCTAAATATTGAGAATTGGGAAATATGATTGTGCTCATCAAAGCTGGTTACAGTATCTGTGTAATCTGCGGCATCTGCAGTTGAGAATTTGTATCGTTTGTATTGGCGAAATGTGGTATCGGCCCATCCCTATTTTAAATATCACATATGTACATTTCAGTAATTTACTTGAAAGAAATACCTGAACAACATAAATAAGTGTGTCAAATTTTTTTTCACACAATGACAATTTTTTTAGTAAATTCTGTCATGTGGTGTTATTGGTATTGAATCATAAGTATGTACTGTAGTTCTCTGTCTAAACTTAGCGGAAGTGATCTCACTGGAAATATTTGTTTAAAAGATTGCAGTGTTGTACTTTTCAAGAGGGGCAAATTGACACATTAAGTTTTTTTTTGCAATGGTGATTTGACGACTTCAGCTCTGTCATACGCAGTCTCTAGCATTTGAGTCTCGAAGTTTTCATTACTGTTAATTTCCATTTGTGATGAGATTTTTCTGTTTTGTAGTGCTGAGCCGATAAAGGTTTTTTTACCGATACCAGTGCGAGCCGATATTTCCTGCCGATACAACCAATATCCGATACCAATACAGTGGACATGAGTAATGGACTAAAAAACATTTATTAGCACTAAAAGTATTTTGGGAATCTGATAAAAATCTGTGTGTCAGTGTCACACAATATACTATTGAATGCTTTAAGTAAACGTACAAAACATTAGGAAAATTAACTTCACATTAATTCTTCAGATTAAAAGCTTAAAAGTAGCACACATAATATAGTTTTGTAATTTATTTTTAAATTTTGGTCATGGCAATTTAAGCAATTTTTGTTTTAAACAAATAAAATTAAAGGTATTAAATCTACAAGGTTGTGTATCACATTTCTCAGCATAATTCAACTTCGTTCATATTCAGAAAATTAAAAATGATTAATATGTTTCGTTTTTAAACTCAGCACTTCCTTTATTTTACTGAGAGTAAGATTGAAGCACTGCCAGTTCCCCGCTTATGAATGTTAGTCATTGCTTTTTAGAGACTTTAAATACTGATATGACAGTGTGTAACTGAGTGTGGCGCCTGCAAAACTGGTAATTGGTCACAGTGGAGTGAGTGTGGCATATATATCCCCCTCCCCCCTCTTCCTGTAGATAATTATCTCACAGCAGGGAGACATGTCCCTTCCACCCTGCCTTCTGGAGTTACAATCTGTCAGTTTAGTGCTTGGAATAAGAACGGCAACTGCTAAGACCGGCAGTAGTTGAGCCCATCTTACTCCAACATTACCACCCTATCATCCTCTGGTTTAACCGAAAATAATGGGTCTCAACATCAGCTAAAAATAAGATTCTTTTATTGTCCGGCCCACCATAACTTTGCAGAGCAGGCATAAAGTACTTTTATCGCCACTAGATAACACCTGTAGTACGATTATTGCTTGTTTTTTCTTTGCATCCTCCAGCCAGTCGGTAACAACACGTTTTAGCAAGTCATGCCTTTGCCATCCCTGCTCTGTGACCACACCTCGCTTTCAAGATGTCCGCCAATAAGCGCCGGGCAGCATCCTGAAATAGTATAAACAGAGATTCAGTATTAGACTCTTGGCCAGTCTTCCGTCTCCCACCGTGCTAGTCACCAGGGAACCAACCAGCCTGAAACTTCAGCCTTGCTTACACCAGTCGTCGGCTTTCCACCGCACTAGCCACCAGGATAACATGATCAGTCTGCTACTTTACACCAGTCATCAATCTCCCACTGCACTCGCTGACAGGGAACTGATCAGCCGAAGCCTTAAGTCTTTTGCTTACGCTTAGTCTGACCACTCGTCCACGTCCACCGCACTAGTCGCTAGGTTTATTTTTCTCTTGGCTTGACCTCTCGCTCTAACCTTCCTTCACTGCGTGTACATGCCAGAAGGAAACTCCATTCCGGAAAAGTTCTCGTGAAGACTTATCCTTTCGTGTCTTGCTTAGTAATCCAAGCACCGTGTCAGTTTCTCAGCCGTCACGGCTTACACGGCGGCCCTATATGGGCAACAATGGATAGGGAGTTCGCCTAGATACAAGTTGCAGCGCTACCCACCCCCCATTTCCTGCTTATTCTACATTGGTCGCCTCTACCGGCCCTCTACGTACCTCTAACTTTCCGGCAAAAGCTTGTGCCAACGTAGGAATGAGAGTACGTCACCACTTGTGTTCCACTAACACGGAAATATAGTGTCTGTCAACTTAATCCCGTAGTACCACACTTCTGTAGACTGCACCTAGTTCCCAGTTACTCCACACCTGAAGGAAACACAGGTGATCCCAGGAAGTTACTGAGACGAGCCAAAACACCAGTTTGAAACCCACGACAAGCACCTACTGTGGTCAACCTTTCTATCCACGTGGTAGGTAGAAGGGCGGTGCCGACAGAGGTACACTGTTCCTGGACCAGCTTGTCAGCTCTGTGCTCGCTATCTTCAGTTTTACTGTATTTACAGGTTCAAAGGAACGTTTCCATGATGTATGGTAAATGTTTGTGGGTGTTGTAGGTGACTGTCCAGAACTTGGGGGTGCAAGCAGAACACATGAAGGAACTATTCAAGGTCATGTACACCCAGAGTGAGAAAGATGATGCCATCATAAGGACATTGTGTGGCTGTCTAAAATCTCACCACACTCTGCTGAAAGCATACGGCAAAGTGACAGACACTATCAGTCAGGAGTATAAGGTGAGTATCTCAATACTACAGCTGCTATGGTAGAACCAGGTTATAAAATTTTTCAGAAGACTCAGGAAATTTCAGCCTTAAATAAGGGGAATCTTTATATAAGAGGGTAATTTTGTATTGAAAAACATATTTGTAGACCAAGCAAACGCAGCTTATTAAGCAGGAAAATGTTATAAGAGGTGTTGTTATAACAGGGTTACAGTGTACCACTGGCCCTGTGCAAGACCCATACCACACATTGTCATTGTTAATTAACAATGTTGTTTTTTTTTCTGGTTGAGATTTTTTCCCACCTTCAGTGTGTGAATGGTGCAATGTGTGACATTCTGTCCAGGACTGCCTGAAAGCCCTGGAAGCAGACAAGATGGTTAAATTTGTGGGCGTGAAGCAAGAGTGTGAGGAGGATGGTGACAGCATGGCGGCGGTGTCTGCCCTTTTGTGGGACAAGGAGAGGCTGTGGAGCTGTTGTGATGGTGCGCTGCCCTCACCACACTTTGACGTGTGGATCACGCAGATGACCACTCTGCTGGAGGAGGTGGAGAGCAACAGTGTGCGCCGTGAGAGCATTGCCTATGGCTGCACCCCTGCGAAGCTCAACGCGACCTTCTGCAAGGAAAGCCATGACAACATGGACAGCACATTCGTCCTTGATACGGCCACCAGCGACAGTGCGCAGAAGACCATGTTGCCGCCCGAGCCGCGTCCAGTTCAACAGCAGTTGCCCACACGACCTACTACGTTTGGTTTTGCCCCGGCTGTCAGCATCAAAATTGAGCCTGGCGGTTAGTATGTGTATAGTTCGACAAGGTTGGTTGTATCAGTAATAAGTACGGGCATGCAAAATTACCATTTGCGATAAAACTAATTTTTATGCAAATTTGAGTGTTTTAAGACTAATAAATTCAATTCTTAACTTTTTGTGATAATGTGTACTGCAAAAAAGTCTGAAAATATCCTCCGTAGCTTCAAATAGTGGCGTATTAGTTTGATTGCAATTTTTCATTCCACAGATTCTCAAGTGTGAGATAATATTAAGTGAATGAAGAAACTGAGAAATAAGATTATAACCTTGTTTCTGCTGGGAAATTATCCTTGCCAAAGAATATCCCATGATATTTTTCTCAGCAGAAAAACGTACTACCTCGGATATTAAAGGGAATGGTTTCTTGGTAGGGATTTAGGTGAGGACATTGTGATACCTCTGGCTTGTGGCGTGGAGACGTTTACTTGCAGCGACTGACGTGTGGTTCTTCAAAGGTGTAAGAGACAGTTTCTTCAACACGTGAGCCAACTAACATCTACTCTCTTTAATGGCTCAGTCTTTACAGACTGGAGTGTCTGAGCAGCGCACTTACTCCCGAAGACTTACTGGGTAATGCTGGCGCTAGTTGCCTAGTGGTCAGAGTACCGAGGTACTGGCTTAGTCTTATGCAGACGGAAGGTGCTGGACCTATACCACTTACCTCTGCCTGCTAAGAAGGCTTGTTCAGGCTGTAAGGGCTGGTAGGCAATGTCTCACTCAGACTTGCTGGGGTCCTTGGCCTTTCACAGGCTGGGGACCGACGAACACTCATGTGTGGATCTTGCACCTCATTATATACCCGGAATCTTAGCTTGTGGCCTGTCCGAGGGGTGCAATTGTTGCTAGTCTCTTTCCGCAGAGGTTGGTTTATTCAGAGTTCAGCACTGCAGTGCCCTTTTCTTATCTCTCCTGGTGGAGGCTATAGACAATTTTATCACCTCTGCTGGGGCTCTGGCAGCTGTGATGTCCTTGTAGCAGGGATTCTGCAATCTTGCATCATCCCTTAGAACTTGCATCTCTGTCTTACTGGTGTCAATGGTTCCATCGGAAAATAAAATCTGGGAGAGGGAAATATGGACGACTGCATTGCTTTCTTAATTTATTTCCCATGTCTGTAATCGTCCACTACGCTGGGAGTGATCCTGTAGGTACGAAAGTTGTTCTGCCGCTGTATGACTTCCCCACGAGCGTTCCAACCCTGAGATTGGGTGGAGTCGAAAAGTAGTGCGCATCCTAGGTGCGCAGGGACGTGCCATGCGTGACCACATTATTTCTTGGCTTTTCTGTGTTTCTTTCCATTGCATAATATGCTATATAAATGAACTCTTACCATGTACCTTCAGTGGGCATAAAAATAAATGTGTTTTTTCCAGGAGGAAAATTATATGTCGTTTAATTATTTCTGTCCATACACTTATTACGAATATTCACTTTGCGGCAAATTACTTGCCCCTGTACATCATTTCATTTAGTGAAAACCACATTGCGTGATTTGTAACTGTGGTGTAAATTTAGGGTGTGTCCACATTAGGTGGACCATCCTGTATTCACAGTTTTGAAGAGAAAATATATACATGTTAAAATATAATTTTTTTTTTTTTCTAGTGGGTACTGTAAACACATACCATATCACCGCTGTTTTTGTTATTCATATGCGATGCGATACTATCTGGTTTTTCGTTAATTTCAGCTTACTCAATTGTCTTTTGTGCGCAACTGTGGTTCTGTTTTGCGCAGATTAAATCTTCGTATTAAATTGGTTTATTTTTAATCAATGAAAATAGCAAAAATATATAATTTCTTCGCAAATGTAAAACCTGGGCTGTGTCGCTGCAGTTAGTTCATGACGTTAGTGTCTGCTTTTTCGTTAAATTTATCTCATTGTTGTCTAATCTGCATAACTGGAGTACTATTTTGCTCAAAATATGTCTTGCTATAAAATTAATTTATTTAATCAATGTAAACAATATAAAAGGTTTTATTTCTTCGCTGTAAATGTGAACATAGGCTGTGTCGCGGCTGTTTTTTGTAAGCATATATGTGCAGCGTTTTGGTTTTTTTTGTTAATTTTCTAATCGCTCAAAAAAACTGTACTGCATAATGTGTGAACATGACTTCATGTACCCACTCCCAATTAGCAAAGTATGCTATTTGGATGAAATTTTCATGTTTGGCCTTCAAATTTCATACAGACAACTCTGTCGTAGACAAATTTTGGGGACTGTGAGTGTCTGTTCCTTTTAGGTTTAACTGTATTAAGTCATGTGAGTGATTACTATGTATTGTCAAAGATGAAATTTCAATAATGGATGCTGAATATATTTATTGCTCAGCTGGGAACAACACAATGATTTCTATCTCTAACATTAAGCTGGGCAAGGCCCTATTTGTAATATGAGCCCATGTGTACTTAATTGCAGTAAACATGGTTGAGCAAGAAAAGGAGAACAGAGATGCTGTGCCTGTCTTCAAAAAGCCAGTTGCAACTCCAGCCAAGCAGGTTCGGAAACAGTTGAGGTACAACGGCTCACCACGGCCAGGTAGCACAACCAAGAATCCTGCACGGGTTGCTACTGGTATTCGAATACCGCTGAAGCTGAGGGGCCAGTCATCCCTAGGTGAGTCCTGCAGTCTTTTCAGTGCTTTTGTGCACACTGCAGTGTTGTGTTACTCGCAAAATTTTCTGTATAGGTGGTTTATGGTAAAGTGAGCACTTTTAAAAGCCCTGCTTTAGATTTTCTTTTCTCATTTTGTACTGTACCAGTGTACGTAAAATTTATGTTGGTGAGGCTAGGCAATTTTATTCTTGCATCAGTAAAGTGAATATTTGCAACTGTTAGCAACCTAAATGTTTAACTAATATCGAAATCCGTACGTGTGTTGTGTAAAAGAACACTTACGTATGCCGTAAATAAAACAACCTATTAAACCCTCAATACATCAAGGCTTAGAACTTTATTGCTTGATTTGCTGCCAAATTAATTGTCGCTGTTTACAGAAGCATATACTACAGTAGAATCCCGTTGTAGCTAGCACGGCAACTGTGAGAACATGGTTATGAGGTCTTTTTGAGGAACAGTCAAAAAATCTCAAAAAAATATTCCATGAAAAATTGTAATGTTAGGAGTTGAAACATCTGCGGCGAGATTGTGTGTCTGCTGCGACTCCACTACTTTGCCTCGCCTCACCTCCACGTTTCCCTAAGTACCTTGTGCCGCTCTCATGTGTCACATTCTTCTGTCTTGCCTCCTAACACCTTTTTCGCAAAACCAAGCACATTGTTCTATAAATAGAATCCTGCCCTTTCTACCTAGAAGCTGTTTTCATGAACGTTCTGCTTTTTCGTATTCGTTCTCGGTCATTGTGCTGTCAACTGTGTTTGGTTTCAAATAACTTGGTGTATATGGGTTGAACATTATTGTTAAATGAAATCAAATTTCATTCAAACATAACAGTCCAAGCGATAGCTGGAATCAAATACAGCTACATATTAACAAATTTTCGCCGGGGTTTTTTTTCCATACTGTGGCATACCAATTAAAGATATAGGACACAACTACTACTACATTTTATTGCTCCACTATAACAAATGTAATTTTAATATAGTTTTCTTGAATTTTTTCTGGTTTTGAGTAAGTCTCGCACCATGCAGGTTGTGTTAGTTGGAAACGTATAATTTTCCAGTGACTACGTATTTACTGGCATGATTCTCTCAGTAGCACAATTCACGCACCCAAATTTTTTGGTGCCGAATTAGGGAAGATAATTTTCCTTTCATATTTTACTCAGCATGTTTCTCTACACAAGGCATGTAATGCTAATGGGTGCGTGCACGGTGCGCGCTTTGTTCGACCCTTGCCAGGTCTCTGATATTTCAAGGTTACTGGTCCTGTTATTGATTTCTGGCTGCTGCGCCCACGCTGCAAACATGTAAACAAAATCAGTTGCTGAATTTATTGTATGCGGGTGATTTTTTTTAATGCGACGAGAATACCAATACAGTGAAACCCTGGTGAGAAGTTTTCCTGCCCGTATCATTGTGTCCTCTTTCCCCTCGAAATAAAATAATCAGAAGGCCAACAAATTACTAAAATATAACAGGTTGGAATGCCACCTTTTCTGCATTAATTACTGAATGGAAGTTCGCTAATGTCAGACTTTCAGGGTCTGCCATGACAGGGAACATGAGGGAAGAGGGAAATGCAACTTTGCATTGGAATCAAACATTTGTTTACAAACATGTTTTTCTTCAGTAAAAAAACAGCTGTAGTGGAAGGATACATTGTGACCGTGCTACTTTTCTAGAACTGTCAAAATATTTACCCCAGATTTCTTACATTGTTTTCTTTTTAAATTAATGAATTGTGCTACTGCTGTTTCTTGTATTGAATAATTCTCTATTTCTTATTCAGACACTGTACATCTGCATTAGTGTTCTTTCAATACATTCTACTATACCAAATTTCTAAATTTTCAAACACACAAATTTGGTTTAGTTTTAAAACAAGTTACAGAAATTTAGCATCGCTTTCATTTTATACACCAAAATTTAAGTTGCTTTCGTTTTTTAATATTGAAATTTAGCAACGATTTTCACTATTTTTTGCACCAAAATCAGGCATTCTATTTTACCATTTTCTGGGGTCCGTATAATAAGTTGAATAATTTTGCACCTTGTCTATAGGCACATGTGTAATTTCACCCTTTTAAGAAGTTTTCCTAGTTAAGAAGTATTATTTTTTCAGTCCCTTCAAAATTTCTTAATGGAGTTTTGCTGAAGTTTACATTTATATTAATTGTTCTTTAGTACGAATGCATAATGGGTAACTATACCAGTTAAACTGCTGCATTTAAACTTCAGGTAGTTGCGTATGCAGAGGAACACTGTAATAAAGAAGCGGACCAAAAATTCACTGTTTCTGAGTTTAACGTGCAGGTCATGTTTGCCCAATACTGGGCCTCTGTTACGAAGTGAACTGGCCCTGTAATGATGGCAGTGGTGGGCTGTGGCTGTCTGCAACCCCCCAGAATAATTGTGTAGCAACCGACCAACAGTGGCAAGCCGCAGCATCTGGCCACACTGCAGAGGATCTAGATGCTCGCCCAACTATGTGCACACAGCAATGTTTTCTCTGCTAGCCCCGCACGCGACTAATTTAATTTTGAATGTCTATCTTTATATCTATTATCAATAAATAAAGTGCTGTGTTTTTATATATATATATATATATATATATATATATATATATATATATATATATATATATATATATATATATATATATATATAATATATATATATCCCCTGCGGTTGGCAAGGCATTACTTACAGTACACCCCATTTTAATGTTTACATGCACGTATCTTGGTGATTCCTTGCATAATTTTGCACCCTAATTGTTTGCACTAAAATCTTGTCAAAAAGGTGCGAGAATTATGCCGGTAAATACAGGTATTTGGTTTGAGTCGGTCGTGTGGAGCTGTGATGGGAGAGTTATCACTTGCAGAGCAGTGCTTCGGTGGCCGAGTAAACGATAGTGGGAAATGCTGCGTAGGCCGAGCAACTGATTGCAGGCTGTGCGGCTATGCTTGAGTGGTGCGGTCAAATTTTCTGCTCATTTTCACGCAATCAATTATCAGGCTATTTTTACTTTAGGGTTGTTTGAACACAATTTGAAAGCAATTTTAGGGCATTTATTAAGTAGTGTTCAAAATTGGTCTAATTCGTAAAAAGCAAGAAGACCCTTATAGCGAGGATCTAACCTGGAACTGTGACATCTCGCTATATCGGGACTCTTCTGTTAGTTACAGAGTTTGTTAGAGTGATTTTTAAATTGCTCACCTTACCTTGGTTTACAGTGAACTCTCAATGTAATGAAAATGCATCCCTCCACCATCAATGCAGATTTGGCACCCATGTGGTTTGAAACTCGCAGTAATTGGGTGCATCTTTGCCTCGTTTTGTACACATAGAGGTGTTGTCCAAATCTTGAAGATGCTAGACAGCTATGAACAGTGGATTTTTAGATTTTTTTGTTCCCATTATTTATGTTTTACAGGATTTCATGTTTATTAATAGTGGTTCCATCAAAATTCCCATATAAACAATGTGCTAATTGCTGACTGCATTAAACAATTGCCTATTTATTTTCCCTTCATTTCCGTTCAAAACGGACTGTATGTTCATCAAAGATTGTTCATATCAGTTATTTTTGATAACTTTGTGAATGCAAAACAGTACGGATAGTAAACCGGTGCTATTGATAGTATTGTTTACATCCAGCAGCAGTTTTTGGTGTTCTGGCGTTTCTTTACGCGTTTACTTCCACTGTAGGTTCGCGACAGTGAAAATTAATTTCACTGCATCAAACTATCTGTTATCTTCTTATTTTAAACAGAACTTGAAGTAAGGTTGTAAACCTGGCTGTGCTTTGATGGGTATGATTATTATTGGAAACTATTAGTTGCAGGTTTGCTATGTATCATGAGTATAGCCCCACTTTAATGGTAAATAAAAGGAGCTGATTTAGTCATTAAAATTTCACCACTTCGTCAAAATAATATTTTCATTTCATCTAATATAAAATTGTATAGCAAAAAGATGCTTGTTTTTTTATTAGAACATAAATCTGTTGTTTTTGTACCTATTTCACTCAAACTAACCTGAATTTAATTTATTCTTTTAATCTGCAAATATTAAACATTATCGATAAGAGTGAAAGAACAATCTTACAAGGGCACACTTGTCTCGTTACACACACTGCCATGTCACAGTAATTTTTGTGCGATAAATTTGGTACTTTATCAAGACATTTATAACCTCCCAACCCAAAAGCATTCACTAGCATTTGAGTTTAAAGTTACAAGATATTTACATCATACAGATACAGCTAGATAGTAGTATTTTAATTAAATCAACAAATCCACAACCCAACTACAAAATGCTGGTAAATGTTTTATTATTGATGAAATTAAAATACTACTTGCATAGTAAAAATGTTTTCACCATGAAGTGGCAAAAACTTTATGATCTCAGTTATCATGAGCATGACAGTGTTTAAGCACGTGTATTTTCCCCGTCTATGCAATGTTTACATCGCAGTTTTCTCACTTTGGTTAGTATATAAAACAAAAATAGCAGTCACATCCAAACTCCGATACCATCTAAAACAGTCGCTGTTTTTGGCATTCTTAACCAGTTTTGTGACCTAAGCAACTACAATCACCACTCTCGCTCAGTAATTGCATATGCTGTATTTGCTAGTTGTGAGGAATCTGACTACAGATTAATAAATATGCAGTGTTAACAAATACCGCTTGAATATTTACTACGTAATTATTATATTCCAATAAATGTATATTCATTTGTGTTATATATACGATTTTTGTGTTATCACCAACATTTTTGGTTAGAGATGTTTGTTTACAACAAAATACTCGTAGGCGTGATTCTGCCCGTGAACGAGTGCCATTGCTCTCTGTCATATAAACACCGTGATCAGTATGCAGATAGTTTTGTTATCCGAACGTATATGGAATAAATAAGAGATAATGCTGTATAACAAATAAAAATTGTAAAACTTCAGGTTTTTAACAGTTTTCACAGTAATAGAAGCTCTCACTTTGGTGTTAGATAGACTTAAACAATGATCCGCAAATACTGGAATTATTGCAGAATTTCGGGAATAAGCATAATTTCTCAGTATTTTCATTATTTCACGGTTCGCAAAAATTTGTAGGCCCTAATCATTAGGGTTTGGGAACAATCTGCCAGTAATGATTGGCAAAAATTGTCACAAATAAATTGGTTCTGGTAATTATAAACAAGGGACACTGCCTGAAAGTAAGGTGGCCGTGTAAATTGGTATAATATTTCGGATGTCAGTTAATGGATGATAACCTTTGAGGTTATGTAACATGTGAAGGTCATACAAACATGGAATGGGGTTTGAAATTGGAGTACGTAAACATATTTTCGAAATATGTTGTATTAATTTTAAATTGGAATAATTGGAAACTATCTAACGTATATTTCTTATTTGTGATATACTGGTCTGTCAATGTCCAAGATTGGTTAAAAGTTTTGTCACAAAATGACGTTTGTAATTTTTTCTTTTTACAGTTGGAGGTAAGTAGGTTTATAAAAAATGCTAAAAACTTCTTGAATTAGCAATGAACCAAGAACTTGCCCATCCCTACATGTGAAGATATGTAAACTGTAGAGATGGGACGAACGCAGATTTTGGAACCGAACCGAACTAGATGGTAACACAGAATATTTTTATCGAACCGAACTATGCTATATTTCATCGAACTCTAACTAAACTAGCCCCAACTTTAAAAAATGTCTTGTCCTCGCACACATGCCTTCATAATTAAGCCCTAAATTGTTTTATATATATATATATATATATATATATATATATATATATATATATGGCACTTGCAATATATGTGGAAAATATTTTAATTAAATAACTCGTGGGGCTACAAGTCAAAATATTGTGGCATTATTTGTCAGGTAATGTTATGGTGGTTAAAAGAAGAATTTCATCAACTGAGGTGAGTGGCTGGGTTTCTTTCTTTCTTTCTTTTATGCAGTGTCAGTCTTAAATGAGATATGTCAACTGCTATGGGGTCTGCTTTTTTTTTCTCTTTTTAGGCAGTGGCGTACTGGTCTTTTTTTGTTGTGCTGGTTAATTTTTTTTGTCCTGCTTATCCTTTTCTTTTTTTTTTTTTTTTTTTTTTTGCCCTAGTGGAATGTGGGACAATATCCTTCTCTTAAAAAAAGTTGCCTCTTCCCTGCTTCACCCAGATAACAATCCTCTAGACTCTTCCACTACACTTCCCTTTAAACATCAGGGGACATTTTAAGAGTGGATAATTGACAACTACCCCTCTACCACTCCTCAGAAATGTTTTCCTTTATTTTGGGGGGGAAAGTTCATGCTGTACATGAGTAAATGCTTAAGTTTGTTTCTTAATAGTGTTCCTTTCTAGCACATTTTCTAACTGAACATGAACTCCTGTAAATTTTTTGAATAGAACTAGAACTGATCTTTGGCATGGCAATAAATTTTGAACTGAACCGGAACATAACCTTAAATTTCTGGTTCAGTTCGAAATTCGAATGTTTGACCCATCTCTAGTAAACTGTCTAGTGCATGTTAGTTGAGATATTGTTTTTGTTCTTTTGCATGTTCATCAAATAGCAAAAAAATTGTCACCTGCTATATCCCGCATTGGAGTTCCTTCAAGCTTGAAGTGTAAGTACTGTGTGTGTGGGTGTGTGTGTGTGCACGCAGTGTGCTTGGTGGTGGGTCTGTGGGAATCTTGTGCACAAGTCTTGGTACAGTCTATTTGCAGTGTTTTCATGCTTTTTGAATCAAATTTTTGCAAAACCACCCAATGCATGTTGTGATTGGTTGTTTCCCAAATATGTTGTGAATCACAAACGCTTAATATTTCTGTTAACATAAATGTATCTTATTTCTAGTTAAAGTAAGGTTTTGCTTATATACATATATATATATATATATATCTATATAACGCGCTCCTTCATCAATGATGAGGTTTATTAAACCTCGGGGCGCATAAGAGGGGGAGCTGGGCCCTGCAGGCCCAGTAGCATTGAAAACGCTCATCAGGGACACAACGGAGGGCAGACTACGTGTAACCAGGTCATCGGAGTTATGTGATAACAGGAATGGGAGTGGAGTAGCAAGTGTGAGAGGATAATTTGGATTGGAGTAGTGGCATCGGAGTAGTGGAAGTGAAGTAAGGGAAGAGGAGTAGGAGTATAGGAGTGTGGTGTTCATCCTTGAGCGCGCATGGGAACTGCCCCCTTTTCAACCCGTAGGTTCAGGCAGGGAATTAGTTCCTGTAGGATAGGTATTTTACAAGTTCATGTTCATACCCGGGTAGAAGTCCTTCAGCATACCGCCGTCCATTATTTGACATTGAGGCAGGTGAAATAGTGACCGTGATGATGCGACGTTACTCTTCGTGAAAGGTAGTCCATAGGTGGTGTACGAAATGCAGGTTTGTATCTTGAGGCGATACTTGAACTTCATCAACCCACTCTCGCTGGGTAGTTGAGGTGGACCTATCAATAGGACCGGCCTACTGATGTGAGGTCTGATCTCTGCAGGCTCGTACCACGTATCCATGACGTCGTCCAACAGCTCGGTGTCATACTTCAGGAAATTAGTTCCCGTCCTTCCTGGAATCAGGAACTTGTGGATGGTGGTGCTGGTAAACTCGTTAAACCAAAGTTTGTTATTGGCAGGCAGCGGGCAGTGATATGTGAAGTGTTTAGTGTGTCCGATAGCGAGTTCCTCATAGGTCTTGGTCGTCGTACCCCGGCATGAAGTCATAGCTCGACCTTAGAAAAGGTGGTTTTAAGTTGGCTTTGGTATACTGTAGCTCTGCGTACACTCTGTCCCCATGAGCGATTACTAGGTTCTGACTACCCTCAAAGTCCCATGTGGTAGTAGATGTTTGTCCTTGTGTGAGGAGCCTCTGTCTCAGGGTAGCCTGATTAGTGATACTCATCTTTGGGGAGTGGAAGACTATTCCTAATGACGTGCTGTCATTAAGTTCAAAGAATTTCTTCCGGATTTTTAACGTGTTGTTCCCTTTATATTCGTCTGTTCCTAGCCAGAAGGCTAGGTTGCGATATGGTGTGACTATTGGTGTTTGGTCCGATGAGAAGTCTGCATCGAACCAGTAAGTCATAGGGAACGTTCCGTGAGTTACTACCGTGTAGTCAGGGTAGTAATTAGATGTAGATGTTGGGTGCATATGTCTACCAAAGCCATCTTGTACGCTAGTGGGGTACGACTGCCCCATGCCAACCCCTCCCGTAATACCTTGAGCTTCGCCGGTAGCAGATGTCTCTGTGGTGGGTGTGTCCTTCTTGACCGGGCTTCTCGTCTTACTCCTGTGTGGATGGATGACTGGGCGATTCCTCCCCGGCATCTGAAACCATTTCCATATTGTTTAAAATGTGTTTTGCTAATACTTTGTGGTTGCCATTTAGAATGAATCTAATGGACTCTTCATTGGGCTTTTTAAACGATAGATCGTCGTTCTCATTTGTGTCTGCTAGTTGGTCGTTGATTTCATTTATGTGGTAGAGTATATGTATATATAGATGTTGAGGTGGAGTATGGTAGGTGGTTTTCTCATACTCAGTCCGCTCAACGTTTGGTGTTCAATCTGGGTGTTGAATTGATACACAAATATTCTACACTTGAGGGGAGGAATCTCACTCGCGTCCACCCAGATGGGAGTATTCATTGTCAGGAAGAAAGGGAGACGCTCTATAATTTCTTTGTCCATATGTTTGATATCCGTCGTTATCGGAGTGCCCTCCAACAACAACTTCCACGTACCAATATTGTTGAGGTTAATCAACAGCTCTTCATATAGAGCACACGTCGAGCTAGGCAACTCGTCGAAGTGGAACCCTGTGTTGTCCTTGTTAGGAGTGTGGGCCTCATGTCCTGCGTCAGTAACCGAGTGATTATCGATTTACCCACGTTCGTGGGCCCTTGTATGATAAATCCGTTGATCTTCATCATAGAACGTTGTATCCTAATGAAGTTGGTGTAAAAGGTTACCGGGTCGATATTGTTCTGGGCGAAGAAGTCATTGAACCACTCCTGAGCTGTGGTGTCAATATCGTCTTCGTCCCAGTGTTCCATCATTATATCGTAATAATGTTTGCTACGAATGGAACTTGTCGACTCCGTGTTGTAGATTTTGATCAGGATTTTTATGTTTGATGTCGTACTAGTGCCGCATAGTTGGAGTAGTTGCCTTTGCTCGGACGTGGGAACCTTACACAGGAACTGCTCATAAGTACGAGTGTCGTATTTCTCTACCGTGTCTTGTATGGTTGACACTATGTTGTTTCTCTGCTGTACGTAAGCAGTGGTTTTGTTTTTTGCTGTTCCTTTTTTGCTTCCCCATACGGCATACAGAGGCTTGGTTCTATGCTATCAACCTGGTCCGCAGTCTCCCCCGTGTTTCCCATGTATTTCTTCAATCCCGCCCAAGAAATTCCAAATGATATGAGTCGGGATAGACCGACACGGAGGAGATAGGCAGCGAACCTTGCTGCGTAGCGGACTGGTTGTAGCGTGCAATACGCCTCTGTAATTCGTGGATGGGATTGTGAAAAAAAAGTGTAAGATTCGATTGAGGGTACGGGTGAGGTTGTTGGGCCGGTTTGACGGTGAAGTGGAGGTGGTCCCCGTGGAAGGCGGCTGTGAATGTTGGGGCTTTTTTGGTTGTGGTTGCTCTGGATCGGAGGTGTTGGTACTCCTCTTCGGAGCACTGGAGGACGAAGGTGTAGGTTATCCTGTCTGAACCCCCGTTGTTGCATGGGTCGGGGGGATTCATTATCGGGTGCTCGTGAGGAGGACGCACGTTCTCCCAAAATTCGGCCGTTGTTTCCTTCCACGGGGGCGTTTGCTTCTGGGGGAATTTTGTTCAATGGTAATAACAGGTATTGGAGTAACTGGTTCTGGTCGTTCATCATCTGTATGTGAAGACTTTGCACGTTTCCGTTCAGAAGTCCCAAATAAGTTTCTACGAGCTTTTGGCGAATGAGACGTGAGCTGATGTTTATGTTCATATAGAGCAATCCCTCTTTCCCTTTCCTGATCTGAAGGTGGGAGGGGAGGTCGTTCAAGGGGTCGTTTTCGTTTAACTCGTGTATTGCCTTCAGATGGAAGTCAATTACTTTGAGTTGAGGAAGGAACTTTGGTTTGAATGTTATGATGTACCGTCGGGGCATCGTTTGGAACGCTACCCCGCGGAAATTTGTCCGCCACGGACACTCCAGTTTGTTTGTTGCCTGCCCTAACCATTGCATATTGAAATGAATCCGGTAGTTTGGTCTGTAACGAGCTACTTGTGCTTGAATGCGAGTGATCAGAGTGGAGGTCCGGAGTCTCTGGGACTAGTGTGACCTCTGGTAACTTCGTAGGTGTTTGTGCAGGTGTACCTACGGGTGTTGCTGCACGTGTTGACAGGTACTCTTCTAACTCACCTTTGGACACACCTTCACTATCTGTCGCTACTTCGTACTCGCTGGTTAGGCACTGCGCAGGGTACTGTTCACAGCACTGACATGCCGGGAGATGGTGTGTGCTGCACCAGGAGTGATGGCGGCAACTGACGAACTTCATGAGCTCACGCTGCTACTCCGGTCCTCTGCTCCGAACATCAAGGTCAAATACTGTAGATGGGAGTAGGAGAATGGAGTCCTCTGAATGACCTGTTACACATAGTCTATACTCAAGTCCTTATACTACTCTCTCCTCTGTTCTCCACAATGCTCCTATCCCATTTTTACACTCCAGGTTTAATAAACCTCATCATTGATGGAGTGTAAATATATATATAAATAAATTATAACAGTTCATCAATAATTAATATGAATATAACCAGAGAGAAAATAGGTAGTTCTGGGTCGATACCAGATTTTGCCTATAACCTTTGATACCGGTACAATTTTGCATATACCACAGACACCAGAAACTGATATGCATTACAATACCTACTGTGGAAGAATCCAAACTGAAGTCACTATTTCTAAATAAAACAATTTACTTACTAAATGTACCTACATAAAATATACTACAGCTTTGCTTACAGTTGTGATGTTTTTGAGATTTGGACAGTTTTGACCTACACTAAGATGCACAATTAAATTACCTATAAAAATGGATTCTTCACATTTAAAAATTTTTCTACAAAAATACAGTAAACTCCTGATTGTGCGGCATATTCAGTGTATCGATTGTGTGGACTCCCTGATCCCGGCCACGTATTGAAATGATTTATGGAATTTGTATCATGAACATGAAGATTCAATACTAAAATGTTTTTTCTTATTATTCATGTGTTTTGTTGTTTTTCGCGAGGTATGTCGTTTTTCTGGAGAAACTGCGTATTTCGTGTTTATTTTGTGCTCCGTGAAAAACAGGTGTGACAAATTGTGTGTCATAATTTTATGCTAATTTGTTTTAGGACTGAAACTGCCCACAGCAAAGTCAAAGACTCCTGTGGCACGATTTCATCCCTACAGAGGTCCAGAGAGTGTGCCAAGGTTGAGGTGAGTTGCTGCCATTTTTATTTATGTTAATGTTTTGAGTGTTCATAAAGTTGACATTAAATCAATTTTTGTTTTATTACTCTTGCTGATCTTCCTCCAATTCCTCGCAGCACCCCTTCCGCCACTTATCTCGCCGACACCCTCCTCCCACTCGTCTCGCTGACTCCCTCCCACCCCCTTCTCATTCATCTCGCTGACACCCTCCCCTCTCTCCAAACTCATTTTGCTGAAACCCTGCCCGCACCCCTCCAAACTCATCTCGCTGATCCTCTCCCACTCTTTTCGCTGATACCCCTGCAATTCCCCCCCCCCCCCCCCCCCTTACCATGTGGCTCCCCCCCCCCCCCTTTTTTTTTTTTCCCCCCCATATGTGATGTAAAGTGGCAAAAAATTTACTTTGGTGTTGACTTGTGGCTTTTTTTTAATTGAACTTGATAACTTTGCTAACAAAGTTAATTTGTTTATAAAATATAACAGAATCCCGATTTAACAAAATGTTACGGTTCTTGAAAATCTTTATTCTATTTTACTGTTTCGTTAAATCCAAACTTATCTATTTGAATAACCCCAACATCAAGAAGTTATGAAAAAGTGCTTGCTGTTTTGTTATCTATGGTGCTAAATAACTATTTATTTATTTTGAATACTAATGTAATTCACTAAGCAGATGTTTTGCAAATGAAATACAGTGAAACCTCTTTAATACGAAATTGAGGGGATCTAAAAGTTTTGTTAAGTTTGCACTTTGTACTAACGAGGTTTGTGATTAACAGGTGTAGGTAGGCCTACTCCCAAAAAAAATCTACAAATGCTACCATTGAATTGCCGAGAACTAAGTCAGGGCAACAAATAAGTCATTAATTTTAGTTTCCACGCAAAATGATTAAAGCAGTTTGAAGTATTTTCTGATCACATGTAATAAATATAGTTCAGATCATTAACAATATTTTTAAAAAAATTCAAAATATGTAACTTGTAATGAGGGTCACCAGAAAGTGGTAAATAAAACGTCTAAAAATGGGTAAATAAATTGCACAAAAACAGTGTTAAATCTCGTCATAAAATTTACAAGGTGGTGTGGAAAAGTGGTGTAAAAATTGATAAAAACTGGAAAACATTCTAATTTCTAAATTACTTTGACGAGTATCTTCATATATACATTTTCACAAAAGTGTACACATTCACATCTATGAAAGAAAAATCTTTTATTTACAGCCCTGCCTTTGAGTAATATGATGACAGCATTATTTCAATGTTGTCTACTTTTAAATTTGTGTGCAAATCTGTCAAAATGCGACCAAAAAGAAGTAAAAGCTTGTTCACTGTCCACATCAAGTAGCCTATTTGCACTGAAATAAAATTATTGCCGGCGGCAAAAATTTTGGAAAACTAGCACTGAAATTATTTCAAAGTGCGACACAAAAAAAAAAAAAAAACAGAATACCAGTAGGCCCTACCTGTGGGTCATTTTTGTTGACCAGTAAAAGTATTGGCTTGCGTGTTTATTTAAGTTTGTTTATGCTGTGTTAGGCCTGGCCACTATTTTGAGGTTATGCGCATCAACACTTGCTCGTGAATTGGTTTGTAAATATTCAATAATTACGGAACATATTAATAACGAAATTACAGAAATTATTAACCCAACTTTTCGGATGTAGAACTGTTCCTGCGAGAAGAAACACAAATCTTTACACGAGTTCCCCAGAAGTTATGCCGTATTTTTAGTATGAATCACTTAAGACCACTGTACATAAAGACGTGTTGCAAGTTAAACGACGACAAAGTTCACTTCCTGTTAATTTTATTTGGGCAGAAAACTGTGCGTATCCGTAAATGTGTAAACAAACGAGTCACGCACAGTATCAGTATAGGTTTGCAGAATCTCGAACGCAATTGGAAGTTCAATATATATATATTGAAACACACTATTCTCGCCGCGTCCTTCAATGCGGCTTCTGTTAACATTTAGAACTCTTTTCTCTCTGAAAAAAATCACGTTTTAACCAATTTGATAGGGTTTTCGCAGGGGTCGTAATTGTAATTCGGTTTAGCTGATAAAATAACAATGGTACATTCCATGAATGGACAAGAAGTTATTCGTACTACATAGTAACGAATATTTCATAATAACTGTACGTTTTATCATTGAATTTCCTATCTCAACCTTTGGGGTAATTAAAATGGTTTGTACTAACACAAATTTTTCTTTAAGCGATATTTTATTGACAAGGTTTCACTGTAGCATCTTATAAGATCATAAACGACATGTAGTTTGAGTTTGGTTATACATATCCTTCAAAAGCATTCTTGTTGGTTGGGTTTTTGCATTTTTGGTGGGATTAAGTTTAGAATACCACATATTCATCAGCAGCTCTTTGCATGAGTGATTATCATTCTCTTAAAGATTACTGAAATTAGACTTATTTTCTGATCATCAGCAGTCAGTTTGTGACTGAGTCAGATTGGCAAAATTCCTCTATCTTTCTCTGTTTCCCAGTCTTTGCCTTTCCTCCTCACATAGCCACTTGCTTTTCTGATTCCTTCATTGGTCTTCCTGGTGCAGGGTGTCTAGCACCCGGTAAAAAGGAAAACCGGAATTGTACAGAAATTGTAGCTCCCGGGAATAATCCAGGAATCATACTAGAATTTATTAACATGTCCGAGGTTAATACCGTTACAGAAAGGCAAACTTGCAAACTTTTATGATTTTTCTGTAAAATGTGTGGAACTCATACCCTTTTTACGATTTTAAGAAAACTCCTTGATTTTTCCAAATTCCAATACTGGAAAAAACTTTTGAGTGAATATTTACTAGAGATGGGACATTAGATTCTTAGATACCTCGATATCGGAAGTATCTAGTATCGCGTCGTGCTTATAAATATATTTGTTTGATGCGTGAAATGTTATATTATTGACACGTGAATAGCTTTGTTCGCCATTTTCCCAATTGTCAGGAAGCAACAGACAGTGTTTTCGTTCTGTACTTGAGTTTACTAGTTTTGGAAAGCTGGTGAAATGTTGTAATTATTTAATGAATCTGCTAATTAATTTGTATCGACGGCAGAGAAACGTGCAGTAAGAATTGTAACAGGACAACATATATTCAGGATTTGCAAATGGGAATTACAAACAGTAAGTCAGCGTGTATTGAAAATAACATATTTTGAAACTTTTATTAAAATGTTTGATTTGTATGTGGCCTAGAAAACCATTACTTCAACTCTGTTTTTCAGCGTAAAAATAACACGTTTATTGCATGGAAAAATAACTTCGCCAGCAATATTTACGTTTCAAGCGTGTTTAATATTCAAATTGTAACTACATATTTATCGTGTTTTCATTTGGTTAGGTTAAAACTTGACAGGTTATATAATAATTTGAGGCAGTGTCCGAATTGGCAGATTTTGAGGACAAAATGATCACGTAACCCTATTTTGTATTGAGCGGATGTGAGCAAAAATACAAAATGACAAAATCAGTGGCATGTTTATTTTTACTTTAAAAACATGTAAATGCATAAATAAAATGATTTTTAAATCAAATAGGCTTAGATCTAACTGTACTTAAAATACACTAAGCAAGTGTTGTGGTTTTGTTTATATATTCCGCAACTACATTTCTTATTTATTGACGTATTCATAGCATTAGTGATATTGCAGAAATATTATGTCCTTTTTAAGTTTTAAATTTAGATAAATATATTTTTCACTGTTAATGCTACAAGTGCTAAACAAGTGACTGTCGACGTCACAGTTGCTGCCGACCAAATCACGTATTTACAAAATAACGTTAATTTTTTACTCTCTCATTAAAACAATGTTCAATTTAAAATGATAGTCTTGTAAGAAGAGATGCAAAACGCTGTCTCATGAAAGATGTAAACTAAAATCTCTCCCAACCCCAACCAAACCGCTGTCAATACAATTGAGTCCCAGCAGTATAACTTTGCCATAACAGAAACATGGTAGGTTGGAATGGTAACCTACATTGATCACAGCATTTGTGTACACTCATTGCTTTCTTCATAGACTGAGCAGCTGTTTGTCAAGGATACATTGCGGCAACGCTAAGTTTCTAAAACTGTCAAAATTTGAGTGTTCGGTATTCTGAATGCAAGTACATATTTTGATTTTTTACATGTTTTGTGTGTGTACAATCTGTGAAAATGACCAACACAGAACAACAAACAAAATATTGTATTTATCTTACTTCAGGCAGCGGTAGAATTGCTATTGTTTATTTTCATCTGCCGATAAACAATTCCCACATATCCAATATCTGACTTAATCTAGAAGAAAAAAGTAATGCTTGTTTTTCTAAATAATGATTTGTAAGCTTTCTTAGTTCGAAAATTGACATGTGAGTACATGTACATCTTTTATATAAAAGTATCATTTTTAAATTTAAATAATTGCAGAATAGTGTTTTTGTATATTATAAAGTGAATTTTTAATACTTAATGGTAAGCATATTAATACTATAAATGTGAGAATAAAGATGGCATGGAAGTCATCTTAAATTAATGTATATATCAGACAAGGCAAGGAATAAGTATATTTTTGGTTTGTATGTCATACTAATCAAACACATTTCCATGATGTATGTCTTCTGTGGGGAAATAATAGTTTCTGGCCTAAAACACTGAACAAATTTTTGATTATATTAAATTTTCATTGTGAAATTATGGAAATTTTATGAAATTACGTGTGCATGATAAGAAAATTACTGTATGTGAAATTGCTGCGGGCAGTTTACACGTGTTGTAATAGTTTTTATCCATTTTACTGATTGAAAACTTAAAAAGTTGGCAAGTCTGGTAAACGATTCTTGTAGCTACATGAGGCATTGGTGGAAATACATTTGCTCATTGAATTTCGCTTTTAAAGTTCAGGAAATAAGCATTTTTTACTTCACAATTAGGGCACAAAATAAATACTGAAGTACTGTGTTTTGCCAATACATATTTTTGGAAAACCATGCGGTATAGTAGAACCTCTCTATTATGACCCCTCACGATTCCCGAGAATATGGCCGTAATAAGGGAGGGGGGGTGTCGCAATAATAAAATTGGAATCCACTATACCCCAAACTTACCATTTTTTGCATGAAGTTCATGTTCAATCATCTCTAGCACATAAAAAGCCACATTTTAAATTAAATATAAATATGTATATTTTAATAACTGGACATCTCCTGATTAATTTGGTACCCAAGAAAGGCATATTGGACCACCCCTTGTCGGGGTGGCACCGAATACATTGCAGGCTGCTGCGTGTACGTAGCTGGGCGAGCGCCTAGATCCTCTGCAGCGCGGATGTGGCGGTTTGCTGCTGAAGATCGGCCCTAGATCCTCAGGCTGGGCAGCGGTCGGTCGGTCGCTACAAGATGGCTGGCGGGCGCCGGCGCCTGCCCACCACCACTACCGTAATTACAGGGCCGGTTCACTTTGTAACAGCGGCCCGCATTGGGAAACGTGCTGATAGATGTGATTCACGTCAATGTAGTGAATTAATACAAAATGTAGGTGGTGTGTTGGCCTCTGCACTGGTACGATGAGGCCCGGCAATTTTTACGGGAATATAAATATTTAGTGTGGTCTACTTGAAATATTAATTATCCTGAATTTTTCATCAAACTTTTGACATTGCCTATACATGCACACAGCCTCACTCACCATAATATGGTACCGGTAACAACACATTTTATGACTTCACAAGAATAAAAACAATTGCCCACCATTAAAAATTAGCATATTACGTAGGCGTACATATACTTAAAAAATAATCATTAGAAAAAAGGGCATTGTATTTAATTTGGTTATCATACATACACTGATTAAGAAACTAGTCGGTGTATTGTGCCGCTGTTTTTACAGCAAAAGAGGAGGGATAATGTAAGCGAAAAAAGACAGGGAGGGTAAGGCAGAGGCGGCGGCATGTGACTAGGACAAAGAATCCTTACTGACCTGGCCTGCAATCCCCCCCAATGTCTGCTTCCACAGACAATGCACCAGTGTCCCCTTCTGGGGATAATAGAAACTAGTACCGCGGTTGGAGAAGAAATCTGCGCATAACTGAAACCACGGTTCAAGATACCACTTTTAGCGAGGGATTACTTTATCTATTTTTAGACGTGCCTCAAAATTTCAACTTTTTTCGTTCAAACTTTTCACGGTTCCTCAGAATTGAGTTGTAATAGAGGTGTTTTACTGTACTATGGAAAATTCACCAGGTTCCTATATTACTAATAGAGAAACTTATTTCTGCTGCTAGTGGGTGTTTAAAAAGTCGTCATCTCCCTGTTTAATCACTAGAAAATTTGCAATATTACATAGCTGAAATAAATTAAAAGATTCTTTCTTCTACCACCAGAGTTGCTAAATTGACAACACTGCAAATGCTAGCTTGTAAATATTGGAACGAAAATGAGAACTGTTTTATTTTTATGTTTGCATAAGTATTGCAGCTTGCGGTATACTATTCAGTCTTCAAATGTCAATTTTTTGCAAAATTTATTTCTCGTGTGATTTTTTTGTCTTAGTGTCTTCTTGTACTTTTTATACCATGTCAGTACAGTTACGATGAGCACAATTGGTTTGCTAAACAGTTGGTGCTATTAGTGTGCATCTTAGTGCTTCAGAAATTGTTGGCATCGTTCTTCACCTGTTCTAATAAAAACAAATATGTATTTTCAATTAAACTGAGATGTTTTTAAAATACAAAATTATTTTCTTTCCAGTTTTTACGATTGTCACTTCAAAACATTCCTGAAACATGCTGTAGTTATTTAAGTTCAAAATTAAACCAAAGAACATAGCTTCACACAGTGATTAGGTGTTTATCATTGTTCGGGATTGTAAATATTTAAAACTGAATTACAGTGCAGTTGAAACAGAGTCTAATTTTTGTTGGTAATCTGCTTATAACAGTTGTAGCCATTATTTTAAGTAATTTTGACGGACAGCATTCACGGGCATGACCACTAACTGCAATTATAAAGTATACGTACAAGAATGTATCACGCTGTTCTTAAGTATGTTTCACTATCAACTAATAATTCTAACCAATACAAATTATATGCGATGTGTACGGTTTGTCCAATCTGATAACCTAACCTAATTCTAATACCTACGCAGGTTGCAATGACATTCAGTCCTAACCTAGCTTACCTTGGGCAGTTTCAAATTATAGGGTTTGTAAATGAAATAATATATTGACCTAAATTTTGTCTCCTAATTGTTTATTATTTGATTTATTGATTTATATTTCTAGTTTGAGTTGAACGTTGTTAAAATACTGTTAATTTGTGTTTGATTTAGAAATATTTTTTAGGTGTAGAAATTGAGTATTATCAGTAGAGATGGGGGGAAATGATGTAATTATTTTTACGCGAAAAACCGCAAAAAAAAGTGCATAATTTAGTTTTTATGGCATAAAAATTCGGTATTCCGAAAATTCGCACAACCCTACTTATTAAGTGTGTTAATTTTCATCAATATAATTACTTATTGTTTGTGTTAAGCTTCTTTGATATCACAATAATTATTTTCTCTAAAATTGTAAGGCATTTTTCACCACCTGGATCTGACCTTGTATTTCAAATATGTAACGTTCAAAGGAATTTGGTCGTCATCCACAAATTGTTTAAAATTGTAGCAGTTACCAGATCTGTTGTACATAATTACAGTGGAACCGCGTTATTGCGAGTATGGCATCAGATCTGCTGTTGCAATAGTTTTTTAATGCACAGTCTTTTGCTCTGTCATTTGAAAGGTATTTAATGTTGTTTGTAATGCAAATGTGTTAATGAAGCCTTTCATTATAGCAATAGGAACATTAGTAAACTCGTATTTTTTTTAATGTTTAAATGCGTTGCATCGCAAGTGACATCCGCCCATTTTCCATACCCGAGCCAGTCTTTGTTAGTCTGTGTCCCGTGGCGACACTCGTGTCAGATGTAGAAGTGAGCGAAGAGGTGCTTGTGGATGTAGTATGGTGGAATTAGGAGGCGTGCGAAGGAGAAAGGTATGAACGGGAATTAGACAACAAGAAAAGGTGTGGGAAGATGTTGGGTATTGATCACTTGGGAAGGGGGGCAGAAGGGAATGGTAGGTGCTGTTGAATCTGGGCGAAAGAGGTAGTGACGGTGGCAGGGGGCGGCAGAGAGTGGCAGTTGGTGAGGAATGTATGAAGGGGAGGGGGCAGTAAGGAGATGCTGGCAATGATGATGCAGGGAGGAATGGCCAGCGAGGAGGGGTAGGTGCTGATTGCCTGTCGAGGAGGGGGTGGTGAGATGCTATCCACCTACCTATGTTGTGAGGGTATGAAGACAGCTGCTTGCAAGGTCTTCGCTTCGCCATGTGTCAAGTGTGTAAGGGGACATTGTTTATGATAGTTGGCACGTCTTTTGCATCTTATGATGAGCGTATTTAAATGGTCAGCTTTATGCATTACAGATTTTGTAAACCTTAATTCTGTTTAAATTGTGTAGTGTGCTAATAAAAGAAAAACACTTGACGTTGCAGCAAAGTACAAAATGCAGTAATATGCAAGTGAGAGGACAGTAATGTTATTAAAAGTGAAATTGGCAGAAAATATAACCTTCCACTATCAACACTTCTTACTAACAAGGAGAAGATCAAGAATGATGTTCTCAATAGAATACACCATTATGAATAAAAAACTTAGAACTGCACAGCATATAGATTTAGTTGGCATTGTTTGAATGGTTCAGTCAGCAGCGCTCTGCAGGCTTGCCAATCAGTGGACCTATATTCATGGCAAAAGCATCAGAATTGGCACTACGAATGAACATTGATGACTAACTGTAGTGAGAGCTGGTGACATAGTTTCAAGCAAAGAAGAGGGATAGCACAGCATACTGTATCAGGTGAAGCAGGAGTTGTTAGTCAAGAATCTGTAAGCAACAGGAAGCCAGTTTTAGAAGAATTCCTAAAACAATACCAACCCCAACTTTTTTTATATAATGCAGATGAGTCTGCCATTTTCTACAACCTTTTACCTGGTAAAATGCTTGCAGTTAAATGTGATTATTGTGTTGGTGGTAAAGAAGTAAAGATTGTCTTACCGTGCTTCTATGCGCTAACTTGGATGGTAGCAATAAGTTCAAGCCATTTGTGGTAGGAAAATCTGCAAATCTGTGTGCATTTCGTGGTGTACGCAACATCCCGTGCACATACGACTCAAACAAAGAGGAGTGGATGACTTCTGAACTCTTTAAAAAGTGGCTTCAGTCTTTTGATACAAGTAAGGGGGTGCAAAATTGCTTAGTTTTATTTGTTGATAACTGCCCCGCACACCCTGTCGTGACCTTGCGGAATGTAGAGGTTGTCTTTCTGCCACCCAACACCACAAGTGTACCGCAATCACTTGACTAAGGGATTTTTCGCCATGTGAAACACCATTTTTGCACAATGCTGATGTATTATTTGCTGCAGAAAGTGGACATGGGGAAGGAAATTGTCAGATGGAATGTATTTGATGCCACTCGTGCAATAGCTGTATCATTGGAAAAAAAATACCCCAAACAATAGCAGATTTCTTCAAACATGCGGGATTCAAATTGCCCAGTGATGAAGAGGCGGCAGAACCACTTCCAGCTTTGGAAGAACCCGAGAATTGGCGGGTGCTGAAAGAAATGATGGGCACATATATCAGCTTCGAAGATTTTGTAGAAGTAGATGCCTAATAATATATTTTATTGCAGCCTCAGGCATTAAATTTTGATGGTGGTGAAATGTATACACTGTGTTTATTGGTCATATTGCAATGTTTATATTAAAAAGCAGCCGGAAGATGGAAATTGGATGAAAGGAAACATTTATTATAAGGGCCTTAAAAAGTGCTCACTTTACCGTGAACAGCATATAGGAAAGATGCTACCATACAGCCAGGTTATACACACCTATTTCATTGTGATTAGCTCTTCATTAAAAGAAAGTAAAATATTCATAAAATAGCATTTATTCTTGAAGGGTTTGACATAAATTCATGCAAAAATACTTTCAACCTAAATAATTTTTTCCAGCACTTCACAGGGGTAGTCTTGAATTCAGGTTTAAATATTTTTCCCTCAAAAATATTTTTTTTGGAAGGGGTTGTCTTCCTTTTGGGTAAATACTGTAATTGACATTACAACACACAGACAGCAACAACAGTTCAGCTTCAGAGGGCGAGAATGGCAATGGAAACATAGATGTAGATATTGCGCAGCAACCAACCAAGTCAACTGTAGCAGAAGCATTGGACGTACTGAGCCAAATTCTCAAATTCTTCTGGTTTCAGACTTGACAAGCTTTCATGTTGAAGATTTTGTTTTGAAAGTCGGCCTAATTTTTGTGAATTGTACATACTGTTGTGTGAATTATACTGTTGAGCAGAAATTTTAATAGATTATTATGCAATTGTGAAGTACAATCTATGAGATGTTATTACAAGTGTACAAGACAGTGGATTCTGCATGCTAGAAGTAGTGGGAAAATAAAGTTAATGTAAATTTTGTGTAGGTAAGGAAAGAAATAGTAAACGTGTGCCGGTAATTCGTACATTTCTATAATAAAACAAGTTAAAATCATAAGTTTTTAATTTTTTGTAAATGTCTGTTTTCAAGGTTGATATTTCATTTTCATTTTCTTCAAAATGTTATACCTGATTGTCTAAATGTTTTTCTAACCTATCGTAAAGCTACATTTGTTTACTTTTGAACAGATAGGTGTGTTCTCCAACATCTGTTCATGGTGCCAGCCCTTCCCGTTACAAAAACTTCCCGTGTCTACACGTGGGTCTGCTGTTTGCTTTGTGGGTGCTCGAAAGAGAAGTGCGCTGTTAGTGAGCTAAGAGCGGAGTGTCTGCGGCCGGCCCGGGTGGTGAATGGAAGCTGGCAAAGACCTGTTAATCTGGGGGGGGGGGGTTAGGGTAGCAGGTAGAGGGCCAAGAGACAGGAGGAGAAAGAGAATCGTGAGAGGGGAGAGAGACTGGAGTAGTGTAGAAGGAAGGGGAGGGAAGTTGAACAATCTCCAGGCTTTGTAAGTGTGACACAGAGTGAGATAGAGACAAAGAGTGAAGTAGCACACTGTTTGGTAGGCAGCGAACTCCCTCACATGTCATTCACAAACTTGGGAAGTGGAAGAAGAATGGAGGAGGAAGCAAGGTCGCATCAGCTGGTCGTTACATAATGCTGCTATCAGACCGTTGGACGTCTGAATTTTTTTAAATTATCTTTTCGTCGCACACGTATATTTTTCCGGCATTCGTTAACACAGAATGAAAAATGGCAAATACAATAACAAAAATTATGTGTTACTGTAAATTTTGATACAGCGATAACATAACTCGCTATAGCGAAATTAATTTTGCCATTGTCTACTATCGTTATAACTCGGTTGCACTGTATTATGAAAAGGGTTATGTTTTGACAGCAAAGTGTGTACTGTGTTTTTATATTTATTATTTATTTTTATATTTATTATTTATTTAATTTTTAATTATGAAAAAAAATATTTTGAATTCAAATATTTTGCAAATCTGGCCCATCAATTGGAATACAATACTTTTAAAAGAAAAAAAAAAAATCTAATAATTTTTGCAGTTTTCATAGACTGATGTTTGTGAATTCTGAAATGTTTGTGTGGTACTAAAATGTTTTTACATGTGTGCTGGAATTGTAAAGGCTGTTCACGATAAAGTGAGCACTTTTGAAATCTACCTCGGAAGAAAGTCACTGCTCCTACCTACATGATATTTTTATCAGGCGCACTGAGTTACATGTGCCTAGAAAAGTTGGTAACGATGGAAGAAAAGTAGTTCCATATCTTAACGTCGAATAAAATGTGTTTTAACCATTTGTGACTTCTTAATTATTTCTTTCGCTTTCTGTTATTTTTAAGTACATCGGAGTGCAAAAATTAGTAGATTAGTAAAATATTTACTTTTATAATAATTTTACAGTTTCACGTAACAGAGACATAATTAAAGCCATGAGTCCCATGACAATGTTAATTTTACATAAGGTGGAAGATTACGCAACGTACATATAAGTACATCTTAAGCAGGGCTTTCTAAAGTGTTTATTTTACCGTGAATAGACTATACGCTAATTTTGTTAAACTACAATGCTAGACATCCTATTGTGGCCCTTATTCCAATGTATGTCAGTTGCAACACCTTTCTTGTCATCTTCTCATTTCCTATACTCTTAAATTAAGTGTGTGTGTGTGTGTGTGTGTGTGTGTGTCTCTCTCTCTCTCTCTCTCTCTCTCTCTCTCTCTCTCTCTCTCTCTCTCTCTCTCTCTCTCTCTCTCTCTCTCTCTCTCTCTCTCTCTCTCTCTCTCTCTCTCTCTCTCTCTCTCTCTCTCTCTCTCTCTCTCTCTCTCTCTCTCAACAGCTGTTGTCTTGAGTTGCAAAGGGTTTGTGATATTTTTTTATTTCGGATGGCAGCCTTTAAGTCCATGTTTGGTCTGCAGATGAGTTGATAAGTGTAACGTGCTATTACTTTTTCCGTGGCTATATCTGTGACTTTAACGAATGCTACTGGCCATGTACCTCTCTTTTTCGGGGGACCCTTCTTTGTTGTCCACAACCTCCCCTTTGCTAGCTGCTTAAGCATTCAGTATAGTTTTCCACCCCTTTTGTTTTTATAAATGCAACAGGACAACAGTCAACAAATTAGGGGAGTGAAAATGATCTGTATAAAAGATGTTTCATTATAGCCCATACTCATTGTGGCACGGTTCCACTGTAATTGGGAAAATTAACCACTGTATCACTTTTTGGTAACTGATACATGACTACCCATATACCTTATGTGGAACATGGCACTACATTCAACAATCGTTGCGATGCAAATACAGTGAAATCCCGTGCCTACTAGAGTTCATAAAAGTGTGAAAAACCGACTTAATAAAGAGTACTCGTAATATCAGATTTGTCACAAAAAAAATTGAGTTTTATTTTTATGGTAAATATACGGTGACACTGCTGATGTAAATGTGGTGTGAATTACAAATATAGCTAGGTTATGTGAGCTAGCACTTATATAATAGAGGGGTCTGAATTCATAATCCATAATTCAAACATGATTTTAATATTGAAATATGTATTAAAATTTTATTCAGTGGTGAAGGGGAGGGGGGGGGGTTGTCATTACAGCAGCAAAAATTATTTGCGACATATTACTACTGTATATGTGTAAACATGAAATACGTAATTACAATTGCAGCATATTTTTATTAACAGGCCAGCACTACCTCCACGAGTACAGTATAAGTAATACTGACAGTTTACTGAATGTCAAGTAACAGCCAAACAATGATAAACTTTCCATCAAAAAAACTTTAGGCAGAGAATGTGTTATTTTTGTTAGATTATGGTGTTAATGGTTCTCCCCCCCTCCCCCCCCCCCCCCCCCACCAAACAGAAGTTACGTTCATTATATAGTTCTGGATTTAAATAACATATTGTGGTTTTAAGCATCATAGTTAACATTTTTTAAAGCAGTACTTATTTAAAAGGTTTCAATTTTAAAATATGATTTTCCTAACTTCACTGGAAACTAAAAAAAAAAAAAAAAAAAAAAAAATGATCAGTTACGCAAAGGAATTATGAGATACGTGCATGTGAAGTAGACAAGCATTATCCACAATATCAATATCATCTACATTCTTTAAAAGAGTTTTCTAGGATTAGTTCAGCTCTGTTTTTATATTAATTTCTTGTACTCTTTACTCGCCATTGCTCTTTTTTTTTACATAAAATGTCAGAATGATAGACATTTTGCGGACTTTTATAATTGCGGCAGCATATTCCATAATATTTTATGAAAACAGTCCATTTAATTTATCAATTTAGATATCACAAGTTCGTGTGACACAATTTTATGTACAACTGTCAACATAAACAAAAATGTAGTGCTGTGGGCATAGATTACTGCACACGTTCTAGTTGTGTGTGTTCATCTAGTACCATTGTTACTAGCGCTTGGAGGCGGTTTGTTGTCATAATACTGTAACATAGTTCAAAGAGCATGTTTACTGCTCGTGTAATATTTGGAATGTATTTGTTTACATTTTGTTACACAAGAAAAAAAAATACATAATGTATTTACATGTGTGTTGCGTGTAGAACTATAATTTTCTAGATTCAAAAATTGTCTTGGGGACTAAGTCAAGAATTTTTTTAAAACACTAGTATTTCTCGATATTGCCTAGACTCGCACATCTCTACATTTGTCAAAGTAAATTTGTGTATGTAACTAGTGCTGAGCTGTTAAAGATTTTTACACGTACCGGTACAAACTGATTCTTTCTTGCTGATACAATCGGTACCCGATACCGATACAACGGACATATGAGTAATGGATTGAAAGATTTCTACTAGCACTAAAAGTATTTTGGAAAGCTGATGAAAATGTGTAAGTCAGTCTCGCACAATGTACTATTTGATGCTTTAAACATTCAAAACACACAAATTAATTTAATATTGTTTTTTACCAGAGAAAGCAGCACTCAAAATATACTTTAGTGATTTATTTTTAAATTTAGGTCATGGTACCTTGCGCAATTTGTGTAAGATTTGTTAAATTTTGAAATTACCTGGTGGGACTGAAGTGTGTATGCCTGCAGAGCTGGTAATTCCGCGACCCCCGCAATACAAGTTTACGATGATTATCTCTTACAGGGCCTGTAACAGCAAGCCACAATGGGGTGGGAAAGGCGCATATATATATATATATATATATATATATATATATATATATATATATATATATTCCATGTTCTTCCATTTTCTACCTGGAGTGACAATCTGTGTGGTTAGTACTTGGAATAAGAAAGGCAACTGTTGGCTCAAAATGGCAGTAGTTGAGCCTGTCTTACTCCAACATTGCCACCCTATCATCCTTGGCTAATAAGAAAATTAGCTAATTTTGTAAGATATCACGCATACGTCCGTATTTCGCGTTCTTTCCCGTTTTAACTGCTATTAAAGTGTTATTTCATTTTATCGCGATTTACCACAAAACTGTGCCTCTTTATGTGTTTTCCGGACTTGCTTTTTTTCTCTGTATCGGTTAGTTGCTCAGTGCTAGCAGGAGAATCAATTTTAGCATATTTTACATTTATGGCGTAAAATTTCACGAGTAACCAACATGCTAAAAGTATGCACCGATGCAAAAAGAAAGGCAGAGTGCAACCGGTAAATACACTAATACAGTATGGTGTAAATAAAAGATGTGAGCGCGAGCGTGTAGTCATTCGTTGCCTACAAGTCGGACACAGCGTGCTGCATTGCAACATCTACTGCACTGTAGCATTTCCACTTCTCATGGAGTGTGTCCTATATACGTTTTACAGGCTCGTAAAAACTGAAATACAAAATGAACCCTCACTCGGGTTAATCAGATTTAACCTTGGTAGTATAGTACTATATGATGGTGTATTAAAAAACTGCCGTAAGTATGGAATTATTGTAATAGGTCGTACTCGAAGGTACTGTATTTCACTGTATCAACATGTAGCCCTTAATTGTTATGGTGTAGTTCCACTGAATTTGTAAAGTGAAAATTAGGGATGGGCCGATAGCAATGATACACATTCTCAACAGCCGATGCCACCCATTACACTGATGCCGATACCAGTTTTGATGAGCACAATCATAATTCTCAAAATCAGAAATACTTTTTATTACTTACATTTAAGGATTCAATTTTTATGAACACTTTAAGCACTTTTTATTAGGTCTATACAGCATGGAAATGAAATAAAACACTCGTTTTAACAATACAATAAGAAGATAGACAATTTAACTGGGCAAATAAGTAACTTAACAGTCAAGGAAAAAAATGTTACCAGACAATAAAGCATTAATTACAAATTGAGATCATTAAAGACTTGGATTTTAGATCTGTAAATTATAATGCACACAATTCTCATTTATTCTTTGAAATAGTTTCTCTTTTACTACCCCTCCTTCAATGGTTTATTTTTCTCTGTCCCTTACGAAATAATTTTATCCTTGCTGTATTATGTAAATGCATCTTGCCAATAACTAAATCTCAGCCCTAGTCATGTTACACAAGTAGTGGAAAACAGACATTTGTGTAACATAGGTCTAAAAACCAAATAACAAAGAAAAAAATAAAAGCTGCTAGTTTTGTTTCTCCTATTTGAGGTTAGGTTCAATGCAGCTTGCATGTTCACAAGGGCTACTACACTGAAAAGCAAAATATTTACTACTATGGAAAACGTGCTTGGAATTTTATGCAAAACTCAGCTTGAACATATTTTTCTAGCCAGTCTCTCATGCTGGGATTGTCGGGTTTTTCCAGAGGAATGCTGGATGCTACCATGATTTCCACAAAATCTCACACAGATTTTTGTTTATTTTTCTGCAAACAGGTTACGTTTTGAAGCAATTCACCAATAGAAAATTGTTCGTAGGCAATGTAGATTGATGATCTTTGTTTCGTTTGTGTGTTTCATTGGGCATGTGTTTTGTACACACATTTTTGCACATCCAGTCCATGCGAACATTGCAGAACCTATACACATTATTTCGTGTTTTCTATCAAAAATGTAAAATCCATCACTTTTGTACTCCCTTTAACGATTTTTAATTGACAAAATCTTCTGTATTTTGTGGGATTTAGGCAATGCACAATTTAATTTCAAAAGACATTACCGAGATTCGAGAATCTGAAGTCAGCCCAAATGAAAACAATAAGCACTAAATTTCTGTTGGGAATGCAATGCCTGGAGAACTTCACGAGATATATTTTGTTCTTGCGAGAAAAAGCATACAAATTTCTTGTACTGCTCTCTTTCGGTTAACAATAGATCCAAATAACTATCTATATATGTTGTACAAACACTTACCTGTCAAATTTTCTACCCTCTATTGGATCTTTGAGAAAATAACGTGCACTGCCGATTAAGGTAACTATTGATTTCAACAACATTCAATAGTGAGGCGATGTCTCGAATGTGATGTAAACAGGCGGGAAGATAAGTTTTTTATCTGGTAAAACTTTGTGTTTTGAAAACAAATAGTGAAATTTCGTGTAAAACTGTTAAAAATGGCGAATTTTTGTTGTTTTTCACGCTTCATTTTTTTTCCTCCTTCTCCTCGCGTAGTGTCCAAAAACGAATTATGCGCGCAATCTTTGGCGAATGTACCAACATAAATAATGTAAAATGGAGCAAATTATCGGAAAAAGATTGTTCCGGATATGTTTTGGGTTTCGGACCGAATATCTGATTGATGGATGCGGTAAATTAATTCTTTACAAGATGTAGTATGCCGGTGTATTTGACATTGTGTTAAATAAATTAGTGTTACTAATCTGTGAATAATAATCAGCAAATAATGTTCGATGCCGATGGTCTTGGTATTGGCCGGTTAATCTGTATCGGCACTGGCCCATCCCTAGTGAAAATGATTTGACTATAGAGCTACATTCTTTTTTAAAAAAACAGTCCCATCCAAAGTAATTTAATCTTCTTTCTACATAAAATAAAACCTTGCTTGCACATGTAGGAACCAGAAATAAAATTTGCTGATTGAGTACTGCCGGAGACCAAAAAAAAAAATTACATTCTAATTTAATTTTTTTTTTTTTTTTGTTAACAGGAATACTTCTTGTGGAGCAAGATTTGAATGCTGCAAGGAAGGTGTTCCTTCTCTTTCCCCTCCCTGTGTAATAGACAGATGTTATCCTTTTGCCACTGGAATCCCCCTTTCAATTGCAAGATCACGTAGACATTCATTGAATGAAGTCTTCTTACGGAGTATGTGGTGGGTGCCGCCATCATGTGGTAGTTCCCTCAGAGTATTCCCATTTCCTCTCACACCGTCATTTAGCCACTGTTTCAATCTGCCTCGTCTTTCTGCTTCACCCATTTTTCAAGCTGGCCAGAGCAGTGGGGTCTGTTCATCGGATGAGGCAGCCAACCCGTTACAAGCATCCTCTCTGATCCGTGTTAACAATACCTGATGATGGGTACAGTGCACGAATTTTCATTTAGTACTCGATAATACAGTGAAGCCGTGTTACAGCATTCTTGCACATGAAACTTAGGTTTCATATTCCCACCAGTATCCCATGGTTTCATTTCTTGCTTGAAACAATACAATTTTTGCTGTATTTAGGTTATGGCCACAACTCAACTCTGTTCCGGTTTTTCTCTTTGGAAAAATTTTAGACACGTTAACAAAGCTGTGGCCTGCAGATACAGAAAACAGTTAGTGATATTCGAAATGCAGTATAATTATGCGTACAGTGATTTTTAGTGGTGAAACTGTTGAAGATAACTAATATTGTGATTCATAGCAGATCTGTAGGCATGTCCCCAGAATGCACACAACTGTGGGTGGTCCTATGAAAATGTGCATTAGTTGATAATGATATGCTCTCGTGAAATTCACGTCATTGATGATTTTTGTACTGCTTGATTTAGGTACAGATTCTGAGGATTTGAATAGAATATTGCTCCCTGTTTACCCTATACTTCTCAAATCCTCTACAAATAGAGAACTGTTTAAATGTGGCGACAAGAAACAAGACAAAATCAATAACTTTTTTACTGCAAAATTATGATTATATTTTTAGGGAGTTTGCTCCTATATTTTACGCTCTCAGAAATATATATTTTTTAAAAGTATTTATGTAGTAATACTGAATTTGCTTAGTAAAATAAGTGTGAACTTTAAAATATAACTTCAATAGTATGTTTTGACTGGCCCCTTCTGCAGTAAAATTATTAGAGTACTTTTATGTTGGATTTGGATTTGTGTGATACATACCTGTAGGTGCAATATTAATTCCTGTTGATAAAGTTTTTCTGCATGTACATTTTATTTTATTGACTACCTCAAAATTGTTATAAGGTTTTACTATACTCTGTTGTTCAGCACATCCCTCCAGCTTAGTCACTGATTATGCAAATAAGCATACCATCCTTTAAAAAAATTTGCATTTAACTGTGTGTCCCACTCAAAGCACCTTCTTCCCATTCGTGGCCCTTTAGTCTTGGGAGGTTGCTCATGAGTCTCTGTTGCTGTCTTCCTATGGTGGTTCAAGAAGCTTGGATTGCCCAAACCTTAGGTCATTTTATTTGCTAAATAAGTCTTAGAATACCAGAGGCTATTCTCAGCAGCACCACAACCCAGTGAAAACCATTCTGGCCAAATAACACTTAGATAGTGGCCCAGGTCAACGCAGCTTCTTTTTTATCAGTTCGGACAGAAACTTTCAAACTATCATAGCGTTCGTCTCGTGTGACTTGTATTGAAATCAGCTGGCGGAAGTGTTAATCATGGAATCTCATCAAGGTCCTTGCGGAGTTTTGGTTTAAGTGCCTGCCATACTCTGCAACACCTTACTCAGCATCGGTCAAGTTACCATGATCACTGTGGAACTGCTGTATCTTTAGTGTGTTAAAAGAATATGTCAACAGTTTAAGGATCATCCTGGTTCAGTTCTGCTGACACAAGCAGGTTGCCCACAGCCTGTGATCATTGTTTCAAATTCTCCTATATTTAAGGTGCCATGGTTGGTGTAGTGACCAGAGCACCTAGTGGGAACTGGGTTTGTTGCTTGGCAGTCACTCTTAGAATTTCGCTTATGGGAATCCTGCAGAGTAAGTAATGCCTCTGATTTGCAGATTTTGTTTATGATCTCTCGTTTCCCCTGCCCTTGCATTCTAACACTGCTCCCTATCCGCCGCCTTTCATCCTCATTGATTATTAATACTAAGGCTTTGTTGTTAGCCGTCCAAACCTCTGTGCTCCATTCAAAATTTAGCATTGCTCTTCCAAGATCTCTTTGGATTGACGACTTCATTTCAACCAAACGTTCATATCAGCCACACTACCAGGCTGTTCTGGTCGAAGTAAATTTCTAAATAAATTGACTGGTTGAACCAAAGCATTAATATGTCTTCACCCAGTCAAGGCTGGCAAGTGCATTTTCCACTCCTGCAGAAATGGGTTTGTCTAACATGTTGCAAAATGTGTTGTTGTACAGATATAATAGCATAAAAACTATTTTGACTGCAGTATTTATATTAATTTAATCTTCTAGATGAGCTTCATATTCATTGGTGACCAAAAATCAAGTGAATAATACATATTAAATAAAGGGTTAAAAGTAATAAAAAAAATCTGTCCCTGTAACCTTTTATTTACCTAGTAAATATCACATCAATCTGCGCTCTTGCCGTGTTCAACATCCTTCCCATATTGAAAAGTTTGGGGAACAAATATTGCATTTCTACTCACTTCTTTACAGATACTGGTAACTTGCTGTTTCGGGTGGAGATAAAATGTGCTGTCGCTGTTATCAATTTTCATCACTCATCAGATCAGCTAATGAAAATATTTTTGCTATGTACTACATATATGCACACCAAAGATAAGTTCTGTTAAAATTCAGCAAAAGGAAATTGTATTCTACCAAAAATTGCTACATGTAAAGTGAAGCCTTATGTTTAGATTACACATGTTTTCGGTGAAAATGTTTTGTTGATTCCATCAGATTTGATTAGATGATTTCTGTATATTTTTAGTCACTTTTTTTATTTCGTCAAAGTGTCGTTGATCGTAAAAAAAAAAGAGCGCTAGTATTAAAACAACTGCGTGATCTCGTCGGCTGGGGGAAGACCCCCTCGACGGTGGCTGCAGGCGGGCGGGCGGGCGGCTGGTTCAAAGATGGTGCCATGAACTGCCATTGTCCCAGCCTTATTGGACAGATGTGTAGTAATCAATTTAACTAGTATATAAGATTATGTGGGGAAATAAATTATTTTTGTGATTATTTCATGGAGATAAATGGATTTTGCGAAAAATTGGCAATTTTACGCACCGCAAAAAACAGTTGTGTCTGCTTATGTTCCATGTTACAGTAAATTTTTTCTGTGTAATAAACATACATAATTTTGTACACAGTCTATAAACAAGTGAGAAATTCGACAGTAGTCAGCGTGTGTTAAGAACATGACAGTGCTCACCACCACATGACACGTTGGAACCATGTGCGCAAAGAGGCCTTAAACTGAACTTTCCCATAACAGGAATATTGTATTTTTTAAGTATTAAATGTGTGTTCTTTTATTCTAGGTTCATACTGTTTTTATGTTTAATATTTGTATGTTCATAAAGTGTAGTGCCATACTTGGTTATAAATTCAAACTGCGCGCTGTGCGGAGATTAAGAACAGTTCTATTCCGGCTAGAATGCCATAACAAAAGACATTAAAAGAAGACAAGAAATTAAAATTTAAATGTACAATGTGTATTCATATTTTAATTTCTAAAGTGCCTTTTACTTTTCAATATAAAATATTTTACTTGGCGTGCATATCACTTCCGCTTATGTGAACCCCGTAGGCAACCATGGTAGGTCCGTGTGGCGCTTGCCTCTGGGCAGTCTGTCTAGAAGAACTGGAGAGGTAAGACGCTGTCATGTACTTGCTACAACTTTTAAGCGCTGATATAGATTACCATAGTTTCATTTTAGTATACTGGTCAACCTTTGCTTTGCGTACATTAGCCAGACATTTCCCCAGCATTATGCTTCCGCTTAAATAAAAATGTGTGCCCTTGCTGCTTTTTGAAACTTAAATGACGAGAAAGGGAGGAAAGATGTCTGACAGACCACACAGCCCGTGCAACTTGAATCTTGTGCCAGCCGCCCTAAAGGCTTTAATTCTATGTATGTATTTGAGGGTTTTTTTTTTCATGTTTATACATTTTACGGCCACATCACTTGACAACGCTTTCAGATATCGCCAAGTATGTGTCTACGATATCAATGCATTTTCAGGGCTTATTTGTGTAATATCATGTGTGCTATAATTTATTTCAGGGTTCCGTGTAATTTTCACGTAAATTGGTGCTTTATATGTATTTGCACTGTTACGGAGATATATTGCAATTTCACCTGCACCATTTGGTCCACTACGAACTTTATCCAACAGCATCCCCGCCATCTACACTTGCTTTCATGCATGTGCGTGTTTGTGACTACTCATACAGTGACCCTTCTTGTTTCATTGATCTTTGTGTCATTTTGCACTGTGATATTATTTCCGTCTTAGCCGGCTATGTGTATAGGCAGTCACCACGCTAACCACATGCTGGAGGGCGAGCCCCAATGAGTCCGTGCTAGTGATGCCAAATACTCACGTGTTTATGTATTGATTCATCTTGTAATTCTCCTGTCCTACCTTCAGGGAAAATCGTCGGTCCATCCTAGCGGCTGTCGATCCCCTTCCTTGTGAAGATTGTTTTTTCAAACACCACAGTGAAGTCATTCATATAAGAGTGCGCTAGAGTAATTGCGGGCTGGGGAGCACCCAAACGGAGTTAGCTAGACACATCTGTCTGAGTTTATCATCATTAAATTGCTTGCAACATTATTTGTATTAACGGTAAAATAAAAATTAAGTCTCAGTGTTCCAATCTTTTATTTGTAGTTGCAGTGTCCTCGCCACACCATTTTTACAGTGATAAAATGTTTGGTAAATGTTTAATATTGCAAAGTATATCATAAGTATGCTCTGGTGAGAGGGACACACAGAACCCACAGCATCCCTGAGAACTCTGAGTCTCAATAGTGCGGTGACTGGGAAACACCGCTGGTGCCCTCATCAGTAAGTAATTTGTGTGATCATTCATCTCGTGTCTCACCCGACGGCGTCAATAACTACATTTCTGGAGTGAAACACACACACTTAGAGAAAGTTCCCCAATCCTCCAAGATTAATAGAAATATTTTGTAATTCTGTTTTGTTTAAGACATTGACAGTCAAATCACATTATTATGACCACTCGCTAGGGCCGGAGTAACCACCCTACACAGCACGGAAAGCAACGAGAGAAGCTGGCAGTGATTCAGTCAGGTGGTGATAAGTCTCTGCAGGTATTTGGAGCCATGCTGTCCACTGCATCCCACAACTGTTTAAGGGTGCGTGGCAGAGGATACAGATGAACACTACGATTGCGGTGATCCCACAGATGTTCAATTGGATTGAGATTGTGGCTGTTTGGGGGCTTCAAAGACTTGCTCATGCTCTTCCAGACACGTGCGGACACTTAGAGCCGTGTGGCAATCTGCATTATCATGCTGGAAGATCCCATTCTCCCGAAGAAAGACAATCATAATGTACGTGTGGACATGGTCGCCAAGGATGGATTCATTGCCAAATTGTTCAAGCAATGGATGCAGGGTGTCGGTTCTTTGACATTTCTCGCTGGACACGCTGACATCCATCCATTCTATGGAGCTGAAACAAGTGACTCATTGGAGAAGGCTACCAGTTGCCGATCAGCGGCTCTCCAGTTGCTATACTCTAGCAAATTTCAGTCTTTTGTTGCCCCTGTGTTAGCATGGGTGCAGTCACCCTAAAGTCTACTCCGGAGCCCCATTTGCAGAACTGTTGCTGTAGACACGTGTCTGGATGCTCCCTGGTTCATTTAGATGGTGAGCTGTTCCACTGTAGCGTGTCAGTTGGACTTCACGCACGCTCGTCAATTATCACCGTGGACATCAATGGCACTTGAAGTACAGTTTCCACAGCTGCTATTCCCAATAGTGCCATTTGTCCATTCACGGTACACCTTTACCACAGAGGTATGTGAACCATTAGTATATGTCACTGTTCGAAATGCTGTCCCCTTGGCCTGAAAGCCGATAGTCCCTCTTAGAAACGTTGTTAAATTGCATCCCTTACAATGTGTACAGTTAGCCTGCTGGTTGCATTATATACCCACTTCACCAGCCCACGTCATGGGTCATACGTCTTGGTTATGCACAGCATATGGCTCTTTTAGCAGGTGGTCATAATAATGTAGTTCATCACAAATGGTCATTAACGGTCTCTATATAAACATGCACTTAATTGCCTCTCTTATAGGGACGTCAATGTCTGTAATCAGATAAGTCAATCTGCGAGTGGCAATCTGAAAGCTTTGGAATGTGCTGAGCTGCTGTGTCTAATTCAGTTGTTGGGTTATTTCTTTCTGTAAAGTACCTTGTGGAAATGTGATGTTACATGTAAGATCTGTTGCTACTGAAGCTGCAGTTAGCTTGTGTTTCCATCTGTTCACAGGCCAGCAAAAATACAGAAGAAATCAAGTTTCTAAAAGTGCAAGTGGATTGTAACCATGAGTACATATTTTAATTGGGTTAAGAAAGATAGTGTGTTTTTTGTAAACTTCTACATGCCTGCTACACAAATTTTGTAAAACTAATAGTTCTTAGGAAGTTCGGCATGTGACTAGCTGAGCTAAGAGAGATACTAGCTTTTTATATGTATCTTTTAATTTTAAAAATAATTGTGTTCATTACTAGATACTTAAATTTTTTTAATCATTTTACAAAAGGTGAAGAGTTTTTCATATAAGAATTTGTAACCATGCTCACCTTGAATACTCTGCATTTTAGCTTTTCACAAGTTAATTTGCCATTAAGACTATAGCTGATTTAAAAAACAGCATATAAAGACTGTTTTAATTTTTAATTGTACGGTTTTTGTTTTAATAAAGTGATATTTTATTTGCAGAAATATGTACAAATTACAGTAATTGTTTTGTTGCAACTCTCTCTGTAGCTTTGCTGTTTGTTTCGTAGTTTAGATTTTTGAAAGCATCTTGTATCATAATTGTACAGATTGTAAGCGAATGTGTTGTATACCGATGTTGATAAAATGTCAACATGTACAGTTCATGCCCATAACTTGTAACATGCAGTGCCAAGGAACATTTTTAAATAGTGGAATGTCTCAGATTGTAACGTGAAATACAGCAATATTTTCATACCTATGGTTTTTAAATAGTTTTTTAATTCAGTTTTCCCTTACAGATTTTCTTCAAGCATTGAAAATAGGGAATATTTTATAGGCTATTAATGGTAAAGTGAGCGCTTCTGCAAGCGCTCTTTGTTGAAGTAATGGCCAGTAAATATATTTTATTTTAGCATTAGTTTATTACTAAAATGGCAATATTTAATGATTAACATATGACTAAAAGATAAACGTAACTAGGGCCTCAAATGTGCTTACTTTCCCATTAACAGCGTATAAGCGTGTGCAAAAACCACTTTTTGGTTGGTAAAAAGTGACAAAATTATTGGAAATTATTCAATATTAAAGACAAGATAAATTCAGGAAAGCTACAGTATGTTTCTGGATGAATTTTTGTTCTTTTGCAATTTTACAAAGTCATGGATGAATTAAGAACATTAAATTTACATGGAAAATGGAAATAAAGCAACTTTCCCTAATCAGAAAACACACTGGAAAAAATTAGAGACAAAATAACAAATTGTGTGTAGGAGTGTTTGTGTGTGTACACACACACAGGTACAGCTCTCTCACCTGCCGGTCATGTGCATCTGCCATCCTTGACACAGGCTGTGTTCTACAATCGCAAAGATGAGTGCTGGCTATAATCGATAAGTATTACAGTAGAGTTTCGCTATAAGGTTCTATCCTCGCTGTGTCCGAATTAGACCAATTTTGATCCCCAGTAGGACCTACTACTTAAAAATTGCCCTAAGATTGCTTTTAATTTATGTTCAAACCACCATAACGTAAAAATACTGTGTTATATGAAAGCTGATTGTGTGAAAATGAGTTGAAAATCTGACCGTGCCACGCAAGTATAGCCTCTCAGCCTGCAATCAGTTGCTCGGCCTATGCAGCATTGTTCCACAATCGCTTACTCGGCCACCCAAGCACTGCCCTGCAAGCGATAACTAACCCGTCACAGCACTGCACGACCGCCTCAAACCAAACATCTGTGTTTACTGGCATAATTCTCGCACCTATTTTGCAGGATTTTAGTGCAAAAAATTAGGGTGTGTGAATTATGCAAGGAATTGCCAAGACAAGTCCATGTAAACATTAAAATGGTGTCTACTATAAGTAATCCCTTGCCAATCGTGGAAGATGTGTTTTTAAAAAACACAGCTCTTTATCTATTGATAATAGATATGAAGATACATATTCAAAATTAAATCACTTGTGTGCTGGGACTAGCAGTGAAAACATTGCTGTGTGCAAGTAGCTGGGTGAGCGCCTAGATCCTCTGCAGTGCGGCCGGGCGAGCTCCTAGATCCTCGGTAGCGTGGCTGGGCGAGCTCCTAGATCCTCGGTAGCGTGGCTGGGCGAGCTCCTAGATCCTCGGTAGCGTGGCTGGGCGAGCTCCTAGATCCTCGGTAGCATGGCTGAGCGAGCTCCTAGATCCTCGGTAGCGTGGCTGGGCGAGCTCCTAGATCCTCGGTAGCATGGCTGAGCGAGCTCCTAGATCCTCGGTAGTGTGGCTGGGCGAGCTCCTAGATCCTCGGTAGCGTGGCTGGGCGAGCTCCTAGATCCTCGGTAGCGTGGCTGGGCGAGCTCCTAGATCCTCGGTAGCGTGGCTGGGCGAGCTCCTAGATCCTCGGTAGCGTGGCCGGGCGAGCTCCTAGATCCTCGGTAGCGTGGCCGGGCGAGCTCCTAGATCCTCGGTAGCGTGGCCGGGCGAGCTCCTAGATCCTCGGTAGCTTGGCCGGGCGAGCTCCTAGATCCTCTGTAGTGAGGTCGGGCGCAGCGTCTTGCCGCTGTTGCTCGGCCTTAGATCCTCGGGCGGGGCAGCTGTCTGTCGTTCACAACCATAGACTAAAGATTAGGTAGACCGCTTATTAGTCTTCTGTGCACGTATGCAACATTGACCTACCCCAATCCTACACAACTGTCAGGCACATGGTCAACAGTGATGAACGTGTTGGTATAAATCTTAGATTTTAAATGACAAGCAGTATGGTATTAATAAAATACTTTTGCCGGTTTTAATGTAATTAAAGAGCATTACAAATTGAGTAGAGGTAGTATAAAAATATCTCTAAAGCACTTGTTTACTAAATCGTGTTCTAACCTCAAATCCAAACCACGCCATTTTTGCTAGAAGTGAAGGCAGAAAAGCAGTTCAATTTTGGGACACTGAGATTGGTTGTTCACAGCCAGCGAGATCGGTCTACCTCATCTTTAGTCTATGGTTGCTACACGATTATTCTGGCGGGCAGCTGCCGCCCACCACTGCCATCTTTACAGGTCCGGTTCACTTCGTAACAGCAGCCCAGTTTTGGGAAAACATGACATGCACATTAAACTCAGAAACAAGGAATTTTCTGCCCGCTTCCCTATTGCTGTATTCGTCTGCATGCGCAGTTACCTGAAGTTTATATGCAATAGTTTGACTGGCATATTTTCCCATTATGCATTTGTACTAAACAAAAATTAATATTAAAATAAGCTATTCCTTTTGCATTAAAAAAACCAACTGCATGCAAATTAACTCCTTGACTGATAATGTTTACATGTTTGTAGCACGGGTGCGGTACCCAGAAATCAATAACTAGACCAATAACTTTGAAGTGTCGGCGACCTGGCATGGTTGAACAAAATGCGCGCTGTGCACGCCTGTTAGCATTACATGCCTCGTTGAGAGAAACACGCTGCGTGAAATATGGAACGAAAAGTGTTTTTACCCCTAATCTGGCACCAGAAAAATGGGGGCCTAAATTGTGCCAGTGCGAGAACTATGCCAGTAAACGCTAGTCGCTGGATAATTATACGTTTTCAACTAACAAAACCTGCATGGTGCGAGACTTCAAACCCAGAAAAAAATTCAAGAAAACTTTTATAAAAATGGATTAGAATTATGTTCATTATAGCACAGCTTTAAAATGTAGTAGTGTCGTCCCTATCTTTAATTAGTATGCCCCAGTATGGGAAAAAACTGTGAAAATCTGTTAATATGTAGCTGTATTAGATTCCAGCTATCGCTTGGATTGTTATGTTTAAATTAAATTTGTTTTCGTTTAACAATAATGTTTGACCCACATACACCAAGTTGTTTGATACCAGAGTTGACAGCACAATGACCCTGAATGACTACGGAAAAATCAGAACTGGTTCATGAAAACTGTGTCAAGTTAGAAAGGGTGGTATTCTGTTTATAGAAAAATGTGCGTGGTTTGCGAGAGAGAGTAAGTGTTAGAGGGGGGGGGGGGGGATTAATTGGCAAGGCGGAAGAATGTGACGCATGAGAGCGGCACAAGGAATGTACTTTGGGAAACGAGGAAGTGGGGCAAGGGAGTGGAATTCCGGCACAGATAACAAAAACGCGCTTCACACGGTTAAGAGTCCTGCCGCAAGCTTGCTTCACACGATCTCGCTGCACAAATTTCAACTCGTAAATTTACAATTTTTTCATGGAATATTTTTGCGATTTTTTTTTTTTATGGTTCCTCAAAAAGACCTCGTTATACCAGTTTTATCACAGTTGCCATGCTCGCTACAACGGGATTCTACTGGGATTTTTTTTTTTTTTTTTTTTTTTTCCACTCCATGAAAATAAGTGCTACCTATATGCGATAAAATACGGTATGAACGAGAATTTAAGTAAATGTACTTAAATTATGAAACTAGCCCAAGGATCCTAACTTAACTTTGGAGGGGTGTCCAAAAGGGACCTTGTAGTATAGAATGCTGGGAGAGTTGGCCGGGCTAGAGCCTTAAGGGGTTGTCTTGACGAGACTCCATCGCCGTGACCTTAGGTTACGTGAAAGGTGCGGGGTTAGGAAGGTTTAGGATGACGTGACAGATTGCTCATAATGGAGACGACTGGAGGTGCTGTGGAAGTGACATCCTTCTGGGGATGATGGCCTCTGGAGAGATGGTGTCGTGGTTGCGATCAACTAGCAGCTTGTGTGTAGGACCTTAGTCAGGATGCCCCGGCCTTCACAGTCAAGAGGACGTGGTAAGACTATCACTGCTGCGGGTGTCGACTCTAGCCTTAGCCTAGAAGAGGATGAGTGACTCCGGCGAGCCACCCCGTGCAACTCTGGAGGCCTTTATAGTGTTCTCCAGCACCTCTTACGGGTGTGGCTTGTGATGTCACATGCATAGACCATGGATGTTTATCTTGTCTGACGGTTGGCGCGTGGTGTGAAAATCTCCGAACTCGGGGGCATTCGAATAGGCCGTTACTTCTGTGATTGGCCTGCTTCCTTCTGCGGTGCCAAATTCAAATTGGTGCGCTGTTCAGTTAGTGGGCGTGGTGAAGTAGAATGTTGCTTCAGGGAGGGCGGTAAGGTACTGTCAGCGTCTGTGAGTTCTCGTGGTCCTACCTTCATTACTGTGGGGAGACTTGCCCATGTGTCTTGCCATATTCAAATGGGGCGAAGAGGTGTTTCAGGAGTGCATTTCCTCTAAAATGCGAAATACTAATGCGTCAATCCCCCCTCATTCGAAATAACCATCTGGCCGTAGAAAGTCTAAAAGTAGGACTGCGCGTGTCAAGCAGTGAAGTGTGCAGCTGGCATGCAGGACTATTGGACTAGATGCACGAGTGAAAGACATTACAAATGCTGGCAGCAGATAGAATGAACACATGGAGTATGAGTTAATTGACACAGAGATAATTAAGGACATTAATTAAAGTTGAAATAAACAAATATTGTGCTCACTGTTAAATAAAAAGAATAATAGTGGAGGCGGATAATTCAATGGTGCAAATAATAGCTATATGAACAAATTAGAGATCAAATTTAGTTAGGTATTTTATTTTTATTATGACCATCCCTCATGAACTCGGATACGTCCCTCAGGTGTCCATGTAACAATTTTTATACTTCGTTTTAGTTTTAACTGAGGGCTGTAGTGCTGTTTTCTCAATGTTATAATTGTATTTCTTTGTTATTCACTGTAAGAATGATTGCTAATTTGTCAGGTCTCTTAGATATAATACAAACGTGATAAAGCAAAAAATAACTCGAATTTTAACATATTAAAAAAAAAGTTGATTTTTGATAATTTCAGCTGTAATTCACAAATCGTACAAAATCCTGTAGTATTTTTTGCGAATTATTGTTTTATGTCACATAGTGGCTTCTTACGATGTGTGTGTGTGTGTGTCCCCCCCCCCCCCCCCCTGAATGAATGCAAAAGTTGACCAGTAGATTTCTTTGATTTATCACATCGAATCTAAAGCATGGAAAAACACCTGGCCTTGGAATTAACCGTACATCCATACAACCTTTTAATTCCTAATGCAAGAAATGTCGAAACAACAAAAACAGGAGTATTCCCTGCAGAAAATCATCAAAAACTAGTGAAATCCATTATTCGAAGGTCCATTAAACTCGCAGAAAAGTCAAACTGCACAAACACTTACTGATGCCACGGTTCAGAAATACGAACCGTACACGATGCCGGACACTGCACTATTTTTATCACCTTAAACAAAAACATGTTTACTTTCTATCGCGGTTATTTACGACCATAGATAACATGAGCGCAAGTGATAATCCATCACTTTTAGTGAACATTTTACTCGCAGTCCTGCAAAAGTTGTAGTGTTCTCGTCCACCAAGCACCTTGTCTTCTATGGAATTCACACCAACTTCTCTTGTTTAAATTCGCATTGTTCAGAACATATTCACGTTTTAACCAACAATTCCTAATTTTTTACAAAGCGAGCAATGCGGTGGTGAAAAATGTGTTTATATGCATTTACTTATGTAGAATGTATTTGAAAATCAATTTATCACTTATTTTAAACTTGTATTCGTTCAGTAAAATGTATTTTTATCATACACAGTCTCTGTAAGTATATGCGGGAAAAAATAAGACTTTTGAAGAAACGAAAGTTTTGTCAGCGGGCCTAACGAGGGACTTTTATTATTTTTTAAAACAGTGCTTTTATAGTTGTGTATAAATTGTTTACATTATTCTTTTCATGTAACAATATGCCCTTGTCAGTGCAGTGCAACCATTTGTTGTTCCAGGTGACGGGCAGAATACAAAATCTTAAGTAAAATCTGAACTTGTTTTCAATATTGGCTGTTGATAATCCGTTGTCTGTATTAAATCCATAACTGTATATTTCTCTGGGAGTTGGGAATTTTTGCACAAATAATAGATAGAAAACACCGGTTATCAATTGGAATAACATTGCCAATTTCAGGTTTTACGAATAAAGTGACATCTCAAATTATGTATGTCTTTATAAAGAGCACATTAAAAATTGGTGCAATTCTCATGCAGAAACCTACATTTTTGTAGGAAGAAAATAACAGCTGTTTTTGACAAAAAAAAATAACTCCTACTTTTTCAGGTCTAATCATATCAAATAGTTATTTAAAAATTGTGTCATTTCATTAAAGGTTGGTAGTTTTTAAGTTAAAGTATAACAACATTCTTATTGATACGAAGTGGTTAACTGTGGCAGGATTACTTATACATTCACGTTTGGGAGGTAACATTTCAAATAATATGTGACATAATACAACACAATGATTGAGAAAAATTTACAAAAGTTTTGTTTATTTGTGCGTCTCACTTTTTTAATATATATATATATATATAATATATATATATATATATATGGTACTCCTCTCGTTACTGTGCAGTACCCTCCAGATATCCGTAATCTGAACAGGGTTGGCTGTTCTGCGATCGACATTTCGTAAATTATTTACAAATGCTAGGTCATTGGGTCTTGGCACCGCTGTTAGCAGCTGTCTTGGCCCATGGAATGTATCCACCCAAAGAAGAAAAAACCAACGGACAAGCCAAACACAACAGCACCGGTCAGCCACACGTTGAAGGTCATGAATATAAGCATGAATGAGTAGCTGAGGGACAACAGTATTCCGTGCAGAACGGACAACAGCACGTACTTCCAGTCGAAGAACAGTGACAACCTGCGAAACAAAAACATTTTGGTTTGAATCATAGGTTAGGTCACAAAACGTGCAGCAAGATTCTTGCAGTCCTTGAATATTCAGTTTATAACACAATACATGCAATGAACAGATCTGTATGAATGTGATCAAGAAAGAAATATTTAATCTAGAAACTGTCTCGTATTGTTTCATCAAGGATCTGTTAACTATATTGTGAGAATGATCTGTCACATGGTGGAGCATCCATTTATCTGAGATATTTGTGAAAAGGTTTTGTTGTGGTTATTATGGCCTGTAAGTGTTGAGCATATCAATGCTGGCTAGACACTGAATCGTGGTTTAACTACCACTGTGAAATGGTTTGATCCAGAACAGCACATAAGATATCAGATTAGGCTGGACCCTTGTGATTGTCGTATGTCGATTTTATGACATTGTGTAGTTTCCAGGAAAAGGATGGTTATTTCTAGTGTGTGTCAATTCCCAGGGTCCTAGAAGTGATGGTTGACTGTAATTGCAAATCCTAAGCTAAAGCTAAATAATTTATTGCATTAATTAACGAATTTATGATGGTAAAGTACTTGTAGTTTTCAAAGCCTTTTTTAAGTTTTCCTGTAATTTTTGTAGTGTTTTTGTAATATTGTGTGTGAAAACTGCTACCTTTTTAAATCATCACCCTATATGGTACAGTCTTTTACAGATTGATGGAACAGAAACAAGATAAACATTTGTTAGGCAAGGGGTTTGTTTGAAAGTTGATAGTTCCCAGCTGCTAATTGTACTTTTAGACAATGTAGTTTCACCGTACTGGGGGCATCTACAGTACACGTATTTCTGTGACTAGCATCCTCCTGTGGGAGGTAACTAAAACAACGTATCAGCCCCTGGGTGGAGACACCATCCCTTTGTAGCTATAGATGGGTCACGGTAAACTGAGCAATTTTGAAATCAACCTGGTGTGCTACAGATGTCAACCAGCTTTCTTGGGGGTGATGGTTCTACATCACCCCCAGAGCCAAGAAATTTTTTTTCAACCAGGTGAGTATATATTTAACGGCACGGAAGGAGGGGGAAGGGATTGACGCACGATACTTTCCAACACATACCTAAATGACTTTGCCTCATCACAGGCGGTGTTTGAATGTGAACTACCAGTTACCAAGAGTGCCTACAGGATTCGCCTCTGGTCTATTACAGGCACGTCAGGTTGTACTGTTCGCTCGCTGTCCGAAATTATGCCAACCTCCCTAAAATGAGAATAAGCCACCGGCCAAGACCGCATTCCAAGGTCGCATAGTTCCTAGGCCACACAGACGAATTGCGCCCCTACTCAGCTCCGCCCAGAGGCAAGGCTCATTATACCGCCTGCAAACTGGCACCCTCGGACAAGGACAGGATGGGAGGATACATGTCTGTGCGCAGGCAAGGAATGCCAGTTCTCCAGCTCTAGCAGCTTGTTCAATCATCTAGTGTGCTGGGGCACTCTGCTGTTACCAACGTCCTCCAGACCTTCCAGGAGCTCTCCACAGCAACCCCTGAAGAAGTCTTCAACGCCTCTTTGTCTTGCCTACACTTCTGATAGTTCCCTTCTGGACAACGATATTAGTTAGTTATGGTTAGTTTTATTTATAGCTACCTAGCTGCATCTCCCATGTCTGGTTAGACCCAAGTCCCCTTTATCTCATGTAGGATACTTCCAGGGGCTCTTGGATAGTTAATGGGTAGTATGGGCCACTGTGTTTATTCCTCACGGAAAATAATTGTGTTTCTCTCTAAACTCTGTGTGCTCATTTCTAAGGGTAACCGTCATTTCTCTCTGTGGAGACCAGGCTGTCAGAGTACAGAAGACCAAGTACCTTGCCTAAACCAGTTTCTGAACCTAGTGTAGAACTGCGGGCTCCCTTAACTGGAGCGCACAGACGTCAGAACACACATACCTTCGACAGCCAACCATACTGTGTACCTAGTGTACATTAAGGTACAGCCACGACCACTAGAAAGACAATCCACAAGGAGGCTAGTCGGCCAGTCCAGTCTGTACTATGTCCACCTCACTGAAATGTTGCTGGAAGGAGTACTAGCCTGGTCCTAGAGGTCTCACCGCCTTTGGACCCACTGTCAACTGTCTGATGCTCTGAGAAAACATACCTCTCCAACCACAGCGCTATTGTGTCTCCAATTGGGGTAATGGTAACGGCTCGGTTTCAGCGGTGGCAGAACACCTAGTTAGGGACTATCGTCGCCTGCTTCCCTTTTACGAGCCCGGTACTTGCACCTTTCCCATGACTTACACCCAGAGGAGTGGAACTAATTGGCAGCAGAGAAAGGCAACTGCTGCTGCCAAAGCCAATGGGAGCTGCCCCCCAGCCCCATCTTAATCCTGCAGCATTGCCCCTTAAAACGAGCTCACGCCGCCCACTAGGTGGAGATGTTTAACCTCCCCGCTCCCTCACCACCCTTGTTTACAGCCCCGACCAAGACATCTGGAGGCCCGCACCTGATAGTATAAGCATTTCATCGATAGTGTGTCTCACACTTAGATTGCGTGTTGGGTGTAATGGACATTCACTCTTTCCAATACATGGTTTCTGTCAACTCTGCCCTTGTTCCTGCATGCTCTGTTGTCTGATGTATTGTCTTTATCCAGCCAAAAAAATATGCCATTTTCATTGCATGCGCGCCATGCAATTACAATGATATGGTTTCTCACAGGTTTTAGTTTCAAAGGAACTGCTTCGCTTCGCGTTGCAGGATTGAATTCCTTTACAAGTTTTCAGGGAGGTAAACAGATAAAAATTATCTTGATCAGGCAGTTTCCTTCACCGCCCATTTGTTTCTGTGCTTGCCAGTTGCGTCACAAAGCTGAAGTAATCTGGCAACAGTGAGCACCATAAGCCCTGTACTGCAATCTAAGCGTGAGATGGACTATAGGAGAGGACGACCCCATTGACATCACCAACCCCTGGTCCAGTTGTTACAGGAGCACCAGCCCATCCCTGGCCCACAAGAGCATCAGCTGCCGCCCACATTCATAGTCACTGGGTCAACAGCCTCCCCGAGCCACCACTGACCCAGGTAAACTTGTGGTATTGTACCACCCTGCATGCTGGGCTGTGACGCATGTAACTCACTCTATACCATGGTGACAGGCCATGCACGCTGTGTTATGTACTGGCAGGGTTCTGGTCAGCCAGAAGAAAGGACGATCATAGTTAACCTCATGTTACTGACAGTCACGACGCAAGACCTTGCTTGACCGTGACGTCATCCTCTGTCTCTTGCTGTCCCAACAATCGTATATAAAGTCTGATACAGACAAGCATCTTTCTTGTACAAGAAGGTGAACACCCTCTTGTATGCAAGTCCCCATTCACATACTGTTTACACAGTAGTAGTACTTCAATGTTGCAGCATGCCAAGAGAATCGGATCTGGAGGCTCTTTTTGGGGCTGTAGGAGTAATTTGTGCATTGGCAATAGTATCCGCTGTGAAAAAACAAACTATGGAGACAATATTTGCATAAATAAATGTGTGGGGATTACGTAAACACATACAATGCAAATGTAAACATACTACTAGGTACTTATTTTCACAACAATACACACAGCTTTTCACAAACCAAACAAATCACTAATACAGCATTAACATCTGTTTTCTACTCTCACATTAACAATATCATCATTAATAAATGTGTGGGTACTACATAAATTAATAAAACAGACGCATACTAACTGGAATGTCCCCAGTTCAGTTAGCGGTGGAATATGGAAAGTAGTCGCATATCTTAACGTCATATGCAAGATTCACATTTTCGGCCACTGGATTTATTAAAAATATTTAATGCCCGTTTCATGCTGAGTAGAGTAAGAATTTGCATATTGTTAACCTATTTAAATTCTTAACAATTTCACAGTTTTGCTTGATTTTGGACAGGGATGAAGTGAGAAGGTCAGTGATAATTGGGGTTGTGCAAATATATTGTATATCAAAATAAAAACTACATCTTTCAATTCATTTATTTAAAAATTTTGGTTGCCAAAATTTGTAACGCAACAAATATTCTATATTTCTATAAATAGTGTAGTGTTAGTGAACTTTCCATTTAGTGCACCTGCAAATGAAACTTTTGTCTTTATATCACAGTGTTTTTATTATTTTATGATCAATATACTGTAAGAATTTAAAATCGAAATTTTAAGTATTGTGCAGCAAATTTGTCATAGCAAATAACTTGCTAAAATGTAATGAATTGTATGTTGCATATCACCACTGTTATAGGTTATTTATTGCTTTACACTTTTCGGCCATATCACAGCAGTAATATTTCAGAAATATTGTTTGATAATCAATATATTGCCAATCTTGTACAGAGCTACTATATGGTCCTCTGCCATGCCACCTGTGTGTCTGGAATCTGATTGGCAGCAGGAGTTCATGTGTGACCTCCCTGCTAAGGTGCAGGCTAGGCCATAAGAAATATGACAATTGTATGTCATCAAGACTTTTTCTAAGTAAAATTTTAACGTTCCATCTGGTGAATGTGTTGTAAATTGGCATTGCTAGATTGAACATGTGCTCATGCATTCTGATGCAACTGAGTGCATTCTGTTATGTGTAGCAGTACATGAATAAATGTGTGTGTTCGAAATGAAAATGCAGTACCTTACCTAAATTTGTTCTCGTTCAGCTTGTTCCTTGCCTTGAAACCTCTGTGGACCACAATATCTCTGAAATGAGATAATTACATGTTAAGTGATGAGATCACATTAAAGCATAGAAGAGCATTTTCATTTTACAAATATATTTTAGCACATATTTGTAACTACCCAGCATTTTAGTTGTGAACATTTGTGTTACCCTTCTCATATTTTAGTTGGCCTAAATAATTTTTAATGACTGGTAAAAACTGTTTTCATCATTAAATTCCATCCAGACAGTGGAGTTAAATAAACAGTGTAAAAGAAAAGGCATAGTAAGAGAGTTTTCCCTATAAGTAGCAAGATTTTCTTGGCTCTGGTGCAAGAGAATGAGGAACCAGAGCTTTTCGCCACCATATTTGAATTTTGCTTTTCCCCTAAAAATTTCCCTTTCCCCCTCCCCACCAAAGAAACTTCCTTTTTGCCTCTAAAACTATCCCATTTTCCCAGAGGAGGACTAGGGAGAGGCGGCGGATTTGTGACCTCTAGTCAGGACAAGCGGACCGGTGAGGACCATTGACTTTTGGCCCCAAATATTTAAAAAAAAATCTATTTAAAAATTATTTTAAAAAACTTAAATTTCCAGAGGTTACCTCTTAACCATAATTATTCCACCATCTTGTTTGGCTGTCTCCATCTCGGGACCACAATCTTGGTAGGTGCAGCTATCATGCTGGGTGCAGTTCCCCCCCCCCCCCCTTTTTTTTTTTTCTTTTTTCATCTGCCATATTAGATTTCATACATTTTCACCTAAGTGGCGCTAGTGTATTAATTCAATCACTAGGTGGCAGCTGTACGTGAATATGGTTTTTTAAAGTATAGGTTGCGCTGTCTGCTCCGTCCTTATTGGTTAATGTTTTCAACCCATAGGTAGTGTTAATTTCTTGATTACGCTACCTGCCTGCACCAAATGATGGCGACCATTCCTGCAAAGTATGTAAACTGTCTGTTTTGTCGGTAAGTTATATCCGTTCCTTCGCTTGTGATCTGCCATCTGCCAAGACTGTTCCCAACTGCAACCAACCTCCCCTCCGCACTGATTACAAACAACCTAACCTAGAACAATGTTTAGTAAAACTAAGTCTCTCCTTCACGCACGTTTACTAAATTGCTATCCCCTTATTCTTATTCTCAAACTATAGTTCAAACTGTTTTGGGGGTACCACCTGTCGCCCTCCGCTTATCTGATATTTTTGCTTACTAAGTCCCGCCTTAGGTCGCTCTTGTTCTTCATCTGTGAATCCACAAAAGTCTTCACCTCTCGGAGAACTTGACTCTGGAAATGCTTGTCTTGCTGTTGTGTCGGTGTCTCTGGTCTTCCCTTCATCATCTGACTGCCCAATAATGCCCTGCTGATGTTGGAGGCCCTCGTGTTGCACTGTCCGGCTCTGCCTGAAGCCTAGTTGATCTTGGCTGCCATTATGTTTCACTGTCTATCTGCGACTTCCATGCTTGCCCCTCTTCTGGAACCACCACAAGCTGTCTCCTGATCTGGCGACCCTGCCAGGTGCTGGTTTCCACCATGTAAGACCGGTGGGTGTCAGTCAGGCCCAGGTCTGTGCCGTGCTTGCGCATGTTCAGAACCCATACATGTGTCCTTAGCTGCAAGTGTACCTGTGTTCGAGCTCAGTGTTGGTTATTGTAGTTCCTGCGTGACCTTTCCTTGATACGGTCATAGTTTCTGAGGAACGTTTGCAGGCATTACCACCTCCTTTGGAGTTCCAATGAGGCATGTGGGTGGGTCAATATGGTACACAACTTACACCCGAATAGCAATTCCACTGGTGAATATTCCGACTCTAATGGCGTGCTTCTATATGAAAGTAGCCCCAGATTAGGATCCATGGACGAATACTCTTCGCCACTTTTACTGCACTTTCGGCAGGGCCCTTCGATTGGCGAACTTTGGGCTGGAGGTTGTGTGGTCAAACCCAAAATTCTTGGCAAAACGCTGGAACTCCTGTGCAGTGAATTGTGTTCCGTTATCTGAGCGCACTGTTTCGGGAATACCATGGTGTGCAAATATATTCCTTGCCCACAGAACAACTCCCTCTGACGTTAGGTCTAACCTCACCAGCTCAAAAAAACCGTGATAAGTAGTCTTGAACCACCAAGTAATGTACCCCAGCTGCTTCAAAAATGTCCATGGTCTACATCGCATTGTGGTTGGTTGAAGAGGTTCTGCCTGTTATACTCTCATTTGGAAGCACTGCTGGCAATGTTCCACCAACCTTTTGATGTCTGTTGTGATGCTCTGCCACCAAACAGACTCTGGGGCTCTTCGTCGACACTTCACTATACCCATTTGCTGTTTATGGATTTTTGTCAGCATTTCGGCTCATAGTGACCTAGGCACAAATATTCGTGGCCCTTTCATAAGGAGTCCTTCATTATACGCCAATTGCCCTCTGAACTGCCAAAAGTGTGATTGGTTGTCAAAGCCACCCAAGATGTATTGCTTCAGGCGTTGGCACTCTACATCTTCCTCTAGCACTGTCTTAATGGCCTTCAACTGGACATCGGAAATTGGCATTTCCCTTATAACTTCTTATACAAACAGCTCCTCTTTCAAGATGTCACTACTATCCTCTAGTGGCCGATCCACCGGGGCCTGTGACAGTACATCGGGTGCAAAAAAAAAACTCCTGCCATGTGTGTAATCTGATATTTAAAACACATCAGGTGCATTTTCAACCTTTTCAACCTGAGCGTACCGTGATTCCACATTGCTAAGTCCTCGAGATTCGAAAGCGATTGTCCTCCACACACCCCTGCTGGCACTGTTCCAGTACACTTCCTAAACCACAGGAAGAGGCTTCTGCTAGCACTCTTGTTGCAGCTTCCTTATGATATAATGCTAAAAAGGGTTGACAGCTAAGCTCCGTCAGTTTTTGTCCTGCCTCGTGCTGGGGTTGGCCCCACACCCACTCCATATCCTGGTGCAGTAACATCCTCAGGAGTTATGTTTTTTCTGCCAGGTGAATTATGAACTCAATAAATAGTTGATCATGCCCAGGAATCTCCGATGTTTAGACACATTTGTGGGGTCTGGCATGTCCTTGATTGCTCTTGGTTTTTCTGGACACAGTGCCCTCCGTCATCACATGCCCCAAAAAGTTCACCAGCTTGACTCTAAGGCGTCATTTTGCCCTGTTAGGGGTGATGCCACTTCTTGCCAACTTATCCAATACTGCTTCCAGCTGCAGGTCGTTCTCTTTTTGTGCGACCACACACAAGTATGTCGTCTGCATGGTTTACGACCCCCGGCATGCCCCCCTACTACTCTCTGCAGCTGATAGTTCTCTGGGCCAGAAATGATGCCGAATGGACGTCGATTGAAATTATACCATACAAAGGGTGTAATGAATGTTGTGAGTGGTACTCTAACGTGAGTATGGGGAACTTGACAAAATCCATTTGAGTCATCCAAAGTTGGAAACCTTTTGGGATCCTGAAGTTGTGCTAGGGACTCTTCCACTGAGGGCAACTGCAGTCGCTCTCTGTGAATAAATGTATTCAGCTCTGTGAAATCCACACAGACCCTAACTGAGCCATTCCACTTCGGCACCAGCACTTTAGGTACTTACCACTGGTGTGATGACTCCTTCTCTTACCATTCAGTCGAGCACCAGCTTCACTTTGTCCCGTAAAGGAAACAGGAACTCTTCCAGGTGCCACTACAGCATATGGCTTGGCGTCATTCTGAAGTTGTATGTGGTACTCAGTTTTGAATTTACCCAGTCCTTAAAAAAAAACTTCCACATATTTGTTGTCACCATTCCCCTGTTCCTGTAATTCTTCCACCATTTTCATCTGAATGATATCCACTGCCCGTATCGCTGGCTGCCCCAGCAAGGGCACCTGTTGTCCGTTTACTACATACACTTATTTCTGAACCTCCCTATTCTTGTGCAGTAAGGATGCAGTTGTCATTCCTAGCACGTCAATAAGGTGACTGCCTGCCCCAAACAGCTTCTGTTCTGTGGGTCTTACTGGTAGGTTCAGATTGTGGCATAGCTGCGCCCCAATGACAGATAAATCAGCACCAGTATCAATTTTGAAGAACACCATTGTCCCACACATTTTCAGCTGTACGAATCATGATTCTGAGCAAATTTCTAGCGCCACCTCGCCCATGTAATAATATTGGCTTTCCTGCCTTTTGTGCCCTTGTGGTTTCTGATGGCCCTGAGGCTCGCCCTCTCAATTCCTGGACGTCCACCTGGTCGCAGCATTGACCAAAGTGCCCCATGCGTCCACAACGATACCACTAGGTCCTGTTTGCTGGACACTTCGACCACTGGTGGGCTTGCGCACCTCCACATTTTGAGCATGTATATGCTCTTGCTTGTCTGCCACCTCTATCATAGCGTACACTACCCCTTGTTGCCTTATCTCTGCCTTTTTTGTGGCGCTCACTTCTACCTTGCAGAATTACATCCACTGTGTTCGACTGGGCCCTTACGAACTGCTGTTGTTACTGCACGAGTTCTTCCTGCCGGATTTAACAGCACGTTCAGTCGTGAAGTCCTGATCCATTTGTAACGCTTCCGACAACTTATCGGCAACAGCAATAACCAGTATGGTTGTTTATTAATTTCTTTGAGGTCGCACGACTCAGCCAATTTGAAGATGTCATTGATGAACTCGTCTGCCGTTTCTCCTTGCTGCTTACGTTTAAGAAATTTAGCATGTTCGTAAATCACATTCTTAATGACCTTAAAGAAGGTGTCAAATTCATTTTTACTGTCTTGTACTGCCGTGCATCAACATCAGATAATGCAAATGATTGGAGAATGTCCTCTGCTTCCGGTCCCATACAATACACTAACATATTGACTTGACTGTCCTCAGACTTCGTATGCAGTTGCGATGCCACTCTAAAATGTTCAAATTTTGTTATCCACTTCGGCCAATCGGCCGGTGTTCTGACGCCATCCGCTTCCCCTTAGCCTGTTTGCCTGCCAGCAGCCACTGCAGCTACCAGTACTCTACCAGGTGCTCGTGTGCACCGGTTGGACAGTGCACCACATCGATCGAACCGCGAAGACCTCAGTTACGAGTGCGGCCGCAGGGATTGAAGAGAGTGCTTGTGAGGTGAGCAGGAAAGTGCAAGGGTTGAGCAAGCCATGTGCACCCGTGTGCACGTGTCGTAAAAGGAGAGCCTGCAAATTTGGGCCTAAGTGTAATCAAGCTTAATTAAATGCACAAGGACGCCCGTTTACGTAATGGCCAATCAAGGAGCCCTATAATATTTTATGCCTGCGCGGGTCTTAATTGAAGTGTTTTGAATTTTCCATTATCATTTTCACATATTTCATCCTTATTTCGTTTCATACATTGTAATATGCCAATTAAAGGGTTCCTGTGCCAAGGGTGATTGTTTTTGTAAGTTTTGTAGCATTTAAAGTAACGTGGATGTTTTCTCTTGAGTTTGTGAGTGTAAAAAAATAGTCAGCATGGCTGGCCTGCCTGCCAAACCTCGGCCGGCATGCCACGCAGGACAGTTAGTCATATCGGGGTGTCTCGAGGCGTTGGACATGCTGATCGCGGGGTCGCGTTTCGCGCGCTTGGGTGGCGCTTCATCTTTGTTCTCTAATCACTTCACAGAAATAGACATTAATTTACCGGAACCTTTTTTTTACTTCGCAGCCGTCCAAGATTCTCTACTACTCCCTTCCCGTGGAATAGCATCGCCCAGGAAGGCTTAAATTTTCACTTATGTTCTTTGTCGCATTCGAGCCGTTTGTATAGTGTCACCCTGCCAGCAGGTTAAGCCCGGCACCGTGTATAAGTTTGCTTCCTGGAGGAGCTATTAATAAATCCCAATGATTCAATGTAAAATGTTGTGCATTCTCATTAGGTTTGCCTACGGGTCATAGGAGTGCGGGCCCCCACCTTTTTTGCCAATCATTAAGGGTTATGTACCTGTGTTTTGTATTATCTTTCACTGTTTTTATCTACATACAACTAATTATGGACGTGTGAGCCGCCCCTCGATCTCACTGATCTCGGAGCACCGGGAGGACACTGACCATAAGTCGTTGGTACACAATCCGGAGAGAAGAGTCTGATGTACACTAGCTAGTTGGTATTCCACTCAAAATGCCTGGCGCCTGTCATCTACAAGTAGAAGAGTTGGTGAGAATTTATGGAACATTTACCTGTCCCGCTCCCAACCTTAATGAACACCACTTTGCTCCACTACCTTCCATCAGTTCATAAGTCAAAGTTGCCCGGTGGCACAACCAGAAATTGTGGTGGCGCCGTCATCACTAGTACCTCCTTTAGATACACGGGTTAGCTATCTCTCGCCACACCCCAATACGGCATTGGATCAACCGCCGTGGCCGTACGAACACGACATCCGTATGAACTAAATCGCAAACTGTAACAACCGATAAGGACGCGAAGCAGATAACACTGCTGTCACCATATTTTGTTGGTAAGTTATATTTCGTTCCTTCGCTCGTGACCTGCTGTCCACTATGTCTGTTCCCAACTGCCGCCAACCTTCCCGCCCACTGTTTACAAACAACCGAACCTAGAACAATGTTTATGAACACAACGCTGTCATTCGTTTTCTAAATATTATTCGTAAATTTATTATTATTATTTTTTTATAACTATATTAAATCGAGGGTTTTTTTTTTAATATATATAAAACAGCACTTTAAAAAAACTCGTACACACGAAGTATACATAAGTGGTAAAAATATATAGTAATTTTCTTCGATGTTCACTGCTTGATGTCCGCCACTGCGACTTAGGAATTGAAGCAGGCAGGGAAACCCCACAATTTGATGTACAGCCATCCATTACATCGTTTCAGCACCTTCTCGAACAAATATACATCTGGAAATTTTTAGGGTGGATTTCCTCTGCGTAGAAACCACCATGGATGGGAACATTATTCAGAGCTTCAGAAAGTAGGCCCTTGGGGCATAGTAGTTGCGTATACGTCGCACACAAAAGAGTTCGAGGCTCCAATTTGCCTTTCTGTTTAGAAATTTTTTAGGAAAAAAAAAGGGAAATACCAAATTGGCGATGAACAGCTCCAGTGCTCCGATCTCCTGTCTGTTTGTGCCAGAACGAGGAAAATCCTACTACTTTTATACTGGGCATTGTTTGTACAATGCAGCTTGCTCTCGAAAGACTAGTGTAGTAAAAAATTAAACTATGGAGAACTATGATGCCTTATCAACTCTCAATGTGTTGACAATATGAATAAGCACCAGTATCCCCCAGAGAGAACAGGAAAATGGGGTCTCCTTAAAGAGGTTTATTACGTTCGGGATCCTGATGTCTGGGCTCGCAGCTCAATAACTTTTCGGACTGAGGAAGGTGTAGACAGACGGATGGCTGTCATGTAATAGGTCCTGACAGGCACAATATTTGCGTTAGCAAGCCGAGTGGTGTTAAATGAGAGTTGCCTGGCTACTTGTGCGCCCATAGGCAGCGTAACTGCAGTCAACACCCACTTCGGGGATGTGGCAGGAAGAAGTGACACTGGTTTTGGAATATTGTACCAGGTGTCTTTTGGTGTTGGTGCCGCAGGTACCGAATTCCAGCTGTGCTCCGGAAGGCACGTAGCTCGTCGCAAAATTGTGGCTTTTTCGCTCTTCACCATGTACACTCTGATGGTGTTAGGCTCTGCTCTCAGAAGCCTTGTTCTGACACACTCAGTGGCATGGCATTATAAATCTAGATGTGGGTACACTTCTAGGCACTACAGTGATGTTACGTCCAGTCTGAAAGGATAAAACAAAATAATAAAATAGGGTATTACTATTTAGAGGATTTATTGGGTGTCCTGGAGGTGCAGGCATGGCCGTAATTATTGTTGAAATTTATGTAGCAGCCTGGGGGAGGACGGATATGGTGTAATCTGTCCAGGAAGGAAACCACTCTTCCTGTGGCTGATACCTTGGGGTGGACCCCTACTGAAGTCCTATCACTTGTTTGGTGTAGGAGCATGCACTTCATGAGGGACGGTGCTCGGGCCTATAGCGGTTTGTCGAGAGGGCCCCCTTATTCCCCTCAGTGAGAAGTTGAGTCAGTGGTGCTATCTGCTACTGATCTCAACTGCCCCTCTGGGTTCACAGTGTTACCAGCTTGTAGCCTGAGAGTCGTGAAGTTTCAACATGTTTGTTCTCTCCAAGCCTCAGAGAAGGGTTCTCTCTCTCCCTCTGCCACAGTGACAACCAGCTAACCAAATTTTGACTAATGTTGGGAGCACCGTTCAGTGGGGACTTTTGGTTCAATACTCTATCGTGATGGTGGTGTATGCACCTAGAAGTAGATGGTTGGATTTGCACTCAGAAGCAAAGTGGGTAAGGGAGGTGAAAGTTGCAAATACATCTCCGACCTGTGCCCAGTAATGTCTGATAGACAAGGGACAAAGTTTGTCAAGCTGTTTCCTACAGTGCGACAAGAAGATAATGGTAGAAAAGAGGGTGAGAGTGACCCTGGTAAAACCAAGCCCGATGCAGACGAGGCCCGTGGCCATACCCAAAACAAAAGGAGAAGGCTCTGTGACAAGAGCTTCTGCCTGATGTGTTGAAAACATAAGTCCTGACAATAGTAACGCACTACGGCTAAGTTATACTGTTACTGCTTATGTGTGACGCATATCCTGACTATACTACACACGAATTCGCTTCATCTGAACATGCCTTCACATCACCCAAGGCGGGGTTGGAAACAGAGCTACTAGCTAACCAAGTGCCTACAGGATATACCCCCAGGAGGGGGGGGGGGGCTATTACAGACACCCAAAATCAGACGTCACTTCAATCACCTCGAAGTGTGAATGCACCGCGGAGCAGCCGAAAAAGCATACCCAAGATCGCATAGTTCCACAGTGGACCGAGGGATGGCACTAGCAGCACCAGCAGACAGCCTCGCTAGCAGACAGCTTTGCTAAGGAGGTGGAGTTCGTCAACCCGCCGCATCCCCGCATCATAGATGGCTTGCGGACAGGGCGAATATATGTCCGTGTGCAGCCTAGAAACCTCAGATGTTCGCTGGCTCTCTTCAGAGTCAAGTGACCTCCGTAGCTCACTCTACCACTTCTTGTGTGCTAAAGCTCTCTGCCGCCCTCGAAGTCATAGCGATCTACCAGAAGCTCTTCAGCGATTTCACCAAAGACCTTCCAGAAACTCTTCATCACAGCTCCAGCAGCCCTCGAAGACATCTTCTACACTTCTTGCCTTGTCTGCCCTTCTGGTAATGGCAACTACACTACCCTCTCTGTTAGTGGCCTCCGAATGTCCCCCACCCCTGGACGCACCACCACTACCCCCTCTGGTAGTTTACCCTGAAGGTCCCTTCTCGACAATGGTTAGAGTTAGTTAAGGTCAGTTATTTTCATAGCTACCTAACCGCATCGCCTTGTTCAGATTAGGACCAGTCCCCTTCACCTGATTTTACGTAGTCTATCTTCCATTCAGTTCCTGTTAGTTAGGAAGTAGTATGGGCTACCATGCGATTTTTTTCACATAAATTAGCTATTCCTGATATAATAAATATACCTTTCTTTCAAAACCTCCGAGGCTATTTTCTAAGGTGACTGTTCAGTCCACAGTAGACGGCAACCAGCCAGAGCAAAGTGGGTGACCGTGCACTTGAATCTCAATTTACCGAATTTAGTGTAGGGCTGTGGGCGCCCTTCACCAGGCGCACATATGTTAAAACATACACAGTTGACAGCCACCCATACTGTACACCTGGTGTGCAGTAAGGTAGAGCCCCAACCACTAGAAATTCAATGCCAGAGTTGTTGGACAACTAGTCCAGTTGATCAACTCCGTCCACTGTGCTATACTGTTGCCCGAGGGAGTGATAAACTGAGCCTGGAGATCCATCCACATTTGGACCCACACGTACTGTCATTGCGTGGCACTCAGACACCAAGCACTCTATAACCACTGTGCCTCGTGTCGCTGGTTAGAGGAGCACAGAGCTACTCTGGTCTGTTCAGCTGCGGCTTTGGTCTTACACCTAGCCAGGGAACTTCGTCGGCTGCTCTCCTCTCGTGAGGGTGCCCGCTGTAACTGCAGTATGCCATACAACCAACGAAGTGGTACCAGGTGGCACGACAGAAAGGCAACTACTACAACCGATGCCAACGGGAACTGCAACCCAGTTTCAACTGTGCTTTGCAATGTAACTCCACTGCAATGAGCTCAAGTCACCTGCCAGCTGAAGAGGCCTCACCTCCCAGATCCATCCCGACCTTTATTTCAGCCGCCTTACAAGACCACCAGCTGACCTCACCCAGAGGTCTCCGACATCCATCAGGGATGTGATGTACCACTGGGGCTCGCCAACCCCTGGTATCTCGTGCTGCTGGGCCAGCAGCCCTTCACAGGTCTCGCTCAGCTCCAGCCAACAGCCGTCACCTCAGCAGCAGAGCAAGGAGCTACCTCGAGCTGCATCAAGTATGGGTAAACCAGTTGCGGTTTGCTAGCCAATCTGACGGAAGTCGAACTCTCGACTGATTTTATATCTTGCCACCAGGAAATTGTGCTTTGGCTGGGGTCCGATAAGGCGACAGGAAATCCAGTATAATTAAATTCCCCTGTGTGTGTGACCTGCACGATAAATCTTTGTTCGACCATGAACTACCCCTCTCAGCTAAAGGCCGCCACACGTCACTGCTGAAGGTAAGCAGTATGGCAAGTGTGGCGAGATAGCGAGAGTTGCAGGTGATACTCCGGTCAGAACTGTCAGTGAACTGCTTCGTCTGATTTTTTTTGCCTAACCTATCCTAAGTGTTAAGTGTGAGCCCGAGGTAGTGACGAGAGCTAATTGTGTCTCAGGGCAAACCCCGTATCACCACAAGGGAAGGAATTCATGCAAGGAGACATGCATCGTGGCAGAGAGGGATTGGGCAGCCATTGCGGTCATCACTACCTCCCTAAGTGTAGCTATAGTTGACCTATAACTAAGAAGAAAAAGGTAAAAACCGTCGTAGGCACAGTTGGATTTTTTCTAACTTGCCTTAAAACTAAGAGGAGGGTCGGAGGTCCAGGGTAGGGATATGACCTAAATGCATCTCAGGGCTGACCCCTATATGCCTAGGCATGCAGGGAAGTTTCTAACTACAAGGGCACATGCTTGTGGCTTTACTGGGATTGGGCAAACTTGGCTGCAAGAGCGGCCAAATTTACCTCCCATGCTAATTTGACCTGAACTATGGGGGAAGGGAAAAACCGGCATAGACACCATAAAAACCCCTCGACAGAAAATAATTGCAGGATTGCATCCAATTTATGGAGTAGAAAAATATTTCTACTGGAACATGGGGTGGGAAATGAAAATCTTTACTGAAAGAGAAGAGAAAGATTGGAAGGGTGTGGAGCTATCTTTCATTTTGAAGATCATGTTGGATTTTAGTTCTTAACCAGCGGGGTGGGAGGCACAAGCCCCCGTGGTGGAGAGGAGGATGCACAATTGGGCATTTCCCCTCCTATGCCTCCAGTCGACACCTGAAGCAGAAAGGGGAAGAGAAGAGGAGGTGGTGGATTCTCCATAGGTGGACAGCCTGCGTCGGGCGTAGGTACTTAGTGGTGCACCAGAGAGCACACTAGCATCGCCAATTGGTGCTACATCACACCATACATAGTGCACACCTCTCTCCCCCCGAAGCTTGACTGTCATATGTTGCGCCAGAACTTGAGGCTTGTTTACAATGAAGTGTCTTGTGCTCCTAGGTGGTGTATCTCTTGAAGGCCTGAGGACAAGTCCCAGTGTCTTGAGGTGTAACACCACAGTCACCCTCCACCGAGCCACACAAAGGCTGTACAATGTGTGTATGCAGCATTAAACTGTGTGCACATAGTGCTTTGCAGGGCGTTGTATTAGTGAAAATGTGTGTATTATGTATTATACTGGGATGTACTGAAGAGCGGTGGTGTTGGCCACTGCCACATGTTTAGTGTGCACAATTGGTACTGGTGTTCGCTGTGTGTGGTGTTAAATTACTATGGCGGTCTGTGCACCAATAGGGATTTAGTCCACTTGTACATCTGGGTTTGGTTGGGGTCGTAGTCCGTTAGGGCGCTAATTAAGGGATTGTAGGGCTGTGGCATAAAATTTCTCTACCATATCCTGAATTACTTCAACCAGCTTTGGGTGTTGAAGCTCTGCACGTATTGTGCGAGTGGGATATACGTAGGCCCATGGGCAGATATTCTGAGGCATTTATTCTGCACTCACTGTAGCTGCTCCATGCATGTCTTGGTGCAGTTTTTCCAGGCTGGCGCTGCGTATCATAGTATAGGGTGTATAAGGGATTTATATATTATAATCTCATTATGCTGTGGTAGGCCACCTCTGGTGTTTAACACTGGGTAGAGGGCCGCGAGGCGGGCTAGAGCTAGCTGGCCCTTGATAGCGGCATGGTGACGCCATGTCAGCACCCTGACCATGGTCACACCGAGGTATTTCACCTCGGTTTTATAAGGAAAATCTTCCAGGAACAGGGTAATGGGTGGGAGAACCTTGGTTAGGTGCTTACGTGTAAAATGATGGCCTCGCATTTGCCGACATTTATCTTGACTCACCACTTACGAAAATATGACTAATTGTATTTAAGTGGTCTTGGGCATAGCGTACTGCTATTTTTAAGTACCTGGAGCGAGTGTAGAATACTGTGTCATTTGCATAGACACCGAGATGGGCAGTCCATGTAGCAGGATGCAGGATATCACATATGTATAAATTAAATAGCACACCCCAGTGTGCGTCCCTGGGGAACACCAGCTCTAATGACTTTATGTTCGAATGTGGCTCCTTCCACAGTGAGTGTAAATATGTGTCTGTCAAGGTACGAATGCAGTAGCTGGACATAGCAATCTGGGAAGTTGGTGGAGTAAAGCTTGTGTAACATGCCTGTATGGAAAACCCAGTCGAATGCCTTTTTGTCATGAGGGAATACTGTAGCTGTGCAATGTCTCCTGTTGAAAGTTTGAGTAATGTACTCAGTTAATCTTACAAGTTGGTGTGTCGTGGAAAACTAGTCCTCTTGATATGAAAACTCCCGACGAATGGTTTGCGAGAAAACAGCCCTATAAGATATTAAGTACCACGTAATGTTTATGAGGCATTTAATATCTTGGAGATATGTTTTCTCGCAAACCATGCGTCGGAGTTTTTGTTACCAAGAGGACTTTTTTTACGTCTTACAGTGGTAATTCATAGACCGTGAACATAATTTACATAACGATGTATTAAGACCCTTTTTTCACTATTTGAAGGGGTGGCAACCCCCATTTTACTACGTAGGGTATGCGGTAGGTCAACATGGGTACTTGCATGTTTCGGTGGTTGAATTGTTCGGCATGCCCACATAAATTCATCCTTTAATATCACATGATTCATAATTGCAACACCATCTTCACAAGGGTTTCCTGTCCTAAGGAGTGGTTTCCCGGTGTTCGTTGCCAGACATTTTCTAACTGAAATTTAGCGAGTCGCCATTTGTGGCAGAACTGATTACTCATCCTGTATATGTATGCGACAGCGCTCGTGGCGTGTCAACTGTACTAATATTTACTGATTTTAGAATGTGTGAAACATGTTTAATCAGCCATTAAATGCATTATGTAATATGTGGAGCTAGTAACAATTGTCTTTCTGTACATGACCTTAACTGTGGAGATATCATCATAGTGTTATCTCGGCCACTTACCTGTAAGTTTTCAATCCTTCATAAACAAAACCAGCGATGAAAATCCCAACCATGGAGCCGATAAGGCCTCCAACAGAGTCTATCGTCCAAAACCAGAATAGTACGGTTTCTTTGTAGCCCCAGTGGAAGAAGTTGCTCTGTAATAAAACAGAACACCTGTTTGACACATAGCGCTACATCCTTTCTTCTGGTGGGGAATGTAATTGTTGATCATATGTACTTTTGCTATTGTTTAGTTTATGTAAAATACATTGAAATATTTTGCCAGGGCTATTCAATGAGTGGCCCATTATTGTCAGACTGGCCTGCTAAAACCTTTTATCTGCAATTAGTTTTTATAAATACTGCAACCATCACTAGCACAAAATGTGTAATAAATTACTTAAAATTGATATATTGTATCTATATAAATCAACTGACTACTATTTCTAAGTGAATATGGCCCACCATCAAGCATTGTAACTATTTGTTTGTAAGTGGCCTGCAGGAAAATTAATCAAATAGCTGTGTTGTAGAACATGTCAAGCTACAAGATTACAGGATATTTATCAAATGGAATCAATATATTTAGGGTAAGAGATCACATTGTTCTTATTTATTTTAAGGTTTCTATCTATATTTTTCATTAAATTTCCTGAAAGATTGACATATTTCTTATGTTCATTATTTGTGAACTTCTTTGTATGACTTAACCTATAATCCATTAAGAGAGTTGGCTGTGATGATACCACAAGTTGTGTAGTTTCTCCTCATATGTTATTCTGGATGTGAAAAGAACACATTTGTGTGCTGGCAGACATTTCACGAAACAGCATTTTCGGATGGATTGGTCAAAATACAGAAATATGAAGATAACACATTTTGAAAATGTCAAAAATATTTACACGGGTTTGTGGTCAAAGCATTTTATTCTGCTATGTTTATTTTGGTTAAGAAATGTTGGTGATCGGACCACTTGCCTTGCACCATGGGGGAATCGGGTTAAATTACTGGAATATTCAAACATAGATTTTATCATGTGAGAAATGTCGATGATGTTGTATTTGGTTAGTGGGTTTTCTCGAAGCATTCTCAATTCTTCCGCCATAAGATTTTGTCGCTTATCCATTTCCACCTAGTTTTACACCTTCTGTACTTAACTCTCTGGCTATTACGACCGTGTCTCACAATCTGGCGAGAGTACTGCTTCGCGCTCTCTCGTGCTCTAGCTCTGTGGAATTGAGACAACCACTTTTTTGTTTCTCTCCGACGTCAGGCAAACAGCTGATGACAAAAGGCGGGAAATCATGTTAAGCTAAAATCGCGGTCATAGCGATTGTAAGTAATTTATGTGTGTTCAAAATAAATCACAAATAATTATAGCACTACCGCAATTGTCATTAGAGCGTAAAATACTATAATTTTTGTTTTATATTTTACCTCCATGTTACAGCAAAGTGACAAAAAATAGACGTAGTCAGAAATCCGTATTTATATCTTTTTTTATTCATGTTGCATATATCATTTCGCTGTTTAAAACAGTTGGAATTATTCACTTACAGTTAAAATGCAGCGTGGTTTTGGCTCAGGAACCTGGTATAACCTTATTCAAACACGGAAATAATTTAAACAAATATGGCACCTGCAAGAGAGCGCCAGCGAGTATACAACTTCGTGCTCTTGCTCTTTCGCGCTCTCTCCGACGGATTGAGAGGACCAGAGAGCGTTCTCTCTGACGTCGCGAGAGCGAGAGCACGAGAGAGTGCTCTCTGGGCCAACTGAGACACGGCCTAAGTTCTGTCTAATATAGTGCACTCAGAGGCGAAGTGAAGAGTTTTGGGCTGCTCTTTGACAGCAATGTGTTGAGAGCTGATGAGGGTGATTGGAGTGAATATGGAGCGGCTCCGGAATGAAGAAGTGGGGGAAACGGGAGATCCCCGAGAAGACCCGCCGACCAACGGCATCGTCCGGCACGATTCCCACTTGCGAAAATCCGGTGACCCGGCCGGGTATTGAACCCGGTTCGCCTTGGTGGGGGGCGAGCGTGCTAATCACTCAGCCACCCACGTGGCCCCTTTTACACAGAAGGATGCATCGGATGTAGGTACGAAAACATTTTAGAGGCAGTGATATCGATGAATAATGGACATGATCACAATAACAAACTAGCAGGGAAATTATTTATGGATCTGTGGAACGCAGTCCAGTCATGAACCTTATTATAGTAATAGGAAGCCAAGATTGTGACGTCAGAACATGTTGTATTCACAGTTTTGTTCCTTCCAAGTTGAATACATCTCGGAATTTATAACAAAGTCTGAAATAATTGACACATTAAGAGACTGTAATTGGTTGTTAGGCGAGGGACACGGGTTGCTCAGTTTGCTACTTAAAACATAGGTTGGTTCATTTTATGCTGGGTATTTTAGCCTTTTGTCAAAATGTCCTTGCTGTGTTTAAGAGTATTTATAGCTCAGTGGGAAAAAAAAAATCCTCATTTAAATGTGTGTATATATATATATATATATATGCGAGTCACTTGAAAATATACGTTTGTTGTGTATTTTTCATGTTTCTCCGTAATTTTTACGACGACACTGTCGCCCAAGGAAAATTATCAGGAACTCTTGATTTGTTTTTAATTTGAAAGTTTACAAGTATGCATAATCTGTTGCCTATCAGGTAATCTTTAGTGCTCTTTGACAGCAAAGCATTGTCCATTTTCATGTCTTATCTAGAAAGATACGGACTCTTACAGTTGCGGGTATGTCCCGATATATTTATAAAAGTGTAAGTTCAAATTCTTTATGTGACAATGACATGCTAATTCTGTAAAGTTATCTTTGTACCATCAACGAATTTTTTCTCGAGAAAATTCTAAGCCAGTTGAAAGAAATCTCCAATACCAAACCAATGAATATTGTTGACTGAGCCCTCAGTATTATGAATGCACTACAGCTACTCATAGTTTAATTTATAAAATTTTAGCAGAACTGGGTTAACATTCAACATTCTGTTATGCATATAAAATTACAGATATAGTCATAGTATGAGGATGTACGCTGTTTTAAGCAGTGTTTGGATGTTTTCCCCACAATTAGTGTTGATAAAATGAATGCCAAATATTTACTGTCTGTATAGAGATGGCTAGTGAGACGCACAGTCTCAAAAAGTTATGTTCCTAGAGAGTGTGAAGTTTTACAAGGTTTACTGAAAACATACCACGCACATTATGTAAAAATCAAGTATGGTGTTTGACCCAGCAAAATTTGATAGACGTTACATGCACATTAAAATGTCAGCTTGACATGCATTCGGACATAGTTACACACATGTGACAGACACTCCATCTACCCTTCTTTCAACGGATAATAATTTAAACCTCTTTACAACTAAAACTTTTGCAGCAGTGTCTAAATGCCAAAAAATAAAAAAGTCAGAAGGCCCGATACAATGTTTGCGATAAAGTTTGTGAATGTTGGAACATTCAGAAATTTGTATCACTTATTATATTTGGGGTTCAAAATATATATTATTGTATACATTCGAAAAAATATGGCCCATAAAATTTTAATACAAGAGATGTAGAAAAGTGAATTACAAAACTTGATTAAAAGACATTAGACCACTATGGTCACACAATTTGAGTATTAATACATAGTATAAAAGGAAGTCCCTGGTGCGCTTCTGTCTGTCTATCTGTATGACTGCGCTAATCTCGAGAACCACTGAACAGATTTGGATGCATATTTTCTGTTATGACCTGCATTTATCGAGGAAGATTTATGTGTTTTAAAAATTGCTGTAGCACTTACATGAGCTGAGCATTAATGGTGTTAGTGAATCAAGTCGGGAAAAATGAACTGCTTTGCTGCTTGCTAAGCATGCTTCAACGAAACTGCATGGCCGATTGTTAAAATTATTTCAGTGTTAGCAAGCATGAAGTTGCATTCTTCCATACAGCTATTGACATATATCAAGTTGGGCCACAGAGGTCCATTGGCTAGAGTAATCGCAAGTGGAGCCGCAATGGACTAGTAGGTAGAGCGATCCCAAGTGGGGACTCAGTGGCTAGAGAACTCTCCAGTGGGGCTGCAGTGGCTCGGTGGATAGAAATATACCAAGTGGGGCCGTAGAGGACCAGTGACTAGAGCGATTCCAAGTGAGGCTGCAGTGACCTAGTGGCTAGAGTGATCCCAAGTGAGTGGCTAGAGCGATCCCAAGTGGGGACTCGGTAGCTAGAGAACTCTCCAGTGGGGCTGCAGTGGCTCGGTGGATAGAAATATATCAAGTGGGGCCATAGAGGACCAGTGACTAGAACGATTCCAAGTGAGGCTGCAGTGACCTAGTGGCTAGTGTGATCCCAAGTGAGTGGCTAGAGCGATTCTAATTTTCAAAATAAATCAATGCTCAACGAAGCGGGCGAGTGTACAGCTAATATTAAATATATTAATAACACTAAATATTAAAACTTTTACAAAATATTTCCGAAACCCCTATACATACCTGTAAAACTCATATAAAAGGACTACTTATCTTTCTTTGGCACCCAACCCCCTTGCTGGACCATAAGTACCGCTAAAACTTGTCTATTCGAGTGTGTGTCATTACCTGCCTGAAAGCAAGTTGATGCCCCTTTTTTTAATTCCAAAAGCCGTTCGTAGGAAAGTCTCTCAGACATTTTCAAATACTGTTGGACGCGACTGGTGGTTCTTCGTGACATCACAAGCAGTACTCATACCCCACAGAAGGCCTCAGGATAGGAGAAATGAAGGGGGAGAACGACACGATGAGGAGGTAGTCACATCACCCGCATGACCATATGTAAACCAGCTCGCCAGCGGGTCGCACACAATCAGGCGGGTCCCTGGTCGTAGACTCCTGCACAGGTCTGTTTTGAAGTCTTCACAAACCTCCGTCCCCCACGTGGGTTCGTAACATAACTTATCACTGGCTAACATCGGTGATGTGACAACCATTACAAGAGGAAGCAGTAGGCTGAATGTCCAGTTTGGTGAATGATAATGACGCCTGGACTCAAAACATCGTCTGTGGACGAACAACAAGCAATTATATGGTTCCTAATACAGAAGGCACCGTACCTGTAGACGTTTATAGCAGGATGGATGCAGTGTATGGGAATCATTGTGTGTTAAGTCGTCAGTGCAGTTCTATGAAGGGTGCGAAACATCAGTGGATGATCAATGTTCTGGACAATCAACCGTCATCGTCACTCCAGACCTCATTTCACAGGTGAAACGACTTGTGAAAGATGATCGTCCAAACAGTGTATGGCATATAATATCGGTGTCAGCCGTTGGAGGAGAGAACTTGTTCTATTGTGCATGACGGGCTGGAGTACAGGAAATGATTGCTGAAGATGTCATTGAAGGAACGAAAGAGTCTACAAAAAGCCTCTCAGTTCAACATTTGGTTCATTATCACCAGGACCCCACGTTCGTCACAAGGCTATTAGTGAATGGCAAATCCTGGTGCCGTAATTTTGAACCAGAGAGGAAGTTATCCAGCAAGCAATGGGGACAATGTACATTTCTCCCGCCAAAGAAATTCAAAGCTGGTCCAAAAGCAGGTAAGGTTATGCCAACCATCCTTCCCAATGACCGCCGCTGATTTAGTTTCTTGAACACGGGGCCCCAATTGACAGTCAGGCCTGTAAGGGACCATCCCAGCATTCACCTAGAGTGATTGCAGGAAACCATGGAAAATTGAAATCAAAATGGCTGGACTGGGAGTTGAATCCGGGTCCTCCCCATTACCTGATTAACATAGCAGAAGTAGGATTTGCTATGGACCTAGCATTTCCGAGAGTTCCGTGCTGAGTAGGGCAATAATTTTGTTAAAATTTAGAAACTAAAATGATTAAAAATGGACTAAGGAGCACTAGGGGTCAAAACAAATTCAACCATTTGAGTATTGAATGTAAATTTTAGTGTAAAAAAGACATTTCAGACACAGCACATTTTCTCATTATATTTATACAAAGTGTACATTTTACACTTTTGGGGGGGGGGGGGGATTCTGCACTAATACCGATGTGAAAAACTACTATAGGATGTTCACGGTAAAATGAGCACAAATGAAAGCCCTGCTTAAAATCTACTTGTACGCATGTTTTGTGTTCTTCCGCCATATGTAAAATTAACATTGCCATGAGCTGCAACACTTTATTCATGCGTTGGTCAAGTGAAACTGTGAAGTTATTAGAAAAGTAAATATTGTACAAATCTGCTCATTTTAACACTTCGATGCATTAGAAAATACAAGAGGAATAATTCAAGTTATTACAAATAGTCACCTAACACTTTTGTTCGACGTTAATATACGGAACTACTTTTCCCTCCATCGTCGTCAGCTTTGCTGGGCGAATGTCATTTGGTGCGCCCGTTAAAATGTATGCAGGTAGGGACAATGACATTTTCCTTAGGTTGATTACAAAAGTGCTCACTTTATTGAGAACAGCCTTTACTAATGCAGGCCATATTGCACCAGTGCAGAATGTTCTAGAGTGCTCCGAGCTTCTCCTCATGCACAGTAGCTATCGACTCGTCGGGCACTACGCCCTCTCGTCCGTCCAAACACACACACACACATACACAGAGAGACAGAGTTTGCCGTCGTCTGTCCTCTCCAATGATATCTCTCGCTGCATCAGACTTTAACCCAATTGTCGCACTTCAGCCAGATGGCTACGCTAAAGTGAGTACTTTAGAAATGAACCTTAGAAAAAAACGGCTTCTGCATGCATATATTTTAATGGGCGCACTGAGCGACATTTGCCCAGTAAAGTTGGTAACAATGGATGAGGAGAAGTTCTATATCTTAACGTTGGATAAGAAATGTTAGGTAACCGTTTGTGATAACTTAAAATTATTTCTTTCGCTTTCTGTTTTTTTTTTTTAATGCGTCTAAGTGTAAAAATGAACAGATTTGTAAAATATTTACTTTCATAATAATTTCACAGTTTCATTTGAGCGACGCAAGAATAAAGTGATGAGGTCCGTGACAGTGTTAATCTTACTTAATATTTCATACAATGGCGGAGAGAAAGGGCATTCTCTAAAGAACAGAATATTTCATGGTTGGCAAAGCTCTCCATAAGATCTGGGAAGAGTTTGCCACTAGACTGGAGGACTTCGACAAGTGGCAATGAGAGCAAATTCCCGATGACCCATGACGGGGTACTCGGGTAAATACATTGGTGAGGAGGGCAGGTTTTACAGAGAGAACCGGCATAATACCGTGTAATTGCACAAAATAACAGTGAATGGCCCAAAAAGAGAAGAGGAGAAAGTTCTGAGCACTGTCTTAGTCAACAGAGTACAGTCACAGTACGAGAGGATTGAGGGAATGCCGGCTTTCGGGCCGTAATACCTGTCCCTGCATCGTTAGACTGCTCGCCTCCCACGGAGTCCAACCGGGTTCAATCCCCCCAGCCGAGGTCACTCCCGGATTTTCGCGAGTGGGGATCGTGCCGGACGATGCCGCTGTTCGGCGGGTTTCCTTCGAGATCTCCCCCCCCCCCCCCTTGCGTTCCGGCGCTGCTCCATACCCACCTCATTCCATCCTCATCGGCTCTCAAGGCCTCGTTGTTGAGAGCCGCCCAAATCTCTCAACTCAACTCAACTCGTTCATGCCCGGTTGCACCAACATGTTCCCCTATCCGATATCGAATGATCCTAGTTCCGAAACAGCATCCAGTATGATCTTTGTTCCAATGTAAAAGTGTTGCACTATCGAAATTTCATGATTCTAGCTAGATCTCCGATTCGTCGATCTTGGTTCCAAAGTGAAAGATCGATATTTAGTAGGAGACAAGTTTTGCTATTGGTGCCTAATATAATGACGTCATGGAAGTAGGCGTATTTTTCACTATAGATAGATGTAGATGTGCGATGTTTTATTTGTTTTAGGTGAATTATTGTTGTATTAATTTAACTGAATAATATTCAAGTGCGTATAATGTTGTAATTTCTCAAGAAAACAATCGAACGTTGTTCTGCCTGTTGGCATATTTTCAAACTACATTTGTCCACGATGGTTACTGATCTCGGATCGAGATTTCAAACGGCCAATTTCGGCAGTTCGAAATGAACTTCATCTCGATATCCAGTCGAGCTGTGAACTCGAATGGTGCAACAGTTTTCCGTGTCGATCTTAGATCTGATCTCGGGATCGAGGTTAGAACCACGATGGTGCAATCGGGCATCAGAGGAGGACGAACGGGGAAGCTAGGCTGCGTACGGCCCGTGGTAAGGAAGCATCCCAGCACAGAAAAACCAGACCGGTATCCGAACCCGGTTCTCTCTCATGTGAATCCGTTGGGTTTCCAACCCGCTTGATTTTACTGTCATGGTTATGAGAAAAAAAAAATTTATGCTGATGTTTGCATCGATGACACGTTGGTGTGTTGATGTTAGGCCTTACCATCGAGGACATGTCCATCCCTGCCATCCCAGTGGAGCCCATGCCCGTCCCATGTGTGGCCGTTGTTCCCGTACCCATCCCTGGCATGTCGGTTCTGTTGCAAGGGCCCATGGTGATTCCATTCATTATCATGCACGGATCCATTGTCTCCTTGGTGATCAGCGTGGCTGCTGCAGTCTGGAACCTGCAATGTAATAATGGCATGCTTATAGGCTGTTCACGGTAAAATGTACACACGTTGCGTATTCCCCCGCCTTACGTAAAATTAACACTGCCCTGTGCCTCGTCACTTTATTCATCCATGCGTCGGTAAAACAAAACTGTGAAATTATTAAGAAAGTAAACACTTTACACATGTGCTCATATTCACACTTCAATGCATTAAAAACACAGAAGGGGAAAGGAATAATTTTCAGTTACCACAAATGGTTACGAACGCTTTTTATTCGACTCAAAGAGCTTGGACTACTTTTCATCCATCGTTACCAACTTTACTGGGCGAATATCACTCATTGCGCCCATTAAAAATATGTGTATACAGGGGCAGTGACTTTTTTCTAAGGTTCACTTCTAAAGTGCTCACTTTATCGTGAGCAGCCTTTAGTCACCGATAAATAGTAAATTTATAAAATCGCGAAAATGTTTGCTGATTCTAAAACAGCATTGTGTGAAAATTATGGTAAACATTCGTGTTTATTTAAAACAAACTACCAGATATGAAAACGAATAGGCTCCGTATGTAAACACATAATGCTGACGTCATGAGTGAAGATTATTCCTGAACCGCAGTTGCAGAAGTAAAATCATAAAATATGCACTCGTCTTTACTTGTGCTGCAACATTTATCGTCGGATACGTTATTCCAAAGAACCCTCCATATAGTCCATTCACGGTTTCTTCGGCCTTTTTTGAATCAAACCTTTGAAAAATCTCCCCATGTTTGGCGTGTTTAGTTATTTCCTAAGTACGCCCTGTATCACAAGCGTTTTATACTTGTGTTCATAAAGTTATTTTTTTTTTTCGTTAAATTCATATTTTATCTATAAAATATAATGCTTCATTTATAAATAATCTGAATAGAAATCAGGGAGAAAATCGGTATGTTGGTAGCGCCTAGTGAGAAATAGTTCTGATACAAAATACTGTTACACTGAGTGGGCACGAATGTGGTGCGTTGTCCCCCGGGTTTAATTCTCCAGGATTAGTTAAGCTTAGTTTGCACGAGGTGGAGGGATATCCTGGAAGTAGAACTTTAGCAGGGCTTCAGGAAATGCTGAAGTAACAGTGAATGGACTATAGCTGCTCGCATGTAGGCTTGGGTATACCAGATCCCGTGGAAGCTTCCTTCCAAGCTTGCACGGAAAAGTTTATCGTGGCAAGTTCACATCCCGCCACTGTGCTCGGTCCAGGTCGGACGTGCTTTGCGGTAGCTCTGCCCTGCTTGTTTATGAAAGGATAGTTTGTTGTGCAGTGCAGGCAAACTGCTTGGGTGCGCCCGACTTGTATTGAATACGATCAGAAGTAGTATAATTTTTGTTAGAAGAGGACTGCAAGCTTCTCTGCAACACCAGGCCTGTGCTCTCTTATAGCGCACGGGTTAAGGGCAACACCCCTAGCCAGGGTAACTTAAATATCGCGCAAGCGGCTGGTTTCCCCTAGCCTTGTCTCTGGTAAAGCGGCGAGGTCAGGGAAATTAGTTTTGTGGAGGCCAATTGTGAACTAGGTAATTTTTATTTTTGGGTTTTACTTAGTTGTCCACCCATTTGAGAATATTGAAGAGTGTAGGAGATAGGCCCTTCGGTAACCGCCCCCCCCCCCCCTGCTTCATCATGACTGATTTACAGGAAAAAAAATGGACGAAGACAGCGCCTCGAAGAAGAGAAAAGCCAGCGAAATGGCAGCCAAATAGACTTCTACAGGAGGAAATCCCGGCCTGCAAGCTCCCTCTTCCGCACCAGCCAATCCAAACGCAGAGCCAATCAGGGCGAAGAGGCCCGATCTCAGGCCACTGACTGTGTATCACACACAGCAGTGCACCTACCCCGACGTTTGTGACCTGTCCAGAGAGCAGCTAAGCCAACCAACACAAAATATAGTTGTTCCACAAGGAGTTTCCTACCTCCCTGCCTCCTTTGAAGACTATCGCAATGCGATAAGCATTTTAGATGCCCTCAAAGTAGGGTATTCAATCCTCACCCCGCGCAGCGAGATGCCCCTCAAAGGGGTCCTTAAGGGGCTAGACAAGAGAATTCCGAGCACCTGGATTCGCGAAGAACTCGTCTTCCTCGGCTTCGAACCACTGTCAATCATGCCAAAAACTCTCAATGCGCGATCGCCAGCCCCTCGACATTTTTACTGTAGAATTCCCTGCCAGTGAAAAGTCGCAAACAATCTACCAGCTTCGTGGACTCTGCGGCCTTGTGATCAAGGTCGAAGAGTACCAGCGCTCCGCAGGACCAGCGCAATGTAGCAACTGCCAGCGATTTGGACACTCGACAAGAGTGTGCCCCCCCCCCCCCCCCCCCGCAGTAGGCTATGTGGCAAAGGACACACCGAGGGCATTGCGAAAAGGTGTGAGTTGCGGGTGCAACCACGCTGCCAATTATAAGGCCTGTGAGTCTTAGAAACAAGAAAAGTGGAGATATCTTGCTCCACAGGAGCGCAGGAAGCAAGAGCAGCAGAGCAGATACTCCGCTGCCATCGCAGCTCAACCAAGGCAGTTCACATCGACTCCCGCCCCCTGGATCCAGTCAACACAGCCTCCACAACGTTCACAGCCTCCCCAACAAGGCCCAGCCACAAGATGGCTGGACACAGGTCCAGGGAAGGAAACAATGCGCGCCAGCCCAGACTTTTGTGCCACATTTTGCACAAAATCTGCCTTAGGGGAATATTTTGAACACGAGACAAAAGGGTTAATATTCCGGGTCTCGCAGAAGCTCCAGCAACTCCACTACATCTACTTTGCATTTAACGGTAGGTAGTAAACACATACACGTTAATAAAAATCAGGGCCAGATCCAACACCGAGAAAAAGGTTTTGGCGAATCAAGTAGTTTGTTCGGTTTTTGCCAATAAGATCAATCAGATTCAAAATACGATTCTTTCCTTTTGCTAGGCCGCGGTGACTGAGCGGTTAGCCTGCTCGCCTCCCAGCTAGGCGAACCGGGTTCAATCCCCGGCCGGGCGACTCCCGGATTTTCGCATGTGGGAATTCGTGCCGGACGATGCCGCTGGTCGGCGGGTTTTCTCGGGGATCTCCCGTTTCCCCCACCCTTGCGTTCCGGTGCCATCGCTCACTTTTATTTTGTTTTTTTTTTTTCGTAACCCACTGCATTCCTTCCAACGATTGAAGTAAATTAACGATTAGAAACACTCGGGGGTGTAGGGGAGAGAGATTCGGGCGGCTCGAGAGCCGATGAGGGTGAAGTGAGGTGAGTACGGAGCAGCGCCGGAATGCATGGACGGGAGAAACGGGAGATCCCCGAGAAAACCCGCCGACCAGCGGCATCGTCCGGCACGATTCCCACATGCGAAAATCCTAGGGGTGACCCCGCCGGGAATCGAACCCGGTTTAGACAAGGTGGGAGGTGAATAGTCTAACCACTACACCACTCGGGAATCAGTGAGAATCTTGACGTCAGTTTATGCGATAGGAAATGTTATTATTGGCATGTAAGTGAAAATATTTTTAACGAAATTATAACTGCTCGTATGTGCGTTTAATTGTAAATATGCACATGTATTCGCTAGCTTTTCTTTTCCGGCTGTCAAGACTTTGTTGTTAAGAGCCGCCCGAATCGTTGGATTCGACTAGCTATTTTTTTTTTCAGAACCATTATATAGGCTATTCAAGATAAAGTGAGCCGTTTTTAAGGCCCTCCCTACGGGCATTAACCACTAATAAATAAGTTTTATTGCAGCCTTGTACGTTAACTTTTGAGATAGTGGAACGTATACACTGTGCTTTTAGTCACATGGCAATGTTTATATTAAAAAGTGGTGGAAAGTTAAAAAATAGGCTCTACGGAAAAATTTAGCAAGGCCTTAAGTGCTCAATTTACCGTGATTAGCCTGTACGGCATGTTCGGTATTACTGAATTACAACTTTTCAAAAACGAGCTGTTCTTAACTCCAGTTAAGTGTGAACACATGTACAATCTTATTAAATGTTTCGAAACAGAGTTAACGCAAAGGTGACACAACGAGTCTTTATGTTGGACTTACAATGCCACGACGAGCTCGCCCCGACTGTCCGACACGACTTCTCAGTCCGACCATTTCCGCCACCAAAATTAGTTCAGTGTTTACAAAACCCCGACAGTTTCCACCCGGCAAGTGTTGCGAGGCGTGCAGCAAATTGTAGAATGGCCAGTAACTTGATCTGGAATGCAAAGACATCACAAACCATTGTACACTAATTTGTGTTGATAACTTTGTAAACAAAGTAAGTTTGGATTTTGGAGTAGTTATTTTTCCACGAACATTTATTTTCGTCAATTCATCGGTTTTCTGTCATAGGCCGTTCACGGTAAAGTGAGCACTTTTGAGGCCCTAGTTACATTTTTCTTTCAGCCATCGCTTATCGTTTAACCACATTTCTAGATGAACATTGCCGTGGAAGTAATAAACAGTGTGTATATATTCCACCGCACTCGGAATTTAACATCTAAGGCTAACATAAAACACATTTTTTAAGTCTTATTCCAAATGAGAGGGGTTTCAAAAGTGCTCACTTTACCGTGAAAACCGTATACAAGATAATCAGGATGTACCAAAGATGTTAGAAGGGATGTACACACATAAATAATTTTTAGTGTGAAATTTACCACGTTTGTGAGATCCGCACGAAATTTTGTTTATTGTTTTTTTTTTTCCTGCTGCCAAGCGAGTGTGACCGGTCCGACGCCCGACGAAACTAGAAATGACATCTACTTTTGTCGGGCTGTCGTGGCTGCGATTTTGTCGGGGTGACCTTTTCTCCTTATTAGCTGATGAAAAATTTTGGTCTTTGTCGGGGCTGTTTTGTCGGACTATTGTAAATCCAGCTTTACGCTATGTTCAGCGTGAATCGGCTTTGAGAGACGCAGTCAATGGGCAAACGTAACTCCGGAGGTGTACGTTTATCTAGCTTGTTTATGCTATTCAAGAAGACGATTCCGAAAGTACACCTACTTCCACGTAGCTATAGGCTAGTCACGGTAAAATGAGCACTTTTGAAAGCCCTGCTTAAGGTCTACTTGTATGCCCGTTGTAAATTCTTCCGCCTTATGTTAAATCAACACTTTACTCATGCGTCAGTCGAGTGAAACTGTGAAATTATTAGAAAAGTGAATACTGCACAAATCTGATAATTTTTACACTTCGATTAATTAATTTAAAAAAAAAATCGAAATAAATAATTTAAGTTATCGCAAATTGTTACCTAACACTTTTTATTCGACGTTAAAATATGGAACTACTTCCCATCCATCGGTGCCAACTTTACTGGATGCATGTCACTCAGAGCGCCCCTTAAAATATTCATTATGCAGGTAGCAGCAGTGACTTTTTTGTAAGGTTCATTTCTAAAGTGCTCACTTTATCGTGAACAGTCTTTAATGACCTTACAGTGCAGTTCAGACGTAACTACCGAACTACGTACTCGTATTTACGGTGGGGCAGTGGTGGTTGATCGGTTAGCCTGCTCGCCTCCCACCAAGGCGAACCGGGTTCAATCCCGGCCGTGCCACTCCCGGATTTTCGCATCTGGGAATCGTGCCGGACGATGCCGTTGGTCGGCGGGTTTTCTCGGGGATCTCCCGTTTCCCCCCCCCCCTTTCAACCCGGCGGTGCTCCATACTCACCTCAATCACCCTCATCGGCTCTCGCGACCTCGCTTTTAAGAGCCGCCCAAATCTCTTCACTTGGTATTTACGTCACAATAAAGTCCTACTAAAGTTCTACTTCCAAGCCATTCTTCCGCGTCATACAAACTAAGCTAACCCAAGACTAGAAAATTACACTAAAAGGCCAACGTGCTCGATTTGTGCGCATTCACTTTAATGAGATTTTCTGTGAGAATTATTTCTTACTAGGAGTTACTAGGGATAGGAAAAATTTGCGAGTTCACTGATCCTGTGTGCACACAGTCCTATATGTGCTCGGGGCTCAGATGTTTGTCCATTGGCTGCTGACACAGAGAGTAGCCAGTGTTACTCCACACCTGGCAGTACGGAACTCGCTACCTGTTTCCTTGCAAGTCTGCTATTGGCTCATAGTTGTCCAGGGCGTGTGTAATAAACTGTTATCCAGTTACAAATGTGACTTCAGTGTTCACGTGTTTGACGGCTATCATATCATCAAATGAACTCGCGAAATGTTTCTATCTCTAGTAATTACCAACTCACCTATTTTATCTCTGTTTTTATCCATGCTAATTATAAATTGAGTATTATTATTCATAAATAAAATATACGGAAAGTAAAATTTATATATATATATATATATATTAGCCAAGTTGCTTTTATTTTACCAGAAGCATAAAACACTTGTGATAAATGTCATATTTAGGAAACAAATAAACACTTAATACATGGGGTAGTTTTTCACAGGTTTGATTCGAAAGCTTGGATAGGCCGTAAATGGACTGTACACGCCTATTTGAGAACAAACCGTGAATTCATTGACATACCGAGATCATTTAGGCGAGTGACCTCGTTACAGGTAACTGACCAGTCTACTGTTGAACCGTTATCATTGCATTGTTCCCAGAGTCCGTTCACGCCCATTGTTAGCCAACGATGGCAGACAGTCTGCGGCTAAGAAACAACGCGAATTTTCGGATGTCCCTGTTGACAAGTACATACCTAAACAATTCGCGGATTCATTTTGGGACAAGCTAGAATTCAAAACACGTGTGTTTATATAACTCACGTCATTGGTCCACACGGTGTCCGACACCTCCTGGAGAACGCTGGCCCAATCGTCGCCTTCCAGTGTGACAGCAGACAACCGGTGTGCTGTTAGTATATGCTGTTCACGATAAAGAGAGCACTTTTTAAGGCCCTTATAAATTTTCCTTTCATCCAATTTCCATCTTCCCGCTGCTTTTGAATATAAACGTTGCAATGTGACCAATAAACACAGTGCATACATTTCACCAGCCTCAAAATTGATTGCCTGAGGCTGCAATAAGATATATATTTTTTGTGGTTAATGCCTCTTACGAGGGCCTTAAAAAATGCTCACTTTATCGTGAACAGCCTATACCAGCATATCTGTACGTAATAATGTAGTGTCTAACCTGCAGGTAATTGAACTCGCGAATTTTTGGTGGTCCCTGTTGATGAGTGAAAGAGCTCTCGGTAGTTTTAAGAATTTACTTTAATCGTTACCTTAGAAAAAAAATTGTAAATAGGCGGGCTACCTCGAGATTGACGATTGTGCTGCACGTTGATGAGTCTCCCCAGGCGATGTGGTCTTGACCGCCGAGCAGCTATAGCCAATCTGCGTCGACGACGAGGAGACTTCGGCGTATCTGTCCTTGGGACACTCGAGTATCGGTGCTTCACACATTTAAGGCGCTTCCGCACGCCTCCCAGATAAACGCTGTGCGATTCAGGCCGCGATTACTCGAGTGCTGTTAAACGCATCCAGCTAAATACATTCGATAGCCACGTCTGAACAAGTTTAAAAATAGAACGTGTTTTCGCGGTTACACACCCAAAGCAGAATGGAATCAGTGGGAATTCTAAATATGTACACAGTATTCTATTCCGGGAAACACTCGATTCTGCCCATCACTACTACAGTCCATGGCCGATTCCAGGGTTGCCAGTTTTTTCTTCTATTAAGTAGTCAAATTTACAGCCAAAAGGCACCCGAAGTAGCCAATTTCCAATAAATATTTTTTTTTTACGCAATAGCGTCTTGTATACAGTGCACAAATATTATTTCACATAAAATATAATTATTAAATGTTTATATACACCACAGTAACTTGTATATAACATCAGTTTTATCATGTACCTAAATCTAAAATGGAAATGCAGCAATGGTGCACAACTGTAAATGTTTCCCATTAGCACGTAATATACAGTATGTCCCAGCGTTCACCTACCACGTTGACTCGCCTAGTACTCGTGTGTCCCTAGGGTGGGGATAGCATGATACGGCCAGTCCTGCCCGGCGAGTGATGCCATTGTCAGTAATCATGGATCTGTTGTCACCTACACACCGCTCGTTCGCAGTGCAAGCGTATGACAAGCATAACGGTTATGTTGGTATCACACAGCGATTGTTTAGGCAACATTTCAATATTGGAAGACACGGGAGAGTACCCAAACGTCACACCATCGTGAACAGGGTAAGTTGCGCGCTACAATCACTGTTGCAGACAAGCAACTGGGTGGTAGAGTGAAATCTGTGGGGACACAGGAGAACATCGACCGTGTAAGAGCAGCTGTGTTGTCACAAATGACAGGCATGTATATATTGGTTTCCTGCAACGTCGATAAATATTGTCTCTCTTTGAACATACTGCGCGTGTTTCAAAATGGTAGGTGAACGCTGGGACAGCCTGTACATGAAATACTGTTTTATTAAAAATAACTAGATGACCTGCGTGACTTCGTTCGCATGATATTTTTGATAAGCCCACTATTGGTTTCTCTACCCAAGATCAAGTTTGGTTTACGACATGTGACTGTTGTCCATTCGTCTTGATCATCGCTCCAGTCATGAGAGTCTGTTGTTATGAAGCACTTGCCCAAGTGGCCTTTGGAGAGTTTCATCTTATCAGTAGTGGGTGCACGTGGTTTGCTATGGAAGAAGTTCGGGGGGGGGGGGGGAGGATGTTGGAATAAGTGTAAACTTTATTTTGTACTGGAGTATATGTGTTTGAGGCAGTTTTCGTGACAGTAGTTGTTGAGACAACGGTTATTTAAATTGTATAGAATGATTGTTGAGGATTAGAAGACTGTATGGAATTGAATTTGAGAGGGTCCCCATGTAAGTGATTGTTGATGCCTGCCAATGCTGGAATGTTTGACTGGGGTGCCAGTAACTGTTGTCTTAACAGAACTGGGTTGATAGAAATGTTGGAAGCTGGTGGAGCAATTTATAGTGCTTGAAGAAAGTCTTGATATTCTTTGGAAGAATGTATATCTGAGGAGTTAGGTGTTGTTGTATTTGATAGAGAGAGGATACCTTGAATTTTGGAGAGAGCAGGAGATGTGAGACCAGGTTGAAATTATTGTGTTTTCTTTTGTATGATTAGCTGGGTCTGTATTAATTGCTGAATCATTATTATTATATGCGTTTTCTTGTGCTTGGTTGTGTTAAAATGGCAGAATAGAGTGTGTTGATCCTGTGGCAGAAATGGATTGGGAACATTTCATGGTGGTAATAATGGTAGTTGTGAAGGACAGAAAACTGGATGATGTTGTGACTACTGCTTTTGGGGATTGGTAATGTTTTTGTGTGCAGATGTGCAGAGGCGAACAGTCTGGATCATCAGAAGAATGTATGCAGTTGGAGTCATCATCAGATGTTCGTAATATTTTCTTTTTGGATTTGGTTTTTGGTGGCCGTAATTTGGGTGTTGGCCAGTTGCGGTCGCATACATGAAGAGGAGGTGTTTTTGGTGGAGGTCTGGATGAGGAATCTGAAGAATGTAGAACATCAGCATGTGGGTTTCGATCTTGTCTGTCATCATGGCCTTGAAAATGATTTATGGGGGGTAAACAGCTGTAAGTAGGGTGAAGTGGGCCCAACGAGTGCAGTCATCGCGATTATCACCAACTACGATCACATTTTTCCCAATCTGATCATTGAAATCCATAAAGTAGGTGATCAATAATGATTGTATGAAAGAATACAGTATGAGGAATGTATGTCCCAAATTTGGTGTTCATACAATCATCGAAATGTATGTAAATAGGGTGATCAAATGCCAACTTTCGATATATGAAGGGAGTCCATGAAATGAGTTGTCATTTTTAATGGCAGGTCTGGAATTGCAATAGATTTGGAGTTCTAAAGTGATCAATGTTTTGGTGTTCACAGGTTGGTGAAATGAACACTTCCGAAGTTGGTAAGCCTGGTATAGTAGCTGAAAGTCGACTTGAGTGACATCTATAGGAGTGTTGAGTGTTGAACTGGAAGGTCAGTGTTGGAAATCTCGTTCTTAGAAGAACAGGTCTTGACACTACCGAGAAAATAGTATTTGCCATTTACTTAAAGTTCCTATAACATTTTCCAATTTTTTACTTTACATTTAAAGGCCAAAAAAAGTATTATCCCTATTTCCATAATGCAAAAATAACACTAGTTTGCTTCCAGCGATCTGTGGCTACCTACGAACCAAATCGGTCAATAAGGGGTTCAAGTGCAATTCGCCAAAGCCCCTGTCACACTGTCAGATTTTTCAATGAAACTGCTTCCAATAAGTTTGGCCAAATAAAGTTGTACAGATATGATTCAATGAGAACACCATAAACACCGCCATATTTGTCTGAAAAAGTTGGGTGGCTTCAGTTTCCATCAAACATTTGAAAATTGGACTGGTTCTAAAATTTATTTGATGTGTGACAGTATGGGATGGCCGAAACAATCCTTCGGCGATTGGTATAAGTGTTTAGATGAAGCTTAGATAGCCTCTACTAGACCAGGCCAAGGATGGATATAGTTCACCCGTAATTACGACATCTACAGAGATGCATGCACATCTGGGGGATGCTTTTAGGCGGCCAACCCACGACCCAATATATTACTTCATGCTCTACACCGAGGAGAGCACTGGTGCAATGCGATGTTTGAAAAGGGGGTGGCAGGCGGCGCACTACCCCTCAGCCGATCATGGGTGCAAGATGGTAGATGGCTGATGTCACGACTGCATGCTCGACGAAGATGTTTGTACCAAAATGGCCGATTTTGGTGCCAAATATTTTCCTTTTGTTGTTGCATCTCACTTTTCCTCATTTCTTTCTTGCAGAATTGGCACAGAAAATACATGAAATTCGCCAGTAGCAAAAATAGGGACAGTTACAGCCCAATGGAACAGGTACTTGTAGGCACATGTGGCGTACAATAGGTGATTTTAGAAAGAGAACGGTATCAGGATAGATATTCCACGTAGACCATGCATCGTAGTTTAATAGGAACAAATTAGCACTATGGTGAATGTTGATGAATTTGTAGATGACTTGCATGTCAGCAGCAGCACAAGTAATTCGTAGTAAGTTATGCATCATAAGGGACTTGAAAAATGTTGGCAGGCCTGCATAGCCACATGCTTGGGAAAGCCATTTAATGGCTAGGCGATTCTGGATTCTAGAGAAATAGGATCACACCCTCAGGAAGGTTCGTAAGGTTATATTTACCGGGATGGGCACCAGCGCTCAGCAGTCGTGAGCTCGAAGAAACTAGGGAGACGTGTGGTCGACCACCCTGAATGTGGCTTCCTACATTAATCTGCTGTTGGTCTGCTTTGCTCATAAGTTCTATGATAGCGATGATCAGATTGCATTACAAAGATACAGCCTGGGTTAGAGTGCAGCGTTTCGTCCCGGCACAAAAAGGTAACAAGTACTGATGGAGTTCTCCTCAATTAAATTCCAAGCACCTAGGCTAGTGAGGGCTGTCAGCCTCCCCCAAACGCTTACTCACTGCCGTGGAGGCCGTTCTGAACTGCTCCAAAACCATTAAGTTCCGAGTACACGATGAAAACAGGTTAAACAGACAATAAGTGGCCGGTGAAATAAAGAGATGCCGAGTCACATGACCTTCATATGGAGGAGTTACGCAATTATTATCCCGTTTAAATAGGGAATCACACTGAAAAGGCAGCAAGATGCCTGAAATTAATTTACAGTATACTTAAACCCCAGTCGTGAACAAATGACCGGACTGTGAGGAAGCTCACTCCAGGCTGCATAACAAGCAAGGTTCTGGTACAATAAAATGAAAACTATTACAATTGCATGTTTGGCGTGAAAAAAGTGAAGTGCCCAGGTGTCCTGCAGACCTACATCGGGAGGTCTGCCTCACTCGGTAACCAAGATGCTACTACTCAATATGGTGGCGGGCTGCCTGCTCACTGGCTCCAAATCCCGCTGCCATGTCAGGTTATCACTTATTGCAATATACTTAATAAATGAAACAAAATGAATGGACATGACTCTGGATGAAAATGAGGAACAAAACACATAACATTTTACATACAAAGTCATGAAACAAAAACATAAATATGAAACTAAACATAACAACTTAAGGTTTACTGGGTAACCTACCTCACATTTGGAGGTTACTCTAGGCACATTCAGGGATCTGCTTAAATTTAATGACACACATAATTTATCATACACAACACAATGAATACATTTAACCTTTGGTATCAAACACTTAAAAATCAATTATATAAATATGGCCACCTTTTGGCACATGGTTAATAAACCACGGTGTGGGCGTCTTTGGTTTGTTAACTGCGTAAGCCAATACTGGACATTACCCTATTGTACTGTCTCTAATGATTAAAATCTTAATAAGAAATACATGTGCAGGCGCACAAAACCATACAAGGGCAAAACACTCTAAATATTATAATATACACTCTGTTCCCCAGCACGTGGTAGCACGCCATGTTTGTCAAAGCACATGCTGCACATACCAACACTTCTTTAAAAATAAACAAACAAGTACACACACTACAAAACACTTATATAATTTAAAAGACACTATCCACTGGATCGCACATGTGATACACATAATTACAAATATTTCCACTTACTTTTGAATATATTGTACTGCCTCACTTGGTGAGGCGTGTTCGACATCACACGCGATCACAGGGGGAATATATGTTACGTACATAAAACCATTATAATTAATTTTTGACATACAAAATATATAGTAATAATAAAAATGAAACAGGGAGATAGGCAAATAAACGAAAAATAACTACAAAAATATTACAGCATGCCTTTACTGGTGCCAACTCGGGCACGCGTGCGCGAACACACACACATGGAACACTGGCTTATGCACTGCTGCAGTGGTGTAGCAAGCTCATTTGATAACCAAATGAAATATCATTGCTGAATATGTAAAAGGTCACTTGGGTTGACATATTGGAATACTTTTATCGCTGAATTGTGCGGCATGTTTTGAACATTTGCTTACAATGTAAAACCAGGAAGAAATATCCGAATAATTGGTAACAGCTTCTCACATAACGGAAAAACCAATAAATGCTTAAGCAGTAACAAATAAACTCTTTCCGTTGTCACACAGACAACACTAGAATACGCTAGTAGCTTTTATGTCCGTTAACTCTGTTTTATATATCGAGCACTTTTACTGCATAAACTATAAAAAAAAATGTGTGGTAATAATGTGCAAATCATAATAACCTCTTGGAAATATTTTTTTCCCCCTGTTAAGTTATAATTAAAAACTTTACGTGCTCCTACACCTACAAAGAATTGTTTGTATCCACGATGAGAGCACGCCGTTGTACGGTACTTATTACTGAATCATAGATCATATCATACAAGTTTCTTATCATTGGCCCATCCATCGGCATAATTTAACTGAATGTTGTTGTTTTGTGTTGCAGACGATGGCTTTGAATGCGAAATGTTCGATCATGAAGCAGGTATCATTACGATGTGTGAATACTGAAAGAAAGATTTTTTTAGTTACTTTATTTCACTATGCCATCCTAACTACTGTCAGACCACGTGTCCGATTCGTGCATGCCATTACAACGTAGCCAGATTCGATTACAGATGTTTCAAATCCGTTGACGTAATTGCCGCACTGCCAACCGATAGGAGAGAAAATTTTGTATTTAAAAGTGCCACCAGGTTTTCAACATAAAGCATTCACATCCCCAGCTTTCAGTTTGTTTACAGGTACACACTTCATTAAAATTACCATTAAAAAGTTTAGCCAATTTATGCAGATTACCACCTTCACAGTCATATAGATATTTCCATGATGATAGCAATATTAAAATAATTTGCCTGCGCAAATAATTACGTAAAAAATATCTTTCAATAAGTGACATAAAACGAGTCGTCACCGAATCTGGCGATACACAGGCTTTAATGCTCATTAACCAAACTCACTAAGTTTTCACTGGAACAACCCACGGTAAAATTTGGGCTTAAAAGTGGTGTGTCGTTCTCATACCTGTTTATTCTGCACACTGGAAAACGTGCCTTGGCGATGGTACCGGTAACCCAGGGCACGCACACATACCTCGGCACGCAGTGTGTAGGAGCGCTGTGAAATGGGATGGAATGCACAGCCGACTGTTCACCACACCGCACAAAGCAGTAACACGGGAGCTCTGATTTCCACTGAAGATGTCACCTGATGCCAATATACTGCTAGCACTAACCATTGGAATCTACGTGCCACTATTTTGCACGTAAAACAAAACAGCTGCGTAAAATTTCCACAGTCGTAGTTAATACAGGTTACCACACTAGGGTTGCTGCATGATTTCAAGCCAGTAGTTACTATTAGCACATCTGCACGCGCGAGTTTTCAATAGCTTATTACATTTCATCAAGTACTTTTCGTGCCACGATCCACACGCATTTACCAGACTTATTGGCTACATACATAAGTTCTGGCTGATAAGACTATCAGCTCGCCGCGTAACCCGGAGGCTGGCTTCCAGGGCCAAGTGCGCCGTTCATACTGCAGCGACACACTCTCGCCATGCTCCAGCGGTCACAGGCACTCGGCTTTGTCTGCCAACATACTCGTGCTGCATACTACACTTGACTCTCGCAGCCCGTGCCGCCCCTTAACATTATTGCATCGCTACGCGTAATATATAAAACAGTCAAATATATTTGCCACTGCCAAATATACACAGATATATACATATGTAAGAATACATTCATTAATACGTATATTAAGTATTCGTAAGCCGGCCTAAAAAAATTCTAATATAACACGACAAAATACAGCACCCTACCATAGTGACTTTACAAGTTAGTACCAACCGTGAAGAAAAACAACTAATAACAACAATTTTCCCCAAGACGAACCAATTCATCTAATAGCAAACCTGTCATAGCACTAACACTTGTTTATCTGCTTTGATTTGATTGTTCCTCATCAAATAGACCATACATATAGGGAGCCGAATGGTGCATATTTTGCACAACTTTTTCTGGAGCACCTTATGACCAAAACATCAATGTTAACCAGAGAAGATTGCACATTTGATCGAAACTGACTTTGCGTTGAGGCAACGCACATCATCTAATAGTCGTTGGCCAAAAATTATTCTGTCATTGCTCCGCACTTTTGTTTCACTACTTCTGACTGGTACCTGTTCTGAAGGGCCATTGTGACCGAAAATAAGCTGATACAGGCAGTCCTCGACTTTCATACATTCGAAATTCGTATAACTCACATTTTCATACATTACATATTATCACCTCTAAATCAACTTTCATATGACCAATTTGGTCTTTTGTACATCCAGCAACCTACCAACATATTGATGTACTATATAGCACTGTTGGTTGTCATCTAACACTGCCTGCCATGTTTTCAAGCCTTCGTGGATAGTATGTTGTGAACGCTTAGATATGACTGTCATATTGGCACAATATGACTGAGTGCCTCTGTTAAAATAATAAACGAATCTCTGAAATTTTTTTTAGATAATTTTAGCAACCTACCAAATACGTAAAATGTTACATTTGCACAACAATTTTACAGAAAGTAGGAAGCATATTTAATTACTTTATTTATTCACATAGCACAATTAAAATCAAATATGTAGAGGTGTTGAAAATCACATTTTAGGTAAGAAAGTATTGCACATGTATATTTATGCATTCATGATTCTCAATGAAATACTTGTAACATTTTTATCAATTAAATATATTATATTAATACCAAAATTATTTTTTATTTTCTTGTAACTTTGGAACGGAACATCTCTTATTACATGTGTAACTTATATATGATTAAACTTTCGCACATTTTCTGGAACACACTATGTATGAAAGTAGGGGACTGCCTGTATATTCCTACTTAACAAACTGTGAACTTTAAAAAAGATTAACAAAAACACGCCCCACTTTTAAACCTCTCTGTCGATACCTTAAAAAAAAAAGTCCTTGTTCTTCATAGTAACGTAAATATGTTACCCTACACACCAAAGAACTGTTTTAAATTATGAAAACAGTACAGAAATTGAACCAGGCAAATACATGCAGCCCTCTGCACTTGCTTCTCTCGCATTCTTGGAGTGTGTGCCACTGTAGATAAACTGTCTACTAGATCTACATTGTAACAGCTAGTTTTATATTAAAGAAGTAAACTTTAAAACTGTTCACTTCAACCAAAATGCTAATTCAAATAGTTGCTCCAGCTAGCTTCTTATTTCTATGGTTAGCTGTCACACAGTTATTATAAAATATTCTTATTCATGAATATTTCAGTTCAACACGTATCTCTTTAGTATTCCGATTTAATGTAAGATTATATATCATTAAAGGAAAATAATAATAATATTGGAATTCTGAAAGACCAGGAAATATTTTTTTTCTTTAATAAAATAACTAAATTAAAAAGATCTTTACTGATTAGAAATAAAATGCTCCTCTGATAAGTATATAAGATAGATCAAAACTTCAATTTACAGAAAAATTACAGTGTCAATGCTAATGATGAAAATTCTGCATCAAAGAACTCTTAACATTCATCCACTAAATTATCAGTAGTGGAGCGAACAACACTATTGTAAGGACTATTTAAATAAGGTTAGCTAAACTTTGTCGCTGATACAGTTATAGTGAATAATAAGCTTGCAGAAGACGTAACTGATGCTGCAACTTCAGGAATGACAAACAATTTGTAGACTTCACCCCCCCCCCCCCCACTCCCCCTGACTTGATGGAACCACACAAAGCACGTCATCGCTGCTCTCGGGCGTGCGGGCGTGGCGCTTCGTCGTCGATCCGCCGCAGAATGATCCCGATTGTACAGCAGCTCACCAGTTGACTGGAATCCTCGATAAGATGGGACTGCTCGCCATCAGGAATCTCTTCTTTGCCGTCTTGAATATCGTTAAATATTATGCAGTCTTCTTCCAAATTTATCTGCAAACTAAATTATCTGACAAATTTCACGTATTTATAATTATCTTCTTCTCGTGGAAATAACATGTTTTGTTAATACGTTACAATGATTAATTATAATCTTCCTTTTCATCATAATTTAAATTTTATACAATGAAATATCTCCTCAAATTCTTGCACAACTTTCTTTTTAAACAGTTACGATTTTTTTTTTTGGAAAACCACCCGCTCAAGGTGTATGCTCAGTCATAGACAAATACATTAACGAAACATTAAATCATCTCCCAAGAATATTTGAATACTTTTCAAACCTATCTGAATATCATAAATTAACATAGTGCAAAAAGGAAGAAAATATTTAAATTATAATTAAATCATACCCTAAAACAGAGCAAAGAAAAACCAGTTGTTACGACATAAACAAACTTGTCTTATTTATTTAAAAAATTTCCGACTTCTATAATAAAAGTGCTACCCCCTCCCCTCCCCCGAGGTAACCAAAAATAATGGTAATGCATGATTCAGTGGAGTGGAGAGAGTGAAGAGATTCAGGCAGCCCTTAACTCGAGGTCTTGAGAGCAGATTAGGGTGAAGTGAGGTAAGTATTGAGCAGCACCTGAATGCAAGGGAAAAGAAATTGGAGATCCCCGAGAAAACCCACAAGCAGCTGCGTCGTCTGACGCAATTTCCACATGTGAAAATCCGGGAGTGGCCCCACCGGGAATCGAATCTGGTTTGCCTAAGTGGGAGTCAAGTAATCTAACCACTACACCACCATGCCCCAATGCATGATGCACTTCTTTGCATTTCTTATTCCTGACATGTGTCCTGACTGCTGGGAAATAAAATATTCCCAGTCTTCGGCTAGTTCGACAAACCTCGTACACGAGTCGCACTTCCTTGTACAACAAAATGCAATTCAAAAGAAGTGGCCAGAATTGTTAAGTAACACCAAAGTCATGAAAGTTCAAGGAACATCCTCTGGAACACTCTGACTTGCACCCTCCATTCGTAATTCGCAAATATCTACACCGTCAAACTGAGGAGAAACATGTGACTACTACACTATTCAGTGTGTTGCTGCACATGGTCCCTGGCTATCACGAGTTTAACTACCAACGTCCCTGCAAATTAAAAAATTTATTATTCGGAATATCAAAATGTGCATACGCAGAAATGAAACACCTGCTTCAGTAAAGCCTAAAAACACCACTATACGTACACTAAGCTAATTCTTTATATTAATTTTAGCAAAAGCCTCAAAATTAAAGAAGAGCCAGGTAATGTTTAACAACCATGAATTGCTCTGCCTCCTGAATTTACTGTGATGTATCGTCAGATTCCGAAAGCTCACTTTCGGACAGCACGTTGGTAGACCACATTTGGACTGCGTCAATGTTGCATCACTTGACGTATAGATTCGATCACATGCACAAGAGCAACAGGCTGTAGAATCCTTGAATACGGCGTAGCTGTTGAATGCAAGGGTGCAGGAAATTGGAGTGTACCGAGATAACCTCTCAGCCACAACACAGTTCGCCTTGGTGAGAAGACGAATGATCAGATTCGCCACAACTCCACCAGTAAAACTCAGTTGTTATTAATAGTATAGTTACTAATTTAGCTCTACTAGACTTTTCTTCCCCAAAGTTACTTATGAAAGTATTAATGTTAAATAGTTAACTTATTTTTAGAGCTATATTGTTAAATTCATCTGTATTTGTTCCACGGACATGGTAGTAGACAATTTTTTTCTAGCATTAAATACGACTTAAGCATAGAACTATTCAGTCTGTTCGTGATGGGAAATTGTTGCAGATACCTGATATAAAAAACTGGTTCCTTTAATTTCAGATTGAAAAGACAGACGACAGGATACAAGCATGCTTCTATCAAGTTGATCAACTGGAAAAGAAACTGAGATCAAGAGAATTGACAGACGACGATCGGTGAGACAGGATTTTGGCGGTGATGGTGCTGGTTTTACAAGCTTTAAAAGTATATAATCTTGCCCCAACTGGCATGTAGGCATGAATTCCTTTGGGCCCATTATTTTTTTTTAGCAAAAGCAGCTGATTGCAATATTATTTCCACTGATGGCGTGTAAATCAGCCACTTACATACATAGTTCTGTGCGTAGTGTGTGTACCAGTTGTGTACACTAGGTTTTATATTGGGAGGAGCTGTATCTCAATTTCTGAAATGAGCGCTTTGCACAATAATAGAACACCTTCCCAATGCCAGTCTAAAATATATTTTAAGTGCACACTTAAGGGAATCTTATTGCAATTGTTCAATAAATAATATTCATAAAAATTGTCTAAAATTTGTTTATTTATATTTTAATTTTTGGGTTTGGAAAGGGGGGGGGGGGGGTGCAACCTCTTCAGCATCTCCCTTGTGTGTGGCCTTGGTATGTTTACAGCAAACTGAGGTACTTTTGAATGCCGTGTATAGGATCTACTCTGATTGCATTCTACCATTTCACTATATCTAAATTTCACATGGCTGTGGGCCTTCTCACTATATTCATGCGTCAGTCCAGTGAAACTGTAGATTTGTTAGAGAAGTGAATATTTTACACATTTGCTAATTGTTACAGGTATAGCCATAAAAAATTAAAAAAACCAGACAGCAAACAAAATCATACCTGTATTCAGAAATGTTTATCTAATTAATACGTCTAATCCAACATTATGAAATAGAATTATGTTCTTTCAGTTATTGCCAACTTTACTGGGTGTACCCCATTAAAGTATGTTACATGCAGGTAGGGGCAGTTTTCAAAGGTACTCTACCACGAATAGCATTTGTGGTTGTTTGTTATGTTATAGCCATCAGATGATGAACTTCTATAATCCTCTGACCCTGGTTATAAATATCAGCATTGTAAACACTTTCAGACCCACTTTAATTACGGTTTCAAGTGTTGCGAACAAGAAATTTTACGATGCATGCCGTAATTAGGTCTACACGACACTTGTTTCGTTGTCACAACAAATACCGTATTTTGTAGTGTATAGGCCGCACCAGAAGTTTTTAATAAAAAATTAGGGATAATAATGTTTCAAGCATAGGCCGCACTGAATTTTTGTATTCCTGTAAATTTTGTTAAGTCACGATTCCGTACGAACTTAATAAATTCCGATATAATTTATCCCCAACAAAACATGTGCCAGAAAATTTGTGTTTGACATCTATGTGCAAGCTCCACTGTTTACCTTTATTTATTTATTTTTAATTCTTTCAATTTCCTTCCTTTCAGAACAAAAACATCAAAATGCACTATGTTGACAAATTTCTAAACATGTTTTAGGGGAAAAAAATTCAAAATTTTTTTATGCCAATCTCTCGTATATAAGCCACACCCCACTTTTTTTTGTAAAAATGTGCTGCCTATACACGCTAAAATACGATAAGCAATGAGTTTTTAGAACCAATTAAAACCTAATGGATTACCCATAAGTATTGTGTATGCTATAGTCCATTTGTGGTTTTTTCACACTTTTTGAATCGAACCTTTGGAAACTCACCCCATGATTAACACGTGTAGTTATTTCCTAAATATGCCCTGTATCACAAACATTTTATACCTCTGTTAATATAAAAGTATCTTATTTCTTTATAAGTAGTAGTTCTTACATGATTTTTATTATAAAATGTAATATTTAATATATAATAAATATGAATAAAAACCATGAGAAAACACGTGCGTTGGTAGTACCTAGCAAGAAATATCATATTTTGGCATGTATAGGCCGCACATTTTTTTACAAATAAAATGACTACAAAAAGTGGGGTGCGGCTTAGATATGAGATATTGGTATAACAATTTTTTCCCCCGAAACATGTTTAGTAATTTGTTAACATACAGTACATTTTAATTCTTAAAGGCTGGGAGGGGGGGGGGGAAGAAAAAAACTTGTGTAGTTATTTGTTTGCTTGCATTCATAAACAAAATAACCATCACACACGTGTAAAATGTAAACATGTTGGAGCTTGCCCATATATGTCGTACATGAGAAAATAATTTCTTTGCTGTACAAGAGAAAGATATCTTATGTAGTTTGCATGCCGCCGTGGCTCTATAAGTGCACATTGATGACACCATTTTGCTGTGGTTTTGCTAAGTCACGTTACCATCTGTGGAATAGTAATTGAATTGTCCAATGTATATTCGTGAACATTGCAACATAACACAAATGTTTTGTAGGGGAGACATTAAGTCGGGATTTATTATGTTTGTATTGAATTGTGACTTGAAATATTAATTGTCCCTAATTTTTCATCAAAAACTTTTGGTGCGGCTTATACACACCAAAATATAGGTCTCATGCAAAATATTACAACTAAGTGCACACAATTTCGGTGCATTGTCCTTTGGTGTAATTTTCTAGACTTAGTTTGTATGAGGCGGGGGTTATCCTGTAGGTAGAACTTTAGCAGTGCTTCAGAAACGTGTGAAGTAACCTTGACTGGACTATAGATAGCTGTATGGACAGTAACACCTTCCTGGCCTAAGATGCACTGCATTCCAGCTACAAAGTCAAGATTTTGACAGTTCTGTTAAAGTAGTGCCAACATTTACTTCTTACTTATGTATCCCTCTGTCATCAGTTAGTGCATCAAGTAGTACCTGTATTGTTTATTTGCATGCTGTCGTCAGCTGATCCAGTTGTAGTTATACTGAAAAAAGACTATTTATGGTGTTTGTAGATGAACTCCCATCTTAAAAATAGCTATGGAAGTGAAAATAGGAAAGCTTGCATAAAAAATTTGTTGGGAAATCATGTGCAAGGGTACAATTACAAAAGGAAACAAGTTTAAATTTTAACACAACTCAAAACTGTATATAAAGGCTATGCAGCAAGTTTATAGACATCACTCTCGCAGTATTTTTTTTCATTAGTGCATGTCTTTTTGTACTATAATTAATACTATTATACTTTTTACATGAACTGTTTTTCAAGGAAATACTTGCTCACTACTGTTACCTGCAGATCATGCATGTGACCCTTTCATTTTTAGCAGGCAAAAATGTTTCCATGCAAGATTTAAGCATCATGTACATTCTATAAACAAAATCTTAAGTAATATGGTAGTTGTGATTCTTATGCAGTAGCATTAAAAAACATTGACTATGTATGTGATGCAAGGAAATATCGGGAATTTGGGGAAATCGCCGAACAAGACATTTTCATTCCTAATAATAAAGTACTTTGTGATTTAAAGTGGTATCTTCTCATTATGGAGGTGAGGTTGTGTTGTTTAAAGTTTGCACATGCAATAAGGCTATTTATAAATTAATTGTGGTACCAAGTACGCCTGGAGAAAGAGAGAGGCTGCTCTCTCTCTCTCTGTAACATATATATACGTCTCAATGAAATAATAGAAATTAAGGCATACACTATTTTTACAACATTTACACATGCACTATGACTACATAACCAATGAAGCAAACTTCAAATGCTATAATTTTCATGTAATCTAATGTTTATCTCCTAACTAAAAATATGTAAAGTTTATGCTACCCAGGAGTTACGAGATGAAATTACAGAAAATTTAGCCACCTTCCTACCAGGAAATATAGTCCATTCACAGTTTCTTTGGATATTTTTGAAGTCCTGCTAAATTTATACGTTTGGTTACTGATTACGTATCTTTTCGTTACACGTAACCATAAACCATGTTACACATAAACATAAACAGTGACTTCTACTTTTATAACTGCCAAATATATTGTTTACCCTTTTTACAGCTGTTCAAAGAATTCTGTAATATTTTGACGCCGTCGGGTGAGACACGAGACGAACAATGACACAATTACTTACTGACAATACAGACACCAGCGGTGCTTCCCAACCACCACACTGTTTTGACTCAGGGTTCTCAGGGATGCTGTGGGTTCTGTGTGTTCATCTCACCCAAGCGTACTTACGATACACGTTTGCAATACTATAGGCTGTTCACAGTAAAGTGAGCACTTTTTAAGGCCCTCCCAACAGGCTTTGATCCCTTATAAATAAGTTTTAATGCAGCCTTGGACGTTAACTTTTGAGATTGGTGAAATGTATACACTGTGTTTATTAGTCGTATGATAATGTTTATATTAGAAAGTGGCGGAAAGATATAAATCGGGTCAAAAGAAAATTCAGCAGGGCCTTAAAAAAGTGCTCACTTTATCGTGAATAGCATATAAACATTTTAACACTTGAAAAGAAACACACGTGGCTAGGAAACTGTCACTACAAATGAAAGAAGATGGTTCACTGTGATACCTGTTTTATTTATACTGTTCGTACAAATCAACGTGCCATGAAATTAATGATGCACTCGGTCGTGTCTAGCTAACTCCGCTTGGGTGCTCCCCAGTCCGCAATTACTCTAGTGCACGCCTAGATAAATTATCTCACCGCGGTGTATGAAAACACAATCTTCACAAGGGAAGAGAGTTGACAGCCGCTAGGGTGGACTGACGATTTTTCCTTAAAGATAGGACTCTGTGAATTACAAAATGAAACACTTGATAATACATTAACACGTGTGATTACTTGATATCACTAACACAAACTCGTCTGGGCTCGCCCTCCAGCACGTGGGTAGTGTGGTGACGGCCTATACACATAGCCGGCTAGGATGGAATTAATATCACTGCACACAAATTTGTATTCACAATAAATACACACATGCGTGAAAACAAGATTAGATGGGGTGGATACCACTGGATAAAGTTCGTAGCGGATCACGTGGTGCAAGTGAAATTGCAATATTTCTTTGTGGAAACTGCTAATTAAATTCCAACAAAAGATTATTCTGGTAGAGAAAATTATTCTCTTTACGATTACAGTGGTTACAGGCATATAGCATGCCTGATGGCGGAAAAAGCTATGATTGAAGTGAAAGCGTGGTCAAACACAAAAGCATTCATTTACGTGAAAATTACACGGAACCCTGAAGAAATTTAACATAGAACCCTGAATAAAATATTGCTCACATGATATTACATAAATAATCTCGCAAAACGCAACGATGGCACGGACATAGACTTGGCGGCAATTAGCCACGTGGTTGTACGCGACGTTGCCATAAAATATTCAAACATGAAAATACCCTCAAATACATACATAGAATTAAAGCCCTTAAAATTGTACGCAGCAATAATACAGAAATTACGATGAAATGCCTTTAGCAGAAGCTTATAGCGCCTGATTCAAGATTCGCGGGTCTCATGACCTCCTCGATTAAGTTGAAAGTGCCACAAGGGCAAAATAAATTAGTTAAACGGAAGCATAATGCTGGGGAAATGTCTGGCAAAACGTACGCAAGCAAAGGTTAACCAGTAAACTAAATTGGCTATTGAAATCTACATCAGTGAACAAAAAGTTGTAGTGTGTATGCGACAGTGTCTTACCTCCCCAGCTCTCCTCGACAGACTGCCCAAAGGCAAGTGTCGCACAGACCTACCATGGCTGCCTATGGGGTTCACATAAGCGGAAGTGCTATGCACGCCGAGTAAACTATTTTACTATTGAAAATTAAAGTGGCACAAATAATTTAAATATTGTTTTACATTTTATAATATTTCTTATGAATTTTCTGTATCATCTCGGTGTCTCTTTATGACGGCGTTCACACCGGAATATTGGTGTTCTTAATCTCCGTGCTGTGTGCACTTTGAATTTCATAACAAAACATTATAATTATTCCTTATGTGAAAGTTAAAAAATATTGGCCACTCTGCGCACGTACGCAGTGAGCGCCGCCATGGGCTCTAGTGCTGCTGGCTGTTAGCCGGCATCAATTTCAAAAACCATTATAGTCTGTTCACGGTAAAGTGAGCACTTTTGAGGCCCTAGTTACTTTATTTATTTCAGCCAGGTTTTTATCCTTCATACTTTTTTAAAAAAAGATAGTAATGTAGAAATGAACGCAATGTCTGGATTCCAACGCACTCAGAAGTTAAAGCTCAAGGCTAAAATAAAATACATATATATACTATTATCCCATATAAGAGCTCACTTTCCGTTAGTAGTCTATACATAGAAATATTCACAATTTAGGCATATAACAATAATTATGTCAGCTTTATTACTTAAAAATGTCTGTATTGATGACAGTTCTTATGGTTATTATTTTACCTACATTGTCAATATATTTGTTACACAAGATATAGCACATTGCACACAATACACATTAATATTTTTCGCGATTGTGATTAATCCTGTTACAACTGTGGCAGAAAGAACAGTAGTATTTAACCTCTTGCTATTGATGTGTGTTGGGATACTCTGTTAAAGGGACAGCCTTGGAACAAATATAGAAATGAAGGAGCAACCAGACCAACAAAAAAAGACAGTAAATTCAAACACGCAACTCGTGTTGCTTATTTTTTGTATGTACCAGCAACAAACAGATGGAGGAGAACATGCACACAAATAGGCCTATCGCAACTTTTATTCAGTTCACATGTATTTACATAGGTACTTAGTTTTTACTAGTAATTTAATTATTTATTTTAAATTTTCTGGCTGGGTTTGTAATTCATTGGAATTGTGGCAAACATTCATCACAGGAACAGAAGCACATTACACAACTGTATTTCAAACACCTACTGCAAAGGTAAAAAGTTGTGATGAAAATAATCAACTTTGTTGTAAAAAACAGTTCACTATTAAAACCTATAAATTTTGCACATCCACTATTTGCAGTCACGTACATACTGGGCCAGTTTTAACGGCTACAACGCAGCCACACCCTTTCACATGTTGCAGCATATTTATTCCAGTCATGAACTTATCATATCGTAACTTGCCTAGGTAGGTCTAAAAACCGCAACATGTACAAACTTGATGTAATTTTTCGGAGCAAGAAAAATTAACGCTGTGTCATGCAACAGCAGCAACACACCATGTAATGTCACCACTCGCCACTTCTGCCAACTTCAAATTTGTAACCCTTCCAACATCACATCTAAATATATTAAAACAAGTATTCAAACATTAAAATCTTTTTCAGTTGTAAATTAGAAATTTAAAAAAATCATTATTTTGCTGTGATAAGTATGAAATATGCTAAAATTGAAAACTTGTATAATTTTCCTGCTACTACTTTGCAAAACTTCCGAGGGGGGAGAGAGCAGCAAGTTCCGCTCCGCCAACAGTTTCTTCCTCGGTCAAAAACTCCATGTCACTAGGGCCTACGCACTATAGTTTGCGCTGTCAATTTTAAACTATAACAATGAAATAGGTTTCCATCAGGGTCACATAAATGTTTAAATATATCAACAGGCCACGTTTAATTTGCAAATAGCGTACCAAATACTTTATTTTAAAACACTAATATAACTGTGAACTACCATTTCGAACTAGCAGTTGCTAAAACATCGCTGCTCTCACTATTTTTAATTTGTATTCAATACGTAACAAATATTACATGTTATAGAAGATACTATGGTAAAGTATCAATTATTCAAAAATATAATACTTTTTTAAGTTAATCAGTGTTATATACTTGTTGTCAACTATAATTAAGTATCCTCCAATTGGTTTACTCATGAATCCTGTAAATTTTGTCAATGTTCCTTGTAAAGACTGTTGCATGGCTAGCAAGAAAAAAAAAAAAAATTTGAATCTTTAGGTTGTGTGATTGTACTATCATCCATCAGAAAGTGGCCTCTGGGTAGCAGAAATAAAAAGTATTTCCCTGCCACAAATCAGTCAATTGCAAATCTCTAAGACCCACTGTTTCCGGTTAAATAGCAAACAACGGGTATAGTGATAGCAGTATCATGGCCTAGTGATTAGGCAACCCTTCTGCACCCGGAGGAATTCAGCAGGAATTCCCCGCCGAATGAGCGAAGAGATTTTGGCGGCTCATAACAGTGAGGTCTTGAGAGCTGATGAGGGCGATTGAGATGTGTATGGGGCAGTGCCGGAATGAAACGGCGAGGCAAATGGGAGATCCCCGGGAAAACCCGCCAACCAGCGCATCGACTGGCACGACGTGTAACATTGTGCATAATACCACCAACGTGTGTTTAAACCTGGTGCAGTACGTGTGACCTACCAACCAGACCATGGCCTTGCTACCACAGTACCCTTCATTTGCATTTTACATGGAAACGGTGTCTCCTAGGGAGGTGCAACCAAGGATCTCACAGTGTAACTGTTGCATGCAATCAAAGGAGGCCAACCCGTATTATTTATATATTCGTACATTTGTGATTTACTATGGCAAAACAAATCATTCACAGGAGGGTGTGGCTTAGGAAACAAGCTGGTGCGAGTTGGCCATCATATCAGAGCACACTGGCTTAGCTAACCAGACTATTTTTGCCTGATACTGGCTCTAAACAACTTGGGTTTGAAATATACTGCACCAAATTAATGTAGAAATATGTATTTGAAACGTTCTTTGCAGAAGATCTGTGGCCTAGCGGAATTAATAATAAACTTGCACAAGGTAACATTAGCACTAGGTAAATGTGGGCTGACCTTTCGTTACACATTTACCTGGAGGCTTGGTGCTCTTCAGAGGTAGAGGTGTTACTGTCAGCTGGAGTCGAGGGTGGGTTGTCGCCTCGATGACTTGTGGACAGTGAGGTGCTCTGATTCTGTTATGTACTGCTGACAACTGGTGATAGAAGATTGGGACTGCACAACCAGAGTTGGCAATACCAGTGGGAGGCTCTAAACCCCTTAGTAAAGGTTCTAGTATGGGATGAGGATAGGCTCAAGCTCAATTGATGAATGGGGAATAAAGGCATCTGCAGTAAGGAGTGAGGCTCGTTGGTGGAAGTGTAACGTGAAACTTCTGACTTCGGGTCACAAAGTGGTATAGTTTCAGTGGCAGTCCTAGCTTGTCTCAACCTTCTCTGTTTACCTTCCTTCTGGGTGTAAGGCATAAGATTAAGGTACATCTGACTGCACAAAAGTAGAGCTAATGCTTGTGGTTCCTTAGCGTTTACTTCTGGATACCCAGTCTTGTAACAAGAGATGGCACACTGTGTTCCTTTCTGACTGGAATACCCAGGTGTAGTATCCACAGTTTGTCAGCAGTGGTGGAGTATGGAACACCCGTAGTCACTGATTTGCCTGGCATATGAGTTTTTAGTGCTTCGCATTCTGCCGAATTCTAGCAGTTTGGCAGAGCTCCGGTGGCCTCTTAAGGTGAGGGTATCTGGTTTGTTGCCTGGTTATGTTGCCAGCTTCACTTTTGAGGTCTGAACTACGTAGGAAATCTATTACGTTTTATACAAAGAAATTCAGTATACGGAGAATAGTTTAGTTTCACAATTTTATTATGTGAGTAATAAAACACGGCACTGTGCTACCTCCTACACTAGAAGCTTTGATACAGACGTACCCTAGGCAATTCAGGTGAAGACAACATAGGTAGTATTTAACAACTATTTCCTAAACTTGACTCGGGGCTTGTTCTGAAGGAACAAATAGGATGGACGACTACTAGAAGAATAGCGCCAACGATTGCCAGCATCATCTGGTGGGCAGGGTGGAGGGCTTGAAGAGACGTGCTCAACGTGACCTGTTACCAAGGGAGTTCTTCTGAGTGCAAAACCAGAGGGTGGGTGGTAAGGAAAGTGGAGCTAAGTCTTTGGGAGCCTCTGGAGAGTCCAGTATCCCAGAAGCAGTGGAGGGTAAGCGGCTGCTGAAGAAGTGGTGGCTTCTGGTCGACAATGTCTTCTACTGGTAGATATCCCGGCTCTGTTGGAGAATGGTGGAATCTACAGATGTACCAGTGGTCGCGCACCTCGAAGGCTTCCTCCGGCCCTATATAAGAGTGGTGGAGGAGCGGAGACTGAAGGATTCTGTTGTTTTATCTCTTGTAGATGAGGGGTGCAGGGAGTGATAGCCCCGACTGCAGGGATTGAAAATTCCAAAGTGCTGAGGTGGCACTATCATCCCTTATCTTTAGGTGCTGCCCTACCTTGCGTCACACACTGGAACTAGCGTGGCTAGATCGGAGGGAGCGACGGCTCAGCCAACACTACAATCTTGCAGAGGGGTTGTTGACGTGACGCCTTCAGGGAGTTTTCGGGTGAACAGTACAAGCTAGGATCACGTGTCGTAGTCACTTCTGACATTGCGCCAAGTGGTACCCTGTAGGAAGTGTCCCGTCTCTTCAATACTGTTGTGGTGAATGACTTGCCAATAGGGTTGAGCATTGCGTTCAAGATGGGGCAAAGTCGATTTGTAGTGTGTGCATCGATGATGCAGAATGTGTTGCACATCAGAATTAAATTGTAAAATATTAGTTAAGTTAATATTTTACCAGTTTCACGATTTTCACATTTACAAGCATTAGATAAACAGAAAACAAAAGAAATTATTTCAATATTCACAATGTTTACGTAACACTTTTAAATTACCCCAAGACATGGAACTACTTTCATTCCATCATTACCAAATTCATTATGCGCATGCGAGTCATTGGGTCAGTAAAATATATGCAGGTAAAGGCAATTGACATTTATCAAAGGTTGATTTCAAAAGTGGTTAATTAACTATGAACAGCCTATAGTTTTGTTTGAGTCTCATAATCATACACTAGCTGTCAAAATCTTGCCTTTGTACCTGGAAAGGAGTGTAGGTAGCACCTGGAGGCATCCTTCCCACCATCTTCTCACATTATTATGCAACAAGAAGACAGGTCTCTCGTGCAAGTGAGGTGCAATGTGTTGCACCACGATGTGCTATTTGTAAGGCACATGTTTTCACTTTGCCTGGATCTCCATCTACCACCACTGCTGTATCACTTTGTGAAGGGTGCATGTATGTACATGCTTGAGAGCTGCAGAGCCATTATTATTAGGGTTGTGCAAAATCTCGAAATTCGGGAAAATTCTGCAGCATGAGATACTGTATCATTAACCAAACAGTTATTAAAATTAATTCATTTCACAGTGACATAACAATAAATTATGCACTAAATGCATTGACCAGAAGGCCTACACCTCACCAACATACAAATCTCCAACTTGCAGAGTCGTGTGCTGATATAACACGTGAATTTAACGTCATGATATTAATGCACACAAATATTTTATAACGTAAAGGGAACACCCATATAAGTAAATCATGTACCCAATTCTTATTTTTGGAAACACCAACCAGTACGTTTTATATATATAAATAAAAAGATGAAAGGTTACTGTCTACTGCACAAGGGCAGATTAAAAAAAAAATCCCACGAGAAAAATAGCTCTTCAGTAGAAACAAAATGGTATAATTTGTTTATCACCGTAACTAACCAAATTTAACAATTAACAGACAATTTTTTTTTTTGCGAACAGCGTATTTTCACTTATCGTGGATCAAGTGGCCAAAGCAATATGTGTATTTTCCGATTGAACCATTACTGAATTCGGTAAAACTGGTATTTTGGCACTCGTGGTTACTCTGCTCTTTGTAAGCGCACTTCACAATGGAAAATGTACATCAAGAATGTGCATATTTCAAAATAAAAGTAGGTATTCATTATGATGTGGTTCATGTTCACCTGACATTTTAAAATTTAATCATATACTAGGAAATCACATGATTTAAAAAAATACAAATCTGATCACAAATATGTTAATAAACTGAACATTTCCCATTCTCGTCTCGTAAGTAATTTTTTTCTTCTTGAAGCACACATTTTATTGTTGCACAACCCTAATTATTATAATTGCATTTGGTATTGAGAAGAAACTGTCATTTAAGGCTACTCCTTTTTGATTTCTCTACATTGGCCTTTAGAAGCATGTTAATTAACATGCTCACGTTAAATTGTACCATATCCTGTTTAATGGCCTGCAGTCAAACAAAAACTTTTGAAAACAATCTATAAAATCAATTGCTTGCTCATCACTGCATACATGTCATGGACATGCTCTCAGTAATGCTGACAGACGTATAGGTAAAACAGTTCTATATTAAATACAGTAAAAACCCTCTAACAACATAAGTGAAGGGACTGAAAAAAAATTGTGCTTACTAACAAGGAAAATGTATTAAAAGCGTTTGATTATACATGTGTAATTACTGCATCTACTAGGGTGCTACAAATGTGACTTTTTTTTATCATAAAAAAAAAAACGAAAATGAAAAATAATTTTCATAAAAGTTCAGTCTTAATGAAAGTTTAACGAATGTCACAACATTTTAGCAAGTTACTTATTTATATATATATATATATATATATATATATATATATATATAAATAAACCCTGCACACACACACACACGCGCGTGCGGAGTACATACTGCAGGGTTTCTTGCCTGCATTAAAATTTCTCATTTATGAAGTTATTTCAGTTGTAAGATGATGAAAACAACAAAGTAGATTTACAGGCAAAAAATTCCTTTGCTGGTTTCACTTTCATTGAACACCCAAATACTCATTGAAATGGAGAATTTTCATACCATTACAACTTTCGGTAACAGAATTTCTTGCAGAAAAGAAACTGAAAGTTGTCATTTCTCATTTTCCTTTTGATATACAGAATATTTGTAGAACCCTAGCATCTAGATTAGATACTTAAAAACTGGATCATGAATACAGTGCAAAAATCATAATGGCTTTATTTATAAATTAATACACATCTGCACAGCACCTGTTCATTCGATATATAGTTGTAATTGTACTTACTAATGGTGAATATTTTTTTTTCTTTTACAGAGACAAGTTACAAAACGAGCTAGAAGTTGTGAAAAAAACACTGGCAGAACACGAGAAAACACTGAAGACGCTGCACAAAGAAAACGGCAAGACATTCATGATAACAGCAATAATTGTGTTCTTCATATTCCTGGTTTATGGCATTTACGTTATGTGGAAAAGAGGTTGATAAACATTCCAATGTCTGTGTTAACTTTTCAACAAATGTTGTCACATGTTCCTTGCTTTATTAAAAAAAAAATATCTAAGGTACTGATATTTGTTTTCCTATCCAAGTATTAGTATCACTTGCACTTTCTTTTGTATAAAAGACACTCCCCTCCATGCACGCGCACACACACACTAAAGTAATGTCTTACAAAAAAAGTCAGTGCACTGGAAGTGGTCTGCAGTATGTGGATGACACTGACAGAACTCAGCGCCTCCCTCTGCCACGACCACGCCCCCTGCCTCTGGCTCGCCCACGACCACGTCCTCTGCTCGCACCTGCACAATGCCCACACTCAAGCAATCTTCAGCCAACTTCATTCGTGATTACGGACACCTGATTTTCTCCAAAAATTTATGTGCAGACTTAAGACTAATATTTCAAGAGTACAAATGCAGCTTTTGTTTGTTTACTGGTCACATGTCTTTGATCAACCAGAGTTAGGTTACTGCAATACTGATTCGCAAGCACACATCTGAGCGAGTGAAGTGAGTTAAGAGATTTGGGCAGCTCTTAACATTGTAGTCTTGAGAGCCGATGAGGGTGAAGAGGTGAATATGGAGTAGCATCAGGATGCAGGAACACAAGGGGGGGGGGGGGGCAGAGATCTCTGAGAAGACCTGCCAACCGGTGGCATTGTTCAGCACGATTCCCATTTGTGAAAGTCCAGGAGCGATTCCACCGGAAATCAAACCAGGTTCACCTAGGTGGGAGGCAAACTACCCCAGCCCCCACAACCAGTATTTTCGCCACCCCTCACAAGGGGTGCAAATTTGACCCTTCATGGAGACTATCCACGTCATGTCAGACAACCAGTAGTGGGAGGAGGGAAAGACAATACTTCTCTTGCCAGGCATGACTGGATAAGACAGAGACAACACTGTGCTAGTTGCTAGGCAACTGGTTATCCTCTCATCAAGTGTGTGAGGATATAAAGAGGTATCTTGCCGAGCAACAACAGTATGTGCCCAAAGATAGAAGAAGACAATAAAACACTTGCCACTCACATGGCGCTCAAGGGGAGGGAGCATAGTCATATTGTGTGGACTGCAAAGCAATACTTGAAATTTCCTCTTTGACAAGGCATAATACATCTCTCAAACTGAGTACATACCTGCAATATTTATGGAGTACCTTTACTTGTTCACCACGTGAAATAAATGGGAATTGATTATTACTTTCTGAGAATGACTACCAAGTAATTGCAGTACATGAAGTCAAAAGTATAATCCTCTTTAAAACACTGTGCTATGAACTACCAAAGTCATACAGTAAACTCCCAATTAACAGTGTTAATTGGGGCCAGAGGAAACACGAATAAGCAAATTTCAATTAAAAAACCAGGCTAATCGAATTTACACATTTTTACTATCAATGGAACAGTGATCTTGGCTCCGAAAATTGTGATAAAACACAGTACCTATTATACATTTCAAAGCGAACACATATCTCGCACTGTGGATTTAAAGTACACAATTCTTTAACTGATATTTATGTTGCACAGTGTAGTGTACTTCACGGTGCATCGAGTATACACAGCCTGCGTCGGCACGGCGCTAGGCACGATAAGCAGTGTGTAGTTGTGTGTGTCGCTTTCTCAAAGTGAGTCACTCAGACCAGTTCTTTGATGGCAGAGGTAGTTGAAATTTAGGAATGCAATGCAATAAAGACTACAATGGGACCTTAAATGAGGCAACCTGGCATTTAAACAATACAGTACAATCCCCATTAAAAAAATAACCCTTACAATACAAATACAGGACCTAACATTAACTTATGCTAAAGCAAGGAAAACACATTTGAAAAAATGTCTAAAATCATTCATTTGAAAGTTTGGGACAATCATACAGTCTCTAGGCTGGGCTGAAACATATGATTTCTATACATCTTTAATTACTAGGAACTAATTCAAATTTTACCAACTTTTGTTAGGCACCAGAATTGATGTTTCGGTTTATAACGCACCATGCACAATTTTTTTTTATTATTTATGTTTCTTCCACTAGGCCTAAAGTTAAAACTGCCCTTTTATGATGTACATGTTGCGAGGTGAATAACAACTGTGTCCGAGCATTCGATAAACTTGCAAGATGTGAGGCCTTGTGCAAAACCAAAATGGCCAATTTGTTATTTTGTAGTTTGTCATTTCTTAAGTTCCACTTCGGAAATTGTCGACAGCCACTTGTTTAGTACTCGTGGCAACACATTTTTACATTAACAGTGAAAAATATTTTTATCTAAATTTAATGCTTAAAACAGGCATTATATTTATACAATCATCACAGGAATGCTGCACATACGTTAATAAAAAAGAAAATAAGTTCTGCAATAACAACTTCAAAAAATTTGTTGCAAAATATATAAACAAAGCACAACACTTACTTGCTTTTTTAAAACATGCCTAGTGTTTTTTATGAACAATTATGTATTTGTTTTAGAAAACATTTGTGCATGTGTTCATTTCATATTTTTGCTAGTAAAAAAAATGTGATAGACCTACAGTAGTGCTGTTTGTTAAACAACGTACTTTACAGCATCGCCTTACCGCCTCAAGGATAAGCCGAAAAAAGGTTAAGTGAAGCACGAATAAATGGGACTGTACTGCATATTCAAAAATCCATCTAAAACATAAGCAATGCAAAAAAATATGTACATCCCACTTGGACAATTTACGAGAAATTTACACTGCTTACACAGAATAGAAGTGAAGTGATGACTGGGAATATAATTAATGTAACTTAACACTGCAGACATCAGAATTGGCGATTGAAAATCACAGCTCGGTTTTACTCACTTGGTAGAGACACGAAACATAAATAAAGAAGCCATATTAAAAACACAATTGACGCGTGATGTCCTTATTGACTTAATTAAAACAATTTCACCTTATCAGTGCATACCTCCCTGTCGCACCTGACGGGGTTTGAACTGCAATACAATATACCAGAGTGCCTACAATATAGGCTCCTAGTTACGGGGGCAATTACAGATGCCACCCATTGTACTGTTCACCTGCTGTAAGGATGCATGTCGAACTCCCCCGAAGTATGAGTGAGCCGCCTCCCGAAGAAAAGAAGAGATATTGCACCCTTTACCTTGCTCTGCCCAGCAAGCTAGCAGACATCATCAGACTCCTCTTCCGAGCAGATGTCACACCACCGGCCGGGTATAAGTACCTGTGCACGGCCCAGGAACGTGAGTCTTACTCCAGTAGCTCGCTCCGTCACCTCGTGTGCTAGGGCTCTCTACTGCTAGCCAGGTCCTCACTATCCACTAAAAGTTCTTCAGAGACATAAACGACCACTCCCAGATCTCCAAGAGGTTCTTCACTGCACCAGAGGCTTCCGGTACTATCAGAAGCTCTACACTAGGCTACCTCTTTAAGAAGTCTTCGAGCCCACATAAGTTATCCGCTCTCCTGGTGACGGTAAACATCACTGACTTCTTAGTAGCTGTAAACACCCCCTAGAAGTCCCTTCAGGATAACAGTGTTAGTATAGTTACGAAGAGTTGTTTTCATAGACACTTAGCCACAACTACATTGCCCAGCTTAGAACCAGGTCACCTTCACCTGGCACACGTAATTTACTTATGGTCAGATTTTGCTTGGTTAGGAGGTAGTATGGGCCACCGGGTTTATTCCTACCGGAATAAACACGTATTTCAGCAAATCTCCAAGTATTTATTTCAAAGGGTATTTTGTGCTATTCTAAAAAGACACCACCACATACATCGGGGATAAGCAGGAGACCGCAAAATATTTTCTCAACCCAGCACGAACCTAGTGTAGGACTGCTGGCTCCCCCACAGGGACGCACATACGTCAAGTACATACACATTCAACGGCCAACCGCTCTGTGCACTCCAGTGTGGAGAAAGGTAGAGCCACCACCACTAAAAAGACAATCCAAAAGTCTGCTGGTCAGTCAGTCCAGGTTGAACTTCATCCATAGCGCTGAACTGTGCTGGAGGGAGTACTTGCCTGGTCATGGATGTCTGGCCCCTTTTGGACCAACACCCAAGAGTATTTGGCATGCAGCCTGAGGATAATCCACTGCACTGAATTGTGCCAGATTTAATAGCCAAGGGTACACCTCTTGCCTGTTTGGCTGTAGCAGTTCGTCTCATGCTTAGATTGCAGTACAGGGCTTATGGTGCTCACTGTTGCCAGATTGCTTCAGCTTTGTGAAGTAACTGGCAAGGTGAGAAACAAATGGGCGGTGAAGGAAATGGCCTGATTAAGATAATTTTTATCTGTACCTCCCTACCAACTCGTAAATGAATCCAATCCTGCGACGCAAAGCTAAGCAGCTCCTTTGAAACTGAAGCCTGTGAGAAACCCTATCATTGTGATTGGAGGGAGCACACGCAACGTAGATAGTTTTCTTTTTCAAAGTTGCAAAAAAATAGCTTGTCAGTCAATAGCGCCCGCAGGAACAAGGGCAGCGTTAACGACAGAAATGGTTCATTGGATAGAGAGAGTGAATGTCCATTACACCACACACTGCAATATAAGAGTGAGACGTTCTATAGGATCAACCATTACCTGCTTACCCCTTATACGGCCGGTAGTAGCTGCTCCTTACCATATGGCCCATTCCAGGAGGAGTGGTACTCAACGGCAAGCTAGAAAGGCATCTGCTGCCCTCACCACCAAGCAAGGTTGCGACCCAGTACCTAATGCACTTTGCAGACTAAACCCCAGAGAACGAGCTCACGCCACCCGATAGCTGGTGAGGCCTCACCTCCCGATCCCTCCCCTTCCTTGTTTACAAATCCCATTAAGGTCGCCGGCATCCACCACCCGATCGCTGCTGCCTTCCTCAGAGGCGAGGATGTACCATACGGCATTGTCAACCCTTAATACAAGGGAAGCAGTCTCGGTAACAGCAGCCACCCCGGGCCACCAACCGACCGGGTAAACCCGTGGCAGTGTGCCCACTAATTCAAAGGACAGTAAGTACAGAAGTAGACTTTGTGCACAGCCGGCAGGCCACGTTCCCGGTCCTTACACCGGCCTTGCTCCAATGCCCAAGTGAACGGCAGACATTAACCTAACCCCATGTCACTGGCTTTCGTGTCCAAAAACCTTCCCAACGCGCGACGTTGTCCTCAGCCACTCAAGGACGTCACGTGTTAAAATAAAGAATTCAAGTCTCAGAATATTCCCTCAGTATTTTTATCTCAGGTTCAAAATAAACAGTTAATCTTCCATTAATGCAGAGTCATGAACAATCAGCTTAATGAGAAGACAAGTAAACAACAGTGCCTTGCATAACGAGACAAAATTACGAAGACAGGAGGGACATCAGTTCCCTCTGGCACCTTAGCGACCTTCCACGCTGGCGGAAATAATTTAGCAGGCTAAAGTTGTCCGAAAACAATTGAAGTTAAAAAAAAAACCCAAAGAAATAGAGGTCGCGGGTGCTTGCCAGTGCGGGCGATATTTGCCACGCTTGATGTATCTTCTTCGAGGGCTGGTTGTCAACTGTTAGCGGGCGGCAGGAGCTCTGGGCTCAAATCACCATGCACATACCATTACAGGGACATGAAACACGACCCATCCACTTAAATGCAAACACTTTTTATGCATTTAAAAACTAATTTTTTTGAACATGCCATTGAAATGCAAGTTTTTTAGATGCACAGCAACCTCCTTGGTCAAGGTTATTTCAACAACGATGAAATGAACTATGAAGTTTCTGGTTCAAATCCCAGGTAAGCCACGTATCCACATGATGTGCCTTTTACAACATCTGAGAGTTATGTCTCAGAAAGTTCCCTTACCTCGGTCTGACTTCTGAAATAAAATAGGGGCAAATAAAATAGTTTATGAATACAATATAAAGCAAAAAGTCAGCATCACATGCAACACCGGGCACCTACAGCGGGCAAAGTGATCTTACAGTGCTGCTGCAAACAGCACTGCAGGTTCTACAAAATAAACTGCTGCTAGCAACAGTAGTTTTATTAAATAATTGTTTATTCAGAAAAATTTCTTCTGAGAGCAACATTTATTCTGGGACAGAATCAAAAGCAGAGAGATCTTGCTGAACATGTGAAAATGGTCATTTTATTTCTAAACAACCTGGTATTTGGACCGCTATTTTGGTGGCCCCTGGCTTCCGAATGGCTTATGCTAACAAAAAAAGGCTAATAAAAATTACAACCTGCAAATGCCAAGACAGCGTGCAGTGTATAAGAAAACTATCATATTCACATTTGTCTTTCTACAGTTATAGTTTTCCTAAATGCATTGAGAGATACTAAGGAACAAGTCCGTTTTCCATGGTTTCCTGAAATTACTCCAGGCGAATGCTGGGATGGTTCCTTATACAGACCATTGCAAATTCATTCCTCATTCCTGTTTCAATGAGTGACTTGCTCCGTCTCTAACAACCTCTCAGCCGAGACGTTAAGCCTTTGCCTACCCACATTTGGCAAACACTAGCGTGCACGCATGCCGTCCCACGCACGTATGTAACATTTTACCCACTGCAGTCTGAACCAGCAAGCAGAAGATACCTCAAGAGTGCACACTCTAGTTTCATTATTTGTAACTGGATGATAAGAAACCACGCCAGCTATACCAAAATAAACCTGATTACCTCTGGCAGCTTCCTTCTTTCTAGCCTTTGCTTTAGGTGTGTCATCAATCAGAAGTGTCTCGAGAGGGAGAGAATCTGGCAGGATGTAGTAGCGGATGTTGTTCCCTCGTATACTTAGAGATTCCAACTGGATTGGTTCACGGTTCTTTATAGTCATCTTTACTGCCTTCAGGTGTGTGTTCATGGCCACATCTACACCTGTAAGCACAAACAAACAATAAAATAATACTACTTGCAGACTTAGTATCGTCAATATTACATTTGCTACAGCAAATTAGGAAACAATGTTACCTGGGCTAATTAATAATTACCATAAATTTTCAATTACACTTTGTGAACACCGTGTGATACAATATGCATGACATAAAATAAAAAAATTTATAATATGCATTGTAGAAGCAGCTTTAAGGAGGACATTCACTTTCAACTACACCTACTGCGTAACTCATGGTTCGTACTGAAAGGGTAAAAAAATTCATGTACTTTTCAAGGATGTCCTTAAAATTTATTACAGAAGAACCCCGTCTAACATAACATCACAGTTACAGAAAATTGTTTCTCTATTTCGCTGTTTCGTTAAATTCAAATTTACCTATTTTAACACTCCCAACACAAGTTGTTATAAAAAGGTTTTTTTTCTCAAGTTAAGACGGTGTTTCCTCATTGATGGTGCAAAATAAAACTTGTATTTAAATTAAATACTAAAGTAATTCACTAGCTAGATGTTCTGCAAATGAAATGCTACTCCACAAGACCGTTGACGAAAATAAAGTTTCAACATTGTGCACCGTCTAACTTGTAACAAGTGCGAAATCCATTTACGAAAGCTTTTTTTGTATGAAATTTGGATGGTTTATTAACAAAATTCTAATTTATTTAAATAGCAAGAAATATTCTGAACAAACGTCAAGTGAGTGGCTCTGCGGTTTTTGGCCAAGAGCTGTCCAGATGCTCCTGTAAATGGGTCGTGGGATTTTAGTTAGGCCAGCTAGTCAAGAGCTTCCCGTTGTACAATACTAGTCTCATGGGTTGCAGACAGGGCACAAAATCAGCTGTTTTGAGTACAATTGGGCGTTTAGTAGGTACAATGGGTTTGTAGACACCTTGGTGTCAGCCTGGGTGGAGTGCTGATTGGCTAGACGGTGTTTGGTTCGTTGAAGGAGGTACTATTTGGTTGGTCATGGAGGACAGAGCACATAGGGGGTTCTTTAGGCCTCGTGTGGTGGTTGATATGCCAGGGAAACTCATAGTCCTTCAATGAACCAGGCAGGTGGTTGAGTAGATCCGGTGCGCTCAGGAACAGTGAAGAGGTGCGAAGGCACTGACAGCATCACTGGAACTTGCAACCTGCAGATACCTTGGGCCTGCTCACATGGGCTGAGCTTGGCAATCGACACAACCAAGGCCGAAGAAAACTCACGTTATCTCCCAGAAGATAGTAATGTCCTCCTGATACTTTCCTTAAGGCCCCTGCGCTTGGAGTAGGTCATATGGAATAGCACACACCCTCCCCGTAGAAGAGCGGAATGCAGGTCCCTCGAGTGCCCAGTTACGTGTCGGGCCACGTGCCAACAATCAAATGAAGTGGTCATCCTATTCCATCACCTGGCAGTCACTTCCATAGTGCGCGCTGGAATTTGGGCCTCACAGCTCAGTTGCCAATCACGTGAGTGTCAAAGTGTACCTGTGTACTCCCCATTATTACCACTAGGTAGCAAGAAAGAACGAGTTTGATTTTGTGTGTGTGAAACGTTGGTGTAATCGCTTGAGAAACTTCCCGGGGTACCCTGCATTCCCTTCCCCCGGTTCGTCAACTGGGATCTAGGTACTAAGACAGAGAAATGGTAAGTCCCAAGGATCAAATCAAGTTAGCGTTTATTTCCTTACGAGGAAGATAAACGTGATGACGTACTCGCTTTGACGATTGCCGTGTGTGGGGCGGCCTAGAAAGTAAAAAATCACAGTTATGACAGCACTATTGAAAAGTGTATCAAAATGGCATATGTAATTCCCCGTTGTCGCAAGATAAAAGGCGCTCATGGGAGGGAAAGGGGAGGATCTGTATCCAGACTGTTATTGGCTACCGCTATTGCTAAGCGTGCGTGGTTGGATGGTAACTAGGAACTAGGGAAGGGAGGGTAGCAATGAAATGAGGATGGACGGCAGTGGCGGGGAGGCAGAGGCGAAGAACAAAGGAGCCCTTGGTGACGTCATGTGACGCACGGAGTCTAACACACTATGTGTGGAAGCAGTCAACTCAAATCACCGCTGCCATAGTTTTAAAAGGATTTTAACACTTTTTTTTTCTCAGCAGATAGTGCAAGGGTACTTACTGAGAAATTCCTACATTTTATTGCTCTGGGCCAATGAATGTATTTTAATATGTTTTCATCGCAATTTATTCCATTTCAGCAAGGATATTTAATTCTTTTCATTATTTTTGGGATATTTTTTGGCGGTTCCTGAAAACATTTTCACCAGATTGCTGTTTTTGGTAGCTACCCGTTTGTTACATCAAGGCTCGACTGTACGGAGCTTTAAAAAGATTTCATACGTGCATAAGGCTAATTGGAAACAATGGTGAAAATCTTCAAACCACATTTTGCATGTCGTACACGCCAACACTCCTGCTTCCGGTACATGCATGTGCATGCAAGCCGAGATTCAGCTCACACTCAGACCATATAAATATAAAACAATGCTTGTTATAAATTAAGATAAAAACTAGGAATAGCCCAACAAATTGAATTGAAATATCTACTATTGAAAGAAGTTATCCCATATTCAGTTATTCTTTCAGCACAATAACTTTCTTAATTTCCTGTCTAGCTACCTGATTTACGAGGAAAAAAAGAACACTATTGATAGACTATATAATTTTCTTTACATATCTATTTTACCCCTTGCGCCAATATAACCTCTATCCACATACATAACATCAGCTTGTCCTACAATTGAAATGTTAAAAAAATAAGATGAAAATAATCTTCAACACCACAAGAAATTCTGCTTTCATTTTGTCTTTTTTTCCAATCCACTAACCCAATATGACTCCAGCGATTTCTCAGACAACACATCACGTGACTATCAAATAAAGATGGAGATGAAAAACAGCCACTTTAATGTAAAGATAAAAATTAATTTTGGCAGTTGTATACCAGGACAACACAGCTACCATTTTGTCATATATTAATGTATCCATACAAATATTGATATATCTGTAGATATCTCCACAATTTATGGCTATCAAAGTTTTTGTCCAAACACACATAATGAGCAGGCATATGGTTTGTAAAATCAAACATTGACACAAGCCCGCGATTAGTGCCAAAGGCACATGTACGGCCAGCAATTAAGTAAGAGTAGATTGGTTCTCGCCTCTCAGCTTTTTATTCAAATTCAGGTACTAAAATAAAATTTACGGTTTTTCAAGACTTTGAAAATGAAATAGCCCCCCTCCCCCCCCTCCCCCGGGGGGGGGGACTTTTTCCTTGAAGGGTTTTTAAAAGTGTACGAACCCTGTAAACTGCCATCAATTTTTACTTTTTTTCTTCTCCCCCTCACCCCTGTTAAAAAAAAAAAAGATATTCACAGAAGTGCACCTGAAACATACTCATCCACACAGATTGTAGCCAATGCTTATGACTAGTATCACTTTGCAGGAAACACATTCTAATGAACCTACCATGCTGCTAGATTTAAGATTTATAGTTGCAGATAACGTAAGTAGAAACCGGAATGTTACGTACTTAAAAACAAAAAAATGTTAGGTAATATTTTTTGCATGATACACAAATACCTGCCTCTATTAACACACACTCTCACCAAAATGTGGACAAACACAAATAACTTAAACCATTCCGACACAGTGTGTACATAAGGCACGTGAAAGTTATTTCTAGCCAGTAGTGTAAACTGTGAGGCTCAATGGCCAATAATACAGCATGCCCTGTACAGGTTGTGTTGAGAGATTTGGGCTGCACTTAACGAGGCCTTGGGGGCCGATGAGGGTGAAATGAGGCGACAATGGAGCAGCACCATAATGCTAGGGCACGAGAAAGTAGAGATCCCAGAGCATAATTCCAATGTGCGAAAATCCAGGAGCAACCTCACTGGGAATAGCCTGGTTCGCAAAGGTGAGAGGCAAGCAGTGTAACCACAATACCAACGTGGTCCCTTTAACACAAGAGGTAACATTTGTAAGATTTAGTGTAGTTTCAATCAATTCTTATGCCAATTATATTAAGTGTTTATTAATGACTTAATATTTACAAACTGAAGGGTGCAGGTACAGAATAATGAATGTAATCTTTTTTTAAGTTCTTGGGAAATGGGATACATTCACAATGCCCTTGTGCTTTGCCTTTACAGTGATACAGTACTTCCAACATAATTTCACGGCAATGGAACATTATTAAACTTCGAATTACTATTTATAAGTTTCCTTAAAAAAATACGTACCTATAATGGTTCCGTGAACCTGAGTACCATTTTTTAGCTCGATTGTAACCGTCTCATGGCTCAATTTCATCAAAAACCTGAAACAGATTTTAAAAGAAAAATGTTAAGCTTACATATAGCCTATGCACATGTATTGTAAAAATATAACTTTGGGCATTCAGCAAACTGATGCATGCAAGCATTGCTTGTAGCATGTTTGTTGTGCGCATTTTAAAATAAATCACTGAACTTATTTGTAACCTGTTTTATGGAGGAAAAACATCAGAAAACTCAAATACATCTTTCAAGACATCTCGTGTTTTGCAAACAAAATTTTAGATTCTCCTGATGCAACTACAATGGTATTTCCACTGCTCCATTAAAAAAATGCACTAACTTCATACATTTAAATTGAAGGACTTCATTGAATTTTGCTATGTTGCATAAACTTCAGCACCTTCCACACAGAGATAAGGCATTAGATTTCATATGTCAATGTAGGTTTCAATGTAATCATTACTTCTTTAACTTGACAGCTACAAATGGGTGGATGGTTTTCCATTTTATGAAATTATTTTAATTTGAGACAAAAAAAATTAAAACTACATGGATAAGTTTATATGTTTTTCAAAAACTGCCTGAGATTGAGATACACAGTTAAAGTAATAATTATACAAAAAAAAAAAAAAAAGTGATCTTTAATTTGTTGCAACCATCTTCATGTACATATTCGTGTGATTAAAGATAAACTGGTAGCTTATGTAATATTAGTTTTTTAAACATAACCACAACTACAATATTCACTTCGTCAGCTTTAATACTATCAGTGATTGGAGCGGAGATATTTGGGCAGCTTTTAACAAGGTCTTGAGAGTAGATGATGAGTGAAAACAACACATATGGAGCAGTGCCAGAATGCAAGGTGGGGAAACGGAAGATCCCTAGGAAAACACGCCACTCAACTGCATCGCCTAGCACAATTTCCATGTGTGAAAATCAGAGAATGACTGTCGGGAATTAAACCTGGTTCGCCTTGATGGGAAGCAAGTGCTAACAATCATCTGACATTGAGATGCTGGCTTGACTCTAATATATAATAAAAGCCTACCTACCTATAATACTTTCACCAATTAAAATGAATTACACTGCTGCCAATTTTACTACATTTCATCTCGTGGACGTTATGCATGCAGTTAAATGCCCTACATTGTTCGAAGATGTCTGTGAAAGAATGAAGACAACAAATAGTCATCCTAGCAGTTGATTTACTTGACATCACACTATGGAGGTGCTTTTTACTGGAACAACAATTTCTTTTGGGAAATATGCGAGTACAAAGTCCACAGCACATAGAATACTAGAGTTAATTGTCGAGAAGTGGAGTGGAGAGATTTGGGTGACTCTTAACAGCGAGATATTGAGAGCGGATAAGGGTGAAGGGAGGTGGATATGAGACAGTGCAAGAATGTAAGGACAGGGGAAATGGGAGATCCCTGAGAAAACCAACCAACCAGAGATATCGTCGAGCATGATTGACACATACAGAGACATAATAGTGACCCCGCTGGGAATCAAACCAGTTCGCTTTGGTGGGAGGCTAACTGTCAAGGAGTTGAGTTATGCAATACTTGTAGAAAACCCTGCTTACTACTTCAAGACAGAATACATTGTACCTACCATTAAATATATATATATATATATAAAATGTGTGTGTGTGTGTCCACACATGCCTTCTTGCTCTCTATCCATCACATTAACCTCTGCACTTCTCCCTTTACCTCTCTGTTTTGCTCTCCCCCAAAATTTCTCTCTTTACCTTTCTCTTCTCTGCCTCCTTTACCTCCTTTTTTTTTCTCAACTTGCTCAACTACAACTGATCTCTCCTTTCTTCCAAATCCCCCTCTACATCCCACTCCCCCTTTCTACCACTTTCTCCTTTTCTCTCACTCACCCCTTCTACCTCACTGTCTTCTCCCCCTTAACCACCGTCGCCTTTTCAATCACTGCTGAAACTCAGAGCGGGGGTAGTTCAGGCCCTTCACCACCCTACGGTTGCATCACGGCAGTTCTCGTTGCTTGCCGGAGAAGTTTCCTTCCTCGGCTACAACTCTCAAACAACTCGTAATTGTGGTGCCCCCACACCACAACTGCAAACTAGTAGCTCGCCAGGTCGGCGAGTTGGTGGTTCCCCCTCCTCCTTTTCCAACATCCCCCTCTTACGAAACTCTTTCCTTCTCCCACTCTCTACCCTTCACCCCTTCTCCGTCTACCACCTCCAACATAATATCCCCTTCTTACCCCTGTAAAACACTTTCCCCATCTAACATCCCCCGCTTCTTCCACTTCCACCATTACCACTCTCTTCTCTTCTCCCTCTATCACCTTCTTCCCCCTATAACACATCTTCCTTCTCCCACTTCTATCTCTATCACTCATATTGTACAAGATGTTCACAGCCATTGTTCACATGTACCACATTGTATGTTCGTATTATGACATACAGACTCTAGCAAATTACGAACAGGAATCACAGATTAGCTCAACCGTTTCAATACATTTACCCTTAATTGAGAATGTGCACTTGTGGATTCCGATGTGTGTTGATAAAATTTGTGGGTTTTTTGCAAATTTGTACAGTGTAAAGTGTTAAATTTAATTACTGTGCAGAAATATAAGTGCTTATAAAGTTTTGAATTGTTACTATGATCAATGAAGGTTTCCTATATGTGGGTTATCACCAATAAATCACAAAGGAAGGTGTATCCGCTGCCTACATGGATAATGCCATTGATGTTTGGATAATCAGTTTAATGGACTGTACATAGTAAATTAGTGAGGAAATTGTATTTAGTAGTAGATTGCACTGTCTCATATTAAATGTTAGTATGGAAATTGTAGTGTTGCATACTGTTCATTGAAGTGTTAATGTGTGTGATAATCTTTTTGATTATTTCTTGCATTAAAACTCAATTGTTAATTTCATGTTATCTGTTGTACTATGTAGAAACAAAATTATTATTTAAGTATTTGAAAGTGCTTTGAGTTTATCTATTTAATATTTGTTTCCTCATTTGCATGATTAAGTACATGAAACATATCAACCTTCATTTCAGAGGTGAAATATGTAGTAGAGGGGTGGTGCACAAAATCCAGGTCTCGAACGTGATGCTGGTCTCCTGTGTCTGAAAGGCTGCCACGACTTTAGTTTATAGTGAAATCTGAATGAAAGAGGGTATTTAATTTCTTAATGAATCGGAGCGTAAAATAATTCTTTAACATGTGGAAGAACAATTTGATTTTATTTCAGTGATACCAAATTAAATTTTATTTTAATTTTTCTCTTTGGTACATGTGCTTGGAGAAATTAGTTTATTCTGCAAACACACTGCTATGAGTATTACTAAGGCCTTCAAGCACACTGTTAAAATTTAATATGGTATCTTCTCCATCAGTACACAGTGTTCTAAAGAGCACTGAACACAACACACGTTATTTTTCTAATTTAACTAATAATATAAGTATGTACGAGTGGACAACTACACCAGCCATGTCAAATGTGTAAGACTGAACCTAACTTCACGATAGGTGAAGCACAGAAGGGTGGAGAGAGGCGGTATATAGATGCACTATCCCACATCGGAATAAGCACATTACAAACTCACAGGGTCAAATCTTATTCTGACATAATTTATTTACTGCAGTTTATTCCTGTTAGTCTTTGTGCATTTCACAACAATGCAATTTTATTTTTTTATTGATTACGCCAAATAAGTTTTAATTATACAACTGATGTATTCACGTGTTCTTACAAACATCTGTCAGGTGTAGAAATAAAAACGATAAGAGACGAGGGAGACTTTAGTATGAATATATAATAACTGAATAATAATGAGAGCTAAAATAGTAAACTGTGTAGCTGGAATACTGAGGAGTGTGTGAAAACAAAAAATATTATTACTTAGTTAGCACCTACTCAGTAGTATTAGAGTTAAGTAGAATCTTACATAACAAATATAATATTTGCTGGGATCCACCAGCTAATCAGTGTAGTAGTGTGTAAGGAAAACAAAAAGAATCACAAATAATATGTGAGGCGCCCTGCTCTCCGACACAGCAGCGTCTAGAGCAGGCTACGGAGGGTGACGTGACGTAGCGAGTTCCTAATGCCACTGACGCGACTTGGGTAGACGGGAAGAAAATCATCAAAAGAATTTGTTTGATTACAGAAACACCTTATTTCTGTAACAGTAATGGTAACACAGGATAGTCACTCAATAAAATCACTGGCAAATAAAATAGTATAGCCCGAAAAATTGTCAAGAAATACATAAGCTTTAACAATAGGCAAAGCTTATCATGAATTATCTGGAATGTTATCTCTGTAACAACATACATACGTAGTACACTAAAATCAAGGAACAAATATCAATTGAAATTCTAAAGAATAAAAGATCAGAAAAGAAATCAAAATGAGGGGAATTTATTAAAATTATTTGTTCTTTAAATTATGTTGGAAATCTGTCTGATTTCATCTCGTTTCACTGTCCAAGCAAAATGTAGTTATAATAGGAGTACAACGACAATACTAGAGACTAACGCAATGTCAAGTTTCAATGGGTAAAATTAAAGTCGATTGAAATTGGCTCAGACAAAACGTAATGCTTAAATGTTCAGATGTCTTAATACTCGATGAATGCTCAAGTAGAGTATAACATGAGACAGTTCCATGTCTCGGGACCGCTGAGAAATGTGAGGTCCACTTAATTATGTAAATACTAACTCATGACCCATGTTTGTAAACATTACCCAAAAACACAAATTTCAGCGAGTGATAGGCTCAGTATGTTAAGGAAAACCCTACACACGACAACCAAGTTTCAGTCAAATACTTAACTGACCATATACTGGAGATGTACTTCTTAACGGAGCACTACAGAGCTAGGTTTTGATTAGGCCTCTTCTTATCGTGCCGTAAGTGGAAAACCTCGTTCACACTCCGTTCTGCTGGACTAATTGACCTAAATTGCACTGGCGGACCACAAGATTAGTCCGATATGGTTGGAGCCTAAATTACTAACGTCCGCTGACTTCACATGATGGCGGCAGAGCTTCCATAAGTCAGGGGTTCACACCCTCTTAAAACACAGCATACGGAAATGTCATAACCGTTACTTCCCATGACGTCACTATGTTAGCCTAAGCTAGTTTGGATGCTTAATAATCCCCATTTACCGCATAGGCCCTACTTAGAACAAAAAGTGTCTTTTCCAAAAACTGACTGAGCTCAAAAAAGTGCCCATACAAAAAAAAACCTGACATTATTAAAAAATTATGACAAAAATATAAATTCATAAATTCTGTTGTGGAAAAATAAATAAAATATTTTACTGTGTGTAAAATAGCTTGGATCAGAACCACTACACATCACAAATTTTATAAATTTGATATTGCCAAGTACACTTGGGCGGATGGGCTCACGTACTTCCCAACACTGCCTATAAATACTGAAAGTGTCTCCGCTCAAAACCCCTCATTCCGGTGGATACCCCATTAGATTGATAGGAAAGGGATGGCAGTAAAAAACATGAACCACCGGGGCCATATTGGTGACGTCATTCCATGTGTAAACACATGGTATCGGGTTGTACACTAATCCCGAGTGGGCTCACGTGTCATTGTGGTAAAGAGAAAGTAAACACAGCCTTAGGTAGCCCTTATCAGTACATAGGCCCCTTCCCTTCCGGATACAGTTTTGTTATTCTTCACAATAATTACATTGAATACATAGATTTTATCGAAAAACACTTGACAAGACATTTTTTCCAACCCAAAACACTTCTAAAATCTTACAATAAAATCTATTTGCGTACTGGTGTAAAAAAAATACAATAAACATACCATCAGTTAAAATTTTTGTAATTATTTAACCTATTAACGGAAAAAGCTAGGAAAGAGAACATTAAATAAAATATAAATGAATACGAACGTGCCAAGCATGGCGGATCCTCTGGCTACCATGAGTAAAAATTTCATACACGAATTTATTTAAAAAATTGCACTACATAAGCCAGTTTCGAACATATAGAAACTTACTATTTGAAACAAATGAACTATTTCAATGAAAATAATATCGTCTTCAAAATAAAGCAACCCATCAACATCAATTAAAAAATGCAATAAATTAACGTGCAATCTTAAATAAAAACAACAAACTCAGTTACCAAGACAACTGTTAATACCACAGAAAACATTTTTCACATACCTTACTAATTTCATTCTAAATAAAATTCATATGCCAACAACAAAATATAACGTTTAAACGCGCTTAACAAAATCCAAGCCGAATTTTTTTCTTTGTTTATCCGGTAAAATAAATCATAGAAAAAGAAAATAAAGATACTCAAAACTTAAAACAAAGAGTTTTTGGTGAAGCCAGCTTGGTATCCCCATAATCTCAGTAATAAAATAATTTTTACAACCTCATTTATTAAAAAAAAAACTTTTTTTTTTACTGAAGGTAAAAAAACACATCGAGTATTAGCAATCCCTGCTTAAGGAATTAATAAATGGTAAAAAATCTTTTACAAAAATATATTAATCAATTTTTTTTTAGGACCTTTAAGCTACAATCTCCAAACCATAAAAATTAATAAATTCCTCTACAACATATCATACCACACAACTCTTGTTCCGGTTTACTCGTTCCCTGTTTCTTCTGTTTCAGTAAAATGATGACACCCCACATCATGAAGAAGATATATGATGTGTGCATTATCAGTATCCAGGCCAGCCGAAGAATTCAAAACACATTGCGACAACTATAGTTTGTAAAACATATCAGCTCCTCCCGGTGGCACAGTATTTGGTCAAAGTACGCCACCAGAAACTATATAATGCTTGGCAACTCATTGTATGGGGTATGTCTTTGGGTCTGTCTGAAGACACACACCTTTGGATTCAACTTAGACGACCGTATCATTCAGCAGGTTAGTCATATACTCTAAATTATTAACACTTCACTCGGTATTAACCATGCATAATTAAATACCTGATATGTCTTCATCATAGCATAAATCATCCCTAGTTCCTGGTACAAAACATTAACATAACAACTTTGTATACTGCTACGTATGGATGCAACAAAACAAACAAACGTTAAAATTTTGAAAGTAACTAACTTAAACAGTAACTAACTTAATCGAAGAGGTGACCTGTCAAAAGTAAAATTATACAATTGTATCAGAGCATGTTGAAAATCAGCATGAATGTTTAGCTTTATATGTTGTTTGTTTAAAAACTTCACATTTCTCATGCATTAAATACACATACCTTCCTAAACATTTTTAATTTTTTTGGTGACACAGGAGTACGATGGAGGAAAATTCAGCTTAAATTACGGCATCTCCTGTTAATCTTGCCTCATACTTTCAAACTAAATTTAAATTTTACTAATAAGACATTGTTACAAAACTCAATAACAAAGAATATTTAGGTAAATTTTTCCTTTCTTATTATTAAAAAATTCCATTGAACGAACTGGTCGGCTGTCATTGTATTGTGTTTCCAAACATACATTTCTTTGGCTGTTTAGAATTTTCGAAATTCACCATTCTGGATAGTGATGTGTGTCACATACCCCCTCCCAGAAGTCTGTTTTCCTGCCACAAAAAATTTTTTTAAGCCAATGCGGTGAGTGTGCGTACTTTAAGCCACAGTCGATGCAGGTACAGTGCAACGTGAGGTGAGGCACGATAGCAGCGTAAGTGCAAAGAGCATAGAGAGCTCAGTGATATGCAAAGATATCCCACATCTCACATTTTCAATTAATAAGAGCTTAAAAGGCAAGGCAGATGCTACACAAAGACACGTGAGCACAGAGACACACAAATGAAATGCCTTAACACCCTAATATATTATTTTCCAGTGTTTTCTCTAATGTAACATAATTTTCATTCTCATGTAGTTCCATCCTCACCTCATCTCATCTTTACAGTGTGCATGTGCATGTATGTTGTTCTTTTATGCGACCGTTTATTTTATAGATGTGTGGGAATCTCCAAAGGCAAATGCAAAGTGTATTAATGCAAGTGTTGTATTAGCAAGAAGTTACATGATTTGTGATTGCCTGCCAACCCAGCCGGCATGCCATGTTCCACAACATAGTCATAGTTCGTCTTGTGAGGGGTACGGTGTGTTGCATCGCGACTCGCATTTAGCTCGCTCGGGCGTCACTCAAATTTTTTTACTCATCTTCTCAGCAATAGACTTTTAATCAATCCGGCACATAATGGTCATCTAGCCACCCAAGACTCCGCCCCTCGTACTACCCAGTGTTTGCATCGTCTGGGTGTACTTTACTTTTTCATCTTAAATATTGTGTGACCACGTTTCTTTTTTCTGTATTACCCATGCTGATGAGCTTTGCTCAAACAATGTAAACGGCCTCAACTGAGGCATGTCAATCAATGCCTCATAAATTAGGCAGTGATGCAAAATTCTGCTGGTATTTTTATTCACGTAGTTGCAAGTCATTTCACGCACGGGCCTTCTCCAGCCAATTTCACCATAAGCATGTATAGTATAATGATGTGTTTTGATGGCCAGATATAATCGCAACGTAAGTAAAGTGTAGTACAGCCATGTGACTAGCCCTGATATCCCACAGTAAAGTAAGCAAGAACATATTAATTTTCAGAGGCGTATTTCCAACCGCTGGAGGGATTTCGCCATGTACGTAGGCCGAACGACCCTGAGGAGAACGAGTCAGCTCTACCCACATCACTGGTATTATTCTGGTAAATAATCTCTGGCGCCCCAGGTAACGAAATCGAAAAACTTCCATTTTCAACATTTAATATTCGCAGCTCCTCAAACCACACTTCATGACACCATGCCAATAGATTATTGAAGAACGTGACACTAGAAATATACCCCTACATTGGTGCGTGTGTGCCCTGCCGGCAAAGGGCATCTGGCATACACCATTTACTGAAGATATTTGTGTCCCACATGTCAAGGAGGTTACATAGGAGAATCTGCAGCCAGTACTACATATTGGAAATCACCATGTTGGTCTGCCATTACACCACTGGGGTAAAAGTCTTCCCCATCTTGATGTCCTCAAAAGACAACTTTTTTGGGATGTGATAGTTTGGGTTGGACAATGCAGCAAAGATCTTCCCCAGTACAAGAACCCCCAGTGAAATTGAGCAAACAATGTGAACACAGCAATCCTGCAGGCTGGTGACCCTTCATGTGACCACTTCGTCTTATAATTGTATCCCCTGATGTGCAGGGGATTCCAAAAATGCTTATGTGGGTCCCCACCTTACCCCACTTACCAGGTTAAGGTGAAAACTAGTGTAATTGCTCGATGCCATAACTAAGTTAGAATGAGTTAGTGAGGATCGTACAGTCAATGGCCTATGGGTCCCTGGAGTCCTCTGTCGATCTGCGGTGATTGGAGATGATGAACTTGCCAGTAAATTACATACCCAGTGGTTTGACTATTTATGCTGGCGAGGTTGTAGGCCATTTCGCATGCCTTACAGGCACTTGTTACTGCTGCAATAGGGTGAAGTGCCCAAACCACCCATAGCGGAAAAGCAAATATAACACTTATGGTTATTCCAGACGTTTACGTTCTCTTGTGATACATATGCAGTGATGCTAATATATTGATGCTGTCTGCGGCTCGCACACAAGCCTTTGTCAACCTGTGCGCTCTAATTAGCTGTACCAGCAGAAATTACTTGCCACACGGCACTGGCTATGCACTGCACTACACAGGCCAATAGACACCAAGAAGACACAGGGGTCAGTGCAGTGCTTTGTAAAGTCAAAAGGCGTAACTTCTTTTGGTAAGTGATTTGTGCAATGCTTCATATCATAAATCAGCCCCACGTTAAATGATCCACCAGCAAATGAATGTGGCAGAATCCTAATTAAATCCAGATATCTGTTACACTGGCAAATCATGACCACATGGGCACATGGATCTCAGCTATCCAACCATACTTTGCAAAAGTGTTTAGTTCAATGTAAACACAAAATTAAAAGGGAATTTCAAGACTACCATCGGTATACCCATGTGTGTTGTGCCAGCCATTTAAATGAGTGTGGATCTGCAACCAGACACAGCAGTGGAGAGAGGGTCAAGGCCTACCTCTATATGGCTGACCTCTCTTGACTTGCTGAAAGGGTGAATGGGTCGGTGGTGGAGTGGGAACCCCATTTCACTGATCGATAACTCCCAGCTGCTAGTGACTGAAGTAGGCGGAGGGGAGAAGTACAACTGCACCTGCCCGCTCGTGGAATAGATTCCGGTGCTGGAGGGTGGGAGGGGCGATAACATCTCGCCAGCCTACAATGGCCAACTTGTTGCACCTGCATGGCTTTGCTGGTATAATGGATTTCTTTACAACACAGAGTGGTGCGGCAACTTTAGGCATCTGGGCGGCATCTGAAAGGCATCATAGTGCAGGTCCTTTCTGAGTTTACTGCTCCCAATGTTTCCTGATGCTGTCGGTGGGGTTGGTTAGATGATTGATTGGCGGTGAGGGGTTTGGGGTTACATGAATAAGGTAATGCTAAAAGGAGAATTGAGGGGTTGGAAAATGTGCAGGTTTTTTTATTCAAAATGATGACAGTTGATGAGAGTAAAATACGCCACAAGGAAGAGCGACAATTAGATGCTTGTTGGTGTCATGACTTGATGTTAAGGTGGGTTTGAGGGGTGGTGAGAACATTGTGGAAGACAATATTAAAAGGTTGGGTTTTCCGACTAAGCACAGAGCACCATTGTCAAATGGTGCCAAGTTGTTGCTGCTGCTGAAGTGGATGGTCTCAGGATGCTGGATGTAAGTGATCCTTCAGTGAATGATAAAAATAATCACACTCATTTGAAGAACTTATGCTGCCAGATAGGCAGGGGCGAGATGATGTGTTGCCCGGCACCAGTTCGATTGAGCAAGTGTTGGGGTCATGGGCCGACAGTCACGGGGATTCCTGGAGGTTGCCATTGTACTGGTTGCGGTGTTCGCCATGCACTTACTGGCACTGATGTTAAAATAGTGGTTTCTACCACTATACAAGCATAAGGGTATAGGCCCCCTTACACAGCAGTTAACAAACACTGACTCTAATCTGCCTATCGAGAGCAGGACCCCCTATACTGAACACTAAGTACTGAGGTTAAACTTCGGCCTTAAGGACACCATTCCCTAAATTACCTAAGGTAAAAGCAATAAAAGGCAGGAATTGATCACACAGTTTCATTGCATCTAACAGAATACACCCGACCATGTACTCTACAAAACCTTATTATCCGAGTTCGGCACTGTGCCCCGCTGATAGCCGATGCTGCATACCAAACGTGCATACTGCACACTTAAGTTCTTATGGTAAAGTTAGCGGTCGATTGGCCCCTCATATTAGAATAAAAGCAAAGATAGTCCGGAAGTTACACTATTGATATATTAATGATTAAAGCGCAAAAGTTGCTATACCGAGGGGATGCACTGGAGAGTGCAGTTACCAAGCAGCGTACTGGCTCATGGTAGAGGTCAAACTCCGAACTCCCCTCAGTTATGCGTAGGCGAAAGCTGAGGATGCATTCAGATTTGTGCTAGCTCATTTTGCTTTTTGCCCCTACTATTACACAAAGGTTATATAACACTTCTATATGCCCTCTTAATTGCTATTAATTACATTACAAATGATGACGACATTCCCATGGCTCTAAATGCTAAATTAACAGGTTTTGTGAAGACGTCACAGGAATGCAACCACCAATACAAACGTTTTGAATAAAGATGAATATTCGGGTTGAACACTGTGTGAAAAATGCGACATAATGATGATTTAAAACCCTAAACATTTATTATCTTAACAGCTCCACCCAAATCTGGTACTGGTGAGAGTACTGCACTTGTCGTACACAGGGCATCGGTTGCATAAAGTAATGTCCTGTGAACATGTGTTATCCTTGACGTCATGCGTATGGTATTCATATATGAGATGAACCTGAATTCTAAAACGAGCTAAGTGCAACTTCACTCTGCACGCCTACAAAGGAATTCATTTTAACACATGAGACCTCATGAGTGACATATATAAACTAGCCTTTTGAAACACTTGACGTCATCGCTACACATATACTTCGGCCTACAGGCCCATAGACACATGCCAAACTAGACACACGTGTTATGCTGTAGTACAGGCAGCCCCCATGTTCCCTCCAATGGTATTATCGTCTGACAGCCGTGGCTTCACAGGGATGCAATACCAGACCGCTAACTTATTTCCCGCAAGAGTTCCCTTTTGTGAGACGTAGGTTAAACAGCCGATTTGGAGTTATGCGATTTGGGTCACCAGGAAAGTTACTCGCTGTTCCCGACAGCCTGAACCAACATACTCTGGATTGTTCGACTCGCCCCATGTGTATAAAGCTGACTGCAGTGGCACAAATGGTCATAAGAGCACATGGGGGTGCTCGGCTCACGTCAATGTCACTTGTGTTACCCCTGAATTAATCAAATACTTTGTTAACATACGTAATGCATATATTAATAACCCGACATGGGGAAAATGATAAGTACAGTATTGAATACTAGCCTTGAAGTACTGTGGACCTGTTCACTGGTGAACAGTCCATGTACCCATCAATGTGGCCAGTACATGGCCATCTAATCTCAAAATGTGTGTAAATATAAGTTCAGAATGGTTTGTAGTGTTCCTGTATTTTTGTTGTGTTTTATCAGGGTTTTAATATGTGTTATGATATTAAATTTGATACGGGAAGGTTCCCAGGGAGATACAGCTCAATTTGTACACTGCCAACAACAGATATTTTAATTTGTATAATTTTGTGATCAACTATTTTTTTTAGTAATTAATGCAATGGTTTTTTGTATCATCTCTCATTCATTTCATCTGCAGCCATTTTATTTTTAAAATTAATTGTTAAATGTTGTCTACAACAAATCACATGACATGCGGCGGGAGACCTGGCCAACCAGTGGGCTCTGCGCCAACGTGACTTCAGTGGCGTCGTAATGTACTAGTGGAGTGGATGTACATGTGCATTCATATTTAATTTAAAATTCGGCATCTCATAAAAAATCTTTTATAAAGATTGAACATTTACATTCAGATTTGCAGTAAAGCATGCATTTAGCTCTCTAAATATTGTGTCCATTTTTGTGTAAGATCATTTACTGAGTCTCCAGAGACTGAGATGCTAGTATCATCTACAAATAAAATTGGACTAGTTTCTGGGGTTAAAGTACATTGAAGGTCATTTATATAAACCAGGAAGAGATGGAGGCCTAATGTTGATCCTCGTGGGACCCCATGCTTGATTTTTCCTGGTTCAGAATAGAGTGATGTAGTTTTTCATTTGATCCGCACTTGTTGTTATATGTTTGAAAGGTATGAGCTTAGCAGTTTGTTTGATGTACCTGAGACTGCATAAAACTTTAATTTTTCTGTAAGTACGTTGCGATTTACACAGTCAAAATGCTTTAGTGAGGTCGCAAAATATTCCATTAGATGTCATCTTTTTCAAATGCATTAAGAATGCTCTCTGTTAGTTCGAAAATGCATCATTTGTTAACATGTTTTTCCTAAACCAAACTGGAAATTTGACAAGATTTTGTGATTCTCAAAATGTTGCAGCAACCTCCTGTAAATTATTTTTTCAATTACTTTTGAAAAGGATATAAGGAGTGAGATGGGTCTATAATTGTTTACTTTGGTCTTGTCTCCTTTCTTGAAAAATGGTGTTTCCATAACCAATTTGAGTTTGTCTGGAAACAATTCTGTATTGAAGATGTCATTACAAATATGGCTTAATGGAACACTGAATTCAAAAGCACATTGCTTTAACAAGCTACAGCTAATGCCATCATAGCTGCTAGATAATTTTGGTTGAAAAGAATTGATTGTTTTCTCCACTTCTTTTGGAGTTGTGTTTGTTAAAGATATAGCAGGGTATTCTGAACTCTGTAGTATAGGAATATGTTTTAAAGTTTGTTTAGTGTTTTTTAAATCATGTTTTCTATGATATTTAAGTAGTATGAATTAAATGTATCTGCGACTAATTTAAGGTCTGATGATATACAGTCATTTACTTTTAGGTTTACAACTGGACATTGCTCTGTTGTTTTTCCTGTTGTTTTTTTTTTTTTTTTTTTACAAAATTCCATGGAGTTTTTATTTTGTTTTGAGTATTCTTAATGAGGTTTTAGAAAAAGTCCTTTTTTTTTTTTTTTTCTTACTCATAATTTTGCAGTATTTACTCTAGTGCTTCATTGTGTCAGCATTGCTGCTGGTTTTGGTGGCCTTGTGTAGTTTTCTTTTGTTTTCGGAGGAAATTGTTATTCCTTTTGTGGGCCAGAAATTTTTGTCTTGTTTTGTATTATTGTGGGTCAGTCGGGATGAGAAACATTTTCCAAAGCAATGGAGAACTTGGCTAAGACAAGAGATTTTTCATTTGCTTCGGTACAAGTATACAATGTTGACCACTGATCCCTGCTGAGATCACTTTTGAAATGTAAGACATTTTAAGCGAAAAAATTTCCATTTTCTTTTAAGAAATGTTTTTAGAGGGCAATTTTATTAAAGAAATAACTAATATTTGTGCATCATGATACAATAAGCTATTTATTATTGGGAGACAGTAGCACTCTGCAACTGTCTTACTATCAATGAAAATTTTATCAATTGCTGTCTGACTTGTTCCTTCCATTCTGGTAGCAATGTCTATAACGGATTTAAGGTTGAAGGTACTGATAAGACTATCGAGTTCAGTTCTTTGGTTGCTTTCTTTAAAATAATCAATGTTAAAATCTCTAAAGAGAATGATTTTTAGAGTGACTCTGTAAATGGTTTTAAGATTTTCTTCAAGAAATTGTAAGAAGTTAGTGAAGTTGACAGAAGGGGCTCTATATATAGTGAGGACACCAAGTTTTTTTAATTTGTCAGTTATTACTTCCACATAACTACACTCAAACACTTGGTCTTCACATAACAAATGTGTGTCATTTTTAAACATTAAATTATTTTTGATGAAAATACAGTAAGTATTTAGTAATGCTATTTCTACCATAACTGGAACAGAGGTAATAACCAGGAATTTTGATTTGCAAGAGTAAGGAGATGGCAAAACTCTGTACAGGCCATCTCAGCTGATTTAATCATAGTCTAAAGATGAGGTAGACCTATCTCGCTATCTGCGCACAACCAATCTCTGTGTACCAACATGAATTGTTTTTCTACCAGTAGGACTTGCAAAAATGGTGTGGATTGGGTTAGAGGTTAGAACGCAGTTTATGCCTTGTTGTACCAAAGTCTTCCCCGATCTTAGATCAAATTATTCTAGTTCTCGAACCAGGATCGAGTTTGATCTTGGTTCCAATGTAAAAGTGTTTTGTCCAAGCCTACATTCCACTTAGTATTGAAAGCAATGACCAGTAACATGCCAAAAGAAACTCCTTTAGAAAAAATTCGCACTGCATTAGCACTCAGTACTGTAACCAGGTGGAACACTCGTCTGTAGTTTTCAGCAGGAATAATGGTGTCTGTTATATGCTATGATACAATGATAGGCTTAAACATGTTGTAAACAGGGCTGGGTTTTTTGTTTTCATTTTCGTATGATTCAAAATCGTCAATTAATGATGATATCAAACAATGTGAAAATACACTTTTCACTTACATCATCTACATTTAAAAACAACGTAACTTGCTTCTTATACATCGCTGCCATGTTGGCTCGTCTTCTTTTACTGACACTGCCTGACCTTCTGCACGTCAGTAGTATCAGCCGGAAGTATAGTCTCTTACGCAGACGCCACAACACCTTTTACTCCTTTAGTGATCAGCAAAATCAGTACCTAATGAACGCTCACCAGTACTGGTCAGTTCTTTCAGTGCTAAGTGGAATGCAGTCCAAGTTGTACCAACGAAATTGTATGGTCCTGGATTTCCGATCCATCTATAGCGGATTCGAAGTGTTAGATCGAGATTAATTACGAGGAAAATTTTGCTATTGGTTCGTAATATATGATGTAATGGAAGTATGTCAATTTTTTTACAATAGATATAACTAGATAAGCAATGTTTTATATGTTTTAAGTGAATTATTGTTTTACGAATTTTACTTATTAATATTCAAGTGAGAATAATGTATTTTTATTTTCCTAAGAAAACGATTGCCCGTAGTTCTATATTTTTCCGAATTTTACACTATATTTGTCGACAATGGTAGCTTATTTCGGATCGAGTTTTGGAACTCTAAATTACGTCGGTTTGGAATGAACGTCATCTCGATCTCCAGTCCTGTTTTGAACTTGAATGTCGCAACAGTTTACTATGTTAATCTTACATCCGATCTCGGATAGTGCTTCGAACGCGAGGGAGCACCCTGGCATTAGTAAACAAGTGCATTTTCGAACCGCGATGGTGCATCCTGGTATTTGTGACTATGAAATTTGTGTTCCTTTGAGAAAGTTAATGTTGAGTACATTAGGAGAAGACGAATAAGGGGTCTACAGGCCCTCACACAATTGAATACTTTAACATTTGACTTTAACAATTGACTTTACGTTTGCTTTGCGACGTGTTGTTTCTTATGGAGTTTGACTCAACGGAACTGTCAGAGATTAAGTCAAACACTTTAACTTTACGATTTCGAATTGTCAAAGCCTAGCAGCTATTTTGCCGAAAATCTGCTAGAGGTTGTTTGGAAAATGCGTTACTACATTGTAGTGCGCTTTGAATCTCTGCATATTAAACTAAGTTCGTCTTAAATTAAAGAACTGGCGAACGACTATAATGTGAAGCGGAAATATGTGAATTTATATATATTAATAATGTAAACAATAGAGTTTTTTGTTTTGTATTAAACCTCTAAAATTAATATTATGCCTTTTTTAAAAAAGGTACGTATAATGCATTTTTAAATACCATAATTATTTTCAACAATGATAGGTATTTTTACGATTCTTACAGAACAGATGGTTAATCGTCTGAACGCTGACTTTAAATTTTTTTGTGTTTCGGTGTTTTCGTAAGAGTAATGGAAATTTAAATTCTGTACCTAAAGTTTTCAATTGTATAAAAAGTTTATCTCATCTTTGTTCTAGAGCTTGAATTTGTACTCTGCTCTTTTTATTCCTCCTGTATCTCGTTATCTATGATCGTCAGTTTTTGAAGAGAGAAAATGGCGATTGCAGCGTCTCAAATTAAAGGAAGCGGTTGGCCAAGAAGAGCGAGCCAAAATGCTCAGTTCGATCCGAAATTTATTGGCAACCAATCGGTAACGATAAACAGGACTATAAATTTGTAAGTACGACTTTATTTCATTTAATGCTTCTTGAGATTTTTTATGTTTAAATTGCCGTTTGTATGGTGGACTTGTGATGCAAATGGAAACCCGGGAACATCTTTTAGTAATTTAAACATTAATGTGAAGGTACCGTGGCATAATTCAGTATTCTGTAATTACCGCATTTAATTTTTAGAGTGTGGAATAATTTAGGAACAGCTGACTGTGGTATATATAATTTATGCTTCAAACGCCGACTGGAAATACTATCTTCCAAGGACGGAGCACATGCCATGTTCGCAACCGCATATAGCACCCAAATAAACAATTTATCACACTACGTTCGCACAAAACATGCCTAATCCAGAAATCTTGGACGTATATTTTTCAGGAAGTGCACTTCCAATAAAAACATTTTATCGCCGTTTGTTGATATTTACCTAGCCCTCTTGTCAACGGCGGCGCGAGGCGATACAGCTGGCGGGGAAAAAAAAATTGAGTAATCTTCCATCTGCGGAGTGATATTTGACAACACAAAAGAAACGCTCGTATATAAAGAAATTGAGAATTTTACTACGCATTTGGACGACTAATTTGTTCTGCTTTTGGAAATTTTGGGTCTAGTATACTACGCGATTCCTGATATTTGTTTATAAGTGTGACGAAGTTAATTAGTGCTTTTAGAGTAAATTTTCGGACTGGATCCAACTGAGATTGGAATCAACTTGCAGCGAATTCAGGGTGAACTCGTATCGACAATAAGTGTTTAAGGTAAAGTTTCGAATGTGGAGTACAGTGTAAACAAGACAATGCGGATTGAAACGGGATAGAAGCACTCTATTGGCGACTGGCAGAACTATAAAACAAATATAATATAAAATGAATTGCATATATTTCTCCATCCATATATTTATCAGTTCCTTCGTGGCCATTTATTTTTCGCTTCACTTCCTATAAAAAAAACACTTATTTTGCTAGTCTCAGAATGATTCTAACCTTTTACATAACCAAACTAATGACTCAGTATGGCGGTGGCGGTTTGTTCTATCCGCCACCTGCGGACGCGACGAGTTGCGGGTAATCACCACGAGCTAGCAGCCACAAGCGTGATGTTCATTGCGCGACAGCTTAGCTCATTTTGTTGTATTGTGAGTTAGGGTATTGTTTGATGTGGTAGTTTTGCATTGTTATGTATGTTTGGGTAAAATAGCAGAAATGGGGCTTTTTACATATTACAGCAGGAAGCTTAAATCTCAGAAAGTGGTATATTTTCTCTCTACTAATTACACAGAGCACAAATATACTAGGGACATCAACATGTGACCAATAGAAACCCCACAAATGATACAGAGGTAAAGTAATTAACAGTGGTCAAGTAAATACACAAATAAGTTAATAGCCAATTTGATTCTTATACCATGTGATAAAGAAAACATTGGCATCCATTTAGTTTGTTTTCATTCTGTTCTGTTCCATGTTTTAATTCCACTCATTCATTTGTAACAGCGGACGTACAGCACATGAGCAATAGAGGAGGAACATGGAAATGTTAGGCGAGGCCACATTCGCTCCCGCCATATTCTGTTATGATATGTTTACATAGTGTTAGCGCGAACATGAATACGGTTTACATGTATATGTGGAAAAATATACTTTATAACGTGTATTGGATGTAAGATTATAGTGCGTGAGATGTGTGTAGAAATAATCTTTTTCAAGTCTTAGAAATTACACTGCATTGCCATCACACGAGCTGTGATATACAAGATGTGGCTGAAATACCGAAAATAGTGCATCGTAGTTTACATATCAAATACGTTAATTTAGGCGGTTAAGAAATAATTTATTGACTATGATCAGTATGTGGTATCGTGCAGAACACTTGGGCGGATGGACAAAAATGTAGTAATCGATACCATATGTGGTATCAAGTTGTACACTTTATCGGATGGACTGTAGTGTACTACCAGATTCCATACATGGAATCGGGTAGTACACTTGAGCGGATAGGCTCTAGTGTATTATGCAATTCCATACGTGGAATTAGGTAGTACACTTAGTGGATGGTCTCTAGTGTACTACACGATTCCGTGTATGGTATCGGGTAGTAAACTTGAGCGGGTGGGCTCCAGTGTACTACCTGATTCCAACACTTATTGCTGCCGTCGGGTGAGACACGAGATGAACGATGACACAAATACCTACTGGTAATTTGGGCGCCAACGGTGCTTCCCAATTATCACACTATTGAGACTCAGGGATGCTGTGGGTTCTGTGTGTCCGTCTCACCCATGCGTACTTACGAACACTTAGGCAATACTTAACTTTTACTAAACATCACTTGACACTTATTAAAATATATGTGGCTAGGACACTGTCACTACTGAATAAAAGAGTTAAGTTCACTGTAGACTTGTTTTATTGTTATTGTGCATACACATCGTGCCACAATGTTGAAAATCAAAATCAACAAAACTGCGGATTCACTTGCAAGATGAAACAACAAAACACCTCAAATGAGATCTGCAACAATACATATCTTCCCTCACAATAAACACATGCGTGTGAAAACAAGTTCAGGTGGTGCGGATGCCACTGAATGAAGTTCGTAGTGGACCACGTGGTGCAGGTGAAATTGCAATATCTCTGCGTGGAAATGGCAAACTAAATTCAGACAAAATATTATTCTTGCTGAGAAAGTTATTAGTTTTACGATTGCAGTGGTTAAAGGCGTGTAACATGCCTGATGGAGGTAAAATCAAACCTTACTGTGACCACGTGGTCAAGTACAAAAGCATCAATTTATGTGAATAATGCATTGAACCCTAAAATTGAAATAGAACCCTTAAACAAATATTGCATATACAAAGTTACATAAATAAGCTCTCAAATGCAATGATGGCCTATACAAAGACTTGGCATTGGTCAGCCACATGGTTATACGTGATGTTGCCTTAAAATATTCAAACACAGAAAATTTTCCTCAAATGCATATATAAAAAATAAAGCCCTTAAAATTGTGTGTAGCAACAATGCAGAAGTTACAATGAAACGCCATAAACATAGGCGGATGGCGCCGGATTGGAGTTCCGTGGGTTGCGTGACCTCTCTACTCCTTCTCCTCAGTTAAGTTAAAAATGCCACAAGGGTGCAAGCAATCAATAAAGCGGAAGCATAATACTGGGGGAAATGTCTGGCAAAAGTGTACGCAAGATAAGGTTAACCATTAAGACTACGGAAACCTGAATCAGTCAACAAAAGTTGTGCGTACGTGACAGTGTCTTAACCTCACCAGCTCTCCTCAGCAGACTGTTCACATAAGCGGAAGCTATATGCATGCCCAGTAAAATATTTTATTATTGAAAATAAAATGGCACAAATTAAATTAAGTATTGTTTTACATTTTTATAGGTTTCTTATGAATTTTCATATTATTTTAGTGTTTCTTTATGATTGCGTTCATGCCGGAATAGTGTTCTTAATCTCGGTGCGCAGGCACTTGGAATTTTATGACCAAACAATTGAAAATAGTAACACATTTGAAGACATGTTAAACTCTGAAAATACAATCGAACACATTTTACACAGAAACATTTATATGAAAGTTAAAAATTATCTGCTTCTTTGCACACGTGAGGGGTGAGCTCCGTCATGGGCTCGTGTCGCCGGCCGTTAGCCTGCGTCAATATAAATGTTGAAATTGTCCCCACCCAAAAACTCCCACATTCCGTTAGATTGTCATAGATAAGGGATGTGGCAATAGTAAAATACATATGAAGTTATTAAAATATGTAAACAGTGTGAAATCGTGTTGTACACTAATTCCGAAATTTTTTACAGAACTATGATTCTACATATACCATTAAATTAATTTAATTCACATTGTATAACTAAGTGCCACTAAATACAAAGGAGCAACTAGCATAGATAGTGCTCTATTCGATACAACTTATTTACACAAAAACTTCATATCTTTTCAAATTTTTGTAGTAATTTATGATAAGTGTATAAAAACGTAACAAGAAACAAATTATTTTCAATTCTACAGTACTGTGTCATAAATTGAAAATAACAGTAAATTTTTTGTAAATATAGCCTAAATGTACATGGAAAATTTTTAATGTAAAGGTTACATAAAGTGTGTTGGCCCTGCACAATGATTTGATCATTTCAGTTTAAAAGTGATGCCCTTGTTAGTGTGCTGAGTATTTTTTGCCTGTTCGCGTAAACAAATCACATTACTCAAAATCTTAAGATTTTCTTTGCAATCTTATTTTGCACTTGTCTGCAACATTTTCGTAAGCGAGAAAAGAAATTTTGTTATTTTTCACCATATTGTCAGTTTTTTTGTTACCATGTTTTAGTTTGTTTGCAATACTTATATGTTTAATTTAGAATACTTTATTTTTCAATTCGCATATAATATCATTCATACATACATTACTATCTGGCTTTTCATTTCTTTCCCCTTGTTTACCAACATGACAATATTTACTTTTCTTCTCAACACGCTTGCTCCTGATTGGTGGTTTTCTCTATCACCATCAGCGATTTTATCGCAGCTGCAAATCAGGCTTGTCGCTAGAACTCTCGTCATGAATGGTATGAATTCCGATTGGCTGGTTTGGTGTGATGTCGCATGGAGTCATGCTTTTGTGAAGAAGGCGTTACGTGTGGTTTGGTACTCATGCTCACCCTGCTGTTCGTAAATGTTTTTTATATTTTACCAGTATTTATTTTTTATGGAATTCTAATGCAGAGATTGAGGCTGTGTTCGAATTGGCACTTTTAGTTTAGCAACTAAAATTTCACATGATTTAAATTCGTAGACTAAAGTAATGACATATTTGGTATTTTACTTTTTAGTGTGTAACGAGGCTTATTGAAATACCAAATTACCAAATAGCAACCATCTTTGAACCAGTGACTCTGAATTAAACACTTCAAAATATTAAAATGTCAATATACTAAATGGTCAGTTCTAACACAACCTGAATGTTATTTTCTCTGTATATTTGATTACAATTTGCAAATTTCATTTATTGTAATTTTTTTGTTGTTGTTGATGAAAGGTTACGAAATGGTTTGTTGTGCAGATATCCACTGACAAATTATACATTTGGTACAAAAGAACCATTGTTTGAAAAGGACCCATCTGTCCCAGCACGTTTCCAGAGAATGAGGGACGAGTTTGAGAAGATAGGCATGCGCAGGAGTGTGGAAGGAGTGTTGCTAGTCCATGAGCATGGTTTGCCCCATGTTCTCTTGCTGCAGCTGGGGACCACATTCTTCAAGTTGTAAGTATCACCGCTGTTGAAATAATCCTTTACGTACTGTTAAGGTACTTTGTCAAGGACTGCGTTTTAACCATTTGTTCTTATTGAACTCCACAATCAGAAAATTCCCAATTATTTCACTTTCTTTTAAGGTAATATATGAGTTCTTATCAGTCAATATAAATTATTGTTGAAATAAAAAACCATTTTTGGTGAAACAGAACCATTAGGTCTCGTTAAAGTGTTAACGTATGCATGCATACTTGCATGTCACACAATCACACAAGTGTCTTCAGTTAAACACAGTAATTTTCTTTTGTTTGAATTTTAGTGTAATACGTCTATTGGAATGGCTTTGGCTTGTTCATTTGAACGTGTGGTGTGTATTGTGAGGGAAGATATGTGTTAGTGCAGATCTTATTTTAGGTGTCTTGCAGGTGAATCCGCAGTTTTGTTGATTTGGATTTATCACATGCACAGTTTATTTTTGTGTGCGTCACATAAAGCGCCACTGTTTGTAGTGGTTAGACTACTTGTCTCCCGCCTAGACGAGCTGGGTTTGATTCCTGTCAGGTTTACTCCCGCGTTTTCGTATGTGGGAATCGTGCCAGAGGATGCCACTGGTTGGTGGGTTTTTCTAGGGAATATCTCGTTTCCCCCGCCCTTGCATTCCTGCGCTGCTCAATATTCACCTCGCTTCACCCTCGTCAGCTCTCAAGACCTCAATTTTAAGACCCACCTTAATCTCTTCATTCGCTCACCTCACCTTCACCGGCTCTCAAGACCTCGAGATGTCATTAGTAGCTGTCCATGCTTCTCCACGGAAGGCAACTGATCTAGATGTTTATGAATATTTTTGAAGGATTCGTGGGTTGTTGCTTAGCAGATTATTAGGTAAGTGAATAGACAAATGAAAATGAATTTATTCAAGGACGTGGAAATTTTCACCAGTATGTTGCAAACAAGCCTACTAATTATCAAAATTATCAGTTGAAACAGACCTATTACACAAGTAACTAGCAACCCAATGGACCATGTGTACAAAGTTGGCAACATTAGAAGCACTAGTGTAAAGTTCGCTAGATCCTCAATTATTAACGCTGGTTGTATCGTTGTTTCACTATTTGCTAAGGATCTGTTACAAAAGATGATCATTGTTGTGATTTTGCGGAAGAATAAAAGAATTTACATATTTCGTCAGTGACAAAAGATTGGCTTATGTATTTTTGTGGACCATTTTCCTTTGATTTCTTATACATCTAAGAAGAAAAATGTTGTGCTCTTTTCCACACTACATTATGATGATACAATGTATCAGGAGTCTGGCGATGTCACAAACCAGAATTTATGACCTTCTACATAACTAAAGGGGGCCGTTGTAGTTTATAAATTACTTGCAGGTGGAATTTGACACTATGTGTTGCAGTGATTGTGGGTATAATGAACTTTCCAATAATTGAAAATTCCACAGTTGGCAGTACCAAGTCGCATATGTAATTTGGCTTTGGAGCTTATGAAAACATTTGGTAAATTAGTCGTCCAGTTCAATTTTGCCGGAAACCTTGCGAAATACCATTAAAATAACTGCTGTAATTTATGAAATTGACCACAAATTCTGACCAGTTGACAGGCAGAGGTGAACATTACTTCAGAAAAAAAGTGTCCAATAAATCCGACATTTGAAGTACCTACAAAAAGAATGTATCAGTGTGTGAAATCTTGCAGGTTGTGTATTTGTAGATTTTTTTTAGTGTTATTATTTGTTCTAATAATACAGAGCAAATGTAAGTATTAGGCAGTTGCGTATCACCACTTGAACTGCATTACAGCATGTTTTATGCATACATTTTCTGATGAAACAATTACATTTGTCCCATATGTGTGTACCTACAGAAATAAAACATGCGTACGTACCTACAGAGATACACAGACAGGGAGAGAGACAGGCTAACAAGACATGGAGGAGGCAGAGACGGAGGCTGTCAGGCTGAGAAGGGGAGGCAGACACAGACCTCAGATAGCTCTTGCTGAAAACTAGAGCCAAATAAATTCATAAGCCATGCTTTTGCAGTCCGTACACATATTGAGTGTTAGGATTAAGTCTGCTTTTGCCCTTTGGCTCCACGCGAGGTTTCTGTCCTCACTCATTTCACAGATGTACTGCCCTGTCCAAACTTCCCGCCTGGCAGTGATCTTGGATCGGATCTCGGGGGGGGGGAGATATGCAACCAGAGCACATGCCACAGCTACAAAAGGCCTAAGTTTGGCCTCGAGGTCCTTTGCGTCCTTCGTAATTCTTAAGAATAGGGGCGTTTCCTAAAATGGAGGGGAAAAAATACCTGGGTAGGTTAGATACGATTATTAGTAATCATAATTACTAGGAATTTCGGAGGGGCTTCAAGTAGTTTTCTGTAAAAAAAAAATTGATAGGGAGGAGGGTTATCAAGATTGCTGTATTTATGCTATAAAATACGTATAATTTATGTAAAATATATTCATAGCGCGGCGCTGAGCTTATATAGGTATGGAGTTATGTCGGGACATTATGTATTTCTGGTGGCTTACCTGGTCGATATTGGCAAGAGTATAAAACATATTACTAGTACACTAAATATACATATCGTAGATGATGCAGAACTCTGTTCAGAGACGGTGTTTATGTAAGAGGCGGTGTATAACTGTGTTCTCCCCTCCCCCCACACATACACTCACAATGCACGTCCATGTTGAGGGGTGGACAGTGGGAGATTGCCGGACGGACAGCGGACATTACTTGAGGTTTGATATGCGTTGTGTCGTGTCTGAGGTTTCAGATTTAATATGAAAAATATCTCTGCTAATTACACAGAATAAGAATTTACTAGGTACACCAACATTTGACCAATAGAAACCCCAAAAACGATGATGGGGACGGTTATGAAGAGCGGGGAAATTGTGGGGTGAAACCAATGAAACATAATGAAATATTTATTCACGATTACTGATTTTGGTGTTTTGAATAGTTTTCGAACGAATACCAATTTTTTTGAATAATTTTCAAATTTTTTTAAATACTGGTTTTTAGTTTTCAAATTGCAAAGATGGCATAATCTTGCATAAACAGTAACAAAAACTTACTTTTCATCCATAAATAAATCCATAAAAGGTTATTTTATTCACATGAAAACCCTGAAGAGTCTTGAAAACCAACATAATGTGTTACTGTGTACTGTACCAATACTTAGTGTGTGAATTTTTTTAAAAACATTTCTGGTTCCATTTATTAAAGGTTGGTAGTTGCCAATGCTTGATGTGTACTCTTGGAAGTGAATCTGAGATTTGAATCTTTAGTTGAATGTCGTGGAATTATTCACAGTTGAGTAACAGTGGTCTTTAATTCATTTTTATCAATAGATTTAGTAATCATATTTAAGTAAACAGGAATGTTTCCCTTTATGCAAATCTGGTCTCGTATATTTTCTGAAACTTGTTGGCTAAACACTGTTTAAATCTCATGTTTTCAAGGCACTTGCCTCTCAAATGCTTTAGGCCACGGGTCCTGTTAAGTTTTACATCTCATTTCATATGATTGTTTCGCCCAACATTGTAATATTTGGTTTGATACGGCCTGTATGTAAAGTTTTCACAATATTTGCCATACAGCGATGCTCTTTTACCACTGTAGTATTCTATGCTTGTTTCTCCATTCTGCAGGCCTGGTGGGGAGCTGAATCCCGGAGAAGATGAAGTGGATGGCTTGAAGAGACTTCTGACAGAGGTAATGAATTAAGTTTTCATGTGTTTGAATATACGCACTATTAAACATAATGAATGTATTTAAATTATCCCTCATTTATGAGGGCAGATTTATGGAATTCATGTGTTAATTGATGTAGTATTTGCATTTGTTTACAGAGTGATATAAACAAAATATGAATTTTAAAGCTACCTGTGTGGCTTCATCAAATACCAGATCTACATGCTCTTCGTGATGTATAAAATTGTTTTGTGATCTTTCGTCAAATGAATGGAATTGAAGTACAATTAGAGAGTCTTTCTTGTGCCAGTATTGGTCCATAGCCATCAGTTGCTCGTCATTCTACTTAGAGGCGGTATTGCAAGGCTAATTGACTGTCTGCTGTTTTGGTTTTGCTTACCAGTGACAAGTTCATAGTCACTGGATGCTACAGGTGAGCGGATGAGCTCTCCTCCCTCGCAAAGTATCATAAGTGGTCACTTGACTTTGCTGTTTGTGCATTATATTCATTCAGCGTCCTCCACAGAAGACAGGTCAAGGTACTGATCCACAAGGTGTATCCAGGTACAAACACACAACACTAAAAATTAATTTTTTGTACACAAATATTGACAATCTACGCAGTGTAAATATACCAGATAAAACTTTATAGTTTATACGTGTGACAAAACATGTACTACAAGGCAAATAAAATGTGCTATTATATAATACTGATTTCATGGAAATTTTTAACTTTAGAGAAAGTTTTTTAATTGAAAAATAAAATTGTTGCCAATAGGTAATATGAATTTGAAGGTGATGTAAAAAGTTAGCAAGTTGTGTGCTTTCTGCGGTTTCTACTGAATTTAGTATGGAGATTCAAAAGGCATGGTAGGTATGTCTTATGGATGGTCAACGAAAAGACATTGGGTATGTCTTATGGGTGCTCGTCAACAAAAAGGATGGTAGGATGGTATATACTTTGTTTTATATTTTTTTACGAAATACTGTTCTACTTGTAGATATTTTTTGAAGTTCTGTTTCACCACACAAAAATATTTTAGATAGCATATGTTTTGCATATGGCGTTACATAATCACAATAATAAAAAACAAAAAAAAATTAGATAATTCACAATAAATTAAAATTCCATGAGCTACTTCAATAAATATTTCAAATTGCCATTCAATGTTTTTGTAGTGTTTAAAAAAAATGCTTAAAATAAAGCAATTTTTGATTTGTAGCAGTTTACAATTTTTTTACGAAATATTGTTAAGTATACCTTAAATGGAATTAAGTCTCTACCTTTCAGTCAACAATATTAAATTTTCAGCGAATGTTTTATTTTATTTGTATGTTTCACAAATGATGATTTTGACATAGATGTCGCAAAAACTATTTTTTTGTGCAAATAAAGTACTATAAAGTTCACAAGTAATATCTACGAGTTGAATGGTGTTTCATACAAATAAAAAAAAAAGTGAATTTATTGGTGAGCGCCATTTGTACAGCACACTATGGGTTGTGAGACTTGTGGCTGGCTCCTATGTGCTAGCAGAATTTTAGTCACAGCAGGCGAAGTTGGCTACTGAAACAGCTACAGTGAATGCTATTACTAGTATTTTCTGTGCCAAATGACCAGAAACACTTCAGTCTTGTCTGCACTGTTGGAGCATACATAGTTAACAATTTGGTGTCGTGCAGTGTAAATGTGGATGGTTTGGTCAGTGGTTTGTCTGATCGTTAGTTGACTGTAGATTAAAAACTAATGCCAGTAACCAAAAAGGCTACATGCATATACGGATTAGCTGTGAATAAATAATTATATACAAAATAATTAACAAGAGACTTTCTATTACTGATATGGTTTCAAATTGTGTATGTAGCCTGGATATGGCACTCTAGCTGACGATCGCTAATGATTACGTGGGATGTTAATTAACACTACAAAATTTGTATTTTACAGATTTACAGAAGTCAGTGTAGTACTACAGAGCTGTGTTTCAGCAAATATTTTACATGAGTGATGTGTTTCTCTTGAGCTATTTCTTTCACTGGAAATGTTCATGAGTCACTGGTGCGAAGTAGTGTGCAAAATAATTGCATCAGTTTGTGTAACTATTTCCTCAAACAATTGGCAAAATCTTTTAGTTTTTCAATGCTGGTTTCTGAAAACTGGAGGTCATAAATTTTGCTTTTGTGTGTGTCCCACACACACTCGAGCAGGAATCCCCGTCTGTTCGTGTGCTCAGTTTGAAATAAAGGTGGTGCAGTGTGTATTCAAGAATTGTTCTTTACCTGCAGCTTTTCACGAATTTTGAAATAAAATTGTTGAAGGCGGATAAGTTTAAATTTGTACTTGTAAATTTTTTTCTGAGCATGCAATGACTGACATGTGGATTACAGTACAGTGTTCTGTAGAGTCGTGATGGGGTTTCGAAAGTGTGTATTACATTTACTGTGAATGGTAAACGTTCCAACATTACGCCAGATAAGATGCAATCTTATCAAATTTTGTATGTGCTTAGGCCAGTTCGACATGGATTCCATTTGTTGCCCTACAAACATCTAGCCGATAACTCCAGTTCTTGCTGTACACAATTATAAACCTTGGGTGTAACAGACAGAGCTGCTTCTCTGATTCTTTGTTCTAGGTGGTATGCAGTGTTGTTGACTCGAACACTGTACACACATTGTTTGATTTAGTCCCAAAAGAAAATATTTAGTGGCATGAACTCAGCAATTGTGGAGGTCATGCTAGCAATCCACTGCTATAGAAACGTTAAATCTGGAAACTCGTAAGGGTGTCGGGGGCCAGGGTGGCCGAGCGATTAGCACGCTCGCCTCCCACCAAGTCGAATCGAGTTCAATTTCCCCTGTCCCTTCATTCCAGCACCGCTCCATATTCACTTCAATCATCCTCATCTACTTGCAAGACCTTGCTAAGAGCCGCCCAAATCTCTTCACTCTCTCATAGGGCCATCAGTGGTGTAGTGGTTAGACTACTTGCCTCTAACCTAGGCAAACCGGGTTCAATTCCCATCGTGGTCCCCCCCCCCCCTCCTTTCCATTTTCGCATATGGTAATTGTGCCGGACAATGCCACTGGTCGGCAGAATTTATCAGGAATCTCCCGTTTCTCTTAGCTCTTTATTCCTATGCTACTCCACACTCACCTTGCTTCACTCTCATCGGCTGTCAAGCCTTCAATATTAAGAGTGCCCAAATCTTTTCACTCTTAGTCCAGAAACTCGTGAACTACATTACTATTATTGTGGAGCAGCACCATGTTGTTTCCATTTTTCCTAAGCAGCCATTCCGATGGAAAATGTTTTCGTTTGGCTGCTCTTAAGTGAAAGAGTGACAATATTTACAATGGACCTGCATAACAGATGAAATTTTGCACGCCAGATGACACATTGAACCTTCATCAGCATCGTCCACTCCTTGCCTGCTGGAATGGCATGGCATGGCATCTTCGTTACGTGACTACCTGTATGTACATAATATGTCTGATAAGCCGCATACCCCACACTCTTTGTGATGCTCGTCAGTGCGGTGTGTGTATCGCGTGGCTTTATGTTGTTTGGTATAGCCACCATCACTTTATGGCTGCACTGTATGATGATCAAGACTAGGTATCTATTTTGAGGCTATATCTTGTACAATATTAAATTTTTTATTATTATTTTTTTACTATAACCTCAAGATGTGCTCAAGCAAACCAGTTGCAGGTTGTGTATACTTCACATAGCAAGGGAAGTGTGTAGGTATTTGAAATTTGGAAGTCACAAGTTTGACTGGGTTTGTGATTCTGCAGTTTGGAGACTTTATTAAAAGAACATCTGCCGTTTAGCAGACAATGTTTTTGAGGGAATAGTTTTGATGTATGTTTAGGTCGCCAAAATGTATAACACTATCTGATTTTTAAATTTCCGGTGATGCACTGTGAAGTTGCATACTTAATAAAGTATATATGTATTTAAGTTTCATTTTACGCAGGTTAAAATTAATGATTATCACCTCAATAAATGGAATTAGTTGTTTATTAATAGAGTTTACAGACTACATGGCAATAATGAAAACCGATCCATGTAAAGCAATGACAACTTAACTCTGCTGTGATTGACCAGATAGATCACATGGTACAGAGTTACGTATATCATTAACAAGCTTTTTTTTTTATGTAAACGTAAATATTAAATGTTCATAATTGGTCTCATTGAAACACCAGTCAAGGTGTAGCCAGCTTATGTGAACGTGTTCATGTGAAACGTGTCGTCATTATTCTGGTTTAAAATGTATTGCGAAGGAACACCATCAGTTGAAGTGTCATTTTCATTCACTTTTGCTTTTAAAACTGCTGGTGTAATGTCACAGAAAGGGAACTGCTTAATATTAATTTGGTAAGTAACTTAACTATTGCAATTGGGGAAAGCACGACAAATGGTAAATTGCCAGAAACTCCATTTTATGAATGACGCCTTTTACTAGGTCAGTAAAATGCCCGGTGGGCAGGTGACAGTGTGAAATTGTTAAAGTTTTGGCTCATGTGAAGCTTAAGTCTTAAAACATAATCACTAATTAAATATTTCAAGCCAGCTGTGACGTACTGTGTTAAATCAGCAACTACTGCGTAAAAACTCCATGGCTAAACAAGTGCGCCGAGAAATGGAAGTTGGTAATACCACAGTCTAGAAGATTCTTCTAGTCAAGAGATATAAATCATACATTACTTCTGAAAGTGGGCCCCTGTACTAGGCACTTAAGATATTGTCTGTCATCTTTGATATTATATGCAAGGGTATATGTACATATCAGAATTTGTAGTCTATGAAAGCAGGGCATTGTTAGGTACAGTGTTACGAGACAGTTTAGAATTCAGAGAGTTTTCAATAGACAAACATGATGGAGGAATCTCCTTATGCAGGCCCCGGGCCATTGTGGCTGAGCGGTTAGTCTGCTCACCTCCCACCAAGGCGAACTGTGTTCAAACCCCAGCCGGGTCACTCCCAGATTTTTGCACGTGGGAATCGTGCTGGACAATGCCTCTGGTCGGTGGGTTTTCTCGGGGATCTCCTGTTTCCCCCGCCCTTTTCGTTCCGGCACTGCTCCATACTCACCTCTGTCGCGGTCATCAGCTGTGAAGACCTCGCTCTTAAGAGCCGTCAAAATCTCTTCATTCACTCGTGCAGGGCGGATTACACATGTTTTGGAAGTTTCTGCCAGGCTTGTAACAGACAGTCAAACAACTGTTTTAATGGAAGGTGTGGAGGAAATATATTGCCATGTTAATGACATATTGCAGGTAGTTTTTATTATGGTTGTACGAACATAACTCTCTGTTTAACAAAATGAAGAATAATTTGGAGAGGACTTTACAGTAATAAAAGTTAAAGAAAAGTATTACAATTCTAACAAGATTTTTTAATGTGATATATAGTTTGTAGAAATTACTGTAATTATATAACTTCAATTTAAAGTATGAAACAAGTTTTTGTTACCATCAGTTGTCATATAGTACTGTATAATAAAATTCCAAAAATATTTCTTTTACACAGGAGAAATTAGTTGCACAAGAGGACTGCTTAATGATGGAAGTAGTGCATGGCAAAATCCCTTGAATTTAAGAAAAAAATTAACATTTTTGGGAACATTTCATTTTATATTTTATTACAATGCATATTTCTAATGTAACCACTATACCAAATTTCATCATAAGCTTTTTTTTGTTTTTTAATTTGGTAATTTCATAGCACCTTCTGAGATACCTTGTGAATCATTTTTTCAGTGAATTTGATATATTTACGGTAGTTATGTGCAGATTCACAAAAAAAAATGTGTTCCAATACGAAGTGCTGATTTAGATATTTGCCATTTCTGATTTAGTTTGATTCTCATACTTTCTAAGGTGTAAACCAAACATGATTTTTAAATGAAATAATTTAATTCAGAAGGCAGACGTCTTGGTTATACCCCACATGTGGTACTTGTCGCCAAAATTGTTAAGTAATGACTAGTGTGTAAGTTTAAAAATGCATGGAGTTTATATTCAGTAGCTTGTGGGAAAAACCAAAACAATTTATGAGAATATTAATTTTTTTTTAGGTAGATACAAGTCTTGTGAATAAAATTATATTGTGGTGATCATAGTCTGCACACCTTTTTCATCAAATAATGCTAAAGTACAGACCAAGCTTACAAGAAGAATCCGAGCATGTGATTTCGAACTATTAATTATTGAGAGTCTTCAAGAAACAAATATTAATGATCATAATTATTTGTAGCTCTCAGATATTGCACATTTTTAAATTGAACATTACTAATTACTTCAAAACACACATGCCTACCAAACAAAACTATAAAATGCTTATTGGTATGGTGCCAACGTAGTGCAAACATAAGGCTTTGCGAGATAAGTTTCTACTGCCTTCGGTCCAAACACTGCCAGCATGGCCTTATTTTCTCCCATCATGTGACCGGCTGTAGTGGTTGACTACTCACCTCCTACCAAGGCCAACTGTGTGCGATTCCCAGCGGGGATCTCCCGTTTCTTCCACCCATTGCATTCCAGCACTGCTCCAGACTCCTCGCTTCACACTCATCGGCTCTCAAGACCCCAATGTTAAGCGCCGCCAAAACCTCTCATCACTCTGTTCAGTGGTTTATTAACTGGGGGTGAGGGTGAAAGTGAGTTGTGGAGTGGAGACTAATTATTACTCTATTTGTGTCGCAACCTTTTTCCGTTTCGCCTAAGATCGCTACTTTTCTCCATTCCATTTAGATTGTGAGAACGTAGCTCCGTCTGGCAAAATGTCAATTGCCAGTTTCAAAAGGAGGAATGAATGAGCAGTGTCCATTCCTTCCTTATGTGTGTATTCAACAGTAGGAAAAGTTGTGATTGTGTACTTCTATGAATAAATAAAATCAAAATTGGAACAAATGTATTATTTTCAGATTTTTAAGAAGTTGCTGATTCTGTAAAAATCTGTTGGTTCCGATTTGCAGATGAATCGGATGTATCCCGTAACCTACAGTGTCATCGTGGTGAATGTTCATTGTTCACCTTTGAACTAAACTTCCAATTAAAATAAGGCACACACCAAACAAAATATTGCTCAATAATAGTGACTTACAGTTTTTTTTTTTTAAACCTGAAAACTCCGCTAGCTCAGAATGCTTAAGTACACAAAGCATTCAACAGATTATTCAAACACTACAAAATATACATTTTGATTATAAATGCGGAGAAACTTAATATTTAAAGGTCACCTAAAAATTAAATAATGCTTTCATTCTATTGGGTACAGTTTAAGGCACATATGAGAAAGAGGGTGGCAACAAATGCCCTATTCAAAGCCTCGTCTCATACAAGGTACATGTTAATAATAGTTATAAATATTATTAAAAGTTGACAGAGGTGACGTCTAATCAACCTAATCAAAGGCTATGACTCACCATGAAGTTTGTTCCTTCTGACACGCTACTAAGGGACTTTGGTAAAACAAAAACCCATTTTGCCTCAACTATCAGTAACTGACAATTCATACATGAATCCTAATTTCTCATTCAGCAGGCGTCTGTCCATCTCCGATGATCCTTGGACAGAGTGAGGCGCGTAGTAAAGATAAGGAAACTACTCGTACAACCCCTTAAATAAACCAACGGCCCCTGGAGGAGGAAGAAGAATGAGTGAGAGCAGGGGGGGGGGGGTCCAAGCCTACCAAGGAGCTTGCAGAAAGTTCGGAGCGCACCACTGATGACACAGGGTATGGCGCCACTGTCGCAAGATGAAAGAAAATCACACAAATGGGATGAATATGTGGATTTTTATTTTTTGTACACTCTGGGGAATTACATTATAGTTAAATATGATGTTAACAGGTGTGTGATTATTAATTTATCCATTTTCAAAAATATATGGCTTTTCTGAGAACAACTCTGCAGTCAAACCTAACAAGTTGATATAAGGTACGTACAAATACAAAAATAAAAACACTTATGTTAAATGACAGTTCGGAGGGCTGAGTTTGTGCAATATGATGTACAGAATGATGTATGTAAACATTAAAGTCAAGCATGTAATTTACAATTGTATATCTATACAAGTAAAATTCTAAATAAAGAAAATGTAATGCATTCTACTAACTACTGGATGGAAAAAGAGTGCATATTAAAAAATTTAATGAAATGAAAATAATTTGAAGATAGTTTGTAAGTAAATTGAAATTGATTCTGATTGTGAGATACTTTAGAAATACTAATGTACTACAGCCTTCGTTACAAAACACATTTTATAAGGGAGGGTTTTTTTCTGGTGAGCCCCCAAATCCTGCTACGCCAGTGTGAGCACCTTCACAGTTCTGTGTGCCCTCCGGCATGCATGTTGGTGGCTAAGATGGATGGAGAATGGCCTGTGTCTCAGGGCAAGCCCTTTACACCTTACGTCGGGTTTAAAAAATGAGCTCATGCATTGCGGCTGAGCAGGGTTGTCTGGTGCCATGGCCGTTAATTGTAGTCATGGATACACTCCGAAAGAATAAGGGTCTAGATAAGGCTATAGAAAACCGGGTAAAGCGGAGAGGGCCTGGGAAAAAACTATGCAACTGTAGCGGAGGATAAATGGTATTCCTTTATTGGGTTAGGGCTGGAGAAAGTAGGTTAGTTGTTAGCGAAGATAGACTTTGTGAGGTTAATGAGGGTGATATGAAATGTATCAATCCGCTGCTGGAATGTATCCAGGGTCATACTGTAGTAATACGGCCCTGGAGGCGGGGGACAGAACTGCGCCACCCGCCAGCAGATGCGAATCATCTCTCTGGAAGCAGAAAAATGTGTTAGTTTTCAGGCATGAAAATAGGAATTATTAGGAAGGGGAAAATATGAGATATTAGGGAGGAGGGAATAGTTATATTTATTAGTGTTCAAAAATGTGTTACTTTTCTCAAATTAAAATAAAGGTTCATCAGAACTGTCCAAATACTTTAAGAAATTAGATTTCCTCGTCTAGCAGTCGGCAGAACATTATTGATTATCTTCTCAAACCACTCAGGTGAACTGAAATTGTTACAAACTGCCCCATTTTCACCACCACAAGAGGTGGTGACTGACACATCAGCAATATTCATGAACCTCTCGTCCTGCTTTAACACAAAATAAAATTTATAAAATTATTTCTTAACCATTTAAATAAACATAAAATTCGTTAAAACTTTCGGAGACTATCCTAATATTAAAATTACAATATTTATAATTCCATTATATCTAACTAGGCTAGCAATAAAAAAAATTAATCTGTTAAACTGAATAAAGGAAAGTTCATAATATAATTTTTACATTTGATGTGTGAAATTTGATTTTTTTATTTATTGTATACATGTTCACATGACATCTTCATATTTTAAATTTTTAACAAGTATAATTTTTTAGTGTGCAGAATTTAGATACTCGATAGTTAAGACCTATTAAAACACATTTCTGTTTGAGTCTAAATCATGGGGATAAATCTTAGTCATGGAAGAGATGAGGAATACATAAAAAAATGAGTATTTTGCGAGAGAGAGAGAGAGTTTTTTTTTTTTTTAATATAAAAAAAATAGTTTGCCGTGGTAGGAGACACTCATCCACATTGTTTGCAAGGAAACTTGTGTTAATAAAAAACTTTTCACACCACAGTTTGGTGATTAATTTGAAAGGAGTGGGTGAACCTGGAAGTAACGTTAGACTACGGGGTGGCTAGCATCAGGGAAAACAGCGAAGGTCTCGACAATTCAGGGCAATTTTTGTGAGGTCAGGGAATTTAGATAAAATAATTTAAAATGTACTAAATAAGAAAATTAATATTGTATTCTAGCACTTCTGCTAGGTGTGCCATTTTAGAATAGTTCTGTAACTTTAGTTTATTCCACCTTCATAATCTGATTTATGGGTCTAGGGACAGTTTTGTTGTACTTTTAATTGCAAAGATTATCACACATTTTCTTGGTTAATTTTTTGTTTTGTTTATGCAGCAAGTGTTGGCATTGTGAAAAATGTGTGTTTATGTGCAAGTGTAAGATTTTGCAAGAAAAATATTTACGTTACTGAAATAATTTAAAAACTGTTAGTGGTTCTTATTGAATTGATACATTGTATTGTCTCTTGCCTTTTTTTTTTTTTTTTTTTTTGTGACTTTTTTTTCTTCGGGTTCTGAAAATAGTATTTAACCTCTGCATCACTTTTTTCCGTTTGCCGTCTTTGTATTTCCTTCCTTTTTTTGAATATAAATATTGGTTTTGCACAGGAAAGCATTCATAAATGAATGTGTATGTTATTGTTACCTGTTAAAAATCTATTTATTTTAGAAAAATGTAAAAAATATTTTTAATATTTGACACACAAGTTGGTCGGGGAAATGTAACAAGATAGGTACCGGGAATTTGCTATATGGATTCTGCTAGCCACCCTGAACTAGCTTATGAAGTATGACTATTAACAGACAAGCGACAATAAACTAGTTCACTGCCATGATGTCATAACGTACCTGATACCCATCAGCATACTACCCTTCACTATCTGTACACAGGTGCATTCTTATCATCTTCTATTCGAAGCATTGCTGCAAGTTTGTCAGTTATTACCCTTTTCAGCACGTCTGCCATTTTTATTTTCGTATCATATTGAATTACATGTTCCTTTCAAGACACGTATCGGGGAACATGGTGCCTGTCTGACATTTGGTGGTTCAACTCATTATGCAAAATATGTCTTACCATCTCCTTGCAACCATAAAAATGTTCGGATGACATTTCTGCATATTTTCTTTGCTCTTGGGGCAACCCAGATCACAATCGTCCATCACCTCCAAATGTTCAATAAATTGATTTTCCATTAAGACATTTCTGTGTAGTAGCATCATCACCGTACACATTCTTTACAATTTCAGACATTCTGTGGGATATTTTTTTTTTTTTATTCTCAATACTTTTTATGTTCACTGCACTCATTTTTTCTTTAATCATATCTGCAGAATAACAGCTTTCTCTTTCACAAAGTTCCAGAGGCAGCTAAACTGCATAGATAGGCTAAGGGTTCTTTGCTCTATGCTTCCCGGGGCCACAGTTGCCATATTGGCTCAAAATGCGTACCTACCTTCCACCAAGGTGAATGGGGTTTCATTTATGGCAGGGTGGATTCCAGATTTTTTAATATGGAAATTGTGTCGGATGATGCCACTGGTTGGGGTTTTTTCAAGGATCTCCCATTTTCTGCTGCTCTTGCATTCAGACACTGCTCCTTATCCACCTTGCTTCACGCTCGGTGATTGTCAGGACCTTTTTAACTGCTGCCAGTACCCGTCCACTTGACTCAACCACACCTTGTACATGTATGCACTGAAACCGTATTCTAAGAGTGGATTAAAAGCTTTGAGTGCCCTCCCATTTTTAAAGAAATATTTTCTTTTTGTTGTTGTTCACAGGAAATTGTATTAAAATTAAAAGACTATAAGCTGTGTAGTTTTTGCATTAGGACTTGTCAGAATCACAATTTTAGTGTTTTTGGGATGTACAAATAATATACAAAAATTTTAATAATGTTGATAGAAAGGTGAATTATTATTCATTTTAAAGTTTATTATAGCTTCCTTTTGTATGGTGAGTACTGTTTCTGGAAATAACTCGTGGTATTCTAATTCAGTGTGGATTATCTCGCTTCACCAAGTGAGATAGTTTTTATTATTTGTGCATCTCAAAAACACTAAAATTGTAATTTTAACACATCATCATGCAAAAAATATGCAGTCTATAAAATTTTTAATGCAAAGAAATTGTACTTGTAAGAGAGTGTCCAAAAGTTCAACAGTATTTCATTATAAATTAATTTGTTTGTAAACTACCACTCTTATAACTATAATTTTCCAGTTAAAAATTTGCATAATTAATTATGTGTAAGAATATTTGCAAAGTAACAGTGTTACATTTTTTCTAAATAGAACTTGAATTTTTTCTTTAAATTTAGGAATGATACAGTAACATGATTGTGTTACTTGACGTGTTGTGTTTTGAGTGTTTCATAATGAGCTGTTGTAGCGTTCGCCTACAACAGATGCTACAGAACTGTTTCTCACTGTTTTTTGCTTCCAGACAGAAAATCTCAAATTTATGATTTGTTCAGATAGCATTAACTAAAATGTGGAAACAAGGATTTGTAGAAGTATGATATTTTTAAGTATGAAAGAAATACCATTTATCGTGACAGGTGTTGACATATGTGCAGTTTTATATATATATATATATTTCTGCACAGCAGTATTTATGTCGCTATTTAGCTACTGCAACGGTATGTTTTTTATTTTGTGTACGAAGATTGTTCCAAACATTTGAATCTTTTTTTTTTTTTTTTTCTGCGTAAATTGTAATTACTATTGCGACCAAGAAAAGTACATTGACACTATTTGAAAATGTTTTTGGTAAGCACTGTTTTTAAAATTTTCTTTTACTGTGTTTTTTGTTGTTCATAGTAAACAGTTTGTGATCCATAGAGAAGTGGATTTACACACTGATGCCAGTAAAGTATTGGTGTTTCATTACTGGTTTGTGTACCTTATTTTAGCTGTAAAATATTCTACATGGTAATGTAGAATGAAGTACTGGGTCAGTAAGGTGCGGTTACTTTGGCCCTTTTGGGTAACTTTGGCCCAAATGTTAGACAGTAGTGTTTACTTCTGTAACATACATTTTACAATCTGTTGCTGAACTCTCGGGACTAACCACAAAGTAGTACAAAACATTTTTTTTACAGTTAATATGCCTACCCAGGCTGGCCTGCCATTTTTATGGAAACCAGAATTTTACGGAAATAATATGGATATTTATGCATTAAACCTTTACACAAATATTGTATTAAAAAAATTGTGCGCGCATAGCATAGATGCCAATCAGAGAAGCTTTATTGTACAATGATGTCCCAAGTGTGTGTGTTTTGAAATTCTTTCAAGATTCACATCAACATCGGTAGATCACATGCTGGTATTTTCTCTCGTCTTCATACGGCAGCTTTCTAAATGTAAGCTCTTTATAGCAGCAATATGGTGGAAGGGTGCTGTTGGTAGTAAAACTAGCGGTCGGGTGGCAAACCAGGGTAGGGCAGGAAAATACTGGAACACAAACCAAGGTCAACAACTCTGATAAACCCTGGGTGGTCCATTATCATGAGGGCTTAAGTAAGTTCAGGCACCTTCTCCACTCTGGATACAAAATTCTGACTTCCTCACCACAAACACAAGACCTGTTCTCCAAACTGCCGAGATTGGTCTTCGAAAGGCCACCTATCCTAAGCAACAAACTGGTTCGTCCAAAGCTGCAGCCCACCACAAATGCCAACCATACGATCACCCCCAAATGATCCCACCCCTGCAATTGCTCGCGCAGTGGCTCCTGTGCCATCCACCAACCCTCAACTTCTTTCAATAGCAGACTCGTTAGTCGTACTTACCCCATCCAAGGCAACTACAACTGTGCACCAGAAAATAATATCAATCAGCTACAGTGCCAACACTGTAATGCAGAATATATGGGCCTCACCAGTAACACACTCAGGCACAGAATGAATGGCCACAGAGCAGACACCAAACAAGCCATAGTTGGTCACATCGATAACCTACAAGATTAACTAGTTGCATCACATGCAACAGCATCACACAACAAAGATTTTGATTCCTGCTACAGAGTTGTGAGAGCCCTACCACCTTCAAAAGTATCTCAGAACTCAGACACTGGATTAGCTTACCAATTTATAACAAAATCTAGGCAGCCACCAAGCCTCGACATAAGATAATCACAGCTCCAAACCAACTCATCAGGTATTCCTGCAAATTTTCCATTTTCCCACCCCACCCTAGTCTGCCATCCGGTCGCTAGGTTTACTACTATAGCGCCCTTCCATCATACCTCAGTATCCTACAATTGGCCGTCTGATGAAGTTGGCTTAGCCAGCGAAACGCCACAATCACGCAACTGCGTTGCAAATGTGTCATCCTTTTTTGTGTGTATATCTGTTGGCAAGTATGTACTACGCTGTGAGTTCTTGAATCTCTGTCCTTTTATATATTTTGGTATAAATATACTGTCTGCATAAAGCGGATATTGTATATTATACGTAATGTTAGGGGATACTGTATGTACTGAAACTGGTAGTGAATGGTTTTACTGAAGCAAAATCCGTTACCTTTGGTGCTTACAACTTTGCAGTGGAGTGTGAAAGAAATGCCATCCAAGCAGCGTTATAAACTCGGGCGTGGTTCTGGACAAACAATATAGTGTTACATTGTCGCATGTGAAGCTCATGGAACTTTGACATTGTGCTTCGTTTGCCTGAATTTATCCTATATTCTCAACATAAATAGTGGTGGACATGCAAGTTAAATAGTCCAAACACAATGTATTTTCGTTTTAAAGAAATTGTTGGGGTCTTTAAAATGTATTTCTATACTAAATGACATTTAATTCTAATCTGAATAAATTAACAATATTCTTATAGCACAAAATAGTAATAATCAGTAGAGGCAAGATTTTGTGGTTTTATTTTTAAGAACATTTTGGTTTTATTGGTTTAATTTTTTCTCAACGCAAATTACGTGCATTACATAGTTATGGATTTAAATAACGTGTGGTTTTAAGCAATCATAGTTAACATTTTTTAAAGCAGTAATTATTTAAAATGTTCCAATTTTAAAATTTAATTATTCTAAATTCACAAACAATTGTTTTGGAAATTTGAAGCAGATTTTAAATAAGTTACGCAAAAAAAAATTTAGATGCAGGAATTATGAGATACATACACGAACTAGACAAGCAGTATCCACGTAATGTAAATCCCCGCAAAGCTTTCTCAGGCCAGTTCAGGTCTATTTCTGTATTAATTTCTTGTACACTTTACAGTCACCTTTGCCCTTCTTTTTACATTAAATGTCTAAATGATAGACATTTTACGGTCTATTTTACATCGGCTGCTGCATCTTCTGTAATTCATCAGACTAGATATTTTATGTTAACAGTTCGTTTAATGTATCGATTTAGATATCAAAATTTAGTGTCACTCAATTTTTTTGCAAAACTGTCACTGTAAATATAAATGTGGTTCTGCGGCCATAGATTACTGCACACATTCTAGTTGTGTGTGTTCATTTTGCACCAGTGTTACTAGGGCTTAGAGGTGGTTTGTTGTCAAACTACTGTAGCTTATTTTGAAGTGCATGTTTTACTTCTTGTGTAATCTTTGGGATGTTTGTTTACATTTTATTACGTGCATGTGTTGCATGTAGAACTATGATTTCAGAGATTTAAAAATTGTCTTGAGACGAAGGCAAGAATTTTTTCACATCTTGTATTTATCCTTATTGCTAAGACTCTCGTATCTCTACATTTTTTACAGTGCTGATGTAAATTAGTGTATGCTGAGCGGATATAGATTTTTACCGATACTGATACGAACCGATACTTCCTTGCTGATACAGCTGATTAATCAGACAATAAGTATAACTTTGAATGACTTTGAAATCATCAAGTTTAACTAAAATAATTGCAGTTTATAAAATAGATAATATTTTGCGAAGGACATTAAAAATGTATGCCTTTCCAAATATTGTTGCGCTTGTGTATGATATTTATTGAATTTTCTCATTACGCGAAATCTATGCAACAGCCTATTGGGAAAAATGATGCTGTGTATTATTAAATTAGTGCCGAAATAAAATTTTCTGGTTTGTCTACATTTATCACTGTAATAAGCCTACTACCTACCTTTAATAATAGATTTAAATGTGCCTAGTGTATTTATAGAAAAAAGAAGATTGCAAAATATAGGACAAAAGTAAATGTTGAAGTAACGTATGTGTTTTTGCAGTTGCAGTAAAGAAATCAAATGTTGAAAATTCACTGCTTTTTAAGTTCTTTTCTATTTTCATAGGTACGAGACACGTCAAATACTTTTGCGTCTGTATCTGACAGACTATTTCCACGATCCCCATATTTTCCAGCATTGTGTTATGCCGTGAAGGAATGTAATGCATATGCTATGAGCAAAACAGACAACTGGCAGTCGTAATCATGCTGAACGCAGTGATGTTATAACCAAAGAGAAATGGTGTAATGTGCTCCGTCATCACGCACTCTAGAAAATTGTTGGCCAACAACTGTTAACTCTTAGATCGAACATTCAATGAGAGGTGTCCGGAATCACCAACCCTGAACAGTAAAAACACAGCATTGTGATTTCCGGGCTAAGTTCACATTGAACAACTTTTAATTCTATGTTTATTGTTGCCCACCGAGCAATTCAGGGAGGATTAGTCCCTGCCATCTTCGATTTATTTGTTTATTACTGTAATTTATATTTCAAAATATTCAGTGAAATTTTTTGCACTACATATTACAAATACTAATAGTAATTATTAAACTTCATAAAATAATTACTGCTCTTGCAAATTTACTGGCAGTACCCAGGGAGAAATAGTGGTTATTTTTTGTAGGTTGAATTACAGCTTCGGAAAATATACAAAGCAATGCTTTATGCATTGTTCATCCATAAAATGTAATAAGTCTGCAGTGTAGGAAATTATCCAATCCCACTCTAGGATTTGTCATTGTGCCAATACAGAGCCATAAAAATATCAGGGTTGTATTGAACCATGTTCTTCAGTGAGAAGTTTTGTAATTTAAAATGACTATAGGTGTTGGACAGATACTGTGGGTGAACTGACATGGCAAAAAAAAAATCTTTTTGTGTGATTGTACAAAAACCAGGGATAGCATGTTGTGAAGAAGGAACTTATCAATAAAGTGAAAAACAACTTTCTTTACTTTGTTAGTTGATGTGATGAGTCTTGTTGACATTACAGTTCAAAAACAAGTGAGTATCTTGTCAGATTTTCCACACGCCAGCAAGTAGAAAAACACTTGTATAGGCTGTTCACTGTAAATTGAGCACTTCTGAAAGCCTTGCTTAAGATCTGCTTGTATGCACGTTGTGTATTCTTCCGTCTTATGTAAAATTAACATTGCCAAGAGCTTTGTCACTTTGTTCATTTGTCGCTCAAACGAAACTGTGAAAAGTAAATATTTTGTAAATGTGCTAATTTTTACACACTGCTGCATTAAACAAAAGAGAAACCAAAAGTAATCATTTAAGTTATTGCAAATGATTACCGAACACTTTTTATTCAATGTTAAGTTATGGAACTACTTTCTGTCTGTCATTACCAACTTTACTGTGCGCATTTCACTGGCACTTGTCACTCAGTGCACCCGTTAAAAATACGAGCAGTCAAGGGCAGTGACTTTTTTCTAAGGTTGGTTTTTAAAATGCTCACTTTATCGTGAACAGTCTTTACAAAGTTGTAGCTGTTAAATAAAGCAACTGGTTAAAATGTGTTTAAATTTTGAGGCCTGTTCAAAATGATATAGAGGAAAAGATTATGTAAAGGCTTTCGTTGAAGTGTTCAATTCTGTACTCAAAAGGGGCAGCAAAAGAACATGGTTTCTTTGTTGCACTTAAACTTTAGTTGATTAATAAGTGAGTTCTCTGGAATGTGTCCATCAAATCAACTTTGTACTGATGTCCAAGCAGTTCTGCTACAGTTTGAAACATTGGGTTTATTTTTCCAGCTAGAATGTGCATTTGTAAATAAACTGTGGGCTGTTGTGAGATGAGGGTAATGCTGAAGCAAAATACTATCGCCAGGTTTGTTCATTTTGGTTATTCATTTAAATAATCTGACCTCAAATGACTACAGTAATGAAATGAGCAGCGCAATGCTTCCATATTCATGGCCTCCTCGACACGTAAATTCATAGCAGAAAATGAGATACTGCTTCTAAAGAAAATAAAATTTTATTTTATTAAAATTCAAACTGGGACTTAAGAACTGTTTCAGCATGTTCCATTGAATGATTATATCCTTTGGAACATTGATGTTTTTGACATGGCCAAGAATTTGTGTGAGGTGGGAAAAGATGAAAAATAGGTCATAACTTTTTCAAATGTAATTCCTGGCATGAATAATATTTTGCTTTTGCACTTACATATGTTGTGCATCAAATATAATTGTATCTCGAAGTTTACCCACTAGTTATACACTCTAAAGCAGTATTCTGTTCTTGAATAGTTTCTTTTGTGTACAATAAGGATTTTGTTCGAAATTGAAAATTTACAGTTGGTAGACATCAAACTTTTTTTTTTTTTTTTTTTCTAATTTTTTCGTTTCCTGTACATATCCATTTGGTTAAGTAGCCAGTACTATTATTATATAAATTTATATTTCAAGCATTTTACCTTTTCTTAAAGAAACTTTTAAGTTTTTTGGTACTAAAGGTGAGTGAAATATACGTGCAATATGTAATATCAATTATGTATAAAAATATTATCTATTAGGCTTTTTTTTTAGGATATTGGTATTGAAGTATTGAGCAATTTTGGGAGTTTGTTTCGGAATTATGCTTGGACTAAGTTGCATACCCAACATTTATGCTGAAGTTACCCACAAGGGCCAAAGTAACCCATTTTACAGTATGTATTAGTAAGATTTGCGTGCTGTTGATTTTTTTGTATTGAAAATTTTTACAGCGACTGCTCTTCAGGACTTTTTTTCATCCTGGATTTTCTAGAAAAATCTTTTACAGAAGTGTGTATTTAGTTTTTATTTTTAGTGTTAGAACATGTTTCAGTTTTGTTTTCCACTCTGTTAGTTTCTCCTCCTAAAATCTGTAAGGAATGCATGTACATAAATTTAGGTTTGTATGGACTATGTGTGGAAATATTTTGTAAACAATGTAGCTTTAACTAATCTTCGTTACTAAATAGCATAAAAATTTTGTGATAAAATTAAAGCTAAGATTGACAAAAACTGTGCATAATCCAAATTGCCTAATGCTTGAATGTGCTATCAATAGATTTGAATAGTTTGTGATATTTTGATTTCACTGTGTTCATACAATTAAAGGACCATTAGCTGTCCTTGTTTTGTCACTTTGAACACTCGCCTTACATTTATGTCAGTGTTGAGCCTACAGACACACTACTGTTCAAGGTGGAGGTTTGTCTCAATGTGCACTAGACCTCTAACAACGCCATCACGTAGTTATGTGGAACCCTTGTAAATAATTTATGTTCATATTTTCTTAATTTTTTCTTTGTGATGGTAATATGTTTATTAGTAATGTTTTATGTGAGTGTGTGAAGTTGCCTAGTATGAACATAATTCAGTAAGGAGTGTGCAAAATGTAATTGATGGTTTCATAAATGTGTGACCAGCACTGTATTCCGTATACATAACAATATTTTTAAGGATATTCTGAATGGTGAATAATAATAAGTGGCATTTTTCTAACTATTTTGGAAATTAATCATTGTTTTCAAATACCTGTAGAATATTGTCGATGTGTGATGTCAGTTTACAAAATATGAATATTTCAAAATAAAATTTCTAAAAAAATTATAATAAAATGGGGTATAGATTGTGTCTTTTTGTGTTAAAGATGTAGTTATTTTGAATTGGATGATATTTTTTCTGTCTTTTAAATATCTTAAGATGTAAAAAATAATTTTCTAGAACATGTGTTTAGGTGTAGTGTAGTTCATCAAAATAAATGTGTAATAAGTGTTTTGATTCCTCCAATAATAAGTAGTAGTGTAGAAAGTAGTTTTAAAATAGATAAGACATGTGGAAAAATGTGAAAATTCTGTGTAAATGTTTGTTAATTTTTTTTTGTAACCTGTTATTGTAAACGTTTGTGTGGCACAAGCAGAATCCAGCTGAAGAACTAATGGTGTGGGCACGGCAGTAATGCTGGGAATTCACCGGAGAGCTGTTCTCTTTAATATTGCTTGCTTGCAGACTCTTGGCAGGCAAGATGGCGTCAAACAGGATTGGATCATTGAGGACACTATAGGTAACTGGTGGAGGCCGAATTTCGAACCTCCTCAATACCCGTACGTTCCTCCACACATCACCAAGCCTAAAGAACACAAGAGGCTGTTTCTTGTTCAGCTAGCGGAGAAGGGTATGATATTTCAACCACAAGATTGTATATTTTATTTACTGTTATTAGCCATGTTAGTATAGTACAGTGCAAGGCCTTGACGTAACCTCCCGCAGTTGGAGTTTGTCTAGCCTGTCTGTGTGTGGCATTACCCTAAGACTACGTTAATTTGAAGTAACACATCTATTGAACATCATTGTAAAATAATATTTATCAAACACGAGATTATTTACTGAGTAACCTTTTCAAACAAGTAAATATGTATAAATTTGTAAAACAAGTAGTTGAGAGAAACTCTTTGGGTGTATTAGGTAAAATTTATTTTTTGATGTTACTGGTTTGTATCTCAGATGTTATTATTTTATTTTTTATACTTTTCCATGCAATCGTAAGTTTGTTGACAATCGTGTATTTATTTTTCATCTAGAGGTTGTAACTCATTCTGATATGCATGGATTACCTTCAGTGTTTTGACATTATAAAGACTAGTATGTTCAATTTCTTGCCAACACAACAGATAGTACAAAGAGACTTATGTTCTGTTTGAAAGACTGTAAATATTGCTTATTGGCCCAACATTTTATTGCAGCAGTTTTGTTTGGCTTTATTGAAAATGATGATAAATTGTAATTTCTTGTTACTTTATCATCATGTTTACACTGTTGTACATTTCCCCTTCATGTGTTTCAAAATGGAATAGGAAAATCAGTAAGTTTTTGTTCGTAATTGATGTCATTGAAAATATTTGACTACATTGTTTGTGAGACAGAAGAATGTAAAAAAAAAAAAAAAAAAAAACAGCAGAAAGATTGTGTTAATGGCTAAAACTTCTTGATATTTATATTTGAATTTATAACATTTAAATTGCACCCTTTTTCTCATTTTGTTTAATACTTTTCTCTAATAATTTAGAAAGTGTTCATTAAGCATGTCATTATTTAAGCATTGCATTCAACAATATTGTGTTTTCCAGAATATGTACATATTTTTCGTAATTAATGTTTAATGTATTTGCACTGACTTGTTTTTTTGATATTACTGAAACTTACTGTAACATGGTGTAAGTCTACTTCCAAATGGGAATAAAATTGAAGTAAACTACATTGACAGGAATTTCTCAGGGTGATACTTACTTTCTAAGAAGTTTCAAAAACATTGTGGGTGTTGTCAGTGTAACACGTAATGATATTGCATGCAACTTGTGGAATAATTTTGATTGTGTGTCTGTAGAAGTCTTTAACTATAATAATGAGTACATTTCACATTTTCTTGTCTTTGTCCTTTTTAATGAGTTTGAATTTTTATTTTGATCAGGTTTCGGGGGGTTAATTTTACTGGATGGCTTTATTTTGTTTATAGTGCCCACACAAAGCTTGTGCAAGACATTAATTTTTCTGGTTTTATCAATGATTTTGGGCAAATTTGAGTATGTGAAGTTATTTCCTAGTCCATTAACTGTGCAGCATTGAGGGCATTGGTTTTTCTTTATTATTAATAAAAATCTCTTTAGTTTTACTGTACCTTTGTCTTAGAAATTAAAAAAAAAAAATTTCAATAAAAATGCTTGTGAAATACTTAAAAATATGTTTTTTTACATTGAGTTTGCATATTTAATTGATTTATATATAATTTGCCAATAATTAATATGCTTGATTGCATGTTGGGCGGTGTATTTTAATGTGTACTGTTCAGTGTCATTTGTACAATTTATTATACTGTTAGCTAAAATGGTATCTTAAGTAATTTTTTGCTGCAAGTTTTGGTTCCAATGTGAACTGTATTTTGTAGCTTAGTTTGTCTTAACAGTATTTTCAGCCAAATTTTGCATTGGCTACATTTGTCCTGCTGAATCTTTAAGCTGTAGAACACGACCTTCAGATAATGAATTAGTAGTGTCGACACTGAAGCCAAGTTGTAATTACTACTGTAATTACGTATTGTAAATGAATTTGACATAGCATAAACGTCTGCTTGCAATGTGGTGAATACACTAGTCGTGTTCTCCAGTTTTATACATTTTACTTCTTCAAAGAGCATTGTTTTTACTGCTCGTGCCATGCATTTGAATAAAGATTAATGGACAGAAAGCGACTAATGGGAAAAAAATTCATAGTAATCGTTAAATAGTTGTGAATTAGGATCACAGGTCATCAATATTCAAAATGTGAAATTTCTTGATTACCAAGTTTCCTCCTTTTAGGAAGCAGTTGATCTGTGATTGTGTTATTTAGATAAATAGAACCATACATGTAAGTTGTGAAGTAATTTTCTTACTACTATTAATGTAGTAGTTCCATCTGTTCCTAGATACAGTTTAAGTTTCCAGTTGCTGATTTTCTGCGGTACTAGTGTTTTTTTTTTTTTTTTTTTTTTTTTTCGTAAGTACTTATGACTTCATTGGTGTCCCGTTGTATGAGAGGTGAAGTACTTTTGCTTTGAAATCAACAAACCTAATTTTGATGAATTTTAACTTCCTTAATGTTTGGACTCACCGTGTGGTAATAATAGCAATAGATTTTTTCCCTCCCGAATAATATCTATGCTGAGAACCGACTAAATGTTCAGAGTAGAAATTACTTTGATTAAACATAAAAAATTGATGTGCCGCATCATACCGTATTTTGGCGTGTACAGGCTGCACCAGAAATTTTTGATGGAAAATTAGAAATAATTATTTCAATTAAAGGCCGTACCAAATTTTTGTATTTCTGTAAATATCGTTAAATCCTGATTGCATACAAACATAATAAATTCTGACATAATTTCTCCCCTATAAAACATGTGTGACAGAAAATTTGTATTTTGTTACAATGTTTAGTATGTAGATTGTACAATAACTATTCCACAGATTGTAAGGTGACTTGAAAAAGCAAAACCACAGCAACATAATGCACAAAATGGCGTCTATCAATCCGCACTTGCGGCAATGCAGCATGCGCGCAAACTACACAAGATATTATTTTCTTCTTGTACAGCAACTAAATTATTTTCTCATGTACGTCTTGAATATTGTGTTTAATATAGTACAGTGAATAGGGTTACCTTAATTTTGCGTTGCCTTTTCTAACTTTCTGGTAATATTTATTATAGTTACATTTTTAAAGAAAGTCCATTAGTAATTTTCATGAAAAAATATTTGTGAAAATTGGCGAATTGTAGTGGCAACGTCGCATGCGAATCAATATCTCGTAAATATGGCACTGCTGCTTCTAGCTCTTTGTTAACAACATGTCGGCCGCAGAAAACATTGCGATACTGTTTACTAAGCGTTAATAAAATTCTGCAGTACATATTTAATATACATATTTACTGTATTCCCACTTTTTTTTTCAGTTTTTGCTACAAAGAACGAGTACGCGACAACACGGGGTTATTTCAAAAGTGGTAAATTACGTAAATAGTACTAAATGCAGGGCAGTGAGCCATAAGTAAAAATTTGTGTGTTAAAAATGTATTTTATTTGTATTTTATTATCTATTAGTATTACTGGTGCATGTGTACATAATGTACTGTATTCTGACTTTGTATACATTGACTGATATGGTTCGTACTTATACTTTTTTGTTAATAGTTCATTATTTAATGATTGATGATTGTAATTTTCGGTGATACTACTGAAATTTTTGTTTTAACGATGCGGTACAAATGAATTTTGAGTTCGGCTAAAACTGACTTCTTTAGTATTGTTTATATTGGGATTTTGTCTCAGTACCACAGAAAATGCTCTGTAAGCACAGACTTTTTGTCAAGCCGAGTAAGATGATTCCAGTTTACACTGTAAATACAGTGAAATTCCGTACCTACGAGTACGGCCTATTATGAGAATTCCGTACACTGTCCTATAGTACTATTGTCCATTCCCCACGGGAAGCAACTTTCTCGGAGCCCTGCTAAATATCTACATGCAGGCCCGTTTCGTGCCAAATGTAAATAGACATTGCCATGTGACTGCCATGTAGCATCTGTCAAAATCAATGTTTACATGCCATTGTGTATGTACAACTAAACATAACCATTGAAATGTGACATCTCCTTTTATACTTGTCAAATGTGTTGTTTACTGTTTACAGCTTTTCAAAGAATTCTATCGTAGGTCTATTTCAAAAACCATTTCGTACGAATATTCACAGTTTAGACCTATAACATTATTTAGGTCAGCTTTATGACGTTTTAAAAATGTGTGAATTGACGATAGATATTACAGTTATGTTATATTAACATATTTGTTTTCCACGACATAGCACATTACACGTAATGCACATTAATATTTTACCGTGACTGTGTTTGACACTGTTACAACTTTTTGTTATTGATATGTGTTGGGTTATTTCTTTAAAATGACAGCGTCAGTTCGAATAACAAAGGAAAACTCTGTCCAATGAAAAAAGAGACATTAAAATCAAGCACGCAACTCGTATCACTCCTTTTTTGTCGTACAAACTTAAAATATAGAGGTGAGCATGCACTCAAATAAGCCTACCGTAACTTTTATTCCGCTCATATTTATATGTATTGCTACTTACTGTGTATTAGGTTTATTGAAATTTATTGGAGCTGAACTTGGTTATTTTGTAGGAATTGGTGGTAAATCTTGTTACACGACTGTGTTTCAAACACCCAGGGCAAAGGTATAATGATCCGATAAATAAAAACAGTTCACGTTTAAAACGTATAAATAGTTCACATCAAATATTTGAAATCAAGCACACCCACAGATCCAGCGTAACGATCACCATGCAACCATGTCACGCTATTTCACATGCAACTGTTAACGAAACACACCGCAACAGTATATTTATTACTGTTGCGGAAACATACATTTATCACATCATCATAACTTGCTTACGTAGTTTTAAAAAGCACGTCTGCAAACGTGATGTAATTTGATGTATTTTTCGGAGTAAGTATAGTTTACGCTTTGTTTGGTTAAAAAAAAAAAAAAAAAAAAAAACCACGCCATGCCATCGCTTGCCATGTCTACTAACTTCACTTTGTTTCTGCCCTGTCATCACATCTAAGTATATTAAAATAAGTATTCACACATTAAAATCTCTTCTCAGTTGTAAATTACAAATTCAAAAATTATTATTTTGCCGTAATAAGTATGAAACTCAGCAGACAGTAAGTAGCTCTCTCGCTCGATAAAACAACACCGTACCATTGCGGCCTACTCACAATATTTTCCGTTGTTATTTTAAACTGTAAAAATGAGATGTTACCATCGGGGCTACCTAAATATTTCAACAGGCACCATTTAATTTACAAATAGTATACTAAAAAACTAGGTTAAACTAATATTTTAACTGTGAACTATTTCTTACCTGCTATTGCCAATACGTCGCTGCTCTTGCTGTTGTTAATTCATATTAAAAAAATAAATATTACAAGTTATAGAAGATATTTAGGTTAGGTTTCATCTATTCAATAATACAGGTTGCCATGTTATGCCTAGTGTGGTTCTTCAAAAGTTGATTTTTATAAGTAGCTTCCAATCGGGAATGGACTATATACTACCAAGGTTAAACTATCTGGTTACAGCGAGTGAGAGTTTATTTTGATTTTACGAGCCATTCAAATGCATTTTGATTAATTGTATGTGCCATTTCTAACAATTGTGGTGAATTGAAATTGCTTAAATTGTGAATTAATATAATTAATCTCGTAAAACGAGTATGTCACACTCCATGAGAAGTGGCAGTGCAGTAGATGTTGCAATGCCGCATGCTTTGTCCGACCCATGCTCGCATCCTTTGTCAAGACATTTAGTTAGAACAGCGACACAGAATCAATACGAGCGTGAGCAGATGATTGGTTGAAAATATGTAAGAATTTGCAGCGTGCGGTTTGGGTTTCACAAGATGGTCTGTATAATAGGGTCACTGGCATTTAATCAACAGAGGCACTGAATCAATATGAGCGCGAGCAGATGATTGGTGGAACATTCATGGAACATACTGTGGCGTACGGCTCAGGTTTCATTAACGATAAGTTTATAAATTGCTGGTTTACGTGTGGAGTTAAATTTTCTAATAATGTTTACATAAACACCAACATTTTTATCATCTTTTGGTTGTGCGGGACTTTTTGAAATGTACGTAGCTTATATATATTCCTACTAAGCCACCATATTGAAAGCAGTTGCATTGCCATTACAGATGTTTACACACACCTTTTTCTACATTTAGCTGCACGGAAAAATAAAAACGATGTGCAGTAATATTGACAATTGCCCTTTATTTCTTAATTTTCTTCCCGTAAATTATTTCTACTGACGATGTAGAGGGAGCAGATACTAGCAATCGGCCACAACATGCAAGTACAGTAGACCTCATTATAATGTTTACATGCACATGTCTTGACGAGTCTTAGCGATTCCTTGTATAATTCACACACCCTAATTTTTTTTACTAAAAAATTCTGTAAAAAAAGGTGCATAAAAATAGTACAGTATACAGTAGTAACTTTTTGCAAATAATTTTTGCTGTTGTAATGATATCCCTCGCTAGCACATCTGAATATAAATTTCATGCAAAATTTTATTAATATTAAAATCATGTTTTAATTATGGATCATGAATTCAGACACTGTTATTTATTACTGTATTATTGAAAGCGCACATAATCTAGCTGCTATATTTGGAGTTCCTGACTATGTTATATCAGCCGAGTTACCCTATGTTTTCCATTAAATTAATACTTGAATGTTTTTGTGATGAATCTGATGTTACAAGTACTCATAATTAAATCAGTTTTTTACACTTTTGTAAACTCTCGTAGGTACGGGATTTTACTGTACCACTTTATATGGTTTTGGGGGGGGGGGGGGATAAAATTTGGCCGCACCCCACTGTTTTTTTTTTCCCACACCGAAATACAGTAGTTGGTACATATGCCTTGAACTAATTCATTTCACATATTTTGTCTTCTGGTTTGCATTTTTGTTTCGAGTGTTCTGAAATTGTATTTGCCAAACTTGTCTTACTATATTACGTATGTATCTTGTTGTTTTACTGTGTGTTTTAAATGAAATTTTCACAGTGGTTTACACATTAGTAAGTTAGTGTCTTATCAGCTATACATTATCACCTAAATAAATGACTTAAACTGAGAAGAATTATAAATTGAAAAGTGTATGTAGGCATTCTTGCTTTTTTGGTTATTTGTAGGGATGGGTTGAGTATGCATTTTTCCGGACTCTGACTAAATGTTTGATTCTCAGTTCCAGATTTTTAGTATTTTGATTATTCAAATTAGCATTTGCAGTGTCATAATTGGTGTGTGAAAAGAGTGCTTTCGCTTATGACCTTTTTTTTATGTACAATGTGTGTACACTTATCAGAAGTGAATCTCATCGGCAAAATTTGTGGATTTAAACAAAATCTTGGCTTACAAATGAAGTTAATATTAAAAAAAAAAAAATTTGATTACTGTGCTCTTTAAGAGTGCTACAAATAAAAGTACAAATGAAAACCTCTTTTTTTTATAAGAACGAAATGACCTATGGAGCTGCCAAACACTACAGATTTTCGGTAGTTTGTATGATTTGTGTGGCCTCACTACGAAATTACGGATGTTAACAAAAATAATACAAATTGTTATGTTTTCAGTTTAACAAAAAAAAAAACCTACATATTAGTTTTCTAAATTATACTTCCTATAATGAGCATTGAAATCAGATTATGGGCAGTGTGCAAAATTGGAAACATTAATATAATTTCTTCTATTTGCATGAAATAAATTGGTGATTGATGAAATTGGTAATGGAATGTAATAAAACTTGTGTCCGGTAGTGAAAACGTCTTTAGTTCAAGAAATTTATTGCGATAGTAGCTAGAATAATCAATTTTTTACAAGCGAGATTTGAGAGTATGGAACGAGACGTTAATAGTCAAGGCATTAAAATGGCGTGTGCTTATGTGACGCCGTTTGCTGATGAATTTATGTGAAATGGATATTGTGAATTTTAAGGCACCTAAATCATAACCAAAGACTTTTTAAATGTGACTTGTAGTATATTATATAATGTGCCAGATACGTTTCATAGTTTATGAGAGACAGAACAAATTTGCTATAACGACCAATGGCAGTAACGTTGCATTTAGGAAAATTCAATGATTGACCTACAATCCTGCATAAGCAGCAAGTTTTCATTTCCTCCTCCAGTAGCAACAAAACAGACTGAGGCGAAAATTATGTGTCTTCATATCAGGCGTTTATGTTTTGTAAACATGATTGAACTCATTTAAAGTAGGTAGGATTATTTTAAGAATTTGAAATGTTCTTTTAGCACGTGTTTATTTATTACCTTCAAATGGTTTATAGTGTATCTCAGTATCGTGTGTTTTGCGAAATTTGCAACGATGTCAAGAATGGTGAGATGAATACCATCACTACTGAAAATTAATGAAAACTTAAGGATTTTTAAACAGAATACTAGGGATAGCTTCGTGAATGGTTATCTCCTATGTACCTATTTTTAATATGCATTTACTAACTAGTGGAATCCAAATTTAATGTATTGCTGCATTACCACAAATGTACAGGTTCAGTTTTTAAATTTAAGTATAGTAGAATTGTCATTTTACATGTGCACATGGTTCTCTAGAATGCCATCATAATAACGCTGTTGTCACGAAATCCAAAAATAATCCGTTTTGACCCCCCTATAGGCCATTCATGGTTCCTTCACACTTTTCTGAACCCTTGCTAAAGTTCTACTTTTGGTTACATATTACGTATCCTTCCATGACATGTAAACATGAACACTGTCATGTGACTAGTACGTGTTAACTGTCAAATGCTTTTACTGTTTTCAGGTGTTCAAAGGATTTGTCATATTTCAGAAACCAATTCATACGAATGTTCACAATGTAGGCATATAACTATTTTTGGGTCAACTTTATGACCTTTTAACAATATCTGTATTGACGATGGTTCTTACGGTTATTATTTTTCATTTTTGAAATATTTCTTGTATACGCCATAGCACATTATATGTAATCCACGATCATATTTTGCCTCAGCTGTGTTTAACCTTGTTACAACTACAGGGGAAAGAACTGTAGTCTATAAGTAACTTCCTGTTATTGATATGTGTTGGGTTATTTGGGTAAAAGGACGGCCTCAGTTGGAATAAAAATACAAAAGAACAACTAGTTCAACGAAAAGACACAGTAAAATCAAGCATTCGACTCGTGTCGCTTACCATTTTCTGTACAATCTTTAAAGATAGTGGTGAACATGCACACAAATAGGCCTACCATAACTTTATTTTGCTCATATTTCTATGCATTGGTACTTACTGTTTTCTAGGTATATTTAATTATTTCTTTAAATATATCTGGTTGGGCTTAGTATTTTGTTGGGATTGTGGCAAACATACAAATCACAGAAACGTATGCACGTTACACAATTGTGTTTGGTAAATCATCTAGGGAAAGTTACAACATGATAAACAGATGTGACGTTGAAAAAATTATTTTAGTCATAAAAACAGTTCATGGTTAAAACTTAAAAATTTCACACGTCTAATATTTTCAATTACGTGCACACAGCGGTCATGGCACACGTTGCCGAATATTTATTCGGGATGGTGACCAACCTGGAAAACAAGGAGAAAAGTCAGGGGATTTTGTGAATTGTCAGGGGAAAAAAATTGTCATTTGAGTCTTCGTGAAAGCAAATCATAAATATTTTAGGATATTTATATGTTTCACTTCAACAGCAATTGTATTGCTGATCCAGATTTTTGCCTACTTTGAAAAATAAATACAAATCTAATACCAAACAACGCCATCATGCAACTATGTGTTAGCGTTGGTATTAATCTGTTCACAATTGTAATCGTTCACAACAAAATAATTACTTCACCATATGGTGGTTCAACTCATCGAAAGTTTGTTACGGCCATGTAACTAAGGTTGCCAAACGCAATCACCTGTATACTGTGTGTCGTGCATTCACAGTGAAACAACTCCCTACCTCCTATTTATAATTAGCTCTTTCTCCTTCCTTCCAGTTATTTCACCTTATGTGGAGGTAAGGCTGTTCGGCGGTTTACTCAGGGAGAGCTGAATAATAGATAGGAAATATATATTTAATTAATAACAACACTAATCTTGTGAACAGCAATTACAAGAATACAAGGGATAACAAGTTACTTCTACTCACACGTCGTATCCTTAATACAATTAGCAAGTTATGTTTAGACTCAATTTTAACTCCAATTACCACGTCGCAGCTAATCCTTATCCTTGCCAGTAATATTAATTACAATAGGTGTTGGGGACGATGTCGCAATACAGGCATCGATCCCTACCGCTACGCGTAATATGCTCACCTTTTAACTTCTGTTTGGTTGGTGTCGGTGACCCTTCTACCCAAGGGTAAGTTGATGCTCACCTCTTCAGCCTCGATCACACACTGTTCACGCGTTGGTGTCTTGCGGCCAGCTGGGCGGGGGGGGGCAATCCTGGCCTCTAATATAGCCTGGCTATCTAGGGCAAGTTTATAAAACAACCACCCGACTGTAATAAGTGTCTAGCGCTGCCATATGATACTACACAATCTCTTCCCCCCCCCCCCCCCTTTTAATAAGCAGCCGTCCTCGGCTGGAAGGGTTGAAGTAAGGGTCTCCAGAGCAGTAACTGTACCAGAGAGAGGCGAGTTTGTGTGAGGCACTTCATTGCAAAAATATATCCATCCGTAGCAGTGGTAGGCTAGGGAACTCGGGAGGACGTAGACAATTTGGTGGGTTGGCAACCCGGGAGACTTACTGCAGTATCGAGGGACCAAAGACAGGAGTAAGAAACACCGACCAAAAGAAAAGAAATATATTGATGTTACAATTAGTTTAGTTTAAGTTTTTAAAATTAAAGTGAATTGTTATTAAGGGGCAAAAAGGCTAGACAGGCAAGAATAAACATACAAGGTTTACAATAAAAGAGAAGGCTAGCCAACAATTAGGGCTACTGAACATGTTATAAGTGTCACTAAGAGAAAGTAGGGCGGATTTGCATCCACAGCCACATTTAATATGAAAATAAAAATTGTTGACCCACCAAGGCTAGGCCGTGGGCACAGGGAAGGGAGAGGGGGGTTGTTGTGGCCACAATTAGTGCTATCTACTCATGGCGCTTAAACACTATGTGGCTTCTGCAGTTGGTTGCTCGTTATGCACCTTCTGCTGTCGGTAATAACTAGTGCTGTTTACTTTATATTTTTGTGCAAAAGGGCAATGAAATTGTGCATTCTTCAAACAGCTAAGTTATGGGACTATCAAATTCTACGTCAAAAGATAAATAATTGGTTACCTTTAATATTCGTTACACAGCTAAGTGAGCTAAATATTTACAGTCATACTATACGTACATGTGAGTTACGTGTACACACTGGGAGGAAAAATTGCTTAAAGTTATTTGACTTACGTACTAGGTTATATGAATAATTGATCATTTTAAAGAAAACAAAAATACAAGATTAAATTTGCCACAGATAAGTTGTGTGATAGTAAATTTAACAGTCTAAATTTGGTAGTCTTGGTTTAAGAGTTGATTGTCTGTTTTTCACATGCGCACAATATAAGTTGTGGTTAGAAATCACTTTTTCATAGAAAAGTTTGTGCACTTTTAATATTAACGCGTGCCGCTTCTACACCTATTATAATACGACTCTGACTCATCGTCTAGGAGTACTGCTTCCATCTCTACAGACTTGAACAATACGTTATCTACCCCTACAGCAGTGGCAGCTGCTGAGGTAGGGTTGCATGGCGCAGTCCTCCTAATAAAATCTCAGAACGCATACGTCTACTTATCTGCTACTCGGTAAATAAAACTGTGTATGAATACGGAGGTTATTTTTCCCAGCCAATGTTTTTGAGATGGACGTGACTCTTGTTGCGAGAGAAATGTTTTTGGAAATGTTGAATGATGGGACGGCAGATTCTTCGCACCGAAGTGGGTAGAGCTAGTAGAGAGAGATGACCGTAACATAGGACTAGGGGTGCTACGGGAGGGAGGGAAGACTTCAGGGGCTCGACCCTTTTCAGCCAATCACATGCTGTTTATCAGAGAGAGCTGGGTGCGCCCCTGCACAAACAAAAAAATGGTTTCCTGGAACTTGACAAAGCTACCAAAACTACACGGTTTGTAAGCACACTTTCGCACTCAACTCTTTTGCAATTGTTTAACACATTTCTTAACAATGCTTGTATTTATTTTGAATTTTTTTTATTTATAGATATTGTTCAATCTCGTGTGAACGTCAAATATAGTGTGTAATATTCCGAATAAGTTTGTTGTTAATTAATGATGAGCTTTGAGCATCGGTCAGAAACAGGGTTTAATTGTTGTTAATGTCATGTTGTGTAAACTTGTAAATAATTGTTGATTCAGCAAGTAACATTTTAAACCTTATTACGACAAAGATTTTCAATTACAAGAATAAATTAGATCTACAGAATCTGGGACCAGCAAGGCCACAGTTAAATATAATTCAACAACAAAGCCAAGGTAGTAAATGGTTAGTATACGAGACAATTCGACATGAGTACATACCATTTCGCATACTGGCTATGCGGATGTGAAGTTGGAAATGTGTTGTTTTGTTTAATTTTTTTTTGCTAATGAAACCTAATGAACTTGCATGGACTGTCAATGAGGTAAAAGATTTAAAACATTTGGGAGACAAAGTTAAAAAACATAAATCATGTTCGCAGCATATAAAAAATGACATAAAATTTTAATTGCTTAATAAGGTGAATATACATTGCCAGTTAGCACGTACAGGTTGATGAATGGATTTTTTTTCATAAATGTAGTAAGGTATGCCACTTTAGTCCTCTAATTTATATTTGACATGAATTTTGCATGTACTGTAGGCTATGTAAATTAGTATTTGGTTTTAAAAATATTTGTTTTAGTATATTTAAGTTATCATTAGTATGGAGAATTGGTATTATTATAGTGTCCCGTGTAATGTACCACAGCATGTAGGTACTGGTTGGAAGACGTATAACCTAAACAAACATAAAACAAATACATACCTGCGGTAGTGATTAGATCTGAACCAGCGGCCACAGTATGTTGTCCATTACATTTCGGACGATGATACATTTTTCTTCAAACAACCACACTTTTTTTTTTTTTTTTTTTTTTTAGCTACATAAGCTACACTTAACTTAAGTCTGTCTTACGCAATATATTTATCACTATGTCTATTTATAAAATATTTGTAATAATGAGTTGGGATAGCTACAGCCCTCCCAGTTTCAAAAGTCACCAGGCAACAGGAACCTAAGTGTTTTTCCTTCTCACCTGGAAGGCACGCATCCCGGCAGACACGGCGCTTTCCCCCTCCTCAATGCGCTCGATGCCTACAAGCTGCTTAGACCTTGGGCATGGCTGAGCAAACCTGACGAGGCACGAAGCGAGAACCGCTGACGAGATAATTCTCACGCCTCCCCCGCGCCGGCAGCCAACAAGCTACCGCTATATAAGTCCGGCCGCAGCCAAGCTTTGCAGTCATTCTTTCACATCTCTTGCACCGCTCTTAGTGCTCGGAACTCTAGAGTAGTTTGAAGCCTACAAGTACGCCTTCGTGGCTACCAACATACACTGACGACCAGTCAACCCGGCGACATACCAACACGAACTTTCTTCCATTAACTTCATTGTCTTCTCTATACACCTTTAATTAGTAGTTTATCTGTAACTATTATTTTTGTCTAGAATCAGCTTTTTCCGTTTATTTAGAATCGGATTACCTACGTCTGGAGCCATGCAGTTTCCTTCCGCTATGCTCAACTTGGTAGGAGGTATCACAGGTCACATGTCTATTGAACTTTCAATAAACACGCGTTGCTTTCTACTTTGCTACTTTTATTTCCAGGCTAAATATGTGTATTCACATTTGGAGGTAGATTACACTATGTACTGCCAACAGAATCCGGGGAAGTTATTTAGCAGATATAAGACATACACATTAGACGGCTACCTGTTTCTTCCCATCAAACATACATCACTATTAGTGCTTCGTGGGGAAAAAACAGTGATGCCACAACCACTAGCAACACCTTCACACCAGGAGACACGACACACTCAGGTTGCTTCCCACCACTCGCACTATTAGTGTGCGGTGACGGTGACCTGCAGTGCTGCCTGATATTCTGGGTGGACGCACAACCAGTAGAGGCTAGGCGCGACTCCGGCTCAACGTCCCTGATCAGTTCGCATACGGTGGGGGGACTTATCGAGCTGGCCGACAAGTCAGTATTGGGGTACACTGTTAGTATTTCCGTTTCAGTGCACTGTGTGATTTATATAACTGTTACCCTATGCCTCATGAGATGAGTAGTAGGAGACGTAGAGAGCAACACCTGGCTCACCGTACTGCCTGGCAGAGGATAGTATCACCCTATCCTACGCAGGATAGACAGGCAGAATGGGTCCATGCCGCCGAACTCAAGACGTCAAGCAGTCACACCTGTACCGGTAATATTAATTGAGTTTCCACCGTGTGTTCATACCAGCTACAAGTATCACCCTGTTGTCTGTGACTTCTTAACTGGAGTGGAAGTTCGCCTAGGTTGGGACAACGTGGTCTTCTAGACGAAAGAAGCACAATTTTGAACATTCGTGCAAGTATTCACCCCGCTTAATACTAATCTTACCTCAACTGCCTAACTAGAGGTGAGAGTGTATCAGAACTAGCCATCCCTGCTACGTAAGTTGCTTTTGGTCTAGCGAATAAAATCTGTAACTACCGTGTCCAGTCAGTCTAATTAGACACGTGTCAATATTTTATCGAAGCACTTAGAATTTCAGTTTATGTGATTCACTGTTGCTGTTTAATTATTTGCTGGGACAGTCTTAGGATCACCACTGAGTTTACTGACTTCAGTACTACATTTGAACGTTCACTTAATTGGCTTACCACTTTTTATATTTGTTTGTGCCTATTACTACGTACAGTTCGTTTCCAAAGTACAGTAATGTGCCCAATGGCAAATAACTTATGAGAACAACATCAATAATGAATAATTGATAAACAAGATACTTAACCAATACTATATCTAGGTACAATCATCCTTACATGCTAGTGGAAGGTTTTTCGTGCAAAATTTAATTTAATTTTTTTTTTTTTTCCAACAAGGTACAGTTAATGACATGCAAAATAGACAAAAAGGAAGGAAAATAGTGATGGGGTACCCCTTATCCTACTTAAAATTAACACATTGGTCACACAATTTGTGACTACTTTTAGGCGACAATAAAGGAAATTCAGTATACATTTCCTCTGCTCACAAAGCAGGGCAAGATATATAATTAACTTGAATAAAACATACCTATAGACCTAAAATATGAAATTATTGCTTGCTTGCATGTAGACCTAAGTAAGCATAGTGAAAAACATGATGGCAGCAAAACGTACAACAGAAAATACTCCACTGGAAGGAGAATAAAAGATATTATCTAACTTAGTAATAGTGATTGTGCATGTCACCAATAATAAACATTAAAATATTAAATTCGTAACCGAAGGGTGCAGTAACACTTGTGCGTTTTGCTGCCATATTCCCTCCCCTTTTTTTGTTGGTAAGACACTGATGCAAGTAACTTAATGAGCGATGGTAGGCTTAACTATAAATTGAAAAAGTGGCTGTCTATGACACTGAATATCTAGGCCACAATATTGTGAAATAAGAAAATACTTAATTGAGTAATTAATGTAAAAGCCATGTAGGCTTAAGCGCAAAGCACTAATCAAAGTGAAGTATGCCCAGAATAAGGGCGTTAACTCAATGAAAGGCAATAACATTCTTATAATGTACTAAACACTGCACGAAGGGCAGGTAAACTGTGAAATTTGTAAACCAGAACACTGTTGTAAGTAGTGTGTTCATAATGGAGTAAGATAAAATAATGTACACTGGCCAGGTAAGACTGAGGACTTTGTAGAAAATACACAATTACCAAAGGTGACAACTTATAAAATGCTGTACAGCATGTATGTTAATGTAAAACAGTTACTAATAGCAGGGACCTGTAGGCCCAAGCAAGATATTGTGAATCATAACATTGATACTTGTCAGTAAGTAGTAAAGGTAGTGAACTTAGTCCTCTGTTAAGGAGGGCACTTATTAAGGGTACTATATATGAATAAACACTGCAGTGAGCAGTGAGGTTAATTAATGGTACACAGAAAAGTGAAGACATACAGTCAGCTGTCTGACTTCTTAGATAGCTACAGCAACTGGAGGCAATACATATGTGTAAAAAATACTGTAACCATTGATGTCGAAGTATAGAGTAATAAAAACTGTGTCATGAGGCCTCCCTATGACACATTGGTAATAATATAAGGCCTAGACCCCTGGTCTAGCTTGTAATAAATAAATTTGCTTCGCTGGAACAGACACACACTTCAGCCGCCTGGCTGGAAAATATACACTCGTAAAGCAAGTATGTCAATAACACCATGTTGTAGGGGTCAAAATATAAATGTATCATACGGGGTTGCAGTGTAGTAAATAAAATAGCTTAGAAAATATTGGTAAGTGTTGATGGGGGAGGGAAACAGTAGTCATGGTAATGACGAAAGGACGGTGAATGACGTAACAGTACACACACAAAATGGTGGGGGGGGGGGATATTAGATAGTAAACATAGAAATAGTAAGGATCAATAATAATAATATACGTAGGCAGTGAATACATAAGAACATTAGTTTATGTTTGGCAAGTAAATGTAACGGTAAAGAAATACAGCAATTAAGTTGGCTAATGAGAAAGGGGTATAAGCATAAGTGAAGGGAGACCACTGAAATTAATATTGGTTACATAAACAAGGCCGCACAGCCTGGATGAGGTAAATATGACAAAGGCACTAATGGCACAGAAAATGTGAGGGTGGTACACTAGTGGAGAGTGATGTGAAATGCCTACTGAGGCGTGTAAGGAGGGTGAAAATTTTAACAAGTTTAGCATAAAATGATGCCACCAAAAACAATAAAAGCATAACAGCTAGGGTAAAATAATCAAAGTGGATTGGGTCAACAAGAGAGAACAATTTAGGGGACATGAAAGTGTCGCTGCGGGTAGTAGGCTCAGTGTCTTCTGATGTTGGTGACTGTGATACGTACAAAAGTGAAACAAGGAAGTGACATCCATAAGCAATATGGTGGCCTTGATGCATTTGGCATCGTCACCTGGGAGTGATTCAGATTGGATGAGTAAAACATCCTGATATGGGTGGGTGATGGTGAGACGGCTTTAACATCACCTGAGGCGAGATCGATCGCAATGATATGTGCAGGTGACTGGATCATACATGAGTGGTTATGGAACTAGTAGGGGACGGATTTTAAGTGGTACACACGCCATTGAGAATTTACATTTATTAAGGGAACTTGCAAATTGATTACCAATTGCTGGTCGGAAAATGTACATTCCGCCAGTTCAAGGGAATAATATTTGTGTAAGTCATGAGGGTGAGATTCAATTTCCTTAATTACTGTTGCCATGCCGCTAGGTCATGTGTTAATCGAGAGTTGTTGACTGCCCATAACCGCAGTTTGTGCAGCTGGCAGGAATGAATAAACAACTAAATGGAGTGATCAATGAACTTATTATTATTAAGTTGCAAAAAACTCGTAATGAGTAAATAAGTTTGGGTTTCTAGGGAATGTGTAGCATCAAACGCTGATGTGTATGATTTGAAAATTGCAGTAATACCATTAATGACTTTGCTAAGGGAGTTTTACTTTTCATTCCACTTTATGAGTAATGTCATTGATAATATTAAAAGGTACATTGAGAGCCTTGTGTGTGCTGTGTACGTTCGCGGCAAGTTCATGAATTGACTGGTCGAGGCTGGCGTCTTTTGAAGAAGGGCATGAAGGTGTGTGTTTGTAAGGAAATTACAGCACCAGCTCCCTGCGTCACCAATGATTTGGATACTGCACTTGGCACGGAAGGAGGTACTGACATCAGTATGATATTCTTGTATTACGTTAGTGTCTATGACATGCATTAAATTATAGAGGTTTTTAGCATTTGCACACATGGTGTTTCTATCTTTACAAGCAACATGAATGAACTGATCAAGGACCTGGGGAGGGAAGTGAAATTGCAATTCTAGTGTGTAGACCAGCAGTACGCTGGCCTCATAGAGCACGTCTGGTTCCAAGCCGACATAGGAGATACAAGCGGCAGTTTTGCGCGGGGAGAGAGGAAGGCACGAACAACGCAGGCTGTAGGCTGTGCTGGCCGCGGAGAATGCGAGCGAAGCAGGAGATGTGACCGGAGCGCCTCGTTGCTGTCCCTTTTCGAGCGGCCGACACTGAAGTGGAGCACGTATAGTGTAGAAGTGTGGAGGAAAGATTGCAGTACACTGTAATACACTTTCAAACAGGCATAAGGCATAGAACACATAATATAAATGCATGTACGTAAGTAGTAGTTGGAGTAAACAATTTTGGTATTTCTTACAGAGACAGTGTCATATTTTGGAGCCCTGGTTTTAACTTGAATTTGAATGGAGGATTCCCCCAGAATAGCAGATACACAATAACGATGAGTGAGGGCCTAATGTTTACCATATTTACAGACCCACACATAATCATTGACCTTTAAAGTGTTCTTGTGGTGGGTTTTGTCGAAGGCGGACCTTTAGAAGCTCTGAGCATGAAGTAAATTTTGTTTATCCGCATCACGAACTGCAAGAAGTTTTTCGCACCAATGCTGGGTGCACTCAGAAAAACTTAGTGGCAACGGCTTGAGCAGCTTTCATGCTGTGAAGAATATAAAATGGCGCAAATTGTGTGGAACTGTTAATGCTAGTATTAATGTTAAATTGGATAGTTGGGACATACAGGTCCAAGTTTAATGGGTCAGTACTGACAAGTGCAGTAAATTGTTCCCCGATGACACTGTTATTTCATTCCACTAAACCATTGCAGCAGGGGTTGTAGGCCCGTTGTGAGTTTTTTAATGCCTATAGATTTAAGGTTACCTATAAGCTGATTTTGAAACGAGGTGTCCCTATCCGTCAATATTTGCTGAGGACATTCACACTGTAAAATTACGTCTTTAATAAATTCAGCACATGTGGCGGCATCGATGGTCTGAATGGGTTTGGTAATAACGTAGTGTGTGGCGTACTCTGACATGACTAAAATATATCTGTTACGGCATGCCGTAGGGGGTAAAGGACCTTTAGCATCCAGAGCCCAGGTGTGGAGGAGGGTTGAAGTGGGAAAGGAGTAAGTGACCCAGGGGCTGCGATGTGATTGCCTTAACTTTCTGACATACAGAGCATGATTGTACGTATTTTTTGACATTGTCAGCTATGAATTCCCAAAAATAAGACACTTTTGTTTTTCGGAGTGTCTTAAACCCCCCACTGTGCCCTCCCCCAAAAATGGCGTCATGGTGTACTGAATTATTTCCGGGGCGTAAAACTGGGGGACAAGTGTCAGTTTCGTGGGGCCCTGTGGCATGTTTACTTCAAGGAATATTTTGCAGTTGGTAGCCATGCCTGACGACGACTTAAACGCAGATAATGGGTGTCTGCCTGATCTGGATGCACTAATGCCTGTTTAAGTTTGGAAATGTGAGGATCATTATCATATTCGCCAATGAACAGAGCGGTAGAAATGGTGACAGGACATAAATAAAAGAGTCGTCATAAATGTGGATGTATTCCAGTTCGTGTGCGTGTACGGGAGGGAAATGTATAATTCCGGCGAAGCAGACTACAAGAATGGTGCAATTAGGAATAGGGTTGATACAAGTTGATGTAACAGGGGTAGTGAACCGTTCCCTAACAACATGAATATTTACACGGTACAAACTATTTTTAAGATGAAGGGTAATGGGTAAATTTGTTATCATGAATGGACTTAACAAGGCAATCTTTGTCTGCTGGCGACAAATATGTGAGAAAGTAATTTTTAAATTTATCAAAATACATTCTGAAGTAGTCTGTAACATTAGTAGCTATTTCTGCCGCTTGTGTGTGTGTTTTGAAAGATTGCTTCCGCGAGGGCTGTGAAAAGGGACTGACATTTCATTAAAGGGAGTGTGTTACCATATATTTTTCCGTGCACAGTTACAGACTGGGTAGGGACCTGGGGTGCTGTGGGCAGCCTACTCGATGCATCAGGTAATGTGTTCAGAGAACTCTTAACAATGTGTGTTTTGGAAATTGAATTTGCTTAATGCTATAGCCATTTTCTGAATATGGGCATTGTGGTCCACCATTGTGTGTAAATACTTTAAGCTTGCGTAGTCTGTCTCAATAGTAAACTTACGGCCATACAGGTATTGACAGAAGCGAGAACATAATATTTAATGGCTGATAGCTCTCGCTCCTTCGTAGACCTACGTTCCTCGTGAGCCAATAACTTTTTGGACGCGAAAGCCACGATGTTACGTTGGGATTTGGAATCAGTCTGGATGAGCGCCCCTCCGACAGCCAAATTACTGGTGTCACAAGAGAGAACAATTTTTTGGGCTTCGTGAAATGTCTGTAGAATTGGCACATGAAGAATGGCTCATTTTAGTTGCAAAAAGGATTCTGCTGTTCCGGACCCCATTTAAAGACGTGGTGTGTTTTGTGAGGTCAATTAAAGGTTGGGCGATAGAAGTATCATTTAGGATACATTTTCGTAAGTACGAGGTCATGCCACAAAAGGAAGAAAAATGTTGTTTTACAGTAATTGGAGGAGACATTTGTTCAATAGCTACAACATTATCGGGATTGGTGGACATGTAATGGGGAGTAATTATATGGCCTAGTACTTTGACAGTCTGTTGGACGAATAAACATTTATTACTATTTACGTTCACATTGAAAAGTCAAAGCCTCTGGAGAACTTTGCGTATATTGTTGAGATGGTCATCAAAAGTATTGCCTAAAATAAAGATGTCATCTATATAGGGGATAGCATCATTCCACCTGAGGGGACCTAAGAGTTTACTTATGAACATTTAAGAGTACTGTGGACTAGTACTTAGGCGCTTGGCATACAACAGTACTCAAATAAACCAACGCCATTGATTTTAAAAGCCAATTTATGGTGATCCTGGGGGCAAACAGGGAATACTATAAAACCCAGAGAACAACTCTATGCTAGTAATGTAGGTGGAATGTTGAAGAGTGTTCAAGATGTCCTAAGTACGGAGGAGAGGGTACTGGACTCTAGTTAGGTGTTGATTAATTTTACGGAAATCTGTGAGTAAGCGAAGACCACTCTTAGAAATTGCCAAACTAAGGGCAGAATAAGGCGAATCAGCTTCGCGGATAATCCCAGCACTAACCATGTCTTTAATTTGGCCTAAAAGTTCATCCCTAACTTTAGGTCTAATTTGGTAGGGGCATGTGGTATCAAGCTTTTCAGTATCTAATTTTAATTTGATTTCAAAATTTTTGGCCTCTGAGCTTGAGTAATGACGTAGCAAAACCATCATATTATTCCTCAATAATATTTTGAAGGGTGTGTTTTGGAAGGGGTGTGAGGGATTCATTGATATGAGCGGTAAGAGGGGTTTGCTGTTCAAAAGCATCAAGGGTGTTACATAAATGCTCCAATGATGAAAAATCGGTGGTGTCGGTGAAAGTAGATACAAGAGGGATTTCATTCAGTCATCCTATTCTCATTGTGTGCATGCATAAATAAAAGCTCATATATTTAAGGACTGGGATGTCATATTTTCTTATAAAATAAACACCTAAAATCAGTCTTGTTGAAGATTGTCAACGACCAAAAATTTCTAAGGATAAGTGTTACTCTGAATTTGCAGATTTAAAGTGGTGTTTCAAATTTTGGCAGTGTCAAGACAGGTGTAGCTGCTACAAGTGTGATGGGCTCTTTCAAGGGAGAAAGGGGTTGACTAGATAATACGGTGCAGGCAACACAACTGCAAGAGCATCCCATATCTAACAAGGTGTGATAGCGTTTACCCTTAACTGTGACAGATACGTGGCATGGCTGAGTTGATGCGGGCTTGGTGAGGAGGGAAGGAGGCGCAATGCACATCTTTTTAACTGTGCCAATGGGCGCTACAGTTCCTCTCAGTTTGCTGGTTTCATCATCGCAGGCCTTGGTGACAATGTTTAAAAAACATTTGGCGCACGCTGCGTCGGGGGTGGGAGTAGAGCATGCGACACAAATGGTCCGCGGACTCAGCTGGAATTTGTTTTTGAAACGCCGAAATCTGTCGGCTGTTCGGTAAACTGAAATGTTTGCTTAGGGCATAGGGGGCACTGTTGACTTTTATGCCCGACATAAAAACACAATGCACAAGTGTCACTAGCCAAGCTGCGTGGGCCCTGAACTGTAAGCTGCACGAGCGGCAACACTGAAATTTGGCGCACTGGGCGTGGAAGATGTGGCAACTGCGGCCTGCTTTATGCTGGCAGGAGGAGCGCTGCGCTTGCGTGGCCCGTCAAAACTAGGTTGCGTGCGCGGCGGCATAATTTGTGACTCTTGGTGTGACCACAATAACGGCGAAGACTTGGGCATACGTTTACACTTTGGTTGAGAAACTGGGGCATGTCGCGAGCCAGCAGAAAGTGTGCTCGATTTTGTTTTGCGAATTGTGTGTGTGAGTGGCATCGGTTTGTCAGTGTCACTGGGAACAAAATAGCACGGCTCTGTGGAAATTTGTGAAAGGAAGCTTTTTTTTTTTTTTTTTTTTTCCACCCTTAGCATTGGATTTGGCTATCTCGGCATAGGATCTGTTAGGCATTACTTTGTTAAACAAGGTATTGTGCATGGTCCGCACTCGGGTGCTTTTGTTGTCGGGGGTGGCGTGTCTCACCCCCTCATGGGGATGTTTTTTGACGGATATCTGGGTTATTGAATGGCGTTGTACTTGTGTGGTTGTGACTGAAATGAATTGCCCCAATAGTGTTGTACATTATTCATTGGGGGGTGAAAGCAGAGAGCATTTGGTCTGCTAGTGAAAAAGTTTTAGAATAACGTGACTGTTGGGGAAAGCGTGTATACCCCATGTAGTGAGGAGTGTTAGGGTAGGAATTGGAGGAGTTGAGGTGGGCAGGTTGATAATGTTGCCTGGGATAGTATGCCTGATACTGAGCTGTTCTGTTGTGTGTTGGCACGAGGTTCATTTTGGTGGGGGGAGAGCTGTGTGATTTCCTGCTTTAGTTTAGTGATCTCCACTTCTAACCGAGCAGAATATGGGTCGGAGCTGGTGTGCGTTACTCACTGTTGATAGTGGAAAATGCCAGTTTCAATGTTCTGCAAATTTTCAAACAAATGGTCCAGAGTGTAGTTTTTCAACCCAATTAATTTGTCCGCGATAGACGTCAAGATACTCTTCCAAATAACATTAGTAAATTCGTTGTCTGTCATTGCAGGGTTGTATTTTGTCCTGTAGTTCTTAAGTATTTCTAGATGGTGCATAGTATTCTCGTCAGTGGCCTGCTTCTTGTTGTACACTAAATGTGTAAAGCATTCAGTGTCCGCTAGGCTTGTGAATACTTTAGTGAGCCTGGTTGTAATCTGGTGCCAGGTTATAGGCTGTTCATGATGACGTGTGAAGTTTTTGAATGTGTTGCGCGCTGTATCTGTGAAGGAGAATTTGATGCACTTACATTTGTCACTGTTATCGCATCCATTAAGCTCGGTGACTTCGTCAAATGCTTTGCAAAAATTTGTCAGTGTTTCCCTGAGAATGGCAGGGGTTTTTTAGGTTGTGTAAACGTAACATTAACTGTCGGGTGAGTTGTTAGGCGGCATGTCATGTGCTGGGTTGTGTGAAATGTTAGTGGAGGTGTGGGCGGTGGGTTGGGGTTGGAAGGTACGTGAAGAGAAGGGTGAATTGCCAATTTCCACATATGGAGGGAAACCAAAAATATTGGCAAGGGGCATAGGAGATTGTGCAGGTGTGGTTGGAAGGGATTGAGTGGGGATGGTGTGTCAAGGGGGTAGTCCTGTTCAGTACTAGGGAATGATGTATCTAATGAGTTGTTTTGTGCATGGCTAATGGTAGGTGTGTCTATAATGGGGTGTTGAGTAGCCTATCGCATTTGTCTAATGAATATTCAAAGTCAATGGTGTTGATCAATACTGTCTTAATAAACTGTGAGAGTATAGACTGTTTTGCCTGGCTTCATGTTTCCATGTACCAGGTATGTTTATAATTGAAGTGATGGGTGGTGTAATGGTGTCGCACACTTAGAGTACTTAAAGTAAATCACACTCCGATAGCACACACAAAATGTGAATGGTTAAGCAGGTAAGCGAACAGTATGTTCAGCATGCATTACGAGCACTACATAGAGACTAACTACTAAAATAAGCGTTCTAAATGGGCTGTGGGTGGGCGAGAACAGAAAGGCGGCAAGACTATGAAACGCAGCTGCGTCGGGCGCATGGTAACTGACTCGCGCAAGGTCTGCTGACTGTATGAACTGGAGCAACTGCCCGCGTGGGTGGGCGGGTGTTTCTGGAAGAGACGGGGGGATGGTGGTTTTCTCAGATAATTTCTCACATTCACTTCATAAAGGGATATAAATAATATTATTTGTATTTATTAACTCGCTTGGCATGCAGAGGGAAAAGACAGGCGCCTCCTGCCAGTGAAACAACTCCTTACCTCCTGTATATAATTTGCTCTTTCTCCTTCCTTCCAGTTACTTACTTCACCTTAAGTGGAGGTAAGGGTGTTCGGTGGTTTACTCAGGGAGAACTAAGTAATAAATATAAAATTATATATTTAATTAATAACAACACTAGTCTCATGAACAGCAATTAAAACAAGAATGCAAGGGATAACAAGTTACTTCTACTCACACAATACAAATAGCAAGTTACATTTAGACTCAATCACAATATGTTAACTTCAATTACCACATTGCAGCTAATCACTATCCTTGCCAGTAATATTAATTACAATAGGGGTTGGGGGACAATGTTGCCATACAGGCATTGGTCCCTATCGCTACGCGTAATATGCTCATCCTGTAACTTCGGCTTGGTTGGCTTTGATAACCCTTCTGCCCAGGAGCAAGTGGATGATCGCCTCTTCAGTCTCGATCACACACTGTTCACACGTCGGTGTCTTGCAGTCACCTTGGGGGAGGGGCTCCCGGCCTCTTGTATATCTGGGCTATCTAGGGCAAGTTTATAAAACAACCCGCCCATATAATCTATACTGCGCTCTACCTAAAGTGTGTAACGTCTCCATATGACGCTACAACAAGAAGTTAGTGCCAAACCATCCCATTGCTAGCAAATCATTTAAATCTTGAAAATACATCAGTGCTAAGTTTGATTTGGTTTTAAATTTTTATAATTTATATTTTGCATTTTGTAAAATTGCTGTTGGAACACAGAGACATTCAGCTGTTAAAAGCCGCCTCCTACAGATGAATACATAAACCATAGTTTTATTACTAAATGAAAAACTGTTGTTAAACATAACGCACGTTCCTATTTTCGAAATAGTGGTTAGGATGCTGACTGCCCTCCAGAGTTCAGCAAGTAATTCTACCGAAGCGTGGTTGTTGCTACTCTAGCCCGGTGGGTCGTGATAGGTTTTTTGGGGGGTGGGGGGGGAGTGTACTTTGGGAGGATATCGTCTGGAGGGAGGGGAATCAAACCCCAGAGTGTGTCGAACCGTGATTGTTTCCCGTCCTGGGAGAACAATCTTCCTTACTGCAAGAGATGTCAAAATGTAGGACGCCAGCTGTCCCGGGTGAATGTATCGTGATATGGCTTAATAGCGATAGGAGTGGGCGATCACGCCAAAGGGGTTGATGTGGTGATATGCAGCGGTCGCGTAGACTGGCGTGCTGGTGCGTAATTTGCTAGTGGAGTAGCTGTGCATGGTTTTGGGGTGACCTTCTGTGGTAGTCAAACCCTGATTACCTTCCCAGAAGCTAAGTGAATTATACACTAATTATGTACCTCCTTTTCCTCGTCTAGCGTGGGTGGTGGTTTAGTTACTGTGGGCAGGAGGTTCTCCTGCTGGGGATAGCTGATTGGTTCCTGTTGGGACCCCGGCTGAAAAATACTCAAGTAGGCGTCTAACTCTGACTCTTGGTCAGGGGGGATGAACGGAGAAATAGGCCTAAATGTAAAGTCAGGCTCTGCGTCGTTCTCTGTGCCGGTTATGGCACGGGACACCACCCTTCTTCCTGTGCATCGGACCAGCCTTCTGTCCTTTCCGCAGACGTGTACCGTATTTTATCGCATATAGGTCACACATTTTATTTTAAAAATTTTATTGAAAACTCTTGTGTGCGACCTATAAATGACAAAAATGATTTTAAGGTGCTGGAAAAAAATTAAGCTCTTGATTAACCGTGTTAATTGAGATCAGAGAAAACACAAATAAGTGGTGTATTAAAAACCTGGATAATCGAATTGACAAATTTTTATTATCGATGGGTAATGGAACAGTGATATTGGCTCCGAAAATTATGATAAAATATAGTACCTATTATACATTTTAAAGCAAACACAAATCACACACTGTATGTGCAGGATTTAAAGTACACGATTCTTTAACTGATATTTATGTTGCATCGAGTGTAGTTAATTCACGGCACATGGTGTATACACAGTCATTTGCAGGCCCCAGGCGAGCACGCTAGACGGGCGACCCAGAGCGATAGTTAAGCAGTCCGTAGTTGTGTGTGTTGCATTCTCAGCGTGAATCACTCAGACCTGTCCTGTAGATGGTACAGTTAGTTGAAAGTTTAGATTGCAGTGCAATAAAAACTAGACTATAATGGGACTATAAATGAGGCAACCTAACATTTAAACAATACAGTACAATACCCATAAAAAAACAACCCTTAGAATACAACAGCTTATTAAAATTTCGTGAACTTACAAACGCACACAAAAGTTTTAAATTTCTGAAATGTGTAATTTTTTTTTTAACATTTAAACACTTGATTTGAAAAAATGTAAGAAAAGGTGAACCGTGCCTTTCCATTTACTCCGAATTCGCGACGACCCGGTGCTCAGTTTCCATTCTCTTCAGCAAACAATATCAACTTTCTATTTGAAACCTGCAGTGTAGGTATTTCGCTTTTTCATCATGAAACTGTTACACTTCTTCACCATTAAACCACAACACTTTTACTCATGTATAGCGTGCCCTTTTTCCCCTCAAAATAAAGGAAAAAAATTCTGGGGTGTGCTAAATGAAAGAAAAACTAAGAAAGGTGGGGTGGGGTGGTAGTTATAAACTTATTGGAAATGTTTAGAGCCATCGATGTCGGGGGAAGGAAGAAGGGAAGAGGTGGCACTGTTTATTTTGGAGAGAAGGGTAGTGTCACATTTCAATACTGCAAAAAAAAAAAACTAGTATGTCACCGCATAAAAGAAGTAAAGGCCGTCCACTGCAGTTTACATTTTTCTTTTGTCGGCCTGTCACTGTATAAAAGTAAAAACACCCCTGGAAAACAGTGTGTGACCTATATGCGATAAAATATGGTAGTCCTGTGGGTGTGATGTATTCAATCCTACCCAAGGCACTGGTGGATAGATCTGCAGTCCGGAATTATGACACCACAGAGGTTAGGCGAGGGAACATCGGAAACCCCAGGAGCAGTAACGTGTTTTCAGATGCGAAGCTTTATTCTTCCGGGTGTTGTAGCCTTTTATCGCAGGGGTAGGTTTATTGGGGTAGCGGCGAGGCGATGGCAAATGTGCTGAGGCGATGGCAAATTTACCGCCTTATCTCCGTGTGCTGAGGCGATGGCAAATTTACCACCTCATCCCGAGGCTTGGTGGGTGATGTCACGGGGCAGCAGAGGTGCTGTGATCCTGTGGTGTCTGTTTAAACTTCCTTCTCGGCTATCTCGGGATAGTGGTCGTTCGGGTAAAACAATCTTGTCTCAAGGGGGTGACGACCGCATATCGGAATGTGGGCAGGCAGTACAATTCGTAATTAAACACGTTAATTATTTTTACGTCCGATGTTGTCCAGCGCGTGGAATCGATTCTATCGGCATGTGAAAAGTACTCTGCCACTGTTTGTGACTTGCCCGTTGATGGGGCGAAGTCACCCGTAGAGAGTGCAGTCGCGCTGCGCAGCAATGTGGCATGTGTCAATAAGTATGCAATGAATAAAATATATCTTTAATGAATATTTTGGCAACTGACAATAAATAAGTGTGATGCACATTTGATTATGGCAAATAACCTGTACAGTGTCTGCTATTTGGTAATTGGTAATTTGTAAGCTTTCTTGTAGAGAAAAGGTCTAAATACAACTTATAAAGATACTTGTGGACTAAATTGGTCACGTGACCAATTTGTTAACATTCCCATTGGAAAATGCCGGTGTTGAAAATGCAGGGAGTGTGATCAATATTTTTTTGTTGATTAAACAATGTGCATTAAATTGGTAATGTGATAAATCTTAATGCTTCGTCGCGTGGAAAGTGAGTAAACATTCTAAGTGACGTGCTATTTTAGTACTAGTTCAGTGTGTGTGGTTACCTTTTATTGTACAATTTCTACAAAGATGCTTATGGCAGTGAAACTTAACCTCGTCCAATCACTAGATGACTGAAAGTATCTTCCAATTAATTAAATTATTTTCTCAACAATATTTTTATTATTTCATGATAGTGAACATGCTGTATTTTATACGTAATTGAAACTACAAATTTTCTACAAAAGGGAAAAACAACCTTAAATTAATGCATCACCAAAAGTTATATTGTATTTTACTAATTCTTGTTGCATAAGCATCAACTGTCAAGTGCTCTTCTAGATAAGGCCATAACAAAACTTTTTTATATAGCTTTGAGAGTATGACTTCAAAAAGTGAAAATTGCGGTTTTGGGAAAAGTCGGAGAAATTTCGTCAGTTGCCTACATTTGAACGTTGAATTGAAATCCTGTGTAGAATTTGCATGTCTACAGATTTTTCTTTTTTTACTAATGACCAGTGAATACAGTTAAAAAATAAGCATTCTTTTGTAAGTTGCAGTGAAAAAGTCAATTCTAGATAAATGAAAAAAATGTTTAAATTATAGGGAACTCAAAAGATTTAGTTCTTAATAATTGTTAACATGAAACAATACACACATTGAGTTTGGTCAAGGGAAATAATTTGGTCTGGAAAACTTGGAAAAGTCGGGGGATTTTTTTTTTCTCAGTATGGTAGACACCCTGTTTTTCCTGCCATGGAAAATCTTATCACATCGTAACTTGTCTAGGTAGGTTTAAAAAGCACGCGTGTAAAAATTGGTGTGATAATTTTAAGTATTTTTCACAAAAAGAGAAATCAATGCGTTGTTCGGAACACACCATTAATGTTACCACTTCTGCCAATTTCGGATTTGTAACTGTCCCGCTATCATGTCTAAATACGTATATTGTAGAAAGTATTCAAACAATAAAATCTTGTTAGAGTTGTAAAAATTACAAATTCAAAAATCATTACTGTGTTTACTGGCATAATTCTCGCACCTTTTTTACAGGATGTTAGTGCGAAGAATTAGGGTGTGTGGATTATCTACTTCTTCAGTTGAAATAATTACAGGAACAAAATAAATAAAGGGCAATCATTAGTATTACTACAGACTGTTTTTATTTACTGTGCAACTAAAGGTAGAAAAAGGCATGTGTAAACCCGTGTAATGGCAATGCAACTGTTTTCAACATGGTGGTTTATTAAGATAAACATTCAGGCTACTTAGATTTCAAAGCATCCCGCAAGACCAAATGGTAATAAATATGTATGTGTTTGTCAACTTTATTAGAAAATTTAATTCCACATGTAAAAATACAGTAAAACCAGCAATTTATAAACTTTAACGGAACTTGAGCTGCATGCCACAGAATCTTCCACAAATTTTCAACCAATCATCTGCTCACGCTCGTATTGATCCAGTGTCGCTGTTATAACTAAATGCCAGTGCCCCAATATTATAACGGCCATCTTGTAAAACCTGAACAGCACGCCGCAAGCTGTTCCAATTCTCTAGCTGTTTACTTGCTGGTGCTAGCGCAAATAATACATATTTTGTCAGGTGCAAAATCTTTAGAAAACTAACAAATTCTGTAGCCTTAAGGGGGGTTGGTGTCTTTTATTACTATTAATTATTCAATGTACATTTTTCACAGTTATGCACGTATGCATTAAAAAATTTGGAATAAGATTTAGAACCAGTTGGGAAAATGTGATGTAGGCGTACGTACCGCTGGCATGCTCTTGTTTATATTGGCAGTTGTTTCGGATAAAAAAAACAGGGTTAGGAAACAAGTGTTATTTTGCCTCGTCAAGAAAAACGTTCTGCTTGAAATATGAAAGGAAAACTTTTTTCCCTGAATTCGGCATCATGAAATTAGGGTGTGTGAATCATGCTGCTAAATACAGTATTTTGCTGTAATAAGTATGAAATATGCTAAAATGGAAACATGTTCAATTTCCCTGCTGCTACTAGTGGCAAGCTCCGCTCTGTTCCGCCCAACGAGCATGTTCCATCAATAGTATGACTATGGGAAGTTGAGGATAAGGGATTGGAGAATTGGAGCCGGTGCAGCCGCCATCTTGTTACATCACCCAACCGCCATCGTGAATGTCATTGACATTTTATCCGTGTCACTTGACCTTGACACCAAGGACTTTTGACCTCAAAAAACACTTTAAAAAAATTTTAAAAATTAAAAAAGATTCTTTACAAAAAATTCTGAAAAATATTGTTATTTAAAATTGTTTACAGATTATTTTAAATAAGTTATTAAAATGATCTACAGAAATGGCTTCCCCCCCCCCCCCCCCCCCAGAAATCCTGAACGGGATCAGTGACGCTGGTGACTGGGATCAGGACCTATGACCTTTGACCTTGAAAATGCAAAAATAAAACATAGATTTAAAAGTTGTTTAAAATATTTCTTAATTAAAAAGGCTTTAACCCTGGTGGCCATTTCCCCCTTTTTCCCTAAAATATTTCTCATAAATTTATTAAAAAAATTACTTTAAAAACTAAATTTCCAGAGGTGTCCCCCACACCACCAATTACTCACCTCTGTTCAAATCCAGCAGATGACTCACTCCCTCGCACCTAGTCCTCTCACCAGTACTCATTCCGCAATCTTGATTTTTTCATTCACCATTTGTTTACATGCTACAGGTGCCAGCCATCTTTATTTACGTGCGCCTAGAGGCAGTCATCTTTGTTTACATGCTACTGGGGGCAGCCATATTTGTTTACATGTTACTGGAGGATGCCATATTTGTTTTCGTTCGTCATTTGTTTATACATTATTGGAGGTCGCCATCTTAGTGGGTGACGACGCAATTTTCCATCCTATGTTTTAAAAAAAAATTTCGGATAAATGGTATAGCTACATGCATGATGCATGGTTGACTACATGCTTTATTTATTAAATATTTTTAATGTGTAGTGATATTAAAAATGTATAGGCTAACAAGAGGATACTACACACACAAAAACTAAGAAAAATCAAGTAATTTTATTATAATAAAAATATTATTACTTTGTAAATACATTTTCAGAAGAAAGCACTTCATCACATCATCTGAGCTAACCCAGAGCCTTACGTGCTTTTATAATCGAACCCACCTCTTTCATTGTCGAATAATCCCCACGTTGTCACCTATCGAGCAAATATTTTAGTCTGTCTAAAAGTTTGTTGGGATCTTCGGTAAATATATCGTCAGTATACTAGATGTCTTCTGCCTTCTTCACGTCACTTGTCGAAGGAAACTTGTGGAAATGTGTAGGACCGTCGAGGATATAATCGTCATCTTCAGCACTAGCACCGTCATAGTCATCAAGTCTGTCTTTATGATCGGCTACACTTCCTGCTGCATCCTCAGTTTCTAGCTTACTTTTCTGTGTAGCAGGAGTTGTATGTTCATCTGTATTTATATCTGATGACCGTTTAATTTGACGTTTTTCGACTTGCAAGTGTCCCTTCTGCACAAACCGACTGGACTGCACTCATTCCAACTTTAGCATTTAACTGTGGCATAATTATCGTTTGCGGAAACGGTACCCATAGATGTAATAGGAGGTATTGATGGCATCACTTGCTGGTTCCCAGTAGACAAACTCTCTCCACAGACAGCGGTGAATTGATCGAACCCACGCCTGTACCTTCCCCTAAGTAGCATACAGTCCTTAACGATTGTCAAAAATCCATATTTCTCTTTCCAGCACAAGGCACAATAAACCCACGCCATCCACAACTTGCAGTACGCTTGCCAGTCACTTATATTTCGGTTGCTGAAGTGATTTGGATTACAGGTACATTCTCGAACCGAAGGCCGCTCTCTCCAGCAGACTCAGTAGGACGCATGTCTTGCCACAACCCGATGATGCAGCGCACAGTATTTGGGAATAGGCTTCCATGTTGCGAGTCGTGGGAGATAGCTTCATCTTCAGCATGATTGTGTATGGGTAGAGTAACATCTTGCTTGGAGATCCGTATGTTACCACTACGATCTTCTAGAACAGGTGGAGCCGATTGTTCTTGCCGAGACCCAGTGCTACAAGTTTTAGAATGTTTCTTTGCGGCATCACTACGAGAAAATTGTCTATGGCAGAATTTACATTCAAAAGTCACACCCGAACTTCTCATTCCGCAGGTCTTTATTTCATGTTGCCATAAATTCCGCAAAGCTGTGAATTTTTTACCTCAGAAGCACCACAGCAGATGCATCAGTTACATTTTTTTTTTTCTTATGTCTGCACTGTTCCAAGTCTAAAATGATACTGAAACGAAAATGTATAAAGGGATCATATTTATACATTTTAACCAGCATCGGACATGCGCCATGTGACAAATGGCTGATATTCAATACTGCATATATAAACTAATATATGCATGCATCATACAGTTGGTGAATGTAATTTCTATACATATGGACGGAGGGCACAAACCAAAAGATTGCGATGTAGCATCCATTCAAATTTGCGATGATGCAGGAGACAGCCCCATGCTCGTCGAGGTTGAAAGGCAGCCCTTCATATTTGCAATTCATCTTCTCTGTATGGGAGCATTCTGAGAAAACCCAAATACTCGTTCGCCCTAAATACTGATGAACATACAACTCCTGCTACACAGAAAAGTAAGCTAGATATTGAGGATGCAGCAGGAAGTGTAGATGAGATCATAAAGATAGCATTGATGATGGCTATGACAGTGATAGTGTTGAAGACTATGATTATATCCTCGACTGTCCCACACATTTCTCCAACAAGTTTCCTTCGACAAGTGATTTGAAGAAGGCAGAAGACACAGAGTATACTGATGATATGTTTACCGAAGAGCTCAACAAACTTGTAGACAGACTAAAATATTTGCTAGGTAGGCAACAACGTGGGGATTACTCCGCAATGAAAGAGGTGGGGTCGATAATAAGAGCACTTAGGGTTCTAGGTTATATCATGATGAGATGAAGTGCTTTCTTCTCAAAATATATTTACAAAATAATAATAATAAATTATTATAAAATTATTTGTTGTTTTGTTATTAATATTTGTGTATTGTATCCTCCTGTTCGCCTTAGGTTTTTAATAACAATACATATTTAAAAATTTTATAAATTAAGCATGTAGTCATTCATGCATCATGCATGTATATATACAATTTATTCGAGAAAGAGAATATTTTTTAAACATAGGATGAAAAATTTGCAATAGTTGTCACCCACTGAGATGACCTCCAGTTATGTATAAAAAATGATGAACAAAAAACGAATATGGCTGCCCCCAGTAGCATGTAAACAAAGATGGCTGCCTCCAGTAGCATGTAAACAAATGGCGAACGAAAAAATCAAGATGGCGGAATGAGTATAGGTGAGGGGAGTGAGTGCAAGGGAGTCAGTCGTCTACTGGTTTCGAACAAAGCTGAGTAATTGGTGGTGTGGGAGATGACCTCAGGAAATGTAAGTTTTTTAATTTGATTTTTTATCAATTTATGAGAAATTTTTTTAAGGAAAAGGGGGAAATTCCTAAGGGGAAATGGCCACTAGGGTTAAAACCTTTTTAATTAAAAACTTTTTAATGATTTTTAAAATGGTTTAAATGATTTTTTAATAATAAATTCTTAATAAATTTTTTAATCGTTTTTTAAATTTTTTTGTGGATTTCTTGAGTTGCCCCCCCCCCCCCCCCTTTTTTAAGATGAAATGTCCTGATCCCAGTCACCAGAATCGCTGATTCCTGTCAGCATTTCTGGAAAAAGGGCTCACTTCTGTGGATCCTTTCAATAATTTTATTATTATTATTTTGTGAGGATTTTTGGACTTTTTTTTAAAGGTTTTTTTAAATTTGTTTTGCGGTCAAAAGTCTTCTGGGTCAAGGGCAGTGGTTAAAGGTCAATGACATCCAAGATAGAGGTCGGCTGACATAACAAGATGGCGGCTCCACTGGCTCCGTTTCCCCAATCCTTTGTCCCCAACTTCCCATAATCATACCACTTCCACCTATTCAATTTTATTCCTCAGGTGAAAAAAAGCACTGTGTCACTAAGGCCTATGCACTGTAATTTGTGCTGATGTTTTCAACTGTAACAATGATATATTCTTATTTTAGTGCTATTTAAGAATTTAAATATATCAATAGTAGGGTTTCCATTGATCATACAACTCCGGGAAGTACGGGAATTGTACAGGTTTGTATTGTGTTCAGGATTGTTCGGGAAATGTACTGGAAATTTTCTTTTTCTGTGAGAAATTTTTAATTATATATTGGTTACCGTAGAACGGGACTTTGTAAGTGAATTGCACATAAACATTATTTTTAATGGTTTAAATTTTTATATTTTTAACATTTGCGTAGTATATATGCATTTTTTAACGTACGGAAATTAACTGTCGCTCGCACCAAGGATGTAGGAGCTCTGGTCTTGCATCTGCTAACCCCCTCTTCAGACCTCCTATGCCAGTGAAGGAAGGGATGGCCGAGTAGTAGAAATGGAGATGCTACATCTCCAAGACTTCACCGCTTCCCTCGTAGGGCCGAAGATCATCTCCTACGCTACCAAAGGAAGAACCAGCTTCATCACCAGCAAACACTGAGGCATGTTTGTCCCTTATGAACACACAGAGAGTAGAGCTACTCCGAGGAATTATCGTATGCTACAAGCACTAACTACTGCCTCCTATAGATTTGCACAGGTGCCTTCCCCTGTTTACGGTAGGGTGTTCACCTTCCGCCTAGTCCGTGTGGATTAAGGAGATAGTACTGCTACCATCTGTGTTTATTTCCTTACGGTCAATAAACACTGATCTTACCAGATGTCTTGACTTTCACTCAAGTTCCTTCCTTGTGTCATCAGAGCTAACGGAGTCAGCAGGAGACAGGGTTTTCCCGTACCGAACTCACAGCCACAAACACACCAGAACATACTTAAAAGACCGCCCATTCTCTGCCCCATGCAGTGAACAGTAGAGCCATGACATTAGAATACCGTCCATTGGAAGCTGGCTTGAAGTCGCCCCTGCCTCACTGCTCACCTCGTGGTGCTAAGGAGTGAAACTTCTTTGAGTGTGGGGAAACCAGTGACCACTGGACACTCACCTCACCAGTATTGGAAGCCACCCGTTCCTTGCACCCAGGTGGGAGGAACGGTTCAGCCACGACACTAGGTACGCTCCCGGTGGGATCGGCTTGTGAACAAGGGTGAACTACTCTCACCATTCACTTTGTGATACCGAGAGGGTTGTGCTCTGATGCAGTGAAGCCAACCCCAGTGAGACAACACAGTGCGGTTCCTGCATGCAGCCAACACTTTGCAGCTCGCATCTGCTCCACCCCCGTGGAGGAATCAAGAATGAGGTGCAGTGTTGGCGGCAGCAATTGGCACCTAAACTTGGATACGCACATATCAACTGCCTATCTCCCTGCAGCCCCGGCTTAAGTACCTAATACCTTACACCCATAGGGGTGAGGTTGAGTGACAGGTCAAGAATGCTAGGACTATCTCAAAGAATCCACGGGGGTTACGTATCCTTCCTAGCGGTTTTGAACTGCTGAGTCCGCATAAGCAGGCTGCACTACTGAGACGACTCACCATACCTGTTCCTGCAGTCACGCTAGTATATTTGTTTGAGCCACCTATCAGAGTTGCGGAAGGGTTCCACCCAGTAGTGCAGGAGGCACTGTTTGGCGTAAGGTCCACCAGCACACCAGATACAAAACCTAGCACCTCACACGTAAACTCCACCCTTCAGTCGAGTGCCACCCAGGTAGTGGGAACAGAGGCAGTACAGCCACCCACTGAGCAGACAACCCACCCCACTGCACCACCACCTGAACCCGCTCCATGCAGGGTGAAACTCGCTGTACCAGAGTTTGTACCAAGTCGATGGCCATCCAGGCCAGTACTGTACTCTGATCGGGCCCCAGTGCCCCGAGACGAGGAGTTACCCTGAGACGTGACTTAAGTATTGGTAATATATTAAAATCGTGTAATTTTAATTTTTGTAAACCACCTATCCATTTTATTTACATCGTTCTGTGACAATTTCACACCTTATTCTGAAATTTGAGATGTTTGAATATCCGAAGGTTAAATTTGTCATTTTAGTTTTCAGTAATTATTTTGTAAATTTTAAAGTTTGATTATCTATTTTCTCTCATTATTTGAAATGTATTTAATGTTTCAATTTACTTTATTTTATTTTATTTCTTACCAGAAGTAGTCCGTTATTGGCTAGCTAGTAAGATAGTTGCCGGAAGTCGAGGCTTCTGGGTGGGACCTTTCAAATGGACGCATAGGAAAAGATTTTGCTGGGATTTCTATCTTGGAAATGCCCAGTATTATTGGCCTAAGGATATGTATAGGCATAGGTCCCAGAAGTTCAGTTTAGTTAACTGAAGCAACCATTTTTAAGAAAGAGGGTTTTATGTCAATCAGGATGTAGATTTGGAGTGTTTGAAGCTGAAGTCAATACGCCGCTCAGCTAATAGCCAGGCGCAATGTTTATGGCTGTACTGTCATCGAGATACCCAGGTGATGCCATGGGCATAGTAAGTCTGGAGACTTACATCAGTAACATCAGGAGATTTTCTAAGCATCCGAACTCCTGTGACTTTGAGGAAGTGTTTGGTATAAATACATATTTGCAGCTAATTTGGCAGTTGTAAGAGTATCTAAAATCAGTAGTCCAGCTCGTACTACTGAGTTAGTTCACCGAAGCAAGTAAACGTAAGAAAATCTTCTTAATATAAACCGGAAACTTATTCAAAAGTGAGTTGATTCCTATTAAGTTAGTCAGAAGAATTTAAATATTTCAAAGTATGGTCAAGTAGCGAGAAACTTAAGACATTGAATTTATATTGGAGCTTAGCTTTACATAAACTGAGATACTTGAGGTGGACTACTTCTCTAAGTAAAACAATCCTATTTGTGTTTAAAGTAACTTAACAGACAACGTAACCTAAAAGACTTTATATATATATATATATATATATATATATATATATATATATATATATATATATATATATATATATATATATATATTATATATATATATATATATATACATACACACACACACACACCACACACATACACACAGACAGACAGAGGATGTTGCAATCTTGCATGTCAATACTTCGGGGAAACATTTCTCAGATCTGGAGGATGAAAAAATGTTAAATGAGGTTAGGTCCTCAAATGCTTCGTTTCTTCACTACAGCCCTTAATACATAACGGGTCACGTACTATACTTTAAAAGTTAACTAGTTTTAAAATTAACTAAGTTATAAAGTTATGTTTTTTTTTACAATTGGTTTTATTCATTAATCCCAAGTATGCGCGAGGCACAACAGCTGCCTACCGATATCCCCACCACTGCGTACTGCCTGGAGACACCCTAGCAGTCGAGGCAAAATCTAAGGCAGACACATCACACCACAATCCAAAACAGAATGATAAGTCCTGTGCACAATTCACAATCCTGTTGATGAGTATGCCCTCACATTTCACACAAAGCGAAGTAGGTTTCTTCATAATTTGGTACGGTATATTCAGCAATAGTATTAACAAAAACCTGGATTTTGCTGGGAGTGGGACAACCGGTATATGACTAATAGCATGCAAACAGAAAATATATGATCTGCCACAAAAAATTTTGTCTGTTAAAAATGTATCCTTCAACTGTAAATTAATCTATAAAATACATTCAAACTCTATAAGAAAAACATGTATTTTAAAGTTATGTGCAACATAATTTTAAGTAACTTACTGTTACATCAGTGATTGTAATGTTGATTTTAAAATATACTGAGGACCAAGGCCTCAGTGTTTACACTATGCTAAGTACAATAACATTCTCTGATAGAAATTTTCTGTGGAATATGTCCACTTTATAATATTTGTGTGTGATGTAAATTAAGACTAAAGACATGAATTGACACTCTGGATTTTTAGGAGCCATTATAGAAAATCAAATAATCATACTTAATGGTTTTGTAAACTCATTTGCATATTTTGGCAGTGTGGTTTATTTCTTTAGAATATAATCTTATGCTACCATTAAATTATATAGTTTTTTGGTGTAAAAAATAGTTTTGCGGTAAGAGTTATTCTAGAATATGTGCACTAATTGTGGATGGTTGGGGGGAAATACCAATTGTATATTTTCTCTCTCATTTTATGCTTTTGATTTTAATATTCTCGATAGTATGAAAATGATCCTTAGCTTGAAGTAAAGTCAGCACTATTAAATAAAAATATGGAAGAAATGTGGAAGAAACAATTTGGGGGTGTTAATATACTAATGCTAGTATTTTGTGACGGTCTTATGAGATTGTGTGTGTGTTCATTACTTACTACAGCAGGTCATATATGTATCTAGTAGTCAGGGACTTGACCTGCCTTCTTGAAATTTTCATACTGGAGAAATTACACACTGCATAATTTGCATAATTCTCTACCACTACAAAATTATTTCCGACATTGCTGCATATTAGCTCTGTAGGCATTTAGTAGTTTACGTAGATGTGGTTATCCTCAAAAACAAAATTTTACTCTTTCTGAATGGATGAAAATGCAGTCAGGTTAATCAATATCTGTAAGCCAAGTATCTGGCATTTTATTAACATTTTCTGTGTAAATTTTGACGAATTATTTACACGCTTCACATATGGAAACATCAAATAATATTTGGTAGAATCAAATATTCAATCAAATTGTTTCATCTCTAGTTTAAACATTAAAATGCTGCAAAATAATTTCATAAATGCGTAGGCTCACTTATCACCTGTTGTATTGGATTCAATTTCTTGACGGTTTTTAGTTTTAATGGAAAAATTTTAAAAATGCGTTAGTGCTGCATGAAAAGGTAAAGAACTATAGTCACATTTTCAAAATATTTCTTCTTGAAATCTTAAAGCAGCTAAAAATCAAAGAATTATGTTGGTCGTACAAAAATGTAAAATCTGAAAAATGAGATTTTTCTCTCCTTGCCACAGCAATTTAAATTTTGCATGAAACTTACACAGGAATTAAAATGGAGCACCCCTTTAGCTTATAGTAGCTTTAAATACTTGTTTCTTCCATGTTAACTGTCTAATTCTATGAACTTTTAATTTTGTACTGACCTGTAGGTTTTGGTGTAATAAATTTTGTGGTAAATTACATTAAAATTTTTATGGTTCTTGATTATAAGGTATGGTAGTTTTTAAGTTTCATTTGAATAATTCTGTATGTATTACAATTTTTTTCCATGAAGTTGCAATTTAGCAAATATATTTTATGTGTGCTAAATTTCAGCTTTTGCTGAATGCAGGCCATTTTACTGTGTGGAATCCTATAATATATCGTAATTTTTGTATGAATAACCGAATAATGGAGTTGTACATGTTGCATTTAAGTGCATATGCTGTCTTATTCTACAGCTGTCCCTTTGATAGCAACAATATTGTATTGTGTTTCATTAGGTTTGTTTTTGTTAAAAAAAAAATTATTTTTTCAATTTTCTCTAAATTTAAAATTTGTCGTTGATTGGAATAGTTGGTTGTATTTTTATTGTGCGACACCTATGCTTGTTTCATCATACAGTTTCAATATTTTATAGCTAAACATTTTAAATACTAATTTTAAGCCTCGGTGTATAATATTGTACAGTTTGCAGTGTAAAAATGTAGTTGTACGAATGTAATGAAAGTAAAAATGGAAAATAAATGTATTTGAAATATTGAAATAAATTAAACCCAGAATAAACACAGTCTTTGTGTTAAATTTTCTAGCTAAATGCAGTGTTGCATTAGATAAACTGTGTTTTTATTTCAAAATTGGCATATTTTTATTTTAGCGTATTCTACACGTGGTTTTTAATGTTAATCGAGGAATTATTTAGTGATTTTTCTTTGTCAGGGAGCATGTTTTTGGCATAATTTAGTTGGATCTGTATAGCGAGTTTGTAATCCTCCATAAACTTTTAGATTGAGGCATATCTTAATGACATTGTTGATTTGATAATTTCAGTGTGAATTATTTTTCATTTTCATAATTAATTGTGTTTTCTTTTTCAGTATTTTAGCTATGTTGGCTTAATTGGTACTATCTGCATGCATGCATTTATGCAAGACGCCTTAGGTTTAAGTGCCATGAAAACCCTTGTTATAGTCAGTTTCATATAACTTCAGTGAATTTTGACAGTTCTCGAAAAGACATGTTCTGTCGGTGAAGAAGCCAATCTTTGTAAACAAACTACCAATCTAATGGCGAGCATTGAAAGACGGACAACTTGCGTCCAGTAATTAGGCTACTATAGCTGGTTGCCATTCCCAACTGTTTTATTTCTGTTATTATCACATAATATGCGAGTTAGGGTTCTGTTTTATTTTATTGGTAGGGTGGGGAACTATAGTTTGAAAGACTTAGTTTTTTTTGTGGTTCTTATGAGAAAGTGGAGATTGGAACTTGCATTGTTTAGATGATGCAGTGGGAAATTTTATTTGTGCTTATATAGCATTCTATTTACTATTACTCAAAAGTTTTAACCTCATTGAAAGAACTAAATGCAGTAAATGTGTTGCTGTTCGTACTGATGCAAGAAATGCTCAACAGAAAATATCATTGTATTTTTTATGTAATGAACTACACTAACAGGGCGCATATTTAGGGCATGTATATTTGAAAACCTCCCACAAGAACAAATAACAATAAATACGTCACTGTTATACAGATGTGTGAAAGGCACATTGTAAACATGTTAAGCAAATGTAACTTCTATGTAAAAATCAAATAGAAGTCCAAATACATTTCAAATATTCTAACAACAATTTAAGAAAAATTATTTACAAAAAAACTTGCTGTTCACTTCATAATTTCTAAACATATGCCAACATATGGTTAATTCACTAAAATCGCCTGTCTGCTACTGATACAAAATAATTTGTTTGCTGACTTATGCAATTAACAAAACACTTTAACTATTTCTTGAAAAATAAACAGATTCAAACTTCACAACAAAAATAATTTTTCGCTCGCGCTTCGCGATGGTCACAGAAAATGGTTACTACCAGAAGGTAGTGGTAAGGATTGCTGTCCAGTAAGGCAAGAGTGGTAGTCCTTAAAGGACTGTCGATGACCGTTAACGAGAGGGCAGGGAGGGTATTGTCGACGTCTTTAGGAGCGGTGGTCGAGTCGTCTAGGTGCTCTTGAAGGCATCGCAGGTGCAAAAGAGGCTTCTGGTGGAGCAGGTGGCAATAGCAAGCGTCTTCCAACCCCAAGGGGAGCAGTGGAATCAGCAAGACTACAGGGGCAAGCTGCCGGTGACTTCCTCTGGCTGAAGTTTTTTGGTCGCGCAGGACCTTATATTCTGGTCGACCGCTTAACCAGAGGAGGCGATAGGTGAAGAGGGTGATAAGCTCTGCCCCGTGAGTTGTCTGCTAGCATCATCTGCTGAGGGGGAAATTTCTGATACAGCGAGCTTCATCCCATTTCTGCTCACAGGATGCGTGGTGCCCTCCCTTGGCGCACCATAGAATTACGTGACCTTGGGTGGCAGGTTCGTCTTCCTTCAATTGGGGGGGGGGGGGTAGTGTTGGCGTGACGTCTGCTTCGAGAGTAGGGTGAACAGTACAAGCTGGACTGACGTGTGTAATATTGTCTCTCGTTGCGAGGGCGTACATGTAGGCATGTGTCCAGCCTCTTCTAGTACTGTAAATGACTTGCCCAAAGCGAAATAAAACAGCATTCAGATGGGGCAAAGTCGCGTGTATTATAACATATGCACATTGCATCACGCTTCAGTATATTAAAAATCCACCCCTTCCCTCTCACCCCTAGTTTTTCTCTTTCATGCACGAGCACACACAGTTACATCACAGCCCTTCTGTTATTTTTTATTTGCAGTAATCCCTTATCATCTATCTTCTCAAATCACAGTTACATTATTAAATAATTTCCTGTTGTATATATTATTTAGTCTATCGAGGTACTGAGATTCTCTTATTTGCTGTTTATTTCTTCTTTCTGTTTTGATAAATGGGGGCTTTTCATGGCTAGTGTTGATGGGTTTTGCTACGTATCATTTGGGCAACTTAGACTCCCCAGCAGGTAGAGAGTGGAAAAGCAATAAGCATTATTCATCCCAAGTCCCCGTCACATTTTGGCACCCTTCTTACTCCAGCATTGCATTTTCTCCACCCTGTCTTGTGCTGTGAAATGTGCAGAGAAGCTAGAAGACTGCAGATTTTTTTTCTCCTCTTCCTCTTCTCTCCCTCTTTTTCCTCTTTCTTCCGCTTCCACCTCCCCCTCTCTTCTTCCTTTCAACATCCTTTCCCTCCATCATCCCCTCCCTATCTGCATCCCCCTTCATATCCACATCCCCCCGCTATCCTCTTCCTCCCTATCCACATCCTCCTCTATCTATATCCCTCCCTGTATCCTTCCTATATCCACCTATATTCCCCTCCCCCCTAACTGAATTCCTCCCCTTCTCTTTCTCCCTCTCTACCCATCCTCTTCCCCATCCCCCTTCTCTGCATCCCCCCTCAGCACCATATCCTCGCATCTTTCCTCCCCCTTTACCCCATCTTTATTTCCTCCAACACCTCCTCTCTTCTACTCTCTTCTCCCTCTCTTAGCTCTCCTACTCTGTTCCCCCATTCTTTGCTCTCCTACTCTCTTCCCCCTCTCTTTGCTCTCCTACTCTCTTCCCTCTCCACTCTTTGCTCTCCTACTCTCTCCCCCCTCCTCTCTTTGCTCTCCTACTCTCTTCCCCCTCCTACTCTCTACCCCCTCCTACTCTCCCCCTCCCCTCTTTGCTCTACTCTCTCCCCCTCCTTTCTTTGCTCTCCTACTCTCTCCCCTCTCTTTGCTCTCCTACTCTCTCCCCCTCCTCTCTTTGATCTCCTACTCTCTCCCCCTCCTCTCTTTGCTCTCCTCCCCTCCTCATTCCCCTCTTTCTCCTCCACCTTCCACCTTCTCTTCCTTGCAGAATTATTTTATTGCAATGTTGAAGAAATCCATTGATATTGTACTGAAATTAGAGGAATGGTTTTGCAAGTATATTTTATGTCAACCGTAAAATCAGTTTTGTAGTATAAATTCAATTCAAGTGCGAGTATAGAAACATTGAAAGGCTGTAGCAGAACATGTTAATGATGAAATTGTATGGGATAAACACCAGGACAGCAAGGTATGAAACTTGTTCTTCAGTCTGTAATATGTTGGGATTTGAAAAAAAGATTGTTTTTAATGTAATATTTGTTAGTCTGCATATTGCTTCTTAAAAAAAAAAAATTAAACATTTGCTATTAAATTTTATACATCAATGTGGTGAGATGCAGGGACATTTTTATGCATATTGCTTCTGTTGAACAAAATTGAATGTCAACAACAAAAGTATATAATTCTATATCTAGATGACCCAACTGACAAAAACAGGCACTGGAGGAACATTTTATGCAAAATACGTAAGGAGCAGTAAAGTTAATTTTTTTTCCGTAGGTCACTTCAGTGTGCTAATGGAAACGGATATGTGCAAGCTGTTCAGAGAAAGTTAGAAAATATTGCGCTTTCATATTGTCCGATGTGTGAAGCCACCATCAGTATTGGTTTGAGAAACAATTTTTCCAGAATATTCTGCATAAATGCCATTTTGAGAAATTTATAACATTTTTAATTTTGTTCATACTATTCATTTTGATTTCCACGACACTTAAATTTTTACCGCCCGAGATGGCGCAGTGGTAACTCACCGGACTCACATTCAGGATGACCCGGGTTTGATTCTTGGTCTGGCCATCCTGATTTTGGTTTTCCATGGTTTTTTCCAAAATCACTCAAGGCGAATGCTGGGATGGGACCCTTCAAGGGCCGTGACCATTTCCTCCCATTCCTTCCCCGATCCCTCTTCCCTGTGCATCGCACCGTCTGTAATGACCTTTCTGTCGACGAAATGCCAAGCCCAACTATCCACATACCTTTAGAAAGGTTATGTTTTTTCTTTTACAGAGGTTGTGGCTTTTCATTTCTACAGTTTAGTAACTTATTCTATTAAACAATATTAATGTCACTTGCTTCATTGAGGAATGTTCAGGTTACTATGAAGAAATATTTATTGGAAATACTTTATTTCCAGTGGAATAAGTTTACGTACAAATGCTTCAATTCAGAGTGACTAAGAAGACCTAGTAGAACATAGAACAGAATCTTTGAGGGAAGGATTGGAGCATAGTGAGGACAACATTTAAATCTATACTAATAAATAATATTGAAGTGTGTGTGATTTCAACATTTATACCAATATCTATTTAAATTATGTTGAAGTATGAATAACTGTTTTTAAAGTGTTTGGATGTTTGTCTAGAATAGGCTCCAAAATGGCTGAATCGATTTTGATAAAATTTTCAGAGATCATAAAGTTTATTTCTATTTAAAATCTGATCTTTATTTCATCTCGATATCTCAAATGGTTATGAAGTAAATTAATTTTTTCATATAATTTTCTTTATATTTCGTATCTTATTTTTTGCAAAAGGAGCATTGTCTAAAAGCATTGTTGAAACAATAGTTTTTTTATATGATCATAGTTATAGTCTGTTTCATATAACTGCAATAAATTTTGACAGTTCTGGAAAAGAAGTGCAACCACGATGTATCCCTCCGCACATCTGTCTGTGAAGAAGCCAATCTTTGTAAACAAACTACTAATCTAATGGCAAGCATTGAAAGACTGACAACTTGTGTCCAGTAATTAGGCTACTATAGCTGGTTGCCATTCCCAACTGTTTTATTTTATTGGTAGGGTGAGAAACTATAGTTTTACATCTTTGGAGACTTTTTTTTGTAATTCTTCTTGTAAGAGAGTGGCGCTTGGAACTTACATTGTTTTGATGCGGTGGAAAATTCTGTTAGTACAGAAATAGTATTCAATTTACTGTTAGGCCTACTCAAAAGATTTAAAGAACTAAATGCGATAAATGTGTTGCTGTTCGTACAGATGCGAGAAATGCTCAACAGATAAATATAGTTGCATTTTTATATAATGGACTACACTAAAAGGGTGCTTATTTATGCCATGCACATTTGAAAACCTCACGCAAGGACAAAATGTAATAAATACGGCACTGTTAATACAGATGTGCGAAATGCAAATTGTAAATATGTTAAACAAATTTAAGTTCTACGTAAAAGTCGTTTCAATGAAATACAAGTCCAAATACATTTCATATATTCTAACAACAATTTAAGAAATCATTATTTACAAAACACAAGCTTGCTGTTCACTTCATAGTTCCTAAACACATACCGAACTTTGAATGATTAATCATGTGTTTGTGCTACTGATACAAAATAATTGCAAAAATAAATTTTTCCTCACGCTTCGCAAAGGACGCAGAAAATGGCGGACTACAGCACACAACAAGCCATTTTACAAAGTGGCAGACACGTGTCGATAATTCATTTCACTGATGAGACTGTTCTAAAAAGGAATGTACGACAAACTACACAATTACTTAAATACAAAATTAATTAACTGCATATATAATATTCCGATTTTACCAGTGAGGAATTTTCACGTATAGATAAACTCTGACTGAAAAGAGCACAATGGCAACAACTGCTTTTCACAGATCGGGTTGAGACCGTAGACAACATACTCAACGGAGATTGGTGGAAACCTTTTACATGACCGTGATGTTTGCATGCTCTACCATAATATTTCTAAATATTTTTAAGGCCCTTGCTCTATAACTCAGAAAAATTGTGTATTAGTGTACGAGCATAATTTTAACCATAAATGTTGTAATGATCATTATTTTTCCACATTATAATTTTTAATTCAGAGTACTATTTTCTTTTACAATCATCGCCAAGAGCACCAACATAATAACAAGCATCCTGCGACAACCATCAGCTGGCACAGTACTTCGAGAATGGGGGAGTTTACTGTTTACATGCTGTGTAGGTTGGCAACAGTGCCTGTCAAATTTTATTGAAGTTATATAATACATAGTATAATATATTATGCATCATAGAAAATGATACATTAATTTTTGGAAAAATATAGTCAAGTAAAATATTATCAAACAACGCAACACTTAACGTGTGATAAAACTATTTTCGATAATAAAGTAACAATCTTAAAAACCAATTGAATTATATAGGTATTAATTTCAATAACTCCATGAAACCTGGGGGGAGAGATGGCGGGCTGTATTTTAATTATAAGAATACAAGATAATGACAGGTAAGATGAAGGCAATATCACCGCCACATAGAGACATTCGTAAATTCTAATTGCATAGTATTAAAAATTTTAATCTATTTTTTTGTTTCGATTAAGATGTTATGTATAAATTTTGATTGACACTTCATGCCTATTTCAATGTTCTAACGTAGTTGCGGGAACAGCTAGTGTGCAATAAATGTATGTAGTTAATACATTTGTGTGGCTCACAGGACATAAACTAGAAAAGTTCAGTGCGCCAAAAAGTACTAGTCCCAAAAATAATTTCTAAGTCGACATTTTGTCTTGTAGCAGCATTATTTCAGTTTTTTGTGCTGTAGTTTCTTAAAACATGTACTACTTGGACATAGTGAAACAATGCTAGGAGCTTGTATTGAACTTTGCTACATTCCACCAATATAGTAATAGGATCAGCACTTAATTCCCATACGTACAAGCAGCAGGACAGGAACATGCCATGCCTGGTTTAAAATATTGCATGTAGCAGGTATGGTGCACTTGAAATTTTAGAGGCTTGCCTTAATGGTTTGCTCAAGGAATGCATAATTTATGTACACTATTTAGTAAACAGTTACATAAATTAGTTAATGAGAAACAATGACATCATATGCATAAGATTGATAGGTTTTTACCCTAGCGTAGACATGTGGTGCAAGATATTCATCTACAGGCGGTCTGTCATGGACATGACAGTAGTGGAGTACCACTTTTTAATAGTAAAATTAGTGCCAAGCAGAAATGGCTTTGAAATATGAAATATTAATTAGTTTCCCAATTTTGCTGTTGTATATCTTGTTTTAACAAGAAATGAACTTTTCTACCTTGTAGTTTACAGCATCATGGTGATATTCAGTCAGAGAATTTACCTTAAGAGGCCTCCCTAGTTTTCATGCTAGCCTTATTGTAAGCATAAAAAACTGTAATATTTCAATATACTAAATTTTTTTTTTTCAGGACAAGTTATTAATATTTTGTTGCAAATTGATAAATTTGGGCGTGAAACATGTCCAAGTCAGCAAAAATTGCTGTAAATAGCCTTCTGTTTAATATCTTTGTACTTCTGTAAAACAATAATTTAAACTATAGCAACAAAACTGTATCTTTTCTGAACAGATTACTGTATTAAAACACTATAGTTGCTGCTTAAAATTTTGAGGCAGCAGGACTTACACAATGCTTGTGTCTGCTATTTTCCATTGCTGTCGCAGTGCTTCCATGTGGCCTTACGTGACGTTGAGGCATTTAAGAATTTTTATTATGGAGTCTCCTTACATACGAGAAGTGTTTGTACAACTTTCTAATCACAATTTGCAGCCTGATGAAGCTGACTTAGCCAGCGAAACATCGCGATCGTGCAACAGTGTGGAAAATGTGTCATCCTTTGTGTGTGTGTGTGTGTGTGTGTGTGTGTGTGCGTGTCCGTATTGAATTAAGAGTTACTGTAACTCTCAAATACAAGTATACTTATATTGACCATTGTGCTGTGTAGTTATCCATCCTGTGGTTTCAATCTCATTGGGTTCTAATTATTTCTTCTTATATTGTAACATTTGGTTTTGATTTAACATCCTTACATCTCACGATGTATTGGTTTTGGTCTTTGTTTGCATGTTGCTGTTGCAGCAAACAAGGACCTTGTAGCATAATTTTGATTGTTTCAATTGAATTGTTAAATATAGAACTCAGGTGTGTATAAATTACAGGCCAAAGTTACTGTGCATTTGGTATATGTCTGTCTCAACCATGTATGCATATAATTGTCTTTGTGTTTTTTTTCTTAATTGTAATCTGAAGTTACTTCTATATTATTTGTTTGTCTTATTGCTTTTACAGCTCTGTTTGCGGTCCCTAAAAACTACAAGTTAGTAGCAGCGCCTCTTTTTGAACTATATGACAATGCCCAGGGGTATGGACCAATCATCTCTTCACTGCCACAAGCGTTGTGCAGGTTAGTATTGCAGACATTTTTGAAATCATCCTTTGAAAAAGTCACTGCCTCTAAATATATATATGTGCTGCAACACACAGGCCCGCAGTTAAGGGGCAACAAATTTAGTGAAATAGTTGTAAGACTTGACGTATTGTGAGTGTAATATTTAAATTTGTGGCAATTCCAAGGTTTGAAAATACTGTACTTAATGCTCAGCCTCACGTGCCATGTTGAATTACTGGTTTCTTGCTTATTTCAGGTGTTAGGGTATGTACTCATTTGTAACAACTTAACCTCTGGCAGTATAAATTATAGTGTAGAACAAACAAATTCTGAACTTTTATAAAGTAATTATGACATGAGAAATGGTTGAAATTGGTGCCTAGGCTACTGATTACATTATAAAAGTAGACAGAAAACACAGATACTCTTCAGGGCAGTGCTCCTGAATACACGCGCACGCACACACAAGTTGGATGAACAAATGTGTGGTTGCGTGTCCATGTGGAAAATGTGTTCTTCCAACTTTGGTTTGTGAATGTGTATTCATGAGTACGACCCCATGAGTACTTGTGCATCGTGTCTACATTTTATATTGTAATTACGACATAATGTACAAGGGGAGGCAGAGGAACATCCTGAAAGTAGAACTAAGCAGGACTTCAGAAAAGTTAGAAGTAACAGTGAATGGACTACATATATTTCAGATTTGCTAGTATATATCATAGTATGCAAGTTGGGTGAAGATTACAGTGAAATATAGTACTGTGTTTTTAATAGGGTTGTGCGAGAATAAGATATGGGCTTCAAGAAGTTTTTGAGAAAGAAAAAAATTTTCTTGTGCGAGAATCGAGGCGAGAATGAGAAATTTTCAGTTAATTAACATATTTGCGACCAACCTTTAGTATTTTTAAAAATCATGAGATTTCCTAGCATATGATTAAATTTTAAACGTACATTCAAATGTCAGGTGAACATGAACTGCATCCTAATGAATACCTACTTTCTTTTCTAAACCTACACGTTCTTGAACTGAGCTTATAAAGAGCAGAGTAACGAGTGCCAAAATAACCAGTTTTACCAAATTTGCTAATGATTCAATCACAAAATACACCTATTGTATTGGCCACTTGATCCACAATAAGTGGAATATGTTGTTCATAAAAAAAGTTGGCGGTTGTTAATTGTTAAATTTAGTTAGTGACTGATAAACAAATTATTCCATTTTGTTTCTACTAAAGAGATATTTTTCTCGTGGCTCGTAGGAATTTTTTTTTGAAACTGCGCTTGCACAGTAGGCAGTAAATAACCTTTCGTTCATCATGGTGGCACTTTATTTTGTGTGCGTGCATGCACACTCACGCACATGTGTGTTACCAATTGGTGTTTCCAAAAAGAAGAATTGGGTACATGATTTACTTATATGGGTGTTCCCTTTACATTATAAAATATTTGTCTGCATTAATATCATGATCGGAAATTCACTTCTATATGAGCAGATGACTATGCAAGTTGGACATTTGTTTGTTGGTGAGGTGTAAGCCTCCGGTCAGTGCCTTTAGTGCGTAATTTATTGTGCAATTAATTTTAATAATTGTTTGGTTAATGACACAGTATTCAATACCGTATCTCGTGCTAAATAAAGCTGGATAACCGTATGGTTGTCATTCTAGAATGTTAATTTTGTTTCGAGCTTGCATTGTGCTTGGAGTGCATTGAAGATGCTTTCATTGTACACTCGTGTATTCAACAAAGAAATAACGGTAACTGCTTACTATCGTATGTTAAAAAAATTTATTGGCATGAAAAGTTTCTCGTTTTATCGAGAAAATCAATTTTCTTGTTGCTGTTTGAGAATGCCCTATTTCTTGAAATTTTTCTCGAGATTGAGATCTTGCACACCCCTAGTTTTTAATTTTTGCTTGATGGCATATTGTTCAAAGTACATTTTGTTTCTATTTCAGATTCAACTTCATATACATGTGAGTGGTCACGGAAGTGTGAACTCTGGGAATGGACGTGGCCGAAATGAAACAGAAGAGATTTCCACATGTGAAAATATTCAGTGTTCATTGTTTTACTAAGAACTTGAGTGCTTGACTTGGATTACTTTTTCTAAGAAAAAGAGAGAGCTGTTTTATCTTACAGTGATGTGTAGGAGTACTGTGTTCAGGAATACATTTTGTTTTCAGTGTGAGAAATTTCCAAAATGCACTTTGTTTGCATTGTCTGTCTAAAAATGTGTGCATGTGTGGACAACTGTGCACTAGTGTATTTATACTGGTGCATGACATTGAAATGTTATACCATACACCCCACTTTTTTACTACTTGTATGTTTCCAACACAATAAATTTTAAAATAGGGTTTCCTGTAGTGTGTTTCAAAAAATGTGAACCATCCATTCATTTGCGTTTAGTATCAGTGAGCCATTTGTCTCTCGCTTGGCTATCTTGGTAAGATCTGATAGAGAAATTAACTGCGTGCTCTATTCGTCCATGCGGCTGCTTGGCTGTGGTATGTTTGTGTGGTACCAGTTACAGAAAGTAGTAATGCACCAAACAAATACACAAAATTGTAGCTCTGTACATGGTTTAAGAAATTTGTAATTGTTATACTGCTGTTGGCCTCACTGAACAGAGTGGTTGACATTCTGCATGAATAATACACACAGTTAGTTTTCTGTGACAAAGTACAACCTTGTTTAGACATATCTGAAAGGACTTGAAAATTCATGCTTAGTAACCGGGGGTAATTTATACGTGTTTATAGAAAGTGTAAAATTGATCAGCCCATTAAGCAGGAAACTTCTTACAGGGTTCCACTAATTCAAGTATTTTAAATAAGCTACTGGTTTGGCAGGTTCCTTCTTAAGTGTTGTTCTCTGTGAGTTTTTAATGTTTTGTAAACTCTTTTAACGCTGCATTATCATAATTTGAGGATTCTAGTTTGAACCATCCATGGAATGTGTTTGAGCCTTCTCACATATAACATTAGTGGTAGTTGTCTCAGAATGCTACATTCCTGGCAGGTGTTAATTTTCAGTGTGTTCTAGGGATGGGTCGGTTTTGCTTACCTGTTTTCAGTTCTCTATTCTGGTTCTTGATTAGAACCAGAATAGAGAACTGGTGTCAAAATCTCTCTTACTATGGCCGAAATAGTACACTCACAAGCAGGGAATTAATTACCTTCCATCACATTTCTGTTATTGATAAGTGATATTTGCACATTGGTTAACATCTTGAAATTCTACCAGTACAACAAAATGGTTTCTGATTCATATTTCTCTTATGTAAACAAAAATAAAAAGTGTCCATATGTGTTGTATACAGATGATATGTGCAACGTGCAGAAAATGGACAACACTATGGCAGACCATAGAAAATGATGTGCTTATGCTGTGAATTGGGGGAAACCATTTAATAGCAAGATGTTCGATGCAACTTGGTACCACGTCTGTGGCATGCATGAACATAAACAATTATCTTGGAGATTATGCAATATACGCGCACGTTACAATTATCAACAAGTAGCGAAATCATTATTTTTAAAATAACACAGTGTATTGCATTTAATAACAGAGTACAAAATAAAGAGCTATGTTACCACTTTACTCATGTTTTGGACTTCTCGATAAAGCACCTTCTACTAGTTGGTAAACATGTGCAAAATTGTTTGGGTTTCTTTGTCATGCTCGTAGTAATACATGCTGGATTTAGTACGGTGAGAATATGACAGTAAAGACACTTTGAGACTAAGTAGAGTTTCACTGTTTTGTGGCAAAACCAGTCTACCTTTGTTTAATGGAAATAAAATGTGGCAGAAAAAAATTAGTCCATTATATGTACATGCTTAGCTTATGCTCTCGAGTTGTATGTATGCGAGATAATTATTGTACTTGGTTTGCATGTATGTGAACTCGCTACTTTCATACTGATATGCTATTTTGCATTACCAGTTAGCATTATTCCTGTTCCACAAGCAGTTGGCCTCGTGCAACTGTCTGTATGCACATGACTGCACGACAAGTTGGGCACAGAGTAACTGCTGCTTGTGTGGTTACAGCTAATTCTACTTTTCTCGGCAAACATTTAAGTGAAAGAAAGCGTTAGCACGTGTAAATGTGGACTAGAGTATTATGCAGTAGTGAAGGTAAAAGAAATTATTGTAAACTGCTTTCCTTGGAGTTTCTATGTGCGTAATGTGTAGGTTTCCATACATTAAGGATATTAAATGTAGCTGAAGTTGTTCAAAATTTATAAACTTACGTAAGTTTGGAGGTACTTGATACTAAATTCTGTTTTCAATTCTATAACCCACGTTTGTCAAAACAGGTTCTTCATATTTCTAGTACAAAATATTATCAGTGTGCATTTAAATTTTACTAACCATTTTTTGTTTCGAAAGTAGTACTTTTATTAAAAAATATAAGCTATTGGTGAGCTACATTGGATTATGGCCACTTTGCCATTGTGTTTGAAATACTGTAATGTATACTTGCCGAGGCTTTTATTACAGCAGTATGAAATATAATTCTACCAAAATTTAAAATTTCTGTATTAGTTCTGTTATCATAAACTTTATAAATAAGCTAGTGGCAATATCACTGAAGTAAAGCTTTTAGCTATATCTAGTTAGTTGCTAGATATTTTGATACAATCAAGTATCTAGGAGTGTCACAAAATATTGAACATTCTATCTGTACATAAATCATAGTTTCAAAGAAATGCATGGCTTGTATAAAGTCTGGTAGTAATATTTTGAAGCTAAAAGTGGGGCAGTCCTGTTTTGACTAAGTGTTTTTTCCTCATGGGACTCTGCAAATTCTGTCGTACAGTATTAGCTGCACTAATGATGGCTGGCATTCGCTGCCGTGGCAGGGCACCCCTACTCCAAAGGCCACAAAATAGTAGATGAAAGTGTCATCCGACATGTAATTACATCAAATGTGGTGCAGTTGGCTTCTGTGCAAATGTCAAGTTGTTTCGTGTGCCACTGTCGCTTGTCTCTTTGCCAAGGGCACATTTTATGTGGTCTGTGTTGAAGGTGTAAAGCATTTTGACTGAAAATTGATAATCAACTATAACTGTGGGCATAGGTTCGTTAAAATACGTTGTTCTGTGTAAGTACATAGTTGATATGAATTATTTCCAGTTTTGGAGAAAATGCATATCAAATTTTAGTGATGTAATTTTTAAAGGCCAGCAGTCATTATTTGAAAATAGTGTACTTTACTTTGTTGCTGGAGTAAATGCTAGGTGCAGCTCACATAGCAGAAAACATATGGTATTCATCAACGGAGTCTTAAAATATGTAAGCAAAAATGACATGTTGGTACTACTTTCTGAGAACTGCCAAAATCTTTCCAGCATAGCCAAAAACTGTGTTATGATCCATGAATGATAACTGTGTGCAACATGTTGGGGAAAAATTATGTTACTAAATTGTTTTCAATGTGTTGGGTATCTACCAACTACTGTCTGGAAATGTTGCCACAGTGTAGTGTGTGTTCATTTATATTTTGTCAGCAGTAGAAGCTTGTTTTTGTGTCACAGTCTTGGAACAGTTTAGGTTAGTGACAGTGTACATGATGCAAGTGGTTGTATAGTATAAAAATGTTAGTTGGGACTATATTTTACGTACTTGTGAAAATGGCTTGTTGGTTATACAAACTTACTGGGCTATCTGTGCATGTGTTGTGTTATCATAAATTGCTCTTGTCACAAGTGAATTTTTATATTTTGAGTTAGTGTATAAAACAGATACTTGTTTGGAAACTCTGGAAGTTTTAAAATCTGAGCATACAAAGTATTTATGGACCATTTCAGCATTGTGTATGTTGAATTTAATTCTAGTACTACACTCTGAACTGAATGAATTTTGTTTAATATAAAATTTGTTGTTCACTTTTTGTCTACTGAAAAATCACTCAAGTATCCTACTTCCTTCCAGTGTTGCACAGTGTGTAAAACATGTTTGTATCATCTTTTATTCTTGTAAGGTTACATTTTACACAATTTTAGTGTTGCATCATTAGTATTATACCAAGTAGGTAGGTAATTGGGCTTAATGTCTCGTCGACAGTGAGGTCATTAGAGACGGTTTGTACCAAGTAATTATAATACTGTACTGCATGCTGGTTCAATTACAGTGACACCCTGTCAAGAAGTTCCCACTTAAATGACGTTTTCCTGCTTAATAAGTAGAATAATATTTTACCTTGTCTGTATGCACGTGTATAATTTGACCCTTTTAAGAAGTTTTCCTGGTTAATAAGTATTATTTTTTCAGTCCCTTCAAAATCTTCTTAACAGTTTTACTGTATAAACAAGCACCAGTCCGTTAAGTTACATTAAATGTGTGCCAGTTCCACTGATGCATTTGTTTGAAAGATTCTTATAATGGAGGTGGTTAATGAAGCTAAATGTTTTGGACATATGCCATAGTTTTGATAGTGTATGTCCAAAATATTTTGCTTAATTATTCACTGGCACGGGTATACAGATATCCTACATATTTCTGTTCCTGGTTTTTATGTACACATGCATTATTGAAAGAACCTTTGCAGCAAAGTGCCGTTTCTACGCATGCAATCCAAATTTGGTGACTGTGTTTTGCATTTGGCATTGATATCACAATGGTGAGGAAACAAAAATTATCGCCAATACAGTCGTATAAATGTAAGTATAAGTGTGAGTGGAGAAAAGAATTACCATGGTTTGTACGTTCCAAACCAAAACAACTACATTAAATATGTAAACGTCTTTCATATCTACTTTTTTTTTTTTTTTTTTTTCTGTATATTGCAATTTTTTTTTTATTCCAAGGTTTTTACAGAATTTGGCCCATTGATTCCAGGATTTTACAGAATTTTTATATACAAGAACCAGGATTTCAGCTTAAGGGTTGGTGGCAGCCGTGCTTTAAATTAAAAATTTCAATTTTCAAAATTGACAGATATGTAATCGGGGCTGGAGAAAACATGAATAAACGAATTTGTTTTTTAAAAACCGGATAACAGAACTACACATTTTTGCTATTAATGGAACAGAGATATTGGCCCCGAAAATAGTGATAAAATAAAGTATTTGTTATATATTTCAAAGCAAACACAAATTACTCGCTGTGTGTGCAGGATTTAAAGTACACGATACTTTAACTGATATTTATGTTGCACCAAGTGTAGTTAATTAACAGTGCATCGAGTATACAAAGCCTACCCTAGTGCTGGCTGCAGCCGCAGGCGCGTTGGACGGGCGACATAGATAAGCGGTGCGTAGTTGTGTGTCGCTTTCTGAATGTGTATTACCCATCCTTTACATGGCAGAGTTAGTTGAACATTTAGAATGCTAATGCGTATCTGGTTAGATGAGTAGTCACGACAGCCGAGGATTCTGTCCACTAGACCAAAAGCGAGGTGAATGCGTATGCACGGAGATACAAATAATACTACAACTGGAGCAGTCGATACTGACTCATGCCTGAGAGTTGGGTGTGGTCCCGTTTTGCCTGCCTAACCTGTGTAGGTTGAAGTGCTCTCAACTGTGGTGGCAAGGAGCGCTGCATGTCACACGCTACACTTTCGGCCATGCCTCTGGCTGAAAGGAATAAAGTCTCTGCTCACCGGTTACTGGGTACACCGTTACGCGAACAAACTAAATACAATTTATAGCGTAAGTCTGGTTTTGGATTGCTGACCAGTCTCTGTAAAGTCTCCACTGATCCCCTACGCTAGGCGGGCTGATTTAGAGACGGGGAGCCGTTTGGGACACCAATGCAGCCACTGGATATGTGCGTCCACACGGGAATGGACGGCAGGTCTCAAGCCATGGTTTATCCCGGCACTGGAAGCAATGCTGTGGGATAAGACAATAACTTGATGCTGTCGCTTCTCTCTGGGTGAAGGTATTACTAGTGGTTGTGGCTCCTCTGTTCCTCCCCACCGGCACGGGAAGAAATGCTGTGGTAGTTTGGAAAGCAACAGACGGCCTTCTAATGGGTGTGTGAAAAATATGACGGAGCCCTGAAGGGCGTCTGGTTGAAGTTAATTCGGTAGTTATAAATTCCCCGGTCCTTGTCAAAGTTGTACGTAGCAACCCGTATCTAGCAGGCGCACACAGATACTTTAAGAAATAAAAACTGAGAGGTTGGAAACAACAGTATGTTTATTGAAGTCTCAATAAACCTACGACGTGTGCTACCTCCTACCAGGCAATTGAGTGCTGAAGATTACTATTCTAGCCAGGTGTAGGCGACCTGGTTCTAATGGAAAATGGGAAAGAATTAGCTCAACGAGAATATAAACTGTCTAATAAAGATGTCTTGAGGAGACAAAGTGAATTAACATGTTGGTAAGTGTGTTCGCTAGTTGTTGGGTTGACTGGTCGTCGATGGTGAAGGAGCCACATGGCGTGTACTCAATGCTTTGAAGATATCTAGAGGTCCCAGCACTGGCAGCAGTGCTGTGTGATAACACAAGAGATGGAACAAGAATGACTAGCTTGGCAGCATCCTGACTTATATAGTTGTTGGCTGCCAGTGCTGGGAGGACGTCCTGCATCCCTGGTTGGTGTGGGAATACTCTGGTCAACGATTCTGCTTCGTGCCTCATTGGAGGTGCTCTGCCTTGCCCAAGGTCTGGGCAGCTTGTGGGGTAGAGGGGGCTGCGTATCCTCCAGGTGAGAAGGATATGTGTAAAGTTCCCACTGCCTGTAGGGTAAACAACGAGTTACTCTAGGCGATGGGTCATAATCTTATTAGATGTATAAGCGGCACGTGTCAATGCAGTGCAGTAAAGACTATAACGGGACTTTAAATAAGGCAACCTGGCATTTAAACAATACAGTACAGTCTCTATTACTAGGAGCTTGTTGAAATTTTACTAATTGACACACACGCGCACACACACACATGCACGTTTTTTGTAAACATTTAAACACTTTATATGAACAAATGTAAGAAAAGTTAAACTGTGCCTTTAATGAAAAAGTCATTGGTTTCTTTCTTTCTGGAACCTGGATTGTTTTTGTTAACCCACCATGCTCAAAAAAATGTTTTTCTAACTTATCCGCGATAGTTTAAAATGCCCTTTTACGCTCTCTTGAAGTTGAGAAAACAACACTACAAAGTGAATAATGATCCGAGTTGGCAGTCAATAAACTGGTCAGGACTTTTGTAGGAATCTTTTCGTGTGAAGGAGTTGGGTGGTGGTGGGGCAGGCCGTGTTCGAAATAACAAGTTTGTCATTTTTAGGAAGTTTCACGTCGGACGTCGACAGTCACTTGTGTAGCACTTGGGGAAACACTTTCTTGGTTTTTAAAACGTGCCTAATGCTTTTTTTTTTCCACATGTTTTGAAGGTAAAAAAAACCGTGACGCTTTGTTGTTTTGTATTTTTGCTAATGTTCGCAAGATACGAAATATCAAATTATAAGGCTGACAGTTTGCAGAGATAAACATCAGCTTGCGCAGGTCAGCAATAGATGTAATGGTACCATTACTTGTTAAAGGACACACATTCAGACTTGCCAACTTTTACGATTTTTTCCGAATTCCGACACAGGGAAAAAAATTTTCAGTGAATATTTACTAGATGGGGCATTCGATACCAGGAAGTATCGAAAATATAGAGTATTGTGTTGTGTCTATCGATACATTCTTTTAATGCGTGAAATGTTATGTTATCGACATGTGAATGGCTTTGTCCGCCATTTTCCCAGTAGTTTGGAAGAAACTGTTTTCGTTCTGCAGTTGAGTTTACTAGTTTCAGAAAGCTGGTGAAATGTTATATTTATTTAATGAATCAGCTAATTAAATTGCATCGATATCAGAGAAACGTGTAATAATAATTGTAACAGAACATGTATTCAGGAGTTACAAATAGGAATTATAAACTGCAAGTCAGTGTGTATTGTAAATAACGTATTTTGAAATGGTTATTAAAATATTTGAAATGTACGTGGCCTAGAAAACCATTTTGAAGTATTTGGTAATTTGGTATTTCCAATTTTGTATTCAGCGGATGTGAGCAAAAATACAAAATGACAAAATCAGTGTCACGTTTGTTTTTACTTTAAAAACATAGGAATTCGTAAATAAAATGATTTTAAATTAAGAAATAGGCCTAGGCCTAACTGTACATAAAATACACGGGGCATGTTTTAAAAAGCTAGTAAGTATTGTGCTATGTTCATATATCCTGCAACTACATTTTTTTAAAAGTCGTTGCATAATTTTTATTTTCTTATTTATTAACGTATTTGTAGCATTACTATGGTAATTGTAGAAATATTGCATCCATTTTAAGCATTAAATTTAGATGAAAACTTATTTCACTGTTAATGTAACAATGCATTGTCGCGAGTGCTAAAAAAGTCACTCGACAATGTCACAGTTGATGCTGACCAAATCAAATTTACAAAATAACGCAAATTTTCGACTCTTCCATTCAAACAATTTGTAATTAAAAACGAAAATCTCATAAGAAGAGGTGCAAAAGACGAACTAAAGTATCTCCCAACCCCATCTGATCCACTGGCAATAAAATTAATGGAGGGCCAGCAGTATGACGTAGCCATAACAAACAAGGTAGGTTGGAATGGTAACCTACATTGATCACTGCATTTGTTTACACTCATTGCTTTCTTCATAGACATAGCAACTGTTTAACAAGGATAAATTGCGGCCGTGCTACATTTCTAAAACTGTCAAAATTTAGTATTCTGAATGCAAGTACATATTTCAGTTTTTTACGTGCCGTTTGTTTTCACAACCAGTATTTAATATTTATTTTACATGTTTTGTGTGTGTACAATATGTGAAAACTACAAACACTTAAACCACAAACAAGATAATAAATCTTACATCTATGGAATAGTAATTTTGTACACATTGCAACGTAATACAAATTTTCTGCCAGAAATGTTTTGCTAGGGGAGAAATTAATCCATAGTTTATTATGTTTGGATGGAATTGTGACTTAACAATATTTACAGGAATGCAAAAATTGAGTGGGACCTTTATTTGAAATATTAATTTTCCCCAATTTTTTTGTTGAAAACTTCTGGCACTGCCTATACACACCTACAAAATATGGTAATTGAAGCCTCTGATAGGTCTTGCAGGCAGACCTGGGACACAAGGAATTGATTTATATGGTTGCAAAATCTGGTTTTAGTCTTCTCTTAGATGTTTGTAAGTGGATGTGTCCTTGAGTTGGTTTTATGCTTCTAGATTGTAGTCTTGTTTTGTTTAGGATCACTGTGGTTGTGCCTTTGTCAGGAGGCAGTATCATGTTTGGTTGTTTTGAAGATTTTTATTGGCTTTTCTTTCTGAAGAAGTTATGTTGCCTTTGTTAGGTAATGAGGTGACAAAATCACAGTTTGCAAAGTCGTCTAACTCGCTCCATCCACATGTGAGATTTTCTGGTTGGAGCGCTAGGATAGACAGTGTGATGCGTCTGCGTACTCCAGCTAGGGAATTCTGTCTCCTGCCCCTTTCGTGCTACGACGACTCTTAGAATCTATCCCATGCCATTCACCCAATGGACTATGATTCCTACAGCCAGCCAATTGCCAGGTAACCCATCCCTGTCGACCTTCAGTCTTTCCTCTTATTGGGAACAGGCACAAGTCTGTGGAGGCCTCACTCATGTTTTAACTAGCCGTTTATATGAGTTACCCCAGTAAACCGGTGACACGCTTCATCCAGTCGTCACCCGGGGCCCCGAGATTCGCCTACAGCAGCCAGCCAACTGGCAGCTTCAGCACTGGCCTACAAAGGTGGTAAGTCGGCATCAACTGCCACATTACTGTGCATGAGAAATGAGGGGTTCTGGAAGGTATGCGGACAAGTCAAAGTGAGGAGGCATCATGTTGTTTGGGCTGGTGGTCGAGGGCACGCTCGTGCAAATAAAAAACAGTTTACTCGTATTTCTACACAATTTAAATAGAGATTACGAGAGATAATTTTTGGAATAGACTAATTTCTTGCGCTCAATAAAACGATCCAGTCAAAGGTAATTTGCAGTTTCATATGCACAAGTAAATATTAATTTAATCTCTAAAAATCAGTTTTAAAAAAGTGGGATTGGTATGGACACACAAGCAGATATACATGCATTTTAAATTATGCATAGACACACGCACACCCTCTTGATCCTTTAGGCTGCCAGACCGTAAACAGGAACATGAAAAACAATGGAGTCAATTATATTTTTATCTTCAGGCTATACATTTAATCTAAGAATTAATAAAATGAACCATGTTAAACATATTCACTGAACGAAGTCTCCTATCTGTCTGCAAAACCTTCATAATGGCTGTGCAAGTTCAGAGTCTGAATTACTGTTGTTAATTTGTGCTACACCATTCGACGACACTTCACTTTCCAAGTCACTTTGTGTTGTCGTCACCCAAGTTGTTATGCTGTTTGTCACATGAGGAATAATTCTATCCCTTTGCCAGTATTCATCTTCAATGGTTTGAACTTGGCTACAATACCCTGCCCAGTGTTCTTTTGTAAGTGATAATATTGAAGTTTCAGTAAGTTCCTTCATTTACATGACTAAGTCGCCCGTAACGTTTCTGTCCCTAACTTAGCCTCTTGAGTTTACTCCTATCTAGTTAGATTGAATTTATATTGCACATATAAGGTGGAAGTGTGTGTCCAAAAGAAGTGTGTTTCTGATCTATTCTAAAGGTTTTATCCTTCAGCTTATTCATCTATATGAGCTTGAACAGATGAACTTTGCGCATGCTCTCATTCCATTCTATCCCATTATTTTTAAGCTACAGTAACATGTTTTGAGGGAGGTTCATTGAGCTCCACAGTATGGTAAGGTGCATTGTCCATTACATCAACAGAATAAGGTGAGAGATTTAGGTGGTAATTTCTCGTGAGCCATTTTTCAAAGTTGAGATGGTTCAACCGGCCAAGGTAGTCTCTAGTGACAGTTCCGGCGCTACATAGAAGTGAATAGTGCATTGGGAAGGAATCCATCCCGACTACCTGCGTGCAACACTCCAAATTCTTTGTTGTGCTACCAACACTTGGAAAACGTCAAATTACTATAGGCTGTTCACAGTAAAGTGAGCATTTTTTAAAGGCTCTTCTTAATTTTTACTTTCATTCTACTGCCATCTTCCTGCTGCTTTTTAATATAAACATGCAATATGATGAATAAACACAGTGTATACATTTCAACACCCTCAAAATTTAATGCCTGATGCTACAGTAACATATATTTATTAGTGGTTAAAGCCTATTGGGAGGACCTTAAGAAGTGTTCACTTTACTGTGAACAGTCTATATCAGCCCAACTTTCGTCAAGGTAATCCATCTCTGTGCCAACTTCACGGTAGTGTCTTATCTTACGTATGTAGTCCTTACGCCATGTCAGGACGTCTGCTCTTTCAATGAGTATTTTCCTCTTAGACCTGCACTTTCACGACTTAAATCCCATAATTTTTATTATTATTATTAATTAGATAATCTGTTTCATTTTTTTTTTTTTATGACAGTTTTGAAATAGTTGGAAAATTCCTCTTACACATATTGAAATTGTGGATAGTGTTCCTGATAACACAATTATCGAAATCGTCCACTTTCAAAGAAGTGTGTGTTTTTCTACAGTGGAGTAGATTGTCCCAGGTGTAGATAATCTGTTGGGAATCAGTTTCAATGCTAATTTTATTTTATTTTCAAATCTGTTTAATGGTGTTTACACCAACACCAGTGTAAAAAGCCACGCGATGAGTTGCTTGATTTACCAGTAATCACAGAACCTGTTGTTTTGTTTTATCATCATGCTTCTCTATTACAGTATTTATAATTTTGCTTCCCTCACTGTAAATTACTTTTCTCTCTTTACTTGAAGATATAAATTTCGTTAATTTTTAAAGAAAAGAAATGTGTACAATTATGCAAGCACGATTTGCTAGTGTTCAGATGGGTCATTGACATCTCGTGTTTCGACAAAACCCCGAAAAATTTAGAATATGGGACATGTTTGCACACACGACTATACTTTTTTGTCTGGCAACAGGTAAACGACCGCTACTCGGACTATGTTTCCCAGGAGTTCTCCAACTTCACCCCAGCCCCACCTCTCTAACACCAGGGCCGCTTGTTACTGTCGCGCACAGTAGATACCTAGCGTGCCGTTGCCCGACCACGCCGACTCTACACCTGCTCCTCAAGGGCCAAGGCGAACCCACAGTAACCAACTCGTAAGGCCATTAAGGGTTCTCTTCTTGAACCCGCTTAAAAACACTGTAGACTAGGTAATGTGCCAAGCATCCTGGCAGCCATGTGTCAAATTTAGTTGTATTTAAATTTTTCAAAATTGGAAATTGGTGGCCATAAAATATTTACATTGTGATGCCCCATGCATACGTGACAGACTTAGGTACTGCAAATAAAGTTTAATACGTGTAGGTTCAGTTAGTGTCTGCAACTTTTATCCTTTGCTTCTGGAACACAGAGCATTTTAATATTTTCATAAACTACTGACTGTGAATTCAGAAATTTTAAAAACCTTAGCTCCATATTCTATAAACTATACTGACTTCAAAATCTATGTGGCATGTCTGGAACTATCAAACCAATTTGAACCTAACTTCGCATGTACTCTTCTCAAATCCTCATCAAATTACAATAATAGTTTGATGGGAATACTGTAGAAACCTGTTACAATGTTGTTCAAGGGATTAGTAAAATGAAATGTTATAAACATGTTACACCTGCAGGGACACATGAAATGAAACAAAATTTGAACTTAATAACTTTTGTATATAAATAGCTAATCGAGTTCAACATCTTCATCTGAATCATTTGATGCAAAAAATTTAGGTGACCTGAATCCTGTGGACCTATCATCAATTAATGCATAATGACCTGCATTTTCGAGGCTTGTTCATTCATTTACTCTCGATGATCTTAGTAATTGTCAGGACCATCACCTCTGAAATTCTTAATGCTTTAAGTAAACTGCTGTATGTATCTATTTGTAGGCAATTTCATTTGAGATGGTGCAAATAACTGATCAAATATGTACGGCTATTATGAATAGGAAATGAAAAATATGAACATTGGTATTGGCAGGAAATGAAATCATGTATTAAGCCTAATAGAGAAAAGTGTTACATGCGAAAATGTGATAGTGAGGTTCTGTTGCAGTGCTATGAAAGGCCACCTGGAGTTTTTCTACATCTGTCTTTCATTTTCGAAGTTGCTGCAGTAATATTCTTGTGTTATATGCTCGCTACACTGTTGAATCACATTATTATTACCACCAGCTAGAAGTGCCATCTGCTGCGCGTTGCCTGCGACGTATGGCCCGTGATGTCGGCTGGTGAAGTGGGTATACAGCGTGTCTAAATTCCCATTACACATTGTAGGCGCTTGTAGTGGGGACCAAGACAGTTGCGTTTTGCACAGGAACTTATGTGCGGAAACGTACCGTTTCCCCGCGACAAACAAAACACCACATCACATGTTGACCTTTCCGACGTCTGCAACACTGTACGTTGTTTATCTGATGGGTCCACTTACAAGAAGGGCTCGATGTGACGACCGGAGACGTCTACACAAACACGGTACCTACGTGCCATGTTCTGGTACTCATGACCACCAATACCTGGAAGACCAAGGTCCGCCGCAGTCATAATTTGTGCCAGCAGGTCCTCTGATTCCACAGGGGTCTCGTAAATCATGCCCTTCATGTGGCACACAGGAAGTAGTCTAGCGGAGTCAAGTCGGGTGAATATGCAGGCCAAGCAATCGGGCCACCTCGACCTATCCCCTGTTGGCCAAAGCGTTGATCGAGCTGATGCCGGACCGCAAGATAAAAATGTGGTGCTCCATCGTGCTAAAACCACATGTTTTGACGCACATGCAGCGGCACATCTTTCAAAAATCCAGGCAGTGCGTGTTCAAGGAAAATATAGTACACGGCACCCGTGACAGTATATGGAAGGTGTGGCCCAATAAATGTCCATCCAGAAACCCTGCCCACATGTTGATACCGTATCATTGCTGAAAACCATGAGGGCACATAGCACATGAGTTTTCATCTGCCCAAACATGGCTGTTGCGAGAATTGAAAACTCTTTCCCTGGAGAACTGGCTTCATTAATGAAGAGGATGCACCTTGGTAAGTCAACACAACGGTGCAAGAACCACCTGCAGTAGTGGGCGCGTGGCGTAAAATCGTCTGGGCGCATTGACTGTACTCACTGGCGGTGGTAGGGGTGTAGCAGCTGCTCATGCAGAACGTCAGGCAGTTTTGTGATCCACATTGAGTCTACGCGCTATGTTTAGAGTACTCGTCATGTCCTCTTTGACTGCATTGAGTACAGCTTTGCCGAACTCGGGGGTGCGCCGCCGCCACCGTGGAGCACCACAGTGATCTGTTGGCAGTAACTGTACCAGTCTCCAAGACCTACTGGTAAAATTTGGCAGAGGGTGTGCGAAGGTGTCAGTCAGTGTGGAAAACGCACCTCATACAAGTCAACAGCCGTCCTATTGCACCGCCCTTCGCCATACAATAGCATCATATTGGCATATTCCCTAAACATGTAGTTTTCCATGTCCAACAGCAACACACTGGCAAAGAATAGCAGTTCAGCTTCACGTCAAGGAGGATAACCACAAATTGAACTCAAGCACTACAGCAGATACGAACGTCAACCGATGACGTGTGTCCCGGCAGCTCACATCAAGTGAATGGCATGTAAAGAAATCTATCGTAGACACTGGACATCATGTGATCGCTGAATGATGCACGTACCACCCTAGTCATTGGCACCCACGTACTCTCACAGGTGCGCAATTGCTTAAATCGTCAGTCCATCCTAGTGGCTGTTGACTCTCATCCCATGCGAGGATTGTGTTTTCATACACCACGGTGAGATCAACCAGTTAGGCGTGCACTAGATTAATTGCGGGCTGGGGAGCACCCAAGCATAGTTAGCTGGACACGACCGAGTGTATCAATTTAATGGCACGTTGATTTGTACGCACAGTATGAATAAAACAAGTCTACAGTGAAGTTACCTCTTTTTTGTAGTGACAGTGTCCTAGCCATGTTTTTTTTTCCCAAATTATAAATATGTTTAGTAAAAGTTTAGTATTGCCTACGTGTTGGTAAGTACACATGGGTGAGCTGGACACACAGAACCCGCAGCATCCCTGAGTCTCAATAATGTGGTGATTGGGAAGCACAGCTGGTGCCCATATTACCAATAAGTATTTTTGTCATTGTTCATCTCGCATTACCCACATACAGCTTGTGTTCATTTTAGGTATTGATGGCATCCGAAGTGAACGATGCTATACACTAAAATCCTAAAATACTGTTACTTGGTGGTGCCTGAGGTGCGTATGTGAGTTCAGCAGGGAGGGGATCTAAATAAGAACTATAGTTGATTTCTACTTTATTCACATAGCTATTATTTGTAGCATTAAATTATGTCTCCACTATTACTCTTTCTGTTTAATAGTGAGCACAATATTTGATGTCTACTTAAACTCTATCATCCTTAACTGTCCTGTTGTTTACTGTCATTTAACTCTTATTACTCATCATCAACACGTCTTCAGTCTATCTGTTTCAGTTAGTTATGTCTTTCGCTCACGCATGTTAGTCCAATAGTCCAACCTGCCAGCTGCACACACTACTGCAGTAAACTTTCGATTAACAGTGTTAATCGGAGCCAGAGAAAACACGAATACGCAAATTTACAGATTTTTACTATTAATGGAACAGTGATATTGGCTCCGAAAATCATGATAAAACACAGTACCTAACGTGCATTTCTAAGCAAACAAATTGCGCACTATATGTGCAGGATTTGAAGTACACTATACTTTAACTGATATTTACGTTGCACCAAGTGTAGTAAATTCACGGTGCATCGTGCGACCCAAAGCGCTAGATAAATGGTCTGTAGTTGTGTGTGTCGCTTTCTCAGACCTGTCCTTCAGATGGCAGAGTTTTTGAAAGTTTAGAATCTAATGCAATAAAGACTAGACTATAACGGGGGCTTTAAATGAGATGACCTGGCGTTTAAACAATACAATACAATCCCCATTTTAAAAAATATATATATAACCCTTACAATACCAAAGCGATGTCCTTATGGTCACCTCCATCTTTGTTCAGTGTCACTGCCTGTACCAGACGTCGGGGTGCAGCTCCGTCTTGCTGACTCCACTTCTTAGTGCTCGGGCCAGGGCATCCTTCATGTTGTGGGGTGCAGCCAGACGTACTGTTTGTCGTACCTCTGTATCTACGATGGCATCGGTGAAGGAGCTGACTGGGATGCTGTCGCGTGGAGATAGGTGGGAAAGCGCAACTGGGTGCGACTTCGCAGTTGGGCATGTCACAGGTACTGTTTGCCGAAATGTAGCTCCAAGGCTGACACCAGTATGGGGTACCCCAGTCGATGTTGCTCTGGTGGTGATAGTAGTATGCTCAGTACGGGGCCTCTCAGTACTGCAGTGAGGTAGTAAGCCCACTGTTCAGTTGTCTGACCATTAAGGTTAGTGACTTTCAAACTGGTGTTGGTGCTCCCACCATAAAGTCTGGCCAGCATAAGGGTCTGACTATGCAACACCAGTGCCGCAGATCTACGTGCTTTCCTCCAAGGCTACAACTTATACAGCCTCTGCATCTTTGTTGGCTATCAAAGTGTTGGCAGGTAATCTCCGCTGCAGACAAAATTCTAGTCATTCTGTCTCTCACCTGTGTCCTTGACACTGTCAATCTTCTTGTCCGCATAGTCAACTCATTTATTCACTATTTGCCACTGTCTTCATCTTACTGTCAACATTTGCATTTATTTTGTTGTTTTCCTATCCACCCTGTCTGCATTTTTGTTTACAGAGTCTATTTTCCTGCCTGCACGCTATTTACAGTTTCATTCACACTCTTACACTAATAATTTGGTGACGTAGTCACTCAAGCAGTTATGCAATTTTCCTTGTTATCATTCACTGCATCAATTATACAAAACAGTTGTGATTATTTTCACACATGATTATTACAATCAATCAATTTTCTTTAAAATTCAACAACTACTTGCATGTAGTCTAATTTTATTTACAAGTGATTAATAATTGCCTCCATCCTACTTCTGACACCGGTGTTACATGGTGATGCCTGAGGGGCGTATCTGAGTTCGTGAGGGATGGAGGTATTATTAAAAATAAAATAACTAAATTAGAGTTTTATTCTGTTCACATAACTATTATTTACAGCTTTAAATTTCCTGTCTCCACTTTTACTCTTTCTATTTAGTAGTGAGCGCAATATTTGATGTCTATTCCAACTCCTAATTAACGTCCTTCTTAACTGTTGTTTTCAGTCAATTAACTCATACTCATTATCTATACGTGTTCGGTCTATCTGTTACCACCATTTGTATTGTCTTTTACTTACGCATTTAGTCCAATAGTCCGGCGACACATTTCACTGCTTGATATCCGCAGTTTGCAGACTTCCCTTCCACTGGTTCTCCCGCTGCTCATCTTCTATCACTCAGCTCAGCCACTCATTCATCAACTCCAACACAACTCTCTCAAACTCAACTCCTGGCCCGGAGGCCTGTCGCAATATTTATAATGTTGGCCCTACCATCCGGAACGTTCAGCATACCCTGAATCATGCTGAGAGAATGAGGTCAGTAATCCAGAGCATCCTTCAGATAAACGCCAAAATATATACAACCAGGATAAGCCGTGATGCCCCGCAAAAGAGATTAAAAGCGTCAGTGGCTTTCTGTAACTGATATGCTGCCACAATCGCTCACGCTGACGCCATCATGACGACTTCCCGCTCTCTTTGCTTGATCATGTGTGAGTGGGCCAGTGACACATAACAATACCAAATGGTCAATTCGAACATGGCCTGAGTGAAATTGGCTGTGTTTACAAATACTGTGTGAATGTTTACTGCATAATTATTCCATTCCACAAAAAAAATCTGTGTTTTATATATACGTACTATTTACCAACATTTTTGTTAGAAATGCACGTTTTTAAATAAAATACATATATGTGTGATTCTGCCCGAAATAGGATCAAATTGCATGTACAACGATGATCATTTGGCCTTGCTACCAATCAATTTATGAATCGTTCTAGTGATGTACAATTTCGTCCAGTTTTTTTTATAGTCGACGTGATCACACAAATAGTTTTGTTATCTGCGTAACATGCAGCTTGCATCTCTCAGAAACCATTACCTGATTCATGAAGGAGTGCTTCAGCTATGGAGTTTTTAAATACCATATTTACCCGAAAGGAATATGACCCTGAATCTAAGACAACCTGTTCTTAAAAAAATATTTTTTTGGGAAAAATATTTAAACTTTAATTCAAGACACCTATGAAGTGCCGAAAAAATTATTTTGGTTGAAATTATTTTTGCATGAATTTATGTCAAACCCTTCAAGTAGAAATGCTATTATATGAATAATATGATATATTTGATCTACTTTTAAAGAAAAGCTAATCACAATGAAATAGATGTGTCTAACCTGACTGTATGGTAGCAGCATCTTTCTTACACGATAAAACTTTTATGGGTGTTATATTTGTGACTTGAGCCATTTTTTTCCCCAGAAAAGCGATCCTCTTTTCAGTCATTTGGAAATTAATCGGATTAGCAATTAATCAGCACAATCTATTTTTAGACCATTCCCATCAACATATCATTTGCCTAGTGAATTAGAACGTGCCCGCCATGCCAATTTTAGAGGATTAATTGCTTTCTGAGTAAAAAATTATTAATAGAAGCCCGTAGTAATGTGCATATAACACAAACGTAAATACTGAACTAGCAGTGTCTCACACACACCGAAAGGCCTGAAAATGAATGCAGCCAACAGGGCCCTAGAGCTGTAATTACAGTGAGGAGGTCTTGAGTGCAGATGAGGGTGAAGCGACATTACTATAGAGCAGTGCTGGAATGTAATGGGGGGGGGGGGAAACCAGCCAACTAGCGATTATCCAGCACACATCTTATGTGCAAAAAACCGGGAACTGTAACTATAGGGTGAAAGTTGAAAACTTGAGCAATGGCAGGTCGAGGGCCAAGGCCTTGTGTCAGCCTGCTGATGCAAGGGTGATGTTAAACACACTGAAAGCACCTTTGTGTGTATGTAGATAGATAAGTAATAAAAAGTAATTTAAATATACAGTAAACTGTACACGCATAGTTTTCATCCAAACTATTCGGTTATGTGAAATAGGTACAATTTGTGGAAGTGTGGGCATGTGTGTGTGTGATAGTGAACAGCTGGATGCATTGAGCTTAACAAAGTAAAAAGAAACATTTGTTTATTCTAACGTTTCTACTTTTTGTAAAAGCAAAAACCCCAAGGGGCAGAATTTAATTTTACAAGCTTTACACACTTATTCTCAGTCTAATACAATGTGTTTTACTAATATACCATATGTCGGCGTGTATAGGCCGCACGTTTTTTCAAAAACTAAAAAATGATTACAAAATGTAGGGTGAGGCTTATATACGAGATATTGGTATTTAAAAAATGTTTTAGCCCCAAAATACATTTAGAACGTTGACAATATACAGTACATTTTATTTTTTATTAACTTAGTTTCTAAGTAAAAAAAAAAAAAAATTCTTGAATAGCTTTTCACTTGTGCAATCATTTGTTTGCTCACGTTCGTAAACAAAATAACCATCCCACTCACTTAAAATGTAAACATGTTGGAGCTCGGCCATCAGTGCCATACATGAGAAAATAATTTTACTGCTGTACAAGAGAAAGATATCTTGCCGTGCCGCAAGTGCAAATTGATAGCCACAATTTTCTGTAAATATTTATCTTACGTAGTTTGCATGCCTGCCACGAGTGCACACTAATAGGTGCCATTGTTTGTAACATGTTGCCATGGTTTCACTTCCTCAAGTCATGTTACCATCTATGGAATAGTAACTGTGCAATGTAAATTTGTAAACATTTCAACATAATACAAGGATGGAAACTAACTGGCAAGTTAGAATTACTGACTGAAACAAGCAAAAAACCAACTTTACTGACTGAAGCAAGGGGAAAAACTGACCAAATACCGACTTATTTATGCTTGTTTATGCACCAAAGAAAAAAAAAGTCAAACTGTCTGGCTGTCACTATCCCCATAGCCAGCCAACTCGCGCCTTTCGAACTAAAATTTTTTTAAAAATTTAATTATAAAAATGCAGTATAATTTATAACATTGTTTAAAATATAATGTTCACTAAATTAGTGCATACTAAATATCTTATGTAAAACTGCACTGGTTATAAAAACCAAAGACAATATACAAAGGTCACAATGTTACTGCATATATATATTTAACTTTAGCTAATTTAATTAAATCTGCCTGGTAACAGTGTTTGCAATGCTGTTCACATTATCATTATACAAGTAATTAACTATAATTTATTTATATTGCACTTGTTATAAACACTGTTATCAATACATAATGTTACTGTACGCACATTTAACTCAAATTTATTAAAACTTGCACTGATACCCGGAAACATTTAATGAAGAAAGATTTCCTCTCGGTAACAGGCTTCGGTACTTATTATTTTAAGTTTCTTCTTTGCTTACAATATCATAAAGCTACTGAATGACTACTTTCATTTAATAAAAAAGCACCAATACACAAATTATAATTTTTTTACTTATTTGCTTTCGGTTTTTGGTCGAAGAAACTTGTAACGAGAGACAATTTCCTTTTTTCGTCAGACCTCTGAACTTTATCAGCGTATTTCTTTTACTCTGTCTCCTTTACTTTCGTTACACCTTCCAGCATAGCTTGAGCCACACTAGCAGCCACCATGTCCTATCAGCAACACCTCTCTTTTCTTGCTCTTTCGGATCTCAATTACTTCAGTGTTGCCTCTTCTTGTCCAATGTTTACTTTTTCTGTTAGCGACTGTTTCTGTCTGGAGTTCTCTCTCGTCTGATATACTGATATTCTTCTTCTTCTCTAACTTTCTGTTTCTGTTCCATTATTTTCTGCTGATCTTCGCAATATTGTTTGTAACGAACATGTGCAGTGCGTGTCAAATATAGAAGTTCCTTAGTAATGTGTACTAGGTAACTTGCAGATGCGCATCCAGAACTCTTTCTGACATAATATTAGCTTTATCACATGTCAAAATTTTCCCAGACTGTTGTGAAAAACCTCTTTCGACGTCTCCGCTCCCATGTGAACGTGACAATGCTGCTTTGACTGCTTTCATCACAGTGGGGAAATTTCACATCTCCAGAATTATTTTTCCTCTTGAAGATCCGATTCCAGTAGACATCTATGCGGCTTTTCTGACTACCAAGTTCATCTTCCTCCAGCACCAACAATTTCCACTCATCTGCAAGTATATCTTCTCCAACAACCAACAGAAGTGATCTGGCCACATTGACTATTTCTTTGTAACTTCCCTCCTTGACATGGTTTGGTGGGGATGAACTCTGCAGATGCCTAGCAGAGGCTTAGACGTTAAGGACGATTTAATGAAAATTTCTTTACATACAGCAGTGCGTGATCTAGTGTGCATTGAAAATACCTTCATCACTCACTTTCTTCAGTTCACGCACACTATCGCCACAGTATATTTCTTTTAGTGGTAGATAATACTCATAACTGAAAGCTTCTACAGAAAATGGGGCCGATGGCTTGCAAATACAGTTAATTACTGTTATAACAAGACTTTTCAGTTCATCGTAAATAACGTGAATCCAAGGCTCTTCTTTTTGAAATGTCCCAGTAAAATAATAAAATACACGAGCACTTTTACAAACAAATATTATTTCAGCTCTCAAGAGTTTTGTCGTCCAATAGTCTTACAATATTCTTGTATTTCAATGACTTCATTAACTGCCTTTTATATTTAGGAATGTAATAATAAAAAAACTTGATCAAAGCAGGCCACTGTTCAAGAAGTCTTTCACATGCACTCTCCAAGGGCAACCATCTCGACGAAACATGTTTGATGAAATGGTGATGAGGATCATTCACATCCGTCTGAACTTCTGAAAAATTCTCTCTACAAACAGGCCGGCCATCGAAAAAATCATGAACAAGAAAGATGAGGTTAGAAGCATTAGCTACAAACACCAAAACACCACTTCAGAAAGCATTGTGTACTATATGTATGTTACAAGTGCTTATGTCAACCATTACTATATTTTTTGTGAGAATAAAAGAATCATTCATCAGCCGAGTTACAGTCTTATTTACATAAGGACCATCATTACTGAGCGTTAACAAATTGGCACGAGGGAGCTGAGCACCATCCAATGCTTCATTTAGTTTTGAATAAATATCATTGGCTGTTGCTTTTCCCAAAAAAAATTTCTGCAGATGTCGCATAACTGTTCTCTCTTTTTGTTTTGACCAATACTTCACTGCAATCTGCAGTTCTTTTACGGACGCATCATTGGTTCTCTCATCTTAACATAAAGTGAAATACTCCCCATCCATATCTTCCAGCACCCATTTCTTAAAATACGGTGCAAGGGCATCCATTGTAAAATATAGAGCCTTGGTCATCGAGATGTTTTCACACGATGCTGCAAAAGAAAAACCTGCAGAAATAGCTTTCAGAACCCAAATAAGTTCTGCTCTTGAGGCACTCTCCCTAACATCATACAACTGAATAGTTTCTGTTACATCTGACAAACCAATACCACTAGCACTTGGCGTGCTGTAGCCAAATGAAACTGTGATGCTGAAAGTTTAAGTCTACACTGTTCTTTATGCTTGCAATTTAATGCATGTTGTTAAACTGCTTCAAAACCCCATGTAATACTGAAAGTCTTTGTACACACTAAACAAAATATTTCTGCAATAACCATTTTTATCAGTCTTATTCAGCCAATCTGGACGAAAACTACACTTCTCCATGGTTCAGGTTCCTAATTCCAAATAGTAAGTACTGTTTACTCTGTTATAGAGTGAATCACTGTGTGCAAGACTTTAGTGCTACCAATATGCTGTAACAGCATAGCGCACTTGAAAGCCCTCAGATATGCTTAATTGGAAATTGGGTTTTTTTTTAATATATACTTACCGCATTTGTCTAAAATTCATGTTCTTAAATAAAAATGGAGCTGAAAATACTATATAAGAAAATCTCTTCCACAGAAAAAATGACTACTGACCATTATTCCTAATTACTGAATACGTACTGTTTTTGCCAAAACAAACTGGCTCTACTGACAAGTTTCCATCCTTGCATAATACAAATTTTCTGTCACAAGTGTTTTGTAGGGAAGAAATTATTGTTGTCACGGAATCATGATTTAATGGAATACACAAATTCGATGAGGCATACACTTCAAATATTAACTATCCCTAATTTTTCATCAAAAACTTTTGGTGCGGCCTATACATGCCAAGATAACAGTATGCGCCAGGCACAACATTTGTGAAATCAACATGAACGTAATTGATGATAGGGTGGGAATAATGTCCTTGGAAAGCATTATAGTTTTCACCATAGTAGGACTGCACTCCAGGAATCAAAGTAGCTGGTACGATAAAAAGAAAGTGACTTTATACTTATAATACATAAACTCTTATAGCTGTCTCTCAGCATGCAATTACATAATTTACAATAAACCCTCCATTTCACGCATGAACTGCATGTATGCGTCGTCTTTTGTCTGCTGTATAACTCCACTTTTCGACACCTCTGGCTTCGTATCTGTGAACAATAAAGAAAGTATCCTTGTAAGAAACACCCAAAATAAACAGTCTAATAAGCATGAGTGAATAGATTTAGGCTACTGTTAACGTCGAGGTGAGGAGTGTATAGAGCAGTACTCGAAGGAAAGGTGGGGGAAACGTGTGTGTGTGTATAGGCTGTTCACGGTAATGCGAGCACTTTCCAGGCCTTAGTTACTTTTTAGTCGTACACCACTTTTTAAAATAAATATTGCCATGTACATAGTAAACATACTGCATATATTTTACCGGACTCGAAAGTGACAGTTTACAACTACAATTAAATATATTTACTGACTATTATTCCAAATGAGAGGGCTTCAAAAAAAATGCTCACTTTATCATGACTAGCCAATATAATGCTCACTTTATCATGACTAGCCAATATATAATACTTATACTCACCAGACACACCTGTTTTGGAGTCCTTTTTTCTTTTCCCTTCTTCCCTCTTAACTCGAAGAGCAGTCGGCAGAAATCTCGTGACATCTGCACTGAGATTCCTGAAAGTAAAAAAAGTAAAATATGTGCAAATTATAAGATCTGGTTTTGCTAGGTTCAAAACTGTGAGAAGGCAAACACAAAGAACACACACATTCAATGTCCAAAACCAGTCAGGAAACACGTACTTGTTAATAACTTAAAGTAAGTGTGTGAATCATGTATTTTCAGTTTGATATGATCTGATTCTAGTCCCTACCAACAATTTGAAATTTTATTTCAACTCAAAAGTTTTTTTATATTAACAAGAATTTCAAACAATTGTTTATATTGGCATCACCCCCCCCCCCCCCCCCACTCTTATTGACTTCAAGTTGAAGGACACATCAAAGTACAGAAACATATTTGAATGTCCAGAAGTGGAATTGAAATTAATGGATTCTCACACACTGGCCCATAAAAACTGGCCATGAGGGCCCTCCTATGTGTGAAGTAAGCAGAACAAGGTACCTGATTTGTGGTTTAGCCTCTATGGTTGCACCCTGGCTCTTCTTAACCCCCTCGGTGGTGGCAGCGTCACCCCTTTTGATGAGCTGTGGTGCGGCTGTCACCACGTTGGCGGTAGGAGTGGTGGTGACAGTGGGGGGCGCAGTGCCAGAGGCCAGGGGCGCCGGCACAGGCACGGGCTGCAACGGCGGCTGCCCAGGAAGCACCATGCCTGCCGGTAGCCTGGGTGGGGGGCCAAGTGGCCTCATCAGGCGCGGCGGCATGCCTGTTCACGAGAGCACCGTGGTAAAGACTGTTCACGGTCAAGTGTGCACTTTCAAATTCAACCTCTGAAAAAAATTCACTGCTCTTACAGACTGCCCATAGTTATGTGAGCACTTTCGAAAACCCAACTTAAGATCTACTTTTCTACTTAGTTTGTATCCTTCCGCCAAATGTACAATTTACACTGCTATGGGCATGATCACTTTATTCATGCATCAGTTGAGTGAAAATGTGAAATTGTTGAGGAACCTAAACATGTTACTAATACATATGTAATTTCGTATATGAATGTGTATAAGCATAAAAACACAAACTTGATTTGGCATAGACTACATCACAGAGCAAATTCTAAATATGCTGCCAACTTAAACTAGGAGCTTGTGTGCCAATGTGTACATGCAGTTAATCGGCAGCGATTGTTTTCAATGGTTGATATCAAAAGCGCTTGTTTTACCATAAACAGCTGATAACATGTATGCTACAGTATACATGCATTCAAGATCCCAGTAAGTTGACAGTAAGTTTATAAAAAAAAATTATTTCTAAGACTTGAAGTCACACTGAGAGAGTAATATGTAACTTCACGGTTGTCAGTGTTTCTTGTTTTATAAACACGGGAACACAAATTTACATTTTACTAATAAATTTACTATTTTTAAAAATCACTTCACTTCGCTTCAATAACGAAGTAATAAATTGAGATGGCCCAATACAATGTTAATCTTTAGAGGTATGTTAAAAGAGCATTTATGAACACATTTCATAACATTTATTTTGTGGTTTTTAGCATTTTTATAGCATTTATTGTGTGATCTGTAGCGTTTTGTAGCATATGTAAAAAAACTGGGAAAATAGCATTTAAAAATTTTTTTTCGTGTTATCCTTGTTAAGTGTTGCCTTTTTATTAGTACATCCACACTCATATCATTTTTATTGCTACATCGACAATTTAAATAGACTTCGGCATGTACAGACCGCACATTTTTACAAATAAAAACTACAAAAAGTGGGGTACAGCTTATTTACGATACATTGGCATTAAAAAAATATATTACCCCCAAAACACGTTTAGAAATTTGTCAAAATACAGTACATTTTAATGTTTTAACTTAGTCTCTAAGGAAGTAAAATAAAATAAGAACAAATGAATAACTTTTCACTCGTGCAATAATATAACAAGTTGTCTTGAATGTGCACATGTATTTAACAGAGTTTTCACAGCCTGTGTATAGGATTTGAAGGGGGAAGAAAGAGGAAGAAGAAGTGAAAAGATGAGACAGCTAGTGCCACTCCGCCTGTTTGGAGGGGGGGGGGAGGGGGGAGGGAAAGACAAAGAAAATGGGGCTGCTTGTTGTGATGGATGCGGCCACAGGATGTTGGAGTGTTAGAGGAACAAGAGGGAGAGAATGAAGACAATGATGGAGGGGGGTGGGGGGAGAGAAAGAAAGAATGATGAGAGAGAGAGAGAGAGAGAGAGAGGATGAGAGCTAAATAGTGTGGGTGTGGCTAGATGGAAGATTGTTGCTTGAAGGGGGAAGAGGGGTGTATGGGTGTGATCTGAAGGTAGGGAGGGAACAGAGTGATCGACAGTCGAAGGGTGGGAGGAGGCGGGCTAAGTGTGGAATATGGATGTCTGCAGAGGGGTATGAGTTTGGCTGGTGGACAGAGGGCGGCGTGAGCAAAATACATACACGGATCATCACCGCTAAAACAGAGACAGTTTACTTACCTAATTTCTTATATTTTATTTGAAAAACAATACCACTAGTGATATAACTGCAAGGAAACGTAAAAAGAGGTAGTTACTAAAAAAAGACAGTTATTTCAGATATTTTTTCCCGTTCATGAACTTTCATAAACTTTTGCAAATATTTAAGTTAGTTAAAACAGGAAATTTTGCATCTATTTTGCATTTATCGCAATTGCGAATTTGACGTACCTTTATTAATCTTTCATATAGCGGAAAAATACCAACTGACAAGTATGGTAGACTGTAAGCATAGCCTCAAAGTGGGGTGTACTCCAGCACATGCAACAGACAGCAATACCCACCATGGGGTCAGTTCAAGCGTGTGCTCACCTGGTGGAGGTCCAGGGGGCAACCTGATGGCCAGTCGTGGAGGCAGGCCAGGTGGTGGTCCAGGAGGCAGTCCTGGCCGACCCGGTGGAGGCCCTGGAGGCAGCCTGATGCCCATCGGGGGAGGTGGCACCCCTGGCCGCAGGGGCGGAGGGCGGAACATCAGGCCGGGCGGCATCTCCAGCTGCAGGGGGTGGCGCTGCAAGCTTCTGTGCTGGTGGAGGGATGCTGAGGTCTGTCTGTCCCGTCCCTGGGGGCTGCAATGTGTCTTCGTCATCCTCCTTCGGTGCAGATGCCTCCCTGCCTCCTTCCTCTTTGTTGTTGCCTCCTTCTAATTGTGAGAGGCGTGCGTTCAGGTCCGCCATTCTGTCGTGTTCTCGTTTTCTTTGAACCTCTTCCATCTGCGTCAAAGCAAAAGTATTTCACTATTTCAGTTAATACATACTGCACAGTCAACATCATGGGAAAAAATGTTTTCTGCATTCATTTTGACACAGTTCACTGTTTGCCAGTTATACGCACTTCATCTGATCTATGTATTTGGTAATTAAATAGGTTATGTGCTAGTCAATGGCATCAATCAACATAATGCAAACATTACAAAATTTACTACACAAGCAACACAAAAACACTAAACTCGCCTTAAATATGTATGTCATACAAACCTTCCTATTTGCTTGCAGAATTATAATTTGTAACAATTCCAAGAATACAATACTCAAATGCTGGTCACATACGGTTGCTTAAGAAACAAAACAGCATACATGACACTTAGTAAACTACTGAACACTGGCAGTATTTCCGGTTTGTCTTTATACTGTCGTCCTTATGTTCATGGAGTATTGTTTCTACTAGCAGTATGTTTTTATAGCGATAAAAATATTATCTTGTACATAATCTTAATCGGTGAACTGATGATATCTTTACTTATACACATGGTAAACTGAGCACATTCAAAAGCCCTGCTCAAGATCCACTTTCTTCTCACTTCATTAGATTTCACCATAATGTGTGACCTCCTGTTCGCAACTGAGGTACGTCATGGCCCCCATGGTGAGTGCAAGGACAGGCGCACCCGCGGCTATGCAGTGACTATCTAATCCTTATGCGGTACTGGTGCATGACCAGTGTACACTACAGGTCTGGTACTGCAAGTATGGCTTTGCGTTTCGGTGGGACCTCTCTCACTGGGTTGCCTGGGTGATGCCTTACTTGCGGGTTTGCTGTGATTCTGACCATGGTGCGATCGGTTTGGCCCCTGAATCTGGTGTGCTGGTCGGTGGGTGCTTGCTGGTACTGGCTGATGCCGGAGTAGGCCGACTGATCGGGGTCGCCCAAAACCACAGGTTATCTGGGCCAGGAATACCAGGTGTGTTGTGCTGCCAACGCTGGTAGGTGGCGTGACGAGAGCTGGTGAGACGGGTCTCTCTAAGCGGCGGACAGCTTGCGCCTGTTCCCGGGGACAGAGATGCTCGAGACCGGTGGAGATGTGGCTACGCTCCTACTGACACTTGGAGATAGTCTCAGCCCTTTTAATTTTTACCCCACTATGACACGAGAAGGGCATCAGGAAAGAGTTTCTATGATCAGACCTCGCAGAGGGGGAGTCGGTAATGCTGTGGTCCTACTCGGAGGTACAACTACGTACCATCTCCACCAACCCAATGCAATATCCTTATCTCAGTACCCGGCACCAAAAGCACGGTGGATACTGAGAATTGGGTCTTATTGGCTGACTGTCTCAAAAAGTGGGTGAGTTCTGTAGGACCAGTCTCCTCAACTGAGGGAAATACTCCTTCCAGCAACAGAAGTACGATGGAAAAAGCAAACGCCAAGTTGACAAGCTAACCCCAAGAGGAAGGCAACCTGTTCCTATGCTAGCGAGGTAGGCAGACGAAGTGCCATGAAAATGACTTTAACTTGCTACACTACGTTGTTGGCCTGAAGGGACCGGAAATGTCTAAGTGTTAGATGACAACTGGCGAGGACTGGTAGAACAGGAGTCTTTGGCACTAAGAGTGCGGTGAAGATGAGGGTAGAGGAGGGCCTCGGCACCAAGAGCACGGTGAAGACCAGGAGAGCCGTTCCAAGGGCCAAGCCCCAGTATTTATACTCTTCCTGGCTCACCCTTGATCGGTGTGTGGAGGGAGATGATGGTTCTTCATCCTCTGGGTGTGTGATGTCACCGGCCGGCGCTGGATCCAGGCCTGCATGCGGCGATTGTAATAGTGGTGCCATCCAGCAGTGCACTTAAGTACTTGGATGATCTCAATCCACTGAGACAGTGGCTTGGCCGGTGAACGTACAAGTCTTCAGGAGTGGAGCGTGCATTTGTGCCGTGGATAGACAGTACACGTTCTGATGTCTCGTAGGATAAAGTACCAAACCAACTTCGTGGATATGGTGGCTGAGTGATGATTACTGATGAGTAGAAGTCTATTTAACAAAGTTGAGAAAGACATAATGTGTCAACCATATGAAAAATTTACTGTACATTGCCATGCGCCTAATGACTTCATTCATGCATTGGTCAAAAGTGGATGTGTGAAATTATTATAAAATGGAAATGTTTTAAAAATTTGCAAATTCTTACATTTATGTGAATTAAAAAAATTTAAACAAATAAAATACAGTAATTTCTGAGTTCACAAATGTTTACGTAACATTAATACATGGAGCTACTCTCTGTCTGTCACCAACTTTACTGGACGTTTGCCAGTCAGTATGTTCGGTAAAATAGATGCAGCTAGGGGCAATGACTTATTTCAAAATGTGACAGCCAGGTAGTTTCTTTTAAAAAAACTACTTGTTTCTGATACTGAGGAAACTGGCACCTACCTCCTTCATGAACTGATCGATATCCTGCCCAGCCATTGCCAGCATCTTCTGCTGCAGACTGGTTGGTTTTGGTGTGGAAACTGCAGCCGCTGTTCCATCTGCCCCTTCCTTCTCTTCAGCATTATCTTTCCTCTCCTCCACCTCCTTCCCATCGATTGCAGCTTCCCCTTCCGGCTCCATGTCATCATCTGCAAACCTGATGGTTCGCTGCCGGGGCTTGCCTTCTGCCGTCCCAGTTTTCACAAAGTTGTCTGCACAGCGTAGAATAATACTGAGTACCACATGGCCCACATCACGCAAAGTACATCTTCAAAACACTCTAGACTTAAACAGAAAGTTTAATTTTCAGCTCTTCTAAATAAATGTTGGAAACCTTCAAAAAGTTATACAGTAAGTACAGAGTGGTGTCACTACAGGTATGGTACTATTTTTTTTATATACATACGGCTGCAAACCTCCGAGCAGATCTATCAGTAATAACAGCCTATATGTCCATCTAGGAAATAATTTCTCTTGAAAGACCTCAAAATATTTAAAAACATTTTTTAATGATTAAATATTTTATTACAACATGTCATTTCTGCTGTAGGAACTGATACCATCTTTAAGTCAAAGTCAGTCAAAATAAATCCAATTTGATCTTACAAGTATTTAAATTTTACAAGTCTAATCACAGGAGCCATTTAACTGTGTATTAACAAATATAATGTGTAATTTTGCTGCTAAAAACCAAGAAAAAACAGCTTAAGTAAAATTCAAAAGCATGGGTGGGTCAGAATCAGTGCAAAATAAAATGTCTCCTCCAAAGTAGCAACCATTTCGCTAGGAGCCGTGAAAAGCAATACATAATTTTGAGGTTTGACTGTATTGCTAATTTTCCGTGAGCATTATGATGTACATATTATTCGTGTTTGCTGGGCAAGAATGCTGCAACTTGTTATTAATTTTCAAGTGAATAAACTATGGATCTTAATCAACTTATGACCTCTGCAGTGATAGGAAAGAAAATTTCACCAGTTAAATCAATAATTTTTATTTATGTAGGAGCAGCTTGGCAACATGTTTAGATGTACGTTGGTAGGGCTTGACGTCTGTCATTACAGACAAAACATGGTTTGACATTCAGGTCGAAACCACGTGGCAGCAGAAGAATACATAGTCTGTTCGCTGCTTACTACTTCTACAAGAACGAACAGAAATTGGAATTTTAAGATGATCTAGACTACACTCAGCAAATAAAAAAGTACCACGTAATCACTTTTAGTGAACAAGAAAAACTATAGAACACTTTGTTTTAATAACATATATTTACCACATACATTACTATGAAAATAAGGATAATAATATTTGGCATGTTGAAGTGGAAGAGAAATGTGCATTTAATTTCAGTACAGTAGTGCAATAATCACATTTGTTCATGGCATTATGATGGTAACAATACTTGCAAATGTATCGAAATGTTCACTGCCATGGCATATGCACTTGTGTACATACACGTTGTTATAAGACTATTCACGGTAAAATGACCACTTTTGAAAGCCCTGCTTAAGATCTACTTGTATGCACGCTGTGCATTCTTCTGCGTTGTGTAAAATTAAAATTAACATTGCCATGATTTGTCACGGACCTCATCACTTTAGTTATGCATTGGTCGAGTGAAACTGTGAAATTATTAGGAAAGTAAATATTTTTAAAATCTGCTCATTTTTACACCATGATGCATTAATACGAAATAAAAGATAGCCGAAGAAATAATTGAAGTTATCACAAATGGTTACCTAATACTTTTATTTCACATTAAGATGTGGAACTACTTTCCAACCATCACAAGCAACTTTACTGGGATGGAATGTTACTCAGTACGCCCATGTACGCGAGGGAGGTGACTTTTTTCTAAGGTTCATTTCAAAAGTGCTTCACTTTATTATGAATAGCCTTTAATAATTAATATGCAAGCAATCTGTGGGTGTGGCTGCACGTGCCTGGAGAGCAGCACTTGTCACGTGTGAAGTCAGTAGGGGAAAGGAGGGGAGGTAAGCAGTTTGTGGGTCTGGTCTGCAAGCACCTGGCAGGTTATTAATTGCGTGCACCGTAAGCTAGCAGCGGAAAATGCCCTCACCTCACCTTCCCCAACATGCTTGGGTTGGGGAAGGTGAGTAAAAATCATAACAAAGTTTTCTAAAACATCTATAGCAACTATATTTATACATAGAAGACAGCTTGTATGGCCCCCATCACCTTCAGTGTAAATACAACAAAAACATGATAACCTTATCATCACTTTTTCTTACGTAATCCCTGTTTAATGTTATTATACATAAATATAAACATCTTTAACAAAAACTTCAAAATGTGGATTGCTTGTCCGCCTGCCCAGCCGCATGCTAGCAGATAGCAGACCAGAACACGGCAGCCTGCAAGTCGCTCCCCCCCCCCCCCCCCAATCCAACACTTGACCAGAACACAACACAGCTGCTTTGTTTCCATAAACCACACACGGCTAACACCATCCCTGCTATTCATGTCCTCATCGATGGCAGGGAAAAAAATATCGCGTAAGCACCAAGGGACTGTCGTTACTGGTACAAACTGGTTCCCAATTTTTTCCAATAAACCATAACAAAAACAGGAAAGGAGGGAGTTATACTAGAGTTAATACCGTAATTTACCAAGTTTCCTTATTGAAAATATAATTCAAACTTGTTTTTGGTTAACTGAGCCCTTTCGAAATCAAATTCCAAAAAATGGCATGTAGGTATTAAAAAAAGACACAATAACAGATTTCAGCAGTAAAATAAATTTGGGGCTACAGAATTACAGTCGACTCTTGATGAATTGTTATCGCATGTACTGATAAACCACATCCACCAACAATTTTTTGTGGTCTCTGCGAAATCCCTATGTAAAGAACGTTAACATAAACAGCTCGTATCGTTTATCGCATGGTGCGTCGATCGAAGTATACTTCAGGTCCCTTCACCTAATATTTCCAGCAACTATCCTTTTTAAGCTGGTTGTTTACGCAAATATCTAGTAACTGGATCTGAAATATGTCACGCGTGCCTGACAAGAGAGGAAGTGGTTACCTATAGCAACAAACGTAGCATCCACTCTCTCTGTCACTCTTCTTTCTGTCTCTCAGCCGCGCACTTTCCTTCCACCCCTCACATGCCCACAAGGAGAAGCTGATGTCTAACAAAAGGAAAAAAAAAAAAAAACAAGTATCTCGGCCACGCGCGCTTGCCTTCACACGCTGGCCTAGAGGATAAATGTGCACCTGGTGAACGCAGATATTTTATCAAGATTATGCATCACTCAAAATAGTCGCACCTAACATCACTTGTATTTCAAAGCCAATAGTTTCGCCTAAAAATGTAACGCACAACATTTTAATGAGGAATTATTATTTACAAAGATATTTTCTTTTGTGATTAAAGGTCATTTTTTTCCCATAAGGTTGGTGTTTGATTGTATCTGGCATTGAAATTATACAAGATTTTAAAACGTAATATTTATTTAACTCAAGGGGCAGCATCTTCATCAATAAAATTATATGCCCAGAAGCATATACTTGACCTTCACTAGTCACCAAAAACTGTTTGATCATCAAGCTCTTGTATTATAAGTGTAAAGTTCATTTTCAGTAACTTCTTGTAGGGAAATCAGAGGATTTATGTTGATATATTTCAATAGACACACGTCTTTTGAATAAACTGATAAAATGTAAGGGCCTGTTTGTCACCTTTTGCCGTCTAATAATGAGTAGGTCAGCACCGAGCCGAATGCACTGTAACTCATGACAGGGAATGAATGATTAATTATTAAAGATGGTGTGAGCCTTATTTATTAATTTCTGTCTGAAAATTACAAATTTTCTTTGCAGTAAAATATAATTAATTACTTAAAAAGAAGGCATTTGCCACGTGTGCAAGGTACCGGCAAACATGTAAAGGTTTGGAGGGGTAATCCTCCGGCCTACACTCGCCACCATGAAAACACTGCCCGATCTATAACTTATCCTTGGCTGATCAAGTGCACGGAGAACATTCCAAATCTGACTTGCATTTTCTGTCATTATTTTCATTTTCAGAGGGTTTGGAAGTTAGATCAGCTTGCATATGGTGTTGGATTACAATCAATTATGTAAGGTATTTTCAGACGATATATTCTTTCATTAAACGAGTTTAGGTGAAATGTTTTAAATGTATTATTTACAGTAACACTTTTTCTAAAATTCCCATTTTTTTTATTTAGCTAAACTTTATTCACAGATAATGAACAGCTCTTACTATACTCAACATAAAGTTTTATAAGTTTAAAAGTTGTATTTTATTGATGTACATGTCGGAAACCGCATCTACTGAAATCCCGCTTATATGGACATTTGTTGGCAGTCCTCTGAACAACGATAGATCGAGAGTCGACTGTATTTAAGTAACACAATTTGTTCTTAATCATTTCGCAGCTGTAATTGAGTACCACATAAATAAAGTTACTGGGTCCAAGGCAATGTTAATCCAATTACATCCAATGGAAGAATATAAATGGACAGAAAATTAGAGTACTAGCAGATATTTTGAAAGTGCTCCATTAAGCATGAAAGGCCTATAGCTGACGATTTACAGAAGTTCATAGACTGTACTGACCATCTTGGTCCATTGGTTCATCCTCTCCCTCGCTGAGGTCCGGCGGCGGCCCTGGGGGTACTCCGGGTGGCTTCTTGGGCTCTGGCGGCAAGAGGTACGACGACGTCTTCTTGAGAATGCCCTGCGGCGGGATCAATGGGAGCATGGGTGGCGGCAGCAGGGGGTGGGGTATCAGCGTGATGGGTAAGTCGGCAGGGAGGGGGATCTGCGAGGGCAGGTTTAAGAATGACATGGCGTCCGTGGGAACCTGTAGCGTGGGCAGAGGGATGTCGTCCACCTGAACCTGCTGGGCGTGCCTCACGGACTCTGCATAGCTCACTAGAGCCTGCCGTCTTTTCTCATACTCCACTTCCATTCGCTTCAGCTCCGCCCATTTCTCCGGATCATCTTTATCCTTGGAAAACCAACATCAAGAAGCATTACCAAAACACTTCAAATAAACATTATTTTTTCAAGTTGTTTTGCATATTTTTCTCATTTGTTCATTAACAATTTTTGTGTCTTTGAAAACGAAGCTCCAATAAATTTGCACACTGTATACCTGTAGAACAAAAGACAAAAATTTAGATAGAAGTTGACGCGTGACATCTTTCTACAAATTATTCATCAACTTCTACTCATCAATGCAACTGAACTGGGAGCTCATGCAATGGAGTTTCATTTGCCGTCATCGCCAACAAGATGTCGGGAATTGTTGTATCTACCCAAGGCAAAGGACGGATGCTCCATACCAGATATAATTATTCACCGGCCGCACCAAGGCTCGTGACCAGTCTTCAAGCAATTGACGTCTGCCCTGTTCCTTCACTGCACTACCTGGTACTGCAGGAACCATCAGCTAACCGACCTTGGTCTTCATCGTGCACTAGCGGTGCCGAAGATTTAACCTCTCCTCTACTCTTCACTGCACCCTCCGGGAGCTGAAGATCCTACGAATCTCTGCTCTTCACCAAAGACAGTCGCCATAACACTGAGACACGTGCCGGTCCCTTCAGGAGAACAGTCATGATGCCAGGGAAAGTCTGAGTTATTTTAATAGCCACTTTACTGCCTACCCTGTTAATATAGGAGCAGGTAGCCTTCACCTGTCTTAAACGTATGGTGTTCTAGTTCCGCTTACGCTCACGTGGATAGGAGGTAGCAAATTCACCATCACTGTTTATTTCTGTCAAAAGAAATAAACACAAGTTTAACTCACTTAAGAATATCACTTCCGCAGTCCTAATACCTCTCCTCGTAAACATCAGGCCCGTACGAGGGACAGCAGGTGACCGGGTTTTATTCTTTCCGTAAAGACACCTCATACCAACCACAAAACAATCTTGGAAGGTCACCCATTCACTGCACTTGTGTAGTGAATGGTACAGCCACGACACTAGGATACCGCTCCCTTAGGGATTGGACTGCCAGTCTGAAGTTTATTCTCTCATCGCGCACTAGTGGTGCCGGGTCTGGGGAGACCAACTCTAATGGAACTACACACCGTATTGGGACTGTCGCCAGTGCTACGTATCTCGATTCACATGCACTCCAGGTGCTGGAGTTTGAGAGTGAGGTATGGCATTGGCAGGCAGCCCCAGTACACACATTGTTACTCACCGTACATGTCAAATGCCCCACTTTGGCATGGTCTGATTCTAGTATTATCTGTCTTCATGCCATTTAACGATAGTGGTGGTATTCATAAGAGGGTGAAATAGGCAAAGGCTGCCTAAAAAAATATCCACTGGGGCTTAACAACCTTCCTTACGGGTTCGAACGTCTCAGTTCGCGAGACCAGCTTGCAGTACTCTGCCGACTCACCGTTCCAGCAGCTTCAGTCGTCGAACCCACAACGTTTGAGCTGCCTTCCAGAACCTCTGAGGAACTGCACCCAGCACTCCAGGCCTATTTCAGTGGCCAAGACCAGTCCATTGAGATCGCTAACTGCTGGATTTGGGGAACTCCAAACACACCACATACCTCGGCAATAATCGAACCCCGAACTCTTATGCTAACCAGCACCTCCACCACAGGGACAGCCCCTAGTGTGCCTCGAGTCGAGTCTCAGCCGGCACAGTCGCAGGCAAGTCGTAGCCGGAAGGAGACTTGCCCAATCCTGTACGCTAGCCGAGCTCCTATCCCACTGAGTGACATCCTTTGTGTTGCCAAGGTTAATCTCCTGGGGAACCCTTCAATACGTAAACAATACACCTTAGTATAGGCTGCTCACGTGTACTGTCGGTGTACTCTTCAGGCGAGAAAATTGGCCTGTTGAGTAGATGGATTAGGCACGTTGGGACTAGTCATGTACTCGGATGTACATACTAGGGACAGTCTTATACCGCCTTCACCTCATGCACGTACATTAGTTTGTGTGAGTGGCATTGCAATAAGTATTAAATTTACAAATCTTGAGATGTTTAATTTAAACAGGTAAAATGCCTATGTTTCAGGAGAGTGGTGTTAAAAACCGTCTTAAACGTGAATTACATCAGCTTGAAGCCCAGAGTAATTTTCAGTGCATTAGTAAAGTTGATTCTCAAGAAGGCACCAAATTATTTGGGTTACCTACCCGCAAGCCAGGGCAGTTGCCTTTTGATTATTTGATGCTAGTATTTCCCATTATAGAGGTAACAGGGATTGAATCAACAGTCCTTCCAAAGGAATACACTGATATCCCACCTCGACCCTCTCACACAACTCTCAGCAGCACGAGTGCAATGCAGCCGCAACCAGAGTTGGCCGCTGTACACAACTGGCTGCTGCAGCAGCAGCTGCTCCAGCAGCACAGCGGAGAACTTCACAACCAGCACCTTCCCAGGTAACAAGTCGAAAGACTGTGACTCCCTCAGTGGAGAACTTTGTTCCTCTTCGAAAGCCAACTCGACCTACAATCTATACTGGCACCCTACCCAAGCGAGAGTAAGTTACGTCTGGTAATGAGTTATTTCTGTCTCACAATTAAGAGATTCAAGGCTACCCACACTTCTCGCAAACACGTGGTGCACTAGAGTACATTCTCGGCGAAAGTGATCATCGGGGTTAAATTCCCCTTGTCTCCTGTAGCTCTTAAGTCACACATTAATCCATCTACGAATGTCTTACCCAGCGTGGGATGAACCCCTAACCGATGAGCACGGGACTTGTGAGCTAACGCAGTAAGGGACACAGCGTGGAAAATTAGGTTAAAGTGTATCCCAGCAGTACCCCCGGGGTTTGAACCCTCGTTCCACCGACCCACAAAGGGATCAGTAATACACGAGTAGGGAGGTATAGGATGTTCCGAATCCTGTGTCAGGTAGTTGAATGTCGGGAGTGGAGTTCCGCTCAAACTCCCTCCTCACTCTGATAAAGGCCGAGCCTAAGAAACTTGGCAGGCTTCAATAGTATGAGTACTTTTCTTGGTGCCCAATGTGGGACATAACTCCATTGTTTTTAGCCCGATGGGGCATAACTCCTCGTTCATCAGTCCCAGTGGGGCGTAACTTCTTTTTGTTGCCACCCAGAGGCGTAACTTCGTTGCTGTCAGTAGAAAGAAGGTGTGAAAACAACCGCTGATAACGGGAGCGTGACAGGTAACTCAAACTTGGTCACTTCGAACCAAGCCAGCCACTTCCCTGGGAACCCAATTTTACGTAGGCAAGTTGTTTGTTTTGTGCGCGTTAACTAGTCAGTACTTTAGCAGAGTCCAGAAGGGAGAAGATCCACATATCACCCCTTCCAACCGCACGCATTATGTATAGTAACCCAGTGTATAGTTGAGACCAACTGCAAGAATTATTATAATAATTCGTTGGTACCCTGCCATATAGGGAGAACATGCCCTAATCTAGCGTGGGATTATTTGGTTAAGCCAAACCACCTCCCCCTCTCTTCACGTATTTAGCTGCTGCTAAATAAGTTAGTTTCCCAAGGACTTCAGGGAGTCTGTCTGAACAGCCTGGAGCGCCTCAGAACCAGTCACAGCAGCTATGGGTGCGGGACATAGCCTACCAGATCCAGCAACGAAACGCTGGGTTGAAACCTGTCCAGGCACAGGAAAGTTGTACAGAATGTTTGCTCTGAAGGGGCCGGAACATGTCTGAGTGTTCTACTTAAATTGATGATGATCTTCAAGACGAAGAGGGCTTTGGCATCAGAAGCGCGGTGAAGACCAAGCAGAGACGATAGTTCCTTCAACACCAGGAGTGAGGTGAAGGAACAGGATAGACTGGCGTTCCAAGAACCGGGCCCCAGTATTTATATTCTTCCTGGCTTGCCCTTGACCTTGGCAACTGGCTCAGGATCAAGGTGCTGCATGTCTTGGCGATTCATACTAATAGTGCCATCCGGCGGTGCACTCTAATACTAGGTGACGACCTTGAGGCACAGTCTCGGTAGCTTGGCCGGTGAACAGCACATTTCTTCAGGCGTGGAGCATGCGTCTTTTGCCTAAACAGTACAAGTTCTGACGTCTTGTAGATTGTACTACCAATCAAACTCCGTTGCAACGTGCGGCTGAATGTTACGCACTGTGTAGAAGTCAATTTAATATAAGTAGAAAAGACGGCACACATCAGTATTTTACTGATGGTTGTTTTCATTAATATTGCTGTGATAACATTGGAAACTGTACTGTATTACAGTGTAGAGAATTGTACTCAATAGTACAAATATTCAATTCTGTGATAAGTATGTTTGTTTGTATTTACAGGCGGTGACTATCAATATTGCATTTTCGTTACGCTTTTTATTCTTATTATTCATATATAACTGTGTCATTATTTAATGCTTCACTAATAGTCTGAATGTTCCTCAGAAATTATGGCTGAAGATGTTGTGCATATCAGTGTAAACTTCCTGTAAATAACCAATTACAATACATTCTTTTATAATCGTTAACTAATTGTAGGGGTTTCAATTCAAATAGAAAGAGATTTATATGGAATTAATTAATCATACAACACAATTTTCTAAAATATTTAATGCTCGTAAATTCAATTGTGATTAAAGTGATGAAAAATTATAGTGGATTCAATCAGATTCATTAGAGTAGAGAAACGCTTTCAAAAGACATTTTAAGTACAGCTACTGTATGCTAAAGCTTGGACCATCGAACATACTGAGTGGAATGAGCTAAAGCAGAAGAGCTGCAAACGCGATGGTAGTTACACACAAATGAATAATTAAAGTTACTTCACGATGCTAACAATCAATGAAAAAAGTGGCTTGGCCAGTTATGCTTGCTGCATTACACTGAAAACTAACTAAATGCCTCGTTGTCTTTCATAATTATTTGACATTTAAAACTACAAGAAATGCATACATTATAATTTGTATACTAACATCTGGCACAGTTAGTGGTGTATTTTGGAACAGTGCTGGGTGGAACTGACGAACAGGCTGGCTAACTGGTGGGAGGGCACGACATTTCCTCACAGCCATCCTGGCTCTGACCATGTGATTAACGAATTGACAATACCGCGTGGAGATAGCAAGTCACCCAAGACGAACACTCCATATTTGCTACTACCGCGCTCTCCACTGGATATCAGCGGCATGAGCGCCTCTTGTATTCCGTTAAATACTCAGTTTTGCACATAATTGTTAATTCTTTGATACCTAAAATGATGTAAAATTAAAATAAGTTAATATTTAAAAAAACACCGCAAAATTTATTTGAGGAATGGTAACGGCGAGCAATGTTTCATTTTCCACAATTTATTATCTCTACTGTCAGAGAAATAATGCTGAAGGCTCTGTGAGGGCACAAGTCTCAATTCGCTTTCAATTTCGGACACGGTCTGAACCTGTCCCTGTTTGAAGGAAGCGCAAGCATGCTTAGGACAAAAACTTGCACACTCTGCTGCTTGAAATAGTGGAAGATGAGGCATTCTTCATTCTTCCTCTGATATTGCAAGCTAGGGACATCATCTTAGTGATGATAGCAGCATTAGAGTAGGAATGGATCGACCATAGGTATAGTCAGAGTTGGTCCAGTGTCCTTGTAACAGGTGGTCCCATTCCGAGGACCCACAAGATCCCGAAAAAAATCTGTGAGTATTGACTAAGAATTATTTCATCCCCTATATGATACAGCACAGAAACAAATCATTCAGCTTCAGAAACCACTATGTATTAAGTTCCCTGCATACATCTCAAGTTGCTGGTTACTTAAAAAAATATATAATACAACATTTCAAATGCATGTATCAAAGAGGGGAAAAAAAGTTACGTAACAATAATTAAGACCTTGAAAGATTTGGGATTCTAGAGGCTGTAGTACTTACATACATACACATCACACGTTCCAAAGTTTCTCTGAGCTTTTTACGCTTATCCTTCAAAACTTTTTCGTTCAGTGGCGGTGGCTGGAGGACATTGTATTCTGAAAACCAAACATAAAACAATTTTTCTTTATCATTGAGATTACTTGTTAACGTTTACAACTTCCTGACAGAGCGGTGTCCTACCCATCTGATCAATCTTTTCCATTTCAGCTATCAGCTGCACAGGATCCTTGCCCTTCAGGACAGCCGCTCGCACCATTTGTCTCTGTTTCTTATTTTTCTTCAGTTCCTTCTTCCTTGCTTCTTTTCCTGCACACAAGATCACAACAGCTGAGACGATGCAGCAGACTTAGAATTAAAACTGAGCCTCGTTTGATTTATGATTTATAACATCTCATGTATACGGTCTACATAACTAATATATAATAAGCATGTTCCATACAAGATTTTATTATTACTAACTACAGTAGAACTTCATTTTTGCATTACAGCTTTTTACATTATCCTGCAAATTATACCATTCATTTTTGGCCCTGTTTCATCTCCATTTGATTCTATATATATCTTTCTTGCTAATTACAACACACAATATTTTTGTTCCCCGTTATTGACAGTGAACAAAATCCACACGACAAGAGGATAAGCACGCTGGATGCAGACCACATTATTTCTTATGCATGGAAGGATATGTTACACAGAAAACAATTGCGAACTGCTTCAAGAAAGATGGTTTTTCGTGTTCAGTGGTTGGCAACGAAGATGAAACCAATTGAGCCAAATGTATCGCTCACTTATTTAGTCAACATTGACTCCGACATGATTATTACTGAAGAACAGTCAGTTTTAAGATATTGTAAGTTCCCATGTCATGGAAAGTCAAGACCAAGAAGATGACGAAGCTTGTGAAGAAGAGAGAATGCACACCAAGCAGGAGGCATTACCAGCTGTATAAACTGTGAGGACCTACTGCTCGGGATTCGAATGTGAGGACAGTATTTTCAATCAGCAGCTGAAGCAGACGAAAATCTCACACTTCTTTCCAAAGTCTAATTAAATGGAAAGTATGTGTGAACTGTTGTATTGCATTAGTAAATAATCATTCTAAATTTGTATTACCTTGATTCTTATTTTTATGTGCTTTATTATGAAAAGAGACCTCTGCAGAGAGACCTCATGTGGAAAAAACAGGTAGAGAGGGTGGTTGCAAAGGGAAGAAGGGCTCTGGGTATGCTGGGAAGGGTGCTGAATGGAATCAGCTGTGAGGTGAAGGAGAAGGCGTATGGCACAATGGTACGGCCAATGTTAGAATATGCTGCAGCAGTATGGGACCCGTATGTGGAGGTGGAGGTGCGAGAACTGGAAAAGGTGCAGGGAAAGGCAGCAACATGGGTGAAGGGTACGTGGAGAAGGCAAGGGCAGGATGATGAGGAAGAAGGGAACTATAGGCCATCAGTGATGATGAAAGAAATGGGGTGGAGCTCATTGAAGGACAGGAGGAAAGTTGAATGGTTAGTCAGGATGTACAGGATGGTGAATGAAGAGGGAGGATGGGGAGGGCTACACTGCAAGCTAAGTAAGGGGGTGTTTAGAGGAAGAGGAAACAACAGTGAGCAGCTTCAGAAGGTGTGGAGGAGAACGGAGCGGGGTAGGCAGTCCATGCTTGAGAGAGAGAGAGAGAGGAGAGAGAGGAGAGAGGAGAGGAGAGAGAGAGAGAGAGAAGAGAGAGAGAGAGAGAGGAGAGAGAGAGAGGAGAGGAGAGAGAGAGAGAGAGAGAGAGAGAGAGAGAGAGGAGAGAGAGAGAGAGGAGGAGAGGGAGAGAGAGAGAGGAGAGAGAGAGAGAGAGAGAGAGGAGAGAGAGAGAGAGAGAGAGGGGAGAGAGAGAGAGAGAGAGAGAGAGGAGAGAGAAGAGAGAGAGAGAGAGAGAGAGAGATGAGAAGAGAGAGAGAGAGAGAGAGAGAGAGGAGTGTGTGTGTGTGTGTGTGTGTGGTGTGTGTGTGTGTGTGTGTATACATGCACGCGCAAACACACACACATACACACACATATAAATGAAACATATTTAACGTCAAAAAAAAATTCCAAGTTGCGAGAGAAGTTTTCAAGAAAGTTCTAGGCAAAGTTTGTAAGTATGCTTATATTTGTCAGTTTATTTGTTTTTTTTTTATTTATATAGTATTAACAGTATGTCAATGTTGATTTATTACAACTTAATTAAATTTGGAACTCTCTACTGCATTTCCCACTTTCCCACTTTTTACATCATTTTTGCTGGATCCCTTGAACGGTGCAAAAAAACAGTTCTACTGTATATTTATAGATATCACTATTCGTTTTTTTTTTTTTATGAAAGTACCTCTTTACACCCCGCGCATTAGTCATTTTCGCTTCACATGCTAAGATTAACATGATTTAATTATAATGTGTGTACAAAATAGCAGATTGTAATACCACATTTTTGTAGAGTAGTGAAAACTGATTAGAAAATAAATGGGTAGTTTTGTATTGTAGCCAACAGTTTGGTCGCAGCAGCCTGATGAATCTGGCAAGGGACACACCAAATGATGTCGCAAATATGCCAAAACTTTGTGCCACGATTACTACAGTTAATGAAGAGGAGATGATGTACGAGGTAATATTCCGCAGCATGCAGCCGCACGTCAGCGAACTGGCAATGGACACAAATCTGATCTAACTCCCGCCCCTATTGTGGACCACCAGTTCGGCTCTTATGTTTGTACTCTATAGAGTGGTGTGTATTAACATGTGCTGTCATTACATTATGTATTACGTGTGGAACTTTACAATGCATAGTTTATTGTGTACTACATAGTACTACCGTGTAGCTGGTGCAGTGCCCAACACACAATCATACGCTACTTTCATGGGACTACTCAGACCAAACAGTTGGCAGTAATAAAAAATTACACATACATTTTCTCTACGCAACCCCAGTGTTAGAATCCACCACTTTTTTCACACAATTTATGAGCTCTGTGTGCGCATGCATACATGTGTGGATGGGTAAGATGTATTTTCAAAGACTTCTCAATAATTAACAAGATATTATTGTGCTCTTTGCATGAACGTACATGGAAGGAGCATAGGGGATATGTGACGAGACTTCACGAGACTATTCCACAAAGAAGCCCCTCCTAAAAGGACAATCAATACTGCATTGGGAACACGAGATGTTTTAGACGGGATCAATTACCAATAGAGGATAGGGCGACCAACCTCATGACAGGACACATCTGCAGCAGTGGAGGCAACTGTGCTCCGATCACCCACGAAGTAGTCACTGCTGAAACGAGCATCCGAGCTTGCAATCTCAAAACCCACAATGTTAAAACACATGAAAAAGGATTTTGGATTAAAATCCTCTAAGCCAACAGATTTCGATGAGCTAAGCGATACTGACATGAACAAAACAACATTCAGCATGCGCAAGATTGCTCGAGGTCTTTTCGACACTCCCGCAGGTTAAAATTTTTCTCAGATGAATGTGCAATCTACCGGAGTGCACATGCTAGGAATGTTTATTTCTGGAGCAATGACATTCCCCATTATTATAAAGAGCTCGAGCATAAACCCCAACACGTGATGGTCTGGGCCGCAATGTCCGCCAAGCACTTGATAGGTCCATAACAATCAACACTCCTAACTCATCATGTTAAGGGAGTGATTTGTTCCAGAGCTCCTGATATTGGATGTGCTACCAGATTGCTGGATTCAACAGGATGGAGCACCAACGCACCATGCCATCACTGTCCGATAATACTTAAATGACGTGTTTCGTCACAGGTGGGTAGGACGAAGATCAGGACATCTTCCAGCGCCTCTGGGTCGGCCTCTCAGAAGCCCCAATCCCGTCATGTGACAATGCTCTGTGGTATATGATTAAGACGCACGTATCCCAACGATACCAAAGAACATAATAACAATTGATGGAAGCTGTTATGACTGCCTTTACAGCCATCGAGAGAGCTACGCGTAGTAAAATACCACACAGGTCTTGACACCGCATCATTTTGTGCCACGAAAATGATGGTGCTCATACTGACTTTCTAGACACATAAACATCCATACTGGTGACAGCGAATCCATCAAATCTATCTGATTATTGGAATAGCTAACGATGTATTGGATTATATTGCATTATAATGCCTGAATCACATAGCCCTGATGCGCACAACACGACGGACAACAGCCAATGAAATGCATGTTAGATCGTCGTTAAGCCCAACCTATTCTGTCGCACGACCAGCAATTTTGGATTAGAAATTATTTATATTCTTTGTCGTGATGTGTGGCACGACGCATAGAATGTACACCATTGCAAAACGAAATTGTATAGCAAGCTTTCCCTGCAATGATAAATATGCAGCTTAAAAGAAAAATTAATCGAAAATTACTGTATCAAATGCTTAAAATTAATAATTTTACCTCTTGTTCACCCCCTTTGAGACTAACGTAGCCTATCAGCAGCTTCTAAATAGTTAGGTTAAATGCAGTGTGTGTGGTGTCGATCTTGCTGTAAATACATGTAGTCACATTGAAATGTGTCGTGGTTGCGTTTTTGGTCGTGTCGTGCTGTGTTGATCCGGGATATACGATTCCAGCATAACAGGTTATGTAAGGGCAACAAGACATTTTCTGGGGAAGACAAGACATGTGGACCATCCTGTACATCCTCGAGCTTACTGAGCTCAAAAGCAGGATCTGTGGAATCTAATAAGTAAATACGATTCAGTGAATTTTCTAAACCCCCAAATATAGAATATTCTAATTTTTTTTTCGTAATTTTCCAGAACAAGTCGCGAATCTATATAAATTACCCTGGTATTAAACGTGACGCAACTACATGTTTTTGGGTGTGTCACGACGTAGGAGATTTCCGAACAATTACAACTTCTGTCTACGACCTAGCTGAATACTTACTTGCTTGATCTGTAGGATTCATGTATTTTCCACTTTTAGTAGTATTTATGGACCGGCGCCCCATGGTATATTTTTTTTTTAATTACAGAATATAACAATAAAATAATTTGCACAACAAAGTGTTGCACGTCTTCGGCGTTGTTAAAGGCGTCCACAGATTTCCTCTTGTTTATGTTTCTGAAATGCACAAAAAAAATCGACCAAGATATATGAAAGTAAACCTTCGGGAAGACAGCCAACTCAAATGGTACAAATAATTTATTTCAGTTTTGTTAATATTGATAGTCACGATTTTATTTGGGACCGAATTATTCAAGTTGTTGAAGAAGAAAATTTAGGTTTCCGATTATTTTCAGTACGAGTTTCGGGAAACGGTAGTGTCTATATTCCAAATGGTACTAGTATTTTGTGATCGAAAAGAGAGAAGTGGATTAGAGTTCTTGTATTAACTGCATAAGTTTAAGTTAGCTGCACTCCATAGTTCCAACCACTCTATTGTCAGGAGCTGACAATTTTTTATTATTTTTTTGGTGAATGATCTGGGTTACAGTTTCAAGACTTCCGACTAGTAAATAATTTAATTACGAAATACACTACAGAGGAAAGTACAGGATAAAAGGCGGATTAAGCAGATCAGAAGAGGCCAATCAACCTGACTCAAGCCCAGTTGCACCATCATGGTTCGAAACTCGATCCAAGATCGGATTTTAACAGAAAATTATTACAACCCCTTCTAACATCTTTGGTTGGAAGCTTGAACATGTTGTTGAAGTCGACGTAATTTCCAGTTGTGTTGTCTAGCAACCATGACGCTGGAGACATGCATTCGTTAGTCGGCTTGTTTACTTTATCAGATGGCTTTGTGCAGTCGTTTATTTTATATGCAGAAATCATTTCCAGAAACAAATATGCATTTTGTGAGAAACTAGATATTTATGCAGTACTAGATAGTATGATTTACACCTTTGCAAGTAATTCAATCCAAGTTTGTTTACTTTCATTTTCGTGACATGTGGATCGCCAATCGAAATCGCAGTTGACATAGTAATGTATTTTCATGGACTACTGCAGAACCACTTAATGAAGTACGGTGATTGTAAAAGTTAGTGTCATAGTGCAAACTGTGACACAAATAAAGAAATTGGTTTCTTTTAAATGTAATGATTATTTGTTTGTAACTGCCATTTCCAAGATGTGAATAAGGGCAAATAAGATTAGAGGAGCAAGTAATAGTAGCAAAAGATAGGGTGATAGTAGTAGGCAGGAAGCAATCAGGAATATGGGAACGGGAAACAGAAAGCAGGAAACAAGCAGTGGTAGAAGGTAGGAAGCAGTATGCCGAGGCTTGTAAGTGTGAGATTAGCAAAGACAAGCAAGCAGGACAAAGCGAACAGTTCAGGTCCAGAGGGGAGAGAGGAGGACTGGTCAAAGGGAGGGAAACAAGGGTGCTGCAGGAAGCTGGAGACAGGGACAAAGTAAACAACCAATGCCTTCACCATTTCACCATGAATAATATTCCCTTATTTTAAAATGACTCTCAAATGTACATGTCAACCCTGTAAATATAATAATAATAATTTTACACCAGCCTGAATTTCGCATGTCACTGGTCACGTGTTTCAACACACTGTATACATTTGAAAAATGTAAACAAACAAATCTCGTGGGAAAGCAATAATAATATACATCTCCTCCACACTCTCTCCATTCAAAACAAACATAAGATAACCCTCACAAGACAATACTTAACCTAACATGGCAACCGATGAACTGATGCACTGTTCGGATGCACTACACACACACACGGGAAATGCTGGCTGCAGCTCTGACATGTATATCGTGGTGGCGTATGGTCATGGATGCTGATGCGTAGGGATGTGCATAATGGCCTAAAGGTGGGAGCACATGGTACACATCAATTTGTAATGCTATCTTCAATTCAGGGTTGTTTCCAGACAGACTCAAATGGGCTATGGTTTATTGCAAACAAATTTAATCTCAACCTAGATAAAATATATCTTAGGAATTTCCTCATGAAGAACAGACTCTAATTCATATGTTAGCAGTATCAGAGACAAAATTAAAGAAACAGAAGTGACTGAGTTTCTTGGCTTAAAAGTAGACAATTTACTAAATAGGAAATCTCACGTTGCGTATATTTTACTACATTCAGTCTTTTTCGCTCTGTGAGGCGTTGCAGAGATATTGAACAAAAATACAGTAAATATGGTATATTTTGCTTAGTTTCATTCCATGTGTTATGGTATAGTTTTTAGGGTAGTTCGACCGATAGTGAAAAAGAATTTTGACTGCACCTGCTCTTACGCTGGACCATTTGGAGAATAATGTTATCTGGACAGGAATGGTTCGTATGAGTTTTTACCAGTTTGGTCGCCAGTGCTCTCTTTGGATAACACATTGATGATGATGCAGGGTCGTGTGATCGAGATATTTTTTGCCACGTTTATTTATTTACATATATGTTTGGCCATCCTCTGAGAACTGCTGTGGGGCATATAAATGTAATCGTAGATAATTATGAATATATCACTTTCAGCCTTGAAGGCAAGTGTTATGACAGTGGCAGTGATTCATAAATACTTGTCATAACGAATCACAAGCTACTTTAATGTGCCAAATAACAAAACTGATGCTAATAACCAACAACATTGGCAATAACTTAGTTTTTTTTTATAATGCGTGTTAGGTTAGAGTTATGTCGAAATTACGACTGTCATTGCATAGTCTAATTTATAGTATTTGATGCTAGTAGGATTACCAGTCATCCTGTTTTAATGAGACATGCCCTTTTTTTGCTACTTCGAAACTGTCCGTCGCCCTACAATGCCATACTCAGTCAAGTTGATAATTAAATATTGTTTATGTTGTGATCAGCTGATTAGTAGTAAACAGTTCCGTGGCTTTTGACGTTCGGTTTGTAGCAGAAAAGAGCAGTGTGCTTTTTTCTCTTTCCTATTCTTTCCCGGCTCTCATAAATTGGCAACTTGCTCTCGTGAGTAAAAAGCTGAAGTCGCCCGAACAAACATAAAACTAACAAACTTTTTAATTCATGAGAACATACATTATTAAAGAGAATAAAGGAAGTATTTGTGGTTGGCAATTCAATCATACAGAACTATTAAATTTTTTATAGTAGAAAAAGAAAGATTGACTACAGTTTCAAAACAACTAAATTATTGAGCACATTTTGAAAACATGGTGCTGCTATAAATTACAATAAGATCATAGCAACTCAAATGATACATAATGAATTTTTTTTTTTTATTTCTTAATAAGTCTTTAATATTTTGACCTTGATTCCCACTTACAAAAATTAACAAATTTATATAATATTTGATCTCGACTTTTCCAATAAACTTGTCGCACAGAACAGAGTCTGGTAGCCACAATGAACGTTGTCGCGTAATTGAAGTACAAAAACTACCAACCTATTATGACGAAATATCCAGCTTAAGGATTAAATTAATGCTCTCTTCGGTACGACGTTGCTAGTTTATAGAGTTTTCGTAGCAAGTAAAACTTTATTTGACTACATTTATTTCTAATTTTAAAAAAAAATCATGTTTCCATGTAATTTTATCTTTATTCTTTATATTTTTGTGAGTTGATTAATTTCAAAGTTGTGAACCCGCCTTAGTTTCCTACTTGAGAAACTTCAAATGAACATGTTTTAATGTTTGTTTGTTGGCAACAGCATCATATGACAGTTCTCTGTCAAGCTTTTTCTATGGTGGGTTCACGGTTATGGGAGAATAGTAATTGTGTTTAAATCTGTCCCTTAAGAAATTTGCTATCGTTAAATGTAATAATGGGAGACGGAGAAAGGCAGCCTTTACTTCAAAATGATTATCCGACAAATTACGCAAACATTAGCGGCGGGTATGCGCCAGGTAAGTCCAAGTGTATACTGGCAGTGTGATGGTGAAATTTGTGACTTGTCTTTAGAATGTTTTGTTGGCTTTCTTGACCTGTATGGTGATTGCAGTCGAGTGTTTGTGGTACCGGGGTTTTAATGTTACCATTGTGTACTCAGGTCAACAAGCGACGGTATCTCCGATCGGGCCAGATGAACTGCCACCTCCGTACACTGCAGCTAACCAAGGAGGGGTACCCATGGTTACATGTCGTGTTTGTCAGGAAATGATAGATATATCTGGGAAACGGGATCAGCATGTCGTAAAATGTGGACAGTGTAATGAAGCAACAGTAAGTTAAAAAAAAAAAAAAAACCCTTTAACATACCTTTTTCCACATATCTATAACCTGGCAGTTCTGAAATGTAGAGCCTGCACGTGTTCTATAGGCTGTGCACGGTAAAGTGAGCACTTTTGAGACTAGTCGCTTTTTGTCCTATCAGTTATTTTTAACATTCCACAATTTTTTTTAAATGTTGCAATGTAAGTAATAAAAGACTGTGTTATTCCACTGTACTTTGAAGCTAACTTCTAAGGTTAAAATTAAATATAATTCATTAACTATTACGCAAAGGGAGAGAGCTTTCAAAAGTACTCGCTTTACCATTGTTCGAATTGATGCTGCTGGTTGGCAATTTTTCTTTGGGATCTCCTGTTTCCCCGATCCTTTCATTCCGTTTATGTATGTGTTCAGTTCTTTATCTCATTTTCTCACCAGTTTATTATTAAGTACTTACATATATGTAATTCTTCTTATTCCCAGATGCTGGTGTTAAGCGTTAAAACCAATGTTCATCGTTCGTGCAATGTTCTCTACGCTTGACGCTAGCATGAAGGCTCTGATAGGCTGATACTCGACACGTCGCAATGCTGTATTGTGAAAACCATTTTAGTTATGGATGAAATGCAAAAAATTGATAACTGAATAAGAATGTACTAAAGTTTTTTGCTAGTTTAGAGATGGTCTTTTTGGTAGTTGGCAGGGACAAGTTTTTAATTCTACATAAATATTTTGGTACTTTACAATAAATTGTTTGTGCAGCAGTCACAAATTAATAATCCATTGATAGCATTTGTTTTGCATTCTGATGGTGGTCACTTGGGAAATCATAAAGAATATTGACTTTTTTTTAAGAGACAATGTAGACCTACAAAATAAATAAATATATGCAGGTTTTGCATTGCTTACCTGTTCGATACTTAAGAGGACTTAATAATAGAATAAGTTGTAAACTATATTTTATTTATTTACTTATATATTAGTTAAGTTTTTGCAAACTTTGGCTGTATAGATATCAGAAATAAAATATTTGGGGTGGTAGGGCATTGAGGGATAGCAAACTAAATTACTTTCACAGGGAAAAATAGCGTGTTTCTCTCAGTTGTAGATGACGCCAGTGAAAATTATAAGCGCCATGCATCTTTGCAAGGAACATGTTCATGGCAGCATAGGAAAAGTGATTGTAGAAGCATTTCTGTAGGTAAAATACATACTTGGAGAGCTGTATTTTTTATTGCAACACAATTTATTTCTCTCAATTTCACATTCGAGACTGGTTAATGTATTCTGAATACCAAGCTAACGTGATAAGTGGTCAGATGTCATACATAGACACACACTATTTCGCAATGCAAATTAAAATTCATAAAATCTTCAAACATCAAACCCTCAAGAGACAGTCAACATTGATGCACTTTAGAAGAAATAAATAGTTACTGCTACATGTACACCAAACAGAAAAACAAACTGTTGGTAAGATTTCATTTTAATGACTTTCAAAGCAGAGATCATTCGGCAGGAAAATTAAACGTATGTGGTAGAATATGCTTTCTGCTGTCAGATGTGTGTGGAAATACTTTATACTTAATTATGTTGCTTTAGAGCATGGGAGGCGCGCGCCCCCTAAAGGAGGTGTGACGACAAGCTAAAGGGGGGGGGGGGTGCAAACTCGATATTGCAAGTGATTTACGTTGTGCAATTTCTTCTATTCGACCAAGAATTGGGAAACTTGTTAAAAATATGCAAGCTCATCCATCTAATTGATTGATTATTTCACCACCATTTGTGTTCAATAAGCATTGTAATTTAATGATTAAATAATACATTTGAGACTTTTATTCATTTTTGTTTTACCCTCATAATAATGAAGTTGTGATACATGTGTGTTGTTTTTTTTTATATATATAGAATGGTGGCGTGATAGACTAAAGTTTGGGAATCCCTGCTTTAGAATATACAAAATTTGCCTCTCTGAAATACCCGAGTCACAAACCACAAATACGTGAACCTTTGGATCCATGTTATGTTAAAAATTATGTGAAGACAGTTTCTTAAATTCTCTTTGAAAATAATATTGCGCCACTAGCTGATTAGGTAATTAGCACAAGACTAATAAAGTTCTAGACTCCGGGTTAGCGTCCGTAGAGAAAAACCTTTTAATTTCTGAAAATTTTAAAATCCTTCTTGCAAAACAATTTCTTTTCAGAACAAAATACTTTGGATCCATTGTTTGCAAGACTAGCATCATGTATGTGTTCTCAGTTCATTACAAGCCTGACTCTTCAACGTAGTCACTTCACCATTCAAAGAAAGCTTTACTTGAAAATTTTCCAGCGGAGTTGGCTGCCGCAATTCTTCAAATACTGAAGAATCACCGTAATTTCTTTAAGTGCGGCACCTCTCTGTATGCCGCTAGCCCAACCTTAGGTTGCTGGACCACATTGAAAATCACCAATCTTGCGGCGATAAAATTACTGAGGTTCGTCCATCTTAAGAGGCCTGCAAGAGGAGTGCCTTAATCGGGGCTTACAACAGGACGCTTCAGTTCTACAGTGGAAATACAAAAGACGTAAAAGTTTTGGATAACAGAAATCAGCTACTTCTTCCTTGACCTTAAGATATGCAGGTAATTCAGGTAGAAATACAAGGAGAAAAATTACATGTTACATTCCAAAACTTGTGAATCAATTAAATACTTACAATGCAGCTCACGATTGCAAGAAAGATTGAAAAACAAACATTAAATATAAAACATAGAAAGTTCACACAGTTCAAAATAATGTAATTAAAACATAAATATGTTTTCCATTGTAAATGTTATGTTTAAACTTTCCTGGAGGGTCTTTAAATAATAATTACTAACTAAAATAATAAAACTGACATGGAATATGTAACTTACAGGTGTTCCATAAATTGTCGCACTAAAATTCATAACAAGTGTGATTAGTATTATCCATATACAGTATTACTTTTGCTGGTATTATGTTCCCGATTTTTGGAAGCCCCTGTACTTTATAATTACCGCATTATACTACTTTCCATGATTTATTCTTTTGTTTTCGGAAAAGTCGCTATTTACAATTACCAAGTTCTGGTTTGTATTAAGATGAGCACTTTTGAAAGCCCTGTTGATGATCTACTTGTATACACGTTGTGTATTCCTCCGCCTTATGTAAAATTAACATTGCTATGGGCCACTCTATTCATGCATAAGTCAAATGAAACTGTGAAAGTATTAAGAAAGTAAACAATATACCAACCAATCTGCTCATTTTTACACTTTGATGCATTAAAAAACCATAAAGTAAAATAATTAACTTTAAGCTATCACTAGTGGTTTGCCTAACACTTTTTGTTTGACATTAAGATGTGAAACCACTTTCCATCCATTGTTACCAATTTTACTGTGCGAATGTCACTCAGTGTGCCCATTAAAATATATGGATGCAGAGGCAGTGACTTTTTTTTAAGTGCTCACTTTATCGTGAACAGCCTGTACCTGGTAAATGATTGTCAGGGATCTTGTAGACACCCTGCTTGGTTGGTAACTTGTGTGTTTCTCATGTGCGCCTGCACTCAGTCACCCTCTCTTTCATGCTCAAACTGTTACATGCATGTGTTCACTCACTTGAAAGAGACAGCGATTGCGACAGAGGTGTGCTCAGTTCTTGGTGCAGAATCTAGAGAGTGGATGGTGTGGTAGACCTAGGGTGTTTGGTGCATTGATTCCGTGGCCTCGCAGGTGCTCCTAGATTCTTGTCAAGCCCTTCAGGGATGATCTAGATGTGCTCCCTGGTAGTGCATTTGACCTCCAGGGGATACTGGAGGTCTATTAAAAGTAAAGTCAGAATGGGCAAGATAGATTACCGCTGAATAAATAACTAACAAAATAATTTTAATTATGTGCCTAGGCCTAAATCTTGAGCTGCAAGATTTCTTACACATTCTACTTCTAAGCATTATCTACTCAGTTGTTTTTAAAGCTTCGAAATTGTTTCTAATCTGCATGTGGAGTTATTTGTTAGTGTTAGTAATTTAATTTTTATTGCGAACGACACAGGTTGTAGATTAATCATTAATTTGTCCAGTACACAAACTCCTATAGGCTGTTCATGGTAAAGTGAGCACATTTGAGGTTCTAGGTACTTTTTTCCTATCTGCGATTTTTTTATACTAACACCACTTTATAAAATAAATATGTATTGCAGTCTAAGGTTACAAGAAAATATATTTATTGATTACTGTATTGTTCCAAATGAGAAGAGCGCTTCAAATTGTGCTCACTTTGTCATGAAAAGCCTAAAGAAAGCTTTCTACAGTCATATTATTTAGTGTGCACGCATGCGTGTGTGTATGAAGGGGTGGCTATCTAAACGCATACATATATTTATAATATATACATACACACATAAATTCATAAATGAATTACTTGAGAGTGATGATGATTTATATAGATTGCACAAAGATTTCCACAAAAGCAAAGAAATGAAAAATTGTTTTCTTGTGGAATTCAACTTGTCTAACCTTTCCCCTCATTTGTAAATAAAACAACAGTAGTGTTGCTTTGCCCTGGGACCTGTTTACACAGGCACAGAATACAGATACAATGGAAGCTGTGGTATGCAGTCCAAACATAAATATTTGCTTTTATTGTACTTACTGTTCGTGTGGAGGAGTTTGTCTTTGATGTCAAGTGTGGCGCGAGAGGTCGTGGGTTCATTTGTGTATGAGGAATAGCTGGCTGTTTACTGTTAATTTGGTTAACATTTGTGGATACCGAAGTTATTTCTTTCTCTGATTTTTATTGCATATTCGTGTAAGAACCAGCAAATTTATATAATAGTTACTTAATAATTATTTTACAGTTTGACTTGACTGACACATGAATAAAGTGGTTAGTCCTACGAGTGTTAATTTTACATGTGGCAGAAGCATATACATGTCCATACGAGTAGATATCTTAAGCAGGATTTTCAAGTGGGTTCAGGGTTCAGTTTACAGTGAACAGCCTTATAATGAAGCACTTTATCACATGGCTTTTCATTTCCCCCCCCACCCAGTTGTTTAACCCTCCAGCTCTTGTAAAGCGCTTTTCATAATACAGCGTCGTGATGCGTCGCGTTTGACGCTTGCCATCAGCAACGAGCGTTATTTGTGTCTTTACAATAGAGAGATGGTCTGAGGCCGGCCGCCAGCGACACAGGCCGTCCTGCCATCTGTTATCCTGCAAGGAAGCTCACAATGAAATACTTAAAACAAACGAAATGCAGTAAGTTTCTTGCCATTTAGTTAATAAAATTGTTTTCAGTGATATACACTTTAATTTGATAAAAGTATTATATTAAAATTTAAAATGGTGGTGTAGAACATTGATTCTTCAGGCATCGTAAAACGTACTTTTGTTTTCCTAAAGGTAGGTAAAATTGATATAAATTTGGACTTAAATTAATATCTCTGCAAAACGTTTATGTATATTTTCATGTGTTCTTTATCTCAGCTTCTCGCCAATTAATTTATTATGAAGTACAGAAATGTTATTCTTCTTATTATCAGACACTGGCGACTAGTGTCAAAACTAATGTTCGTCGCTCTTTAACTTTACCACATGTTGGTAAAAAAATTTGTGTTACATTTGTAATGTATCTATATTTTAGATAGATCATATTTAAAATTACATACTGTCACTATCACACGTTGAGCAAACATAATATAAAGAATTTCCTGCCTGTAAATGTTTCAGCGTGTGTTCTTAAAATGAACAGAGGCGCTTTGAACTACTTTGTCAAATGTTGATGCTCATGATTGTTGATTCAATATGTGCTGTTATACACTATCACATTTACACACTAACATAATCAGGCATATAGGAGGCTTTGGTTACAATATGTGATGAATATTTGTAATACACATCCACACCTGAAAACGCAGAAATAATAAATCCTTCAGAAATGTTGTTCTGAAAGTGTTGCGTGTTAAACCAAAAAATTAATTAGAGCAAAATACTATCTGAACTGTTTCAGATATTAATGTGTATTAGAAATAGAATAAACAAACATTGTTGTTGCATAACAGGAATGCATCTTTAGTCATGGTAAGATAGACGTATACGTAGAAAGTTAACTATGTTCATGCAGTATCCAGTTAGGAGAGAGGTGAATTATAACTAATTTATTCAGAGGTATTTAGGTCAGGTTAAATGTCAGTTGCAGTGCAAGATTACTATTTTCAATGTAGCTATTCAAAACTAATGTTGCCCTGTTTAACTGAAGTAGTCATATTGCTGTATTTATGGGTCTCTTTCTCATCGACACAAAAAAAATGTGAACTTGAGTTGAACCTAACTTACTTTGAAGAAAACTCCAAAGTCAAAAATAATTTAATTCTTACCTACATTACTAAGGAAACTCATTTTAAACAAATGTGATAAACTGGAAATAGGGAAAGACACTCATCCATACGGCTATCTCCTGCGCCTGTGTCACGAGTCATTATCACAAATTAATATAAAAAATAATAAATATTACCTGACGTCAATGAGAACTTGCATACTAATTTTTGCAAATGGGCAGGTATCATTCCTGGCTCCTAGGTTGAGAATTCAGAGGCTGCAATGAATGTTACACCCCTTATGACTTAGCCATTGCTGCGCATAAATTTAGTTTAAATAGCTATAAATACAACTCTTCAGCTATGCAGAAATGCGTAGTCATCAAAGAGGTGGCTGTCATCTGTCATCGTTGCCATCATGGCGAGCTCTCTAATAAAGAAACTGTATACCCTTGCCAAACTAATTCCAAAAACTTGATGGAAAACATAATTGGTAGGACCTAGAAGCAAGGAGTTTACAATTTTCTGAAAAAATTATACTGTAAACATGCTTCTATGGCAACAGGCCAAAATTTCAGCATAGAGGAATAGAATCATATCTGAATAAATTTACAAGGACAAAGGGGCATAATTCCATAGACTAAAGATAAGGTAGACTGATTTATATTCTGCACATGACCTTAACATTGACTTATGAACTGCCTTGAGAACTGTCAAAAACATTTGTTCAAAACCATAGATGAAAAGTGTGCTTGAGTCTCCTTTAACTGAATTTGATAGGACCAAGAACAATATTATATTAATTTCATATGGTAAAACAAGAACATATTTTCTCTACACTTTTTATGAGGAATTGAGGTAAAGTACTAAATAAGATTTTTCATTTATTTACACAGCTATTATTTACACCATTTACTAGTTCACATTTTCTGGTTTTATCACTACTTGACCACTCCTTGTGTGTACTGGTTCATTATCTTCACTGTTGTGTGTTCTTGGTGGTGTCCGTTCCGAAGATGGCTGAACCAGTGTTAAAATTTGCTGCGGGTTTGGCAGCATTCCGTGGTTTTCCTTGAGCAGCCTCGTGATTGGGCTCCACTTCCTTGGATGGGTTGCAGGCGTATGCCAAATCCTGGTATTTTAAACTAGAACTGATTACATTTTTTTCTACTTTCGGACCACTTTTTTCTAATCTGATCTGTGCGACGTAAGACTGTGGTATCTCCACTTTTTATTGTATAATGCAAATACCTAACACGTTTCCAAGTCGAGCCTACGACTGCCTAGCACCATCCAAGACGATCCTAGGACTGCCCAGCACCATCCAAGTCGATCCTACGACTGCCTAGCACCCGCCAAGTCGAACCCTTTCTTTTGAAGCACAGTTCCAAAGTTCCACTTGTTATCTGAAGTGTTATAGGTTTTAAAGGCTACACTACTGCCTTCCTCAAATGACCATTTTACCACTCCTGGCCTTTTGTGGTGGTTAATACGTTATGATTTCACAAGGTCTAATTTTGTTCGTAACTGACGCCCCAAAGACAGAAATGCGGACGACTGACCTCTGGTAATTTGTTGGAGCTTATCGGTATGCAGTCAAGAATTTTGTTACACCTTCTTCAATGTTATCACCTTTAGAAATGGCTGCTTTTAAAGAGGTTTTGAGTGTCTGCAGTCTAATTTCAGCAAGACTTAGTCGAATGATGGTAAGGAGCTATAGAGGTCCATTGCCTGAAACCAAAATGTGTAAATATCAAAGTTGCAAAAATTTTCATAAGAATTTGGATGGTAATCGGTGAAGTGATATTCTTATCTAGGCACACATCAACCCGTTTACTTACTGCATCCACAATGATGTAGTATGTTAGTATGTTCCTTTACAAGGTTGTGCATAATCAATATGCAATCTTTCCATTGCCGCAGATGGACTGCCACTTGTGACACTGCGTGATTGCTCTTCATTCATTGGCATGAATTCAGTATTAGAAATTAGCTCTTCAGTATCTTTATTAATGTTTGACCACCAAACAGCTTTGCGCAAAAGCGTTACATTTTACTACACCAACATGTCCTTCGTGGAACTCAAGTACTTTGGGTCGTAACCTATTTGGCATGTTAGACTGTGTCCTCGGTACAGACAGTTGTGTATCGGAGGGAATTCTGTTTGAGAGCTACTCCATGGTTGTCTTGGAGGGAGCATGGTACCTCCCTTCAGAGCCTCTTATTATTTGAAAAGCTTCCATACTGTACTGAAGGAGAGTTTTGTAATTATGTCCTTTGCAAAAACTGGTAGGGTTTGTAACTTGCAACAGAACTGAGGGATGTAAGTATCTCGGGTAATGGATTGAACCCAACTTGTCAGAGAAAGCAGCGCTCTCCAAGAAACTGGAGCGGGCCTCTCGACTGACACAGAACACCTACGACAAGAATTGCCTGTCACGTAAACTAAAGCTGAAACATTACATAACAGTCATATGACCAGAAGCCCTTTATGCCGTGGAGTGTCTATCACTGAACAGAAGAGGCCTAATTGAGAAACTGGAAGTCAGAGAGAAAAGAATTCTCAGGAAGATCCTAGGCCTGGTACGGGAAGATGGAGCTCTACTACTATATAGACTGTGCCAGAAAACAGAGGGTTGCTTTCTATGGTCATATGACCACTAGACTGTCTCCAAACAAACTGACTAACCGACTGTTCACCTTCTGGCCGAGACAGAGAAGGATATAAAGGAACTGGGAATAACACATCTTCCAAACAGACAGACTGTGAGACTTATCTTGAAAAAAAACCAGTGGATTTCAGGAAAAAGCTCTGAGGAAAGGTACTCCCTGGACAGAAGAAAGAAAAGACTTACACCGGGAGAAGATGCGACGATACTGGGCACAGATCAAAACCTAACAGTTGAACATGCGCGGACCTAAGTAGGTCCATTCGAAACAAGAAGAAATCATCTGCAGCTACCCTTTCTACCTGGCTTTACTTCTGCTCTGCACTGCTTAATGTACGACTGGCATGGGTGATTGGCCGTTCAGTTCCATTCGCGATGTGATGTACCAATAGCCCCCAATCCATACTGACTTACGTCTGTGAAAAGTATTAATTTCTGGTTACGATCAAACTGGGTGAAGACTGTGTCAGAAACCATTATTCCTATGATTTTTTTAAAAGCATTCCAGCAATTTTTATCAGATATGAATTTCATTCTTTTTCGTAGCAGTCTATACAGTGTTTGGACTAAGGTGCGGAGAATGTGGTATAGATCTTCCATAGAAATTTATAGCTCCTAAAAATGATTTCAATTCTTGTGATTGTTTGGTTGCCTCATGTACAGTATTGCAGCAACCTTCTCAGGATATTTCTGGAACCCATCTTTGCTATTGATGAATCCACAGTCTATTATGGAAGATCTCATGAAAAAGCATAAATATTGTGTTCTTGCAGCCTTTTGAATTGTTTTCAATAGGAATATGTGTTCATCTTCTGATGCTGATACCCGACAGATATCATAAAAACATATGAACACCTTCTATGTCTTTTAAAATGCTTTTTATTGTTTGCTGCCAAAAGGTAAGCGATTATAGTGATATAGTGGTAATATTAACAGTAAGAACATGGCTGTCTCCTCTATTTCTAATAGGTTTAAAGCTTGAATGACATCAAATTTTGGGTGGGGGAGGGGGGGGACCAAAAACTGAGTAATTTCCAATATTCGTGAGTATACCTTCAATATCTGGGATTGGATAATCTCCCACAGCTGGGAATTCATGGAAATTTTTAAGTTACCACATGAACCATTACCTTTTAATATTGGCACAACCGGCGGGCATAGACAGCATGTGTTATGTACTTATGATTACCTTCTTGTTCGAGGCGGACAAACTCGGCCTCAACTCTAGGTTTAAGGGAGAGAGGAACTTTCTGGTACGTCTTGTAAACAGGGCAACAACCTGGCTTTAGCGGAATGTGAACCTTGATTCCTGTAATTTTTCCCACTTGTTTAAGATGTTGCGTCGGCGACAAAGAATTTTATTGAACATCTGAAAATAACTGCATATAGGGCTATATATTTTATGAAATTAAAGGCCAAAATTATTTATTCAGTTTGTTAAAAATGTTTAATGACTTGCAGAAGGAAAATACTGCTTCAGATTTCTTTTGAGCCTGGGAAGTCTACTTAAAAAGATTATAGAATACATTCTCTGTCTTCAATTTCTCCTGGAGGTGGGATGCAATTAGGGATCATGATTATGAACTCCTGTGCGATCTGTGTGAACCACAATGTCTTTCAAAGAAATTTCTGATATTTTGTTGAAATGCTTTCCTTGTGAACCCAACCCACTTGCGAACATGCAAAATTTAAAACCAGAATGCAAAATGGATGAAACACTTGCAGAATTTGCAACAAAATTAGATAAACTTTGCTATTTTTTTTTTGCAAATTTCTGGCAGACTGGTTGGAATATGCACTTTGCACTCAGTTTGTGTGTGGACACAATACACAACACTTGAAACTCAAGCTTTTAGAATCCTCTGTTATCTTTCGCCAGAGCTGTTGAGTATGCTACATGTTTTTGTGCTTTGTGAGAATGTAAAACCACTGAATCTACAAACACCTCAGTCAGTTAAACTTGTAGCAGTACATAGTAAGTGCATCAAAACCACGCTGTGAATGCATTGCATTCACCGCCCATGTATATATCTTGATGCAATTTGTCACATTTGTGGTGCAAAGAGACACATTAAAGCGGCTTATAATGCCAGCCAATTACAAAATTTTTCAAATGCTAAAAATGAAAGAAAAAATGTAGTAAAATGAAATGGGTACTGAAACAGGTTCAAGACAATAATGAATTGTCCAGTACAATTTGCTATAAAGTTTCGCAACTATCAAAACCCATCCTCGTCTCCACTGTGATAGAATTTTTTTTGGTAAAACAAGAATGTGTTTTCTCTACGTATTTTTACAAACAAAAACCAAACTATTTTGTTCCTCCAACATAACCATAGAAATTATGACATAAGGATATACATAGCACCAAGAGTGTTTGGTTAAACTGGAAATATAGGTGCTTTACATAGGATGATTGTGAGTGGTGGAAACAAAACTGCAGGAGATAAACCCTTTCGACGTTGTAGAGGACAGCTCGTACCCATCTTTGTTGAGGGCTGGCATGGGTGACAGTAATGTGTGTGTGGATGAGTGGGAGCTTTTGCTATGTGCGATTTGTTTGCCCTAATTCTGAATGGTGGGAGTTGATTACTATAGTGTGTTAGGCCAGTCTTCGAATTTCTGTTGCAGGTATGTCAAAAAGTATATGGGATCATTAACAGTGTATTTATCAAATAAATAGTTTTTATCACCCCTGCCTTGTGGAAGATCCCTGATGTGCAAATGTCCTGTGGCATATTTGTAGAGCAGAAGGGTTTATTGTAGAATGAAGAAAACCTATGATAAGATGGCATGCAATTTTTATTGGTTATGGTTAAGTTGTTCTCTCATACACAATACGTTATGCTAAAACTCACAAGTGTCTGACTGGGAAGTGGTCTTTATTGTTGAGCTCAGGAGCCTTGTGATAACCATCTTGTTACTATGAACCAAAATATAGTGTAGTAAGAGTTGCCAAGAACAGAGAATGTGTAATGGGGACTTACCCCCAAAATTTTTATTTACATTATCAAAAAAAATTTCCCTCCAAAATCTTTTGGTTCCAGCAACACAAAACACTTATGACCATCTGTAATCTTTCTTATCTCACAGTGAAATTTGCCATTATCATTTATTAACTTAGGTGTATACGAGACATTACATTATAAAGTATTTACTTCTAATGCATGTTCATTGAAATGATTGCAGCCAATCCGTAACGCACCTCCAGGGAAGAAGTATGTGCGATGCCCCTGCAACTGCCTATTGATATGCAAGAGCTCTTCCCAGCGCATTGCCTGCCCGCGGCCAAACTGCAAGCGCATCATAAACCTGGCACCCAGCCCAGTCACCCCTCCGGTGCCCACCATGCCAGGCATGTGTCGCGTCAACTGCGCTCATTGCCACGACACTTTCCTGGTACGTCCGTCCTTGGTTTTTTAAGGGTGCCACCTATTTGTGCTTTTTAGTGCGTTTGAGGCAGGAAGCATAAAGGCGACACTGACATGCGTACCTAGTGTCCCGTCACTCATACGTGCAAGTCGCTAAACTGGCGTACAGTGTTCCTTCTGTCATGCTCCACGTACCTATGGGACTTTAAGCAGTAACCCTATCTGTTTATTGCTGGAATATCTTAAGTAAAGTTCATTGCAGGTCCGTATAATAGTTTTGCTTGTTTTCAACCAATATATTATGAGATACAGCAGAGTGAAGGAGTTCTTAGCTGTGCTACAGGGCTCAGAAATAGCATTTATATTACATATGTGTGATGTATTAATGTGTTCTTTTCATACATTGGTATAATGGGGACACATACAACATGATACCGAACAACACCGACAAACTTTGACAGATTATTCCTGACGTATGTATAAGACTAAAATGTCTGTATCACTTTTCCCCTAAAGTGATTATTAAGGCCACTCACCTTCTGTTTTGTGTGGTATGTTTATGTGCAGTAGGTTGGCTTGCCTGCGAGCATGCAACAACATACGGTAGAAAATACAAGATGGGGTTGCCGTGTCATGTAACTGTATCGGCGCAATATGTGAATCAAGCTTGTACAAGTTGTTATTTAATGAGTTGTCCCAAAATATACCACAGTGGTGACGAGGATGGGATAGTCGTTGTTTGATAGTGTTCCTTGAAGATGTCGGCTTTCAAAACAGAGAAGTTCGTGCCAGAAGAAGATTCGTGGGAATCGCACCACAAAAGACTGGAGCAGTTGTTTACTGCAAATGGTGTCTGGAACACGGAAGGCGACCAGATTAAGCGACGTTCGATACTAATCTCTTCAGAAGGCAAGGAAATATATGAAGTATTGCGAGACCTCTCAGTTCTGAGAAAACCACAAGAAAGAAGTCCTTCTGAGCTAGTCTAAATCTTGTCATGCTATTTTGCTCCGAAGCCTTCCGTTATTGCTGAACGCTACAATTTTCTTAAGCGCGTGCAGCATGAGGATGAAACCGTAGCTGATTTCGTCATAGGACTGAAAAAGATGACACGCTTTTCCAGTTTCTGCAGTTTTCTCGACAGTGCCTTGCGGGATCAGTTCATGGTCGGATTGAAGGACAAAGACATAACACAAAGGTTATATCTTGAAGCAGACGATTTAACTTTTGAAAAGTCGTTAACCTTGGCAGTAATGCACTAAACTGCTGTGGGAAACACGTCGGGGAAGACCGCGGGTACGGGTGAAGTAAGTAAAGCAACGCGTGAAGATGTACCAGTGCATTTAGTTGAACCACGTGGTCAAGGAAATAGTCACGGGTGGCAGTCGTCTCTGCAAGGCTTCAAGGGTAATGACAGGTAAAGGTATGTCGTACAAGGAAAGAAACAGGGTGGAAACTGTTCTGCCCAGTGCACGTGTTGCGGTCAAGAGGGCCACATACAACAAAACTGCCATTTCCGAAGTTACCGGTACCACAACTGCAATCGTCCAGGGCATTTAAAGAAAGTGTGTCTGAACTTATCAGTGGGACAGCGTGACGGGGGAGTGTTTCATAATTACGTCGTAAGTGGTGAGTGTGGTTTGGAAACCACACGGAATGATGAGTTTGCATCCCTTTTCCAGTTGATAAGTCCAGGCAGGAAACCTTGGGTTTTACCAGTGTATGTGGGGGATGTCAAGTTGGACATGGAGATTGCTACGGGTCCTGCGATCTCTGCAATTTCAGAGGCAACACATAAAAATCAATTCAAAAAGTACTCGCTAGTGCCTGTCAAGTGCAAAGTTAACAAAGATACAGTTCGTCTTCCCCTATGTGTAGTGCCAAATGGTGGCCCCCCACTACGTGGAAGAGATGCGTATGAGGCTTTAAAATTGCCAAGGCCAAGTCTTCATACTGTTGTAATTTCTGGCCAGTCGCATACTCTAAATCCAATGCCTTCAGGAACTAATACTGTGTTAAACGAATTTGCTCATATGTTTGATGGCAGCCTGGGAAAGTTCACTGCACTTAGAGGACAAAGCAGTGCCAAAGTTTGTTGCAGCACGTCGTTTAGCATTTGCGCTTAAAAGCAAGGTTGACGTGGAGTTGGACAGGTTGTCAAGGTTGGGCATTTTGTATCCAGTTGATTTTAGTGATTGGGCGACTCCCATAGTGCCTGTAGCAAAACGTGATGGCAGCGTTCGAATTTGTGCAGAGTTTAAAATCACAGTAATCCCTCAGTTGATTGTGCAACATTATCATCTGCCACAAGTTGAAGACCTGTTTTCCAATTTGAAGGGTGGGTTGGAGTGAGTTTTCGACAGTCGATCTGTCGCAGGCTTTTCAACAGTTACAACTGGATCCCAGTTCACAAGAGTTGTGCACCATCAATACACACAGAGGACTTTTCCGTTACAGTCGACTTCCATTTGGAGTAACCGCTTGCCCTGCAATTTTCCAAAGAACAATATAGGAAGGGCTGGAAGGAGTCGTTTGCTTCCAGAACGACATTCTTGTTACAGGACCAACCAAGGAACAACACTGAAATAATGTATGCAAGCTGTTTGAACAACTGAGCAACTACGGCTTCGAGGTAAATAAACAGAAGTGTAAGTTTTTCCAATAGAAGTGTACGGTTTTTGGCGCAACAAGTGGACAGTGAAGGGTTACATGCGTGTGAGGGTAAGGTACAAGTCACAGTGAGTGCTCCAGTTCCACAGAACGTTACTCAATTAAGGGCTTGGTTGGGACTCGTAAATTACTATGCAAAGTTTTTACCAAATTTGTCGGTAGTGTTAGTGCCATTACACGACTTGTTAAAAAAGGTTTCTGCGTGGAATTGGTCTTCAGGTTGCAACTTCAGCATTTGTCAAACTAAAAGGGTTAGTGTCATCATGTAATGTAGTAACACTATGACACGACACTACAAGTTAAACTAGCATGTGATGCTTCTCCGTATGGAGTAGGAGCTTTCATTAGCCACGTTTTCCCCAGTGGGTTTGAGAAACCCATTGCCTTAGAATCCCTCATGTTGTCATCGGAGGAAAGGAAATACTCGTAGCTAGATAAGGAGGCTTTGGCTATTGTTTTCTGGAGTCGAGGTTTTTCCAGTATCTGTATGGTCGTAAGTTCTTGTTAGTTACAGATCACCAGTCGTTAGTACACATCTTTAATGAACACTCTGGTATTCCTCGGTTGGCTGTCAATAGATTACAGAGATGGGCTGTTCTGCTAAAGGGTTTTGATTATGTTATAAACTATATTAAGGGTGCAAATAATGGTAATGCTGATGGCCTGTCTAGGTTTGCCTCTTCGTGTGCACGAGCAGCCAGAAGAGTTTTCATATCTGCATGTAGGTGCTGCTGAGTTCTTGCCAGTGACAGCTAAAAATAGTAGGTGAGATGTTGTTCTCAGCAAAGTAATGCGATATGTTAGTGAGGGCTGGCAGACGACAGTCGATCTTCTCAAACGCTTTCAGTGCAAAAGCAATGAACTTGCCCTCGAGCAGGGCTGTTTGTTGTGGGGACATAGTCCTCATACCAACAACGTTACGTGACCGTGTACTACAGGAACTCCATTCAAGTCACTTTGGTATCTGCAAGATGAAGTCTCTAGCTCGTTCCTATGTATGGTGGCCTAAAATTGACTTTGATTTAGAGCAAATTGTTTCAAATTGTGAGGCATGCATGCATGGAAGACCAATGCCAGAAAAGTCTGTTATGTTGCAGTGGACGTGGACTCGTCGACCATGGCAAAGAGCGCACGTCGACATTGTGGGACCCTTCAGAGGGAAGTATTTTTTCATCCTTGTTGACAGCTTTTCCAAGTGGCCAGAGGTTTGCGAGTTACCCAATATCACGTCTGAGTCGATTCTGAATAAGTTGTGAGTTTGGTTCGCAATGTTCGGCCTTCCAGAACACCTAGTTTCTGACAATGGAACGCAGTTTTCCTCTGATGAGTTTGCGTTCTTTTGTAAACAGAATGTAATTGCACACACCATTTTGCCACCATACCACCCTTCTACGAATGAGCTAGCCGAGAGTATGGTGAAGACATTTAAGTGCTAATTGAAAGCCCTTCTTCAGTCCCGTGTGCCCCTCGCAATTGCTCTACCCAGATCTGTTGAGTTATTGTATTACACCCCATTCAGTTACTGGGGAAACCCCCAGCAGCCTCATGTTTGGGTGCACAATTCGTAACAGACTGTCTCTTCTCACACCGTCTGTGTCCAGCCAAGTTGAGATGCGCCAGTTCCAAATGGCGTCCTCTCGGTCCAACCGTCTTGCTGTATCATTTGAAATCGGGCACCATGTTGCTTATAAGGGTTATTCTCACAAGGGGGAGGAACAGGAAAAGGGAGTCATTGTGGGAACGTTGGGACCCCTCGTGTATAAAGTCAAAGGAAAACATGGGATTGTGCACCCTCACATTGATCAGATGTGGGCTCGTTCTAAGAACATGGCAGGTGTGGAAGAAAGTAGTGCAGTCCGAGAAGTGGAAACAGGAATGGACAGATGGTGAAGAAGAAAGTGAAAGACGGAGACGCTGATAGTTATGAGAATACGTGTGTGGTAAATATACCAGTGTCAGACATTCAAGATCTAGAAATGGACTCGGTGCTCATTGGTTTCAAATAGTTTCCATCAAGCACCCCCTCTGACATCACTTCGCGATATCCTAAAGGAGTCATGAGTTCCTAAACATACTGTAGATGTGTAATAGCAGTTTCCTTTTTGTATATTTACCTTATTAAGTGTGTTGTTGGTATAGGTGGGAGAGGAGTGTGGTATGTTTATGTGCAGTAGGTTGGCATGCTGGCGAGCATGCAACAACATACAGTATAAAATACAAGATGGTGTTGCTGTGTCATGTAGCTGTATCGGAGCAGTATGCGAATAAAGCTTGTACAAGTTGTTATTAAGTGAGTTGTCCCAAAATATTCATTTTGCGTATGCATTTTCCGGACAGATTTCGCGGCCACAGCTCACCTGAGAGTATTCCGACAAGACAACCATTTGTGTTGGTTTCGATGTGCTGATTCTTAAGTCATCTCAATAAATCGCTTACAGCTTACTGTTCACAATTTTCATGGGGGGGGGGGGGGCAACCCCTATTTACATGATGACGGGGGATATTACCAACTGCATTCTGCATTGTCACAGGTGTAGGATCTCTGTTCTACACAACACTATTCACCGATTTGTTGCTTACTCGTGGGGGGGTTTAATATTATTTTAGACTAAATTACATTCGAAACCATAGATTTTAGGTTCGCATAGCTCCCTTAATAATCACTTTAGGGTAAAACTGGTTCAGATATTTTAGTCTTATATTTATGTCAGGAATAACCTGCCGGAGTTTGTCAGTGTTGTTCGGAATCACATTGTATAGTAGTTTCGTTAAAAAACCTGGATTTATAACACACTGCAATAGAATGCAAGTGCCAGGTAGGCGCACCTGTAAGGGGAATCCTGAGTAAATAATTATAACTGCCTCAAAGTCGTGTCTGATCATAAGAAAGCGTTGCTATGGACCTCCCACGACTGTAATCTGCATTCCAAGGTAGTTGGATTTCTTGCATATCAGATCTGTAACAGTAGGATGATATCACAAACAATGTAAGCCAGTGAATTAAACTACATATGCCACTGACTTTTTTCCTGTCCCTCAAAGAAACTGCACGAAAGTCCTATAAAGGCTGTACACAATAAAGTGAGCACTTTTGGAATCAACCTTAGAAAAGTTTCACTGCCCTTGCCTGCATTTAATGGGCATACTTGGTGACATACGCCCAGTGAAATTGGTAAGGATAGATGGAAAATACTGTAGTTCCACATCGTAACGTCAAATTAAATGTTTTAGGTAACCATTTGTAACAACTTAAATTATGTCTTTCGCTTTGCATTTTTTTTGTAATATATCTAAGTGTAAAAAGGAACAGATTTTTGAAACATTTACTTTTTTAATAAATTCAAAGTTTCACTTGATCGATGCATGAATAAAGTGATGAGGCCCATGACAGTGTTAATTTTACATAAGGCGGAAGATACACAATGTGTATAAAAGTAGATTGTAAGCAAGTGCTCATTTTACTGTGAACAGCCTTTAAATACTAGTTCGAACCATTTTCACCATTCCCCCCTCCCCTTTTGCATATGTTTAACAGGGTTGAAGTTAAAGTGGTGGCTGTAAATAATTAGATTTTACCTTTCTGGCGATATTTAAACTTAGTGGTTTTTAGTAGAGAAATTTGAAGAATGCCAAGAATAAGTAATGTTTCTGTAACTGTAGGGGTTTGAGATCTTTTGTAAAAGTACCTTTTGTGTATATTTTTCTGAAAACTTTAATTATCTAAAAAAGGTTTTGAGCAGAAATGTTTTTTAAAGGTCTGTAGATCAAACTAGAGAATGATATGTGCAGAACTATGTCCTTTGGCAAATATATGACACTTTGTACTGTAATGGAACTTGTATGATCTCAAATATTGTCAAGAAAAATTACGATTGGATATTATACAATTTAACTTTCTATTTTAGGATTTTTCAACAACAAATTTACCACACTTTTTGAGCAGATTTCGTCAGGTTAATGTGAATACAGGATAAAATACAATGTGAAATTTAGTCGCGCTCTGACTGCATGTAGTACAAATTTGAATGACATTTATATTCTGAAGTTTAGCACAGGCCTACTAATATGTTCACCCAAAGTTCTTTGTTTCAGTTCAACACTCTGAACAATGCCTTAGCTCGTTGCCCACACTGTAGAAAAGTGTAAGTATGTTTCTAGTGTCAGGTCGTGAAGTAAATGTTATTAATGGCCTTGCAATAGAAGTGTTCTTATATGTGATCTCTTTTATCGTAGCTCATCAGTGGGTCCTGATTTTGCACGTGCCAGAGGAATAATGTTCCTCGTTTTCTCATTTCTCTTTTTGGCTGTTGGTATTGGTGTTACGGTAAGTGGTGCTCGTATTTAATCAAGTTCAGTGCTTTGCTTTGGATGTACAAACAAAGGAAATAAGAAATACACTGGGGCTTGTGAAACCAGTGAGTGTTGTAAACCTTATATTAAAATGTGTTTTCGAGAATTACAGTCAAACCTCTAGTTCAAACGTCGAGTAACCTGAATTTGTGCAGTTGGTAATAATGAGTTTTGTATTAACAGGTGCTTATGGTAATTGTAAGAAATTATCAAAAAAGTAGTTCAGCATATTGAAAAATAATATCACCACCATTACTTTTTATCAGTGGACTTGACATAATATAGTAACAAAAATTACAAAATAATATTCCCTTTTTTACCCCCAAGAGGAGTGGATGACTTTGTATTAAAGAGGTTTTTATTAACGTGGTGTTACAATGTTTTAGCAATTTTAATCAAGTTTAATGTTTTTGCTGCGTGAGAACCCCATTAAGCCTTGGTTGGTTCGCCATGGTTTCATTGTATCAATTTTTTTTTTTTTTTGTAGTTTTGTCACATTTTTAAATAATATTTAATTGTTCAATCATTTCATTTATATTTCTTTGTTGCTCGGAGACACAATTATTTTTAACTTCGATTTTTTACATGTTGCTGTTGTTAAAAAGTAGTTTATAAAAAAAATATCCTATTTATAACTGCACGTTATTTTCATACTATTACTGGAGCATATCTGTAATACATTTTAATATAGGCTATTTAAGGTTACTTCACACTTTTCTGAAGCTCTGCTAAAGTTCTACGTTTGGCTATCGATTACGTATCCTTCCGCTACATGCAGACATAAACACTGCCACATGACTTCAAGGTTTTAACTGTCAAATACTTTGTTTACTGTTTTCAGCTGTTCAAAAACCATTTTGTACGAGTGTTCACATTTTCTGTACTGACAATAGTTCCTACGGTTATTATTTCACGTCCTTTGCATATTCGTTATACACAATATAGCATATTACTTGTCAATATCTTACAACTGTGGGTGAAAGAAATGTAATATTTAACCTGTTGTTTTTCGTATGTGTTGGGTCATTTCGTTAAAAGGACTGCCTTAGTTAATACGCATGACATCCTTTTAGGATTGTCATGGCTGAGGCGGTTTGATTTGGTGTGAGAATAGACACACCGGTTGATTTGACCTCGGTTTTATTTAGATATACCGGTGCCCGGTACATCGGGGGTGGCAATAATAGCTTTACGCTTGATCTGACTTATTGTTACCTTGATACCTGGGCGACTGGTAGTTTGGCTGCTTCTAGTTCACGCGTTGGATGATAGGGTGTTTTTCCCCTGCTGTCTTAATAGGGGCTTCAAATAACGGCTGTAGGATCTCACTCACGAGGACTAGAACTGCTAGGTGTAGGTTGGTGTCGGTTAAACCCTTGTTTGTACTTGGAGGTGGTAGCTGCCTTTTTATACCTCTTTTGAATACCACTCCGGCGGGAGTAGGGCATGAGGAAGAGGACTACTACGTACCAGCCTCGCAAAAGTTTAAGCAGGCAATGTTTGTCCCTGGCTAAGTGTACTTCCAGGAGTTGAAGTTGACAGACCAAAGCTGTATCCTTTACCCACTTTGCGCCCGGCACCAGGAGTGTGGTGGACTCAGAACGTTGGATTTACAGTGGCTAACAGTTACAACCCCTGGGTGTGAGTCACAAGGGGTCAGGCCCCCAGAACTAGGCAGCTACTTCCTCCGGCACCGGAAGCGCGGCGATGAAGTGTAACTTAGACTGGTTGACTAGCCACCTTGGGGATTGAATTTCTAATGGTTGGGTCTCTACCTTTCTGTGCACCAGGTTGTACAGAATGGGTGGCCGTCTAATGGATAAGTCTTTGACTTACGGGCGTCCCTGAAGGGTAGCTTGCAGTCCTACACTAAGTTTCGAAAAAATTGAGTTTAGGAAAATACTCAGCGGTCTCTTGATTGAACCTTAAGGGATCTGATGTCTAATTAATAACCTGAACAACACACTTGGACTAATATTCTGCAGTTGGATAAAAAGTGTTTATTCCAAGAGAGAATAAACACAGTGGTACATACTACCTCCTATCAAACAAGAGTTTGAATGGAAGTTTAAGCTACGGAAAGAAGATGGAGGGGACCTGGTTCTAGACTGCGCAAAGTAGTAAAGTTAAGTGGCTATGCAAACAATTCAACTTTACTATCCTAGACTTTTGTGTCCAGAAGGGACTTGAAGAATTACCACTAGCTAGAAGGGTTGTGGTATTTGGAGTTCCTGAAGGGACTGTGGTATTTACATGTGTGACGACTTCTTTGAGAGTTGGCTCCTAAGGATCTCTTGAAGGGTGCTGAAGATGTCGGCAGAGGCGTTGCTGAGCTTCTGTTAGCTCTGGAAGATCTAGGTGGCAGTAGAGCCATCTGCGGCTGATGGTTCCATTGGCACCAAGAGTGCAGTGAAGGACCAGACTTTCCGGCGAGGTCGTGAGGACCTGTTGGCTTCCTCCGGCACCTTGCAGTGTGGTGGAGCATGGACTCTCAATCAAGGGTCGTGTATAGGTATTTATACTATGTCTGGGCAAGAGAGGGAGGTGGGTGGTGTGACGTCTGCACTGCGTGACGTCTGCCGGCCGGAGTTTCAGCTGAGGCGGCACGAGTCAACATTCTTATGGATGGCGCCATCTTTCGGTGCGTTGTAGTATTAATACAGCCATATAATGCTGTCTCAGCGGCTCAGCCAACAGCTCATTTATACTTAAAGGGCGACGTGTGTCATTGTCTTCGGGTGAACAGTACAATTTGGTGGCATCTGTAATAGCCCTCGCAACTAGGGACATATCCTGTAGCCGCTTCTGGAAGACAGGTACTGTTGATATAAACCCGGTGAGTGCGATTGGATGGTTCCACAGATGAGGTGGTCATATTTGTAGTTAGAAAAAGACGTCACATGTATGTTGGAAGAAAAATTAAAACAAGGGATCAACCAGTCCAATGAAAAAGACAGTAAATTCAAACACACAACTCATGTTGTTGTTGTTGTGTGTGTGTGTGTGGGTTTTTTTTTTTTTTTTTTTTTTTTTTTTTTTTTTTTTTTTCCACAAACTTAAAAAATAGTAGCGAACATGCACACAAATATGCCTACCGTAACTTTTATTTCACTCATGTTTCTTTGTATAGGTACTTAGTTTTTGCTAGGTTTATTTAATTATTTATTTAGAACTTTCTCTCTGGGCTTAGTAATTTATTGGGATTGTGGCAAACATTCATATCACAAAAAACATAAGCACGTTACACAATTGTGTTTCAAATACCTAGAGCAAAGTTATGTTGTGATAAATAAACAGACTTTCCTTTCAGGTAATTAATTTCATTATAAAAACGGTTCTTGGTTAAAATATAGGTATAAATTTTGCACGTCCAATATTTGCAATCACACACTCACTGGCCCAGCGTGATATGCAACAATACCCTTTCACACGTAGTGGTCACAACACACGTTACGGTATATTTATTCGTGCCATGGAAAAACAGATCCATCACAGCATCGTAACTTGCATAGGTAGGATTAAAGAACACAACATGTACAAACTTGATGTGACAATTTTAAGTAATTTTCTCAGGAAGAAAAATTAACACTTTGTTCATCCAAGAGCAACACGCCATTTCATGTCACCGCACTTCTGCCAACTTTTAATTTGTAACCGTCCTGCCATATCTAAATATATTATAATAAATATTCTGACAATAAAATCTTGTTTCAATTGTAAATTACAAATTCAATCATTATTATTTTTGCTGTAATAAGTATGAAATATGCTATAATTGAAAACATGTATAATTTCCTGTTACTAGCTCTACGAAACTTCCAGAGAGAGAGAAAGAGAGACAGTGTGACAAACTTCGCTTAGCCTATTCAAGTTTCTTCCTCGGACAAAAAAATCACTAAGACCTATGCTCGTAATTTGTGCGGATATTTTTAACTGTAACAATAAAATGTGTTTCCTTCAGTGCTAGCTTAAAAAATTTTAATATATCAATAGGCAACCTTTAATTTACAAATAGCATACCAAAAACTGGGTTAAATCAATATATAACTGTGAACTATTCCTTAGTAGGCGTTGCCAATACTTCACTGCTCTTAACTGTTTTTAATTTGTATTTAATACAAAATAAATATTATAAGTTATAGAAGATACTAAATTAAAGTTTCATTTATTCAAGAATGCAATACTTTAAGTTAATCATTGTGTTATATATTGATGCGTGCCGTACTTCTCGGTTCTTACGAATTAAGGGGTGACTACGCTGATTGTCCTCTTTATCCCAGTGGAGGATAGGGAATCAAACCCCAGGGTGAGGCGTATTGAACTAAGCTCCCGTCCGGGGAGTTTTACTACCCTCACAACCAGGGCTGTCAATAGGTAGGATGCCAGCGATCTGGTCGGGGTGACGGGATTCACCCGCAGCGGCCTCAGCTGGCATGCGGGGATAAAATTATCCGGGATTTGTTTGCTACGTGATTTGGGGACGACCTTCAGAGGGAGTCGAACCATTACAAATTTCCCGGAGGCTTATCTAACAGTGCAGAAATTAGGCAGTTCCTCTACGGTCAGGTGTCGAACCCGAGTCAATCTGCCAGTGGTTACCCGCACAATACTCAAGGGAGTTGGGGTGACCTGAACAGGAGCTGCCGGGGTTTCTGGTACATAAACGTGTACTACCGTCGTGGTGAGTTCCGTGGCTACGTCTTCCTGCTCGTTGTTGCCTGGCGGGGCACCAACCTAACAGAAGTTTAAGGGGGTCTCGTGTGTCGTAGATGTGACTATGTTGTAACATACAGGTAACTCGATTGGTTCTGCGGGTAATAACTCGATGGTATTAGAAGTCGCTACCAGATTATTGATGGGGAGTGGTATATTTAGGGTGCGTCTTTCACGTCGCCTTTGGCGGCTCCCAAATACGCAGAGTTTGTGATGCATTAAGTTTTTGAGCTGGCTACCTTTCTGCCGACGTAGCAATCCTAAGTGGGCTCAACTTTGCAACCTCTCCCACGGACCTGCCGTGTGATTGGCAATCAAGGTATTATGCAAGTAGTCTAGCAGTGGTTGTGGATGCACTGAAAACGCAGGATCAGCGGCGTGTCCTTGCGGACTTAAATACCAATTAGCTTTCCAGGCCCTGCCACCTTAGAAATCCAGCACACCGCACAACTGTTTGCCGACGTTCCAAATGAATGCAAATATAAATTCAATGACTGCAACAATTTTAAACAACTTGATGACAAACAGGACTAAGCTACAATTACTGTAGGCAACATACAAGGTTTTACGAGTTACGTAATATTTATTACGTTAAAAAAAAAAGATACTTTATTAAGGACATCACCCGGCTAAAATTAATACAATAAAGAATTTTAAACTAAACCCAGTTATTAAAATCTCAACAGGCGAAGGCAAGCCTGGAATTAAAAGATTTAGCAAAATTACAAAAAAAAATCTAGTTACGCAATTTAAAGCGTGTTACGTGTTTACGAGGAAGTCTCCAGGAGGATGTTAATCACGAACCAACCTGCTACCGCGGGAGTCAAAGGAGGTTGATTTAGGTGAGGGTAGTGGGTACAGGTAGTTGGATTTCACCGTCTGGTGAGTGGTGAACTGGGTGATCACTGGGGTGGACGAGCCTTATCCAAGCTGCAGGAGCTGGAGTGCTGCCGGCCTTCCCAAGCTGCCAGCTGGAGTGGGTGCTGTCTTCCCAAGCAGCCTGGTTCGAGTTCGAGCCTTGCTGCATGCTCTGGAGAGGAGGGAGAGTCTTCTCAGACTGGGTTGGGCTCGCGATTCTATTCAGCCGGCGAGCCCGGAGTCTCTCGCTGGACCACATTGGTGGGCATCTATTTATACTTAATTTCTGTTGACCAGCAGTTCTTCGGGTTGCAGAGGTAGCGTAGCCTTCCAACACGGATGTTGGTTTATCATAGCGCTGGAGCGTCGAACATTTCTTATCTCCCCGCTTGGAGGCGATGACGAATAACTACACCTTGGCCTTAGGTTGGTCGGTCGTGACGTTACAAGGCCACAAGGATGCTGCCGTCTCGGGGGTTGATTGGAACTTCTTCCGTGTTAACATGAAGGGTTGTGGATATTCAAAATAAATATTTTATTCGTCAAGGTGGCGCTTGCATGAAGAGAAACGGGCAGCCAGTGTTTATTGTAATTACTTGACTTCATTACAAATGCGTATTCAGCTGTCCAGGCTAGTGGAATCTCCGTGCTTGACATTTTTGTCACGTTCGCCTCTGTTATGACTTGTCCCGAGTGAAGGGTCACTCGTAGAAGGGAAGAAATCGCCCGTAGAGAGTGCAGCTTGCTGGAATGTTTCAATATTTGTGGTATACAATTTATTGAAAAATCAGGTTGACATGTGACTCCTAGGGTGGTTTTCCAAAGGTTCATTTTAAAACACACGAGGAAACCGTAAATGGACTGTATATAATATTTTAAAGGTAGAAAGCACAGTTGTGATGCAGTTGACATTACATTTTTCACTTAATCATTCTCAGCCATTAATGAGCACTGTTAGAAGGTAACCAATGAAATACAGGGCAAAGTTTGAGTGCTTACATGAAGATTGTAAAAATGTGAAATTGGAGACAGTTGTTGACTGCTTTAAATCTTTGTTCATGCAGTGTGTTAGCAGACTCTCTATTTCATATGCATCATTGCATAGTGTGTTTGTATAATTGTCGCAATTCAAATGTATCTTTGTAGTTCTTAAGAGGGCGTGGGACAAGTGGCTGCGACCCGCAAATCGACATTCGCGGTGCAAGAGATACTGTGAAAATTTTACATATTTTGAAATCCTGGTAATATTAAGATATTGTGTTAGGTTGGGTTTTAGATTGACATTACTAGAAATTTCGAAATGGGTTTTATTTTACTATTTACATAGCTGTAAATATGACGAACTTCAATAAATGAATACTAATAAATTTGCATTGCAAATGGAAAACTGAAAAATGTCAATCTACAACACATTTGTGTACATGGCGTTGAAAATTGGAGGATGCATGTAGAAGCAACACAAGCTATAAAATCTATTGCACCACAAGCCTTGAAAATGGCAGTTCACGCGGGATTTGGTACTGATTAGATACATCGTAGTTCACGCGTCCGCCCTTAGGTGACGGGCTCTCCGCACGCAGTGATTCATTACAGTAACGCATCACAGGTGTCGCGCGTGTCGGAGGCCATCATTGTTTACTTTATAGTATAGCGAAATCACTCTTTTGAATTTGGCGGGAGACACCACAGTGGGTGGTAATAAGACACTATTTAAAAAGAACAGGGATAGAGGACACATGATTATTTCTGCATTCAAGTCATTGGTTAGGACAGTAAGGTAGTTTTATGTCCATGACCACAAAACAGACAACTATACAGTAACCACGGCATAAAATCTCTCATGCATCCAAAGCTGGCCGCGCTGAGAGAATATTATTTTGAAACTTAGTTTAAGGCTTTTGAACTATAATTAATTATTGTTTTAATTTTCTGACTTTTACGATAAGTCAAAGAATATTTTCAATGGCAGAATTAACATTTTAAAGTACATTTTATCACGTTATCGTGCCTTCTAACCATTTGTTTTCATGTTTATTCTATTTGAATGCGAGTTAAAATTATTGATTTTCTGAATATGAGAGTCAATATTATAAAATATAATTTAATAATAAATTATATTAAATAAGATACAGCAAAAAAGTTTTCATCTATTTATTCTTTTGTGTTAGACATTTTTCTGAGTGATATTTGTTCACGTTGAGTGTACTCCATGTGAAAGAACATAAAATTTTAATTTCTAAATAATTTCAAACATTAAGCTCAGCGATCTTTCTCATCTTTTCGTACTTTTATTCATAATTATTTTATGCACAACTCACACGATTGCACCAAAAATAAACTACTATAAAACAAGATGCACACAGAAATACTCTATAATTCAGTGTTGATGAAAACAATTCAATTATACTAGTGATATAAATATAAAAATAATTTCTTTGCACACAACAGAGCATAGTGGTTGTTATGTGAGGACAATATCTTCTATGTCTAAGTTACCTGGTCAGAATTAATTGATAAACTACAGAAGTATATCGTAAACGTGTTTTCCTGCCTAATACCGTTTCTCCCTCATACGCTTCCTATTATAAATGTTTTGAATAATAGTATCTTAAATTGCAATTATCATGATCATAGTGCGTGACTGTGAAAAAGTATGCATCACTTGCGTATTCAATCACAATTTGGGATGTTCTGCAAAATCAGCGTTATCTTCTGTTTATTATTATCTGCAATCTACTATACATTAATTACTAAATATAATCTGGCCAACATATAAAACGTAGCTTCTTGCGAGGACTGAACACTGAATATTAATGTTCTACCAGCCTCTCTGTTTCGTTGAAAGAGGGGAGTCAAACCCCAGAATGAGGCAGATTGAGATTGATTCCTGCCGGGGGAATTTACCCTTCCTCGTGACTAGGGCTGCCAAAAGGCAGGATGCCAGCAGTACCAGGGAGAATGAATGGTAAAAGGGTGACGATTAATTGAGCGTGATGGTGAGGGATGATCTGGCCTGGAGTATAGGGGCTGTGCGGGAATATAGTTGGCTGGGGGGTAGGTTTCCACGTGGTTTGGGGACGGCCTTCGGTGGGAGTCGAATCCGGATGATTTTTCCTGATGCCAACTTTATTATACAGGAATATGGCAGATCCACCTTGGGTGGGTTTCGAACCCGTATGAATTTACCTGAGGTCAACTTTATAATACACGAGCTAGGTGGGTTCCCATTAGTTAGGGTTACCTCGGGTTTAGTTGTGCTTACTACTGGTGGTGGAGTCCCTGGCTGAATAGAACGTGTTCTTCCAGATCGTACTGTGGCCAACAAGCACCTAATAAGTGGTCTAGGAGGGATTAAGTGTAGGCGGTAAGATTGACTCGTAAGACAGTGGTACGCACTCTGGTTCCATACGTGGAGATTCTACTTTACTAGGGGTTATCACGTTTACCTCTACAGTAGCCTGCCGGTGTAAAGCACGTGTGTGTCCACGTATTATGCGGCCCTTAATGCAGCCGTGTTTACTGTGCGTGTGAGTACAGCCTTTTACCTTTCTGCTGACGTACAGTCCTGGAGGCGAGACCTTGGCAGTCTTACCCAAGGCCCTGTCGTATGATAGGCAGTCCTGTATACAAGACTACATTGAGTAGCAGCCGAGGGAACACCAGAAACCCAGGAGCAGCGGCATGCCCACTTCTGGCTCAAAACATTTGCAACCTCAGTCTCCTGTGGATTTCGGTACACCTCACAAATAGTTCTCAATATTAATTCATTGCACAATATTAATTACACCACAATTATCAAAACAAAATGAAAAGGGATCTATTACTAAAAGTACGGTAGGCGAGACAAGATTTAAATTCACGTAATATTTATTACGTCCAATTGGAAACGGGAAGTCCCTGCTGACTGGTACACAATTAAACTACCTAAAATAATTATAAAAGGTAATATGCTCTATAGGCGAAGGTGAGCTTAGATGAATAGTTAAAAATGTAAAAATACTTATTGACGCAATTCACAGCATATTCTCAGCAATATGGGTATCTAGGGGGACGTTAGTATATCGCGACGACCTGTTACCGCGACAGTCAAAGGAAGTTGACTGTTGTTAAGGGTAGTGGGGTACAGGATGTCAGATTACCTCTGAAGAGAGAGCTAATGCTTTGTGGTCGGCTGGTGTGGACGAGTCTTCACAAGTTGGTGGGCTGGAGAGGGTGTTGCCGGCTGAGGAGACGAGAGATCTTCTTGCAGACCGTTGTGGGAGCGCCTCTCATTTCTTATCTCCCCGCTTGGAGGCGACAACAAATTAAAACGCCTCTTTCGGAGACTGGCGGGATGTGACGTCACAAGGTCACAGGGGGATGCCATCTTTTGGATTTGCTGGAACTTGTTCTGCGGCTATCTGTCGGGTAGTAGGTCGTCAAAAATATTAAATTTATTCATGCGGTGGTGCTTGCATGCAGGATTTCGGGCGGGCTGTAGATTTCGTAACTAAGCACGTCAGTTACTTTTACGTATTCGGCTGTCCAGCACGTGGAGTCTCCTTGCTTGATACGTAAAATTACATTTGCCACTGTTAATGACTTGCCCCGAGTTCAGGTCACTCGTAGATGGGGCGAAGTCGCCCATAGAGTGCGTATCTGCTCTGCACACATGTTGGCATGCGTCAAGTGGGGCCACAGAAAATATATGATGAATGCAGACAAACATTGCATTAGTAATGCAGATACTAAGTAGCATGTTTATTGTGATTACAACAGATTTGCTGTGAGAGCCTCATAGAATGACTGCTGTAATGTATGTAGTCTGTGCAGTCATAATTGTATGGTCTGTCACCATGTAAACTAGTAAATATTGAAAGTTTGAACTTATGCTTATGGCCTTTTAATGAAATATGTATTGTTTTATGTGTAGGTTGGAACCTATCAACTTGCTCGTAGAAATGGAGGAATTTACGTTGCATATGTTGGTAAGTAATTATAAGAAATAATTTGCAGAGTGAGTAAGGTTACACCCAGATGGTTGCAGGTCGATAATTCAGCCATCCTTCTTTGTTTACATTTACATGGCAGAGGCTAGCAAGCCATGTTCATGGCGGGGGAGGGGAGAAGGGATGAGACCCTTTTTTTAGATATGGGTAGTACGACATTCTCTGGAAATGTTTAATAGGAGCATGTGGTTTCTGGATTTTTTTTATTTTGGCTTTTTGCACCCAAGTTATTTAATTAAATTATTTTCCAAACATAACACAATCATCACACTTTAATGTAAAAAAGAGTAATTTGTTCCATACTTACTAACAGGGCACCACAAATTTTTGGTGGTGTTTTATTTAAAAAAAAAAAATTCGCATGAACGTCTTGCAAAAATCATGGTGCTCGCTATACACGAGTGTGCACTATATACGAGTAAATATGGTATGCGTCGCTCAAAATAGTTGCACCTAACATCACTTGTATTTCAAAGCAAATGGTTTCACCGGAAAATGTTATGCAAAACATTTTAATGAGGAATTATTATTTGTAAAGATGTTTTCTTTTGTGTTTAAAGGTTGTTTTATCTGGTAAAGTTGGGGTTTCATTGTATCTGGCATAAAATTAACATGACTTTAAAACTTAATATTTATTTAACTCAAAGGGCAGAATCTTCGCGAATAAAATTATATACCCAAAAGCATATACTCTACCACTTGTCAGCAAAAAATTGTTTGAACATCGAGCGACTTGTATTATAAGTTTTCATAACTTCTTGCGGGAAAATCAGATGATTTATATTCATTTATTTCAATAGTCACGCGTCTTTGAATAAACTGATAGTACGAGTATGTAAGTGCCTATTCGACACCTTTTGCCATCTAATAATGGGTAGGTAAGCACCGAGCCGAGTGCAGTGTAACTCATGACAGGGAAAATCAGAGGACATGGTTTGGAATGATTAATTATTAAAGACCGTGAAGAAATCAATTATAATCGCGTCATTTGTGTCGCAAAATTTCAAGTTCTCTTTGCAGTAAAATATGATCAATTAATTTAAAAGACAGACATTTGCCATGTGTGCAAGGTGTCGCCAACAGGTAATGGCGTGGAGAGGTCATTGTCCCCCTCCTCCCCTCGTAAACCAACAGGCACGACGCTACCCGATCAATAACTTCTCCGTGTGCTCTTGGCTGATAGTGCGCGCAGGACATTTAAAATTTTGACTTTCATTTGGTGTTGTATAATTTGCATTTTCAGAGAGTTTGAAAGTTTTAGGTCAGCTTGCATTTTGTGTCGGATTACAATAAATTATATACAGTATTTTAAGACATTATTTATTTCTTTTAATGAGTCTAGGAAAAATGTTTTTAATATATTATTAACAGTAATACTTTTTCTAAAACTCGTGTGAAGGGCATTGTATCGACATCGGTATACATGATATCGAAACAACTCTAGTCACCACGACAGTCACAGAAGTATCACGATGTCCCCACCTGTTCCCTACCTGGAAAGTCTTTTCCCATCACCTCCACGGTAGCAGGTCGTGCCTACGTCCATTCTGGATTACTCCCCCTTCCACCTCATTTGGAATCATGTAATTCTAGTGTCTAAATAATAATTTTAATTTCTCATTTATTGATGCAGGACGCCTTCTCCTGCCATAACATTTACTTCCATCGTTCAAATGAGCTACGCATCACCCTGCTTTTCTAAAAGACATATAAATAAATATATGTGAGTTTGAACTAGTACTTGTTGACTAACTTTATTGACCTGGAACCATGCCTAGTAATAAAATGTAAAAATCTCATTTGCTCTGCTAAATTTTGCAAACTCCTACTGACAAGTATTATTCGAACGGGGGTGCTTGGATTATCCCCAGCTTGCAAAGGCCGGGATAAGTTATATTCCACCGGAATGTCTGGGTTACAGTCCAGGTCGTACACTCCCTCCGGCAACACAAACGGTGCGGTGAGTGGGGACAAGCTGGTCCAGCAACTTCTCTCTAGTAGAGGCATGGCTTGTGGCTGGGGCTCTACAGTTTGGTACACATTGTGTACCGAACGGGTGGCTGTCTAAATGTGTGTTTTTTTCGACGTACGAATTCCGTGATGGGAGCCTGCACTCCTACACTAAGTGGGAAAATGGTACAATTCGAACCCCGATCTCCTGCTCCACACTTACGTGACAGGGTGTCTATCGAAAGGAAAATGAGAGTACAAGATAGGTTAAGAACGTGTTTATTCTGTGAGGAATAAAACACGGTGGCCCGTACTATCTCCTGACTACCTCAAGCTGACCAGAAGTAGTAAACTCTGCTATCCAGGTGATGAGGACCTGGTTCTAGGCTAAAGGGAGGCAGTTTTGGCTAGGTAGCTAATGGTAACTTTCCCTGTCTGCGCTGTAACATGTGTCTTGAAGGGACGTAAGGGTGGCAGATGACTTCTGGGAGACGTCGCAGGGGAGGTGGTGCTGAAGAACTTCTAGGCTGTGATGGGTCAGAGAGCTTTAGATCACGAGGCAGAAAAGCGAGCTGCCAAGGCTGTGTGGCTCTCAGAAGAGCCGATGAATAACTGGTGTATTCGTGCTGGTGCATTGCAATATATTCTTGCAGCCGAGGGCTCTCCTGGCCTGGAGTGGAGGGTGCTATTCACATGCATATCTTGGGCGGAGCTAAGGGCAGCCGTTGTTGGCAGGTGGTGCGGTGCTCCCCTGAACTTTCTCGGGTTGCAGCAGTGGCTCGGCCGCTGGCATCTTCTTGAGGGGAGGCTGGGCTAGGCTTGCTTACTGACCGGCTGATGCTGATGAAACGTACAACCAAATATGGTAGAAGAACAATATGGGAAACTTAGGCGTTTTAACATTGTCAACATGCGAGACACGCTACAACAGCGCTGCTAGCAGCGTGTGCTGACGAATACCCTGGAAATTCAAATTTAAATCACTCGGCATGCGCAATTTAAGTGCATTTGTCGTCTCGTAGTATTCATACGTGTTGTTTTGCCGAATGTAATATAATAGTTGCTTATTCATATTACTATGTCGTATTAAAAAAAAGTACTTAAAGCATAAATATTATTACTTGAAACAAGGACAGTCAGTTGTAACAGAATCATGTTACTGAGCAAAGACTTACATGTTGCAAGTTACAAAGGACAAATGTTAATCAATTATAAGTAAGAGAATGGAATGCTAAATGGTATTTCAGTTGTCAGATACATAACCAACTGCATTTATTCAATAAATTCTTAAGAATGGAGCTGTCACAAATTTAATTTTCTGCAAAAAATCTGGAATGAACATACCAAACATATTTTTGGACAGCAAAATCTTCACGACTTATCTGTGGTTTATTTTAATGCAAGATTAATTAAAAATAGCTCTACTACAGTTACTTATTAAACATTGTGGCTTTTATTAGCTCTATAAACAGTAATATCGTATAGATATTAAGATTAACCTCACAACATAATAAGTTGCAGACATATAAGACATTAATAAGACAATGGAATAAGTTATCTACTACAGCTCATGTACTTACTGACTTGCATCCTTTGGAAATCTAAAAAAGGACTTGTTCCAGTTCGTAACATTGTAATTATTGCAGCCAAAAAATTGCAAAAATCTTACTTGCCATAATAAATAACCACTCAAGAGAGAAAATTTGAATTAAAACTCATCCTAAATACTCACTACACATTCAATGCACAGCTATATCATCGTACGAAAAGCACAAACCGCTAGGAGCTCTAGCATCGGTGTCTCACATTTTTTTCAGCTACTTTCCCATATTGTCCTGCTACCATATTTGGTACAACTCACTTACATCTGTAATAATACCCGCGAGCAGGGAAAATACTGTAAGCGCTCTGGTAGAAATCAAATTCTTCCAAACCACATTCAGTGCACTTTAAAGTGAAGCAAAGTCGTTTATCTCATTAGCCAGTAAGCGTCACGCATCATATTAACAACTGTTAATTTTCTGGAAATGAGCAAAGTTGAATTAGGCTGAGAAATGTGGTACTCAACCTTGTAGAGTTGAACCCGTCGGGTGAGACACGAGACGAATGGTGATACAATTTACTTACTGTAGGTGGGCACCAGCTGTGTTTCCCAGTCACCGTACTGTTGAGACTCAGGGTTCTGTGTGTCCATCTTACCCAAGCGTACTTACGAAACATTGATCATAACTAAATAGTTATCACTGAAAAAGGCAGGAGTTGCTGGGTTGACACTAAAGACAAACACATGAATTTTTTACACTGAGCAACATACCCTTTATTGATTCCCAAGTATAATATCGTGCCAGAAAAATGAATTGGTGATTATCTCGGACATGTCTAGCTAACTCTGTTGAGTGATTGCCCCAGCTTGTAATTAATCTAACGCATTCCTAGACAGATGATTTTCTCCTGGGTGTTTGAGAACACAGCCCCCACAAGGAAAGGGGTATACAGCCACTAGAGGGGACTGTAGATTTTTCCTGAAGACAGGACACGTAGAATTACAAAATGGACACTAACACGTGTGATTAATTACGTTTCTAACGCATACTCGTCGGGACACATCTGCCAAGCACATGGATGTGTGTGGTGACGGTCTTACACATAGCAGGCTAAGGCGAAGGTTTTTCAGCCTACAAATTACACAAATAAGGATAATAACACATGGGACACGATATGAACAGGTTCAATGAACACGCAGATGCGTGAAAGCATTATTAAATGGCGCGGAAGTCGCTGGATAAAGTGTGTATCGGATCACATGGTGCAGGTGAAATTGCAGTAGTTTTCAATGAAAAAGGCGATTAATTACCAAACAAAGTGATAGCGGTATTGGGAAAATTATTCCCCTTAAGATTTAAGCATACAAAGGTTTGTAGCACGCCTGATGGCGGGAAAATCAAACATGTAAATGACTACGTGATCATACATACAAAAACATCAATAACGTGAAATATACGGAACCCTAAATGAAACAATACATATTACCCTGGGATTAATTATAGCACACATGATATTACAAGAATATACCCTTAAGGCGTTTTGATGGCGCAGATACGGACTTTGCTATATCTGGCCATGGGCGATGTGGCCGTAACACAATTAAACATGAAAATTACTCTGAAATACGTACATAGAATTATCACCCTTAATATTGAATGTAGCAATTAAGCAGAAATTACAATGAAAAGCCTTTTAGTATAGGCAGATGGCGTCTTATTCACATGTTGCACGGGCTGCGTGGTCTCTCCGACATCTTCTCCTCCTCCCCTCGTTTAAGTTTAAAAAGCCACAAGGGCTGTAAATTATTTATTTAAGCGGAAGCATAATGCTGGAGATGTCTGGCAAAACATACGCAAGGCAAAGGTTAACCTGTAAACTAAAAGTGCTATGGAAATCTAACTCAGCGCAAAAATGTGAAGTGCGTTTGTGACAGTGCCTTACCTTGCCAGCTCTTCTTGAACAACTGCCCAGAGGCAAGCGTCTCGCAGACCTACCATGGCTGCCTACGGGGTTCACACAAGCGGAAGTGCTATGCACGCCGAGTAAAACTTTTTTTTAAGAAAATAAATGGCACATTCGATAACTATTCCATTTAGACACCGGAATAATAACGTCCTTGTTCTTTGCGCAGGGCACATTTTGAATTTTAACAGAACATTGTGCAATATTTATGAAAAGACATTTTTAACATTTTATAACACTTTTGTGAGCCCCAAAAGAAATAGAGAAACACAATAGTACACTGCAAACAATAGTGATCCCGTTCCGGGAAAGTCCGGGTTACGGCCTCTTTGCGCACGTGCTTACCCACGTGTCACGTGAGTGGTGAGCGCCGTCGTGGTCTTATGCCGCTGGCTAACAGCCGGCGTCAGAGTTAATACTTTTTATTTGATAAGTTTAAAATGTAAATCGTGTAAGTTGCCCTAACCTAAGATTTAAAATATGTTACTAAAGTATTTTTTAAGTGCTGCTTTTATTCTCCAATTTTGAAGAATTTATGTGAAATTAATTTTCCTGTTGTTTTTTATGTGTTACTTGAAGCATCAAATAGTAGGCCTACATTGTGCAACGCTGACTTTAACACTGACTTACACCAGCATCCCAAAATACTCAGGGCAAGTAGAAGTCTTTCAGTTCATTACTCTATGTCCATTGTATCAGTATCGGATATTGGCTGTATCAGCAAGGAAGTGTCGATTCGTACCGGTATGAGTACAAATCTGTATCAGCTCAGCATTAATTTTTATAATCCCATTCCATTTTATTGCTGGTGGTTCATTCTTCTAACTTTTTGAAGTGCGTTGTCAGTAACTGTTTGTGGTATAAATTTTGCACGTTTTCTTTGATTGTGTTGGTACTGTGCTGATCCGTCGTATCGTTCCATTACACTTTCTCCCAGTTAGTAACAGGGTCCTATGGTCGACATTTATTTGGACCATAACCCAACAACTTAATTAGGTATATTTCATGCTTATGTGGCAGGTTTACAGCTCAAGCTTTCACCAATAATAAATTTGATGTGAGCGGATAAAGTTTTGCTGTGATGAATATTAAGTGGAATCCTTACTTGTAATGTTTTTTTTTGGAGACTGCTTAGTCTGGCAGGCAGTTGTTTGTATGGAAGAGATGTTTGTGTCAACAGACATGCATCTCCCTGTAATAGTATTCAGGCTTTTGCTGTCTGTCATTGTGTGCATGTTCTCGACTGGTTGTAGCATGTTGTTTGTTCAGACTCTCTCCAAGATACTGCAGCCTCCGTCTCTTAGTCTGAATAGGAACAATGGTAACAATCTACCGAGGTGCTGTGTGTAACCTAAATTTGGGCGTGTGTAAAATGTATTTTACTTGTCAATTTAAACTGAAGATAAATGGTGTGTTAACATGGTACTGTTATTTTTCAGGTGCATTCATATTGTCTCTTTTAGCCTTGGCTCGCAGCCTATATTACTTCTTCATGAAAGTAAGCCTTATTGAAGGCCCCATGTAAGCACATCTCCAGAAGACGTACACATTCCACAGGAATTTAAGCAGCTCATGATCTGTGCATATTGAGCTCTCTTCATCAGCATATTTTGTGTTGTTACTGTCGATGTGTTGAGAATAAATAATTTGTCCCGTGTCGTTTGCTGAGCAAACTACCAAACAGTGTAGAACAGTTTCTGGGACAAGCATTGTGTCACAGGAAATTTTATTCCTTCTCTTGTGTTATTTTAATTGTGATTTCTGTAATTTTTCTTTTCTGTAATATATCAGCAGCTTTTTAGGATTAATTTTGTATGTTTGTGAATGATCTTATACATCATTGTTTTTCAATTTGTATTTTGTTTTTGAATATATTGATCTTATGAAGGAGAATGTGTGTATTTGAAAGCTCTGGGGAAATTTTCTACAATTGTACAATTTGTGGCAGAAATAGTTTATATAAAGGTGTGTTTGAGTGGAGTTATAATTTATATTTAGAACATTAATGGTCAGGTTCATTGTGTTTGTGGCAGTGCGAATTATCACGTTGACTGAAACTGAATTTGAATATGTTCTTTCATCTAGCGAATGTCAGTTTGTTATGATCTTTATGTTATTTTTTTTTCTTTAAGTGTTTTTCAATTTTTTTGTTGAATATTATGTTACTACGAATTTTTTGCATGTCAATTTGTTCAAGCGAATATTGTGATTTTTCTAATGATTGTCCTAGAGTGGCAAAGTGTGGAAGAAAATATTGTAAAGAATAGAAAGTGGCTACATTGGAGACATTTAAATTAAATTTTATTAGAAAACATCCCCAAATAAATTTGTTGGACTTTGTAATTATGTCACTTGGTTTACATCATCTGTTAGTTAAAATAAAAGTAATTTCTCCACCTTAAAAGTCGCTTATTCCTATATTGCATTTGTGCCATATGTTTATGTAGGTTACTGGTTATGAAATACTTCTTTTTGTGTCAGCGATAAAAGTTCATGCCTTATTGCTGGAAATTATATAAGATTAGCGACTTAAGGTTTTTTTGTGTAAACATCACAAACACAGTGCACTTGTTGTGATGTATAAAATAATAATTCTTGAATGGGTTACATTTAGTTTATGCAAGTTTGGCTGCTCCATTGGTTGTGCTTTCATAAAAAGTTATAACTTTGCATTTTGACAGTCAGCAAAAATTACTTTATACAGTATGTAGTTACCCAGCACTAAATGTTGGTAAATTTACAATTACATGATGTATAAATGTGTATAGTCTTACTGGTATGTTCTGATGAAATATGCAGTATACCGGACCTTAACACAAGTAGTTACCCTGTAATTTTGAGCTTTCCAGTCCCTTGTTTATACCATAAGTGTAGAATACATTGTTTTCATATATTTGAATTATTAGAGACTTTTTTTTTCATGTGCTCATAGTTCACTAAAAAAAATTTTTTGGGTGTTGGCGACAGTTGTGCTGTGCATTTTTTAATATAATAATTTAGTGTACATATTTTTATACATTTAATTGTATGTTTATTTTGTATGTGTGTGCATATTCAAGTGCAATGTTTATTGAAGTTCCAAGTTCCAGAGCAGGGTTTGTTTTTCAGTTTGACAGTAAAGGGGCAGGAACAGTAAATAGGACTGCGTGAGTAACCTACGTCTAAATTTTTACGGAAGAGTCATTTTTCATGCGTGTGCCTGCAGGTATGGCCAGTGCAATATAAACTAAATGTTGTTGAATATTTTTTATGCATGTGCTCTTTTTGTGTTCTTGCTGTCTTCATGTTTTTTGAAGCAAGCTAATAATGATTGACAATGTAAAAAAAAATGTTCTGAAAGTAACTCTTTATATAGGGATCAGTTTGGAGTTTACTTGCAGAATAAACAATTCAGACGTACAGATATTTCAACTAGTAGACGTATCAGTGTATCAGTGAAGTGGGAGCAAAAAAAAAATTAAGTACTATTATGTTTGTTGCAAGGATATTGTATACTTATGGAATATATTACTTAAATAAAAATATAACAAATCATGTCTTGTTAACATTTTCTTTTACCTGGAGTCAATTGAAATGGGTTGTAATTTAATGGCCATGCAGCCATTTATAATATTGTCTTTGTAAGAGCTGTTGTTTCTATGAATTGCTTTTTGTTGCCCACATTGGTTAGTTTCATTTGTTAGATCTGCAGGGGGAGGGGGATCGAAAAGAGGTCCACAGGCCCCCCTCCCGGCTGCACCTGACCGAAGGTTTGGAAGAACCAGCAAAGGGGAGAGTTCCACCAGGGAATGATCCATGTCCCCCTCCCTCACACCGATTAAGATGAACCCGATCATGACTCACCTTCCTGGATAGGACAAGGTCTTGTCCAGGAAAACCCGATGAAGACCTTGGCAGATGGCACCGGAATGTAAATCGGAAATGGAAAGCCATGGTGTGACGAACCGGACCTTAACTGAGGTCACCAGGGGAATGAACTGAATGAGGGTGTATGTGAATCCTACCGAAAGACATGAGTGTGTTGTGATTAGGCCCTTTGCACTCGGGCGAGTTGGCGGGGAACGTTTCTGGTTACCGAGCATTCCCCAAAACTAAGTCCGTTCACAGTCGAGCTCAATGGGCTGCAGTTGCAGTTAATGGGGTACCGTCATCCTTAAATTTTATAGTGAAAGAAGGATAAAGCGGGAATGCGGTAGTTATATGTGTGAGTAGATTAGTGTAGTTTCTTTTTTACTTTTAGGATAGAATGACAATTTCAAAATTCCCGGTGGACCCTGAAAATCAAAGAGTCGATTTAGCTTTTGCTTTGGGGGGGTTAAATGTAATCGCTAGAAAGTAGTCCTCTAGGTATGACTATTTAATAGGTATCTGTCATCTAGAGGGAGGTTGGTGAGGCCAGCGCTGGTTCCACTGGGAACTTTGTTCATTTGTTAGAAATCAATTTCTATCCAAAATTTACATGGAAACTGGTATCGTACCGAGTTTGTACCTCGCCAGGGTCGACGGGTGTGTGTAAGCTCCTGTTCCCACTGCGTGTAACAGACTCGCAGTGTAGACAGAATGATTCAAAAGGCAAGTGATGTGTAGAAGCATCCAACCTGCCTCTCAGGGTCTGACAATACAACCTTTCTCAAACTCGTCCTCTTCCAACTGGGCAAAATCTTCTGGAATGTGCCATTGGGACATGCTGCATGTTGACTAAACTTGACTCTGTGCCTCCCACTGCTACTAAGCCCATATTCTGTGCCGTGCAACTATGAATGATTAAGGGACATGTATGCCCCACAATTGCACATCCATGCAAACAACATTAAACACAAATGGGACACATGGTGGGGCTGTGATGATACTGTGTGGCGACCTTTGTTCTACAAGCACAGTTTGTTCATGCTGGTCAGTTTTTTTTTGCAAGTATTTGGTGTTCAAAAAGGGGATACTGCAGGAAGTAATTGCCTTCCAGGATTTCTTTACCTCGTGAGAACCACGTTTCTTCAAGGATGAAATCGAGAGCCCAGATATGATTTTGAATGATAACGGGTACGTGTACTCTGTCCCATTAGTTTTGGGAGATATACAAACAACGTGATATGAGAACATGTGCTATGTAAACAGTTGACTGTAATGTACAATGGTACAACCTATAATCAGCCTGGTAGAAAAACCGTCCAATGTTGTGGTGCATGATGTCTTTTCAACAATGAAGTTAACAACTTCCGCTCCATCTCTAGGTCAGTTGTTACTTGCTAACATAATCTGCACTTGTAGATTTCTGGCTGATACGCCGTTGACCAGGAGTTATGAGTGTCGTCATCCCATTTTTATTTCTGTTGAGCGAAATTAAACGTGTGCCAGCATTTAAATTGAGTACTTTCCTTGTATATTTAGCACCCTTCTGTAGTTACCCTCGTATAACAGGTTTGCAGGTGATCCTGGGAAATTTCTCTCAAACTAGTTTACAAATACACTCGCTATCTTCACCCCGCCTTCCCTTCACCCTTACAGGATCGAAGGAGAGGAGGAACCCCACAGGTACACTGATCTGGCAACAGCTGGTCGGCCTGGTGGTCGCTGGCCTCTCTTGAGTGGACTCCGCTAAGAGAAACCTGTGTTCTCTAGGTTGGGAAGACTGGGACAAGGCCACACACCCGTGAATGTCATTGAACAAGGTGAGGCCAGACTTCCCGTGTGACCCGCAGTTTCTCTGACGGGAATAAGGTGCAGGCAGAGGACAAGCGGACTGCAGGCATGGTACGGCAGTAGTAAGGGTATGATCCATTGCCCAACGCCCAGAGGAGAGGACTGAAGGAATATCAACCCTCCCTGGTTAAACAGATAGCTAGCCTAACACCTTAAGAACAGGCGCAAGCGCTACATCGTCTGCAGGATCCAGTGTGGAAGTTCCAGTGCCCAAAGAGCACTTCGCACCACCTGAGAAGACCGGCCCCACAGAGTACCCGTGGCAGGTCATTGAGCATCTGAGAACAAAAACAGCCGCCGACACCAATAATAGCCTACGTAGGGCCTGCTGTCTTGCGTTCCACACCTCTGCCCAAGCCACAGACCACTGTCTAGTGCAATGCTGTGCCAGAGTTCATCACACTTTCCTGAAGTGCTGCTTACTCCACTCAAACTTTGCCCAGGAGTAGTGACACCCAAATGCTGCATCGTGTTGTCCACACCTGATTCAGTGCCCTGCAGCATAGCCACTCTGCCAGTTTCGTACAACGGGAAGGCCCGAAAACCCAAGCAAATCTTAACCCCCTTGTACATATAGAAGCGCCTGACTCAGCATCTAGACAAGAGGCCCGAACATCCATTACAAAAACATTATAGTGAGTATTTATTCTCGGTATGTCACATTGGTTGGAACACTGAGAATATTTACTGTGCCGTTTGCATGTGCACTCTACCCCATGTTCCCTCTACGTTCACAGTAATGCTGTAGCCTTATTTTCAATTTAAAATCTCTCTGTAGAAACTGTCAGCAGCTGAGAAAATAAACATGACCACAAGGGTAGTAGTCTGTGTAATTAAATGAAAAAGAAAAAAAATTAAAATTTTCGTACTCATTTCAATAAGAAATATGGTTGCCGAAAGTTTGATGAATTTAAAATCTGTGATTTGAATTAATGTTCATTTAGTGCACCAGAAAAAGAACATTTTTTGTTGGTAAATTGTTTTGCTTGTTTTCATTATTTTATACACTGGTGGAAAATGGAAAACGAATACCTATATGCAATGAAGGTTGTATTCACTAATGACTCCGGTTGTACACTATATGATAATTATCAAAGGGCCGTACACCATTGGACTGAAACTATGTACCGTATTGAACAACATTGTTAGTATCTTCTGTAGCCTCCTTCGGCAACTATGATGTAGTCATGCAGTTGTACATAGACACAATCATAAAGGTGTCGGATGTCATTGTGGGGAATAGTGTTCCACGCTAATTCCACCTGTTACAATTGGAGGAGATTTGTTGCCGATATTTCAGACCGTACCAAATGCTGTCCCATCATGTCCCACACATGTTCACTGGAGGACAGGTTGGGCGATCGTGCTGGTATGCTGGAGCGTTGACGAACACCTTCGAGAGTGCATTGGGTAACATGAGACGTGTGTGCGCGGGCATTGTCCTGCCGGAAGAGGACATCTTGGCTTTGTAGGAAGTGCAACAAACACCAGAGGCCTACAGTTGTCGTAGGGAATTGCCCCCAAGATGATGCCAGCAGTTGGTCCTGTATGTCGCTGCCGTATACACACTGGTTGTTACCGCTCTCCTAGTTGATGCCACACTCGCAAATGACAGTCACTGGCACCAAAGCAGAATCTGCTCTCGTCACTAAACACAACTCTGTGCCAGTCATCCCTCCAGTTGTGTTGTTCTCGACACCATCTGAGGCTGGTTTGAACGTTGGTGAGGTGAGAGAGGAAGCCTGGCAAGTGGCACCCTTGATAATAGCCCAGTGTCCAGCTTAGGAATGGGATCCTTGATACCCTTGATACTTTATAGTATCAAGTATCACATGAGAATATCCAAAAGTATAGAATTTAACACCCATTTTATCATGCCATAATTATGGTACGAGCATACCATAGCTTTTGGAATGTGTACGATATTTTCTAAAAGTATACCGTAATTTGATTTGAGTTCTTCGGGCATTCCAACGCACCCATAAATTTCACCTAGGTCCAACGGTTCACAAAATATTACCAGTAACTTTTAAATGTGTGTCATAATTATCTCAGCTGGCAGCGAGCATTTCAAAGCTTCCCACAAGCATGCCAAAAAGCCTTTGCAGCTCGAGAGAGGACAAACGGTTTACAAGTTATTAAATTTTGAAAGTACAAGTATACTATAATATACCATATTTTATTAGTAGCATAATATTCACACAGCTGCAAACACTTTGAGGTGTTTTACGGCAACCCGTACAAACCACAATTATGTTACTTGACATTTACTTTTATGGCACGTAATTGAGGTACAATAAAAACGGGCCGAGAGTTACAAGCAATTGCCTATAGGTACAAGTGAGCATCTTGAGTAGTTACTGTACACCCAGTTCATACCACAATTATATGCTGCACCAAAATTTCTCAATTCATTTTTATCCCATTAATCACTGTTATGGTCTATATTTCAAGTTCAATAAATGCAGGTAGAGAGTTGCTAGCAAGCGCCAATAGGCACGAGTGAGCAAATTGAGTAGTTAGTGTACATCCCACACATACCATAATTATTTGATGCAATTGCATTATTAAATATTTACAAAAATAAATACCATAACTATCTGATACACGTGTCATGGCCTAGCCCATGTGTTCTGCGGGCTAGGCCACGATGGGTGTATCAGATACGGCAATTACAATATTTTGTTTTAACGTTACAGTAATTTTAAGTTGCAAAATAAAACTTAAAAGCTACGAAATCACAAAATAAGTGTGTACTGAGCTATCATTTTTCGCAAAGTTTGATTACAGCTGTGGGAACGTAATTCTATAGAATCGAAGGAGACTGTTGGTTCATAATTGGTTAAGGACGTTTGGGACAGGCCGCCCACCATTTGTTTCCAGTGTAAAGTTTTAGTGAGTGTCAAGGATACTAGTAAAATGAGCAATTTTTTTGGCCGAGTTGTTTTGTGTTCATGACAATTTTAATTTGGTATCGAGAAAAGTATCTGTATCGAGTATCGTGAGAATGTTTTGGTATCGAAACTGGCATAGAGTATCAAGAAAATGTAGTATTGACCCATCCCTAGTCCAGCAAACAGTTGATTATGGTCCTAGTTAACACCCTGGGCGCAACAGTAGCCCTAATCTGTGGGGGCGGTCATCGTGCTATCAGCAATAGCCAATCTTCTGACGCGACTGTCCAGGCGGGAATCCGTATGCCGCTACCGTCCAGAACCAGGTTGACGAGCATGTGCGCCATTGTTGGACCTATGGCACCACCGAAGATGCGCAGCAGGCACTTCACATCCTATGCATTGGGCAATTCTTCGAAAGGACCATTGAGCCTCCTTCAGACCCACAATATGACCTCGTTCAAAGTCCATTTATTGCACGAAGTGTGGTCGTCTATGCAGTCGTGGCAATTTTACAACGTCTACTACACACAGGCGACAGGCCGATGAATCTCCATTCATGGTTTTTGACATCTCCAAGCAAGTTGATAATTTTAATTTGAGCATCACTGATGGCAGGATTAAAATTTTAAAAAATGCACATATATATATATATATATGTGCATATATGTGCTCTATATATATATATATATATATATATATATATATATATATATATATATATATATATATATATATATATATATATATATATATATATTTCCCCACCTGATACTTCTTGGCCAGCTCATTATTTTGAGTCCAATTCGTGTAAAACATGTGCCGGAACATCCAAGACTTGTGTGCCCACAGCACATTTTCACGGACTAGACAGAGTGTGACTCAGGTATGTTCGAAACTGCTCGTTTTACCAGATGACCTTTACACTGCTAACTGTTGGATCATCGTGACAAACACACTTGTTGCAAATGCATGCAGCATTCACAAAACAACAGTTATGTCTTTACAGATAACACATACGTAAACCACTATAGTGTTATTAGTGAAATTCAATGCAACTTTCGCATGTGAAAACAATGAAGATAACATACAGGTTGAAGCTACTTTTTTGTACTTTCATAAAGTAATTACTTTGAAATAAATTAAAACTGAACAAATTATAAATCCTAGTCAACACTATTATGTATGCAATTAGTTGTGGCAGTTTACATGCGTATGTTGCCTTGGTTGAAAAGCTAATTGTCCACATGCTCAGACAATGTGTGGCACTATCTATTGCTAATGATTTGTTCAGCATCGGTAAAAATACTTATGCTTGTTAACATGTAACTTTACTCAGATCAGTACAGCTGTATTGTGAATACAGCTTGGCAACGCTGTCACAGTAATGAGCGACGTAAGGGTTCACCGATTCACTGTTCGTAGTAGTCCGGGTGGTATGAACTTTTTTGGGTGTTGAAATGACAAAATGCTGTGTGAGCTACCAAACTGTTTCGTATGAGCTGAATTTTACAATACCATTTTCGAGTACCGTATTCAAACTTGCCTAAAAATAATGCTGATTGTGTCCACTTCAGCCTACCTTTTTGTACACCTCTTGTTATTTTAGTGTGTAATAGTGGTAAAGATGGAAGATGAAGCAGTGATGGAAAGCATTGGTGCAGATGTGGAAATACCCTGAGAAGAACCAATGACAACGTCTGCCACATGGGGCCATGGTGGCTGAGCGGATAGACTGCTCGCCTCCCACCAAGGCAAACCAAATTTGATTTTCGGCCGGTTCACTCATGATTTTTTCAAGTGGGAATTGTGCCGGACGATGCTGCCAGTCGGCGGGTTTTCTCGGGATCTCCCGTTTCCCCTGCCCCTTCATTTCGACGCTGCTCCATACCTCGCTTCACCTCCATCGCCTCTCGAGACCTCACCATTAAGAGCTGCCCACATCTCTTCACTCAACATCTGCCACATTTTCCGAGTGGAAAAACCAACCTGGGTTTGACCCTGTCGGGAGTCGAGACTGGTTGTCTGTAATGGGAGGTAACTTGTCTCAGTATTTTCCTCAAGGTAGATGTTTACTACCCAGTGGGAATAACAGACCTTGAGCACCAGTTACAAGATAGCTGAAGAGTAAAGAAGTAACCTTGAGGGCTCTGCCTATTGCTCGACTGGCTGAGGATCAGGTTTTACATGTTAAAAATGATTTTAGGAGTGTCACTGCCACCTATCACAATATCGCGCTTTCAAATAAAAAAAACACTTTGTGCTCTTTGAAAAGAAGAACCATGCTGCAACAGAGCGAGTAGGAGTAAATTTGTAAGGGATTGTGTTTTTTTAATCTGAATCAGAAAACGAGCCCGTGGAATCCACAGACTAAGCCACCATTGGTGAACCAGGTAACCATACAAATTGGTATTTATGGTACAAAGTCGTCTGGGAACGCCGGCATGTGCTCGCTCGCGTCTATCGGCGCTTGCTCGCACATCCCATCCTGCAGTTGCAATGGGAATATTAAGATTGAAGACTTAAGATGTAAGACTTGTGGGGGGAGGCGTTCGGTTTGAAGGGCCTAACTTCCCATTGGGGGAGGGCATGGTAAAGAAAGACAACCCTTCTCCACCAAATTCCAAGAAAATCGATTGAACGATGTGCCTTTCAGGCAAAAAAGAAGGTGCAAAATTCGCACTCCTCCGGTCACAGCATCTGCTCCCAGGGAAGGTGGGGGGGTCGATACCGAAGGTCCAAAGGTGTGCATAAATGTGGTCCTGCCCATGGAAGTAAAAAGGGAGGGGGGCTGCGCACCATCAAAAAAGTTTCGTTTTTGATTAATGAGGAGAAATCTTAATTTACCTGCAGTTTTCAGGCTATTAAAAATTTGACAAAAACTTTATGGCCCATGCAAGGATGCACATTTCTTCTTCTTCTTCTTCCTACTGAAAGGTGGCCAAGACATGCCTAAAATCGTTTAACATGTTCCAGATAGCTGTCGCCCAACTGGAATCTAATGGCTCAGGTGAAAACCCATTAACAATTGTGACAGTTTCGCAGCACCACTTGAGTCGAGGCATTGGTGGTGTAGTTATTAGATTTAAGGCAATGTAGTTTCTTACATCCAGCATGAAGATATGCTTGTGAACAGAAATAGGGGCTTCCAAACGTGTTCAGTGAAGAGGTTCTGGCGTACGTCTAACGATGAGGTATTGAGTGGCGGTGAAGGAAAAATGAGTTGAGGATGGAGCAGTCATGGAATGCAAGGGCGAGAGAAACTGGATTATCGTGAGAAAAAACTGGCCAACTGCGATGTCCACCATGTTACCCACATCTGCGAATCTGGGTGGCCCTGTAGGAAATCAAACCCAGTTCACCTTGATGGTAAGCGAGTAATCTAACTATACACAGACTACTCGTCTCGCACCAAGGCGAACCGGGTTTGATCCCCGGCGGGATCTCTCGGATTTTCCCTTGTGAGAAACATGGCAGACATTGCCATTGGTCGGCTGGTTTCCATGGGGCATTCCCGTTTATCCCTGCACTTGCATTCTGCCACTGCTGCATCATCACTTCATTTCACCCTCACGCCGACCAAAACCTCGTCAACTCAACTCAAGTATGCATATGGCTCTACATCACGTCGGGATGATGTGCAGAAAGCGACGCAAGCCTTTGAACTGTACGAGACCTAATACGATTTCAATATAGTTTCGAAACATGTTGACCATGTTGTCTATGTGATTTATCGCTCTCAGTGTATCGAACATCGTTGGCGATATATCACAAATATATTGACATCGCATATATTGTTCATACTGATATCAGAAGTATCTGCATTGCAAATATCAGCTGTATAGGTATCACCAACATCGCACATCGCCAACTGGGGCTGCAGTGGTCTGGTAGTTGAACTACTCGCCTACCATCTAAATAAGCGAACCGGGTTCGATTCCCGGCGGAGTCGCTACCGGATTGTCGGACGATACCACTAGTTGGCGTTTTTTTCTCTGGGATCTTAAGTGTCTTCCGGCCTTGCATTCCGGCTGCTCCATAATCACCCCACTTCACCCTCATCGGCTCTCTCCACTCCACTTCCCTCCACCAGCATCTCATGACGCCACCATCGCAAATCTCAAGATACAATTAATATTGCACATCGCTAATATCGCCGTGCGATATTTCATAAATGTTTCGTGATCGATATATCGCTATATCGCACCCGCATCGTCGAGGCGCGCGCAGGGAGACGCCTCGTCGCCCATTGGCCAGTGGGCGTGGCGCTCTCTTACGTCGTCGTCGTTCGCACCTCGGCTCTGTGGCTGCGCGGCGCAGTTCGGCGCCGGACGTCCCTCTGTGCAGGCTGGTGTCGCTCTTTACCTTCCTGTCGGCAGTGACCTGAGTTGCTCTAGCTTCCTCTGGGGTGACAACGCCGCGTCCATCTGCACTCTTGACAGTGTCGTGTGGTTCCCTCGTGTCATGTGCAGCGTCCTCTTGTAGCTGTACCCGTCGTTACAGGATTGTTGTAAACTCCTAGAACCTTCAGGCGCTGCAACCTAGGTGAGTCTCGTGCAAGGATTAGTGGTGGACCTACTAGATAGTGCTCTCCCCCCCTCCTCCAATTTAGTAATGAGCCGAGGGTAAATAGGCACCCAGACATAGGCGTGCACAAAGAGAATCGTAGGTGTCGAACCAGGTTTCAATTCCCGGCCGGGTCACCCCAGATGTTCGTATGTGGGCATCGTGCTGTGCGATGCTGCTGGTCGGCGGGTTTTCTCGGGGTTCGCCCGTACGCTCGCCCTTTCATTCCGGCGCAGCTCCGTACTCACCTCAGTCACCCTCTTCGGCTCACAGGGCCTCGCTGTTACGTGCCGCCACACACCCTTCATGCATTCGGCGGGGACTCCCCGCTGAATTCCTCCGGTTTCGTGACGGGTTGCCTACTCACACTAGGCCATGATATTGTTACCACTGTGCACTTCTTTTGCGATTTAACCGGAAATGATGGATCCTAGAAAGTTGAAACAAGGGGGGCTGCTTACGTCGTCCTGCTTCATCCCGTGGTATCCACAAGCAATTTAACCTCACGGTGTACGTTTTGCATGCAATCAAAGCGTGCAAACCCTATTATTTACATGATGGGGGTGTGTACGACGGACCATACCTATCGTGTATACTATATCTTGGTTTACTTGCTCCGTATACCAATTTGTGTTCCTCTAACGCGAATACTTTGCCTAATATCTCACGTAATGTCCTTGTCGCCCTCCACCTTTAGGGGTTACTAGGGCCCTTATTATTTCAGATGGACCATGGGTGTCTTATATCAATCTTCCTCTTTTCCGGTCACGAATCACGTGCCCGAGTTGGTACACATGTTTCCTATACAAGCTATATATACATAGACGCGCGCGCGCGAGAAAACTATACATTTCTGCATAACTGGCTAACCCTTGCCTTGAGGTCGTTGGCCGTGGAAAAAAAAAAAGTGCTATTTTATATTTGCACCAACATTGCTGCTGCTCAACTTTTAGACATTGTAAGTAAATATTATTTCCCCGCAAAAAAAAAAAAATAAAGGAAAAAAATTGGCGCAAAGTTTTGGCATAAATGCATTTCTAAATCACAACTTTACAGTTTTAGAAAAATACAGATAATTTAAACTAACCTATATGTTCACCGTGAAATGAGCACTTTTGAAATCCCTGCTTGAGATCTATTTGTATGCCTGTTGTGTATTCTTCCGCCTTATGTAAAATGGACGTTTCCTTGGGCCTCGTCATTTTATTCATGCATCGGTCAAGTGAAACTTTAAAATTGTTAGAAAAGGAAAATTTCACAAATCTGCTCATTTTTACGCTTCGATGCATTAGAAGAAAAAAAACAGAAGGCGAAATAAATAATTTAGATAGTTATAAATAGTTACCTAACACTTTTTATTCGCCGTTAAGATATGGAACTACTTTCCCTCCATCATTACCGACTCCACTAGGTGCATGTCACTCAGTGCGCCCGTTAAAATATATGCACGCAGGAATAGTGACTATTTTCTGAGGTTGATTTCAAAAGTGCTGATTTTATCGTGAAGAGCCTTTATAAAGAGATAAGATAATTCACACTGTAAGAATATGCCAAGAGCTACTTCAAGGCGTCTATAAAATCGTACAAGGAAATGTTTTTGCTATTTTAAAAAAATTGCTGAAAATAACATTTTTTTGCATATTTTTGTTTTCGGGCTGTCCCTGAATTTTTGTATCATAACTTTTGATGATCGTGCATTAAAAGAAATCGATATAAGACATATCAATTGCCCTTGTTAAATTATCTGCGAATAGTATGGTTTGTTTAGTTTCTACATTACAAGAACAGTCAAATTTTTTTACTTTGACGTGTCATTTTGCATAATCAAGGCCCTTAAAGAATTTTAAAATAAAACTTTTGGGTGTGACTTTCTCGGGTTGGTTCCTTCGCCAGTCGTCTTGACAACACAAAATACTAATGCACCAACATCATCCCCGCTCCGAGAATGATTAATGATCGTAGTTCCGAACTAGGAGCTATAGTTTGTTCTTGTTTCCAATGTAAAAGTGTTGCACAAACGAAATTTCATTATTCTGGATCTACAATTTGCCGATCTTGGTTCCAAAGTGGGAGATCGTTATTTTGCTGTTGGTTCGTATTGTGTGACGTCATTGAAGTAGGCGTATTTTTCACTATAGAGAGACCTAAATGTGAGATGTTTTATCTGTTTTGAGTGTATTACTGTTGTACGAATTTTACTGAATAATATTTAAATGTGTATAATGTCGTTTTAATTTCCCAAGAAAACTATCGAACGTAGTTCTGTATGTTGGCGTATTTTCAAATTACATTTGTCGACGATGGCTGCTGATCTCGGATCGAGTTTTGGAACCGCCAAATTTCGGCGGTTCGAAATTAACTTCATCTCGATCTCCAGTTCAGTTCTGAACTCGAATGATGCAACAGTTTTCTTTGTCTATCTTAGATCTGATCTCGGATCGAGTTTCGAACCACGATGGTGCAACCGGACATAAGCAGCGTATATCTCCTAGAGGATTATCTCGTCCCCTCACCCCAACCCCCCCCCCCCCCCAAGGGGTCACGGTGGTGTAGTGGTTAGACTACTCATCTCTCACCAAAGCGAACCGGGTTCGATTCCCGGCGGGGTCCCCCCCCCCCACGGGCTTTCGCACGCGAGAGTCGCTCTGTACGATGGCGCTGGTCGGCAGGTTTTCTCGGGGATCTCCCGTTTTCCAACGACCCCCTCATTCCAGAGCTGCTCCATACTCACCTCGCTTCACTTTCAATGGCTTTCAGAGCTGCCAGAATATCTCCATCAATACACTCCGTTCGTGGTTTCTTCATACTCTTTGATTTAAACCTTTGAAAAATTACCCCATGAATGACGCATTTTCTTGTTTCTTAGGTAAATCATATATCACACACGTTTTATACTTCTCTTAACATAAAATTTTCCACTTTGTTAGATTGAACTTTGAATTAAGTAGTAGGGCATAGTTTTTCTGGTCGAGGATTCCGGATTCTGGATTTGGCTCCATCCTGAATTTACGCCATTTTTTAATTTTTCTTTCAAAATCGCGTGGTTTTACCCAAAAATCACTTGGTTTTATCCAAAAATCGATTATTTTCCCTAAAAATTCACTTTTTTTTTCCTTAAAATTTCCTATTTTGCCCAGCTTCAAAAAAGGACCCGCAAAAAACCCCCTTCGGGGGGTTCTGCCCGACATCTTGAAACTCCCCTTTTCTCTCAAAATTGAATAAATTTCCCTAAAAATTTCCATTTTCTCTAAAAAATTTTCTTTTTCTTTCAAATCAGTAATTTTCACCTTGGAATCCTGCACCAGGAAAAACTATGTCATACTACTGACTTATAATATAACTATACATTAGGCAAATTCATTTATAATTAATAGGTATGAAAATGTTCTCGCTACCTTTATTCGCATTAATTGTGAATTTAAAATGTTATATTTTATAGCCAAATATAAATAAAAATTTAATTTAACCGAAAATACTGTAGCGTTATGTCAAATCAAGTACAGAATGCTTATGATACATGGAAACAACTAAACACGTCATGAATGGAGTAGGCCTAATTTTTAGAAGCTGGAGTTCAGGATCAATCTGTAGAGGTTATGAATTTTTAAAGTAGGCTCCCCTCTCCTCCCCCTCTCCCTTCCCCCCCAACTCCCACATAATTTATACGTAACCCCTCCCATGAGGAATGATGCGGTTTACGCCACACCGGAAAGTGAGTTGGCGAGGTTGCCTCCCCTGCGATAGCGCCCGATCGATCGCGACGCTACGCAACACTCAACGATTGCCACCCGCCCTTTCGACACCGCACGCATTAAGCTGGGTTTACAATTTTACTACAAAATAAACGTTTAAAGAAATGCCTCAATAGCCATTTTTTTTTTGTTGCATGAACCATAACTCTTTCACGTTCTATTTTGCCTTCTCAATGCGTCCTCTCTGTTACGTCTGGTACGTCGGCCGATGTTTGACCGTGGTATCGCTGGCATTTTTCTCTTTTAGATCAACAAACATTTCGTGCAAGTATGAGCAAAATCGCCCCATAAATATAGAAGTTACACTCCAGCGCCACCTATCGGAATGAAACTCAAACTAAAAACCTTACTCGCCACCTCTGTAACATTATATATATATATATATATATATATATATATATATATATATATATATATATATATATATATATATATATATATATATTGCAGACGTACTACTGAAGTGTAAGGTGTTTTGTCACGACAGCTACTCGAGCCCTGGTGTGTGAAACACGGAGTAAATAATAAAGTGCGAGCAGAGCAAAGGATCTAAAGGCGGGCCTTTGATGTTGGCAGGCTGGCGCCTTGGACGGGCCGTAAAAAAGCATCCACATCGCGCAGGCATAAGAAAAAGAAAAAGAGTGCATGCGTTTTTGAAGGGTAGGCCGCCGAACAGTGTGCAGAGCTCCTCCGGCAGAAAACTTTCGATAAAAAAAAAAAAAAACCGTCCAACGTGCCTGAGTGAGGTCTGTTTACGAATAGCATTTATGAAACGTTACGCGCCTGAATACGTTTTCCAGTTCCTCCATTTCTGTCTAAAAAGTGTTTTTGTGATAGCGAAATTTACTCGAACGGGTGTTTTCAACGGTCGTTTTTTAGGTATGAACATTCCGGCACAAAGCATTAAGAGGGGAATTGTGACGAGCATCAAACACCTTTATTTATATTATTACGTCATGGAATGGTTGGGTCCCGGCCGAAAGTCTCATAGAGGCGCGTTATCAACGGCAAGTCTGCACGCCAGTTCAGTGCTTTGCGCGTAGAGGCGATGAGAGAGTCGATGCGCATGTCTCGCCCCCCCCCCCCCTTATCTTGCGCTCCCACGCTTTAAGGCCTCGCGCGTGCAGAAATCCCTTCAACCAGGCGACCGCCTTAAGGAGGAATCGCGCGTTCGCAGATCGCACATCGAACAGACAGAGCACATGACGCCAACAACCAATCACAGAGGTCCTCGCCGAAGGGGGTTTTACACTAGGTTTGTTCGCGTGGTATGCTTTTTTCTGCTATCTGAGAGCAAGTGTTATTTCCCACGAGCCGAAAAGTATCATAAACAGCAGTTACTCTCGGCAGGATGACACGAGCGACTAACAGCAGTGACTTAAAGTCAAAAATATGTAAACAAAAAATTATTAAATACATGTTGATAATCATTATTGTCTCTTTGTAATTTACGTATCTTAAAAATGTTGACCACTCAAGATAACTTACTTTCGAGGATAAATTTGTCTTGGGTATTTTTATTTCTCTCTGCACTTCTTACAGTATACCCAAACATATTATCTTCATAAATCTGCATATAGGCTATTCACTGTAAAGTGAGCACTTTCGAGACCCTAGTTACTTTTTTCTTTCAGCCATGTTTTATTATTTAACCACCTTTTTTTTTTTAAATAAATACTAGTATGTAAGTAATAAACATGGTGTGTATATTCCACCGCAATCTGTATTTAACCTCCAAGGCTACATTAAAATATATTTATCGACTATTATTTCAAACGAGAGGGCTTTCAAAAGTGCTCGCTTTACCCTGAACAGCCTATAAAAGCAAATTACTATTTGCAATCGTCACTCTCAACACGCTTCGACGTTTGTAATTTTTTTTTTTTTTTTTTTTTTTTTTTCGTTTTGATATTTCTGATGTACCTAGGCGAGCAAGGGAAGAAATATATGCTTTTTTATAGCACAAATGGCAGTTATTGATACCGCCAACTGAACAGCATACAAAAAAAGTGCTTCCGGTAACAAGCAGAAATAGCAATAAACTAGCAGAATAGCAAACTCGGCGAACAAACCTACAATTGAAAACTTCAGGCTCGGCTTTCACCTGTTGTGGAGAAATTCTTCCCTTTCGCGTCATAATTTCAGTTTCAGAGGCATTATTGGAAATGTCCAATTATAGAAAATTTACCAATTACTAGTTGTTTAATACTTTTGTTCTCTAATTTACACTGTGTGTTATTTCCTGTTTGCAAAACCTCAGAGACTTGCTGACTTTGGGACAGTATTCAGGATTTAGGATTCGCCAGCCACCTCGGTTGTTGAGCGGCCTAGGGCAGCCATGTTGTGATGGCACCCGATCACCATATTGTATTTTGGTGACCTTGACCCATGGCCTTGACTTTGACCATGACCTTGAATCCAAAAAAAATCGAATTTTTTTATTATCGAAAAATCGAAAAACATATAATGTTACCGTGCACTACCCTTCGCTCACTCCACTATAGATCGCCTTACCTTCCTCACCCACCACCCCTCCCAATCATAAAAAAAAAAATATCGATAAAAATCGCAAAAAAAATCGAAAAATTGATTCTAAATATCGAGGAACATATAACGTTAACCTCACACTCACCACATCATCCTATCCCCTCCCCCTCACTCACCACCCCGCTCACACTCACCACATCATCCTATCCCCTCCCCCTCACTCGCCACCCCGCTCACACTCACCAGTCATAAAAATCGAGAAAACAATTGTAAAAAACTAAATATGCTAATAAAAGTGTAGGGAACATATTACATCACTAACTCAGGCACCCCTGTTGGATGCCAGTGGCCTTCGCCCTAATGACCTTGAAAACGAATAATAAGAAATTCGAAAAAATTTACAGAAATCGAAAAATATATTAAGTAACTGATTCTGGCCCCCTGTGCGTTGGCTGCTGGTGACCTTGATCCCAATGACCTCGAACTCTAAAAATTGAGAAAAAATTGCAGAAAATCGACGGATGAATATAATAAAAGTTTAAGAACATATAACATCACTGACTCCAAGTACAATGTTAAATGTTGGTGACCTTAACTTTGACCCCATTGTCTCCCTCCCCTCCCCCCCCCCCCCCCATTTTCATAAAAAATCGAAAGAAATTCTTTCATTCTAGTAACATGTAACAACAAACTCCCCTTTACTTGCTCACCCCTACATCGCCAACCCTGACCCCCTCCACAAAAAATTAATCGACCTTACGTAAAAAAAAATTATCCCTCCACCCATATCAATCAATCGTACCGGCCCATTGGTCGCTAAATTACGACTTCAAGACAATTTGTTTTTCCAGTACTGGACATTATAGGCTGTTCAAGGTCAACTGAGCACTTTTGAGACCCTAGTTACATTTTCCTTTCAGCCATATTTAATACTTTAATCACTTTTTAAAATAATTATTGCCATGTAAATAGCAAAAACAGTGTGGTTATTCCACAGCACTCTGAAGTTGACGTATAAAGCTAAAATAAAATAAAATTATTGACTATTATTCTAAATGAGATGGTTTTCACAGTATTGACGACTTATCACTGCAAGTCAGCTGATATCGCGTGCGGCAGAAGAACCACGGAGTCAAGGTTTGCGGTGCGGGAACAATCAGTTACGAGCTGAAGAAGGAAGGTCGCCATGATACAAGTAGGCGGATGGCGTATTGTAATGGAGACCAGCAGCACATCTATTAACGACGTCGTCAGCTGGCGGCCATTTTGAAAAGCTTTTCGCCCAGGATTGCCATATTGGGCGATTTGTCACCGTTTGGGCTATTTAAAGGCAAAATTTGCGACCAGAAATTACGAAAATGCGACTATCGCAATTTGGACGATTTTTTTTTTGTAATGAATTTGCGATGTTTGGGCTACTTGGAATTATTTACATAGTATTGGTATATTTTTGATTGTGAAAAACATAATTAATTCTCGTAAGTTAGAATAGTTTTTTAAACGACAATCACTGCGGATGCAATTGAAGTGGGTCCCTTATTCAGACTCTTGTTACTCGCTGCGGACAATGAATTGGCGAATTGAATATCACGCAATTGTTTATGCGTTCGACATATGTTTTAATTTTGTATAGGCCTATATGATTTTTAAATTTTAAAACAATTCGTGTTTCATACATAAAACATATTACATGAATAATTTACAACATATTTTTTTAAAAATGCATTAATATAAAGTGTAATCAAATTGGCCGGCATTTGTGCGACGAAAGATTGGCCATTTTGGGAGATATTTGGGCGACAAAAAATTGGCCATTAAGGCGACTTCAACAAAAACAATCTGGCAACCCTGGTTTGGCCATGCGAGCAGCGGCAGCCGGTCCGGTCGCCAGTTCTCGCCCCGTGCCAGCAAGTATTGTGCCGACAGCCCGATGAAGTGCTCCATAGGAAGACAGTTTTGTTCTACCATAACAGCGTCGTAAAATACGGCAGTAAAACTTAAAGGCTGTTCACGATAAAATGAGCACTTTAGAAATGAACCACAGAAAAAAGTCACTACCCCTGTATCCATATATTTTAATGGGCGCACTGAGTGACATTTGCCTAGTAAAGTTTGTAACGATGGAAGGAATGTACTTCCATACCTAATGTCGAATAAAAATGGTTAGGTAACCATTTGTGATCACTTAAAATTATTTATTTCGCTTTATTTTTTTTTAATGCATCGAAGCGTAAAAATTAGCATATTTGTAAAATATTTACGTTATTGATAATTTCACAGCTTCACTTGACCGACGCATGTATAAAGTGATGAGGCCCATGGCAATGTTAATTTTACATAAGGCATAGGAATACGCAACGTGTATACAAGTAGATCTCAAGCAGGGCTCTCAAAAGTGCTCATTTTACCGCGAGCAGCCTATGTCTGAGGATAGGCATTCCGCTAATATAAAAGGCACATTAACTTTCATTCGGCTGTGTGGAGAAGTGAGGCTTTGAACTGCACGCGAACTCATGTTTGAAAAATGTGAGTGTTTATTTGGGCGCCCAAGTTTCATGGTTTCATGTTTCATGACGAAGGGAAACATAGTTCTGTGTCTCAACGTTGTATGTGAATATAGAAATGACTTATTTTGCTTTCTGCTTTGTTTCAATGCGTATACCTAAGTGTAAGAATTAACATATTTGTAAAATGTTTTCTTTTCTAACGATATCGCCAGTTTCACTTGACAGACGCATGAGCAAAGTAATCAGATCCATGGCAACGCTAATGTTATGTGTGGTGGAAGAATACACTGTGTGCATACAAGTAGATCTTCAGCAGGGCTTTCGAAAGTGCTCAGTTTAACGTGAACAGCCTATACGTAAGTTACCTGCCAGGTATGCAACATGATAGTCGATATTATAACACCTGCCAAACGGCCACAGATGGCTGATATCAAATCAGGTTAACGCCACTCACGAATTTATTGTTTCACTTCACGTAGTTTCTGGAATTTTCGATTATTAAAAATAACATCTTTTGTACTTTTCCCCTTAATGGCAACATTAGGTCATATATGGGTTCTGCTTCGTTTTTCATATGACTCATCTCACAGTTAAGGTTGATCCTGTATATAATTAATACATTTTCACTATACGCTTGTGTTCCCAAACGCGCACATGGCAGACAAAAAAAAACCAATTTCCGTTTAAAAATAATAAAAACTACGTCAGATTGTTTTTTCTTACGGAATTGCAATGTTTGATTCACGATGCTGGAGCAGATATGGACTTAAGTGTAAAACGTCGACCCTTTTCATTGACTGATTCAGTTCAGCAATTAACTGTAGCAGAGATCGTGGTTTGATCTTACTGTCGTTTATCCCTCAAATTCATACAGCAAACAGGACACACCTACGTGACGCTCTGTTACGAGTAGTGATCGGGCCTTAGCTGAGCGGCCTGCCTGATCACGCCAGGACACGGGCCGTGTTTGCTGAAATTCGTTGTGAAATTGCGAACCGCAGAAACAGCCTCCACCAGCCGGTAAAAGGGGGATAACGCAGCCGATATAGGGCAGTGTAGCCCGTGGGCGGTGTCTTTTGTCGTCGGGCCGTTGGAACGGGATAACACTGAAGATGGGCGTGTCCGGGCGTCGACTTCCTGCCTCCGGAATCATAACCCAATGGGGACCCTCCAATTAGACTTACTCAGAATGTGAGTGGTTAAATATTTATAATTTAAGGTATCACAAATGGTTACCTAACACCTTTTGCTCGACGTTACCTCCATCGTTACCAACTTTACTGGACATACGTCACTCATTGCGCCCGTTAAAATACATACTGGTAGGGGCAGTGACTTTTTTCTAAGGTTGATTTTAAAAGTGCTCACTTCATCGTGGACAGCCTTTAGTAGTTATTTTTGCTGACTTTTGGCACTTTTCAACGAGGAATAACTTTAGAGCAAATACCCCTGTTTGTTTGATCAGTTGTAATTACAGCAATTTTACTTCTTCTTTCATTACCTGTAAATGGGTTTATTGTTATTCCAGTAAATAATGGGTATCATTGAATAAATCCTGCCATGATAGCAAAAACAGCTCCTATTGATAATACATAATGGAAGTGAGCTACTACATAATAAGTATCATGGAACCAAAACTAAAATAACCAAAATTAAAAAAGAAAAAATAGAAATAAAAATATCAACAAATATCAACCACGTCTATGTTCCAATAATCAAACTTATAAACTGGCAAAGTAATATCGACTTCCATTCCTGTTCTGTAAAAAATATTTACAGTGAAACATTCCATAGTGTTTTAAAAATTAGAATACGCACAACTGCTTATAATGAGGCCCGTGTGACGACTAAGAGGATGTCGCTTAAACGGCAACGGTTTTCCTTCTCAGCAAGTTTCTATGAACGAGGGATATCTGGATAAGGTTTACCGTCTTGCAAAGATGTAAACGCAAGTTGTTGGTAAAGGCTGTTCACGATAAAGTGAGCTCTTTTGAAATCAAACTTACTAAAAAGTCACTGCCCCTGCCTGCACATATTTTAACGGGCGCACTGAGCGAGATGCGCCCGGTAAAGTTGGTAATTATGGATGGGGAATAGTTCCATACCTTAACGTCAAAGAAACAGTGTTAGGTAACCGTTTGTGCAAACCGAAATTATTTCTTTACTCTCGGTTTTTTTTTTAATGCGTCTAAGTATAGGATTGAGCAGATCTGTAACATTCATACTTTTCTAATAATTGCAGAGTTTCACTGGACCGGCCCATGAATAAAGTGGTGAGGCCCAGGCAACGTTAATTTTACATAAGGCGGAGGAATACACAACGTACGTACAAGTAGATCTTAAGCAGGACTTTCAAATGTGTTCCTTTTGCCGTGAACAGCCTACATCATGCAAAATATTCACGTTGCATGCATGCACTTGTAAAGAAACCTTGGAAATTTACCCATTCATTCACGACGGAGTTCAGCCAACGTGTGTATTTAGCTACCAGTTCGGCAAGAAGTGCGACGACGAGGAATATTACCAGATACACTCTTTTCTCATCCAAACAAATCACTTCAGAAATACATTTCATTGCCTCTTATCTACGCAGCTGTTAAAACTCCCGTTAGCGCTGTGCAGCGGTGTTAACATACGTACTATTGCCACCAAGTGTAGAGATTTCATTCTAGCTCATCTCGTGCCGGACGATGTCGCTGGTCTGCGGCCTTTCTCGGAGATCTCCCATTTTCCCCAGCTCCTGCATTCCGGCACTTCTCTCCATTCTCAACTTAATTAACCTTATCGGCTCTTAAGACCTAGTTGTTAAGATCTCTCAACTCAACAACTCTAGCTCATCTCACTGCGTGTAGAAGAATGCGTTAGGTGAAACATCTGCATGTTACTCAACATAGCACGGTAGCGAGACTTCTATAGACTATTCACGGTAAAGTGAGCACTTTTGAAATCCCTCTCATTTGAAATAATAGTCAATAAATATACTTTATTTTAGCCTTAGACGTTAACTTCCGAGTGTAATGGAATATGCATAGGCCTACTATGTTTATTACTTGCATGACAATATTTATTTTAAAATCGTGGTTAAAGAACAAGAAAATGGCCGAAAGGGAAAAGTAACTAGGGCCTCAAAAGTGCTCACTTTACCGTGAACAGCCTGTAGTCTCTTGCATGCGGTAAATGTAGCCAGTTCTTCCAGTGATTAAAGCAGTAGAGTGGCGAGCTCTGGCTGGCTCTTAACATCGAGTACTTGAAGGTGTAGCGTGGCGAGTATGGAGCAACGCCAGAATGTAAGGGCGTGGGGGAAAACGGGAGATCCCCGAGAAAACCTGCCGACAAGCGGCATCGTCCGGCGCAAAAATCCGGAAGCGACCCCGCCGGCAATCGAGCCCGATTTGTCTAGGTGGGAGCTCTAGCCGCTGCACCACCGTGGCACCTAAAAATAGGGTGAGCCGACACATCTTCCAACACTTCCCAATTGCTCGTGAACGTATCTGAGGATCAGTTTTACAAGGCATAAAAGAGTAGAGCATTTCTGCGGCGTCAACGGGCGACGGCTAGTTTATTAATTAATTAATTTACCCATAAAGCCGATTATGCTATCATTGTTTATTCACGCGTCGGTTCAGTGAAAATGTAGAAATTTTAGAAAAGTAAATATTTTGCAAACGTGCTCATGCTTGCATTTATATTCTTTGAAAAAACCAGTAAAGAAAGAATAATTCCAGTATTCGCAAATGCTTACTTACCACTGTTAATCAATGGCGCTTCTTCACCTCCGTCGTTACCAACTTTACTGGCCACGTGACAGTCGATGTACCCGTCAAAATTTATGCAGGTAGAGGCAGTGACATTTTCCTAAGGTTGGTGTCAAAAAGTTCTCACTTTAAGTGTGAACACAATTTGGTAGTGTACGTAAGTTCATTCGCCTCGTCGAAAGAGCTGAACATGCCATTAATATTTTATCAAGTTTTCAGAATTGGTATAAAATAAAGTACAGGTGTTTCGTGGTTTTTATTTGTCTTAAGCAAGTGAGAAGTTAAAAATAAAAGTTGTTAATTTTGCACCACTGTTATAATTTACAGAGGTGGCAAGGTTACTTCTGCTACAGGTTTGAAATATAAACGTCAAAAGTTTGGCAAAGGATAATTGCAATAATCATAAATAAAATATAAAATAACTTCGTAACTAAGTAAATTATTTCTCTTTTATAATTAGAGACCCGGACATTTCGCGGATTCATCTTGCAGGCAGCTAGACTCCACAATCCGATTTTTGCTCGGTCTTCAGTTAGTTGCTCATTGGCTGTTGCTGCAGTTTAACTCCAGACTCACAACCATCCGTCGCATCCGTCAGTCGCCCGCGTCCGTCGGGCGGTCACGTGATGTTCAACCAATCGCAGGACAACTTTTTTTCCTATCCGTCAATCCGTCAAATATTTCTCAAACTATCATATTCGACGGACCGACGGATGGACCACCGCCTTCTGACGACATTCCATAAACGCGAATACGCACTTTGAAATAAAATGCAAGGCGGTGGATATGAGTTTATTTATCTTGGTAGTAAATTCAGGAATTTAAAACGTAAACGATTCAGTATAAATTTTTATAACGTAAAAAAAAAAAATTATTTCCCCGAAATGTTTCTCTTTTTAAAATGTATTTCCGACCAAAATAAACCTTTCACGAAAAGAAAGATCGCGATATTAAGTTGTCACGCTGAAATTTTGCCGGACAGAAGGATCGTAGGACGCGACGGATTGTTGTGAATCACTTTCAACTGACGGACGGAAAAAACAGACGGATGGTTGTGAGCCCAACTTAAGAAATCGGTTGTCGGAATTACTTTGGCGGTGGTTCTCAAACTGCGAGAGCTTCATCCTGCAGGATTTGAAGCTGAGGCAGGATTTACAACACGTCGCGTCGCGTCCGTCCGTCATCCGTCCGTAAATCACGTGACCAACAGCCAATCAGAGGAGGCCATGAATTCTATCCGTCCGTCCGTCCGTCCGTCCGTCCGTCGAAACCTTGGCAAGCTCTAACGTTTGACGGAAGGAAGGATGAGATTACAGCCTTCTAAACCTGCAAGTTTTGTTGCTCGTTCATCCCGAGTTCTTTACAAGGCTGTGTAGTGTGTGTGCGCAATGTTTTGTTTTGGCTGTAGTTCGCTTTCATTTGTTCGTTTACGTAACTGTAAAAATAAATTAATTTACAGTTTTCTTGAAGATTAATCGATTATTACGTTTGGAAACACGAGCTCCTTTTGTGCAATAGTGAAATTAATACCATCATGGTTTATATGCTATTTAAGATTTTTTTTTTATTACATCGATATAATTCCGTTGCGTACGCGTATGTGCGATTTGGGTACTTAAAACACAATACCGCCAAAACATTTCACTTTTTATCGAGATATTTTTTCCTATTTGTAAACATTTTTGTTTTTATTAGTTTGCAGCAATGAACTTGCGACGGGCGTACGAAGTTTGGTTGTAAATCTCTCGGCTGGGAGACGGACGAATGTATGACTGACGTACGACGAGCTGTTGTAAATCCTGCCTAAGGAGACGGAGAGTGCACGTGGATTGTCCGCAGTCGATCATTAAATCTGCTCTGAATCAACCAAAGAAAATGCTACACCTGTCTACGAATTAAGAAGGGATGAAAACGTTTCTCTTGCGAGCACTTTCGAAAGCCCTGCGTAAGATCTACTTGTATGCACATTGTCTCTTCTTCCCGCCTTACGTGAAGTTGACATTGTCATGGGCCCCAGCGCTTTATCCATGCGTCGGTAAAGTTAAACTGCAGAATTATTAGGAAAGTAAATATTTTAAAAATCTGCTCTTTTTTTTATATATGCATTAAAAATTCAGAAAGCGAAAGAAATAATTTAAGTAATCGCAAATAGTTATCTAACACTTTTTATTCGACGTTAATATGTGTAACTACTTTCCATCCATCGTTACTAACTTTAACAGGAACAGTGACATTTTTCTAAGGTTGACTTCAAAAGTGCTCACTTTATCGTGGACAGGCTTTACTTGCGTGTGCGAGGCAGGAAAGGGGAAGAGAATACGAGGAGGTTAAAAAGTACTGCGTCAGAGATGTTTCAAAATCACTGATCTAGAACTCGGCTGTTTGAATATGCCATGTTAATTCATTTCGAAACCCCTATCGCATATCGCCGTGGCACATCATTAATGGCGTTAATATATAACGATTATATATATATATATAATGCTTGAACTCTAATCAACGAAACGCACGAATAAAATTAAAGCCAACTATCCTGAAACCGTATCTTATTAAACTTAATAAATGCAGGACTAACTCATTCTTTCGTCTCTGCAGCCATAGCTTTTCCTGTTAGATTTCTGATACCGCTTTTGAAGAAGTATGTTTCTTGGATTTGTTTAGTATTAGTTTTTCATGTTTTGACATTTTTAGCTGCAAAGGAAGAACTGTATTATCAACTTTCGCATAACACAGATAAAAACTAAATTTCATTATAAAAGGGGAATAGTAATACTGGCAACATAGCCAGACAAAGCTGAGAAAATATATCGTTGAGCCAGAAAACTACTTAGTTGTTTGTGTAAATTCTAATTACTTAAATATTTTGCAATAAGGTAAATTTTGTTGATTAGTCAGAAATTTCATCAGCTTAAAATGTCTGTTTTTATAGACGAACAAACTAAATATCTGTTTGGATATATACGTGATATACCTCTATTTGGTTTCAATTAATAAATAAGGATAAATTTTGTTACATGCTGTTCACAGTAAAGTGAGCACTTTTGAAAATCCTCTCATTTGTGGAATAATAGTTAATAAATATATTTTATTTTAGCCTTAGACGTTAACTTCCGAGTGCGGTGGAATACACACACTGTGTTCATTACATATATGGCAAAATTTATTTTAAAATGTGAGTGAAGGATAAGTAATGGCTGAAGGGAAAAAGTAACTAGGTCCTCAAAAGTGCTCACGTTACCGTGAACAGCATATATAATCTTTTAGGTCGAAACTGCAAGTAATTTGTTCGCTGGACCAAATATGTTTATCTGTACACGGACTAAGATGGAAAAGTATTTAGCGTTATACTTGGAAACAAGTGTGTGTGTGTGTGGTGGGGGGGGGGGGCACGCCTTGTAAAACCCATGTTTCTAGGGTGCGAGTGTTGAAAGAGGAGGGAAATTGGAGTTCAAAAATAAATATTAATGCTTTTATGCAGTGACCATTAATCGAAGCCCATTAAATCTATCTATAGAGCCCATTTCATCTATAGGCTGGGGTATAATTGGAACCTCCTATCATAAGGTAATAGCTAGTAAACATGTCGAAAGTGTTGCTAAAGATTTAACCACAGGGCGAAACAAGAATTCACCTTGGTTCATTCTCTTTAAAAGCTTGAAGCACGCAAACACTGTTCATGTTAAAGTGAACAATTTTTAGGTCCTAGCTACTTTTTCCTTTCAGCCATTTTTCAACCTTTATAAAACATACATTGCCATGTAAGTAATAAACATTGTGTGTATATTCCACTGCACTCAGAAGTTAACGTCTACGACTATAGGGGTATTTATTAACTATTATTTCAAATTAGAGGGCTTTCAAAAGTGCTCACTTTACCGCGAACAGCCTTTATATTGAATCATTGACGACACTAAACTTTTTTTTTTTTTTCGCCCTATTTCCGAGTCGTCAGTTAAAAAAAAAAAAATAGATCTTACAAATCTTCAATCTTTAACGTGGTAACCTGTGAAAGTCTATCGCGATACTCCTGTTGTACCATACACGGATGCTCTTCCCAAATTTTGAAATTGTGTTTTATTGGCACAATTAGTGAATTTTCAACTTATCTCTTTACTGGGATGTTGTCTACGGCAAACGTTTAAATTTCAATTTTTATTAATCGGTGTGAATTTTTTACTCAGAATGATTACTTATCTGAATTACAAGCAGGCGTCCCGTATCCCTATAAACTAATATATATATATATATATATATATATATATATATATATATATATATATATATATATATATATATATATATATATATATATATTCAGTAGTGTTAATGGAACCATCACGATTTTCTTTCGTTCTGACTCCGTTTCGAGTTGTACTTTTTCAAAACCAGTGGCGGATCCAGATAAGGGCTAAAGGGGGTGTACTTACACGCCAAATACTTTTCATAATTTTTTTATATTTGTGTTGTATAACATTTAAAACATTTTAACTTATTTTGAAAGTAAATATTTCGTCTGGAATGTAAAGTGAGCTTCCTTTTGCAAAAGAGCCGACAGATTTTCTTTGGTGATTCTTAGAAGTAGATCTTGCATAAATAAAAGACCATGTAAATTAGGTTACAAAAATGAAGCTTCGATATGGAATATTCTATGTATAATATTATTATAATTTCATATTTATAACAACTTTTTAGTGCAGTATTTGTTCACTGTTTGGTCACAACACTAACAAATGTACACATGCTGTATCGTTAGCCAGACTGCGGTTTTATGTAATTCATAAACTTTTTCATCCCCCCTCCCTACCCCCTCCTGTACTCCTTGAAAAATTTTGAATTCGGAACTGCTCAAAACGTTAGGATGACGTAACTTAACTTTGAAGCGAGCAAATCACTTTAGGACAAACCCATGGATGTAATATATGTTGGAAGTATATCTTCAATAGGCTCATAGCATCATTCCCTGGTCTCTCCATCTCATAAAGGCAGCCAGACTGGCATATTCGTTTGTATTTTGTTGTAATTTATTTACGTGTAGTGACGAAAATAGACGTACCGTGCAGCTATGTGGCACGGTGAGTATTTTTTTTTTGTGGGTTGCCCATGTTTCAAGCAGCTATTTCTGTACCGACTGAAGAAGTCGAAACTAAGCGACGTCACTTTCTGCTCCAACCGGAAACTCAAAGAGCTGAGGGGACATGGCGTCGAGTGCTCAAGCGAGCTGCGCAGTTGGCGTTCTCCATGTTCTCTACGATGGATTGCTTTTCTGCCAATCGAACTGTCAAAACCTACGCGGATAAGATTTGAGGTTAGAACGCTCTTCGTGTAAAGCTGGACTCACAACCATCCGTTTCATCCGTCAGTCGCCCGTCCGTCCGTCCGTCGGTCGCGTGACCTTCAATCAATCGCAAGGCAACTTTTTTTTTTCCTTCCGTCCATCCGTCAAGTATATCTCAAACTTTAACTTTCGACTTACCTTCGGATGGGCCACCGCCTTGTAATATCGTTCCTTGAACACGGCTGTCGGAAAACAGTCATTTGTTTATTTGTCTAGACATTTTTCAATTTAAATGCACAAGGCAGTGAAGTTGTTTACTTTTTTACGTTTCACCTTTGAATTGCACTGAAGATAACTTGTAGGTTTTCGGAGGGAATGCTGATAAATTACGTTAGGGAAAGAGAATATATTTATTACATTCATTAAAAACATATGTCTGTGCGCGAGAAATTTAGTGTTTGTTGGGTGGTACAACTGTTGTGAGTCGCTTTCAATTGACGGACGAAAAAAATCGACGGATGGCTGACTGACGGACGCGACGGATGGTTGTGAACCAAGCTTAAGAAAGTGCTTTGGGATGCTCGTTTTCTAAAGCTGGGCTCACAACCATCCGTCGCCCGTCCGTCAGTCAGTCATCCGTCTGTTTTTCCGTCAGTCAGTTGTAAGCGATTCACAACAATCCGTCGTCCTACGATCCTTCTGTCCAGCAAAATCTCAGTGTGACAACTTAACATCGTGATCTTTCTTTCGTAGAAGGTATATTTCGGTTGGAAATACATTTTCAAGAGAGAAACATATTATGGGGAAATTAATTTTTTTACGTGATAGAATTTTATACTGAGTTATTGTTTACGTTTTAAATTCCTGAATTTACCACCTAGATAAACAAACACATATCCACCGCCTTGCATTTTATTTCAAAGGTACGTATTCACATCTACGGAATGTCGTCAGAAGGCGGTGGCCCATCTGTAGGTCCGTCGAAGGTAAAAAGTTTCAGATATACTTGTCGGATTGACGGATAGAAAAAAAGTTGCCCTCCGATTGGTCGAAGGCCACGTGACCTCCTGATGGACGGACGACTGACGAATGCCACGAATGGTTGTGAGTCCACCTTAACTTCACGCTAGTACAACTACACTCTGTTCACGCGTAATTGTGTACTTTTGAAACCAACCTTTGAAAAAATGTCACATCCTCTACCTGTATGCAATGCGGGAATCACATATCCCCGACAAACACAGCACGACACGACAAATACCGCGACCACGACACAGCAGCACTTATATCTTCAATGCCACTGCTCGAATATGCAGCCTGACAGTTTACTGACGCGACACGACTAGTAGGATTTTTCGGAACCATTTAGAAGGCGCTGATTAACTACGCTAGTTTCAAAGGCGGTGGACAGACGGGAAATTTGGAATACACGATGGTGGCAGAGTGTTATCGCTAATGCAAACAAAGGTGAAATTATTATTTTTAAGAGACAAATACAGTAATTTTAATTTTTTTTTTTAAGCTGCGTATTTGCCATTGTAGGGAAAGGTTGCCATACAATTCTATTTGGCAAGGTTGTACACTCTGTGCATCACGACGAAAATATAATTGCTTGTCGGACGACAGAATTATCGGGCTTACGTCAGATCTATCTTGTATTTCATTGGCTGTTTAGTTTTAAACGTCGTGTCGGAGCTATCGTGTCGTGCTTGTCGGGGCTATGTGACTCCGGCATTATGACACACCGGCTGGCAAGCGCCCAGTTAGGTTGGTAACGGTGGAGTGAAAATTGTCCCATGTCTTAACGTTGAGCTAAAAAGTAAGGGAACATTTGTGATGTTTATATTGCTTTCTCTTTTTTTTTTATTTAACTTATGTAAGCGTAAGAGTTAGCGAATTTGTACAATGTTTAATTTCCTAATAATTTGACAGTTTCAAATGACTGGCGCACGGCTAAAGTGATCAGGTCCATAGCGATGTTAATTTTAAGTATTGCGGAATAATACACAATGTGTACGCAAGTAGATCTTAAGCAGGGCTTTCCAAAAGTGCTCAGTTTAACGTGAACAGCCTTTAAGAGATATCGCGGGCAATAATGCCGAACTGTTGCAGATAAAATTTACTAGAGATTTAGGCCTGAAGTGGGGTTAATGTTTAGTTTTCCCCCTAGCGGCTCCTCATTTGATTGCACACATAATGAGTCTTCATTTTATCGGAACTTCATTGGTCGCTGCAATTTAAACAGACGATTGCATATCAGTCTTGGGAGGAATAGTCGTAATTCTTCCTTGTGAGCAGGGAAACGAATCCTTACGGAAACCGAGGTTCCGCGGTCGTACAACTTCGGCGCTAAATTTTTTTTTGCATATTTAAACAAAATATCAACTTCCTGCACAGTGCGCGAATATACAACAAACGTTCATGCGGTTTTTCTCTTTATATAGCATTGAAGTGTAAACATACATTCACGTGATAAATTAACACGAAGCCGTCTTATTTCCCTGTGCCAATATAGCCAGAGTATTATTATAGTTTATTTACACCATCTTACTGAAGAACGAACACGTAGCTTGCCTGCAGTACATGCGTCACACAATGCCAAGTGCCCTGCCATATGTATCTGCTGCTCGTGCTGTAGGCCTATTCCAAGTACTTAGTATTAACATAAAATATGAGCTGACAGGATATTACCATGCGGCAATGAATATATAATACGTGACAACGTGTGGAATAACGGTGGTGTACTGTTGAGCTGTTTGCATAATCATACTCCCTCATAAGCTTATAAAAAAGTGTGAAATGAAAGCATGTGTTGATATCGTATATTGTTGGCAAAATTTATTACAACTGAGCAGTGTGATAGCAGAATATTTCTCCCCTGAGGAAAACGCCTGCCTGCCCCTTGCAGGCTCGAGAACCAGACGTTCGATGCGAACAACACTCGCCTTAGTTTACCGCACTTACTTGAGACCAGTGGCCATTTGTCACACTCTGAAAATTATGCAACTTACTTTCCATAAGGACAAGCATAAATTATGCAGAACTGGGTTGTCAGTGAAGGCGAGGAAGCGAAAACAATTATTCATGCAAAAAGGAAAAGACGTCAGACTAGATAAAGTTTCCAGCCAAATTATTTTTTATTTGAAATTCAGTTTCTTTAATTTAATTGATATGTATTCTGGCTGTAAATGAAACGAATTAAAAATCCTGAATGACAATCGCAAAGGTTTTACGAAAAACATTCAAACTAGCACTCCTGATAGCAAGTGGTCAGACATAACGGTCGTTAGCAAAAAAAAAACGTAAACTAGCTTGACGCGTCAGTTTGTCACTTAAAAAAAAAATCACTGAGTGAAAACGTCTGAAATTATTAGTTGCAAAATTAAACTTGGCTCAGCTTAGTGGCAGAACAATAAAACTCTGTCTCTCAGGTTTAACTATGGTTAAAATATGCTGGTTCTTAGCTGTTAAAAACGCCGTGCCAACATGGCGTTGTGTAGAATGTTTAATAACAAATGACCGCTCTCTTAGGCCTATACGACGTGTAGACTAAACTCGTAGAAAAACTAATATTGTAGAAAAATAGTTTTACTTGTAGGATGATACCATTTATAGTAGAAAGTAGAACGGGATCTCAGGAAAATATAGAGTAGTATTCAAACTTCGTAGAGTTAAGGTGTTTCTTAACGTGGCTTACAGCTCACGGAACGCCACAGCGTCTAACTAACTGACCTAAGCTCCTAAACAGCTGCTTATAATACGGAGGGGCTTACAGCACACTTCTCTGCGTAGAAACAAAACAATATTAATTTAACAAGCTGTAGAAACTAATATACGACTTTTAAAAAACCTATACTACATCAAACTTCTGGACGTGCGTCCTGACTTAGGGCTTAACCTGTTGACATATGGCGGCAGAGAGAGAGAGAGAGAGAGAGAGAGAAAGAGCGATCTCCTAACTGAAATTACCCGCCTAGCCCTACGTTATCATGCTAACCAATGGGGGTTCAGTATTCGAACCCGCCAGCCAATCGGAAGGTTTCCTACTCAAACAGCTAATCTGACACACTCCCAACGGCCTAATTCCCTATGTCAAAGAGTTACGGGTCTCGTAGAAGGCAATAAAAATAACACATTAAATTCCCTGAAACAATTACGATGGTGCGAGACCAAGAAAATAAATAGAAATATTGAATTATTAATTAATATACAAATAAAAACTAAATCTAGCTATCTAAGGAATTTAAACATAAATTATTGCCATTCTAACATCTAATTATTCGAAATCCAAAACATACGAAAATTAATATAAATAAATAAGAATTGAACACATGTGAAAAAGTGTGCGAATTACCGTGTTTGACATTGACAGCGTAGAATGTGTCAAAATATACATAGATTATAACAATGGTTGCAGAAATTGCAAAAGTTCGTGTTACAGTATAGAAAAACGTGCGTGGAGCAGGGAGATACAAGACGATGTTGAAAGGTTCGAAATCCTGTCGGGGCCCTCACAGCTAGAAGTCCCACAGAGCTGCATGAAGAAAAGAAAGAAAGATAACTAACAGAATGGGATAAGAATAGACAGGAGTGAGGTAAAAGCCATGGGATAAGAGAAATGCAGAAATGCAAAAAAGATATTTAAAAAAAGAGGAAAGAAATGTGATGAGTAAGAAATTTAAAATTTTACTAAACCTTGAAGTATAACATAATATCGTATTATTATTACTATTATTCTTATTATCTTGATAAATTAAAAAAGCCGCCATTAAGGTTTAAATTCAAAATTTTTCCCTAGAGTGTTCCACACCCTCACAGCTCCTAGCAGCCCCTTCCCACAACCCCCCTAAAAAAAAAAAAAAAACTCATGTCTGGATCAACCACTGTTCCCAACTAAGCTCTCTACCCTTCCTGTTCGCCTCTAGCTTATTTTGGATTTTGTAGTTCTGATGGTGGTAACACAATCTTCTGTGTATGTAAGCGGCCGCGGTGGCTGAGCTGTTAGCCTGCTGCCCTCCCACCAAGGCGATCCGGGTTCAATCCCCCGACCGGGTCACTCCGGACTTCCGCAAGTGGGAATCGTGCCGGACGATGCTGGTCGGCGGGTTTTCTCGGGGACCCCCCGTTTCCCCCGTCCTTTCATTCCGGCATTGCGCCATGCTCACCTCAACCACCCTCATCGGCTCTCAAGACCTTGCCGTTTGTATATAAGTAGGGACAGATGTTTTTCGCGAATAGAATTATGCTCACGCTATGATTCAATATCCTACGTCCACAACCACAGCTTACTTTGGTCATTGGCCGCGTGGCTACGTGAGAAGACATGTTCTTATTTGACTGGGCCAATCAGAACAAAGTACTCCGATACTGAACGTCCATGATTCGCGGATAGACACTCGAGGCACGTGACATTTGAAATCATCCAATCACGAAAGTGCATGGGAACTAAATTGTTTTGGAGAACAACTAGTCTTGAAATCTTTTCGCAGAAAACACCTGCCCCTATATATATAAGGTTTGAACGTCTTATAGCTCGCGAACGTGTAATTTCATCGATATTCGTGTTAAATGTTTTATAAAAATTAGTATTTCACCTTCGAAATTATTATGATTTATACTCTCAATGCATTTGCGGTATGAAATAACCACGGATAGACGACGCAATCAATAATATTGTCCATGAAACGTAATCCAGTCTTAAAAATTAAATACTAGCTAGTGAGGTAATGCACCTTGTCTGCTAGCATAACAAAGTGGGCATTTTTTTGTAGTTTACACTGTCTTCTAACGTTGGCAGTGCCGTAGAACTTACTTCGGGAAACAAATTAATAACGCGAGGTTCTCTTGTTGAGTTTATTTATTGTATTTATGTATTTATTTAAGACTTTATTATTTCCAGAGCATACTGGAAAGGGGTTGTCTATACTATGTACATTGCATGTAAAACATAACCTATATAATATTATACGAGTATGCCTAGTCTATAAACAGAGCGCAAGCTACAAACGTACATAAACGCTAGTTAAAGATACAAACATTTTTATACAATTTGTAACTTACAAGCATTTCTGTGATAAACATAACTAATACAAAAATAATTGAATAATTTATTAGAAGAATTTTTTTTAAAATTATGTAGACAGTTTTAATTGTATTTCAAATTCGTTGCTATTACTTATTTTTCTGGCGGTCCGTGGTAATTTATTAATTTATTTGACGCCGCTTTAAATATACTGCACCTGCAAATATACTTGTTCTGTGTACCGTAAGATGAAGGTTATTCATACTTCTCGTTTGATAGTCGTACTGTACATGTCTCTGTTTAGTTCTAACTCACTGTTATGTTTTGTAAAGAATATAGCGTGGTAGTGGCTAATTTTATTTGTGAATTTTACTATCCCAATTTATCTTTTTTTTTAATTTTGAATACTCTTCCCTCATATGATCCTTGTCGAGAAATTTCGAACCTTCACTCTAAATTCGAATCAGTCAAATGCGACTACTCGAATTAGTGAAAATGGCCCCATTTGGAATCGGTGGAAACCCCCTGGTTGTTTCAGTGAAATAATTTATCTGATGGAATAAGTTACAGCATGCAGGATGTGGAGAATTAAATTTTTTTTTTTTTTTTTTTTTGTTATTGAATTTTGCCTGATCATCACGAGAAGTAACTCCGATAGTTATTGTTTATATTGTGCAATTTGACGTAATTTAAAAAAAAAAAAGCAATGTACAACGGCATTGCCGAGTACTTGAACCTACATGCAGTATATCCCGCTACCAGACCCGTACCTTACCAACGGAGTTATCAAAGAAAAGTTATCTGTCAAGCCCCTGCCCCACTGTCAAATTTTTTTCCGTCAAACGGCTTCCAATAGGTTAGGTCAAATAAAGTTGGACAGTTATGACGTCATTAAAACTTCATAAACGCTGCCATATTTGTCTCTCGAAAAAAGTTGGATGGCTTCAGTTTCCATCAAACATCTCAAAATCGGACCAGTTCTAAAATGTATTTGATGTTTGGCAGTCTCGGCCAATCAGAATCGTGCGCGACTAAAATGGACGTCAAGAAACTTAAAATAACGATTAATTGCTGGAAACGAAGTAAGTTGTGAAGATAATTAATTTATATAGATGCTGCCTGGGCATGAATGCTATTTCGAGTGAATATTGCACATAATATTACGATCACAGCGGCATTATATTTCATTGTGCAAGAAACATATCTTATAAAAGAAACTTTAGTTTAGTTAAGAAACAAAAATAAATTACTACACTACTTACATTTCTTCCTGTAATTGACCGCATGGAAAAACAAATGTAATATCTCACTATGAAAATAACTTTTAAATAATATTTCAAATTAGATTCTCCCAATAAAAAGAAATGTGATCGTGTGACACATTTTCAAACACATTGAAGATTATTTGATAAAATTTGTTGGAAGGAAAAATTTGATGGCCGTATCTTGTCCTCAAATTTTACTGTCGAATGTAGAGTGACAGGGGCTGAAGGGGAAAAATATATGTATCAACACTATTTATCGATGATATGTAGCTTTAAATTGCGAGCCCTTTATTTTCGTATTTAGTTCAGTTGACAACATTTAATATTTTTAAATACAAATAGTAACATACGTATGAATGCACCCGCTTCACCACATGTATATGCAATTCACGGCAAAGTGAGCACTTTTGAAAACCCAATCATTCGGAGAAATGGTCAATAAATATATTTTATTTTAGCCTTATATGCTGACTTCCGGTTGTGGTGGATTATATACACTGTGTTTATTACTGACATGGGAAAATTTATTTAAAAAGTTGGTTAAAGGATGAAAAATGGCTGCAAGGAAAAAGTAACTAGGGCCTCGAGAGTGCTCACTTTACTGTGAACAGGCTATAATGCAGTTTGAAACATCTAACCAAGCGCTATTGCGATTACGTGAAAACGAAGTGAAAGACGTAAAAACTAAATGAAAGATTGAATGTTCATGTTACCTTGTAAAATGGTATTATGAAAAACGAAACCCATATCTAAATAAAAATATTTTTCAAGGTTTTCATGGGTTTGTGTGTTATTTAATTTGATACACGTTGTTTATCTGACCCATCAGTTGAAAACGAATCACTGAAAAACAGCGAATGAAATTGTGGATGAATAAAGGAAGGAGAACTGTAATTATTTTACTAATTCATCAGTTAAATTTACTGAAGTAACCTTTAAAGAAATCATATGCTGTTAACTGATTTGATCTGTGAAATTCTCACTGATTCAGATTAAGTGTTCCTAATGAAGTTCATACTCGTACATCAGCTCATGTGTAGTATATTCGAGGTTCCCTTCACATTTTTTGAATCAAATATTTGAAAAATCACCCCATGTACGACGTGTCTAGGAATTTCCTAAATACACCATGTATCACAAACGTATTATACCTCTATCAATATAAAACTATCTTATTCTCCGTTAAATTGAAGTTTTACCTTTATTTTATTTTACAAATTATAATAATTCATTTATTACAAATATGAACAAAAACTGTGAGGAAACATGTGTGTTGGTAGCGCCTAGTAAGAAATAGTTCTCTTGCAAAGTAACATTACAAGTTGGTGCGCACGAATTCGGTGAGTTGTCCTTTGGTGTAATCTTCCAGACTTAGGCCGTGTCTGAATTCAGGTGTACAGTTGCGAACTTGCATCCTTGCTCGTGCTTCACTTACCCTTGCCGCTAAAATTGATGGATTCCGACAGTCAGTCTTGTTGGCTTTGGTAACAGCTATTAGCCAGCTAACCACTTTTAATGGATATGTATTCCGAATAAGAATTTGATAGTATTGCCGAAAGTTCAGGTGGTTAAATCAAGTGTTAAATAATATTTCAATTTGATTTACATTGACATATATTGTTTTGCATTATTGCATGTCAGTGCAATTTGGATTGCTTATTTATCTTAGCTTCTGTAGGTTAGGAACATAGGCTTAATACGAATTTATTAATTAGACTTTTTAGTAAGGTGAACCTTGCGATAATTATTCACTCAGTTCAAAATTCTGTGTTTACGAAGTAGTAATGTTGCCCTGTAAAACTTTAAATAACATTTGTAACCTACAGATTGCTTCTTAAAATGGAGGCACATATTCCGCAAGTACTTGTATACTTGTATACTTCACTTGCAGTTTGGACACCACTTACGTCACTTCCGGGCACAGGTACGAACAAGTATGCACGTCAGGTGAATTCGGACACAGCCAGAGTGGAGTGAAGAGATTTTGGCAGCTCTTGACAGCGAGGTCTTGAGATCCGATGAGGGTGATTGATGTGAATATGGAGCAGTGCCGGAATGAAGGGGAGATACCCGAGAAAACCCGACGAACCAACGGCACGATTTCCACTTGCAAAAATGTTACACGGAGTTACACGGCCGGGGATTGAACCCGGTTAGCCTCGGTGGGAGGCGAGCGTGCTAACCGCTCAGCCACCGTGGCCCAGCTCCAGACTTAGTTACGCTTAGTTTGCACGAGGTGGAGGAATATCATAGAAGTAGAACCTTAGCAGGGCTTCAGAAAAGTGTCAAGTAACGGTGAATGGAAAATCTCACGGACACAATGCTTTATTTCTGTAAAACGAATACGCTGATTACAATTCTAATTCCGGGCCGTGATCTCGGCTCGTGGCTACGTAATTACGCAATACTCGCCAAGTGTTTTTTTTTTTTTTTTTCATTGGCAGTCGTCGGACGTACGCGCATGCTCAAGTCCGCTGCGCACGCGAGGCGAGTTTTTATAGCCTGTTCACGGTAAAGTGAGCACTTTTTAAGGCCCTCCCAACAGGCATCAACCAATAATAAATATATGTTATTGCAGCCTCACGCATTAAATTTTGAGGCTGGGGAAATGTGTACACTGTGTTTATTGGTCACATTGCAATGTTTATATTAAAAAGCAGCAGGGGGATGGAAGTTGGATGAAAGGAAAAATTTAGAAGCGCCTTAAAAAGTGCTCACTTTACAACGAACAGCGCATAATGTCCTCTGTCGAGGATAAGAAACGCCTCCGCATACGCGAGTGCATCGTTGCGCAAATCCACCGCACTTGCAGTCACAGATACGTCTTATCTTCCCTTTATCAGCGGTTCTGCTCTCTCTCTCTCTCTCAAAGATAAAACATGCTGCGTGCTCACCTCTCGTTAGAATGCTTCTCTTGCACAATCGAATCTGTCGCGGTGCCAAGCAGACTTCTGTGTGAAACTGCGTGTTAACAGAACAGGTTAAGGTCGACTTACGTGACCAATTAACACTCGACCCCTTGAGTTACTGCGCAAGCCGACGTGTCAATATCGATTAATCTCAGAGGAATACAAATCGGAAGCTGCAAAATCATTCTTTACGATATGTATTTAATCTATTTAAAAAAAATGGACCATATTAGCAAGGTAATAAAAACATCAAAATGGTTTACAATGCAGAACAGGACTAAATTTCATTTCATAAGACAATTAAAAAAATAGTGATTATGTAATTCCCCCAGTTGCCTGTACTCAACGATCATTATCAGATTAAGATCATATTTCACTTATTTTTTCATTTGGTTATATGAAAGAGCTTTCTAAAAGTGCCTCATTAATGTAATTATTAATTGTCAAATCATTGTAGTTTTCAAAATATAAGACTCAAAAGCCTTAATTTCCCCAATTCTAGGCTTTGCTCCTAGATATTTTTTTTTCAATCAAATTGCATTTAATGCAATGTGTATAGTGTGTAGAACATACTGATTCAGTATGTGTGTGATTTATAAACATGTGAGCGAGTATTGGCACTCTGAATTTTGTTGAAAATATGGGTCAGACCCGTCGTAAATATATTTTTGTTCATTCAAGCGAAACTGTTAACATTCATTTAATAAATAATTCAAACCATAAACTTAAGCGGAAAAGTTGTTTTTGTTCCTTTCGTAGTTTGTGTTCACAAATGCAGTATGCCGCGCTGAGACTCTGATTCAACACTTTGAACCTGCCTATAACACTCTTGTGTCGGAATTTGAGTGTTATATTTTGAAAACTATGATGATTTGACAACTAACAACTGCATTAAGGGGGTATTTTTCGAATTCTCTCTCAGATAACCAAATTAAAAAAAAAATAGAAATATGGCCTTAAAAAATACAGGATTACAGCACAGGAAACCAAAATCATGCACAAATAACGAAGCACATGAAAGCTGTTATCCAAAATTCCTTAGACTCTCTGGCGAGTTTTAGAAAAAAAAAAAATGTTGGGCTAACATGATGGCGGAACAAAATAACAAAACAGTATTATATTGGAAACTAATAAAATTAAGATGATTTTAGTATTTATGTTGGCTAGACATTATATGCATGTGTGTGTATATATATATATATATATATATATACACACACACACACACACACACACACACATATATATATATATATGTGTGTGTGTGTGTGTGTGTGTGTGTGTGTGTGTGTGTGTGTGTGTGTGTGTGTGGTGTGTGAGAAAAATAATGACACTGGCCGTAACAGTATTATTGTCAATTAAATTCAAATAATTACGTTTTTAAATAACACTGATTGTTTCCAGTGTGCACCCTAAACTTGAAAAAGTGAAAATGGAGCCAAATCAGTGAAAACGACACCACTGGTAATCGCTGCCAGATATCTTATTCATATGGTGATTAATTTCTCTGACGTCATGTGTTATTCCCAATAAATATCGAGAGTTACACGACCGTAAGTCACTCAATCGTTTGATTCACCAGTCGGTAAAAGCTTGCCAACTGAATTTCAGAGAATGTTATATTTTACTGATTGGTATTACTGATTCGGACTTAAATCGTTAATTGAAGAACTATTATTTGGTAGTGACTAAAAATGAATGCATAGTTTTTTTTAAGTTATTCTAGCTGTAAATTTTGACACTTCAAGTTGTGAACCGACCAAGAACTGAATCTTGCTGTGTATAAATAAATAAAATAAATTAACTAATTAGCAGGAAATTAACTGATGTGTGCAAGGGGTGAACGCTGCGAGCAGATTCACACTGGAGTTAACGTGGAGCTCGTTGAGTTCTATTTGAGTTAAGTTCAGGATTAAATCACTCAGCAGTGTACTCGCAGTGAATTACGAGCACCGCCCGGTTAATATTTCCAAGCGAGAAGTCGGCTCAACCATAGACTAAAGATGAGGTAGACCGCTTCTTCGTCTTCTGCGCATGTACCCAACACTCACCTACCCCAAAAGAACACAATTGTCAAAGTCATATGATCAACTGTGATGAATGTGTTTGTTTATATCTTAATTTTTAAATGACAAGCACTGTTATATTAATAAAATACTTTTGCCAGTAAAAAAAAATGATTAGAGGAAGTATACATTTTTCTCAAATCACTTGTGTACAAATCAGTTTTCTAACCTAAAATCTAAACCATGCTGTTTTCGCTAGACCTGTTGGCAGTAAACAGTTCAATGTTGGGACACGGAGATTGGTTGTGCGCAGCCAGCGAGATCGGTCTACCTCGTCCTTAGCCTACGGACTCAACTTCAACATAACGCAAAGTTAACGCTGCTCCATACTCACCTCGCTTCAGCCTCATCGGCTCTCAAGATCCCGTCGTTAAGGGTCCTATGTACCTGCGCGTTGAAGGTCAAGAAGCGACACTAACACACACGCCCGGCGCCTCATCGCTCCTACGCGAAAGGCGTGCAGTGTTTCCGTCCTAACGCTTTACCGTGTAAACTAGATCTGTAACTGTGGGGCCCTTTTTTTTTTTTTTTACACGCGATGAAAGTACACACATCAAACTCCCTGCGTACAATCGTACTTTTCTCGTACCTCTTAAAGAAACTTCATAAGCAAGCTTTAAAAATGCGATATTTAACCACTTTTGCGATTTTTTTCCTTATTGATACATTTAATATGATAAAAGTAGAAAGATAGCGACATAGACAATCTTTTTTTTTATTTTTATTTTTATCCTTTCTGGCAAAACTTCGTCTTTCCGGGACATTTATTTACCGAGACACGCGTTTAGGCGCAAACAACGATTTCACGGAAAACGTTTCAGTGCACAGGAGCCTTAAGAGCTGCCCAAATCTCTTCACTTCGCTGTAACGTCAGACGACTTTTTTTGTCGCCAATAGATTCAGTGTTTTGGTAGGTAAAAATGTGTATTGTGGCTCACAAAACGATTTTTTTTACTGCGGTTAGGTAGATGGGGTCCAACGTCTCGTCGACAACTCCGGAATGCAAGGGCGGGAGAAACGAGGAATCCCTGAGAAAACCCTCCGTCCGAGCAGCAGCATCGTCCGGCACGATCCCCACGTGCTAAAATCCGGGAGCTCCCTCGCCGGGAATCGAACCCGGTTCGCGTTGGTGGGATGCGAGAGCTCTGCCCACTCTTTCACTGCGGCCTCTGATTTAAGGCCCGTGCACAATTGAAAACTTTAACATTTAACTTTACTTTATTCCATTACTTTTGCTTTCCGACATGTTGTTTCTTGTGGAGCTTGACGCAATGGAACTGTCACAGGTAAAGTCAAACGCTCTTGACTTTACGATTTCGAAAAGTTAAAATTTAAAGTCAAATTCAAGCAGCCATTTTGCCGAGAATCTTAACAGAGGTTATGTGGAAAGTGCGTTATTTTATTAGCGGGCTATTTCTATCTCGGTATTTTAAACAAAACCCGTCTTAAATTAAATAAATGGTAAACAAATATAATGTGTAGTGGAAATATACAAATTGGCATATTTTAATAAAGTAAACAAATGAACATTTTGTTTTGAAATAAACTTTTAATATAAATTTTAAGCCTATTTTTAAAAAAAAGGTATGTAAAATGCATTCCTGGATAATATCATAATTATTAACATAACACGATACACGTTTTTAAGAAGCTCGTTGAACCGATGTTCAATTGTCTGAACTCTGACTTTACAATATTGTATTGTGTATTGGTGGTTTCGTCAGAGGAAAGGAAACGTAAAGTCAAATGCTGAAGTTTTCTGTTGTGTAAGAAGCTTTAAACGCGCATACAGACGTCGAGTTCTGGAGAATGACGGCAGTGTGTGAGGCTTCTACCGCCTGTACCTCCCCCCCCCCCCCGATGACTGTCTAATTCTAGACGTCCTGGAGAAGTGCTGGTGTCGGGGGGGTATTCATAGCCTGCTCGTCTGCAAGGACTACCCCCCCCCCCCCTCACCCATTCTCAGTCTTATAGTATTTTCTCTACCCACTAATGAAGAGCATGGTTCCTGAAGGCTGGTTCCGCCTTAACATTGCAATGGGCCTCGAGACTTTATTCATGCATCCATCAAGTGAAACTGGGAAATTATTAGACAAGTAAATATTTCACAAATCTGCTCATTTTTTACATTTCGATGTATTAAAAATAACAAGAAGTGAAATAAATAATTAAGTTATCACAAATGGTTTCCTAAAACTTTTTATTTGACGTTAAGATATGGAACTACTTCCCTTCCATCGTTACCAACTTTACTGGGCATATGTCACTCAGTGCGCCCGAGAAATATCCGCAGGCAGGGAGCAGTGACATTTTTCTGAGGTTGATTTCAAAAGTGCTTACTTGATCGTGGACAGCCTTTCCTGTAGCATTTTCTATTAATGCATGCAACAATTTTAAATTGCTCCTTTCGAAAGGGGTTTTTACGGTGTCTATCCCGGTTCTTTTTCTTTCCTTTTCTCAGTTATAGTAGTATATCTATAAAAAAAAATACACTCGGCGAGGTTGTCATGACCAAAACGAGGCCATGACAACCCGATCCCTTGCTGCCGAGATGCATGTCTCCTTGCATGACTTCCTTCCCTTGTAGGCGTACAGGGCCTATCCCTGAGACGCACTAACTCCCGTCCCTTACCCCGGGCTCACACCTAACACTTAGTTTTAGATTATGTTAGAAATAAAACGAGGGCATCCCAGAGAATAAGAGCGAGGCCGTACCCTGACTAGGACTCATCGATATGAAAAATAACTATCGAACTATATCTAACTTTGAAAAATATCAGTATATGGATGTTTCGATATTATTGAGGTTTTCGGTACTGTCGAGTGTTTCGATATCATCGATTATTTAGATGGTATCGATTACTTCGATATTATCGATAGTTTCTGTATTATCGATTATTTCGGTGCTATCGAAAATTTCGGTGTACCAAAAAATATTAAAATTGTATGATATCGAACAGCCCTAACCCTGACTACAAGTGCCGGAAGGACTGATGAACAAGCAGGGTTGTCGATGAGCAGCGACTCGGGTTTTAGGGACTCACCGAAACACTGCACGCGAGTTTTAACCAGCCACTTGCAACCACTCGGCCCGTAGCCCAGATGCAACATAAACACAGCAGCCCGCCGACGGCTCAATTAGATCGTAAAGCCACTTAACGAGTTATGCGAACTTGGGTTCGTGGCCTCATGACAGCACGGCCGTCCAAGGTCATATGAAGGATCGGCGGCGAGTGTAGCCCTCTGGCGATAAAGCTGGGTTTACAACGGAAAAATTGGCGTTAAATTATGCGGTATAACGTGTGCAGGAGAAATGAAAGTGTGTTATCCTACGTATTGGTTTTCAGCGGAAGATAGCAGGTCGGTTGCGTTGTTGGGATTTTCTTAAGCTTAAAAGAAATAGTAATATTTTATATCTTGAGTGAAACTTGTGAGGTGACAACCAATCAAAACAGAGCAGCCGAGTTTTTTTTTTTTTTTTTTTTTTTTGCGAAAAACTGTTATTTACTGTTATGTAAGTATAAAAAATATTGAAAAATCGTTTGTGTGCACATGTTTACGATTATATTTGTTCAAAGAATTTTAGCTTCTCCGGTAGAAAATGTCGGCTTCGAATTATGATCTGCTTAAATATGGTTTTGTTATACGAGGTTAGGTTGGAAACTAAAGTAAACAGGACAGGCTTCTCACAACGTCTCATTGGCTGAAACTAAGAATAATCCGGCAAATTGAAAATCGTTAATCCAGAAGAAGCAGTTCCGTGCGAGAACCCAATTCTTAATATATATACTTTTTTTTTCCCGCCCCCTCAGCGACACTGCTGTGCCTCCTCAGAGGAGCTTAGGGTGGGTTCCAAAATTAAAAATTACGACTCGAGAACTTGAGCAGTCACGGCAAACCACGCTCACAAAACCGCGCCTTTCGTGTGTGTCACACCCATACTGTCGCGAAGGTGTAACTGAATGACTCCCTGCATGTAAGATGGTGTGATGTCTTGTGAGATCCAAACGGCGATTTTTTTTTTTTTCATAGCAGAAAGAGGAATGTTAACGGGTTCTCATTTACTTGCCTGTTCACATAACGACACCACGAGTATGTTACAAACGATCAAGAGCTACCTCGTATCCAGAGACGAATCTAGTTTCAAAAAAATTCGAAGAAAGTTTGCAACAACTTAGACGCATTCTACCCAACGTAAGAAAACAAATGACACGAACACACCAGATAGGGAGAAGATGGCGTGATGGGGGGAGGGGGAAGGTGTGTAAGCAGAAAATTTTGCTGTGAGGAACCCGTAGTCGAATGAGATCCTATTATTGGCGATGGCGATGAGTTTGGGCGGGTACACGTCCAGGATAATATTATCCGACACACACAGCGCAACACACATTGCTCTTTTTTGCTATCGCTTTTTAATACACAATGCTCACGGTGTCTGTACAAAGTGCCACCCGCCATGGGCCACGCCTAAAACGGTATATATAACTTTGACTTAAAGGGTTAAGATGAATTCCTAGTAAACAATTTTAAGAGCCCCGAAGTCATGTCTGGGCCCTCCCAAGGCTGCGCTGAGCATCCATGGCTAGCTGAATTTCTCGTAAACTAGATGTGTAACAGTAGTTAATACAGTAGTTTAATAGGGAGTGTCCTAAAGGTGGGCCCGAAGGTAGGAAATCGCGTGGGGTGAGATCAAAGGAATTTTTTTTTTTCCTAACCTACCCTATTTCTAAGTGTCAAGTGTAAGCCTGAGGTAGGACGCGAGTTAATTGCGTCTCAGAGCGAACCCTTTACGGCTGCAAGAGAGGGTTATCATGCAAGGGGACATGCATCGCGGCAAAGAGGGACTGGGCAGCCATGGCCGGCAACTGGGGCCATGACTACCTCCTTAGAGTGTTAACCTATAACCAAGAAAAGAAAGGGAAAAACCGGCATAGGCATCGTAAATACCCTATTGACAGAAAAATAATGCAAAATGATTGCATGCATTAGAGAAATGCTACAGGAAACAGAGTGTATGGAAAACGTGCTCTTTATTAGAAGGTGGCGGTCACGTAATGTGCTCTGTCACCCGGTGAAAATAGCGTGCTTCGAGGTGTCGGCGAATCGCAGCGACGAGATAATGAAGCCGCCCCTTCCTGCTGGAACCCTACAGCCATACGCGCATGCGAAGACACGTCCTCCAGATGCAGCGCTGACGGCCGCTGCAGAAAGTAGCGCCGCTGAAACGAGCGCAGGGAGTGAGCGAGGGAGTGAGCGAGTGAGTTATAGGTAAACGTCCAATCATCACGACCGTAGGAGAAGAGAACAAGTGTTTGGGAGTCTACCTCGCCTCCGGATGAATTCGCGAAATACTCGTGGCTCTAGTTATAGGATTTGGGCGGCTCTCTTAAGAGGACTATGTAGTTGCGCGTCCAAGGTCAAGAAGCGAGGGAGCGATACGGGCGACACTAACACGCACGCCTAGTGCCTCATCGCTCCTACGCGCAAGGCGTGCAGTGTTTCCGTCGTGGTCCTGTACTGTTGAAATCAGATCTATAATAGTGGGATTTTATTTTATTACATGCAATGAAAGCCCACAGATTAAACTGCGTCCGTATGTTTGTATTTTTCTCTTGCCGCTTAAGGGAACTGCATAGGGAAGCTTCAAAAATGCGATATTTGACCATTTTGACGAATTTTTCTCTATGAATATACTTTATATGTTAAAAGTAAAAACATAGAGTAATAGATAATAGTTTTTTTTACGTTTTCTAGCAAAAGGTCGTGTTTACAGACCATATATTTACCGAGATACGCGAATACGCATAAACAACAGTTTCACAACAAAATTTTTACTTGCTCACTCCTCTTAACATCAACGTCTTGAGAGCCGATGTGGGGGAAGAGAGGTGAGTAAGGAGCAGCCCCGAAATGAAAGGACGGGAGGAAACAGGAGATCCTCGAGCAAACCCGCCGACCAGCGGGATAGTCCGGCGCGATTCCCACGTGCGAGAATCCGGGACGCGACCTCCGCCAGGAATCAAACTCGGTTAACCCAGGCGGGAGGCGAGCAACCTAACCACTCCCCGCACGAGCAGGGAAGAAATGTGGATCAATTACGCGGTCACCAACAACTCCAGCCCAGCGCAGCAGCGCGCCACAATGTGGTTAATTGGACAACCCACACGTGTTGGGTGCCCCCCCCCCCCCCGGCATTTCGTCATCACCCATTTTAAGGCCCCGGTGGTTCATTGATCAGAGTGCTTGTATCCCACAAAGGCCGTCACGGGTTCGATTCCCGGCGGGGTCTCTCCAGGACTCAAGCACGTGGGAATCGTGCCGGACAATGCCGTTGGTCGGCGAGTTTTCTCGGGGATCTCCCGTTTCCCTCGCCCTAGCATTCTGGTGCTGGTACATACCCACCTCACTTCACCTACGTCAGCTCTCAAGACCTCGAAGTTAAGAGCCGCCCAAAACTTTCCACTCAAACTTTTTCAATCGCCCAATTTGTCTGATCGGTATCTCGTTAAAACATTGGTTCCTCAGAACGTTTTCACCGAGCGAGGTGGCGCAGTCACTTGCATTCGGGAGGACCGGAGTTCGATTCCCGGTCCGGCCATCTTGATTTCGGTTTTCCGTGGTTTTCCGAAATCACTCCAGACGAATGCTGGGGTGGGTCCCTAACGAAGGCCCATGGTCGATTCCTTCCCCAATCCCTCTTCCCTGTGCAACTTGCACCGTCTCTAATGACCTCGTTGTCGACGAGATGTTAAGCTCAACTATGTGTCACAACATTTGCGCCCTTGTAGCCTACTATCTTGTTTGTTGACGTTTGTTCGAATACGTCCGGATCATACTCAAGCCTACTGAGCGAAATTATTATGCATCTGTTTATATTGTCCGTCATATTTTGTTGTCACATACACGTCATATGCTAAACGCGCCCGAAATGCTGTCAAAACTGTGAAACATGCAAATTAACGTTCAACTAAATGAAACTTAAACTAACACTCTTCCGCACTTATGCCCGGTTGCACCAACATATTCCCCGATCCGAGATCGAGTGATCTTAGTTCCGAACCAGGATCCAGTTTGATCTTTGTTTCCAATGTAAAAGTGTTGCACCAACGAAATTTCATGATTTTGGATTTCCGATTCGTCGATCTTGGTTTCAAAGTGAGAGATCGAGATTAAGTATGCGACAAATATTGCTGTTGGTTCGTGATATATGACGTCATGGAAGAAGGCGTATTTTTCACTATAGATAGAACTAGATGTGAGATGTTTTATCTGTTTTAAGTGAATTATTGTTGTACGAATTTTACTGAATAATATTCAAGTGCGTATAATGTTGTTTTAATTTCCCAAGAAAACAATCGAACGTAGTTCTATCTGCCTCGTGTATTTTCAAACTACATTTGTCGACGATGGCTGCTGATCTCGGATCGAACCGCCGATTTCGGCGGTTCGAAACGAACTTCATCTCGACCTCCAGTGCAGCTCTGAACTCGAATGGTACAACAGTTTTCTGTGTCGATCTTAGATCCGATCTCGGATCTAGTTTCGAACCACGATGGTGCAACCGGGAATTAGTCAGCAATGGATAAGAAATGCCACATCCTCTTTGTTTGCATAATCTTATCTAACGCGGTTTACTTATCTAAATGCCATGCATTATTCGTATAGCAAGCCAGATGGGTGTAACTTGAAGATTTGTGGTGCAATTACAGTTGTATTCTACGCAAATAGGGGCGTATTCTCCGCTTGCTCTCGAATTTCCGACCCATTTTCTCGGAAATGCGAGCCTGGTATCACCATTTTTAACCATTCGCCAGTTTTATAGGGCCAATAGCCAAATATGTTCATCGAGTAAAAACTCTTTGTCTTTTGCGTGAGTAATAGCCAAAAATACCTTTACGTGGTCTTTTAATGCATAATTAAGAGAAAACAAAAAGACTTTGAGAACGGATGAACCGCTTCAATGAGAAATTTACAATAAATTTAATAAATAGTCAAAAGAAAACATGCTCAGAATTTATTATAGAAAAAATAATACTTTTTGTCATCAATTTCATCAGATTCTAACTTGTCTAGAATGTATAAATTTTAATTAACTGATAAAGACATTTCATTATAACAGGTTTAAATCTCTATTGTTACAGTTATTTCATGTTTGCACAAAAAAAAATCACAATTGTAGTTTTAACAAATAAACATGCAAAAACGATAAATCATATTTAGTTTAAGGAATCTCGCGGCTTTAATATGCAGTATGACGAACCACAGTTCCATCTGCTGTGCTAATTTTAAAGAACATGGCGTAGATATTTTCTGTGTTATCATTAGATATGATTATCTGTATTGAAGTGAAATACTTGTCATGAGTTGCTTCCACCCGTTTGATACACTCACCTTCGAGAAATACCGAGACGGAACGTGGAAGAGAGGAATAATAAGGTTATACAGGCTGTTCATTGTAAACTGAGCACTTTTGAAAATTATGATAGTTTAGATCTACTCGTATGCACATTGCGTATTCTTCCGCCATGTGTAAAAATAACATTGCAACGGACCTGATCACTTCATTCCAGCTGTTAAATAATTATAAAAGTAAATATTTTACGAAATTTGTCATCCATTATATGCATTAAAAAATTTAAAGCAAAACAATTATTTCAGTATTCACAAATTATTGCCTAACACTTTTAAATTTAACTTCAAGACATGGAACTACTTTCGCGCCGATGTTACCAACTTTACTGATCGCATGTCAGTTAGCGTGCTTGTTAAAATATATCCAGGTAGAGGCTGTTCACGATAAAGTGAGCACTTTTGATATGAACACAAGAAAAATAATTCACTACCCCTGCCTGCATATTTTCAATGGACGTACTGAGTGACATTGGCCCAGTAAAGTTGGTAGCGACGGATGGATAGTAGTTTAATGTATTTTAACGTTGAATAAAAAAGTGTTAGGTAGCAATTTGCGTTAACTTTATTTATTTATTTCACTTTCTAATTTTTAAATGCGTCTACACAAGTGCAAATATGAGATTTGTGAAATATTCATTCTCCTAATAATTTTACAGTTTCACTTACCGACGCATGAATAAAGTGATGAGGCCCATGGCAATGTTAATTTTACGTAAGGCGGAGTAATACACAACTTGTACGCAAGTAGGTCTTAAGCAAGGCTTTCAGAAGTGCTCACTTTACCACGAACAATCTACATAAGTTCTCGACCGCGAACAGCGTATATAAAAATCATTGGCCACACCTTTTCAAACCGTAAAGTCAGAATCCTCAATAATAAGTAGACGATCTCTGTCTGTCTGTCCGTCTTTAATACCTCCAAGTCCCTTGAAACTCAACAGAGGTTCTTCAAATGTTGCAGAGAGAATCCTCAGGGTAAAGTACAGGTCATGTTCGAATTTCAGCAAGATCAGATTACACAATCATTACCTTTTATCCTAAAAACTAATTTTTTAATTACTTTTTCCTTATGAAAAGTTTTGTATTAATCCATAGAGAGTATTGCGTAGAAATATGAAGGTAATGGAATATCATTTTTGTTTACTTTAAATGTCTCGCTTCAATGTTGAGTTAACTATGTGGGGCCACAGTGGCTCAGTGGATAGAGCGATTCCAAGTGAGGTCTTAGTGGTTCAGTGGATAGAACTATGTTAAGTGGGGCCGCAGTGGCTTAGTGGATAGAACTATATAAAGTGGGGCTGCAGTGGCTAAGTGTGTATATATATATATATATATATATCAAATGGGGCCTTAGTAGCTCAGTGGATAGAGAGATTCCAAGTGGGGCCGAAGTAGCTAAGTGGATAGAGAATTATTAAACGGGACCGCTGTCGCTTAAATGTTGAGTTAATTTCACATCATTTCATTATTACCTACATATATCTATGCAATATTTTTTTTCAGTCTATGTATGATAACCAAATTTTTTTAACATGGTAACTGTTCTAGCCCCGTGACAATACAAAAAAAAAAAACAGGTCACGGGCTGGGTCCGCTAGTAAGGTATATTGATGACGCTAGCTGCGCACGCATAATCACTCTCCATATCTGCTTTTCTGCCAATGGGATTATCATAGACTAAGTGGATATGATTTGAGTTTAGAATACTGATTACGTAATTGAGTAAAGCTGGACTCACATCCATCCGTCGCATCAGTCAGTCGCCCGTCCGTCAGGTGGTCACGTGATCTTCAGCCAATCGCAGGGCAACTTTTTTTTTTCTGTCCGCCAATCCGTCAAATATCATCTCTAATTTTAATTTTCGATGGACCGACGGATGGGCCGCCGCCTTCTGACGACATTCCGTAGAAGCGAATACGCACTTTGAAATAGAATGCAAAGCGGTGGATATGTGTTTATTATCTTGGTGGTAAACTCAGGAATTTACAACGTAAACAATAATTCAGTATGCATTTTTATCACGTAAAAAATAATAATTTCCCCAAAATGTTTCTCTCTTGAAAATGTATTTCCAACCAAAATATACCTTCTGCTGAAATTTCGCCGGACAGCAGAATTGATGGACGACAGATTGTTGTCAGTCGCTTTCAACTGACGGACAAAAAACAGACGGATGACTGACCGACGGACGGGTGACGGATGGTTGTGAACCCAGCTTCAGTACTTTGAATTTTTTTAATACTTCCTTTAACCACTTTTGAATTCAATTTGATTACATTTTAAATCTTGAAAGTATTTTATTAACATAAAATGGTATGTATTTTGAACATTAAGATACAAAAAAAAAAATAAAGAACACGTCCATCACTGTTGACCTTGTGACTTTTGACTGCTCTATTGCTGTGGGGTAGGTCTGTTGGGCACATGCTCAGAAGACGAGAAATCAATCTACCTCGTTAACAGGACTATGTATCTGAGCGTCCAAGGTCAAGAAGCGAGGGAGCGATACGGGCGACACTAACACGCACGCCTAGCGCCTCATCGCTCCTACGAGCAAGGCGTGCAGTGTTTCCGTCCTAACGCTCTACTGTGCAAATTGGATCTGTAGCTGTGGGGTTTTATTACACGATGAAAGTACACAGATCAAACTACCTGCATATAATCGTATTTTTCTCTTACCGCTTAGAGAAACTTCATAAGCAAGCTTTAAAAATGCGATATTTGACCACTTTTACGATTTTTTTTTCTCTATCAATACACTTAATATGATAAAAGTAAAAATGTAGCGACATAGACAATTAGTCTTTTTTTTTTATCCTTTCTGGCAAAATGTAGTATTTCCAGAACATTTATTTACCGAGACACACGTTTACACGCAAACGGCGAATTCACAGAAAACGTTTCAGTACATAGGACCCTTGAGGATTATTCTTCTCAGGTTAGGAACAAAACGTGATTGATTACGAAAGAGTTTAGCATAGGGAACATTTCTGCCACTACGTGCACAGTGTTCCAAAAGGTAATTGTTTAGTTAAAATTCTAAGCTACGTGAATAATAAAACCGAAATATTTTACTTAGATACGAAATTATTTTATATTTGATTTCTGGTTATTACAACTATCTGGTTTTTTATCGCAGAAAATAGAGAAAATCTGATTTAATCCATTCACGATTACTTCGTACTTTTCTTAATAATTTCTGGGATATCCTTCCGCCTCGTGCAAACTTAGCTTAACTAAGCCTAGAAAATTACACCAGAGGGACAGCGCACCGAATTCGTGAGCACTCAGTTGTAATAATAATTTTGGATGAGAACTATTTCTCTTACTAGGCGCTACCAACACAGATATTCACATTTATTATGAATGAAGTATTAAAACTTATGAATAAAATATACGTAAAACTTTAATTTAACGAAAAGTAATACACATTTATGTTAACAGAGGTATAAAACGCTTGTGGCACATGTCATGTTTAGAAAACAACTAAACACGTAATACATAGGGTGATTTTTCGAAATTTTGGTTCAAAAAGCATGAAGAAACTGCGAATAGATTATACATTGCCGGCACTAGCGCTTACCTAGTGGCGAGAATTTTAGGCTGCCAAACTTTTACCACGCCCCCTCGCCTCTCAGCTTCAAAAGCGGAAAAAAGCTCTAGGTACACGGGCGTCTTAAGAGGGAACGGGACATAAGTTAATGTTATTGATGTTTATCATATTTTACAAATTTTGCGGAAGCCGATAGATATAACAAAGAAAGGGCAACCATACAGAATAGTTTTTTTCTAACTACGAGAGAGCAAATATTTTACCTGAGTGACGTTATTCTGCCGAGATATTTCTGACGCCGTCAATTTTTGTGTTTTTTTCGTGGCTCGAGATACTATGCTAAATTGATACAGTAATACTGCAAAATACTTTGTCGTTAAGTTGGCAAAGCTATTATCTAAGATTGCTATTTAAATTTTTTCTATGTTGGCTTTAAAAAACCTGTAAACATCAACTTTCGTATTTGGTGTTAATTGATGTCCCACGCCCCCTTATGTCCCACGCCCCCTTAAGTTGGGTTTACGATCGACCTAACAGAATAAGTGCTCCTTGTGCTTAAGATATGATTCGATGTATTCAAGGGTATTAGTTTATGACTGTTGTGTGCGATCTTGGAGTGACTTAAGAGATCGGAATATTTTATATCTTAAGTACAAGTTAAGACGTAGCCAGTGACATTTGTTGTTGGCGGTAAACTGAATTTACAGCTTGTATTTAGGTTATGTTGTATTGTGAAATCGCATGTAAATAATTATTTTAATGGAGAGACAGTATCCTCTTAATTTAAAGAACAGTTCATGGTCATGTTTTCTTTCTTGGAACATGTTATTGAATTCGCTTTAATTAACCTTTTCAGATTTATTAATAACGACTAATTTTGGCATCGGCTTCCCCTTATATAAGATATCACACATGCAGTAACCACACATAATTAAATATAAGTAAATAATCTCCACTCTAGTACATATTTTCAGGTTACGTCGGTTGCTTTCGTCTCCAACGACTCAATCATCATTTGCCGTGTGCTTATCGAGTCATTAAGAACGATTCTTAATTCTTCAGTCATTAATCGTATTCCCACCTTTGCCCTTCCCCGGCCCGCAGTAGAAGTCGTCTTTAGTAGACGGTTCAAACAACTGCAGCGTACAGTCGATGGCGAGGATCTCCTCAGATAGGAGGCGCGAGAAGGCACCAGGCATGCACGCGGTTGCCATGGTAACTAATGTAATGACCCGTCCTTGGCGGGGCGGAGCACGCTATGAGAGAACACCTCTGGGAGACAGGAGTGGAGGGTCTTCGCCTTGATGAGCGCGGCGTTCAGAAAAGTGGCTGCAACCCAGGAAGGGCCACACACTAGGGTTGCCGTATGCGTGGCACTCAAAAAGATGACATGTTCTGGGTAACTGGCATCAGAAAAGAGGACACTTTGCTAGAAAATGACACGAACAAAGCGGACACGCAATTTTACAATGGAAATATACAAAATCAGTATATCACGTCGCAGGTCAGTTGCATATTACAATGTCACAAAATTGTGTCCAAAAATCTGTTCCATATAGCTTTTTAAGTAATATAATTTTTCTTGCAACCAGATAAAACGATCATTTTCACTCTGCATATGAAAGTCGATTTAATTTAGATTGTATGCCCTATAGAATATTTTGGGAACAAATTATAAGTATTCACACAAAAAACAGTTGCACATAAGCACTGGACACACATTATTTTTAATTGGCAGTTAATAACTCTCGCGCAGCTCAGGTTCAGATATATATATATATATATTTTATTTCTTTAGCAATTTTATTTGTTCTTTTAGGTTTCTACTTCCTAGCAATTAATTATGAAATTTGGAATAGATTAGGCACTCCTCAATTTAGACATGTAAAAAAAAACAGCCAGGAAAAAATATAGGAGTGTTGATAAAGACCTAATATTTATGTGATATGGCTAAACAGTTGGTACTCGTGCAGGAAGTTTATTGGCACCGTTACAATGTGTTTAACGACATAAAAACCCACAAAGAAGCAAAGCTTCGCTGTCTTTCACTTTTATTAGGAAAGAGGACATTTCGATTTTTTTGCAATACCCGGCCGGACAATTTACAAGGCCTCAAAAAGAGGACATGTCCCGGTAAAAGAGGACATGTCCCGGTAAAAGAGGACGACGTCTGGTAATCCAAACACTGTTGGAGTGAACCCGAATTCAGGTGCACACTGGTGTACTTATACCCTTGCATACTTCACTCATCCTCGGCACCAAATTTGACGAATACGGACAGGCAGTCTTGTTAGTCAGCTAATATCACTTATAACGAAGGAGTATTTCGGCGAAGAAGAACTTGATAATCGCCGAAAATTATCGGGTTGAACATATTGGGAACACGGTGTTACGAATAGTGATCAGGCCTTAGCTGAGCGACCTGCCTGATCGCGCCTTAACATATTTGTCCAGGGCACGGGCCGTTATTGCTGAAATTAGTTATGAAATCGCGAACCACAGAAACCCCCTCCGCTGGCCAGTAAACGGAGGATAACGCAGTCGATATAGGACAATGTATCCCGTGGGTGATTTTTGTCGTCGGGCCGTTGAAACGAGAAGAGCACTGAAGATGGATATGTCCGGCCGTCGACTTCCGTCATCCTTATCTGCCTCCGGAATCATGAACAAGGCGGGGACTCTCCAATTAGACTTTACTCAGAATGTGACTGGTTAAATCTTTATAACTTAAAATTAATTAATACTTCAGTACATTTGTATAGTCCTCCCCATCCCCCACGCTCACTTCATAATGTTTATATTGAAATAGTATTGTACAATCTTAATGTGTAAATAAACCCTTTTTATACTGTGTTTGTTACGTAACAGTTATCAGTAACTTACTACGACCCCATAGCCTCGTTAAGGTATGATGATGAACCATAAAAACATACCACAACAACGGTTTATGGTTTCGTCGAAAAACCCGTATGTCGAACATAGTGCGGCGAAGTTCAAAAGCCAACCTCCTTAAATCTCCATATTGTCAGTAAGGACGTATAAAACATATTTTTTCTAGTTGGGGCGGGGGATTCCATCTATAATAAAAGATATATATATTTTTTAATGGCTGCTCTCTATTAATTGAGTCACTTTCAAAATCAACTGTTGAAAAATGGCACTGTCCCTACCTGCACATATTTTAATAGGCGTACTGCGTGACATTCGTCCAGTAAAGTTGGTAGCGCTGGATGGGAAGAAGTAGTTCCATAACTTAACGTCGAATAAGAAGTGTTAGGTAACAATTCGTGATAACTTAAATTACTTATTTCATTTTCTGATTTTTAAATGAATGTACATAGGTGTAAATATGAGATTTGAAAAATATTAACATTCCGAATAATTTCACAGTTTCACTTACCGACGCATGAATAAAGTGATGAGGCCCATGGCAATGTTAATTTTACATGAGGCGGAAGAATACACAACGTGTACACAAGTAGATCTTAAGCAGGGCTTTCATAAGTGCTTATTTTACCGTGAACAGCCTATAGGCAATACCAATAATTCCTGCACGGAATCTCACACGGACCATCGCCGGAAACAAAAAGGCAGCTTCGCAATTGTAAGTTTACTAACGTATGATACACGTTGTTTACAGCAAGTGTAAGAAATGTCCTCCCCCATCTTTGCAGTGCACTCAGCAGCATACCATACACTCTTGTATAGGCTGATCACGGTAAAATGAGCACTTTTGAAAGCCCTGATTAAGATCTGCTTGTATAAATGTTGTGTACTCTTCCGCCTTATGTAAAATTAACATTGCCATGAACCTCATCTCTTTATTCATGAATCGGTCATGTACAACTGTGAAATTATTACAACAGTAGATATTGTACAAATCTGCTCATTTTTTACACTTCTAGGGATTAAAAAATATAGAAAGCGAGATAAATAATTTAAGTTACTACAAATGGTTACCTAACACTTTTTTGTTAGACGTTATAATATATGGAACTACTTTCTCCTCCATCGTTAGCAACTTTATTGGACACACGTCACTCATTGCGCCCGTTAAACTATATGCAGGTAGGGGGCAGTGACTTTTTTTCTAAGTTTGATTTCAAAAGTGCTCATTTTATCGTGAACAGCCTTTAGTCGATGTGTCCGAGGGGAGTGGGGGGAGGGGGAGGTTCGCGTCCTTGTTCGTCCGCAGCAGATTTTCAGTTCGCATGTCGCTCACGTGTGTATTTTTTGTTGATTTGTACTCAAGTCGGTCTAGCCACACGGCAACGTACACGCACACACACACACACACACACACACACACTCTCTCTCTCTCTCTCTCTCCTCTCTCTCTCTCTCTCTCTCTCTCTCTAACGGCAAATGTATCGGCAGGAACACACCTGAGTTTCGCGAAAAGATTTCTGCACGTGCTAGATCTCAATACTCTTACGGGCGTGCCGATAGTTTCGTTTAGCTTATTGGCGGGCGTGTTTTTGTAAGAGGACATTTTCCTACTTGACTGGCCAATCAGAGTTAGGTAACTTCAGTACTGTTCGCCAGTTATTCGCGGGCAGACGATTGAGACACGTGACACGGAGACCATCCAATCACTAAAGTGGATCTGATTTAAAGTGTTATGAGATACGACTAGTCGTGAAATATTTTCGCGAAAATCGGGTGCCCCTGTGTATCGGTCAATAAAGTCGACTTTAAGAAAAGATTGAAAGGTAACTGTGAAAGGGTGTGCGAGTTCAATCCCGGCCAACTGCGAAAAGTTTATTTATTTTCTTTTTTTAATTACGGTAAATTACGCAATATAAATAGTAAACTATGGTAAATATGTTTATGTATCGTTGTTACTTGGCTAAATTCAATCAAGTCAATATTTGATTCCCTGCTGCCGTTGGCCGTCACCTATTCAATCAGTGGAATTGTTTCACGCCACTAATTCGATCAGTGAAATTTTTTCACTGATTCGGGAAGTTGAATTTCACTGCGAATAAGTGATTTTCCACTGATTCGAATTAAGTGTGTATCACCTGTCTATATTCTATTTGCGGTTTCTTCACACTTTTTGAATTAATCCTTTGAAATATCACCCCATGTATAACGTGTTCATCCAGTTATTTCCGTAATATTCCATGTATTACAAGCGCTTTACACTTCTGTTATCATAAAAGTATCTTACTTTTCGTTGAATTAAAATTTTATAAATAATAATATTTCATATGAATAAAAACAGTGAGAAAAACATGTGTGTTGGTAGCGCCCAGTAAGAAATAGTTCTCATGCAAAATATTATTACAACTGTGGTGCGCACGGATTCGGTGCGTTTTCCCTTTAGTATTATTTATAAGCTTCGGTTGGAATGAGGCGGAGGAATATCCTGGAAATTGAACTTAAGCAGGGCTTCAGAAAAGCTGGATGTAACAGTGAATGAACTATACTCGCGAGCAACCGAATCGACTCGCCCACAACGCGCGCATACATACATGTTCCCCACAAAAAGGACGTAACAGATTCGTGAAAAACGTATGTCGTTTCAAAATCCGACACTTAAGATTTACGCAGACACCGTTTACATAAAACTTACTTCGGTACTTTTTGCAATAATGTCATTTACGTCAAAATGTAGGACAATTGGGAATTTTGGTAAAGGAAGTGTGATCACGTATTGTTCACATGAATCAAACAAATTCACAATAATTAGAGACATGAAGAACCCATGGATTAATTTTGGGGCAAGTTACAATTCAAAACATATGTGTTTATACAACTTTAGCCATTGGTCCGCACGGTGTGTGACGTCCCCTGGAGAACAGTGGCCCAATCGTAGCCTTCCACTGTGACAGCAGACAATCAATACACAGTTGACATCGACAAATTTGTACAAGAAACTGTAGAATATAACCTGCAGGTCATTGAACTCGCGAATTTTTCAGGTCTCCGACGATAATAATGACAATTTATTGAATCAATACTGATGGCTAGGGCCGCCTGTTTTTCGCGAAAAGATTCACGCGAAGACTAGACTCCAATGTCCAATGGCATCTGTGCAGCCTTCCTTTGTTTATTGGCCACGTGTCTTTGTCGGGATACAGTTCCTTACATGAGTAGGCCAATCAGAATTTAGCATCTGTGACACTGGGTGTCCGTGATTTGCGGGAAGACACCTGCAAAGCGTGAAAGTTGAAACCATCCAATCACGAAAGTGGATCTGAGCTGTAGTGTTATGGAGTACTAAGGGATCCTGAATTATTTTCGCGAAAAACAGTACTGATGGCAGCTTGTAATCTAATTTTTTATCGATCTAATCAACATTCTTACGTGGCCTTGAGGAATTCCGCCCCACTCCTCTAACAACGCCGTTATGAGCTCGTCGATAGTCGAAGGAACTGTATTTCCGGCCCGGACCCTTTGTTTAAGTTTGTCCCATACATGTTCAATCGAATTCACGTCTGGACTGAGTGCTGGCCAGTCCATCTTCCGTATCAGTATGCACGCTTAGGGCCAGTTACACCAATATCGCCCCGATCCGAGATCGAACGATCCTAGTTCCGAAACAGGATCCAGTTTGATCTTGATTCCAATGTAAAAGTGTTGCACCAATGAAATTTCATGATTCTGGATCTCCGATTCTGTTCCAAAATGAGAGATCGATATTAATTAACTATGAGACAAATTTTCCTATTGGTTCGTGATATATGACGTCATGGAAGTAGGCGTATTTTCCACTATAGAAAATGTTTTATCTGTTTTAAGTGAATTATTGTTGTACGAATTTTACTGAATAATAATCAAATACGTATAATGTTGCTTTAATTACCCAAGAAAACAATCGAACATAGTTCTATCTGTTGGCGTATTTTCAAACTACATTTGTCGACGATGGCTGCTGATTTCGGCGGTTCGAAACGAACTTCATCTCGATCTCCAGTCCAGCTCTGAACTCGAATGAGGCAACAGTTTTCTGTGTCGATCTTAGATGCGATCTCGGATCGAGTTTCGAACCACGATGGTGCAACTGGTCCTAAGTGGGTGAGTCCATTTGGTTGCTCGCGATTGTATATATATATATATATATATATATATAATATATATATATATATATATATATATATATATATATATATGTGTATATGTACACTCCGTGAACGAAGTAGCCAACTGGAACAGTCGCATTGTTACGTCGCCCTGCTGTCCCCCGGGTGGCGACTATGTGGGTAGAACAAACAGCGGGAAGGCCGAGCCTATGTGCGATAAGCGTGCCTGGTTAATTATCCGACAGCCGACAACAGGCGATCGGCAGCAGGAAGCTATCAACAGCTCTGACATAACCCGCGCAGGCGCGCTTCTGCTAATAATATGGATGGTGTCATCGGCGGCAGCCCGCGGGCGACGTTACCTCACTGGTCCGTACCTTCAGCCCGCCGACTGAAGGCGAGGCCATGGACTGAATGTGAGGTAAAAGGCAGTTCACGATTAAGTGAGCACTTTTGAAATCAACCTCAGAAAAAGTCGCTGCTCCTACCTGCATATATTTTAACGGGCGCACTGAGTGACATGCGTCCAGTAAAGTTGGAAACAATGGATGGGAAGTAGTTCCGTATCTTAACGTCGAATAAAAAGGGTTAGGTAACAATTTCTGATAATATAAATTATTTGTCTCGCTTTCTAATTTTTTTTTTTAATGCATCGAAGTGTAAAAATGAGCAGATTTGTGAAATATTTACTTTTATAATAATTTCACAGTTTCACTTGACCAACGCGTGAATAAGGTGACGAGGCCCATGACAATGTTAATCTTACATAAGGCGGAAGAATACACAACGTGCACACAAGTAGATCTTAAGCAGGTCTTTCAAAAGTGCTCATTTTACCGTGAATAGCCTATAGACAGCTCGTCTCCCACCAAGGCGATCCGGGTTCGATCCCTGGCTGGGTCACCTGATTTTCGCGTGTGGGAATCGTGCCGGACCATGCCGTTGGTCGGCGGGTTTTCTCGGGGATATCCCGTTTCCCTTCGCCCTTTCATTACGGCGCTGCTCCATACTCACCTCAATCGCCCTCATCGGCTCTGAAGACCTCGCTGTTAAGAGCCGCCAAAATCTCTTCACTCACTCACTTCACTCATTCTGCTCATGTACCGATCATTGACCTACTCCAATCATACGCAACTGTCAAAGTCACATGGTTAACAGTGGTGGACAAGCACTGTTGTACGAATAAAATTCTTTCACCGATTTAAATTTAATCAAACTGTATTACAAATTGGTTAGAGGAAGTAAGTATACAGACATCTCAAAACATTTGATTACAAATCAGTTTCCTAACCTACAATCCAAACCACGCCATTTTCGCTGGACGTGTAGGCAGAAAAGCAGTTTAATGTTGGGACACAAGAGATTGGTTGTGCGCAGCCAGCGAGATCGGTCTACCTCATCTTTAGTCTATGAGCGAGGCAAACGGGCGTCACAGTGTTGCCAACAGGTTCTCAAAAAAAATCCCTCTGGATCAGACGTATAAATAAGCATGAAACGCTAGAATTCTATAAAAACTACTTGAAATCGAGTAATCACAGGAAATTCAATTATAGCTTTGCCCGTACGCTGTTCGCATTACATTCCCAATTTTCGAACCAAACGTTCGAAAAAAAACCACCCCATGTATGATGTGTTTGGTTGTTTCAATTAAAAGATGTCAGTTGTCTCACACAAGTGTTTTATACTTTTAGTAACAATAAACTATATTTTTTGTTAAATTGAACTTTACCTTGTATTTTATCTATAAATTATAGTATTCAATTTATAATTAATTCCAATAAAAACAGAAAGAAGATGGGTGTGTTGGTTATGCCTAAGTAGGAAATAGTTCATATTAAAAATATTATTACACTCAGTGCGCAAAAATGTGGCGCGTTGTCGCTCTGATTTAATTTTCTAGACTCGTTGCGTCCGTTAAAATATATGCATGTAGGTGCACTGACAATTTTCTAAGGTTGATTTCAAAAGTGCTCACTTTATCGTGAACAACCTGCCCACGGTAAAGCTGGTATTTTGAAAACATACTTAGAAAAATTTCACTGTATCTAACAACATATATTTTGACGGGCTAACTGAATGTCATGCTTAGAGACCTGCAAAATTCGCGTTATTATTTGGCACCAGGCTAAACTTCACAGCGCTGTGTATACCCGAGCCGGCGTCGGCTCTCAATTGGCTGCTGCATAGATGTGAAGTCACTTATTATTTGACTACACGATTGTGAAATGTTCATTTATTGGCGCAGAGTTACTCAAGGTGTGTCAAATAAAGTTTTGCCCAATGACGAACTTATTACAAAGGTACGCATGTTTGAAGTTGAACTTGTCCCCAAATAATAACGCGGATTCTGCAGGTCTCTAGTCATGCGCATTGCAAAGTTGGTAATGACGGAGGTAAATAAACTCCGTGCCTTAATGTTGAATTAAAAGTGTTGGGTGAACAATTGTGAACATTGAAACTCTATCTTTTGCTTACTGTAATTTTTTTTATTTTTATGTGTATACACACGTAGGCCTAAGAATTAGCCCGTTTGCTAGATAAATATTTTTTTCTAATAACTATCAAAGTTTCACTCGACCGGCGCACGAACAGAGTGATGAGGACCATATCAATGTTAGTTTTACACGTGGTGGAAGAATACAGACTCTAAGAAATCTTTCGAATATTTACCACACTAGTGTATACGTATTGTAAGAAAGTGCTAGTGGCTAAGTTGTTTCTCATACAACCATGCTAGAGCTCCTACGTTTGCTCGGGGAAAAGTCAAATCCATAGGAAAGTTCCCACCTTTGTACAGCAGTGATACCAAACATTCCAGTATTTGTAGCCTGAGACGTGGTATTATTTCTGTACAGCGTACAAATGAAAAACTTCCATTACAGTTTAGGAAGTTTGCCAGGAATTTTGTCGCAGTGTGTGCACAAGTTAATCTTAGGCGGGGGCTTTCAAAAGTGCTCAGTTTACCTCAACAGCCTATAGCTATAGCCACGAGTGTTTCGCGATTGCGTTCGGCGGCAGGGTAGACTTCAAACACTTGTTCTTCTCCCCCGCTACTGTGATTGGACAGAACGGTAGCGTGAGTGTGTGTTGAACAGTCCTGTACGAAGGCCTCACTTGGTATCGACAACCAATAAGCAAACGATAATGTCTCGAGGTGTGTACAGGTCTGTGAAGTCTAGCTTGCTGCCAAATCAACCCCGCGAAATACTCGTGGCTCTACCTATAACTCACTTACTGAGTGTTTATTTCCTATGGTTGCAAACCTGCTTGACGCCTCCTCCCTTCACCGATATGCGGTATTACCTGTATTTTGCAAAAAAAAAAAAAAAAAATGCCTGACATTCGACGTTTGACTAGAAAATATAATGAAAACCGCATAGAAAAAAAAAAACTATCCCCATGACAGACGGTTGGGATCCAACTTCTGTCCACCTTGTGAAAACAACTCACTTAGACCAACTATCCTTGGTTAGTTTAAACTGCAAAACCACTCATCTATCCGGTATTCTAAGTTAGTTTAGATCAGTTTAGACCCTGACGCGAAATTTCCTGTCACCAGGTTGCTCTTTGCGATCAAATATTTGAAGCTGGCGACTATAAAAAAACAGTGAACCTTTGATTTACTGGACTATTAGAGGGAAGAACTGCCCTTTCTTGCCGAGAGTCTGGTATTGCTGGATGAAATGCATACAATTACTTGGTTGGCAAAAGCTTGCGCGAAGAACCAGTATAACAATACGTCCATTCTGTCACATTCATCTGTGTATCACAAATTACGGGCTATTCACGCTAAAGTGAGCACTTTTGAATTGAAAGCCCCCTTCTTTTGTAATAACAGTCAATAAATTTATTTTATTTTAGCCTTAGACGTTAACTTCTGAGTGAGGCGAAATATACACACTGTGTTTATTACATAGTTGGCAATATTTATTTTAAAAGGTGGTTAAATGATAAAATATGGCTGAAAGTAAAAAAAGAAAAAGAAGTAAATAGGGCCTCGAAAGTGCTCAATCTACCGTGGACAGCCTATAGTGTATTCGGTGCTATGCTTTCAATTGTGAACCGAGCTTCGAGGTGATGTTGGGGCGAGCTGAAGGTCCTACACAATTGAAAACTTTTAGCATTTGACTTTACGACTGCTTTCCGACATGTTGTTTCTTATGGAGCTTGGCACAATGGAACTGTCAAAGGTCGATAATCTGACAAGAGGTTATGCGGAAAGTGCGTTATTTTATTGTAAGGCGATTTTAATGTCGACATATTAACTAAACTCGTCTTAAATTAAATAAATGGCAAACAAATATACTGCGAGGAGGAAATATTTGAATTAACATATTTTAATAAAGTAAACAAATTAGGTTTTTGTTTTGAAATAAACTTTTAATACAAATGTCAAGCCTACAGGCGCGTAAAATGCATTCCTGGATAATATCATAATTACTATCATAACAAGATACACTTTGTACGGAGCTCGCAGAACCGATGTTCAATCGTCTGAACTCTGATTTTACTTATTGTATTATGCATTGGTGGTTTCGTCAGAGGAAAGGAAACGTAAAGTCAAATGCAGAAGCCTGAGGCGTCGAAAGGACAACATCGCGTGAGGTTGCAGCCCGCAGCAGGCTAGACATGGTGGAGTGTTGCGTTGGCGTTGGACGGGGGAGGGGGAGGGGGGAGCGAGAGGGACTGGAAGGTTGGCTGTTGTATCGACCGGCTGTGAAAAGTCGCACCTACCCTGCAACAAAACACGTCAGCCTCTCCAACTGCGCATGCGCGCGCGCGCTACCGTCGCACTCGCCCTGTGTTGACATTTATACCGTTTTACTCGTGCTCCCTTTGTTTCGGTAGCCCCCCCCCCCCCCCCCCTCTGGTCGACACCATTGGCATTTCCACTTGCAAAGCCTGTTCACGATAAAGTGAGCGCTACTGAAATCAACCTTAGAAAAATTTCACTATCCCTACCTGCGTATGTTTTAACGGGCGAACTGAGCGACATGGGCCCAGTAAAGTTGGTAACGATGAATGGAAAGTAGTTCCATATCTTAACGTCGAATGAAAAGTGCCAGGTAGCCATTTGAGATAACTTAAATTATTGTTTCACTTCCTGTTTTCTTTTAATGCATCGAAGTGTAACAATAAACAGATTTGCAAACCATTAATAATTTCACAGTTGCACTTGACCGACGCATGAATAAAGTGACGAGGCAATGTTAATTTGGCATAAGGCGGAAGAATACGCAACGTGCATACAAGTTGATCTTAAAGCAGGGCTTTCAAAAGTGCTCATTCTACCGTTGACAGCCTATAGGCAAGTACACTGGGGAAAATCAGCCGCTTATGCCGCTCTATGTTCCAGCGTAGGTGATCCATGATATTGGCTGATCGCGGTAACGTGAACACTCTTGAAAGCCCTGCTCGAGATCTACTTGTAAGCACGTTTTGTATTCTTCCAACGTATGTGAAATTAACATTGCCATGGGCCTCATCACTTTATTCATGCGTCAAACAGAAGGCGAAATAAATAATTTAATTCATCACAAATGGTTATCTAACACTTTTTTATTCCACATTGAAAATTGGAACTGCCTTCCATCTATTATTGCCAACTTTACTGGGCGCCCGTTAAAATATACTGTACTAGCTGTTGCCCGTGACTCTGCCGGCGTGCAAAATATAAAAAACACACCACCAACCAGCGCCTACTCAAATGGTTGGTGGCATATTTGATATATTCCCTAAGAAACTGTTCGTTTTTCTGGGATGAAAAGTACCCTGTGTGCTAATACAGAATATAATCTACCCCTGTACCAAGTTTCATCCAAATCCGTCAAGCCGTTATGACGTGATTGAGTAACAAACAAACGTATAAACTTCGCATTTATAATATTGTTAAGATTATGCAGGTAGGGGCAGTGACTTTTTTCTAAGACTGATTTCAATGTGGTCACATTATCGTACACAGCCTTTAAAATAACCTTCTACACCAAGTGCAAAGAGTTACACACACACACACACAAATATATATATACATATACACATACATACACACACCATGTGGTTCTACAACACAGGGACAAACTTCGGCAGGAAATTAAATTCCTTACGAAAATATAAGACGTATCCCCTAAAGTAACTGTCAAGGAGCTGCGCCCCCCCCCCCCCCCCAAAAAAAATTGAGTTTTGTGTAAATGAGATCGTCCACCTTAAAACCGCCAAAGTTATAATTCCAGGATATTCCTCCGCCTAATGCGAAGAAAGCTTTATCGCATATAGAAAATTACACTAGAGGAACTATGCACCACATGATTGCGCTCTTAGTGCAATAATAGTATTTTGCGTAAGAACTATTTCTTACTATACATTACCAACACACCTATGTTCCCTCTGTTTTAATTCTTATTAATTATAAAAGAAATATTATAATTTATAGATAAAATGTAAGTACTTTTAAAAGTATGAGGACACCGCGAATAGACTTATAAACCGAACGTTTACTTACATTTTATCTATAAACTATAATAATATATTTATAATTAATTCGAGTAAAAACACGTAGAATATTGATGTCTTGGTAATGCCTAGTAAGAAATATTTCTTATGCAAATATTATTTCACTGAGTGCGCACGAATACGCTGCGTTGTGATTTTGATGTATTTTTTAGACTTGGTTAAAGCTTTGTTTGTATGAGGCGGAGGAATATCTGTAAAGCAGAACTTTAGCAGGGCTTCAGACAAGTTGGAAGTAAGCATGAACGGGTTATATCTGCACTGTAGAAACACTTTCTTTGCTGCAACACGTAATTTGTTGCCACAAGTAAAAATTTGTTTAAATATGAACCACTGCAGTGTAGCCTTGCTGCAAACACAATCTTTGTTTGATCTATATAGTAATACCTATAATAATCTTGCATTGTCGTTATAGTATTTCAGCAGATGCTTTTGTGGCAGTGTCAGGTACACTGTAAAGAAAATTTGTACTCTGATAAACGAATGTAATTTTGTTAATAAGAGAAAAGTAACACATATTCCAAAATAATACTAAAAAAAAAAAAAATTGGGCTGCTCCGAGAGTCGAATCCACACATATTGTGTTATTAACGTAACACCCTGCACTACACGACACTTTTATTTTATTGCGTTCGGATTGCTTTTGATAGACATGTTAGTTGAGGAGTAACATGGGCCAGAATACAATGCCACCTCTTTGGAAGAATTGAGATTAGTGATGTGGAGAATCACCGAACTATAGAATGGCATTAAACGTCTGCAGGAGGACTATAAATGTACTCAGCTACAGTTTCGTAACAGCAGAATATTCTTTTCGGCTTTGAAAGTTTGCATTGGGGAAACAGTTACATACTAAAAACTGCACTGTATGACATAAAACCTTTAAACCGTTGCCTTTTCTAGAAAGTAATATCACTTTACAGTCAGCAAGAGCAGCTCAAATAATATTTATTTCTTTACTATAAAGAAATGTAATACTGCCGTAGAACAAAATCGTTTAAAGAAAACATTTGTTAGCAGCAAACTTATGTTCATGTAACCTTCTCTTTGAATTACAGCTACATTGTTTTTCTGTAAACAAAACAGCACACCTCCAGCGAAGGGAGGATAACCCCTCTGTATGAAGGGGTAGCCATGCCCACAGCCACCAGCACGAAGGGGTAACACGAACAGACAATCACGACACACCTCATAGGGGGAGTACGAGGGAGAGGAGTAGCCCACTTTGTACAATCACAGCACACCTCTCGGGAGGGGAGGGGGTTAAGGGAGTATATACAAGCAGGGGAGGGAGCGTGTAGGTGTGGCGGGGTACATATTTTAGTGAAATGGCGCGTAGGCCACTCTTGCACTTTATGTCGCAGGACACCTAAGCTCCTACTACTTATGTACTTTGTTAAGAGTGTGAGGAGTTAGATGATATTGATGGTTGTTGACGCTGTGTTTAGGATGTCGGAGAGCGGAGAATCGGTGCAGGCGGCGGTCGAGCACGAGCACGATCACGATCACGAGCCGCAGGAGGCGAACCACTCCAAGGACACGGCGAGCTGCCAGAGCAGCGACGGCACCCCGGCGTCCTCCACTCCGGGCACCCCGGGCTCCGAGAAGGCGTCGTCGCCCTCCTTCAAGGCGCAGTTCCGCGCCTTCTCCAAGTTCGGCGACTCCAAGTCGGACGGCAAGCACATGACCCTCTCTCAGAGCGACAAATGGATGAAGCAGGCCAAGGTCATCGAAGCCAAGAAGATCACCACCACCGACACCGGCATATACTTCAAGAAGTTCAAGTGAGTACTAGGGCTGTTCGATACCATAACAATTTAATATCGATATTTTTTTCAATCATTTACTAGGTATTTTCGGTATCCCGAAATAATCGATAGTACCGAAATAATCGATAATACGTAAATAATCGATAATACCGAAACTATCGATAATACGTAAATAATCGATAATACCGAAACTATCGATAATACCGAACATTTCGATAGTACCGAAAACTTCGATACTATCGAAACATCGATATACTGATATTGTTCAAAGTTAGATATAGTTCGATAAGATATTTTTCACATCTATAATTATCGATATATCGATGTATCCAACAACCTCTCCCCCCCCCCCCCCTTTTGGGTAGTCGAACCTCACGTCCTACATCAACTGCCGAAACTCATGCACAGAGAAATATGTTTTATTGAGTCAAACAAGATTTGTTTGGTGCAACCAAATTATTTGTTTTGTATAGGGGCAATGAAATATTTTGTTGCTGAATCCAAATTATTTTGTAGTTCTCATTTGTTTGCCCCAAACTGTATGATTTGGTTTGTGCTACTAAGGATTTGTTTGGCTACATGGGCATTAAACAGTTTGTGCCGATATAAAAAAGAATTTTTACAAGTTCAACCAAGTTTCGAACCTGTATCACCTGCGTCCGAGCGCTACGCCATAGTAACCTCAGCTAACGTGACAACTGATGACGGAGGAAAGGTTTTAAAAATATATAGTGCAAATATTGGGTAACATGTGCAAACAAATATTACTTGTCAGTTTCTTGTTGAATTGTTTTATTAGTGTGTTTATACGATTGTTAAGCTATAACAGATGCACTAACAAACACGTTTACTATCTTGATTGTCACTAAAAATACAAACAAACTCTCGAGCTGTATTTTGGAACGAAGGCAGTCAAATGAGTGGCCAAACAAATATATACAGTTGATTAAACAAAATATTTAGTTGATAGTTTTTTTTTCTCAACACAGAGAGTTCGTTTATTTAAACATATATTTTGTTGGACGAATAAAAGTATTTTTTTTTGCTCTACGATATATTTTGCTAGGGTAACTAAATATATATTTGTCCCTATACAAACAAATATTTTGTTCTATTTTCTCTCAGTGGCGACCCGGCAATCTCACGGATTCGTTTGAGGAGACAAGCTAGACTTCAAACAAGTGTACATTTGACTTGCTTTCGAATTGGATCACAGTTCGTAAGCCACGCCCTGGACGAATTTGAACCAATAATTAACTTGGAAGGAAACGAAGACAGAATCCAATGCCACCTGGCCTAAGGGTTAATCTGGAGCAACAGCCAACGAGCAACTAACTGAGGATCGATTAAAGATCAAAGTGTAGAGTCTATCTTGTTGCTGAAGGAATCCGCGAAATTTCCGGGTCTCATCTCATGGCTAGAGTTGCTCTTAACATCAAGGTCTTGAGAGCCGATGAGGGCGAAGCGGCGGTGAGTGTGAAGCAGCGCCGGAATGCGAGGGCGGAGGAAAACAGGAGATCCCCGAGGAAACCCGCTCGACCAGCGGCGTCGTCCGGCACGGTTCCCACGTACGAACCCCGTTTCTCCCAGGTAGGAGACGAGTAGTCTAACCACTACACCATCGCGGCACCCTACGGGTGATCGGAGAATTTTGCTCTTCTCTCCACTGATCACACTATTCTTCAAGTCTTTTACGAATTTTTGTGGCGAATCCATTCGCTCTCTCGTCTGCTTTCGTTCAACATTTTCCCTTCACGAGATATTTTCGCATGAGACTTAGGCCGTGTCCGAACTCAGGTATATACTTGCGTACTTGATTACTTGCATACTTCACTTACCCTTGGCACCAAACTTGATGAATTCGGACAGGAAGTCTTGTTGGCTTGGGTGCCAGTTATTAGCCAGCTAACCACTTTAAATGTTCATGTATTCCGACTAAGAATTAGGTAATTGCCGAAGGTTTTATGAGTTAAATAAAGTATTAAATAATATTTAAATTTGATTTATATTAACATTTATTGTCCTGCATTATTGTATGTAAGTGCAGTTTGGATTGCTTTGTTATCTTAGCCTATGTAGGTTAGGAACATAGGCCTAATACGAATAAATTGCTTAGACCTACTTTTTAAGGTGAAACTAGCGATAGTTGTTAACTCAGTTCAAAATTATATGTCTACGAAGTAGTAATGTTGCCCTATTAAACTTTAAATCAAACAATTATGTCGGTAATCAATTGTAACCTACAAATTGCTTCTCAAAATGGCGGCACATGTTCCGCAAGTATGCGGGAAGTATACAACTTCGTTCACTTGTGTACTTGTATACTTCACTTGTATTTCGGACAGCACTTACGACGTCGCTTCCGGGGACATGTACGCATAAGTATGTACTTCAGGCGAATTCGGACACAGCCTTAGAATGAGGACGCCATATAGCGCGAGTTTTGCCTGTAATTTGCGTCGTGTGAAATCTATCTCAATGCTGCCACCTACCTGAGATCTACATTTTCCAACGAAACTATTAAATATACGTTCAATGTGCTGTTCTACAAAAGGAAGAGACAGTTTATACGAGGGTTGTAGAGTACTTTCAAAATGTAGCTCACGTTAGAAACGTCATTTCAGAGTACCCCCCCCCCCCCCCCCAAAAAGGCCTTTTTCAAAGCGGCTTAGCTTATAATAAACTCATAAGATACATACAAAATTACTCAAGGGCCATGCATTGAACCATCTTACAGACCTCCCACAAATAAAATAATAGGGTCTCCGCTGCAAGTCCCGTGGATACATGTAGTCCTACTAGAACACTGCACGCTAGTTCATAGCCTTACGCTTATCGGCGATGCAGCATTTGATACGCGTAGCAGTGTCTCCCTTATCGATCCCGCGATTCTCGGTATCAAACGCGGGGGGGGAAAAATAGCTCCATGTGGAACGATATCCCGCGCTCGAGGGAGCGAGGGCTGTTGCCTGAGACGTATGCAACCGTAAGCACGGGGTCATGGGTGTTGTTAGATGCCTACTTGCAGGCGTCAGCGAAGCATTTTTCGACGCACACTTTTTTTATGAGCGGTTGGATTTCCAGACATTGGTCCATGAACGATGTAGTACTCTTTTGCCGTGAAGTGGCGTGAATAAGTATTTAAAATCAGACCGGTACACGGGGGTGGGTTATAGGTTATTCACGGTAAAAATGAGCACTTCTGAAAGTCCTGCTTAGTATCTACTTGCATGCACGTTGTGTATTCTTACGCCTTATGTAAACTTAACGTAACCATGGGCTTCATCACTTTATTCGTGAGTCGGTCAAGTGAAACTGTGAAATTATTGGCAAAGTAAATATTTTACAAATCTGTTCGTTTTTACTGCTTGATGAATTAAAAAGACCAGAGAAACGGAAAGAAATGATTTAAGTCATCACAAAATGGTTACCTAACACTCTTTATTCGACGCTAATATATGGAACTACTTTCCATTCCGTGTTACCAATTTTACTGGACGCATGTCACTCAGTACTCCCGTTATAATATATGTAGGCAGGGGCAGTAACTTTGTTCTAAGGTTCATTAGAAAGTTGCTCACTTTATCGTGATCAGCCTATACAGCCGGTCCTTGCAAGTTTATGTAATTTCTCGCTGGACAATGGAAATGGTTGGCTATGCCCAACTGGGCGTAGGATGAAAAGTAATTAGCCGGGTTGAGAAGGGAGGGGGAGGGGGGGGGCGAAAGAGACACTCAGATTTCATTACGTAAAACAAAAGATCCACACCGGGCCATCAGTCTCGATGCTCAGAGAGTTTTACTCAAGTCGACCAGGTAAGAAAGCACTCGTCCGCCATTTTGCTTGTCTTCGTGCTCCGGACCAATCTACCTGTCGCACAGCGTCTCAAGAGTGTTCGAAATTCGGTTCGTTTTCCGACGGAACTATTAGGCGTACGCCCGACGTGCTGATCTGCGAAGATAACACAAGCTACAGACGGGGCCTATAGATTATTCCAAAGCGCCACGCAAATTATAATCCATTCACGGTCACTTCACACTTTTCTGAAGACCTGCTAAAGTTCTGCTTCCAGGATATTCCTCCGCCTCGTGCAACCGAAGCTTGACTAAGTTTAGAAAATTACACCAAAGGACAACACGCCGAATTCGTGCGCACTCGGTTGTAGTGATATTTTGCATAAGAACTATTTCTTACTAGGCATTACCAACACTGATGTTTATTCACTGTTTTCATTCTTATTTAGTATTAATTAAATATTATAACTAACAAGTCAAACTTAACTTAAAAAAAAAAAAAGATACTTTTATGTTACGAGAGAGTTATAAAACGCTTGTGATGCATGGCGCATTTAGGAAATAACTAAACACGTCATACACGGAATGATTTTTCGAATGTTTTGATTCAAAAACTGTGAATAAACCGCGAATAGAATTTGGAAAAATCATTTCGGAGCACACTCACGTAGCCAACAAGGGTTTTTCCAAAACGCCGTATATGAAAATATTTCGGCCAGATACATACAAAAGTACTCGAGTGTCCAGTATTTAACATTCTGCTATAGGCTGTTCACAGTAAAATGAGCACTTTTGAATGCCCTGTTTAAGATCTACTTGTATATACGCTGTGTATTATTCCGCCTTATGTAAAATTAATATTGCCAGGCCTCAACACTTTATTCATGCACTCGGTCAAATGAAACAGTGAAATTATTAAGAAAGTAAATACTTTACAAATCTGCTCATTTTTGCACTTCGATGCATTTAAAAAAAAATGAAAGCGAAAGAAATAATTTTAAATTATCACAAGTAGTTACCTAACACTTTTTATTTGACGTTAAGATATGGAACTACTTTCCATCCATCGTTACCAACTTTACTGGACGAATGTCACTGAGTGCGCCCATTAAAATATGTGCATGCAGGGGTAGTGACTTTTTTCGAAGTTTCATATCTGACGTGCTTACTTTATCGTGAACAGCCTCTAACAAAATGTTAGGGTCACCGCTAAGAGTCCCTTACGTACATGCAGCACGACGAGAGAACTGCACGTCAGTTCAGAGCCCTGCACGTAGCGGCGATGTCGCATTTGATGCGCGTGGGATTGTCGTCATTATCGCTCCCGTGCTTCTCTGTAGGGATTGGCCAAACTGTTACTTTCGTGTGACGTGTTCCATGGTTCCAGTTCCAAGCAAGTAACGCGTTCCAGGAACATGCTATTTTTGTAACAGGTAACTGTAAAACATTTCTTGCCTGTCCCGACGTTCCGGAATATAACGATTGCGTTGTTCAGTGTTCCAAGGCTTGGCGTTCCAAGAAATAACGTTCGCGCTTGCTCTCTGTTGCTAATCAAGACGTTCCAGAAAGGAACTTTTACGCATGCGCACACTCAAGTTTGCCAGCCGAAACGTAAGTGAAACTTGTGCGGCTGCGACCAATCAGAGCAGAGCAATCTAAGTTGTTGGCGGGAAACTGTTATTTACAGTAATGTAAGTATAAATAATATTAAAATGCTTACGTGTGCACGCACATGTCAATGATTATATTTGTTCACAAAAATAAGCCTTTTTTTTAAATAGAAAATGTCGGGTTTGAATACCGATATTTTAAAAATACGATTTTAATATACGAGGTTTGGTTAGGAACAAAAGTAAACAAAGCTTGACGTTCCAAAAAAAAAATAGCGTTTACGCATGCGCAGTAGCCAGGCGTTGGAGCAATCCAAGACGTTCCAAAAGAATGATATGAACAATGGAACGTGTTACTTGTGCAATGTGTTACCAAATTGTAACAGTTCTTTATAAACGTTACGTTAAATAACGACAATCTCTACTTCTCCGCCTGAAAAGCGGAAAAATAGGTCCAGGCCTGCACCACCACTGCCGTCACCCCAACTCGCGCTAGTAGAGAAAGCGAAGTCATTCTGAACCACATGCTGCGGCCATTTAAAATTCTCACATTTCCCTTTACAGTAATTTCCATTCCTGGCCACCCCACACCACCTCACTGAAAATCTAACCATCCACCGACCCATGCGCAAACGAAGAGAAAATTTTGAGAAATATATATTTTATTTGAAACGTTCGTGTCAGGTTCTCTGTTACTTTGGTGCCGCAGACGGCTTAGTGGCCAGAGCTCTCGCGTCCCGGATTTTTGCACATGAGGAATGGTGCCAGACGAAGCCGGTTGTCAGTGGGTTTTCTCGGGGATATCCCGTTTTCCACACCCTTGCATTCCAGCGCTGCTCCATATCCACCTCGAATCACCTTAATCTGCTCTCAAGACCCCATTGTTAAGAACCACCCAAAACTCTTCACTCCACTTTGTTATTTACGGAAGCAGAAATAACTCAAAACTAAAAAATAAAACATTAGGAAAGAAATAATTTATTTTTAATGAATGCCTGGAATACGGCACGATATTAGCACATACGTAGCTATATTCATTATAATACTTTGAGAAGATAACCTGCTGTTCCAAGACTATGACGAGATATTTGCCATACAAATGTTACGGATGTTGTGTCTGGAAAAGTTAAACCATTAACAAGTTTAGTAAAAATGTCCATAACATAAAATTTCAATAAAATTATTTTGAAAATTTTTAGTGGATTAAATGAGTTATACATGTCATAATAATGGCTTTTCAAGGTTTTTATATCATGCATTGATTTTCGGAAAATCTTAAATGTTCGCGTTTGTAATACTGTAACTCACAGCGGAAAAAAATTTCTCATTATTTCAGGGGATGCGCAAAAATAATATTTTAAATGACAATCCTCTTTATATTTACACATGTACGAGTAGTTTTCTCTGTGAATCAGTCATTTACTTCTCATCGCTTGAGTTCGTAGTTCGATCTTAGGCCCAGGCGGATTTAAAAAAAAAAATGTTCGGGTCGGAGTTTTCATCGGGAGACTGTAGCTGACACGACCATGGTGTGCGGGAGGTTTTTCTCGTTGCTATCCCGTTTCCTCACCAGTATTCATTCGGCCACTGCTCCGTCCCCATCTCGTCTCGCATCAACCAATCGTCGGCGCTGACCGGGACGACAAGTGTGTTCCTCGACAACATCCTGCCATCCATTCCTACTCTTCCTGAATGCGGGGACAATGTGCATATTTTCACTTATAGGTTATTAGCAGGACAACCCGGCGTTACCTGGGTATAATAGGACAATAGAAGATGCACCGCCCTGTTTTAAGGGTTCCGGACCCGATTTGGAAGCTGGGGGGGGGGGGGGGGGGGTTGGAGCCCATTTTCGCATACACATTATTTTAAGTTAGGGATGAAGTGCATCCCTGCAAAATTTCGATCCTACCCGGTCGAACGGCTTACAGACTGTTCCGAGCATAGACGTCCAAACAGAGGCAGATGATAGAGGGGGCCCCAAGACCAACCAAAATTACCAATACACATGTGGTCCGATCCCGGACCGTTTAAATGTTACGACTTTTGTTCAACTACACTTAAGAATTTAGTGATTGTGACGAAAGTAAGTGTCTCAGGGAAGTAATAGTTGTATAAATGGTAACTGACATGTGGAGTCACGTAACCAAACATCATTCATGTCATTACAGCGACCTGGCAAATAAAAAACAATAGCATGAATGATGTTTGGTTATGAGCACTTTTGAAAGCCCTGCTTAAGATCTACTTGTATGCACGTTGTGTATTTTCCCGCCTTATGTAAAATTAACATTGCTATGGTCCTTATCACTTTATTCACGCGTCGGAAAATAAAATAAAAAATTACTAATAAGCTCATTTTTATACTTCGATGCATTAAAGAAAAACAGAAAGCGAAATAAATAATTTAAGTTATCACAAATGGTTACCTAACGCTTTTTATTTGACGTTTATATATGGAACTACTTTCCATCAATAGTTATCAAATTTTCTGACCGCATGTCACTCAGTGCGCACGTAAAAATGTGTGATGCCAGTAGCAGCGACTTTTTTTCTTAGGTTGATTTCAAAAGTGCTCACTTTTATCGTGAACAGACTATAGTTTACCGTGAACAGTATGCACGATGTTGGCAACGAACAAGCGAGGGCGACCAGTGAATGAATGTTTTCAGGGTTATGAAGATGACGCTAGACGACTATGAGAAGTTCTTGGCTGACCTGAGCAAGAACAAAAAGGCAGATCTTCAGGAGATGAAGAAGAAGATGTCGGTCTGTGGCGCGCCTGGTCTGACTTCTAATTCGGTAAGACGGTTATTTTCTCTCTCTTTTTTTTTTTAATACTGACGATAACTGTTTACGTTTCTCGTTAATCGCGTGGCTATCATAACATATGTTTATATATATATATATATATATATATATATATATATATATATATATATATATATATATATATATATATATCTGCTGCAATTAACAGTGACAGCGTACCATAAATAATAGTTACATACCCATGTTCGTTTCAAAGCCAATGCTTTCCGTAAACAGACTGTTCATAACCAACTAACCACATTTATGTATTTTAGTTATTAACTTGTTTATCTTACTGTTTATTCCGGACTGCCAAAAATAAAAGAAATTCCGTATATAATAAAGTATTGATTAACAACTCCAGATTTACCTAAGGAGGAACTGAAACATGGGAACTTTATTGATTTATTCATGTATGTCAACTGTCGTAGTTTTAGGATTGACTGGAGTCTCTTAAGAAGTCGTAATTATTTAAAAAGTGTTTTCAATTCTCTAACATGGGCTTCTTCGCAGCATCGACTTTAATATATGCCTTGGCCCCAACCCCAGCTCAGATTCGTTCATACCTTTCCATATAAATAAAAAAAAAAAATTAATCCGAAATTGTTTTCGGATGTTCTGAAGTTCGTATAAAACTGCCGTAAGATTTAAATTCTACAAAACGAAGCAGCAAATATATTACGTCTTACGAATCACTCATCGTAAAGCGAGACATTCAAATAAATTTATTTCAAAATTAATATAGATACTGCTTGCGATGTAACAATATGTTTCTGAACGGATGCGCGATTTCTCAAATTGACATTTCACATCTGTGAAATTTCAGCGGATAGTTTTATTCGCCTTCATTTTGGAATAAAACTCTTAGTTCCCATCATAATTCCCATTACTGTCAAATAAACAACAGAACTCTTTCAAACTTCGTAACTGATTTCAGAAGAATTGTGCGCCCGAGAGTATATCTCAAAAACTGCCTTTTGTACTGATTTAAACACGATCACTCGTGCCCGTCATAACGATCTTTATGTTATCCCAGAGAGTCCTCAAATTTTCTACAACGCCGATTTTTCACCGCCTGTATTTTTGTAAAAGCCTGCACAGATGCTAGTGAACTCAGTGATGCAGTCGGTAGGAATTCGGAAAATTACACACACACACACACACACACAGTATTGCACGTAAATCGCTTTTGATTGAACAGCAAAGGAGATAAGGTTTTAATAAAATGTCCTGGTATTTAAAATCACTGCTTTCTGGAGCTGCTCCGTACTCACCTAGCTTCAACCTCATAGACTCTCACGAGACCTCGTTGTTAAAGATTCCGTCTGCCTGATGTTTCAACTACGCTGCAGAGTGTTTGGAATCGTGTTTTTTTTATTATTACGAAACTATTAATTGTGCGCCCAGTATGTTTGCCTATCTACGAAAAGACGTCATACCCAAGGCGAGGAAGGAATGACACCTTGAAGTTACCTCCCATTCTGTAAGTATTATTTCGGAGCTCTCCAATATAGTCAAACACGGCTTATTCAGGCTGCCGTAGGTTAAAACACACTAGCTGAATACGAGCCAAACTACGATTAGGCTGTTCACGGTAAAATTGGCACTTTTAAAAGCCCTGCTCAAGATCTACTTGTATACACGTTGTGTATTCCTCCGCCTTATGTAAAATGAACATTGCCGTGGGCCTCGCCACTTTATTCATGCGTCGGTCAAATGAAACAGTGAAATTATTAAGAAAAGAATTACTTTACAAATCTGCTAATTTTTACACATCGACGCATGAAAAAAAAAAAAAAAAAACAGAAAGCTAAAGAAATAATTTTAAGTTATCACAAATGGTTACCTAACACTTTTTATTAGACGTTAAGATATGGAACTACTTTCCCCTCCATCGTTACCAACTTTACCGGGCGAATGTCACTCAGTGCGCCAGTTTATTTATATGCGTGCAAGGTCAGTGAATTTTTTTTTCTAAGGTTCATTTCTAAAGTGCTCACTTTATCGCGAACAGCCTTATTGAACTTTGCTACAGACTTTTCCATCAATAAAATAATATGGTCGCCGCTGAAAGACCCATATGTACACACAGCACGACGAGGACACTTGCACGCCCGTTCAGATCCCTGCGCGTTCGGCGATGACGCACTTATAGCGCGTGCCAGTGTGACCCTTATAGCTCCCGCGATTCTCCGCCAAAAAGGGAGAAAAACGACGCAGGCAGGCCTGCGATTCTCAGTTACATCCGTCATACAGAAACTCTTAGTTTTCGTGTAATAATTTCCGTTTCAGATACATTATTGGAAATGTTTGATTATAGGAAATTTTTATTTTATGAGTTGTTTCATATCTTTGTGACTTATTTCCACTATGCGTTTTTTTTTTTTTTTTTTTTTTTTTGCTGGTTTCAAGAAGGTAGAAACGAACTAATAAAATATAAATACGTTCCTGACTTTTTACTACTAGCTAATAATAACACACAATAAATATAAATCATAACAATAATATATCAACATTAAAATATAAATAGTTATTTGCACGAATACGCGTAGTTTGGTAGTTAAATGTTCTGCAAATGCCACTTTTTGTCAGAAAAAAATTATCTATGCCCCCCTTTTTTTACTTTTGTCATGTTAAGTGTATTCTTGGAGAAAAAAATTCTTGCGTATGCAGTTTTCTTAAGCGTCAGGAGAAAAGTATAAAGATAAGGGCGTAGTTTAATCTGTGGTCTTTCATCGCGTGTAATAAAACCCAACTGTTACAGATCTAATCTGCACAGTACAGCGTCACGACGGAAACACTGCACGCCATGCGCGTAGGAGCGATGAGGCGCTAGGCGTGCAGTGTTAGTGTCTCCCGTATCGCTCCCTCGCTTCTTGACCCTTGAACGGGACCCGCCATTTTACATCACTGGGACGCTACTCCCTCAGCGCGGGGGTAGATCGGTCCCTTGTGAGGGACCTTGGCCACCCAGTTGGTTCTCAATTAGATTGCGGAGGCGAGGAGAAGCTAACCCCCTCCCCCCACCGCATCCATCAAACATATTTTAAGCTGCAAGGCAACATTCTTGTACAGGATTCCAGTTTTTTTATTCAGTTGAACGAAATCTTCGGATCGACACGAAAGGCTCGCCGTCCGACTAGAGGTATTTTGTGTGTCCGAGGCCTAATAGAAACGCGGGAGCGTTAAGGGCGAGATGGGTAGGCGCATTTAATATCTGGTCGCCTTTAAGCGCAGTCTTTCTTTCGATAACTCGCCTCACCGGACTTTATGTGGCGAACCCGTAATTTCATGATGTAATAATTCTGACCAAGTTGTGCCACATGTCCCTATGCTTTGTTAAGTAGCTTGTAAGGGAATTTACATGCCTAAAAACGATCGTGAAACTTCTAGCTCCAGCTTCATCCGTTCTAAAACTATGCATTAGAGGACGAGAATAGAAAACTGAAACTAGTATTCTGGCATGAAGGATTATTTAATGCTGTTCGTAAGCAGAAACCTTTAAAAAATATTTAACACTTTTAAATTGGCATCCATGCGACTCAACATCTGGTGTCTGTTTGTGGGCGCAGTCAGCGCCCGTAAACATCGTGTGATATGAGAATAACGGTAAAACCAAGGAATTATTTCCTGCGCCGTGGACGCGGGAGAAGGAACATTCTTGACTCGGAAAAACGTCCTGACTTTGAAGTCCACCGGCTTAAACCGCCGTAGAAGCTTCTACATTTGTGCGGCTTCTCTCGGCAACAATGAGGTGCTGAACTCGTTAAAAAAAAATTAAAATGGTCAGAAAAATACGATTCGTGTTGCACGCGAAAGAAGAATGCAACGCTGTTTAATAAAAAAAAAAGTCCTTTTTTTAAACATTCAAATCTCAGTTAATAAGTGAACATTTTTTTATTAAAAAGGGAGCGTGTGTCTATTATGACTGGTTCAGAGAGCACATTCTGCAGAAAAAATCTCAGCCGAGTAGGGAAATCGTAATAATTATTATGGTTGCGCGTAAGAAAATAATGGTTATTGTTTGAGCACACGAAAATGACACGAACTGTCCGCCATTACTTCGCGTAGCTGCCGCTTACCACCACTCGCAGCGCTAGTGCTATGCAGTCGCACGCAGTTATTATTTTTTTTTTAAAGGAAATTCTGAAAGTACTCCTATGCCCAACTAGCTACTGACCTTATAGGCCTACAGCTGTTCAGACAAAACCCACAGTTACGCACGTAACAATATTAATTGTGCCGAAATTCGGCAATCACTGCGCAATGTGGCATAAATACGAGTTTGTAATTGAGTCGTCACGTCTGCACTGCAGTTCAATATCGATAGCTAAATACTGTTCGCGATAAAGTGAGCACTTTTGGAATCAACCGTAGAAAAATGTCGCTACCCCTGCATGCGTAAATTTTAACGGGTGCACTGAGTGACTTGCGAACGGTAAAGTTGCTAACGACGGATAGAAAGTAGTTCCATATGTTAACTCAGAATTAAAATTGTTAGGTAACAATTTGTGATAGTTAAAATTATATCTTTCGCTTTCTGTATCTTTTTTTTTACAAACGCCTCCGTGTCAAAAAATTAGCAGATTTATAAAATGTTTACTTTTCTAATAATTCCAGAGTTTCACTTGACCGACGCATGACTAAGGTTATGAGGCCCATGGCAATGTTAATTTTACATAAGGTGGAAGAATACACAACGTGCATACAAGTAGATCTTAAGCAGCGTTCAAAAGTGCTTATTTCACCGTGAACAGCCTTTATCTGGGTGAAGGGGTACTTTCGGAATTTTCTTTTTCAATGTCATAAACAAATTAGAAAAATCAAGAATCCAAAATTTTGGGAAAAATGGCGGGAAGATTTTTTATTCTAAATATTTATTCCATAAAGTGTCCCAATATGCAATGAGCCAGATTCAAGGCCCTTTCGCAAAATCAAATTTCTTTTCAAATTACCTTCAATTTTTTATAGAATTAAATTTAATGAATGCTATACAACGCCACAGAAACGTCATAATCGCGGCCAATTATCTCTTTCAATTTCTTGAAAGTCTCGTTTTCCTTCCAGATTTTCGTTTAGAAAAATGTTCTATATTTTCTTTAATCCAAAATTTCAATCAATTTATCGCAGATTTTCTGACAGTACTAATTGAAGTAATCTCATAATAATATAGATGTGTGCGCACGTTTCAAGTGTTTACAAAATAAGATTGCATATTAAAAAAAAAAAAAAAAAAAATTTGCGCTAAAATTAAGAAAATGAGTTTTAGGCTAACAAATTATTTTCATGTCGTGCACAAGTCGTAGATACTTCTACTTTTTTAAAACTGGTTTACAGGCTGTTCGCGGTAAAGTGAGCACTTTTTAAGGCCCTTGCAACAAGTGATAACCACTAATAAATATATTTTATTGCAGCTCTAGACGTCAACTTTTGGGATTGGCGGAATGTATACACTGTGTTTATTAGTCACATGGCGATGTTTTTATTAAAAAGTGACAGGAAGACGGTAATCCAAAGTAAAGAACAATTCAGCAGGGCCTTAAAAAGTGCTCACTTTACCGTGAATCGCCTATAGTTAAAATGTTGGTGATAAATTTTCGTGTGGCGGCTTGAAAGTTTAGCTATTGAATGCAATTCATTGAATGGAAAATGAAGTTTTTTTTTTTGTTAAATAAATTGAGTTCAGTAAATGTTTGATCGTGTGGAATGGCCTACATAGTCCATTCACGCTTTCTTCAGCCTTTTTTTAATCAAACCTTCGAAAAATCACCCTATATGGGGCATGCTTGGTTGTTTAGAACACACGCCATCTATCACAAACGTTTTATACTTGTCTTCATCAGAGTTACTTTTTTTTTCTGTTAATTTTAAATGTTATTAATATTTTATCTTTAAATTATAATGCTTCATTTATAAATGATTTGAATAAAAACAGTGACCAAACATGTGTGTTGGTAGCGCCTAGTAAGAAATAGTTCTTATACAAAATACTGTTACAACTGAGTGCGCACGAATCCGGTGCGTAGTCCCTCTGGTGTAATCTTCCAGACCTAAGCCGTGTCCGAAACGGCTACGAGACCATGATTTAGGTTACTAAATCGACTACGTGACCAATTTTAGGCCCTAAATATTTGGGGATAAATAACGTCAAAATTCCACAAGCCTGTAGCTTCCAACTTTGTCACATACAGCGCTGTAATAAGCCGTTCGAAACCATCCAACCTAAATTCCTAAATCCTAATTCCCCAAATTTGCCATCACGGACAAGGCTATAGTTAAGCTTAGTTTGCACGAGGCGGAGGAATATACTGAAAGTATAATTTTAGCAGGGCTTCAGGAAAGGCCGAAGATATCGTGAATCAACTATAGAAACAATTTCGTAGATAACGAAGGTGAATCACTCACGAAAGGGGTTTTGTTCCGTATTCAACCAGTGGATCGCGTGGTCGTGGTATATCGGAATGAGTCACTCGACCCTGGAAGGAGGTTCGTCGTTGACATCCTCGGGGCTCCGTGCATCGCGCCCCTAGCGGCGGCTCGCTGGAGTGCACGCGGGCTTCAGCATTCAGGTCACGCGACCGCGCCGCGAGGGGCCGATCGATGGCACAGCGCCATGTCCGCACCCCGCCAGCCGCCAGTTGTCCTCTCTCCCCCCCCCCCCCCCTCCATCTCAGGGTTGCCAGATTGTTTTTCTTGAAGTCGCCTAAATGACCAATCTTTTGTCGCCCAAATCGATTACACTTTATAAAAAATTCATTTTTAAAAAATATATTGTAAATTTTTTTATGTAATTCTTACTAATATTATAAATGGGAAAGTGAATTTTGTTTATTTGTTTGTCCTTCTTTCACGTCAAAACGGAGCAACGGATCGACGTGATTTTTTGCACAGATATAGCTGGAGGGCCGGGGAGTGACATAGGCTACTTTTTACACCGGGAAAATATCTCATTCTTTCAGGAAAATTTTTATTTTAATTTGAAAAAGTGCACAGGCGGAATTGCATTACAACGTCACAGCAGAACAACAAATCGTCGTACTTTTGGACTAGAGTTAGTTGGTGGGCTCGGAAATGACATGGGCTACATTACATCGTTAAAATAATAATAATAATAATAATAATAATAATTCTGGCATTTTGAAAGATGTACAAGGAGAAATAACGGAGTATTTGTCAGTAGACACAGTCATGGACACAGACCAGAGCAATACACATCCTGTAGAGTTCATGAATTCTCTGCAGTCGTCAGGCGCGCCCTTGCATGAGCTGAAATTAAAATAAGGCGTTTGGGTCTTGCTTGTACGAAATTTATATGCACCGTGATTATGTAACACGAGGCTTAGTGTTACAAAACTTCATTACGTTTCCCTATAAACACGCGCGAATTGTTTTAAAGTATACATGACATAGGCCTATACACAAAATAAAAAATAAAATGTCAAACGCATATAAAATCACGCGATATTCAATTCCCTTATTCATAGAGACCTGGAGAATTCGCGAGTTCAGTGACTTGCAGTCTATATTCTACAGTCTTTATGTGCACATTTGTCGATGCAAACTGTTCATTGGTCGTTTGCTGTCACAGTGGAAGGCGACGATTGGCCCAGCGTTATCCGGGAGGAGTCAAAAACCGTGCGGACCAATGGCTGATGTTGTATAAACACACGGGTTTTGAATTCTAACTTGTCCCAAAACGAATCCGCGAATTATTGTCCGCAGCGAGTAACAACAGTCTGAACAAGAGACCCTCTCCAATTTTATCCACAGTGGTTGCCGTTTAAAAAACTGATCCTACTTATGAGAATTAATTATCTAACAATACAATACTAAGTATATAATTCCAAGTAGCCCAAATATCGCCAATTCATTACAAAAACCGGCCAAATTGCGGTAGTAACATTTTCGTAATTTTTGGTCGCAAAATTTTGCCTTGAAGTATCCCAAATGGTGACAAATCGCCCAATCTGGCAACCCTGCCTTCCCCTCGCGGCCCCCAAACAACCTGAGTATAGTCTATAGCTAGAGACCTGTGAAATTCACTTAATTATTTAAAGACAGACTGAATTCCATGTTACCGTGCGTTTGACCAACTTCAGCCATTGGCCAAGAAATATGTTTAACATGATTTGGAGAACTCTCGAGCCAATAAATAATATAAGTTCAGAGGCGGAGTGACCAATCCCTTCTGAGGAAATCAAGCAGATGCGTGACGTTGATTACAGAGCAGCGGCAGTCGGAACCATGAACTCTGGCCACGTGATTACAAGGCAGCGGAGTCTTGTCATGTCATCGAAAGATGACGCGAATTTTGCACGTCTCCATCTGCAATCCATTCATGGTTGCTTCCAACTTTCGCGTGACCCTGCTGAAGTTCCGCCCCGAGGATATTTCTCCGCCTCGTCCAAACAATGCTTGAACGAGTCTCTGCGAAATTACACCTAAAGGAGAACCCGCCACATCCATGCACATTCTGTGGAATAATATTTTTAGCATGAGAACTATTTCTTCCTAGGCATTACCATAACACATATATTTTCTCACCGTTTTATTCATATTAGTTATAAATGAAATATTATAAATTATTGATAAAATATAAATAACAGTTAACATTTTTTGAGTTAAACCTTTGAAAAATCACCCCATGTATGATGTGCTCGGTTTGTTTCCTAAATATGTCTTGTACCATAAGCATTTTGTACCTTTGATAACCTAAATATGTCTTGTACCATAAGCATTTTGTACCTTTGATAACCTAAATATGTCTTGTACCATAAGCATTTTGTACCTTTGATAACCTAAAAGTACCTACTTTTATGTTGAATTGAACTTTTACTTATATATTATTTATAAATTATCATATTTCATTTAAAATTAATATGAGTAAAAAAAAAAAAAAACAGGGAGAAAATAGGTGTGTTGATGGTAATGCCTAGTAGTAAATAGTTCTTATGAAAAATAGCGCAACAGTTCGGTGCACTGTTCCTTTGGTGTAATTTCTAAGCTCGGTTAAACTTTGTTTGCTTGAGGCGGAGGAATATTTTGGAATAACATTACAGGGCTTCAGAAAAGTTAGAAGTAACAGTGAACGGAATACATAGCTCCATTTTTTTTTTTTTTTTTTTAAGATAATTTTTTCGCCGTTGTCACGATTGAATTCTTACTGTTATTGCATATACCGACGAGAAATTATGTATAAGCTGTTCACGATAAACCGAGCACTTTTGAAATCAACCTTAGAAAAGAAGAGTCACCATCCGTACCTGCACATATTTTAACTGGCGAACTGAGTGACATGAGCCCAGTTAAGTTGGTAGCGATAGATGGGAAGTGGTTCCGTATCTTAACGTCGAATAAAAGGTGTCAGGTAGCCATGTGATAACTTAAATTATTTCTTCCACTTTCTGTTTGTCTTAATGCACCGAAGTGTAAAAATGAGCAGACTTGCAAAATATTTTATTTTGTAATAATTTAAAAGTTGCACAATACCGACGCATGAATTTAGTGACGAGGTCCATGGTAATGTTAATTTTGCATAAGGCGGAAGAATACACGATGTGCATACAAGTAGATCTTAAGCAGGGCTTTCAAAAGTGCTCAATTTACCGTGCACAGCCTATAATATGCCGAAAATGTAGAAATTCGACGTATGGACGCTCTTAAGGGCTGTTCACGATAAAGTGAGCACATTTGAAATCAACCTTAGAAATAAGTCACTGCCCCTGCCTGCGTATACTTCAACGGGCGCACTGAGTGACATGCGCCCTGTAAAGTTGGTCACAATGGATGGAAAGTAGTTCCATGTCTTATCGTCGAATAAAAAGTGTTAGGTAATAATTTGTGATAATTTAAATTATTTCTTTCTCTTTCTGTTTTTTTTTTTAATGCATCGAAGTGTAAAAATTAGCAGACCTGCAAAATATTTTCTTTTCTAAAAATTTCAAATTTTCACTTGATCGGCGCATGAATAAAGTAACGAGGCCAGTGGCAATGTTAATTTTACATATGGCGGAATAATACGCAACGTGCATGCTAGTGTATCTTAAGCAGGGCTTTCAAAAGTGCTCGTTTGACCGTGAACAGTGTATAAAGTTGATTGTCGCTACCAAGCCACCCACATGCGTGATTGCTTAGTAAGTTCCTCGCCTGACCTGAGGTCAAGTGAAAGTGGCAGTTGATAGCGTGCCATCGGGGTCATGACTGTATCACGAAACTATTTCACCAGGTACAAAGACAGTTGCGCACACCATAACCATATGTTTGCGTAAGTGTAGAGAGGGTTGCGGCTGCTTTATCAATCATGGTGAATAGGCGCTCCAATCATGTTAAGCTACATTTGGGGGGGGGGGCACGGAGGCTGAGCGGTCACGCTCGCCCCCCCCCCCCACCAAGGCGAACCAGGTTCAATACCCGGCTGGGTCACCGGATTTTCGCAAATGGGGACTCGTGCCGGACGATGCCGCTGGTCGAAGGGTTTTCTCAGAGGTCTCCCGTCCCCCCCCGTCCCCCGGCTCGTTGCATTCCCGACGCTGCTCCACGCTCACCTCACTTCACCCTCATCGGCTCTCAAGACCTCGATGTTAAGAGCTGTCCAACACTAGCGGTGGTGATTGTTATCCGAAATAAGATTTGCACGTGTGCTAGAGCGACGCCTAATTCGCAATCAGTCGAACATAACCGTCGTGTAGATGTGGAATACAAATACAGATCTTCGTATTCAATACATATGAAAACTTCGTAGGACGTTATGCGTTTCAGAAAATGTTCGCAGAGCGTCAGTGTAAAAATCACTTTTGAACAAAACAGTCCTCTTTATCTAAGAACGCAGAGATAAGATATTTTATAGATTATATACACCTCGCCTAATAATGCTAGGAGTGCCCGTAAGCTAACAATACATGTTCCTTGAAAACTCTGTGCTGAAAGCATAGGCCTTAACCATAATTTTTTTTTCGAATTCCCTTATAATACATAATCGTATATATAAATAATATAAAACATAATCGTCCTACACCTCACAGAAATTAATGCAATCAAAATAACAATCAGCTCCGGTGAACAGTGTTGCAAAACATAATCAATTATTTTACAAATTATATGTCCGTGTTTATAAGTTCCGATATTAACAATAAAGCCCTGTCACACTTTCGTACAGTTTCCCCTTGATTCAATCCAGATTCCACCAGTCCGGGATGTTCTAGAAGATCCCCGAGCGCCCCCATGCACAGTAGTCTTCAACTAGTCGGGTATCACGCCCTATCGTCCGTCCGCACCACAAACACCTCGTCTGCCGTCGTCTCGCAACCTTCGTCATCGTCCCTCGCTGCACTATACTTATCCCTATTACCGCACTTCCAGCCAGACGGCTGCAGCAACGACTCACTACTCACAGGCTGCAGGGAGTATTTATAGTGTCGTTGACGCTGGCCCAGAACCCGCGTCGTGCCGAGCAAAAAGGATTTTCCCTACCAGGATATTCTCGTTCGTCCTCTCAAGTCATCGACTCCTCCGGCAAGGGGTGGGGGGTGGAAGGAGGTGCTGTGACGCCAGCCAGGTCGGCTGTCAATCATTCCTCCGGGCGACGCAGCAGCGAGCGGGTCTGCCTGGGGGAGGGGAGGGTCCAGGTGAATCACTCCCCACTGCGCTACACACAGCCCGCAGTAGTGACAGCGCAGGGTTCCTGCAATGTGATTTATTCAAAATGGCAGCTATGCACCTGCACTTCCCCCTCCCCCTCCACCCCTGTGCTGTCATCCCCCTCCCACCATGTGGGACTTCCGGAGATTTGAGGATCTGTTTTGCCGGCATGTCGTGAGATGAAGTGCCCCCATTTTGAATAGATTATGTCGCAGAGTGCGGGAGTACGCGCGTGACAATATTTAGTTATTCATTTGTAATCGGTGTATTCTGCACCTTGTGAATAATTAAGTATTGTCATGGGCCAATACTGAGTAGTATTTCATCCATAACATCGCGAAATTGCTAGGACTTTAATACGTTACTTTTAAAGCAATTATTACTTATGTAACATTTAAAACGAAAATGCTGTAGTAAAATTTTGCCTTGTCTTGTATTCTCAGTTTTATGGACAGGATGGAACCGAACTCTACCGACAAACTTCGACAGATTATTCTAGATAAAAAAAAAGTGTATCTGAAGCAGAAGTTTATTGCTAGTTACACAGCCAAACAAAAGATAAATGCCTGAGTTTCTGGATAACGCATTATTGAACGATGAATAGCAAACCATAAAGGAATTGGATGTCGTTATCGATCCTCTTCCAAAAAAATGTAGAAATTGTATAATTAAAAAAATATATAACTCTCTGTAATTGTTGCTCGCTGCGGATTAGTAATCTGCAGTACATGGTAAACAAAAGGGCCTCTTTGTGCTTTTAACATACACGCCACCCACAGCTTTTGAGAAATTACTGTTCTAACACTGAATCGCGTCGTTTGTAGACCTCCCGCAGACCCACATTTTGGCACACCATTAAACAGAATTCCTTAATTCTACGGAAAAGTGCTGGTAAAAAGTTCTCCAGAGGTGTCCGTAAACTCTCCGTAAAATTACGGACACATTGATTTTCAAAAACGGACTTTCCGTAAAATTCACGAAATCTCTCCGTTAATTCCCTAGTTAGTTTTCTGTGTTTCTAATTTAAATAAATTTGAATATCTATTTAATTTTAATTTTTATTATGTGAGTGTTCTACTGTGTATAAAAATATATTTAAAAAATTAAAATTTTTTAATACTTAAGCAAGATTTAAACCCGAGTAAAAAAGTTGCAATTTCACGACCCTAACCACGTACCTACAATGCTCACGTGGTGAATCTGGTATAATTTTTTAATTTACTGATTAGTCACAGAAGCAACTTTTTTAGTTTCTGTTAGAGTTAGTGTATTTTAAGTGTTGCTAAGTGTTGCATACGCCTGTTGCTACTTTTTAATATTTGAAAGAACAGGCCTTAGTGACATGGATAACCTTAACTGCCGCAGGAACGATAATTTTCTGGTTACAGTGGCGAAGAAAGTTTCGTGTAGAATCGGCATTGTTCGTGCCCGAAACCCGAAGTTATAGGAAATACGGAGATTTTCCGTATTTTGTCTTTACACTCCTAACTCCGTTTTCCGTCGTTACGGATTGTGTTTCCGTACATTTACTGTGCGTTTTCGTAAAAGTTCCCGCAAATATACGGAAAATTTTAACAGTGATACGTCAAACTCCGCAGGGTGTTTGCAGAGCTGTCGAATGTGTTGACGAGGCAAACCGCATGTTCGGCGTCCTTCTCTCGCTGTGTTGACTGACTGGAGCTCCCGCGCACTGCTCATATCGATGTAGTCGTGATGCAACCACAAATGTACAACGATTTAAAAACGTTACGCATCATTGCAACTCTGTATGCACCCAGCTGTGGCAATGCGCGTGTACCAAATTACTCTACATCCTATTCGGGTCATTCCCTCTGGGTTGTTGATTTTTTTTTTTTTTTCGGGTGGTGTAAATATACATTTTCATGGCGTGAGTCATGCGTGAACTTAAGCCCCGTTTACAAGGTCGACCAGAATTCACGTGCCGAGCTACGGGAGGCGATACTTCATGAAAAATAAGGTGGGCTACACCGCACATTGGAAATTTTGAGTGACTTTGTCTCAGAAACGGTTTACTGGAGCGAGTTCGGACAAAAGGACCTTTGAGCGTCACTTCTCTCACTAGAGAGGCGCCCAAACACCTCTCTCTCTCTGGTTACTGCCGGCATCAAGTTAAGAATAAACAAAGATCCCGCCCCCCTCTCTACTAGTCTTTCCAACTCTATTAACTAAGAGCATGTTTTCCAAACACTCTGTCTCGTGTAGCATTCTATTTAATTTAATGAATGCAATAGTTTTTGTAATGTTTACTTCTCTGTCGCAAGGGTTTTTACGTCTCTCCTGACTGTTTTTCCCTTGCTCTTCATAGTTAAGACTAGCTCTAAGTACACTTAGGGAGGTAGTCATGGTCCCAAAGTGCAGGCCATGGCTGCCCAATCCCTCTTTACCGCGATGCATGTATCCTTGCATGATTTTCCTTCCTAGTAGGCGTAAGGGGTTAGCCCTGAGACGCCCTGAGACCGTCCTACCTTCGGGCCTTAACTTCACATACCACTTAGAATAAGGTAGTTTAGAAAAAATACAAGCGTACCTCTTGTCTTCGTTTTGCCATGGTGAGAAACAATTTTCCCCGTGTTTTTCACTATCACCAAGTTTTCCAAAGTTACCTGCGAGAATAAGGAGTGTATCCCTACTCAAGCAATGAAGGAGGACGATTCGACTAAACACACTGTTTCATAAAACACGATTCCGATTTTCGTCGCACCATATCAAGTACTCCCTGGCAGTTTTACGTTCATGAATTTCAAACTTTTGTTCTCAACGCCGCATAACTACCTTAATATCCACCACACGATCATGTATGTCAATGTATACCCCGTATTATTTTTCATAAAGCAGGGATCACACGATGCAAGACGAGTGCCAATCTTGCGCGAGATGCCGACCTTGCACGAGAATTTCTTGCACAAGTTTGTGTGCAAGGCACATCTTGCACGAAATGAGGAGATAGAAGAGGTCCTATTTTTTCCTCGTGCAAAGCGATGCAAGTTTCGATCTTATTGGTCCTTGTATGCTGGTCATGTGACTTGTTGTAAACGCAACCATAGAGTAAAAGAAAATCATAATCTGAGGTGTGCGAAGAGGAATACAGGATAATAAAACATTGCTGGAAAATAACTTTAAAGCTTGGATTAAAGTTTTAGACAGTCCGTTGAGAATAAAATAAAAACATTTATATATTGGAGGGATAGCTCTGGAACAAATACCTTGTTGAATTAAGCAACTACATATTTTGTATTGTAATACCTTAACTGTTTGGTACATACCAGGGCTATCAACAAATTTGTTTATTTATCTGCGTGTGAACTCGTTTCGCACACAATTTAGTTGGCATTCTCGTACGAAATCTTGCGCGAAATGCCTCTTGCACCGTGTGATCCCTGGTTTAAATCATCTCCCGGAGATTGGCACATGAATTATTGTCATGTTGTATATGCTGCAGCAGCAGCTGTTGAGTTCTCCCTTCGCTATTTCTCGTCTCTCTCCCTATTCCGAGCGAGACACCCGCCCAGCCTGGCGTCCAGTTGGAGTACTCTCTGTCGCATATAACCTGGCAAGATCTTAACAGTCAGTTAGTGGCAACTTGACGTATACGAAACAAACAACGTGCCGTTTACAACATCCTGTATCAGCTGATGCACGAATGAATGGAGATTAATATTACGGTGGCTATTCTGATTCCACTGCCGACGCACATCAAACAAGCAGGAAATACGCGGATAAGAAATAGTTCCCTAGATTTAGTAATACATTTTGTTTTGCGTGGTCACAAAACAGCTGTTGTTAGTGTTAAAACTAAGCTTCGTGCTAGAGTAGTAATGTATATGTGTTCAAAATGAAATGCTAATTAAAACGGTTCGTATTCAAATGAAACGCAGTTTCAAATATTGGAAGTTCGTTTCAAACTTTGGGAGTACGTAGTGTCCCCAGCCACCATCACATCCATACACGTTTGGTATTTATTCCAAAATCCTACAGAAACATCACAGAGTTTTGTCGAATTATTTTTAAAATAATTTTACGAAATATATTTCAAACTCGTGCCGTTTCTGGCCAGTAACAAGGGAAAAGTCAACTTAAAAAAAAAAAAAAGAGATCAATAAGCAGCCCAACGTGTTGCTTGCAACCTGTTGAACACGTTAGGCTCACAGCACGCCCTGCCACGCCATCTGTCAACGAGCTCACGAAAAAACTACTAGCTTTCTTGTTTAAAATAAGAAATTGCTTCTGTTCTTTTCGTGTTCTGCTGCACTGTATTAATAGAAAGAAGAATGTAGGACGCCACATATTTCCAACTCGAGCTGTTCAGTATCTGTAATAGTGGAATAACGGTTTTGCAAAAGTCGTTGGTAAGTTGTTTATCGGCGAATGAAACAGAACGTGCGTTCTCAAGCAAGTTCCCCAGGATTACTTCTATTTCCAGTCTAACACGTTATCTGTAACGTCCTAAGTGCGATAAGAACTACAATTACTGTCTCGCAAAAGTTAACCCAATTTCGCGGTATCCTATAAATTAAAAAAAGGGTAAACAATTAATTTTTACAAGGTTTTATTTTTTGCTTTTATAAACTGCGATTTTTTTTTTTTGACAGATGTCAGATCATAAATACCTTAAAATTTGTTTAGCGTTACAATGACAATTGGATTAACTGAGAGCGTGTTAGTAAAATATACAGCCACCTGCTTGATACCAGCTGATGGCGAAAGGAAACACAAACAAAAATAAAATATTGACGCTACTTTAGTCGAACTGTCATAATCATGCCACGTTAATTAGAGAGAGAGAGAGAGAGAGAGAGAGAGAGAGAGAGAGAGAGAGAGAGAGAGAGAGAGAGAGAGGAGAGAGAGAGAGAGAGAGAGAGAGAGAGAGAGAGAGAGAGAGAGAGAGAGAGAGAGAGAGACTGCTGGACCGGGGAGTGGGGAAACCTGCGCGGTATGCCAGAGTAAGGGAAGAAAAAATATGCAGTTGTCACCTTCGCGACACCCGATCAATTTATTCTGGTGTTATCCACATGAAACAACATTTCTGACTTCCCGATCACTTTATCCTCGCGTCATCCAAATGAAACAATATTTCTGAGGCCCCGATCTCTTTACTCTCGTGTCATCCAAATGAAACAACATTTCTGAGGCCCCGATCACTTCATTCTCGTGTCATCCAAATGAAATAACGTTTATGTGGCCCCAATCACTTTATTCTGGTGTCATCGAAATGAAACAACATTTCTGTGACCGTGACCAATTTATAATCATGCAATACAAACGAGGCAGCATTGCTGTTGGCCTGATCACTTCATTCACGTAGCATACAGATGCAAATACGTACGTATTTGTATGCGTATAAAATTAAAAACCCACAAAGCTCAGTGGTCATAATCTAAACACTACACTCCCAGTACAGTACCGAGTGTTAGAATTATTTTTATCGCGTGTCTAAAAACTTAACTGTTAGACTGCCAGTGTAGACTGATGTATACAAGCAGTTATGGAGAGTGGTTTTTATTTTAAGGCGCTGATTTCAAAAGGGCGCACTTTACCCATGAACAGTACTGTATATTCTATTCGTAGTTTCTTCGCAATTCGTCGAATCGAACCTTTGAAAAATAACCCTTTTGTAAGACGTTATTTTGTTGCCAGTATCACAAGCGTCTTATACTCGTGTTAACATAAAAGTGCCTTACATTTGTTAAACTGAACTTTGGCGTATATTTTACCCATAAATTATAATACTGAACTTATAATGAATTTGAATAAACCCAGAGAGAAAATGTGAGGGTTGGTAATGCTGAGTTGGAAATAGTTCTTATGCGGAATATTATTACACAGAGTACGCACGAATGCGGTGCGTTGTCGGTTTGGTGTAATTTTCTAGACTCAATTAAGCTTAAATAGCATGGGGCGGAGGAATATCCTGGAAGTAGAACTTAAGCAGGGCTTAAGAAAAGTTGAAACTAACCGTGAACAGTCTTGTACAGGTTGTTCACGGTAAACTGAGAACTTCTCAAACCCCTGCTTAAGATCTAATTGCTTGAGCATTGTTTTTTCTTCCATCAAATGTAAGTTTTAACATTCTAATGGGGCAGCGGTGGCGCTCGCCTCCAACCACGGCGATCCGGGTTCGATACCCAGTGGGTTCGCTCCCGGATTTTCGCATGTGGGAATCTAGCTGGACGATGCCGGTTGCAGGCGGGTTTTCACGGGGTGCTCCAGTTTTCCCTGCTCTTGCATTCCAGCGCCGCTCCATCCTAGGTCTCATTTCATCTCATGTCTGAGGATGGCGGGCACCTAAGTGTCCCAGCTAGAAAGCCCGTCATTCGGAGAGTGTTGACTCGGCGTCGGTTCACTCCCCACTCGAGTTTTTTAAATTTATTTTTTATTTGAATTATTGGGCCCGGTCACTTTATCCGTGCGTCCGTCAGGCGAAAATGTGAAATTACTAGAAAAATAAATAGCTTACAAATTCGCTTATTTTTATTCTTATGTGTACTTAAAACACAAAAACTAAAATAAGCAATTTCAACTACCACATATGTTAACAGGGGCCACGGTGGTGTAGTGGTTAGGCTACTCGCCTCCCACCAAGGCGAACCGGCTTCGATTCCCGGTGGGGTCGCTTCCGGATTTTCTCAAGTGGTGAATCGTGCCGGATGATGCCAGTGGTCGGCGTGTTTTCTCGGGGGTCTCGCGTTTTCCCCCGGTCCTGCATTCCGGCGCCTCTCCATGCTTGCCTCGCTTCATCCTCGCCGGCTTTCAAGACTCGCTCTCATATGTTAACGCGTCTACCAGCTTAATTGGACACATGTCTGTTGGTGCGCTCGTTGAAATATGTGGTTATGCCGGAGTCACATAGCCCCGACAAGTGAGTGAGTGAAGAGATTTGGACGACTCTCAACAGCGAGATCTTGAGAGCCGATGAGGTTAATTGAAGCGTATATGGAGCGGCACCGGAATGAAGGGGCGGGGGAAACGGGAGATCCCCGAGAAAACCCAACGACCAGCGGCATCGCTCAGCCACCGTGGCCCCCATAGCCCGACAAGCACGACACGATAGCCCCGACACGACACGTAAAACTAAGCAGCCAATGAAATACAAGATAGATCTGACGCAAGCCCGAAAAATTCTGTCGTCCTCCTTGTGAGTTCGGATTAGAAAGGATTTCTATTTACGTCGTGTCACACAGAGTGCACAACCTTGCAAAATGAAATTGTATGGCAAGCTTTCCCTACAAAGGCAAATACGCAGCTTAAAAGAAAAAATAATGTTGAAAATTACTGTATTTAACTTTAAAAAAAAAAAAATTATTTTACCTTCGCATGCATTAGCTATAACACTTTGTCACCATCGTATATTCAAAATTTCCCGTCTGGCCACCGCCTTTGAAACTAGCGTAGTTAATCAGCGCCTGCTAAATGGTTCCGAAAAAATTCTACCTCTTCGCGTCGCGTCAGTAAACTGTCTGTCGGGCTGTAAATTCGAGCAGTCACGTCGAAAATGTAAATGTCGTGTCGTGATTGCGGTTTTCGTCGCGTCGTGCCGTGTTTGTCGGGGCTATGTGATTCCCGCATTAGGGGGAGCAGTGAATTTCTTTCAAAGAATGTTTTTCAATAGTGTTCGATGAACAGTGTGTACAGTATGATTCGCAGTTAGGCCGACAAACTTCGGGAGGCGATTCTTCGTGAAAAAGTAAAAAGAAAACATATGTGACACTTTGTACCTAAACCGAATATTAAGGGAGGTATGAGCCCTTAAAAAACGAGGTTTTAAACTGTAAAATAAAATGACAACTCTCGGAACATCATTGTATGTTATGGGGGCCTTCAACGTAAGAGCCAATATTTTGCACAAATACGGCTTGATTTTTTTTTTTTAAGGGAGCATACCTCCCTTAGGGGCAGTTTAACCATCGTGGTTCGAAACTCGATCTGAGATCGTATCTAAGATCGACACAGAAAACTGTTGCACCATTCGAGTTCAGAGCTAGACTGGAGATCGAGATTAAGTTCATTTCGAACCACCGAAATTGGCGGTTCTAAATCTCGATCCGTGAATATCAGCCATCGTCGACAAATGTAGTTTGAAAATACGTCAGCAGATAGAACTCTGTTCGATTGTTTTCTTGGGAAATTAAAACAACATTATACTTACTTGAATATTGTTCAGAAAAATTCGTACAACAGTAATTCACTTCAAACAGATAAAACATAGCACATCTAGTTCTATCTATAGTGAAAAATACGCCTACTTCAATGACATCATATATTACGAACCAATAGAAAAATTTGTCTCATACTTAATATCGATCTCTCCAAGATCGACGAATCGGGGATCCAGAATCATGAAACTTCGTTGGTGCAACATTTTTACATTAGAACAAAGATCAAAATGGATTCTGGTTCGGAGCTAGGATCATTCGATCTCGGATCGGGGGCGATATTGGTGCAACCTGGACCCTAGTATTCGGTTTAGGTATAAATCAGGGCTGTCCAATTTGGAAGGGCTCGTGGATCACAACTCAAATTCTAGAAAAATCGCGGGCCGTACCATAGTTTTGGCGAATCTCTTATATTGTACAAAGATAACAAGGTATTAAATTAGGCTAGGCCACTGGGCTACAGTTAAAAAAATATATATATTTTTACTGAATATTATTATTTAAAAAAATTTTTAATTATTGAGAAATCAAAGTGGGTAAATATTTACGTACCAAATAAAATAAGTAATACATAAAGCAAAAATTTTAAGTTCAGTGTGAAGAGTGTAGCCGTTCAGCTGCATCCACCAATGAGAGTATGTCCACATCTATCTCCGTTGTAGACAGCCTCAGAAGATGGACGCCTGTTGAGTGAGTGAAGGGGTGGACGCTTGCTAACGTACTCTTCGATGACGTGTAGTGTATAGTTATTCGGTTGGTAGCACTGCGCCTCTCATGACGACTCTCCCCACTCCCAGCTGAAGCCTCTTACAAAACAGAAAACTATTTAGCATTTGACATTAAGTTTCCTTTCCTCTGACGAAACCACCATTACACAATACCATTGTAAAGTCAGAGTTCGGACAATTGAACATCGGTTCTGCCAGGTTCGTAAAAATGTGTCTCTTGTTATGTAAATAATTATTATATTATCCAGGTATGCATCTTACGCGCCTTTTATAAATATAGGCCTAAAATTTGTATTAAAAGTTTATTTCAAAACAAAAAACTAATTTGTTTACTTTATTAAAATATGTCAGTTCATATATTTCCTCTTTACATTATATTTGTTTGCCATTTGTTTAATTTAAGTCGAGCTTTGTTTAATATAACGAGATTAAAATCGCCCTACAGTAAAAATAACGCACTTTCTACACAGCCTCTATTAGATTCTAGGCAAAATGGCTGCTTGACTTTGACTTTAAATTTCAATTTTTCGTAATCGTAAAGTCAAGAGTGCTTAACTTTACTTGTGACAGTTCCATTGTGTCAAGCTCCATAAGAAACAACATGTCGGAAAGCAAACGTAAAGTGAAATGGTAAAGTCAAATGTTAAAGTTTTCAATCGTGTAAGGGCCTCAACTCTCGAGTTAAGTCAGTGCAGCTTCTGCGGAACAACGCATTCTCAAATAGAGCCTACATTAGATTGATAATCAACATTGGGTTGTGAAATTATGAATAGGCCTGATTAATAAGTCAGTGGGGAAGATTTTCCATATTTTTGTCATGGTTGTTTAGTTTTTTTTTTTTTTTAACCTATAGCTGTGTAGCTTTCTCTTGCAAAATTCATGTTTATATGTTTATTACGTTTGTAAAGCCATTGCGGGCCGTACAAAAACGGGCTGCGGGCCGCCAGTTTGTACAGCCTTAGTATGAAGTGTCACATGTGTTTTCACGACAGATCACCTCCCGGAGTTTGTCGGGTCTAGTTGAGGACCATCCTGTATATTACAACTGAGGTGGTCGTTGTTGTTGCAGCCGGCTGGGAAGACTGCGTCGACGGTGGACCGCCTGACGGACGCCTCCAGGTACACCGGCTCCCACAAGCAGAGGTTCGACGACAGCGGCAAGGGCAAGGGCATAGCTGGCCGCAAGGACCTGCCGGATGCATCCGGCTACGTGCAAGGCTACCAGAACAAGGACACCTACAAGAACCAGTAGCCCCAGCTCTCTCTCTCTCTCTCCCTCTCCCTCTATCTCTCTATCTCTAGCCGCCGACGACGACTGTCCTTCCTCGGCGCGCCTCAAGCATCAAAGACATTACTCACTATTCTTGCACTGTGTACATTTTGTTTCACTTTAGGTGTTGGTGTGTTGGCATGGCTGGCCCAATAAGCTCCCGCGTAACTTTACCCTCTTGTTTATACTCGCTTATATACGTGTATCGCGTAATATAAAACCCTAATTTGCACAGTACAGCGTCACGACGGAAACACACTGCACGCCTTGCGCGTAGGAGCGATGAGGCAATTGGCGTGCGTGTTAGTGTCGCCCGTATCGCTCCCTCGCTTCTTGACCTTGAACACGTAGGTACATAGGACCTTTAAGGTTTATTCATAGTAGGTTTTAGCGTAGGCCGCCGCTAAGTGCTCAGGTATTCAAAAAGGTATCTTTATAGTTTTAAATTTTAAGCTGCGCGAATAATAAACGAGAAGATTTACTTAGTTCCGAAGATATTTTATATTTGATTTATGATCATTACAAATATCCTGTTTTTTAACCCGGAAAACAGGGGAAATCTGATAGTACCTTGCCGACACTAGCGCTTACCTGAAGGTAAAATTTCATGGTTGCCAAACTTATAAAATTGATCTTCCCAGCATGTATAGCTGTACCTGTAAAAATTGGCAGCCATTAGAAACGATTTACAGAACACAAATCTAAAGTGTAGTACTAATTTAATACTTTAATAATAATTAAGACATATTAAAAAATAATAAATGTTAATTAAGAAACATAAAATTTTCTTTTAAAAGTTTAAATTGAATATGTACAGTAATATTATAAGTACTAACGAAAGTCTTATTTAATAACATACTTTTGTCTTAAAAATACGCAACTTATTGGACCAGTCTGTACATCTGTAGCTTTATCGTAGTATGTACATTTTTGTCTAAAAAAAAAAAGTTATAAATTAGTCTTTTGTTCCTTGAGAAACAACCTACTTCCCAGATTAGGATAGTTACGTCATGTAAAATATGTTATCTTTTTACTAATGCTTTATGTGTCGCAACTTGAAATAATATACTCGCGTTTTCGTCTTTAGTACCACAAAATGTAAATTTGTGCGCAATATATCTAGATTGAAAGCCATTCAAATAAACAGCATATTTTTTTATGGACTTTGTAATTAGAAATCAAAACTGCAGGGAGAAATTTACCTGCAAAGTGTTTTTTTAGCTTTCGGTGTAATGTGTGTGTTTATTGAGTCATTGCATGTAACACTATACAATGTTTGTTAAGCATCGCTGTGCTATGTACTGTAAAACTGTGATTCCAGTGGATGTCTTGAAGTTTCTCACAATGTATTAAGTAAACTTCGGGTGCAAATAAACAAGTGCTTATCACCGAAAAATCACTGCCGTTCAAATACACTCAAATTTTACACATAAAAATATAAGTTTTCAAAAACAATAAACTCTGGTTTTATTTCATCGTTTGAAGTGAGAGAGTTGAGGAGGTCATTTGAAGTCAACGAACCATTGACATGAGCCGCTTGCGAGGATCACCGGCTAGTAAAGCTACGAGACAAAATTAGTTAGCGTGAATCTGCTTATGGACTGCTCACGAGATAACTGAGCCCTTTTGAAAACCCTGCCTAAGATCTACTTGTAGCCACATCGTGTATTCGTACAACTTATGCAAAATTTAAATGGCCATAGGCCTCATCATTTTATTCGTGGACGGGTCGATCGAGCGAAACTGCGAATTATTTGGAAAAGCGAGTATTTTACAAATTAGCTTATCACTACATGTGTATGCATTAAAAAAGAACAGGAAACAAATTAAATCACTTCAGTATTCACAAATGATTGCTTAAACGATTTAAATTCAACGTAAATGCATGGAACTACTTTCTTTCCGGCGTCACCAACCTCACTGGCCGCATGTCACTCAGCGCGACCGTTAAAATATATGCAGGTTGGAGCAGTTACATTTTCCAGAGGTTGATTTGACAAGTGCGCACCTTATCGTGAACATCCTTTACCTAACCGGCGCAGTATTGTTTGAGGTCACACTGGCAAACAGTCACGTCGTACCAACATAATCCCGAATATTCCCGTTGCACGGTGTTTCTCACGACCTTTCCAGGAAACCGCTATATTTGAACATACGTTTTGAGGTTGGTAGTGCATGTTGCGTCTTCCCGACATTCAGTGACGGCGAGACCGTTTTTTTTTTTTTTTTTTTTCAAGATGGCTGCAGAATGGTGACCCTCAAACAGGTTCACCTTTTTCAGGCGGGGATTACGATGACGTCACGTAGTACGTAACACGTAACGAGCTTAACGTTCGCGTAAGCTGGCCACACCTTGACTAATGTGTTCCAAAAAAAAAAAGACCTGTTACGATAATTTCTCGTAAACGTTCACTTGACGGGAAAGCTTTTTAAGGTCTAGCTTTCGCGTGCTACGCGATACGGGACTATGCGCCACGCGATCTCGCTGGCCAATCACGATAGGGACGTTGCCGTGGTATCCTTGCTTTCAATGGGTTTGTTTTTATTTTCGCGATCTCGTCTGCTCACATTTTTAATTCATGTGTACCGCAAATGATGACGAAAATGAAATAGAAGTTAGACTAAAAATATTTATTTTTTAACGCGTAAACCTTTAGGAAGATTTATATTGCCGCGGTTTATTAATTATGCTTTTCATATGTGTAAAATTGTGTGCGTGAAATACACAGTGTTCACCGTTAAGTTTGAAATTTAAAGTGGTCTTATTTCAGTTTAAAAACATTTAATTTACAGTGCAGACGAAAGTTTATTGCATACGATTTATTCCATGTACACTAGAACGTGTCAGCATCTCTCAGACACGTTTCGTTCTGGAGGTTATGACGATGTCCTAGTTGTATTAACAACTTGGATGATAAATCACGAACGGCACATCGATATTAAAACACAAATACTCCTCTATAACACAAATCTTTACAGATTTCAATAAGAAAAAGCAACAAACTTCTCCCCGGCATTTTTATTCAGTGGACAACGTTTAAGTGCCCACGTGAAGCATTATAATGTGCTTGAATAGAATGCATAGAATGTTCACGATTAAGTTTGAAACTTTTGTAAACCTATTTCACTAAACAAAATTTTAATTTTCACCGTAGATCAAGTAACTTTCGACAGTTTGTATAAATTACTAACATCATACTTTCGCAGCCTGTCTATGTCAATATCAAAATTTTAAAAATATACCCCAGTATGTGTGAGTTTTCAATCTGAAAAGCAACGAAATTTATGTGCTACATTTTTATTCACTACACAAAGGTTACGTGATTACGTGAAGCATTATACTATACTACCACCCCCCCCCAAAACCGTTTTACGTACACGTGAACGTGTTGCTTGTTACGTGTTACGTGAAGTCATGGTAATCCCGACTTTACGCCCGCAACTGCAAACACAGTCACGTGAAACATCAGACGAATACCGACATCCTCCCATCATATCTCCGGATGTGGCATGGTTCTTGACTTGAAACCAATTTGGTTGCTTTGGCGAAAAACTGGTTGGCTCGCTGCTTCATCAGACCAGAACAGAGCATATTAAAATGGCGCCAGTTCCCAGCCGAAGGCCATAACTGGTCTCAGGTACTAGAATTTGAAATAAATTTATAAAATAATCGAAACAAAATTTGTCGCGTTATAACATTTAAAAACAAGTAAAAATTTTTAAAACAGATGTTTGAAGCTGAAGTTTAAAAGCAAAAAGTTACGTTATAATTTAAAAATGTCAAAAGTAAAAATTCCTCTGCCTCCAGGCTTGAACCCTCGCCCCGCCATCCTCTCCGGAGACAGAGGGGCCGACGGTTGTTGTCTTTTGTGAGGTGTCCGTCGTGTGTTTGATGTCTGTGTCGGTGTTGTGTCGGTGTCAGTGTAATGTTGTTTGTGTAAGTGTTGTTTCTTCAGTTTATTTGTTATTGTGTATGTCTGTATTACTGATGTCTGTGTGGGTAGTTCGACATCAATATACTGAATATTATTGGTTTGTATTGATATGTGATGTATTATTTGTGAGGACTCCAAAGGAACATTTACTAATTTAGTTTCTAAAATTACACTAATAGTAATTATTATTCATACTCTATCTACTATCTAGATTGGTAAGTTTTCTTTGATTAGCGATTACATTTCAATAAGGAAAATATTTCCGGAAACCACTGCGTCATCAGCAAACTTCATCTTCTGCGCAATCAAATATGTTGAGCCGGGGTGACAAGCAGCATTTTTATATGTTTTTTTTTTTTGCTCGTTGATGATCGTGCGCAGTTTTTCAACGCAAGTGTGTGGCCACTCTTGTAACCTTCACTTGTTTTAAATTGACTCATATCTCGTCGGTGGATGCCCAAGTCGTTCGATGCTATCCCCGTAAGCTGTGAAGAGGACCGGGATGGCATTTCCACTTCGGTGTCGAAATCGTCCCGGAAATTTGGAATGTTGCCTGCGTCAAGCATCAGACGACGGAGACGCTCGGCTAGTAAACACCGATGGCAAAACTCTACGTACTAGCCTGTCAGCCCAAAATAAAACAAAGTTTCAATAAATGCTACACCTATTAGTCGTCGACGTACAATAAGAATGATCACGAGTGAGCCTGCGGCGATAGCTTGCCGACGAATGAGGCTGGGACATAGTTTCTATTTCCATCACTTGAATACCTTCTCCAACAAATATAGAGATCTTCCCCAACCCCCGTCCTCGTAGCGTGCTTGAGGAATATTTGTGACGCGTTCTCAGAAAAGGTACCTTAGGGTGAAAAACAATATATTTCGAGTTTTGGGCTGTATGTGTAGACAATTCTACATGGTTAAAATTTCCCTATATTTCCGAGAAGAAAAATTTTTTTACGATAATGCACAGTAAATATACGGAAATGCAATCTGTGATGACGAAAAGAAAAAAAAAAAGGAAAAAATCTCCGTATTTTCTATAACTTCGGGTTTCGGACACGAATAATGGAGATTCGCAAAGCTTTCTTCGCCACTGTAACCAGAAAATTATAGTTTCTGCGGCAGTTAAGGTTATCCATGTCACTAAGACCTGTTCTTTCAAACATTAAAAAGTAGCAACAGGCGTCTGTAACTCTTACCAACACTTAAAATACACTAACTGTAACAACAACTAAAGAGAGTTGCTTATGTGACTAACATAGAAATTCAAGAAATATGCCACATTTACAACGTGAGTATTGTAGGTAGGCTAAGTGGTTCGGGTCACGATGTTTCAACTTTTTGACTCGGGTTCAAATCTTGCTTAAGTATAAAATATTTTAACTTTTTTAAAATATCTTTTTTAAACACAGTAGAACACCCACATAATGGAAATTAAGATAAAATAGATATAAAAAAATTATTTATGAACTAGAAGTACAGAAAACTAACTAGGGAATTAACGGAGAGGTTCCGTAAATTTTACGGAAAGTCGGTTTTTGAAAATCAATGTGTTCGTAATTTTACGGAGAGTTTACGGACACCTCTGGATAAATTTTTACCAGCACTTTTCCGTAAAATTAAGGAAACATTTTTTTTAAATGTGTACGAGGAATTCACTGAAACAAGTCGCATTCTTGTGGCGTTTATACTCTCGGCATGTTCCGTTCATATCTCCGAAACTATCGCATTGCCAACCTTTTTGCGTACCTCCTGGTGAAATACTTACTTTTTCACCTTAAGGTATCTTTTCTCATCACAGTTTAAGTTTGGGTTTGTCAAGAAAAAAATGGTAAAACTTCAGTTTGCACAGGAATATTTTTGTGGTTTACACGTTTACGTAAAATCTTTTATATTCCCCATATACAATACACACCACATACAATACACATCGACCAGTAATGGCAAATTAAATAGTGACACAAAACAATTGCGAATCCCCTAAAATTACCTAAAGTTTAATGAAAAATCCCTCGGTTTTACGACGAAAACCTACTGCATAACAAAACATGACCATTCAAATTACATTATGCAATTACATACAATATTAAAATGACAGAAAAACCCCCATAGGGCCAATACATAACTTATGAAGTAATTTTTAAGCAGCCCCCCCCCTCCCCCTTTTTTTCCACCAAGGAACAGAGTTCCGTCCTGAACGAGTCCCTCTAGGTTTGTCCTCCCCAAATTTCAGAAGCCATGCCTTAAGCTTCTTACACAATAGAAAACTTTAACATTTGACTTTACGTTTCCTTTCCTCTGACGAAACCACCAATACACAATACAATGTTGTAAAGTCAGAGTTCAGGCAATTGAAAAACGGTTCTGCAAGCTTCATAAAAATGTGTATCTTGTTACGTAAATAATTATGGTATTATCTAGGAATGCATTTTACGTACCTTTTTTTTAATAGGCTTATAATTTATAATAAAAGTTTATTTCAAAACAAAATGTTCATTTGTTTACTTTATTAAAATATGCCAATTTGTATATTTCCACTACACATTATATTTGTTTACCATTTATTTAATTTAAGACGGGTTTTGTTTAAAATACCGAGATAGAAATAGCCCGCTAATAAAATAACGCACTTTCCACATAACCTCTGTTAAGATTCTCGGCAAAATGGCTGCTTGACTTTGACTTTAAATTTCAACTTTTCGAAATCGTAAAGTCAAGAGTGCTTGACTTTACCTTTGACAGTTCCATTGTGTCAAGCTCCATAAGAAACAACATGTCGGAATGCAAACGTTAAGTCAAATGTTAAAGTTTTCAATTGTGTAAGGGCATTTATATCTCTTCAGCGTCCAGTTCTGGGAGTTTTCCCGTGACTTACGAAGGGCCGGTTGCACAAACATCGCCCCGATCCGAGATCAAATGATCCTAGTTCCAAACAATTATCCAGTTTGATCTTGGTTCCAAAGTGTTGCACCAACGAAATTTCATGTTTCTGTATCTCCGATACTTCGATCTTGGTTCCAAATTGAGAGATCGAGATTAAGTATGAGACAAATTTTCCTATTGGTTCGTAATATATGCCGTCGTGGAAGTAGGCGTATTTTTCACTATAGATAGAACTATATGTGCGATGTTTTATCTGTTTTAAGTGAATTATTCTTGTACGAATTTACCTGAATAATATTCAACTCCTTATAATGTTGGTTTAATTTCCCAAGAAAACAATCGAGCGTAGTTCTATTTGTTCGTATGTTTTGGAACTAAGTTTGTCGACGATGGCTGCTGATCTCGAATAGAGTTTTTGGAATCGACAACTCCGGCGGTCCGAATTGAACTTAATCTCGATCTCCAGTCAAGCTGTGAACTCGAATGGCGCAACAGTTTCCTGCGTCGATCCTGGACGCGATCTCGGATCGAGATTCGAACCACGATGGTGCACAACCGGCCCCGAAGCGTAGCCGGCGCGCGCACGGAGGTGACGTCACGAGCTGAACACGAAGACCACCCGGGGGAATGGAGGAGGTGGCGAGCGATCCGTCAAGGAAGCCGAGCAAGGCTACCGGCGCTCGGTGCGCCCCGCGGACAACAGCCGGCGGAGCAAGGACGAGTCCAACGGGGCAGCCACAACCCAGGTAAGACGCCACGTCCGTAACGCGAGCAGCCAGTCCGCGTGGGTGGGTCTCGCGGAACAAGCTGTTTACTGCACGGGTCCTCGTATAGCAGTCGATCGCAGGTGCCAATATTTTGCGATGTGAATCGTGCTACGATTCAGCTGTCGAACCTGGTGAACTGTTCACGGGAAATCGAGACTTCTCGTTAAAGACGCTATTCTCTGTATTGAACAAAAATTATATCACACAATTAATAGAGGCTGAGTGGCTAATGCCCGGTTGCACCCACATTTTGCCCGATCCGAGATCGAATGATCAAAGTTTCGAACCACGATCCAGTTTGAGCTTCGTTCCAATGTAAAAGTGTTGCACCAAACAAAATTTCAATGACGTCATGGAAGTAGGCGTATTTTTCACTATAGATAGAATTAGATATGCGATGTTTTACCTGTTTTAAGTGAATTATTGTTGTACGAATTTCACTGAATAATATTCAAGTGCGTAAAATGGTGTTTTAATTTCCCAATAAAACAATCGAATGTTGACGTATTTGCAAGGGCTACAAACCAATTAATGTAGACCGGCCATCTTAGGATGTGGTGTGACCGGAAGCTTTGAATTCCCTATCAATCGTACTTCCGGCCTTGCTGCAACCAGTCTGTTCCGTAACCTTGAACTGATATGTCCTGCACGCGGGAAATCAGCCGGCAACAGTCAGGCACACGTATGTAATACAGCTAACCTCGCCTTTTGTCTGCTTCCTTCGGGAGTATTGTCTTATTCCGAATATAAACAAGCTGCTGACTTACACGATTGCTATAACTCCTTAAAACGTTATATCGAGTATAGGCTGTTCACGGTAAAATGACCACTTTTGATCTACTTGTATGCACGTTGTGTGTTCTTCCGCCTTATGTAATATTAACATTGCCATGGACCCCATCACTTTATTCATGCGTCCGTCAAGCAAAACTGTGAAGTTATTAGAAAAGTAAATATTTTTACAAATTTGCTCATTTTTGCACTTCGATGCATTTAAAAAAATCAGAAAGTGAAAGAATTAATTTTAAGTTATCACAGATGGTTACCTCGCACTTTTTATTCGACGTTAATGTGTGGAACTATTTTCCATCCATCGTTACCAACTTTACTGGGCGCAAGTCACTCAGATCGCCCATTAAAATATATGCAGGCAGGGGCAGTAACTTTTTTCTAACGTTGATTTCTAAAGCCTTTATTTCAGTAGATCCAAGGCACAGGAAGCAACAAATTATACAAGCAGTTGGTATGTCAGGAACAATCAATAGCATTGCCCAGGGAAATGCACTGCCTATATTGCTGCTAACCTCGGACCTTTTACAGCAACGACCATGGATTTACCTGGTCTACATGTCATGTGTGAACGAGTATAAAGGCTATCAACGATGAAGTGAAGTGAGCACTTTTGAAAATCAACCTTAGAAAAAAGTCTCTACCCCTACCTGCGTGTATTTTAACCGGCGCAACGAGTGACATGCGCCCAGTAAAATTGGTAACGATGAATGGAAAGTAGTTCCATATATCAACTTCGAATGAAAAGTGTTAGGTAACCATTTGCGATAACTTAAAATTATTTCCTTCACTTTCTGTTTTAATTTTTTTTTGTGCATCGAAGTGCAAAAATGAGCAGATTTGTAAAATATTTACTTTTCTAATAATTTCACAGTTTCACTTGACCGACGCATGAATAAAGTGGCTAGGCCCATGACAATGTTAATCTTACATAAGGCGGAAGAATACACAACGTGCAGACAAGTAGATCAAAAGTGCTCGTTTTACCGTGAACAGCCTATAGGGACAGTGACATATGCTTCAAAGTGTCAGCTGGTGAAAGAAATTCGCAAGTACTTCCCGCACCATAACGTGAACGTTAAGGGGTTAACTGGTAAGGGTGGGTTTACGGTTAAATACTGAAGAACTAAGAATTGTACTTATGACTCGTTAAGTACACGGGAAATACGTTCCGCAATTCAAGCAACTAAGTCCAACCAATCATCGTTTTGAAAAAAAAAAAAAACTTTTAGTATCTTATAGAAGGGAATGCCGATACCAACATTGGGCATTTACGTCAGTAAATTTGCAGGAGGTTAAATAAAGCGAATTCAATAACCTCTATCAAAAAATAAAATATAACCTGGAACGCATATTTAAATAAAGAGGTATATAATTCATTACACACGATTTCACGATACGACATAACCTAAATTCAAGATATAACTATAGTTTCCCGCCAAAAACAAACGTCACTGGGCTCTGATTGGCTACTTCGTCTTTACTTGTAGTTAAGATATAAAATATAATATATATTAAGTCAAGCCGAGAACACACACGACAGCCATAAACCAATACACTTGAACAGAATGATTCATATCTTAAGCATACGGCACACTTATTCTGTTAAGTCAGTCGTAAATCCACCCTTAGGACTTGGAAAGATAATTTTTTTTTTTTTTTTTTTTTTAATATACGAGGCCATGCGAGTTGGAATAAATGGGTTATTTAAACGGGACTTCTGCAATATTCGTGACTTGCTGTTATCTCATACATCGGTGTAGGTTTAAAACATTCAGCTAGTTGTATAAACAATTTATGGCATGGAGCACGGATTGATTTATTTAGTTCGGCTCTCTCTTGTTTGCGGAGACAAAATTGGTTCAGTGATGTATTTTTATTAGACTTGTGGCCAATTTTGACGGAGCAACTTTCGTTAACTGTTATCGTTCGCATTTGTTTATGTAGCTGTTGCTAAGTTAGCAGTAGGGAAGTGCGGGTGATCTTGTGCTGAAAGGAATTTTCTTCAGGTATTGCTTCGTCGTAATTTAAATATGGCGAACTTTAAGAGACAGGAATTTCTACAAATCAAAATATGTTCGTTCGGGCTACAATTAAGTATGAATGAAATTCAGAATTCCTAAAGGATTGGTCAAGGTTTGGGAGCATGTAACTTTGACGAATTAAAAAAATATATCTGTGATTACGTTAAGTTGGCAATGCTTCCTTTTCGGCTATTTAGAGTGAAGGATTTGGAATCGTTAAAAACCAGCTGTGCTGTCTTGCAGACAATGTTTGCTAAAGTGTTCTTTGCACGTGGGTTCGAAGACATGACTGTTGATCAGGATGTATGTGCCTATAACGTCTTCTTGCGCAACAAGCTTCTCCAGACGAATGTTAACGAGGAGAAAGTGCAAGCAAGCCAAGTGGCCCTCAGCGCTTGCAGTGTGTGTGCGCGCGCTCTAGCGAGGTTCAAGCGAACTCGATCCTTCCACTCGTACGAGCCACGTTTGTCGAAATTAAATCAAATGTTTGGAATATAAGTTGTCTTCAAGCTTGACGTGTTACATTCACGGGCCATCCGCGCATTCTCCCCCCATGTATGACGTGTTTAGGTCTTTCCTAACTATGTCATGTATCACAAACGTTTTGGGCATGTAAGTACGAACCTTATTTGTGATAAAATGGGACATTCGTTTATATTTTATCTATAAATGACAATATTTCATATATAGCGAATATGAGTAAAGACAGAGAGAAAATATTGGGTGGGCAATGCCTAGTAAGAAGTAGATCTTATGTAAAATATCATTACTCTTAGTGGGAATCGTTGGTCGGCGGGTTTTCTCGGGATCTCCCGTTTTCCCCGCCCCTTCATTCCAGCGCCGCTCCATGTTCACGTCACTCACCCTCATCGGCTCTCAAGACCTCGCTGTTAAGAGCCGCCCAAATCTCTTCACTCACTCACTCACTCTTAAGTGCGCACTAATACGGCGAGTTGGTCCCAGGTGTGATTTTTCAAGCTTTGTTTGCACGGGCGGAAGAATATTCTGGAAGTAGAACTTTAGAAAAGTTGGAAGCAACTGTGAATGGACTATAGCATGAAGTCTTAAAATGAATAGTGTTTGTTCCCGAAAGTTGTTAGAACGACGTTAAAAATTTAAAATAAACAATATAAAACATTATATGACGTTTAACTCTTATTCAACAAAAACTGTGTCATCAGAAAATACCCATTTCAATTATATTTCAGCAACCTTCCTTGTGAAATAATTATTGAGAGTGCAATACACACGTCTTTATTCCATTAAACTCGCCTATACGTGTATTTATACTTTTCAAACAGGCAAAACTAATATGGCGGTGATTTGGTAATTTGTATTTAGTTGTTCGTCAGCTTCGAAGTTGACAAAACGCAAAACGCTAACTACCAAAATACGTCATAGATTTTGTAGACTAAACGGGGTCACGTGACCATTCTGTTAACAAAAAGTGCCTGAGGCTCGCAGTCTGCAGTACCTACCAGAAATACCTGATGTTCGTTATGTACGTATTTGTTTGCACTGAGTCTGAATTGGTCAAATTAGTCTCATTGCTCAAATTCACCAACCACATTGAATGAATACATACACACACACACACGTGCATTATATACATGGTGGAATTGAATTAATTTGTTCACAAACCACCGCATTTACAACTGCTTCAGTATAACTCGAGGAACGGTGGTTTGTGAACAAATTAATTCAATTCCACCATATATAATGCGTGTGTGTGTGTGTGTGTTTAGTAATGAATATTATACGCAAAGTGGCAAAATGGCTAGTCGAAAAGAAAACTCAGCAGGTGTTGGTACAGGAACAATCAATTCAGCATGACATTCTAATAATAATAATAATAATAACAAATAAAAAAATTCAAACAACAGAAACACGTCATGTAAATTGTGGTAAAAGAAAAATTGCTGATAAATAACACTCTTTATTTCCCTCAATGGTGCTGGTTCAGAACTGTGCATATGCTATCCATAAATCAAAGAATGGAAGGTTTTGTAAAATTAATTTATATTCAAAAATTAGTTTGCGCTCTTCTTAAATTATTCAATTAAAATTTAAATGAATATAAATAGGCCTTTATGCATAACTTGCCTGGTAAATTACTTTAATAATTACTTTCGAAAGTTTGAAAAATTTTAAGCATAAATATATGTCAGTTACATTTACTGTAAAACCTTTCTTAATGTTCGCCCGCGCTCAGTAATAAAACATAAGGAACTAGTCATCAAAGCTCGTCATGGGCGTAAAAACGTGTTTCACCATTTAACTGCACGTTTTGGTAGTATTTTCAATTTTATTTTTATAATAACGGGATAGGACAGAGTTTGTTACCGGGATACTGGATAAGGGGTAATTGATTTTTATTTAGACTTGAAACGAAATTAATTCCAATGCCACAACTGGGCATAATTGTGCGAATAAATCGCCGTGGCACAACTTTCGCAAATAGTCCTGTGCCATCGCTTAATTTTATCCGCCAATCGTGGCGAAGAGCGACACGCACACACCACGTCCGATTAATGTGACGTAGAACATTCTACCCGAGCGTTCGAGAAACCAGCGGATGTCGCCCACAACGTCTTTTCAAACGTCACGTGACAGATTTATGCGCACGATAAATCAGCGTTCCAAGTCTGATGAAATTTAAATTAAATAACATTGCAAAAAGTTTCGCTCGCGCACAATCCATCGCAGACATGTATATAGAATAAAATGCTGAGCACCTGACACTCGGCCGAACCTCGACGACTTATTCAAACTTTAACAAAATAATAGGAAGAAAATTACTTACTTGAACCACACAGAAAAAATATGAAATAAATGTATTATAATATTACATTCCATTTAAAGTCACAAAACAAACCTGTATCCAACATTAGAGTACCACTCACGTTTCTAGCTTCAATGCAAAACATACCTAAATCACAAATATTACCAAACGCATTCCAAAACATAAACAAACATGAAATAAATACTTAAAATTATAAATTTAAATTGTTTACAGATATGAGATGTTGTATTAACATGCCGAAGTGGCAAACTTTCGTTTCAGCATGTCTTTATGAACCTCCATGTCAGTGTGGACCAAACATAACGTTTACAAGTGCCGTACGTTAACCTGACGACGTACTTAACATATTGGGATAAAACATTCGCACGTTTTTACTATTCAGCAGTCACATCTTTGTCGTGCTGTCGTGACGTGATTTTTAATCAGAGGGCAACGCAGCTATCCGTGTGTGCTGAATACCGATTGTGCACATGTGTACTGGAAACGTGTTTCAGAAAGGACACGAGAACTCATTTGAATAGGCCGACGTGATGTACTTTACATGAATGAATATGAAATTCGCGGTCCCAAACGCAACGCAACAAGGGTGATCCAAGAGTATTTCTTTCAATCACGATTCTGGCTTCAACATTGTTTCGATTAGTAATGCTGCAAGCGTGCAGCTGAATACGCTGCACGATTTTTTGTCTTGAAAAAATAAAAAAATTAAAAAATCTGTGTAAGTGCTTTTTCAATAATTTCAGCGTCGATTGATAACTATAAAACATTCGTATTTTTTTATGCAAATGCATTTGACTAAGTATTTAAAAATAATAATCTCCTATAAAAACGCGCACTGTCAGTTAACGTTGGGAACCTATGTTATTCAAATATTTGGCCTTAAAATTTCAATATTGAATGCCTTATAACAAACAAAAGAATACAAACACAATTTACACCAACCTAGTAGCATAGCATCGGCAGCCGTATAGTTTTACCTATAATTATTATAGTTCAACATGCAATACCGACTTACATGTATATATTAAATGTAACATTTTTAGCAATATAAATAATTTCCTGAATTCGCGCTGGCATCAGTCAGGCTGACGTAGAAAATGTATGTTTTCAGAAATGAATTTCGTATAAACGTCGTCTGTCGTTCTTTTTGTATTTTTTAAACGACTCTTGACGTCATAGAGTAGCCCAACTTACTTGTGTTGTATGTTGACTGTAACCTGTGTACAAATTAAATTTCTGCGCTGTGTACTCTGTTCTTCGCAGTGTTTGTAATAACTGTTACTGAAACACAGATGGAGGATTTCCTGGTTACCAATCAAGTATTTTAACATTCATCAGCAGACGGATAAACCTTCATCCACGCAGTGACGGTGTCCATGTTGTATTTCTACCGTGATATTCGACAGTGTAACTAGAACTCGCAACGCTAAGGCAGTTGTCTGGTTTGGAAGCAGTGAGTATTTGGCATAGGGAAATATATATTAGTGGAATTAGGTTTTTTTTTGTTTGTCTTGTTAAATATAGGTATATACCGAGCAAAAACAATATGTGATTCTTTCTATTAAAGCTTTTTGTAACGATAATGTATAGACATTTTCCAGGAAAGATCAGGAAACTTAACAATTAAATAAAGCAATTATCGAAAAACAAATTATTGCATTTGTCTCGCTAGAGTGCCCGAGAGCATCATTTCTCATACTCAGGGTTCGTTTCAAGTTTATGTATTCAAAATTGGCTTCGAGAAAACCAAATTTCATTCCCCCCTCTACCAAATAACCATTGCTTTCAAACCAGGCGAGAGCCTCAAGGAATTGAAATTGTATTCTTCGCCTCCGCATGAAACTGTCGCAGACGAGGCAGCTCTCTCAACGAAGAGAAATGCGACGTTCTATGTCTGTGGAGTTGAGTACGACGGGCTACCCGTACACGTGGGTCGTGGCACTACTTATACAATATTCTCCAAGGAATCTTGTAAGGAATTTGGCAGCGGACGTGAAGAGAATACCGGACTCGATGAGTATTTTTGTGCAGCAAAACTCGGGCAAGTGTTACAGTACTACAGCCTGTACTACACTCTAAATCCGAATAAGTGATGTCAGTCAGTGATAGGGATGTTGCGATACTACTGATATGATACTGGTATCGATACTTTCCTTTCGATACCGTGTATTTTGGGATCGATACTTTTATTTTGACGTTTTAACAGTATTATATCAGCAAATTATTCAATGCCTATACTGTCTTTATCGGAATTACTTCTAGCCGTTAATTTTGAACAATTTTAATTAAAGTGCCCCGAAAACATAAAAATTTGTTTTCCTCCATACAATAATAATTTGAAAAGCAACACATCAGTATTTCACTTTCCCTCTGCATTTTTTTCAAAACATCGACATATATTAAAAAATACAAATTCTACGAGACCTCGAAATGAGAGAACTATCTAAATATTGCATTATTAAAAATATAATTAATAATGTATAAATACGAATGTATTTTATGAAAAATAAAAGACGGACTAATTAATTACAAAAAAAGTTTTCTGGTACTGCTATCTACCAGTACCGATACTTTTCTTGTGATACCGGTATCGAAATGAGTATCGATACCATTATTTGGATCACAGTATCGATACTTTCATGGCATCGCAACATCGCAGTGAAATCCCAATCAATGAATATCTGTTACAGACTTCCAATTTAGTCCAATGAACGGAGAAGTAATGTCACGGTGTTGAGTCCGGAGACACGGTGTGTGATTTTATTACTACATATTTTTCTTTCACCCGATGTAAGCTTTGATATTTTGCACACAATAAATTGCACGGAAAGTATTTTTTTTTTTTAGATATTAAAACAAATAAATGTATTTTACAGTTCTCAAGTAATTGTGGAGATGGGCGATAACGTACCACGCCGCAAAACATGTACTCACGTTCGCGTTAATTTTTTCCCCGCCTTAATTAAGACTGCGTAAATAAACACAATGCTAAACGAAACGCAATTTGTTTCGCCACGTTGAAATTTTTCATGCTTTGGTAATAAATGTGTATTGTGCATTAAGACCACTTTGCCAAGTATAAAATGTAACCTGTCCACAGGCATACGCCGTTGTACAAAGCCACGAAGCAAACATTAATCAGTGATCTTCAGCAGCCTTAATGATTAGTAAGTTTGATCTAATTTTAAGTGGAGTCATTTGCACTGGTTTGGCCTCGTTTCTGCTATTTAAGATTTCTAGTGTAACCTGACCATTTCCACTCTGCTACTAACTTCTCCATCGCTATATTAATATCAACATGTGCACAGGTGACGTTTACTAACATGCTTGTACTTTCTGATGTTAAGGATAAATGTGTCTTAATCTAAATGGCAATTCCATGCATAACTATGTTAATACTCTTATTTAGTAACCAGAAAACCCTCCTTTCAGTTTGTCAATCTAGTCTATTAACACCATGTACAGCACACTAATCGTGTTACTATAGTGCTAATATGTAATACACTAATTATGTAAATATAAGTGTTCAGTGGTGCTAGTGACTTTATGTATATGCTTAACACATGTTGAAATATAACTATGTATATTACTGTGCAAATTTTATTGGGGGATATTTCGTTCTGAAAGTGTCGGTGCTTTAATTTGCTGAACATGCAAATGATGGTAGGACAGTTGAATTTTTTGTACATACCTTAAGGAGGCCGCATACTTAAATTTTATTTGTGGGTATTGTGTAAGCTGCACAGCCCATCCTGTTTTGCAGTGCTAATCGGCACAATTATAACTTTAATAGATATTTTCCGTTACAGAGTGGTGTTGAGATATCACGGTACTGATCAAACGTTTATGTCAACCGCCCTAAGAAAATAAATACAAAGTGAAATAAGTATTTCAAATTTTGTTTATCCTTGAGATCTTTACTTTACAGTGATAAGTGATTAGAATTATGATTAGTAAGGGATAGTCTATCAAAGCAGCCCAGTGTTCCAGTGATCGATAATTCCCATGGCATTAATTTCTTCGAAAGAAAACGTGAAACTCCTAATATCAAGCGCAGTGCACATATATACACACACACACGTGCACCAACTTAAAAAACTGATGGTAAGTTTATAAATACGCAGTGTTCAAGGAAAAAAAAACGCGTCAGGTAAAGTGTCAACTCAAAAATCGATGTCGTACAACAGTAACAACAAATCAGTAAGCATTATGTTTTAATGGTATGGATGTACATAATGATAATACCCAGTGGATCGGCTATCTAAATACTTTTCAAAACTTCCTGTTACTTTACTAAGTGTATATATTTTATGCGTAGTTTAACAATGTACTGGGTTACAAGAATAATCTCATTTTTACAGTGGAAAATCGCGCTCCATGTCGGAGGTGGTGAGTGAGTGAAGAGATTTGGGCGGCTCTTAACATCGAGGTCTTAAGAGCTGTGGGGACAAGAACCCTTTGTTTTTTTCTTAAGATCCGCCCCTGCATCTATGAACTAGCCTACAATCTGTACTCAGCCTATGCAAAACCAACAAATAGCCATTCTGCAAGTGTGCGGCTTCTATAAAATATAAGCTGTTCACGGTTAAATGAGTACTTTTGAAAGCCCTGCTTAAGATCTACTTGTATGCACGTTGTGTCTTCTTACGCCTTATGTAAAATCAACATTGCCACGAGCCTCATCACTTTATCCATGTGTCGGTCAAGTGAAACTGTAAAATTATTAGGAAAGTAAATATTTTTAAAATATGCTCATTTTTACACTTCTATGCGTTGGAAAAAGCAGAAAGGGAAATAAATAATTTAAGATTTCACACATGTATACCTAACACTTTTCACTCCACATTAAGGTACGGAACTGCTTTCCATCGTTCATTATCAACTTCACTGGGCGCACGTCTGTCAGTGAGCCCGTAAAAATATATGCAGGTAGGAGCAGTGACATTTTTCTAAGGTTGATTTCAAAAGTGCTCACTTTATCGTGAACAGCCTTTCCTGATGTTTCCCGACGTAGTGGCAGCAAACAATTGCATCATTCTATGTGCTTGTATTAGAAGTTACTGGGATAAAGTGATATTTAACAGATAGTATCTTGAATTTCTTTTCTATCATATAGCACCACCAATGTTGCTTACCCTTTTCTTAATATTACGTGCTTTAACTGTACATTTAGCTAATATAACACTGTACTATCATATTATCAAGCATTTCCAGTCAAAGTTGTAAAATTTTTGTACTGCTCATAATACTAATGTGATATATTTTTGTTTGGAAAATAAACTATTTTGTTCTTGGTACAAGTAATTAGTTGTGTGTATTTCCGTAACTGATTGAAGATGCTGCACTGAGAAGTTGGTCACTTGGAGGAGCGATATAGAGTTTCGTGACTCCTGCTCCTTCATTCCACTCAGGGTAGCCAACATTTTGAATTTGCTCTTCGCCCACTCCCAGCCAATTACCGCCCACTAGCAGATACCACACTATTAAATTTTAGCACAAAAATATTAATCAACTCGTAAAATATAAATTTTCTATACTCGCACACTGTCAGTATTTTCTATGAATCCGAAATTATGATGCAAAAACGAAGATTTTCGCAAAGTCAAGCCTTAAGAGGGCACGGAACATAAATTAATGCTATTTAGATTTATCGTATTCTACAAATTTTATGGAAGTGAATAGAGAAAACAAAGAAAGGGCAACCATACGGAATAGTTTTTACTTACTACGAGAGCAAATATTTTACCTGAGTGACGTTATTCTGCCGAGATATTTCTGACGCCGTCAATTTTTGTGTGTTTTCGTGGCGCACGATAATATGCGAAATTGATACACTAATACTGCAAAATACTTGGTCGTTAAGTTGGCAAAACCTATTTTCTAGGATTGCCATCTTTACTTTTTTTCTACGTTGGCTTTCAAACACCAGTAAACATCAATCTTACGTATTTGGTGTTAATTTATGTCCCACGCCCCTCAAGGAAATACTTGGACGAGTCTATGCTGGAGGCACCCACAAGCTCTTTGTAGACTACGCTCGAGTGTGGCTCGAGCAAAGCTAATTTGTTGTTCAGAACGAAACTCGCATGGATGTGCAGTCTTTGTTCGGCTAGTGTTTAATACGACCTCACAAGAACACCACAGCGCAGTAAACATTATATTTCTAAAAATAGAATTTCTTTTTTTTTTATAGCCACTCAAAGGTACATGATTGATCGTAAATCCTTTTATACGATAAAGGACATTTGATTGGGTCAATATCAGCTCGGCTTTCATTGGTTGACGACCGACCAATAATGAACGCTGTTAAGTACACGGTAGTGACCGGTGTGGAATGGGCCAATAGGACGGTGTTGGGGCCGGGTGGCTGAGCGGTTAGCACGCTCGCCTCCCGCCAAGGCGAACCGGGTTCAATCCCCGGCCGGGTCACCGGATTTTCGCAAGTGGGAATCGTGCCGGACGATGCCGTTGGTCTGCGGGGCTTTCTCGGGGATCTTCCGCTTCCCCCGCTCCTTCATTCCGGGTGCCGCTCCATACTCACTTCAATCGCCTTCATCGGCTCTCGAGACCTCGCTGTTAAGAGCCGGCCAGATCTCTTCACACAGAACCGGTGTTCTTGCCGTAGCGGATGTACGTAACTCACTTCTAATTTGTCTTGAGTTGCAGTAAATGTGTGCAGACCAGGGGTGCCGTCATAACTTAGAAATAACTAACTTAGAAACACATAAATTAGAATGTTCTTGTTATACCTTTTTTACGTTATGTGGTTCTAACTTGTGAACTTTCTAAGTTATGTGTTTCTAACTTATGACAGTTCTAAGTTGTGTGTGTCTAAGATGTGGTAGTTCTAAGTTGCGATCGTTCTAAGTTATGGTTTTATAAGTTACTATGTTTCTAAGTTATCTGGTTATAAGTTGCATGTTTCTAAGTTATGGGGGTTCTAAGTTGTGTGTTTCTAATTTGCGATCGTTCTAAGTTACGGTTTTCTAATTTACGATGTTTCTAAGTTATCTGGTTCTAAGTTGCGTGTTTCTAAGTTATGACTTTCTAAGTTGCAACTTTTCTAAGTTGTAATTTTCTAAGTTATGACCGTTCCAAAGTCGTGACTATCTCAGTTATGCGCGCTACCCGGACAAGCGCGGTTCTGTCTCTCGCCGCGAATGACAACGCCCACCTTGTGAAAGCTTCTATTTCCAGCGATGTGCAGGGGCGGCCGTTGCCGTCACGTGGTCCTTATAGCGGTGACGTGGCATCCGTGTTTACAGCGAGGCCCGCAGTTTGTGTACGGTGTGACGTCAGGCGCGCGCTCCGAAACGTCATGCGGGAGTCGCACATACCTAGTCCATTCTAGTTTTCTTCGACCTTCTTGAATCAAAAACCTTTGGAAAATCTCCCCACGTATGATGTGTTTAGTGTGATTTCCTATATACGCCCTGTATCAAGAGCGTTCTATGCTTGTGTTCATAAAGGTTACTTTTTTTTCCCCTGTTAAACTGAAATGTCATTATCATCTTATCTACAAATTATAATGCTTCATTGGTAAATAATTCTAATAAAAAAACAGGGAGAAAATAGGTATGTTGGCAACGCCTAGTGAGAAACTGTTCTTATGCAAAATATCATTACAACTGAGTGCGCACGAATGTGGTGCGTTGTCCCTCTGGTGTGAGTCTCCAGACTTGGTTAAGCTTAGACTGCAAGAGGCGGAGGAATATCCTGGAAGTAGAACAATAGCAGGGCTCCATAAAAGGCTGAAGTAACAGTGAATGGATTATAGCCCCGACGAACACAGCACGACACGACGAAAAACAGCAACCACGACACGAAAATTATATTTTAAACGTTTACACAGTTTACTGGCGCGACACGAAGAGTATAATCTTTCCGAATCATTTACAAGGCGCTGATTAACTATGTTAGTTTCAAAGGCGGTGGACAGACGGGAAATTTGGAATACATGAATGTGAGCAAATGCTATCGCTAATGGATGCGAAGATAGAATTATTATTTTTAAATATTTAATAGAGTGATTTTAAAAAATATATATATATTTTTTCTTTTAACCTGCGTATTTGTCATTGTAGGGAAAGTTTGCCATACAATTTAATTTAGCAAGGCACACGACACGACGAAAATAAAAATAATTCCTGATCCAAAATTGCTGGTCGGACGACAGAATTTGTCGGGCTTACGAAAGATCTACTATCTCCTATGCATTGTGGGTTTAGTTTTAAATATCGTGTCGTGTCGCGACTGTTGTGTCGTGCTTGTTGGGTGCTATGTGACTCCGGCATTACTCTGCGAGTAAGCTTTTCTCTTTGGCTGTCCCGAAACACTTTTAGTAAAGGTTTTTTTCTCACTCTCGGCAGTGTACCAAAACTGCAGAGTAGTTACTCTGAGCATCCTGCCAGAGTGAAACTTATGGACACTATTTCAGCGAATAACGAGGGGAAACTGAAAATGGCGGAAAATTTCGTAGAGTTAAACAAATTGAAAGGAATTGAGAACATTCCGTTTACAGACACACACGGAAAAACTACAAATAAAGAGAGAATAAAATTTGTATTTATATTCAAAAATGGACTTCTATAAAGGTTATATATCTATACATAATGTTTGATGGTTAACTTATCGCAAGTAAAGCAGTTTATGTACATAATTTTCTGAAAAAGAAAGAATTTGCAGGAAGTGACAAATATAGTTTACAATTATGAGTACATATTTGTAAACACAGAATGCTATTTACATCATGATCGTTCCAAAACTAAGTTTACTTTTACTTTCCTCGGCAGTTGCTCTCTGTTATAGGCTGTTCACGGTAAAATGAGCACTTTTTTAAAGCCCTGCTTAAGATCTAATTATGGACATTGTGTATTATTCCACCTTATGTAAAATTATTATTGCCACGGGCTTCCTCATTTTATGCATACCTCGGTTAAGTAAAATTATGAAATTATTATAAATGTAAATATGTTATAAATAGGTATGCTAATTCTTACACTTAGATGCATTACAAAAACATAAAGCAAAAAAAATATTAAGTTATCACAAGTGTTTACCAAACACATTTAATTCGACGGTAATCTATTAAACTACTTTCCCAACATCATAACCAACTTTACTGGGCGAATGCCAGGTAGTGCGCCCGTTAAATTATATGCAGGCATGGGTAGTAACTTTTTTCCTAAGGTTCGTTTCAAAAGTGCTCACTTTATCGAGAACAGCCTTTACTGAAGGGGGCAAGTACTGGTTGGAAAAGACACGACTAAAATATTCTGACTGAACCCCCCCCCCCCCCCCTCCTCCCCCAGATTATCGGCGTAGCACAAGATTTCGTGTCGCCTTTGGTGTGCTAGGCAGAGATTGGAGCCAAGCTCGAATCGACCTTGTCGTGACGAGCATGCAAGCTTGAATCAAACCTGCTATGCGAGTCAACAAGTTTGCATCAAGTTAGCTAGTCTTCACAGGTAGAAATTGTCTTGGCAAACTGCAGGCATTATTCCAAATGACAGGGCTTTCAAAAGTTCGTATTTATTATGAATGAATCATTGTAGTTTGTAAAATGAATACAGATAAAACTACAATTTAACGAAAAATAAGACACTTTCATGTTAACAGATGTATGAAACGTTTGTGATACATGGCATGCGGAACAGTGTGTGATTTTTCATAGGTTTGATGCAAAAAGTGTGAAGAAACCGCGAATCGACTATACACAGAAGTTATATGGCGTTGCAGTTCCTTTAATGTGAGCGTGGCCGTTCGCTGATTGGCTTAGCGAGGCTCTGGAAACTGGTCTTGTTTCTGACTGGCTACTGTGTGCTGCGAAAGGTTCCCTATCGGATTGGCTGCCGGCTTAGGGTGGGTTTACGATTGTTTTAACAGAATCGGTATGCCGTGTGCTTGGAATATGAATCATTGTGTTCAAGGGTGTTGGTTTACGACTGCAGTGAGCGGGTCGTGTGCGTTTTTGCCTTGACTTATATCTTCAGCACAATTCAAGACGATGTAGCCAATCAGAGCACAGCGACAGTTGTTTGGCGGGAAACTGTGTTTACGTCTTGGATTTAGGTTATGTCGTATCGGGAAATCGTTTGAGATGAATTATCTTAATCCTCTTTCTTTAAAGAACAGTTCGTGGTCATGTTTTATTTATTGGAGGAGGTTATGGAATTCCCTTTAATTAATCTTTTCAGATTTCTGGATTTATTCTGTTTTTAATCGTAAACCCACCTTTAAGCCCTTTTCACAATAGCGCGACGCGATATAGCTAACGGGGAAAAAAATTGAAGTTGCTCGCCATCCTTCGGGCGATATTTGACAACACCCAAATAAACACAGTTTCGGCAGTGTTCTAAGAAGCTGTATGGTACTAAAAACATATCTTAAAGGACCAGACTGCTATAGACTGTTCACGGTAAAATGAGCACTTTTGAAACCCCTGCTTAAGATCTACTTGTATGCACTTTCTGTATTCTTCCGCGTTATGTAAGATTAGCATTTTCATTGGCCTCATCACTTTATTCATGCGTTGGTCAAGCGCAACAGTAAAATTACTAGAAAATAAATATTTAACAAATATGCTCATATCTACACTTCGATGCATTAAAAAAAAAAAAAACCAGAAAGCAAAATTAATAATTTAAGTTAGTAGAAATGGTTGCCTATCACTTTTTATTCGACGTTAAGTTATGGAACTACTTCCCATCCATCCTTACCAACTTTACTGGGCGCATGTCACTCAGTGCGCCAGTTAAAATATATGCAGGTAGGGGCAGTGAATTTTTTTCTAAGGTTGATTTCAGAAGTGCTGACATTATCGTGAACAGCCGATCTCCATCCTGGCCTTATTTGCGTCTAGTTGCAGAATTCCCAATTATAACGATCGTACAAATACCGCCTATTCCCTGCATCTTGAATCAGGAGTTCTTCGAAACAGATTTTAAAATAAACAATATTCCACCAGTTTTTAAAACTATGTTTACAAATGCAACAAGCGCAGCAAAAAACTTAAACATACTTTACTATCCGGCTTCTCGTTTATTTCCCCCTTGTTTACAAACGTAAGAGTAGTTACTTTTCTTCTTTTCTATATTCTTGCTCCTGATTGGCTGTTTTCTCCAACGTCGTCGACGACATCGCCTCCGCGGAATGCCAGCTTGTCGCTAGCGATATGAACTGCGATCGGATGGTTCGGTGTGACGTCACATCGCTTCGCATTGCATCGAGCCGCGTGGCGCTATTGTGAAGAGCCTAGGTCCAAGGTCAAGAAGCGAGGGAGCGAGCGATAAGGGCGACACTTTCACGCACGCCTAGCGCCTCGACGCTCCTACGCGCAAGGCGTGTAGTGTTTTCCGTCGTGACGCTGTACTGTGTAAATTAGATCTGTTACACGACGTGAAAGACCGCAGATTAAACTTTGCACTTTTCTATTGCCGTTTAAGGAAACTGCACAGGCAAGTTTTTGAAAATGCGATATTTTACCATATCCACGAATATTTTTTCTCCAAGAATATACTAAATATGACAAAAGTAAAATAACACGGACGTAGATAATTGTTTTTTTTTTTTTTTCTTTTCCGACAAATGTCCTACTTGCAGAACGTTTATTTACCGAGATACGCGTATTCGCGCAGACAACTATTTCACGAAAAAACGCGCAGCTCCAAATAATTCTTAACGTCTCGTCGGCAGTAAGATCATTAGACACGGCTGTGAAGATGTCTTTACAAGTAAGTTGGCGAACGTCTGTGGCCAGCGATACCAGTTTGTTAGTGTTTGCTTCTATAGGCTGTTCACGATAAAGTGAGCACTCTTTAAGGCCCTCCTAAATTTTTCCTTTCAACCAATTTCCATCTTCCTGCTGCTTTTTAATATAAACATTGTAATGCTACCAATAAACACAGGGTGTACATTTCACCAGCCTCAAATTTTAATGCCTGAAACTACAAAAAAAATATATATTTATTAGTGGTTAATACCTGTTGGGAGGGCCTTAAAAAGTGCTCACTTTACCGCGAACAGCCTATATAGTCCATTCACTCTTACTTCCAACTTTTCTGAATCCCTGATAAAGTTCTACTTCCAGGATGTTTCTTCGCTTCATATACAGGTTGTGACCGAATTCGACTGAATCAGGCCTACATACTTGTAAGTAAGTACCTGCCCCCGGAAATGACATCGTAAGTGCTGTCCGAATTGCAAGTGAAGTATATAAGTATATAACTGCATGAAGACGTGTACGTCTCGCATATTTGCGGATTATGTGCCGCCATTTTGAGAAGCAATTTGTACGTTAAAATTGATTTCCGACATAATTATTATATTTAAAGTTTAATAAGGCAACATTACTACTTCGTAGGTATATAATCTTGAATTGAGTAGTAATTTTCACAAGGTTCGCCTTAAAAATAAAATGGCTTAAACAATAAATTCGTATTAGTCCCAGGTTCCTAACCTCGTATGCAATAATGCAATATAATAGATGTTATGTAAACCAAATTGAAATATTATTCAATACTTTATTTAACCCCTAGGACTTCCGGCAATTACCAAATTCTTAGCCTGAATTCGCGTATTTAGCTGGATAATAACTGTTACCGAAGCCAACAAGTTTGCCTGCCCGAATTCATCAAGTTTGGTGCCAAGGGTAAGTCAAGTATGCAAGGATGCAAGTACACCAGTATATACCTGAATTCGGACACAGCCTAAATGAAGTTTATAAAAATCACACCAGACGGCCAACGCGCCGCTTTCGTGCGCACTCATTGTGATACCATTTTGCATAAGAACTATTTCTTACTAGCCATTACCAACACGCCTATTTTGTTTTGTCCCTCTCTTTATTCATATTAGTTATAAATGAAAACAATTATAATTAATAGATAAAATATAAGTGAAAGTTAACACAGGTATAAACTGCTTGTGATATATTACATATTTAAGAAACAACGCGACACGTCCCATACATGAGCTGTTTTTTTTCCCAAAGGTCTGATAAAAAAAAGTGTGAAGAAACCACGAATAAACTATAGAGGTTGCGAAACAAGCTACTTTTCCGCCTCTGTATGCTAATGTACTCTGTGGCCATGTAGTTCTCTGTATTCGTAACTTTAAAGCGGAGAAAAATTTAATACTGTTACATCGAACCGTAGGCTAAAGATGAGGTGATGAGGTAGACATGTACCCAACATTGACCTACCTACACCAAACCAGCTCAACTGTCAAAGTGCCGTTGTCAACAGTGATGAATGTGTGTGTTTATGTATTAATTTCCAAAAGGCAGGCGCTTTACATACGAATAAAATACTTTTGTCAAGTTTAATTCTATCAAATTCCAATAAAACATGATCAAAGGAAGCATACAAATATCTGACAACACTCGCAGTATTCCAACCTCAAATCCTAACCACATGGTTCGTGGTAATCTCGTTGGCAGAAAAGCTTTCAATGTCGGGACAAAAAAGATCGGATCTGAGCAGCCGGAGTTATCGCTTTTTCCTCATATCCACTCTACACATCAAACTTTCTAAAATCCTCATAAGGGCAGAAGAGAACAGGTCGCACTCAAATGTAAACGGTCATTACAATGGCTAACGCGAGCCAAAAAGTCTATGACGGTAACGAATTAATAACGGGAATAAATTATTTATTCTCTTTGGAGTGTTTTATCTCCAAAGCTATATTAAATGGAAACAACAAAAGACGAGTGGAAATGTTTTTATTGTTTTCGGCTCCTGATTTAAAACATGGAAATCAATAGTGTCAATAGCTTGTTCGAAAAGAAAGAGTTCCACGAAAGTATGTGAAATCAACGTGTTAAATGATTTGCCACGTTTAATTCTTAGTGGTTTAATGCCGGAGGTATGACATGTGGATGATTTGCGATGTTAAGTGCGCCACCACAAGAAATGTCCGAGTCAACGGAAGAATTCGTGAAGGAACTTCTCCGAGGAATGTTATGTCACACTGTCAGTGGTAACAAGCCGAGTGACGGCGAACCACTAGTTGTGCCAAATGACGAATCCAGACCAGGCTGCTATCCCGATCAGCACTCGCAAGTAAACTACTCTGGTAGTTCGTATATGTTCCCTCATCCATACGTCTACAACTTGAACATGTTCGAGCATTACCAGCCGTCGCAGTCGAGCACGAAGTTCCAGTTGCAGACGGATACACCCCTAACGCCACCCTCGGCTTCGCCAGGACCTGAACGCGAAGAAGCGGGCCCAGCTTCAGAACATTATTCCCGCAAACTTTGTACCGAAGACGTGGGTACTAGATGCGCCGAGACAGGAGTTTTTCCCGAAGAACCTGCTGGTCTCAAGATGGAACACCAAAACGCGCCAGAAGACGCAGACGAAAGTTGGTGGCGTGAGATCATGAAAGAAATTGCAGACTCGATGATAAAATTTAATTTGCAAGACGGGCGTGCTGAGAGCAAAACGACGGAGCGAGAAGACTCGCATTTCGAACATGCGGTACGGTTGGCCATGCGAAATAAAACAGACCCAGGCCGAAATATTTCCCGCTCACGCGAAAACGAACATGAGTTTTTTCAAAACGACATTGGTCACGCGATTCTACAAGATTTCTGTGGGCCAAGCACTTCGCCTCAAGCATTTGTATTTTCAGATGACATGTCTAATGGAACTGAAAGCGAAAACAATTATCACGCGAAGGACATAGAAAATAAACCTCTAATATGTAACAATGGCAGTTTAACCAACGACGATGAATCAGAAGATACCGAATCGTGGATACAAACCATACGTCCAGATCATTCTGGCAGTATTAGTTTCCAGGTAGCTAAAAAAAATCCGCCTTTCAGAAGTACAGTCCAGAAATGCTTATGGTGTGGAGAAGGTCTTAATTTGGCATGCTTACAAACACTGGGAACCGATTCGCGCATTTCCGAAGACGACGAGCTATGGCGGAAAATACTGTTGGAAGACACAGAACTATGCGTACTAAGAAACAATCACGTGGAAAAAAATGAGGACGAGAGTACTGCTAACCAGAATCTGCAGAATACTGCGCTTTTCAGCGAAAGCGGTATTAATAGTATTAGGTCTATAATAAATGTTCCTGCTTTCTTGAAATCTTTAAGCCACCCTGTGGGAGATCAAGATTTACTGTCTATGGGGAAGCACTTGGACAAAACTACTGAGAGCACAAGTGTTAACAGAGCTGAGGTGAACATAGGCCTTTGTGGAGATGTTGCGAACGAACACAACGAAACAAAAGGCACAGAAAGTAATGATGCATGCTTCAGCATGGAGAAACTAATAAAAACAAATGCGCAGATGGAAAACACACATAGCTGCATATCCTCGGTGGAAAATTTGCACTACGAAGCTTCGCAAGGCGAGAACTTGGAATTAGTGGAGATCGAGCAAGAATCGATACCTATGCCAGTTCTACAAGTACATCAAATTTCACAGTGGTGCCTATTAAATGACACAAAATTTGATGTGCATCTTAGCGAAACTGTTGTGCAAATTTCGGTAGGTTCACTTTCAGAAGTGCACAGTTCCGAGGAATCTCCCATTACAATAGCGTGCTTCGAAGATATTGAAGGACTGCCATTGGAAAGAGACTTTACTTATCTGAAATCTTTGGATGGCTTGTCCGAAGCAAGTGATGCAACTGAGGAGTCAGAATATCATGAGAGTTCTTTCTTGACTCAACCTCTAGGCAAGGATGACGGAAAAATCTTACCCTATAGGCCTACCTCAAGTCATCGCTCTGCAGACTGCACTAGTGATCGGAGAGCAACTGAAGAGGCCATGACGAAAGAGAAACACCAGAAAGAAAGTAAAATGAAGAACAAAGGAATTATGGCATCTCTGGCAACTAATATGGGAAAACTCGCTAGTATGCTGAATTTACGTTTCGGCAACAAGCCTAAAAGATTGAAATAAACATTACATTGTTATTTAAATTGGGAATTTGTAGCCATATATCTGTAATTGATTGTACAGATAAACCAGGTTAAAGCAATAAAGAAAAATATTGCGTGTTTTCTTTATTATCAAACATGTTTCATGAAATGTCAAAGCCAATGTATGTAAGGTGCATCGATTCAGTCAGTGTTGTGTTCTTGTATATGGGGCACCGGCGCATTTTAATGCTACAAAATTATTCATAACTTAAGTTTGTGCCTTTAAAGGAGGAAGCGAACCAAAATTTTACTTTTTGTTGCAAATGTAAACTACAGAAAATTTTAAGACGAAACGCAGACTGGCTAGCGCGAAACTGAACACAAATATGCAACAATTTCAACACCTTTCGCTGTTATAAACATATTTCATTGAGAATTCGGGGTTCATGCCCTTATTTTGCCTTATATCTCACCATGTTTAGGCATGATTAGGTTATTAAATACTAATTACCGATTAGTTCGCTAAGCTCAACGAGTGATCTTCTTCTCTTATTACATAAATCGATCCTGCCATTTTCGAATAATTCATGTGACACTTGTATGAAACTAAGTGTTGGTAGATAGGCTCACTCTACACACGTCGGTAAAATAATACGCATATAGCTAGAAAAAGTTTTGTGGAAATTCACATTGCTCAATATTTTTTTGTGCTGATCACAAAAATATTTTGTTACCACAAATTAACTGCTATAATTATAAAAAAAAATATTTTTGTGTTCACTACAAAAATAATTGCAGGGTGATGAAACACATTTCCCTAAAATAGCGTATAATAGGGATAACTTTGAAGAAGTTCCCATGCGACAACAATGTTTCTAATGCTTGTTTTGAGTTAGCTATGCACAAACGCCTCACAACCATCTGGATGCATGTGGGATATCGCCATTGGGAACTATAGAGTAATTTCCAAAAGCATAACCTGTAACCAGACACCAGCTAACTTGGTCTTTCTACAGAATCAAGTTGTAGCCAAAGCTCCAGTTGGCTTACTGAACAAATTTACCTAACACCTTCAGAAGTTAAAGATGTGACAAGTAAATCTCATTCGCAAATGAACAAATCGCTTGAATACAGCGAAGGTTGCTACACTGTATCGTCATAGCTCAACATGTTTCCCATTTGCGTTTGATGCAGTTTCCTTGCGAGGATGTGCCACTAGAGGGCATACATGCCATTCCATTATTAATAGCTTCAACACAGTGAATAATGCCTAAGGCCGTGTCCGAATTCAGGTGTATAGTTGCGAACTTGCATCCTTGCATACTTCACTTATTCTTGGCACCAAACTTGATGGATTCGGACAATCGGTTTTGTTGGCTTTGGTAACAGCTATTAGCCAGCTAACCACTTTTAATGGATATGTATTCCAAATAAGAATTTGATAATATTGCCGAAAGTTTTGGGGGTTAGATCAAGTGTTAAATAATATTTCAATTTAATTTATATTGACATACATTGTTTTACATTATTGCATGTCAGTGCAATTTGGATTGCTTATTTATCTTAGCTTCTGTAGGTTAGGAACATAGGCCTAATACGAATTTATTAATTAGACCTTTTTGTAAGGTGAACCTTGCGATAATTATTCACTCAGTTAAAAATTCTGTGTTTCCGAAGTAGTAATGTTGCCCTGTAAAACTCTAAATAAAATATGTATGTCGGAAATCAATTGCGAACTACAAATTGCTTCTCAAAATGGAGGCACATATTCCGCAAGTACGTGAGAAGTATAAAACTTCGTTTACTTGTATACTTGCATACTTTACTTGCAGTTCGGGCAGCACTTACGATGTCACTTCCGGGCACAGGTACGCACAGGTATGTATTTCAGGTGAATTTGGACACATCTTAAGTAGCAGTGCGCGTCACAGAGCCAAGTTCAGTGAACACGCAGCATTCCCCGATGGAGCGTTCGACAAGCCTTTGCTCAGCTGGGTGAATTTGAGGAGGCCGCACCTTCGAACTCCGAGAGGCAGGTTAGACTTATCGGCGCCTGGCTCGTCACTTGAAGCGTTCTGCCTACACTGCGAGTCTGTAATAGCGTTGTTCGATATTATAAAAATTTAATATCGATATGTTTTCAAACATTTACTTGGTGTTTTCGGTATACCGAAATTTTCGGTAGTACCGAAATTATCGGTAATACTGAAATTATCGATAATACAAAAACTATCGATGATACCGAAATAATCGATACTATCGAAATAATCGATAGTACCGAAAATTTTGATAATACGAAAAATTTCAATGACACTGAAAATTTGTATAATACTGAACATTTCGATAGTATCGAAAACTTAGATAGTATCGAAAGATCGATATACCGATATTTTTCAAAGTTAGATGTAGTTCGATAAGTTATTTTGAATATCGATAATTATCGATATTTAGAACAGCCCTGTCTGTACTGGACACAGTGAGGACAGGAGGGTACACACACTGGTCGAGAAGGTTAGTGTCAACCTCGGTGGACCACCAGTAGGGGGGATCGTTTCATCGTGCGACAGGCTGCAAGCACGCCATGGGCGTCCCGCCTCTACATCTGTCGTCTCAGCCAGTGGCGTGTAGTGAGTTTTTTTAGAAGGTAAGTAATATAATAGCCCCACATATTTGAGTATTTTAGATCATATTTGCTAGGCTGTGGTTCCATTTTCAATTTCTTCTAACAAACGCAACTTCCAACTTTGATTATCCTCTACATGTAGTTACAGTTTTATAATACCTAACATTAGTTATAAAAACAGAAACGAAATAAACGTAATAATAAATAACTGAATATTATTTAGAGAGCATATTACAAATTATAAGAAAACTCCCGTTCTCCCGAACACTTTCGTCCACTTTCCAAGGAATGAGGACTGGAGGATGCAAACAGAACGACTGCTTACCCTGCCGAAGGAAAGCGGCAGTGTAACTCGCTTGCGAATTCGAGTCATCACTAGTCACTCCCGTTTGTGGAAATAAATACTAGATAGCAGCACTATGCGTGTACATACGGGAGTTACGAAAGTTCTGTTTCTCGAAACAGAAACGGGAAACTCAGAATTAAATGTGTTAAAATTTAAAGTTAAGGCGAAAAGTATAAAGGGCCAAATATTTCCAATACGTATAGGGTAAGTATTGCTTACCTTAACTCTATGGAATAAACGCTACTGGTCGCGGCATTCCTTACGGTGTCTACTATTGGGACCCGGGCATCGCCGAGCATGTGTTACCTTCCTGCAGGAACATGTAGCACAGCTTGGGGATTGGCGCGACGAGTGGTGCTCAACGACGAGTCACAGTTCTGCCTGGATTCAAAAGACCGCTGAATTCGAGTATGGAGAAGCTCTGGCCAGCACCATGGCCCATGCTTCATTCTAGAGCAATGGTTCCCAAACTTTAGTTTACTTTAGTTTATCACACCCCCCTTCTGCAAAAAAAAAAAACTATGCCCCCCGTGTCACAGCTTCATTATTAAAAGGGCAAAACAAAAACGAATAAAAGTCTCAAAGGTTTTATTTAATCAATAAATTTTAATGCATATTTAACACAAATGGTGGTGAACAAACCAATCTATGAGGCGAATGAGCTTGCATATTTTTAACATGAGTCCCAATTCTTGGTTGAATAGAAGAGATTACATAACGTAAATCATTGGCAATATCGAGTTCGCTTCTGTAGTTCGTTTTTATTGCTACTACTGCTGAAAACGCCCTTTCAAACAAGCAGGTGCTTGAAAAAGGCGAATACAATCGCAGCGCTTTCTCTGATATGTCGGGATAAACTTTGAAATGCTTGGCCCAAAACGATGTTTTTGTCAATCTTCTTGAAATATTACTTCGCAGCAGAATCATTTTTTTATTTTCAATGCCTGCTCTTGAAGGGTTTCTGGCAGCAAGTCTATGTCAACATGGAAATGATCTTTCGCTAATCTATTAATGTTATCGCATGAGTTAGGAAAGTAACGCCTGAACTCATCACCCAGGTGCTACAAATGGTTGATATTTTTGTCTCTGTGACAGCGTCCTCAAAAACCTCTTTAAAGTTTGTTTCTCCTGAGATTGCATATAATTTTGAAAAACAGAAGTAATTGCATGCCTCTGCTAAATTTTTTTGTCGTTTTGTAGTAGCTCTATGTACCTACACTACAGTCCGATTTTAAAAGTTTTAATTTTATTTACTAACTGTACAAATTAGTAAATATAGTTGATAATAAAGGAAAGAGTGAAATGGGTCTATAATTTCCTACCTCAAATTCATTACCTTTCTTATATAATGGTACTATTTTCGAGTATTTTAATCTATCACGGAAAACACCTCGAGATATACATTTATTAAATACATCAGTAAGAGGTTTTTTTTAAAGCTGTATACACAATGTTTAGTAACATTTATCGGAATTTAATCTAAACCAACTGATTTAACCTGGCACCACCCGGCCGCCATGTTGTGACGTCACCATGCTACCATGTTGGTTGTTGGTGACCTTGACCTTTGACCATGAACAATTACCTTGACCCTGTGCCATTGACCTTGAGTAACTCCGACCCCAAAAAACTCGTATATATCACAAAAATCATTATTTTTTAATATTAAAAATACATAAAAATCCCACAAAAAATTCCAACACATTCCCAAAATCCATGCCCCCTGTAGCATGTCGTATGCCTCCCTTAGGGGGGGCGCACCCCACTTTGAAAATCAACGTTCTAGAGCGACACACTAACCCAACGAGAGATGTCATGGTATGGAGTGCCATTCCCTACGATTCCCGCACCACACCGGTGGTGGTTGAAGGAACCTTGATGCTGCTGCGATACATACAGGACATTCTGCGACCATGTGCGCTCCCCTTACTGGTGCAGCATGACAACCTTATTTGTCCAGCAGGATGATGCCCGGCCCACACAGCCCGGGTATCTCTGGCCTACCTTCGTGATGTCAACATGCTTCCTTAGCCTGCGAGGCACCCATATCTCTCGCTAGTCGAGAACGTTTGGGAACAGATTATATGGCAACTACGGTGGAACTGGAGGGTCAGTTGCGCCCACCCAGTGGCGTTTATTCCATAGACCCAAGGTAAGCAATGCTACTGTGTCCCGTGCCTGTAGCCACTTGCATGCCACTGTGGTTCAGAGTGATCAAAAGTTTTGCAAATGAGTGCACAACTTTCACCTCTCTCGTCACTACTCTGGCTGCTCAGAACTAGTTTTAACAGTGTTTATAGGCTGTTTATGATGAAATGAGCACTTTTGATATCAACCTGAGAAAAAAATCACTGCTCCTACCTGCATATATTATGTTGGTAACAATGGAGAGAAAGTAGTTCCGTATATTAACGTTGAATAAAATGTGTTAGGTAACCATTTGTGATAATGCAAATAATTTATTTAGGTTTTCGTTTTTTTTTTCTAATGCATTGAAGTATAAAATTAGCAGATTTGTAGAAATATATATATAGTTTTCCAATAATTTCGCATTTTCACTTGACCGGTGCATGCGTAAAGTAACGAGTCCCATGGCAATATTAATTTTACATAAGGCGGAAGAATACACAACGTGTATACAATTAGATCTTAATCAGGGCTTTCAAAAGTGCTCACTTTACCGTCAACAGACTATAGTTATTTTTCTTGTAACTGTTTTACTTTTCATCGCCTTTGTGTGTCACCAATGTTCCCTTAGGAATACATTTCTTTGTAGATAATTTTGAAATAAGATTGTAATATTTTTAATGAAATGTTACATTGTTATAACATTTTTACCATTTCAATAAAATTTGCAATTTCAACTTTTTCAATTTATTTACATTTATTAATTATTCCCATTTTTTCTTTAATGTTTTCACAGGGTTAACTTGGGTCTAGGTCACCATGGTCTAAATTTTAATGTCACTCACATTTAACATGGCCGACTTCCAACGGGAAGGAGATCATGAAAACCTAACCAAAACAACTCCAACGCCCCTCCGCACTAGTTTCAATGTCCTTGTGCTCTATTCTTTACATTACTGCCATATGTTTTCTAAATTGTTGCTTTTGAGTGGTGCAAATTGTGCTTTATTATTTTCCTCCCCCACTCAGAGAAAACTTAAGTTCGTGCATCTTAACCGGTGTCACTTACAGTCTATGATAAAGTTATTAACTAGGCAAGATTGTTTAAAAGCCTGACATGCGCATGTTTCATACCCCTGACAGTGAAACCTCACAATAGGCGCAGATAGTCTTACTCGGCATACACCGATAAAATAATATGTATATATATATATATGTATATTGGTACCAGGAAAATATTTTTTTAAAATTAATTGAGCTCAATAACTTTTGTGCTGATCAATGAAATATTTTGTTAACTGTTGTGATCCCATAGGTATAACTGTTAGAGTGAATGGAAAATAATTAATGATGTCAGGTAACTGGCTATGTTTCCACAATTTTTACAGTAACAATATTGTATAAAAGTGAAAAGGAAAGGGGTTTTAATTATTTTAATGATTTTTTTTTTTGGTAAATTTGTATGGCTACCCAAATTATTTGTTACAAAGTGCACTCGTCCACAGACATGGGCAAAAATGAGCAACATTTCAAAATAATGAGCATATAAATTATTTATTGTGTAAATAGTGGTTATGATAGATAAAATGACTGGGAGAGGTAGCTGAAGACGTATTTTAAAAATTCTAAAACTATGTGACGAATGTCAACGTTATTAATTTCTCTGTATCACGTATAAGGATCATTTGCTGCTTGCTTTTTCAGGTTTACACTGTGGTGAATTTTCTCTTTATCTGACCAATGTTTCTTGCGTTGCGAACTTGGCACCTTTCCGAGCCGAGCCTGGCTCATAAAGCAGTCGTTGTAGTCAGTCAGCCTGGAGCCAAGTGTACGAGAGTGTGGATATGCTGCAAACCTTTCCAAACCCATGACAACTCTTTGCCCTAATCATGTAGTTTTCCATAGTCAGTTATTAGTTTGGAACATTATCTTGTTTTTTTCTTGCTAATGAGGAGAGCCCCCACAATCCCTGCATACTTACTTCTTACATTTTTGTCACATGAACTTAACATACCCTAAACTTATTTGAGCCTCGAGCTCGTTTGTTCTGTATCGGTTACCAACACATTATGTGTTATCTTTAATATGCCAGCTACAATTCTGCAGTTCCAGATGCTGTGCCCTCTCCTAGCTAAATAATTCTTACGTAAGTACTATTCACATAACTGGGCGTTCAATAAGAATATGAAGTGGCTTCTGACAACATCACATTTAACTATAAGAGTTGGGAAATGTTCACACTTTCCTAGTTAGGCATAGGTGTCTGACCACCGCACCACCAGCTGCTGCTTTCATCAGGGGGAACTACATGAAAGTCACGTGCAGTGGGGTAACTACAGGGGGTGATCAGGGTGGGCAGTAGCTAACCCTCCAGAGATCAGAGTCAGTGAGCATATTCACCACCACTCACTGGTGCCTACTGGTGTTAAATAAAATTACGTTGTCTCTTATGAGAATATTTTCCTCAACGAACGATACTTATTCCATAAGTAAATGGCGTAAAATGCATAAATTGGATGTTTAGCTTTAAAAATATCCCAGGTGAGAACCCCCATATCCCCATCCCACCTGCGAGGTATTACATACCCTTCACACTGCCCTGGTAGTTTATCACTCCCTGAGGCCGCTACCTAGTTACACCATGGGCATAAAGCCCACACCCCACATCAAAAACTCAGTGCTTTCAAGCTATCGCCACCCTAAACTCTAAAGTAATTCACCTCAAATTTCCCACCTTCCCCTTATACAGCAATGAACTGTGCTCCTACTTTTCATCATGACCGAACCCTGGAGCACGACTCCCGTCAATCTATTGCAGATTCTTGACTGGCTGAATTGTCATGTTCTATTCACTCATAAATTTCAAATTAGCCTTTTAACAGTTTTTGAACATCAGCTTTGTTTGGTCGAAAATAAAATATTGGGATTGTGGTACATTCCTAGCCAGTGTGTTCATTTTTTAATGTTATTTATAAGCTCTGTTTGTGTCAGAAGGCAATCAGCTAATAGGAATGCATAAAGTTACATGAACGAAAGCTAAACTCATTTTTAAATTCAAATACCTATGCTGCATTTACAGTGATTGTTAACCACAGTTACCCACGAGTTAGTCCATGTTTAATTGACAAGTTATGTACCAGGAACGTGCCCAACGAAACATCTGCTAGTTAATCACTTTCCCTCATAAAGAGCAATTTAAGCAGCCAAAAGTGGATTATTCGCTCATAAAAAAACACCTACATTTAGTGCAATATCTAAAAAATTGTGCAACACAGAAAAAAGAAGATTATGTGACGAAAATTGTCGGCAACAAAATCACAGAAAACAAAGGTATCTACAAAAGTTCTCTGATCACAAACAGTTTCGAATATATCAGCAAATAATTATTTCGGGCCGAATTTTTCCAAGTCCAATTTTCGCTAAACCTTCAGCATTTTTTACTATAATGCATGCCACATTTACATCTCATCATTGTAATAAAATGTATTTGTGATCATCGTTCTACCATTGATTAAGATATTTCATTAATGTTACTCACAGTATTATTCACTGGGCTCATAATTTAATAGTATTAACGACACAGCGGTAAGGTAATCAGATACTTGCCAGGTCAATGTGGATTGATTATTGGCTGCCATCCAGTTGATGCTTCTCCAGCCAGGCTCGGAAATCTTCGGTTCTTACAATAAAGTGTTTGGGTACCGAATCAGAACAGGTAAGGACTGTTAGAGCATGTAAATCCAAGAGAAAACATATGTAGTTTTCAAGTATCGTTCCCATCAAACATGTATCCATATCATGTTTCGCTTACCAGTCTTGTACTAAGGCGTGATGATATTTTTAGGTGTATATTCTATCAACACTCAACCCTTCTGTAAATAGCAGCCCTAAAAAATAATTTTTTGTCTTGAAATTTTATGAAGAGTAGGGAGAAATATAGAATCACACAAAAATGGTCAATAAAGTCAATCAATTCTAATTTTGTAAGCTTAACGTGAACTAATGCATGAAACACATCCTATATGATATGCCACTCTCAGATGTTTTCAGCTATGAACAACCTGTGGTAGCATCGTAATTTGTTTGTATAACACACTATCTCATTTCATGAAGAAGAAGAATGGTTCTAAAGAACGGTTACAGAGAAAGGAACTGCAACTAGATTTCCGGGCAAGTAAATGAATGGTTCCATCGGCACCACACACTATTCCATCACTTCTTTGCAGAAAATGCACACTATTTGTTTATATTTGTTTTTTTTTTTTACTTATAATTTGTGGAATAACCATAACCCACATGTTGAAGCTTGCACACTGCTGGCATTGTTTAAATACACTGGATACTGCCTCACAGAGTTATATGCCATTAATTTCATTACCTTTATATAAACATTGGGCATGTGAGTGAAAATTGCTAAATAGGAATGGTCCCATCATCTCTGAACTTTTACCGAAAGGGCGTTGCAAGACATAAGCAGCAGTAGAAAGATTCTGGCGATTGGATGGCATTTTCTAGTTTCAGAACTGTTGCGAACTTGCGAATGGTTCCAGCGAACGAACTGACCTATTTGTGGCCTCAGAGTAGTTTCGATCATACAGTGACAATATACAAGCAATTTACTCACACTGTCAAGTTGAAAAGGTAATTTATTTATGAGCCACAAACATATCACAGTTCTTTTCATTATTCAGGTGTACATGAGAACGAGCATGGCTGCTATTTAAAATATTTAAAGTAAGTAATGACTAGTGTGTAGCACATAAAAACTATTAAAATGCATAAGACATTCTCAATAATTGCTCAGTGTATAATAAACAATTCAAACATTTCAATTAATACATCTCACGAAGCTATTTTAATACTGTTACACGTGAAGGATGACGTCTGAGAGGCGTATCGAAATTCGTAAGGGATGGAGGTCTAAATCATAAAAAAATAAAAGAAAGAAACTAAATTTTATCTCTAGTTTATTCACTCTGCTACTATACAGCCAGGGCGACCATCTGGAAGGTTTTACAAACTCCAAGTCACGCTGAGTACCGAGGTCAATAATCCGGAGTACTATTCGATAAACGAGGAAATTTCTTTAACTAACCTATAACTAAATGTTAAGTGAAAGACCGGTGGGTCATGTATCGCGGAAGAGAGGGATTGTGCAGCCATGGCCAGCAAATGGGACCATGACTACCTCCCTAAGTGTACTTATAGCTAGGCTATCACTTGAAGAGACTGGGAAAAACCGGCATAGGCGCCGGTTAAACTCAGTCGACAGAATAGAATCCAAAATGATTCATGCGTTAAACAGAAATGCTACAGGAGACAGAGTGTGGGTGAAACATGCTTGTGTTAGTAGAGGTGCAAAAGCTAGCTGAGAGCGGATGGGAAGGGAATGAACGAGGAAAAACACTACAACCAGGGTCGCACAGCGTCCTGCCGCAGAATATAATCTTGTCGGCTATGCTATGAAACTGATATGCCGCCGTTCGCCTATCGCTCGCGCTGCGCTGCTATCTCATCTTCTGTCCTCTCCGCTCGGATGCCGGGCACACCAAAGTAGGCGACGTGAAACAGTGACACACCACAGTACAATATACCTACAGCTCATACCATGCACAACTGCTCCTGATACAGTAAGCAGGGGCGAGTACAATGCAGAGTAAAACCAATGTATATTCCTTGTTATGGGCTATTCACTGTAAAGTGAGCACTTTTGAAAGCCCTCTCACTTGGAATAACAGTCAGTAAATGCATTTTATTTTAGTATTAGACATTAAATCACAAGTGTGGTGAAATATTCACATTGTTACATGGCAATGTTTAGTTGAAAAGGTGGTCACGGGATAAAACATGGCTGAAAGTAAAAAGTGTATAGGGTCTCAAAAGTGCTCACTTTATTGCGAACAGCCTATATTATGATTACAAACTGAGCTCATTTCTACCAAACTATACTAAGGCCCGACAACCAAATCCTTTTAATGCAAAGAAATTACGCAGCGAGTATACTGTAAATACTGTTATGTAATTCAGTTACTCTATCCAAGATAATTGACGGACCAGATAATTTGGCATAAGGTCATTATAGGTGAGTACTGCAAACGAAACTTAGGACGATTGAACACATTAAAATATCCAAATTATAGGTTACTTCTCGCAATTGAAACATTTACTGTACTGAATTAAATATTATATGAGACTAGATCCTTACATGTCAGGGGGCAGGTACATTTGACCCCTTCATAACCCCTGACAAAATAAAAACACACATTAAAACCTCAATTAAAACTGCATTAGAAATGAACATTGCCCAAGGAGATGACGAGACGCCCTAACCATAACTCCAGTGGCAATAAAATAACAATAGAAAGATATTTAAAAAAATCCAAACGATTAGGCACGACAGTAGAATGCACACAACAATGTCCCACCAAGGGCTGCGATCAGGAAAGGAAACCAAACACTCAACGGGTACTTACAGCAGTCCAGCATTACGTTGATCAAACGGGAATTTCGAATGGGAAGCCGAAAACAAATTTATAATAAACACAAGTTACTGTTAGCCAAGTCTCCATCGAAAATATGTAATTACAATAATCATAACCTCTGCCATGACTCACCATTTAACAGCTCGTGCGTTGAAACAAACTTGCTACCACATATTAAGACAAGGGCGTGAAGCACCCAACAGAAAATTCCTATGTCACAAATGCATGTTGACTATCGTTGAATGCAGCGACGAAAGAAGCAGCTAGCAGGCGACGAGTTGAATGACATCAGGCGATCACACGAGGAGCGAAGATAACAAGGAGCTAAAACAACTGTGCACGAGCTTAAAAGGCTTGCCTCGAATCAGGACTGGCAGAGGAGGGGAAACCGAATGTTCTCGAGCGTTGGCCTCCATCCTGATGCGCACGGCCAGCGAGTAGTACAAAGACAGCGACACTGTCGCAACCCCCACCCCAAAAGGTCCCTGGTCCCTGGCAACCCACCTCTGCAAGTTTTCGTAGAAAAAACACAGTTTGGGCAGTTTTAGGTGAGTATACACAGAAGAATCACAGAAAATATCTGTAGTAGATTCAGCAAATGTTACTACATACATAAAAGATCACAGTAACAAATCGACGAACATCCATCACGATCTTCGACTAAAGTCTCAAAGCACTATGTTAGTTCATAAAGTATGGCGAAAATCCAGGATACACGAATAAGTCCCTGGGGATTGAAGACAGTCAAAACAATAAAAAAAGCCTTAGCAGGATGCAGAGGGTCCCTTCTCGCGATCCAGGGGGGTGTACACACAGCACAAGGGGCAGTTGGAGATGGCGATGCATGCTTCAGCAGATGAGCCAGAAATTCAGGGCATTCCAAGTCCAAGAGTCCAGCAGCAACCTTAGCTCGGCACACTCGGGCAGGAACCATGCGAAACAGTAGAGGGAATTAACCAAGGGAAATCCAAAACAATTTGGCTCAAGGAAACAAGGAATGGGACACATGAGGAAGTAACCAAACACTAAACAGTAACAACAAAGCCATAGGCTAAAAAACAAAATCCAGACTTAAACTATTGTCTCGGCACATGTGCCTTAAGATGGCTCACATTAGCCTTCTGGTGTAGTTTATTTGAGCTAGGAGCACACAAACTTCCAGTGTTTGGGGCTAGAAACTTACTTATATGGAAAGGCCCAACAAACTTAGGAATGAGCTTCCCCGTTATGTTTTGTCCCAAGTCTGCCAATAGGATATTTCTACATAATACTAGATCACCTAACTTAAACTGAACCAGAACCCTATCTTTATTTAACTTCGCAGTGACCTGCTGCTTTGCTACATCGAGATGACAGTGGACTTCTTCGAGCAAATGGTCCCTGCCAGCGTCTCCCGGGGGAAGGGATGGGTGGTACGTTCGCGATATTTAACAACATATGACTAAGATGATGACCAAGAAAAGAACGAGAAGGCAGAATGCTAGTAGAATCATGGGTGGCACTATTAAACCCAAAATTAATAAACTCTAAAACCTGGTACCACAGGGTATGGCCTTGACTTGATTCCTAAGGACTTTTTAAACATAACCTCTAAATATTTCACCAACTCCCTGCCACCAAACTTTAGTGCTGCGTTTCCTATCCCATCTGGACCCCCTGCCTTACTGCTCTTCAAACCCCTAATTACCTTTTCTATCTCCCACTCCCTCATCTTAAACTTACTGAACACCCCCCGAAACATGCTTGTCCCCCTATTCCAATCCTCCTTTGCCTCAAACACTGACAAGTACTGTCCTTGCAGAATCTCCGATTTTGTTTGGTCATTTTTCGCATGCCTACCATCCCTTCCTATTAGCAGAGGGATCCCTTCCTCTCCTCCCCTTAACCTCCTAACAACCTAAACAATTTCCCCAATTCCTTGCCTTTTCCTTCTTCCACCCTGTTCCCCAGAAATAGATTCTCTGCCTGTTTGATCTTCCTTTCAAGCTCCCTACTCATTTGTTTTATCATTTCTTTAGATCTTATCATCCCTTCATTTCTCCACTTGGCATGTAATTTTCTGCACTTCCTTTTCATTTTCAAAATCTCCTGTCCATAATATGGGGGATCTCCCCCAGTCCGTAACCTTTTCATCGGCACATATTTCTCCAAAATAACCTCCATTAATCCTTTAAACTCCTCCACGACCCCTCTACACCCTCCTTAATAGATTATTTTTTAAACCTGCCTCTCAGGAATATTTCTGGCCCCTTCTTGTCTCCTCTCAGATGGGGAAACCGAAGAACCGAAGCAAATCGATCTGGATCAATCATCAAATGACCCTCACACAACAAATAGCCTAGAAAGCCTAAACCTAAGGCCAGGCACATTTTCCACCTGTGGTAAATACGTTGGTCAAATAGCGTAGTATCCGCCGATGTGTACGGTTAGTATTTTTGAACCTAGGTGTCGGGGGCTACAATTTCGATTTTTCGATATCTCGCATTCTTAAGATTATTGAGCTTTTTGCGATTTATTTTAATTTTTGTGGTATTTACTGGCTGTACATTGCGACAGGCGCTTTTGCTCTGTATTCGAAGAAGAAAAAAAGAAGAAATTATACGTTGGTCACCTTTGGTCACACACATGTCGTTGGTCATACTGGCATTCTTTGTTTTCTGTATGTCCTCACTTGTATGTTTGTGTAATATATTTGTGAAACGTCAAAGTAGGGAAATAGTGTTAAGTATAAGCTCGTGAATTTCTGTTTGCGATGGGTTGTGATGGTGGTACAATACCGAAAAGGGACGAGTTGGTTCGAAGGAAGAAAAAGCCTGAACAAGTAAGTGTTAAAATGGGATGTAGAATATAGGCAAATCTTCAAAGGGTTGCACGTTTAACTAGCAATACATTAAAAATTGGCATGAAATTTTTATGGTTTGCACGGGCAGAATAGTTATGTTGCTGCGCGTTTTAAAAGCCTTGCGACATTCACTGTAGTATACTCATATGTAAGAAAATAAACATGTTTACAAGTCTAACCCCAAATATACAGGCATATTTTGTTGTTTCTAAAGCAGTGTTAGAGATATTTGATCGTTTTAACTTAATCATTGCGATTGTGAAATGTGTAATAACAATATTCCGATGATATGGAGCATAAATTATGATGTTACTATGTTCACGTTTCATAAGTTAATTGTGTGTATATTATTAAATACTGTGATTTGCACATAATAATTATGTTTTTTATCATGAAAAAGTATAACAAATAAAAGTAAAAATACTATTTCATAAAATTCTGTACATTTATTTGAGGAGAAAGGCCAGCAATATTTTATTTGTCGCTATTTATTACCTATTCTGTCAGAGAAATAATACCGAAGGCTTGCAGAGGGCACAATTGTCTCAATTCGCTAGAGTAAGCCAGAATGAGTGAGCACACTTTCGAGTGAGGCACTGCCATGGTCAACAGTGATGAATGTGTTTGTTTATATCTAAATATTTAAATAACAAGCACTATATTGTGAATAAAATACTGAGACCTATATGAAGAGGACGTATACATAGGTAAATCTCAAAGCATTTGTTTACAAATCAATTTTCTAACCAAAAATCCAAACCATGCAGTTTTCGCTAGACATGTTGGCAGAAAAGCAGTTCAATCTTGGGACACGCATATTGATTGTGCGTAGCCGGTGGGATCATTCTACTTCATATTTAGTCTTATTTGTTCAATCTAAAAGATGTGTGTAGATATGGAAGATGAGTAAATGTTCAGAATAGGGCCTTTTTGGAAAAAAAATTTTTTTTTTTTTCTCCGTGGGAAGTGGTATACTTCCACTCTACTAATTAGCCCTACACAGAACACAAATTTACATGGGGCATCAAGATACTATCAATAATACAAATCACAAAAACTATAGTGGGAAGTGCAACGAAAATCAGGGCAATTGTGGAGTAGAGCGAGTGAAAAATATGTACGTAACCATTACATTTTTGCTATGAAAATTCGTTATATTGCATAAAGACATTTCCATACAATACCTATATTCACAGTATTACCAATACAAGCTACAAATATGATAGTGGGGAGGACTATGAAGACGAGGGAAATTGCGGGGTAAAAACATCTGAAAATATGTGGATTATTGTATTATTTTATCACGAAAATACGTTAAATTGCAAAAGGACCTAACCGAACAATACCTAAATACACAACCCCCCTCCCAATTTGACCTTTTACTCGTAAATCCAAGCAGTATTTTTCAGTGTGAAGGGCTACACTTGAAAATCATTTCTGGGGAAACTCCACCTCTGCATGGTCACTATCCACAAAAGAAAGCCTGCGTTGCCTTGAATCACTGTTTTGGGGATTAATACTCCCCTGCTGGCGCTGAGGACTTTGGCTCGGTGTGTAATGTTTGGCTACACTTCAACAGTATTTTTGCCTGCAAGTGGGCTACGCTTGATCTTCATACAGCAAACTACAAAATGCTAAATAGTTTATATACACATACTACACACAATAAAACATAACTAATGTATGTGCACTTACATAAGCAGGTACAATGTTCACTGTCCTCGGCGAATTCAACTCCCTCGCACATGTGTTGCACCTTATCTCACTTTACAACGCACTAGGCTATGATCTACTAAAAAAAAACACACACTGGTGGCCAAAACATAGTTACGGATCACTCTCGCAGAAACACTCGTATTTGCACCCTCCATTCATAAGTCACGAGCCTTCACACAGTCGGATTCGGACCTAACAACTCCGGAGCACAGCAACGCTCCTCTCTCGCATTTACTGAGCAACTAACGTACAATAACGGCTCAGGGATGTTAGATCGTCAGTACTCTGTCATTGCATAGGATATTCTAAATAATTGTACACTGGCACAAAATTATGGTACATATCTAACAAATGCATAAAATAACAATTATGTTTGTTTTAATTCCAGTGCAAAACAGTTGTTTAAACATTGCAATACTGATTTAATATACAAATAAAATACATACTCCTAATCGTCTTCTGACTTAAACCAAGCGCCATAAACTGATCATCTTTTATTATACTTAGTCATCAGCTGCATATTTTTACTGTTTACATGGTACACAAGCCTTAATTATGGTACAGCTACCATGGTACAGGTACCATACCTACATTACAGGGCTATACAACATAGCGCTCTACACAAACAAAGCAACTGAACTACTCGTATTTTAACTATCTTATTTTTGACGTTCTAGTTAATTTATCATGCCCCCATAAATATTGAACAGGTAAGCCGTGTACAACCCATATTACTATTCTAGACTATTACCGGATAACTGAACTGAAGTTAGCTCTATCCCGTCTCCCAGCAGACTCATACGGCATACTCAAGAGAACAAAAACCACGCAAGTACCATCACACATTTCTTTTGCACAAAAAACTGGGACTGGTATGGCTGCTAAATAAATACATGTGTCCTCACAAGTGCCACCTTTCATTTTATAATATTTTTGGAGGGTTATGTAGTAGGAACATTGTGCCGGAGGGCTCAGTGCACGAATACACACTTTTAAGCGAGTTATGCATTGATTCACAATTTTTATTGCATGAAAAAAAGAATGGAACCGGTATGGCTGCTATATAAAGGTGTCCTCACAAGTGTCATCTATAATTTTATACATTGTAATACTATCTTATGTAAGCTTTTAAAATACACCAAAAACTCTACAATAGGTGGCTTATTAAAGAAAAACTTAAAGCTAGTCGCATAAACCTCCGAAATCTGTGAAATTTGCTTGCAGTGTGTATGAAAAATAGCTGCGATCATCCACTTGTAACAGGGGAAAATCTAAATTGTTTTTCTTTCGCCTTCAGGATAGGGTAACATAGGAACAAATTTTTATCAAAATCAACAATGGTGCAGCTTCCATTTTTTTTAAATATTTTTTTTTTAAATTTATTTAATATGGAATAACTCGCATGTCATTTGAGTTCCTTAACCACATTACATGCAAGAAGACCTTATCTAACTTCACGATGTGTGATTACAGGGGGAGACTGTGCTGGCACGAGATAATGTGTTAGAAGAAGTACAATAAATGTGGTTGCGTCTGTTCATCCACCCCCTGTGATTCGCCTGTCGTGAAGTTAGGTGTAATTCTGTTAGGTCTTCTCCCTTTACATTGCTAGCGGCAGCAGTATGCAGGTCCTTCATTTCTCACAGACACGTGCAACACTACGCAGTGTAATTAACTACACTTGCTTACAAGCAAAAAACTGTAGTATAAAAAATTACATTACTCATCATGTAAGCGGCGAACATGGCTCCTTTTTGATGTATTGCTGATAACACATGTATAGGACACATTAACATCGATTTGATTTGTGTAGACCGCGCAAACACCTGTAGTATCGCACAATAATTACGTACATGAAAACTCTTAACGTGGAAACAATTGCAGTGAAACATACCTGCATATTTCTGCACCATACTTCAACTAACACGTCACATGGAAATAACTGCAAAGAATCGCGCTTATTAGCACTCGTAATTCACAAGCCTTCACACAGTCAAATTCTTTTGTTTTCTGAACTTCCGGACCACTACCATCTCACACAACTGTGACGTGAAATAGGTGAAAATTGAACCGGAAGACCAAAATCGATGAGCATTTGTTTCCTGTCTTACTGCATTGTTGTTGATCAAATGTATCATGGCGATATACATAAACCACAAGTAAACAACACTGGGGAATATTTTGTGTATTATTATATATATATACACACACACACACTCACTTATAGGCCTAAGTATATTATGAAGGCAAGCCTTGAAAAATTCATCAGAATTAAATTATATTCTGACACTGCTTGATTACTGTGGTTTATAGCTGTATAACCTTAGCACACTGGCTAAAACATACTCTGTGACTAACGTTTTCTAAAATAAAATAAGGTTTTGTTTCCAGAGGCGTTCTAACATTAAACACTATTCAATGACCTGAAAGAAACATATTTTACATAAATTTCAAGTGTTTTACCACTTCATAGCCTTCCTCACCGTCATTTTATTGTATATACTGCAAACTACGTGAAACCCCAATTAAATTCCTATTAAGCGTGATTAATAATGACCGTATATACCATTTACAGGTATTATTTTCCAGTCTTTCGTAAAAGTCCCCGTTCCGGATAGTTACTGTTTGCCAACTAGAATTTTTCACTGTCCAGGTGCTCTGGTGTAGCACGAGTACCGGTACCGGATTTTTCAATAACGTATTGTCTGTCCCCAGATTAGTTTGTGGGAGTCAGCCCCATGAACGGAATGTAGTGCGACAATATTTGTCTCTTTCATTTCAGAAAGACAAGACTTCAGAACTTTCATTTAGGTGGCAGCACTGTGCCATTACCCAGGAGCCGTTGAAACAGCCGATTGTAGCGTGTGGGCTGGGACGACTTTACAACAAAGATGCTGTCATTGAAGCTATACTGGACCGGACCACTGCACCGGAAGTTTCGCAGCACATTAAGAATTTGAAGGTAGGTAATAATTTGTGTATTATTTTGGCTAGTACATGACATCAGCAATAAGAATATGTGAGGAGGTTGAACAGACGTGTGTGTGTGTGGCTTGTGATACGTAGGGTTTTGCAAATGTGACTTTTTGTTTAATGAAATGAAAATCAAAAATATGTTTGAGCCCTCAACCTAAATGAAAGTGAAACTAAAATCTTAAAATTTGACAATTTTTCTTTTAAATGTATTATCAAACACATTGTGGTTCCATTAATTGTATAGTATAACAAAAGTTCATAAGAAGTGCTTAATGAAAGGATAAGTGCTATGATAATACCGTTTAAAAATTAAAAAGAAATACAAATTAACCCAACATTTCTGGGAACATTTAAAGTGTAGTTTGTATGTTTATTTTAGAAATATTATTAGAAAAACTAATAAGTGGATGTTCAAACAAAATTTTCCATTGTTTATCAACTAATTGTTAAATTCACTTCAACCAGATTTGTGATTATTCAACTTCTATGTTTCTTTTAAGAGAAGTGTTGATAACTACGGACTGATCTGAACTTTTATTCGCTTCATAAAATTTTGCACAGAAATTTTAATAAGGAGAGATAAAGAACATTTTCCCAGAGGCCTGATTTTCTCAAGATTCTTGTCTAAACGCTGAGCTACGCCAAAATATTGCTGAGAATAACTATGTATCTACGTAGCGTGAGTCACTTTAAAGACAGTTTGGTACCTCACGCATTGATCTTTTTAATTGCAAATGTCACGAGAGGCAATTTAATTTTACTTGATGACTTTTACATTGTTGAATAATCCAGTAAATACATTTACACATGAATTTCAGAAAAGTTCAGTTCTACATACATAGATCAGTACCAGAGTGCTATTATGTTCTTGTTGAATTGCTATGTCTTGTTTATTATTAGAGGGAATTATTTTATCTTGGGTTTGATGAAGGGTCCTATGTCCGTCTTTCTTGTTTTGTTACTTGCAAGAGGGTAATAATGTTCTGTCGTAATTATGTCTTTTGTATGTCTTCAAAGAGTTTTATTGACAATGATATTTAGTAAAGTGTTATATGTTGAATCAAATTGAGAATAGTGTTTTCTTCCGTTATGTCTGATTGTGTGTTTTCTCATGCAAACAGTATGGGAACTGTGCTGTGCCTAGTGAACCATCTTTGATCCAGAGGTTTGAGTTCAATGCTGTTTTATTCTCTTAAGAATTTTGGAGTGATTAGTAACCAGATATGAGTACATGAGTAGACTTGGTTATTTTAACTTGAAATTGCATTGGTTTACCAAGCTAAGAATTACATCTGTAGGTTGCAGACATAGTTTGATTAAGTTTTCTCAAAGTTATCCCAATCCTTCTCACTAGAAGCTATTCTACAAAGTGTGGTGTCACTACGCTGTAAGATCCTTATATTACCGATTTATCGAGTGAACAATTTTTGGTGTGGGAAGCGATACTCGCCGGGGTATCGCAAGAGGAAAAGCGAGCGATGGGAAGGAGGCAAAGCCCAAGGTACCCCACCACTGCCGAATGCATATGTGCATACAGATCGCACGGTGTATGCAGAGTCCCTGACCGATCGAAACAGTGGTCTGGGACCAATGGGGAAATCCTATGGTGGGGATGGGAAGAATGAAGCCAGGGGAAAATGGTCCGAAAATCCCATAGGAAGGCTGCAGCCTAGTTTCTTGCCCATGCGAGTGGTCATGGATGCTAGTCCTGGAGGAGCAGTAACTCTCCTACCGTGGCATAACACACCTCCTCCCAACTTACGTAATCAACCACCTACTCCAGTGTATTATCCCTCAAACAACCACCATGTCATGCTGATGGGATACTTTCAGCGCAACTAAAGGTTGAACCCTTGCGCGCCACCATTCCCTCCTCCTCCCAGAAAAGAAGCTTCACGCGGTGAGGAGGCGAGTAAAAGTCGCAATCCAACAGCTACATTAAACTAGAAAGGGTTGACGTAGAACGTTTACAGACGTTAACCCCAACTATCTCCTCACGAGGTAATTGCAGGTGAAAGTTTGGGTTGCGTTCTGAAGGAGCTGGAGTGTTTGTCGAAGCTGTATGCGGCGACAGCAGAGGAAGACTTGGAGAAAATCAGACAAGAATTGATGACCCTGGTAAGGAAGCGCTGGCATCTGGCTGCAGAGACAATGTGACATGGCCCTCGCTGCCCTGCTCGGGAGGCAGGCCAATGCTGCTCGCTGTGATTTAAACGGCCGTGCGTGAAGTGCCCAAAAGCAGAGCCGAATGCATGCACGAGGAAATGTTATCTCCTCTTTACATCGCCGTAATAAATTGCTTTTTAATATTGAGTGTCCGCCAACATGGCTAACGTGTGCTCACGTAAGAATGAACTGGAACGTTCATATTACCTTATTTAATTTTTGCAGTGATTTGTCATGTGTAATTTTGTTTCTAAAGGCGTAAATCATATTTACACTCAGTAATAAATATGCAGTCACACGTTTGTAGTTCCGGCAGCTATCTTGCTAAACTCGCAACATAAAATTTAAACAGTTCGCCTATTAAATTTAGAATAATTTAATGTCACTGTTTTAAAAGGGCTAAGGGCCGGTTTCGCCAACAAGGAATAAACTAGGTTCCAGCAGAGCAACGCTTAAGCGGCCCTTAAGGATGTCGAGGTGTTTCACCATTATAAAACTAATTTTTGTAAGCCTGTCTTAGCTGGGCGTTTCTTAAAGAAACAAGTTGCAAATATTCTTATGTTGATAGTGGTGTGTTGTGGTCATGTGACTAAACAAACCAATGAGAATTATTTTAAAGAAAGGAAATAAAAAAAAAAATCCCTTGAATGTTGTGTTTACTTTTGTTAGAGCAAACGAATCCTAACCAAATATTTGATTTATAATAAACAATTTAAGCTTTATCATTTGCCTGGCCAATGTTAAGAATCAGTTAAAATAGATGTCACTGCATATAGGAAAAATATGTGTATTCAATTTGTTCAACTAAATACATGTACCAAAATTTATTTACGTTAAAATTACGTACGTGAATAGCTAAGTTTTTAATTTTTCGAGGGTAATTTTTTATCGTGGAAGTGTTGTGTTGCAATTCTGTGATCTCGTTTTTATCAGTTATCAGTGCCAAGTGTGATTTTTAGCAGCAAAAGTTACAGCAATCTATATAAGTCTGGGCTGTTTTTTACTAGTCGGAACGTTAATTGTTTTATATTTTATCTACTCTGGTAATGTTTTAGACTCGTTACATGTATTTACGTAGCTTTCACCAAGCATTTATATATTCAATGCTTTATAAAAATAATACATTAGGTTAATGATAAATTTTAAAATGAAACTGTTGTCTTGTTTAGGCACTGATTAAATATTCCCTAAACGTAATGTATATTCCGTGTAAAAATCGTATTGTCCTCAAAAAAACAACACTGGGCCTACATTTACTACAAAACTATCCCAGATGTTTCTACTTAATATAACTGTTTTATGTACATTAGTGCTATGTTTTAAAGATACACAATGAAATTTCTCACCGATAATATTTCAAGCAATTACACTGTGAAGAAAAGACATCTCCCCATTGAGGATAGAATGGTTAAATTTTGGCTTTCATCACTAACTAGAATTGAACTATAATAACATTGAACATATTCATGTGCAATTTAGAAACGCCCAGTGCCCGAATTTGAATAAATATGTTTATCACCATTCGCACCTGTGTATCTTTAATTGGGCTCATGTTAGCTTTTCTAATTCGAAACAGTCAAACGTGTGCAAAACTAGTTCTGCAAATTTGTCATGTGTAGTAAAACAATGCATTATATTATGTCCAGTCTCAAATTCAATCGAAGTAATCATATATTTTTTCATATTGTACATACAGGCATAATGTAAGACACATTTTCGCTGTAAAAATTATGCAGTGCAGTGAAGACAAACATATTTTCCATTTATTTCAAATACTTCAGTAGCTTGTGCGTACTCAATAAAATCATATTTTATCAATCGGCTATCTGCTTTTACACTCCATTTTCTATGTGTATATTGGTTTTGCCTCTTGAAAATACATGGAAAAAGCACATTAAACAAATATGTGCCTGCCTCGAGGTTTGTTTTCGACCATCGTCATAGTTTATTTCAGCAAATAAGGTCTTGCACCCAGGCTCAATAACTTTGATACCTATTAATTTCTTATCTTTATTTATAAAAAATTTAATTTATAAAACTAAAAACTTTATAGCACATTTGGGGTTATATACACACAACTTTTTCAGTAGCAGCCATTTTCCTTTTAATGAGTTTACAATGATTTAAGCAGAGATTTAAGAGTCAGGCATCCGATTTCGGCAGCCTGAACTAAGAGCTGCTTAAAACATTTTAAGAAGAGCTTAAAGTTGGTGAAACGGTACAAGGCACTAGGGACAGCTTATCCAGTGTTAAGAGACGCTTAAATTTTAAGATGTGGGTGAAACCGGCCCTAATATTAATAGTGTTTTATATGTTCTGTATGCCTGTCCCGGCATTTCCAGTAATTTTTATTTTTTGAAAGACGCTTAGCATCAACGAACTAAGACTTTCCAGAAGAGTTCTAATTATTCAGAAATACAAAATTAATTTGTCTGAGTGTTTTTATGCCTTTTGTTTGTTGTTCAGTGTATGTATTTTTAATAACTTCCCTCACTATGCTGGCGGGAAGATGACAGTTGCTAACGGCTTCTCCACGCCACCATCTTTAGTCTGCAACAGTGGGTCATCGAGGGTAGATGCGTACCGTGCCACGCACCACGGGAGTTTCATCAGTTGTGGTAAATCATGTTAGCAGACCTGCCAACTTGTAAAGTTTGAAATCATGAAGATTGAAGAATGCTTAAAATAGTGCGTAATCGGGTTGTGGCATTTCATATAAATTTTTTCTTGTTCTTCAGCTGTCACCAGTATTGTTATGAAAGTGTGAAATTATTGATTTACATTTTGATAATAAATCAAAATAATAATAATTTCTAGATGCAACAATCCATACTTCTGAGCTTCATGTATCAACTGAGAACACAATAATATTACATGTAGCCAGACATACAGTACTTTTTTTTTTTTTCAATTCAGCTAGGCCTACTTACCAAATATTCCAACACTTTCCGCACATTGCGTGAGTTACAAAATCTAGCATATGATCACAAAAATTCTGGTTATCGTTAAAAAAAAAATCACTTTTAACATAATTTAGGTCACTTTTCCCACCATGACAAATAGTTGTGTCACAGCAACATGCACTGCAAAACGCATACTTTTCACCTTTCTCCACTTTCAGAATGAATGGAAACTGCCCAGAATATGCATAACTGAATACTTGGACGTATGGTTTTGTGTGTTTTCACACATCTTACAGCTATTATGTATGTGCACCAGACAAGACAAACTAAAGCCAAAGTGTTTCAGACAAATCACTATAAAAACGTTTCTTCACACTTCAAATACTCCTAAAAGACCCTCATTTATCCACAACTCACAAACTCCACGCAGTGTTATTTAACATGTTTGCGCACACACTGTTGTTTTGTTACTGCTGGTGCATGAATATAACAGTACAACTTTTGTGCGAGTGTTTGCCAATATTTTTAATTTATTGAATTACCAATGCTAATAGATACATATGACACCTAAAATACAGGAAGCGGCAATTTCACATAAAAATTATATTATTATTTTTGCTAGACAAGCAAGCCGGTGAAACATTAAGACAAACAGTTTACAAATACACACTGAAGAAACATGGTACCTTGACCATACCTAACCTAGAAAGAAGATATGAAATTGACTTACCAAAAAAAAATTTCTACTTTTTTTTTGTATCACCTGAATGAAAGCTCACTCCCATACTTTACCGCAGAAAAATTTAAAAATCAGGATATCAAAACCCATCAACTTTATAATACGTTGTATTTGTGCCAATCCGATATCACATGAAATGCTAGACTCCCAGACCACAAAATAAATATGTGCAGTTGATGTACAGACACACCGGCAATACAAAACCTTGCTGCTATCTAAGTAAATCATAGTAGGTATTACGTTAAAATATGATCAACATCTAACTCTTCATGAACACAAATAGAAATCGCTTCACATCAATGGACTTTTCGTGCCTCGTAATTTAAGGTTAAAAAACCCACAAATACTGTAGTATGAACTTAAAAAATTGTTTACTATTTAACACATTACTCGCGTGAAGAGACAATTTTAACGAATTTCAAACACTGAAACGTAATTGTAGTTTATGAACAACATTGGCATTTGTCTAGCCGCAGTCAGCGTGTTACCTGTGCCGCGTTCAGGTGTCATATGACTGGATGCATGCTGGGTAAGATATTGATCGATGTACTGCGCCCAGACAGGCACACTCACTTCAAGGCAACTGCAACCATTTTCTTCTTTTGTGGAATGAACTCATGTACGTTTTTGACAGTTACTAGCAGCAGTGTTACCATAATAATGCACCATAGGAGCATAAAAACCACCTTAAAAATTTTATTTCATTAAAAACAATACAAAATAAGACTACATAAGAGTGAATCTTAACAGGTGCTGCGTGCGCATGAATAAATAACTTGCACGTGCACGTTCCCAGCTCGTAGAAAGATTCCTGGTATTTTCAAGGTTTTCCCGGCACTCGAGAAAATTCATGGCTTTTCCCCACATTTCTCTATTTCCCCGTTAAGTGGCCACACCTTGAATTGTCGTGAAAATACGACATATAAGTGACATTTTCACAGAGACCAACAGCAAAGAGTCCGGCCGCCACTATTGCATGAATTTGGAATCTGACCGATAGAAAAATCGTAAGGTGCGAACTTTTCCGTAAAAATTACGGGAAAATCGTAAGGGTTGAAAAGTCTGTGTTAGTATTCAATTTAATTTACCGGAACTTTATCAATCCATGATTAAACGTGCGCTGTGGGGAGATGCCACCACAGGCTGTCAACCTGTAACGACCCGAGAAATTAAGAACCTCGTGCTTTTCAGAGACGTTGAGAAGCTGGCACCCTGGGAACATCACCAACTTTATCCACATCAATCTCTATGCTAGAAGGTCTGTATATGAATCTGGCATATCCCACCCATCGCAAGCAACCAAACACGTCAAATGTAGTTACAGATGACGACTGTATGTAGGTCAGGTCATTCTAAGCTGATTATTTGTAAAGGCTGTTCACTGTTATTTGAGCACTTTTAAAATCAACCTTTGAAAAATGCCACTGCCCATGCATGCAGGTGTTTTGACAGGGACACTGACTGACATGTGCCCAGTTAAGTTGGTAACGACTGAGGGAAAGTAATTCTATTGTTAACGTTGATCGGAAGTGTTAGGTATACATTTGTGAGTAATGAAATTATTCCTTTTGCTTTCTATTTCTTTTAAATGTGTGTGTAAGCATACGAATTTGTGAATCTGTAAAATATTTACTTCTCTAATAATTTCACAATATTACTTGACAGATGCGTGAATAAAGTGATGAGACCCATCACGAGGCAGTTTTAATTTTACTTATGGTGAAAGAATACATTGTGTTTTCTAGTAGATCTCCAGTAGGGCTTTCAAAATTGCTCAGTTTATATGTGTGTTTACACACACAAGTAACTATATTATCTGTTTATTAAAATCTACATGCGAATGTTGCAGGATGTAAAGGATTTGAAGCTGACTGCCAATCCAGCGTACAAGCCTGCTGCAGAGAAAGGTGATGGTTATGTAGACCATCAGACATCGCCGTACATTTGTCCTGTAATAGGCTTGGAAATGAATGGGAAATTCAAGTTTGTTTTCATTTGGAGCTGTGGCTGTGTCATGTCTGAACGTGCTCTCAAGGAAGTGAAAACTAATGTGTGCCACAATGTAAGTATTGCTCACTGAAATTTCAGGCAAAATATTGGACATGTGTAAAATTACAGTAATATTAATGTGGAACCTATTTTCTTCAAACTCCTTTTTTTTTAAGCCTACTTCTTGAAGGAAAGAAATGAGATCACTGTTCTGACTGCACGAAGGTGAACTGGGTTCAATCCCCAGCCGGGTCACCGGATTTTCGCAAATGGGAATCATGCAAGATGGTGCCGTTGGTCGGCGGGTTTTTCTCTGGGATCTCTCGTTTCCCCACCCATTCATTCCAGCGTCACTCCGTATTCACTTCTGTCATCCTCATTGGCCCTCAAGACCTCGCTGTTAAAGAGCCGCCCAAATATCTTCACTCGTTCACTTTTCTGTCTATGTGTGTCCCCAAATAATCTTTTGGATGTGTGTACTTTGTAAGGCCATGTGAATTTTGTAGTTTTCTGATTGATCTGAGTACTTGATTTCAAAATGGTGGACATTAAAAATTTAGGGTGATGTCATATCTTGGTAATCATTCAATTAATTTAAACCAAGTTTTGTATGTTGTCAGTGCATTATGTAAGCATTAAATTTAGAGCAGGATATTGTTAGTCTGCCATTTTGGAAGATGGCACCACATGAAAGAAAACTTTTACCTTGTACTTCGAAAACAGTTCTAATAATTTGTCTGGCTTATTTTTATATGGCATGTCAGCAGAAGCTGAATTATACTTTTACTGTATTAAATGCGACCAACATTTGTGTTAGAAACAGTATGCACTGGCATGCGTCACGTTTCCCACTTAGTTCCTTGATGGAGGTCAATAGAGCAGGCCTGCCGTTTTGACAGATTTTATCAGTTTTTACTGATTTTTAACACACTATAAATATCCTTTTTTTTTTTTTTTTTTCTCAAAGTGGTAACACTAGCACTCACAGTGATGTGTGTCAGTTTCACTGATGTGTGTGTGTGTGTTTGACAGAATCTTATATAATGGAGGTGGATAATTAAGCGAAATATTTTGGATATACACCATTGCTTCAATAGTGTACGTCCAAAATATTTTGCTTAATTATTCACTGGTGCGGGTATAGAGTTATCTGCATATTTTTGATCCTGGGTGAATGATCACATGCAGAGGCCAAGGCCATTATTGATAAGAACCTTTGCCCTGAATTGCCTTTTTACGCATGCAATCTGAATTTGGTGACTGTTTTGCGTTTGGCATTGTTATCACAATGGCCAAGAAACAAAAATTATCGCAGTTACAGTCATATAAACTAAAGTATAAATGGGCATGGAGAAAAGAATTACCATGGTTTGTACATTCCAAACCAAAACAACTACAATAAATATGTTAACCTCTTTCATATCCACTTTTTTTTCTTCTGTAATTTGCAATTTTTTTAATTCCAAGGATTTTACAATATTTGACCCAATGATTGCAGGATTTTTATATACAGGAACCAGGATTTCAGCTTCAGGGCTGATGGCAGCCCTGCAATAGAGGCACCTCTGATATATGTGTGTAGATGTTCGCACACACAAAATAGGAATTAGACTATTCTACTAGCATAAGATGAAAGAGGCTGGTTGTGTAAACCATTGAGCTATGGGGATGGCAGTTGCTTGTTCTAAAAAATTGCACCTGATGTCATGTTTACGTATGTTAAGTAACTTTACCTTTTAACGTGGCAAGATGTGGAGGATGATTATAGGTAACTTTGTTTTAGTGCCAGAAGGAGTTTCTCGCAGATGATGTGGTCATCCTGAATGCCACTGGTGAAGATTTGAAGAAAATGGAAATGAACCTGGAGGCACGTCGTGAGAGAGCCCGTATGGAGAAGAAAGCAAAGAAGACAGAGAAGAGCAGAGCTTCAGATGAAACTGTGAGCAGTACAAAAGACACATCCAGCAGTGGTGGCTCCCAGATGATGGCTACCTCTTCCATACCCAAGCCAAATGGAAAACAGAATGGAAAACTTATTAGTAAGTTTGTGACTTTAAACTTGATATAACTGGTTAGCCATTTTTTAAGTACTGCTGAAATACTATTTAGTTTCGGCCTGCCCAATGTCTCTCTTTCTACACCAAATTATTAACACTTCCATGAACCCTTTTCTTTAATAGTATTATATGTACTCAGTTCCAAGCAGTACATTTTTTCTGAAAATATTTTGGTATAGCTCAAAATTTGAATTACAGTTGCAATATTTTTCTAAAAGTGCTATCAATGGTACTGTAAAATAAAAAAGAGGTAGTCTACTTTGCAATTCAATTTTCGACAAAAAATATGGCAGTGAAAGTGCTGCGAAGTGCCGTACTAGGCTGTGTGAAGCTTCAAGTAGGCTGATAGGCAGTGGTTGCCTTCCTCTCTGTAACGTCCTTTCTGCCACTTTTGGTGAAGGGCATTAGGGGCAAGAACCGTATCCCGGGAGATAGGGAACTCACATTGCCTGCTCCTATCTAAAAGTGTTCTGCCATCTGAGTGCACTGAAACGACGCTGAGTATAACAGTATTCCTCAACCGGCAACGGAAGCGGTGCAGTGGACGAGTACAAGCTGGTCTAGTGAGTTATCCTCTCAACTAGGGCTATGACTAGTGTTTGGGGTTCTACCGTTCGATATACAAGGTGCATCAAACGGATGGCCGTCGAAAGTAGTTTGTGTGCGCACGTGTTCACAACGTACGAGTCCCTGAGGGGGAGTTCGCAGTTCTACACTAGGCTGTAAACTACTAAAGTCAAACCTGGTCTCCTGCTCCACGCTACGGGATGTGGTGTTTACTATAGAAGTCTGGAAGTACTCGAGGGAAAATTAGATAACAGTTAGGTTTAGAACGTCTTTATTCTGGGAGGAATAAATAACACACTGCCCATTCTATCTCCTGTCTACCCTGAGCTGACCGGAAGTAGTCAATTATGCTGTCCATGTGAAGGGGACCTGATTCTAAACTAGCTCGGGCAGTTTCTATCAGGTAGCTAATTACATCTTTTCCTGTCTGTGCCATATCACATGTCCTTAAGGGAATTAGGGAGTCAATGCCCTGAAGGGTGCATGGGGTACCCGTTGGCAGGGGACTTCTGGAGGGCTTCTGAAGTTCTGCAGTAGGCAGTGATAGGTCAGAGAGCTTCGGCGAACAAGCATTGTGGAACAAGCTGCCTAGGCTGGTGAAGCTCCTAGAGAGCCAATGTTCGACTGGCGGTTTCAGTCTGTGCACAGCAATATATTATGCTTGGCTAAGGGCTTGCTGGCTCCGGCGGTGGGAGGCCATTGTTAGCAGATGGCATCATTTCTTGGTGTGCCCTTGTACTTGCTCAGGGTTGTAGCAAAGAGTTAATTACTGACAATTGTTTGTTGGCATCTTATCGATGGGAGGGCCAGTTGATGAAACATTTAATTCAGACACGATTGTCTCCCTTAACCAGGGAAAATCCTGTAGGTGCTCCAGTACCGGTAGAAATGATATGCTTCCAAACTCCTTTCATTGTTGCTCTAGGGGAAGCATGTAGATAAAGCAAAGTTGTTAATTGCATTAGCCAGTAAGCCTCACAAATATATATATATATATGTAATATATATATATATATATACAAAATATATATATATACAAATATATATATATATATATATATATATATATATATATATATATATATATATATATATATATATATATATATATATATATATATATATATATAAAACACACACACACACACTAGGGGTTAGTCCGTGACTTTTTTTTTTTTTTTGCACGGGACTAGAACAGTGGCCATGTTAAAATATTTGGTTATCACATACAAAGACTGAAAAAAATATTACATATATGTATGTAGGTATTTATGAAATGATGTGCATGCCTATTTGATATTTCTCTATCCACTGCGCAACTAAGGCCCCACTTGGAATTGCTCTATCCACTGAACTACTGAGGCCCCACTTGGAATTGCTCTATCCACTGAGGCCCCACTTAATTAACTCAACATTGAAGCGAGAAATTTAAAGTAAACCAAAATTATATTCCATTACCTTCATTTCTCGGTGCATTAATATAAACTTTCATAGGAAAAAACGTAATTAAAAGAATTAGTTTTGAGGGTAAAAGGTAATGATTGCATAATATAATCTTGCTGAAATTCGAACTTGGCCGTTATTTTACCCTGAGGATTTGTTCTGCAAAATTTGAAGAACTTCGTCTGTTGAGTTTCAAGGGACTTAGAGGTATTAAAGACAGACAGAGATCGTCTACTTATATAATAGTATTGAAAGTGGCCATCCTCTCATTGCAAATAACTTTTCCGTCAATAATTATGGACGTTTGATACTTGTTTATTGGGGAGTCAGCGACACCTAATTAAATAGATGGCTCTCTTATTGCATCTACCCAAAGTTTCAGCTGCAGTGGTACAGTGGCTGGTACGTTTGCAATACTACTTAACATGCATCTAAGGTGTGTACTGCACAGACGATGGTGATAGATTTTTATCATTTTCCTTAATTAGACCTTAAACCAACGTCAAATGTTTGTAGTTACTGATGGTAAAAAAAAATTGTCTGCAAAACTAGTGGCTAACCAAGTCATTTTATTTTTATTACAGGAAAAAAAAGGGGGGGGGGGGTTATTAATGTGTGAGTTTGCACTTAGCTTGAATGGCATTAACTTAAAACATTATTCTGTTCTGAGAACTGCAATTTAATTTCATTTCACTTCTGATACATTTTCAAGGTTCCTGTACTTCTTATTTTCCAGTGTATAAAAGGAATAATGGTTTCAGAATGATCAAAATAGGGGTAAATTTTTTGGTTTTTGAGGCTATGGCAACCCATATTTCCACCATATATCTTGAAGAGAAGTAGATTCTTGATGTAGAACATAAAAAATAAAGTGGAAGTTATTGTATATGTAGTGCCGGTAGTAGTTTTGTTGATTGTAAATATATTTTCAGCGTGAGTACGAAATAGTGTTAACAGACAGGTGCTTTTTTTTTTTTTATATCAAGGTGCCTGTGTGAGTCCAGCCAGTTTCTTTTTTGATTTTCTATTTTATGCTCTTTGAAAGGAAGGCACAGCCATTTGACTTACATGTAGTTGTAATCACGAGCCATCATTGCAAAAGAAACTCTAACCTTCGAACCCTGATGAACCGAAAGTCCAGGCTTTCAGAGTATTTCCTGAGGTCCCAAGAACATTCCCATGTAAATAATGCTACAGAAGTTTTATTAATTTTTTTGCTGAACCGCATCAAACAAAAATTTCTGTAGTATCACCGAAAGTTACATGCTCCGTTCATTAAACAATGAAGTATAATTATCAACTGTACTCACCAAGGCATACTAAGTCGTGTACAGTAAATTATGACATGCACAAGTAATACTAATAGTAAACACAAATAAAATACATTTTCAAAACACACTGTTTTTGCTTGTCTCACACTGCTGTGCATTTAGGCTTGTATGCTTCCGAAATAACCTGTCGATTTAGTCGTGGTGTTGCACTTAACTCTTACTTTGTAACCAAAAAGATTAAATAGTAACAATAAGACATCTCGGACTACACATACGTAGTGTATTTAGAGGGCACAAAAAACTTTTAAATTTTTTTTCTTATGTAATGTAGCAGTTTATTAGATTTTCAGCAAACAATTGCAATGATTATGGTGGCATCCATGTTTGTAACACTCACCAATGACGATAAACAGTGGTGCTATATATTGGAGATACCGATTCGTGATGCGATGTTGCTAACACTTGCAAGTGTTAACACAAATATTTTTTCCATTATAATTACGAATGTGTTATATACGAGTAACTCTACCCCCTACTCACTGCACCTTATCAATCAAAATATTTAACATTTTTATCTCTTAGCTAGTAAATGCAACTGTTGTTAGTTGCTCTATGGATAATACTTCTGCTACGTGGGCACCTATTTCTGTGCACATGGTTTCAGAAGAAGTGTTGAAATACTATTGTTATTAAGTTAGTGTGCTGAAAATATTAGAGTGCATTGTTTATGTTTCATTAACACAGTACACCCCCCCCCCCCCTTCATGCCTATCAACTCTCCCTTTCCCCATTCCAGTTCCCTTATAATATCACATCAAAATATTTATCAATAATTTCTGCTCCCTTTATGTGGAGTGTTAGTATAAGTCAACCATTTACATCTCTGGAGGCATGCACTTCCTCCTTTGTAGAAATGGAGGCCTGAAACAGGTCTAGCCGTATTAGCATTGCCCCCCCCCCCCAATCACCTCCTATTTTCACAATGATCCTTCCCCAAATTTCCCTTACACCCCCCCACCACCTTACCACCTTCCACTCCTAGCACCCCCTAATCAACCAACAATCTCACCCCCAATTCCCCTTATCAACCCCTATTACCACACCATTATAACCCCCCTCTCAAGGGGGATTATGGTGGTGATAGAGGATGGAAGGGGGAGTGTGGGGGGTGGTATGAGGGGATGAGTTGTGTGATAATGGGGTGTAAAGGTGGGGGGGGTGGGGTGTAATATAGGTGGAGAATCAGGATGGGGAGGGTGGGAGTGTTTAGGGGTGATCTATCGCCCCATGTTATCATCCCCCCATGTTATCATCCCCCCTCCTTTATCAAACCATTTCCCACTTATCACCACGTCATGGGAGTGATGGGGCTGATTGGGTGATATCCCTCACCCATCAGCCCCCTTATCAAACACCCACCTGTATCACTCCCTTATCAGCACCCTAAACAACCACTCATATCACACTCCTTTGAGTCCCCCATTACCCCTCCCCCCCTTATCAACCCCAATCTTACCCTGCCACCCCCTAGCCAGTACTGGCTAGCTTACTTTGTATTTTCTTTGCCTAGGCAACAGAGTCAACATGTTGGGGAAAAGGTCAGTAGATGGTGAATTGGCAGATCCACAGTTTAAGAAAGCCAAGAGTTCATACAGTGTGGCCAAGGACCCCAAGGCTACCTCAGTATTCAAGTCTTTATTCACCTCGCATCCAACAGCTCTGGGACAAACGAAGGCGCACTGGATCACCTACAATCCGTTTTACAATTAACATGCATTTCACCCGTAAATAATTATCCACAAATTGAACTTTTTTGCCCCCCCCCCCCCCCCCGCAAGCAAAATGTTGGTAATATCAATAGCTTATTTAATAAAATAAAAAGTATAAAAAAAAACCTGTACAATTAAATTATTCTTCCAGTGACCATCCGGGGTAGTATGGCATTGACCAGCTTCTTATTTACAGTATCAGAGTAACCAAAACAATTATGGATTTTTTTGGGGTGGTAAGTTATTCCACCAGAGAAGATCTGTGATAGTTATAAAGCTTTTTTCCAGCACAAACATGTGGTGCCCCTCCCCCCAGAAAACACAAAAACTCTTGGTTTCAGAAAATGGGTACCCAACACTGACATATGCATTGTCTAGATTAGCAGTATACCTGGTGCATTTCTTATGTCTACAGAAAATGAAATCAACTTTAATTTTTTTTTTTTATAAATATTACTAAATAATTTACAGCGGTTATAAAATGGGCATAGTGTGGAACACAATGTAGTTAGCAAATTTCGAATTCCAAGAATAAAATAATTTAATAATACACCCAATATAATTTTATCAAAACTGAAAAAGTACACACGCACTCATATGAATTTAGCTTTTTAATTTTGCACCTCAAGAATGTTCCAGTCTAAGACACACACATGCCATTCTTTCTAATGGTATAAATTATAATTAAAGTTTGAACTGTTATTTTACGGGTGGAGGTTGTAACTCGTGTGTGACAGCATGTTCTAAATTACATAACAGCTACACTGTATATGTGAACGCGGTTGTTCACTGAAGTTGAAAATAATGTTGCTGTGAAGGTAAAGCTAGTAATGTGTTAATGTTTATTGGTTTACATATACTAGTATTACTTCTTATTATAGACTAAGCTGCAAAGTTTTTTAAAAAGTATTTTACTAAACAATTGAACCGTAATTTCTCACTTTTTTGCAAAGAAGTCTTGACTATGAGCATTTTGAACTTCATATTTATTTGTAAGTCAGTGTTAAATTAGCATGTAGGAAAATATGTCTTTAAAGTACTGTAGGTCACTGGAAAAAAATGACACGTCCAGTTTACGTCAATTACATTTTCAATATGTTTCACTGATTGAGGATTTGAAAAGTTGGCAGGTATGTGAACATATTTTTCCCAGTTGCTTTGACAGTGTATATTAGTTCTATAACTACAAAAACATTGCTGGTACAAACATATTAACTTTATAAAGACAAAAGCATAAATTTAAAATATAAAACTAAGATCATTGCATGGTATCAACAAATTATGCAGGCCTATGTTAATAAAACCGACATTTTACATAATCTGAACCGTTTAACTTTTCAGAAACCTAAGTTACATAAATACAAAACAAATGGTATAACCCTGCCAGAATGCACACACCAATACAGCTTTCAGCTGCCATGTTATCAGGCACGCTTACATTCACACTCAAGGCACAAGCATTATGCACCTCTAAACTTGGGGAGATTTTACTCTCTGAGAAACTTACGCGCGACACGCACACATATATATATATAATGTAGTCTTCAACTTGTACTTCGACCTAAACACAAAAATAAAAGTTTGTGAATAATCAAAGCCACTGATGTAGCACATGCAAGGAAACAGCCTTCTGAAAGTCTCATTACATAGATTGGAAATGACCCTAGCAAAGAAAATACTGCATGGTGGAATGGAGAAAATTGAATGGAAATAGGGGTACTGATTTATGTAATAAAGAGGGTGGTAACCCCTATTTTCCTGACGAAGGGGAGATGATATTACCAACCACATTTTCATAGGGGTAAGGTCTTCATTCTCCAAAACACTACTCACCAAGTTTATATTTACAAGGAGTTCCTTATATTTGTAACATAAATCATCTCAAAAATTAAATTTTTGGGGGGTGCATAGCTGTTCCAGTAATCACAAAGAAAAAATGGTACATATGTCAGTCTCATATTTCAGTCACGAATCGCCTCCCTAAACTTGTTGGTAATTTTTAGTTGCACATTGTATAATGTTCCTTCATTTTGTGCAAATAAAAAGTTTACCACACACATAACTTTGTAATGGTTGAATCATGAATGAATTCCCATTAATCACACACTTGTTCAGCATGCTAAAATTAATCACTGCATATCTGAATATCTAACTTTGAGTTAAAATGTTGAAGTGTCTTCTTTGCACATAACTGACTGATATTTATGTTTTTCATGTGTGAAATGAGTTATTTAGACACTGGTGGGTGTTATATTGCTGATAATTAATATTGCATCTTCAAGGCTAGATGAATACGCATTCAAATTGGTACAATCCTTGCTAGGCATGAACAGTTTTACTGCATAATAAGACGATTATTAAGCATTCCAAAATAAATAAAGAATTCAATCTGCCTAAAATTAATTTCTACACCTAATTAAGAACCTCACTATGTAAACTTCTAACAGTGTTATTTATCAACTTTGTGCCTTATGCTAAATTAACAACCACAATATGTACAGTACGATAGTAAATATATACAGTAACTTTTTCAGCATATATGGTGCAGTCTTTAGTGTTTTGCATAAGCAGTACTCAGATGATACTAAAATACATTAATACACTTTTTTTGCCACTTATTCTCCAGACACACATGCAATTAACAGCACTTCACTAACTTACAGAAAATGATACTTATAAATATACAAAAGTATAAGTTTTAAAGCAGCGTACTTCTGAGTCTTCAGATATGGAAAACTGTTGTTACCTGTAATAAAATAAAACATTTAAATCAAGCACCACATGGAAAAAATTTTAATCACAGAGAACTATTATAAATCTAATCAAATAATATTTCACACTGCCCTACACTGAAACACTTCAGCAAGTAGCAGTAAATCAAACGTAAAATATTCATTCATTCACAAAAATATTTTTTTTTTTAATATCAATAATTCTTTTAGTGAACATGAACTTGTCTCATGAATTTTACATCAAGAAGTGGGCCCTTGCTATTGTGTATTTTAGTTAAAAAGCACACAAAACTGTCATTTAACACACCTAATGTTCCAAACATTATCAGCTTCAAACAAAATTGCATTATCTTACGTAAAATTCCCCATAAAAAACAATGAGCAATTTATTCAACGAGTTCATATTCACCGAATGTCTTGTGTAAAATAACAAATATGGTAGTCATGCAGCATTCATATTTGCGATAAAACAACTTTTTTTATGTGAATTTTTGTGTTTTAAAACTAATAAACTTTATTTTTAAATTTTCATGATAATACAACAACAAAGTTGAATTTTTTTTTGGGGGGGTCCCCTTTTATGGCCGCAAATAGTGGCGGGTCCCCTTTTATGGCCGCAAATAGTGGCATATCAGTTTGACTGCACATTTCATTCCACTAATTCTCAAACGTGAGATGGTATAAGTGAATAAAGAAGCTAAGAAATTAAGTTTATAACCTTGCTTTGGTTAGGATTATCACCCCTGCCGAGGAATATCCCATTGCATACCTGCCAACTTTTACGGTTTGTCCGTAAAATGTACGGATTTAATAGTGTTTTACCAAAAAAGGCTAAACAAAAATTTTTTTTTTTTTGGTACATCATAACAATTTTGTTTGTTTACATATTTTTCTTATGATCGCCATAGATAGCGCGTTAGAGATGTGTCACTGTAACAAAGACTAGTCGATAATCGCGGAATGATATTAACTGATCGAAGTTGTAGACAGCGCAGAAGTCGTATTTTTATGAAGTGTTCATGACTCGTGCCTCGCCATCTTTGAACAGTGTGATTGTGTTTACTGGTCGGCCATGTTCGTATTGTAATTGCATATTTTTTACGTCGTGTTGCGTAGTAATTGGCAAAATGAGTGGAAAACATAAGCAAGCCTATTTTCTGATTATTTTGGAAAGAGTACCCTGAAGAATTTCTGTGTATATTAAAGTCTAACAAAGAAAAGAAGTTTGTGTTTTGTCGTGTTTGTAGGCGCAATCTAAACATTGCATAAGCCGGCAGAAAATATGTTTTCAACCATGTGAAGTGCGGAAAACACATTAAAAATATGAAAGGCAGTTTTAATAATTTGTAATTGGACAGTTCTTTGTAAAAAGTTCTGATGTGGATAACATTACAGGAGCAGAATGCTATTTCACATCTTTTCTAGTTAAACAGAATATTCCAATAAGTGTAGCATACCATGCCGGGCCTATGTTCAAAAAAGACGTTTCCTGATTTGGAAGTGTTTTGTAATTTAGGGTTAAAATGATAAATTGACATGTAAGAAAATAGGCCTGCATGGAAGAAATTTCCTTTAAAGTACTGTAGGTTTTTGGAAAAATGTAACATCCAGTTTACGTTAAAATTTAAATTTTCAAAATGTTTTACTGATTGAGGATTTTAAAAAGTTGGCAGGTACGCCATTGTACAGTCACCTCTCGATTATCCGCGATAATGGAGGGGACGATTGCAGCGGGTAACCCAAAATCGCGCTTATACTAAGAGAAAAATACAGTTTTTACAACACTAAGTTTTGTATGGTCGTAACTGAATACTGGGTATTTCAGTGTGGAACGTGGCCTATCCTTGACATACTACTGTATTTACCCATTTATTTTATGGCCTCGCATAATTTCCGTACCCTATTATTTATTAACAAATCAAGAAATTAAAAAAAATGTGTAATTTATGCACCCCTGATTTCTTAACTTACAAAACCACAATATAAAGTGTGTAAAATATGCGGGTAAACACGGTAGTTCTCTCATGAACATTACAAGAAATGTGCCACTACAGTTGATATAAACAACGCAGCGGGATGCGTGTGGTGTTTATAGCTGAATGATACTGGAATCTGAAGTTGCGTAAGAGGAAAGGCAGTCTGACGTCACTCAGTTGCTAGGCAACAGGCCACCTCCTGGAGAGGGGAAACAGACATGCAAAGCGAACTGCATGTCGTCCGTGTCTTCCACACTGTCCAGTGCGTGCGGAATACAGCCGGCTGTTTCAGCGTGTGGAAAATAGTGTTAATGTAGGAAAAGTTTCTCTTTTCGTTTCCAGATCTTCAAAAAAATATTGGGCTTGTTTTACATACTAAGCCCGATACTGGCGTTCCCGCAGCACGTTTCTGGTTAAACCACTTCATCATAGCCTTATCTAGTTCCGTGTACATCAATAGTTTCATTGTTTTCCTATTCGCCAATCCACTTGTTAAGTCCGCACTGCTCACAAATTCAATAAGTTTGGATTTACTGTTTCATATATCCTGAATTGTTGTTTCTCCCACTCCATACATAAATTAAATCTTTTTTATTACACTTCCTCCATGTTTATTAATAATTTCCAGTTCCTGCTGTGAATTTAAAACTACATGTTTATATTTTGCAGATATTTTTTGGCTGAAAATGAGCAACAATACCGAACGTAACTGCTGACAGTGACTGTGCGAATGTGATATGCGGGAGGAATGCGGTGGTCGTGCCGGGACCGGCTATACCTGGCAGGCGGCAGCTAGGCTAGCGAGTTGTGCAGTGTTGTCAGTTCGCTGTCTTGCGACATATCAGCTCATCGCGCCATCGGGAACACATTTTCAGAGAGTATCTGTTACGAATTTCATTAGTTAACATGGGCGTTTTATTAAGTAATTTCGTTCTGGCATTGTTTGAATTAATTTCCAAAATTTATTTTTATCTTTCTGAATATGCAGCGGTTAAGCAGCAAAGAGGATAACCAAGTCGACTGTATTTTCCTCAGCAGAAAAGATATAAACTTTTGTTATATTTCAAAACATTTGTTCTCTATTAATGCAGAAACACTATAAATATAACCTAAGGTAATGACAAAATCAGTTGTTTAACCTTGGGTTATGTACATAACGTAAACAACAAAAAATTCCATAGAGATAGTTCAGTGCTGCTGTTAGTAACTGTCAAAATTTTGTATAGTTTGGACTATAAATAGTAGCGCTGTGAAAGAGATCTGATGGTCATATTGCAACATTGTGGCCCACAGTGAACAACGAATCAATCTTTTGGAAGCTTCTACAAAGGTTGGCTGAAATGTGTTAACAACATTGTGTAAATGCATTTTAAAATTTTGTATTGCCACCTGTTTCGGTTGGGGCTGATACTGAATATCAGGTGTGGGTGAAATTAGTTTTGTGTGAATATTTGGGTACTTTTGTATGTTGTCATTTTCTTTTTAAAATGCTGAATCCCACCATTACTGCAAAGCAATGTGCGGTAGAATTTTCAAAACATGCAAGTGATGATAGTAACCTCTTTCATTTGAAGTTGATTAATTCGAAATCGTATGTAATTCGAAGTGTCTATGCACCCCCAAATGTAATAGGATTTTACGTGCTTTTAAATTTGGTTAATTCGAAATACAATCAACCAAAAATTAAAGCTTCAAGTTTAAAGACTATGTCTCATTTTATAAACTGTAACCGTTATTTTAATGTAGTTTTGTTTCTATTAACATAACTTAGTTAACTGTTAATCAGAAATAACACTGCTTTCATATAAAATAACACAAAATAACCTCAAGTTCTGTCTAAAATAAACACCCAAAGTGCATTCCCCTACCAATAGCTGATCTGCAAGAAGTCAGCCAGAGTCTATCAATATTTTATAAATGCTACCCATCCATGACTTTATTCATTTAGAAATATCTTTGTGCGTATCAAATGTTATTTCTTTTTGCACTATCCAGATCTTTTGTGTACAACTAATACGGTGAACAATTTTACTCAGATATATTCACTTAAAAAACCAGTGTTGCATTATGTGCCAGAGAAACTAAAACACATTTCAGAATTGTAAGGGCTTTTATATACATCAAATTCAGAAATTAAGTTAACAAGCGTCCTCTAAAACATCCATATTTTGCAGATCATTCACTGCTACCATTTGGCATTAGTTTTAAAAAAATTAAACCTAAAGAAAATTGTTTTCCTAAATAAATCACAGATCACAAGTGTTTCTAACTACAATCAACTTTCGTTTCTAAGACCCCTGGAAAAGTGACCCTTTTCCTGGGAATCATGAACAGTCTTAGAATCAAGAATTTACTGAACCACTTTCACCTAAATTTTTGTGTGTGTATATATATATATTTTGACGCGTGACTCTCGCTGGCTTGAGCAACTACATAATTTCATCTGTGCAATTCCCCTAGCACACCGGACGGGGTCTGAACCAGTGTAATATCTACCAGAGCCCACCCCCCCCCCCCCCCTGTTTCGTGGTGTAATACAGATGCTTCAGTGTTATACTGTTAATCACCCGCCGTCAGTAAGCTATGCCATGCCAACCCCTCAGAAGATGTGAAGTATGAGTGAGCCAGCAGACCGAGCGGACACTACCACTCCCAGCATGCAGCCCCGGCAAGGGCCAGCTGCCTGGTATATGTACCTGCACGCAGCTGAAAACCGCCAGTTATTAGTCAGGTCTTGTTAGTGTCACATCAGCACCGGCAGCTCACTCCACTGCCACTTGCGCTGGAGCTCTCTGACCGCTCTTCGTAGCGTAGACAACCCAGAAGCACCCTTGCCAGCATCTACCAAAGACCTTCTAGAGAATCTCCCCTTGCAGTCCTTGAAGAAGTCTTCCACCCCACAACCTTTCAATAAGTGGGCACCCTAAGTCCTTTCAGGACACAGCACGGAGCAGATAGGGAAAGTTAATAGCTATGTAGTCGAAACTGCCACCCCCTAGATTAGAACCAGGTCCCCTTCACCGGAATCTGCGTAGCTTATACTTCCGGTCAGCTCAAGGTAGTACGGTTTACAGTGTATATTCCTCCCTGGAATAAAACATGTGTTGTCACCTACATCGACTTTCATTTCCTTAGGTGACTGCGAGCTCCACAGTAGACACCATACCTGCCAGAGTGGAGCAGGAAGACAGGGTTTTACATCACCTAATTTTACCGCCTAGTGTAGAACTGTGGGCTCCCCTTCACCGACTTGTAAGTTGGAACCCCACACATGCTCGACACCACCCATTCGGTGCACCCTGGTGTATGGAATGGCAAAGCCCCAACCACAAGTTATACAACCCCTAAGGAGGGTAGACAGCCAGGCCAGTTTGCAATGTGTACACTGCACCACTTGAGTTGCCGGAGGGAGTGTTCGATCAGTTCTGAAGAGCCTGACCACCTTCACCTACAGTTGCTGTCAAGACAACTCAGAGAAAACCCGCTCTCCAAACACCTTATTACCTTAACCTAAATGTGCAGAAGGATTCGAATTGTTAGCCCATTAGGAGAAAAGGGCCAAGTAATTTTGAATAGACTATTATTGTTTATTTCATTGTAGTGCTTGTATAGCATCAATTTTCCTTTATTGAAGTGAACGTGTCTCTAAAATTGATACATGGGGTACCCGGATGGAAATGGCAGTGTAACATATGCAGGGATGATCCATGTGACAAATAATACAATTGAAATAATGTGGTCTTGTTCAATTGGGTATAGGTCTTATGACATCAGGGTTGCCACCTTTTACCCCATTGGAAAGTTCCCTGACATTTTCCTGATTTCAAGACAAAAATAATCTACCCTCGGCTCTTGCTATATATTTTTTTTCCACGCACTTTTACAACAAAATACTTTTCTTATCTTACAAAATTGCTCCCTACAGAAATTGCAAAGAAAAATACCTAAGCTTTTAGTCCAAAATCATCAAAATAACTTTTTTTTGGATCTGGTAATGGTGCACATAGAACTGCCAAATATAGCAGGCATATCACAGAATTCCCTGACATGTAGCCAACTTATTAATTCCGTGACATTTTCCTGTTTACCAGACGAGAGGCAACCCTGGAGCATTACCCTGAGTTGGTGCCATGCATGCAAATGGCGTGAGTGGGGGCCCACTGTGGCTGGCTGGAATTTCAATTTTGGGTGGGGATGAACATTTTTGGCCAGGTATTCATTTCTTAACTCTCTTCATTTGTGTAGCCTAAAAAAAATATTACGTGGTAACTCCCGACGTATTCACATAAAACCCACGGCTGTATCCACATAAGTCTCAACCTTGATTTTCTTACACCTACCTGCATTTTGCAGCATTTTTACTGGACCTTTTAAAAATGTTAGTACAATATATGGAAATATTTTACATTTTTTGCAAATGAAGAAAAAAAGGAAAGTATTCATACTCTACATTGTGCCCTTTATAAATTTAAATTTATATTTTGTATTGTATCTTTTATCAATTTCATTTTTTTTTTTGCAATAAATTACTCAGCCATGTATTTTACAAGTTCTACATTGCTGAATTACGTCACAACAGAGTGCCATGCTATAAAAATTTGTTGGACTATGTACCAAAAAGAAACATCACAAGACATTATTGGCACTGTCACAGCAAAACATGGCTACAAATTTTTTATAGCAGGCCTTGTTGTAGTCCCTCTATACCATTTAGACAAACACTTAGGCAAGTTATTATTTTTCTAAACTGTCTGCAGTTCATATTTCTATTTCATTTAAAGCCCAACACACCGATATCATACGCTTGCTGGCACCACATCTGAATATTGGTGTACATCACACAAAAAATCACATCTCATGTCTTTTCATTCCGTTTGTGTGAGTGAGTGAAGATATTTGGGTTCCTCCTAACATTGAGATCTTCAGAGCCAATGAGGATGAAGTGAAGGGACGAGGGGAATGGGAGATTCCCAAGAAACCCGTCAACCAGGAGCATTGCCTGGCACTATTCCCACATGTGAAAAGACAGGGGTTGAACCCGGTTCACCTTGGTGGGAGGCAAGTGGCCTAAATGCTTGGCCACCGCAGGCCCCTCTCCATTATTGGCATATTTTAATACATTTATATTTGTTGTATTTTTGGTTCTTTGTTAATGTAATGTCAGTAATCGTACGTGCTTCAAACGGACATAAGTTACCCTGTCATGTTCCACACAGCACATGATCAGTAAATACACATAAGTACCTAAGAGTCCATAATCTGTATGGACTCTTAGGTACTTATATTTACACTTTATAAATATTTAATAGTGCCGAGATGAAATAAATGCTAAAATATATCACGTGAGATTAAATTTCGGATAATCAATATTTTTCAGTGCAAATGTGGGTTGTTTGAGCTCTGCTCGTCTCATTTGCAAGTAACCCTGCTCGTTGTTGTTCTATATGTATTCTGGAAAAATTGGTAATAATGTCGCGTTCAAAAAATTCTATTTTTGGAGAATATAGTAAGAAAATTTTTCCTTTAGTATTTCTTTGTTAAGATACTTTTATTTTAATAGGAATTCCCCTCTTCTTTTTTATTAGCAAACTTAAAGTTTGGGATGTGTTTCAGATACATTTTTTTTTTTTCATTAAAAAAACCAAGTTAGAATAATTGATTTGTTGGGACTTTGGTTTGGGCCTTTAGGAGTTTTGAGAAAGCTCCAGACAGTGTGTGCTGGTAGCTGAATTTTTTTTTTGTAGAGGCTCCCAGATAGCATGGAAGAATTCGTAGTGTGAGTAAACACAGTAATTTCCTGATCAGCAGTGCTTGTTTATTTGGGGTGTATCCCGAAGTTTCAAGACACCTCAGTCCAGATGTTTTTGAGGTCAAGCCCTGAGCTGACATGGGCAAAGCTTTGTCCTTGAACAAGCAGCTGCAAAGTTTTGGGGCTGTGAGAGAGGAAAACGATAGGCGAACTGCTGATTTCATCAGCTGGAACCCTTCGGCAACGAAGGGGAAAGGAGGAAATATGGTAGCAGGTCTCTGATAACACGTGATCGCCACGTGGAGTCTCGGTGCATGCTGATTGGCCGAAGCCAAGGACATGCCGGTACAACAAAAGCGAGAGGGAGAGACAGAGAGTTGGGTTGTTGTGATGCAGCAGTAGGCAAGATAGCGTGACCGGACGAGGAAACCGAGGATCCGCCGCGGAGGCAGGCAATGAACACACCAGACAGATGAATTAAGTGTTTCTTAAATTTTCTTGGGGCATTCCTTCAGAATTTTCTGGAGGAATGGTCCCGGTCAACCTATTAAATAGTAGTTAAGTTTTAGGCCCGCTAGTAAATAAGTCAGAGGAAGTAAGTGAGTTAGTCTGTATGCGAGTCCGAGCCAGTCTGGTTGGTAAACAAGTGGTTAGACACTTTGAATACTGCCGTTAAACTGTGGGCACAGTCTTAAGGTAAAACTGTCTCTTTTAAGTTTTAATCGTTTTTGTTAGATATAATTTTTGTGTGTCGTAACTAAACCCCGCTCTAGCTATTAAGGTATCTCGTGGAAGTGTGTGACTATTTTTCAGGTTAGCTTTCCCATTTGTTTCAAGAGTTATTGTTTGTAGACCCTTCCAGTAGTAATCATATGGTAATAGAGATCAGGTTTTCTAACCTAAAAACTGTAATGTTTATGTTGGATCAGTTTGCTGATAATTTAATTCGTTTCACTGATTGGCCAAACCTTCAGATCGCATGCTTGTAAGTTCTTGATAAGTTTGGTTATATGCCTTAATTAATAAGAGCAAAGTTAAATGTTTATTTTTTTTTGGATAACATAAAGTTTTTATTGTTTTATTTGTTATTTTTATTTTATAGCCTATAATAAATTTGTTTTATTAATTTTTTTAACTGGACATCGCCACTACCTTACACATGAACTGTTTTTTTTTTTTTTTTTAACTTCTTATTGGTTTTACCACATAGATTTATCCTGAATAATAGCTAACCTAAAAGTGTGGTGTGGTAAATAGGGGATTATTAGACTGACTGGAGTCTGTACCTTTTTTTTCTCTCTTTTGAATTCTGTTTGTTAAGAAATTTGGCTAACCTCTGTAAGTTAGTAGAGAGAGATCACGCAGATTATTTGCAATTGCTCTTTTTGGTAAGAGACCAATACCTTTGACCTAGTTTATATAGCATTGAACTCATTGCTCTCTTCTCTACGTAAAAGTTGAATACAGGAAAGAGGTATTTTAAATTCTTATTAAAACTTAAATGACCATACTCAATTGACGCATGCCGCTTCTACACCTATTACAATATGACTCCGACTCATCGCCTAGGAGTCCTGATTCCATCTCTACAGAGGTTAGCAAGGAGTTGCCTACCCCTACAGGCAATGGGAACTTCTGTGTTTTTCCTTCTCATCGAGCCGGTCGACAAGTTACTATTGGGGTACACTGATAGTATTTCCCTATGCCTCATGAGGAGTGGTAGGAGATGTAGAGAGCAACACCTGGCTCACCCTGCTGCCTGGCAGAGGATAGTATCACCCTATCCAACGCAGGATAGACAGGAGGAACGGGTTTGTGCCGCCGAACTAAGACGCCAAGCAGTCGCGCTTGCACCAGTAATATTAATCAAGTTTCCACCATGTGTTCGTACCAGCTACAAGTATTAACCTGTTGTCTACGGCTTCTTAACCAGAGTGGAAGTTCGCCTAAGTTGGGACAATGTGGTCTTCTGGACGAAAGAAGCACGACTTTGAAACTTTTGTGCAGGCATTCGCTCCGCTTAAGACTAAACTTACCTCAACTACCTAACTAGAGGCGAGAGTGTATCCGAACTAGATAACACTCCTCGCCTCATCCCCACTATCTACGTCGCTTTTGGTCTAGCAAGTAAAATCTGTAACTACTGTGTCCAGTCAATCTAATCAGACACGCGTTGCTACATTTTCTTGGTATTTCCTTGTAAGATTTATTGAATTAATTGGACATAGACCAATCAGATCCTATACATTGTAACTTATCTGTCAATTTAAAATAAGTAAGAATTATCCCTGATATATATGTCACCACTTTCTCTTTGGCCACTCACAGCTTGAAAGATAACTTATTGTTGAGTGTAACCAATTTATTGTTCAGACCATTGTTCTTGAATATTTTGTCATATAAACTTCAATTTTTTTTGTTTTCTTCTTGCTTTTCAAAAGGATAACTGTGTGATGACATAAATTAGCATTGGTCTATCCCTTTAAAGTATAATTTAGGATCAAAAATTAAATAAATTTAAGGAATATTTTACATACTTCATCAATAATCTCTTTTGATGGAATAGTTCTTTCTGGCGACCACTCTAACTCTCAGACGGACTGGAGAAACATTTTGGTTTTAATAACTACTTAAGTTATTTTTTTTTTTTTGGGACTTGTTTACCAAAGTGAGATTTTAGTGCCATTATCCTAGCAGCCAGCCCTGGAGAACCATGAGAAGATCCCCTAACCTCTCCCTATTGCCCCTCTGAGTTATTGCCACCCGCTATCCCTTACCCCCCCTTTTTTTCACTATATTCATCATACTATATATTTTTTATTATTGAATATTTATCTTTGGAACACCCAGTGATTAATGGAAAACTGAGAATTTTGGAATAAGTGATCTTGAACTATTATTGTTACAACCTAAGGGTTTCCAGGCGACCCCCATTATTGTACATCGTTTTCGGTTGTGGTTTTTATTAATAGCCTGGTGGTGGAGGTAGTTGAACATTCAGTGTAGTTGTTTTAAAGACTAAACTAAATTATTTTCTTTTCCTTTTTACTTTCTCTCGAAGGATAACCCTTCATCCCCCACCCCTTTCCCCTTCCTCTGTCTCAGATTGGTGTTGACGCCTGTTGGTTAAGTCTGACTGACACATATGTCGAGGATTTTTCAGCTAGACCAAAAGCTGGGTGGTTTACTCTGGTATGGGGTGAGAGGTGTTGGCGATGGCTTACTTATTCAGTCGTGGTGGGTGTTGCGGTTGAAGAGGGTCTCACCCACTAGCGGCTAGCTTGGTCGACTCCAAAGTGGCTTCCCGGTTCCAGAAGTTGGGGTTTACCCAGCCGTATCGGGCCTCTGTTCGGTTCAGCAACCATCTTACCACTGGGTGGCACGAAGGGTGAATGCAAATGCAGTCGGAGCAGGCGCTACTACTTGTCGTCTAAGTCAGCCAGCGCGGTCCTGTTCCGCCTGACTGTCCTGCGTAGGATGAGGTAATACTATCCACGGTTTGATAGCAGCATGAGCCAGGTATTGCTCTCTATGCCTTTTGCCACTCCTCACCTTGTAAGGCATAGGGAACACCAGTCTGACAGCCTACGCAGTGCACTTAAACATGAATGGTAATTAAAGTGTAACCCAATAGAGTCCTGCCAGCATGAGCTCAATAGGAATCCTCACGCATGCGGGCTGATCAGGGATGTGGAGACGTGTGGGTCACAAAGCCTCTACTGGTTGTGCGTTCGTACCAGGTTGGGCGGCAACCCCCAGGCTAAGGTCACTTCAGCACTAACTTAGTGCTCAAAATGAGAGATAACCTGAGCCTGTGGTCCCTCCCTGCACAAAGGTGTTCCTAGTGGTTGGGCATTGCTGTTTCTCCCCACCAGCACTGACTTAGTACTCGGGGGTTGGGAAGAGACAGGTAGCCATCCAATGTGGATGTCAGTACTCTAGTATCCTGTTAGCGGTGCACGTCGTATTCCATTCCAGGCAGTCACACAGACAAGTACCCTGTAAATGAAAAGCAGAGGGGTAGTTAACAATGGGTGATTATTGTAGGTGCAATAAACACGTGACCTTGTGCTACCTCCTATCAGACCGTGGAGAGATGAAGGTAACTACTGTTCCAGGTGTAGGCGACCTGGTTCTAGTATACAGGGTAAGTAACTGGTTATAAATGGATGCATAAGTATTTAAAGTTAAACTAGCTAAGGGTGTCTGGAGGAGACAAAGTGAAGTTAAGTAAATGAGTATGTGTTCGATGGATATTGACACGTGGTGAGCAGCCACTGGGGGCGTACTCGTAGCTTCCGAAGTTCCCGGAGGTCCCAGCACTGAATTAGTGCTCTAGGATGTCATGAGAGAGTTTGCAAAGAAAGAACTGTCCTAGCCCGGCAGCATACGGTCTTATATAGCTGAAGCTTGTAGGCTGTCAGCGCGGACTGCGGGGAGGGCGAGCAGAGCATTCTGGCTTGTCAGCATTTCTGCTTCACACCTTGTCTGCAGTGCCTGGCCTCGCCCGGTGGCAGGCAGCTTGTGCTCTCAGCGTAAGTAGGGGGGGGGGGGGAGAGGGTGCCTGCCAGGTTGTGTAACCTTTGGGTGAAGAGAATCTGCTCATATGTTCCTGTTACCTGGTAGAGTAGGTGGCAGAGAATTCACGTGGAAAATTCTCTCTCCCCTTCTGCAGTGACGAAAGTAGGAACATTTAGCAATGAATCGTAATCGTTGATATTTATTAGGTTGGGCGACACGCATCAGTATACTTCGCTGGGTAATTTCTCCCTCTCTCCGGCGAAACAGAGGTTCACCCCTTCCCTCCCCCTTCCTTCATTACACTATTACGTTAAAAGTTTCTCAAATAATACACAAAGTAAAATCACATTTACATTGTGAATTCACAAAAAATTAATCATTACTATTTTTGAGTTTTGCAAGAAAATGTCTCGTGCAAACAAACTTTTTATGCCACAATACCAAAGAATATGTTGTTAGTAACACACTCAAGATGTTCCAGTGTTCTAACATTTTACAAAAACATATTTAATCTTATGATGTCGGGATTTATAAATATGAGTTGAACTTAACCATTGTGTTTAGCAAGTAAAAGCAGGCATTAAAATTAAATTTATACCAAGAAATGTTATCAGCAATTTGCTGCCAACGTTAATGTAGTTATGCTTAAACTACATGCACTCACAAGCAGGTAATTTTCTTTAAAGAGAAATTCCAAAGTGTCTCGACAGCAAACCAGCAGCTTTGTGGATGTTAGGGAAATACTCACTCGTCCACCCCAGTCTGCACTAACTTCAGTGCTTTGGTGAGGTAGTTGATCGCAGTCGGCTCATCGTTGTAGCTCAGCGCACTCTCCGCCCATTTGCAGTATTTTTGTGCCTTCACAGTCAGCTCCGGTGTCAGCCTCACTTCACCTGATGTAACATGTTCGTACAAAAACTGTTGTAGGTGATCAGTTTTCCAAATATAATGCGTCCTTGTTTCCAAATTAATTTTTACATGTTAGCACATAGCACTGGTGTTTATTCCATAAATGCAAGGTAAACAATGCTTACCTTATACATATTGGAAATGTTTGACTCATTATAGTTTTTGCTTTACACATTTAATTCCAAGTTTTGTTTTCGATTCGAGAAACAGAGTTTTCGTGTACATGCATAGTGCTGCTATCTAGAATTTATTTCCACGAACGGGAGCGACTAGCGATGAATCTAACTTGCTAGCAACACGGCCTGGGTACACAGGCATTCTGTTTGCATGCTCCAGTCCTACATTTTTCTTTGTAAAGTGGATGAAAGTTTTCGGGAAAACGGGAGTTTTCTTGTAATATTCTCTCTAAATAATATTCAGTTTAATTATTATTACGTTCATTTTGTTTCCGTTTTTAAAACTAATGTTAGATATTATAAAACAGTAAATACATGTGGAGGGTAAGCAAAGTTGGAAGTTGCATTTGTTAGTAGAAATTGAAAATGGAACCACAGCCCGGCTTATATTAACCTTTTATTGTATTGTAAAGTGTGTATCATATTTTAATGGCATTTAACTAAATGGTATCTAAAACACTCAAATATGTGGGGCTATTATATTGCTTATTCTGTAAAAAAAAATCACTACGTGACACTGTAACTTGGAATACATGTCTACTGTTAGCACCACAACTGCCGGCTGGTGAATTTACGGAGAGAGGGATACAACCGGCGAGGGGTGCCATGCAACACTAGTCAATTGCACACTTGCTGATGCGTGCCAAATATTTTTGTAACAGTTAGTAAATTGCCAGGCCATCACTGATATCAGCTGCCGCTGGCCTTGCTGTGCCGGAGAACCAAGCACATGCATCTACGGGGCAAGCTGCCAGGAGTTGTGGCACTTACAGTGAGCATCAGAGGATCATTCTTAACTTCTAGATCTAGACGATAAATTGATGCTTGTATACAATGTTGTCCTTTTTGGCGACAGGAATGTTCACCAAAGGTAATTAAATTATTTCTGTTCCATTCTGTATAAAGGAAAATTCATTGGAGGATAATTTTCTGTAGGAAAACATGTTTCCAGAACAAGTGGAAGTAACCAAAAAATTTTACAAGAAAAATATTTTGACAAATCTATATCATGTTAAGATGGCAGGATTATCTTATGGCCAAAGAGTTCTAGTTAGGTGAGTTTTAACGAGTGTGTGTTCAAACACCAACACATTCCTAATATTTTTAATATGTTGTAAGCAGCAGTTCATTAAAAAGCAAAGTTGGGACAAATTAAAATTTTTACATCAAACTCGAACTGCATGTAGAATATTTTCCTAGTGCTGTATCTGAACTTGTACTGAACCTTAACACTATTCACAAACCAAAATCAAACTGAACTGTTCTGCAATATTCACTGAATTCAAACTGAACATTCTACAAGAGGAATGAATATCAAATGGAAATAAGCTTATAACATGTGGCTGAATTTAAATGCAACCTTTGTTACATGCCCATTTTCTTTACACATACAATACTAAAATTATTAACATGTTACATACAATTAAAGTTTTTTTTTACAAAAAAAAAAACACACACGCACACACACAAGAATTACGGATCTATTTAGCATGCTGTCCATTTTACTTGTTCGAGCAATTTACAACACATGCAACATATGATTTACAGTACATAAAGTCGACTCTTGATCTATCGTTATTCAGCGGACTGCCAAAAAATGTCCATTGATGCGGGATTTCAGTAGATGCGGTTTCTGACATCTACATCAATAAAATACAACTTTTAACCTTACAAAACTTTATGTTGAGTATAGTAAGAGCTGTACATTATCTGCGAATACAGTTCAGCAAATAAACACAATAAAAATGGGAATTTTAGAAAAAATATTGTTGTAAATAATACACTAAAAAACATTTCACCTAAACTCGTTTAAGTAAAAAGGTATCAAAATACAGTATGTAAGTTATTGTAATCAGACACCAAATGCAAGCTGAACTAAAATTTCAAACCCTCTAAAAATGAAAGTAATACGACACTGAATGCAAGTCAAATTTTGAATGTTTCGCGCACACTCATTAAGCTAAGATGGCACGGAGAAGTTATCGATTGGGGATTGAGTACATGGCGGCTGATGGCAGAGGGAGGGGTGGCGGCGGGAGGATTACTGCTCTACGCCGCTACTTGTTGCAGAGTGCCGACACCTTGCGCATGTGACAAATTTCTGTTTTTTCATAAAGTAATTAATTATATTTTACTGCAAAGAAAACTTGTAACTTTAAGACATAAATAATTGCTGTGGTTATAATTTCTTCACTTTCTAATAATTCAAAACCAGGTCCTCTGATTTTCCCCGTCATAAGTTACACTGCACTCTGCTCGGTTCTTACCTACCCATTATTAGATGGCAAAAAGGTGTTGAATAGGTCCTGACATTTTATCAGTTTATTCAATAGACACATGTCTATTGAAATAATTAATATAAATCTTCCAATTTCCTCGCAGAAGTTACTGAAAATTAAGTTTACACTTATAGTACAAGTCACTCAATGTTCAAACAATTTTAGTGCTTCTGGGCATGTAATTTTATTCGCGCAACGCTGCTCCTTGAGTTAAATAAACATTACGTTTTAAAATCATGTTAATTTTACGTCAAATACAATAAAACACCAACCTTATGGGAAAAAACCACATTTAATCACAAAAGAAAACATCTTTTCAAATAATAATTCCTCATTAAAATGTTTTATGTAACATTTTCAGATGAAACAATTTGCTTTGAAATACAAATGATGTTAGGTGCAACTATTTTGAGTGACGTATAATCTTGATAAAATTATGTTCACCAGGCGCACTTCATTTGTTCTGCTTTGGGTTTGGTTCAAAATTAGAACACTTGACACAACTCTAATAAAAAGTATTACTGCAGTTTGTCAAGATCCATTTAGTAGATATGCATATGCAATTAAGACTTACAACTGAACTAAATTCAAGGAATGTATTGATGCATGATGCTTCCTACTCATTATTATTATCGACTCCGCATCATCACGTGTGCGTCACATGCCCTCGAGGGAATCAAACCCTGACTGGCCACCTCCAAGGCCAGCACCCACCTAGTGCTATGAAGTCACATCACCCGCCACCGCCACTTGTAAACCCACTCAGAAGCAGCAGTGGGCATGCCAGAGTTTGCTCCTAAGTGAGCGGCGGATACAGCCTGCATCCAAACCAAACCTCTCTGCCACCACCTCGCATTATATGGCAGCAGCAGTGCCGCCCAGCCTAAAATCAAAGGGGTGGCGGCTGCAAATTACCGAAGAAAACGAGACGCCGGAACCCTCTAGTCTAAAGGAATAAACGCTGTACGTCTGGCACAAACGTCAGTTGTCCAAGTAGCTCGCATTAGCAGAAGTTGTGCTAAGTCTCTCTACTGCATAGCAACACTCCTCCAAAGGACTTTCCAAGACCTACCAGCAGCAGCAGCAGCCAAAGCGTCGCCGCTAACCCCCCCCCCCCCCCCCCCCCCCCCCAACACTTGCCGTCAAAAGTCACCACACCCAACATGTGGTGCACTAGGTCCCTTCAGAACTACAAGCCACAATTTGGGTCCAGTTGTTTAGCAACTACTTAATTGTCAGCTCTCGTTCGCAGGCTCCTCAAGCCGACAGGCACCTTCAGCTGTCCTGCTCTTGTACAAAATCCGTTGAATACCTAGTGTGTGTAGAGGTAGGAGGTAGTACGGGTCACCGTGTTTCTATTCTCAAGGGAATGAAACACATTACTCTAGCAAACTTCCTTGCTCTGTAGCGAACGTGTGTCTTTTCCCCAACTTGGTAAACATCACCCTCGAAGGGAGCAGCAGGGGACCGCGAATTTGCAACAGTTCCCGACAGTGAGTAGGAATGAAGACAGCTTCTAACCAGGACTGCACGTACGTCACACACAGAACAAGTTTGAAGGTCACCCATACTACGGACCCGGTATGTATAAGGTACCTGGTGCGTAAGTACGGTAGAGCCCCAACCACTAGAAAGACACACGACAAAACATCTGGGCCAACTAATTAAGCTAACCCATTCCTCTCCCCAGAGTGCACAAACTTGCTGGAGGGGGTGCCAGGCATGACTAGGTTTAACCTAGGTACTTCTGGAGTACACTTTAGCTAGGGGTTTGTTGCCTGCCGCAGTTTACAGGGTGAATATTAGCACCTTTCTTGTCCATACGTTCACTCAACAATGAGGGAGCAGGAAGAACGCCTGGAGGACACCTGCCGTCGAACTGCTCCGCCAAGGGTACTCTCCCCTTGGGAGTGGTCACGTTCGACCCAGCTGACCCCATGCCAGCTGGCACCTCGGTCACCTGCACGTGCCAGCCAAGCCAGCCTGCTCAACCATCCGCTCCAGCCAGGGTGAGTGACAGCCAAAAGGAAGTGGCACTGGTGGTTAGCTAGCCCAAACCCATGTGTCCAACGCCTGAAGACATCACCTCGCCCACACGGATTTTGTTCCAAGTAGGCCTCGACGTGTCCTACATTATATAAGGGACCAATGCGAGGCCAACGGGTCACACTAGATACCTTCGCAGTAAAGTAAGCCCCCAACCTGCGCAGTTAACCTGGCACAGAATTAAAACATCCCGCTCTTGATGTGACATCCCTCTTCCTAGGCCGCCACACGTCAGTAGCCAAAATTGAATAAAAACTTTTCAACTAGTAATACAATAAGTTCACCCTAACTGGTCCCCTACATCATTCTGTACAAAATAAGTTTCTGACTGTATCAATGGCACACAACGTCACTGCATCACTACACCATCATTGCTGGTACATGATAATGAGTCTTTAACCAAGATAAACACTAAGGGCCTGTATTACCACTGTCTGATAAAGTCCTGAATAAAAGTTATCAGCTAGATAGCCCAAAAATGTGTATTATGACTTGCTGATACTGCCAATTTGGCAGGCTATCAGGTACTTCGTCCACCTGATAGCTATCTATCAGCATTTCAAATTTGTGTGCTTGAGCAATATGGCGGCAGGTAGTAGGAGACGAATTGTATTTGATAGTGATTCCGATGAGCAGGTTTTGGATGAAATGCTTTGGTGCACTAGAAATTCAAAGGCGACACATATTTCAAATAACTTACCTTTCTCGTCCATGTATTTGCATCAATTTTTTTATTTTCTACAATTGTCTTTTCTGACCGAATTAAGTTTACTAGTCCGGTGAAATGCCATTGCAATTGAGTTATCTTCCATCAAAATGTATGTATATGCGAGAATTTGTTGCTTGTGTTATAGAAATATTATGCAGTATATTATTTTCGTATTTCATTTCATGTAGATCGTCGTAGGTGCCTTTTTCGAACAGTCACCTCAGTGAAATTGACACCTGTCTGCCACTTTGTAAAAGTGTTGTGTGCCGACATTCAATAACATAACACTTGTGCTATTTTCTTAAACTTCACAATGTAAATACTACTTTGGGTTCCGTTTATTTTATTGGTGGGGTGGGGAACTAAAGTTTTACATCTTTCATGAGACGAGATTGTTTAGAGGTTGTTCTTATGAGAGAGTGGCGATTGGAACTCACATTATTTTGATGAAATAGTGGAAAAGTTTATTCGAACGAAAATATCAATCAATTTACTATAACTCAAAAGTTTTACCTTCATCGGAAGAACTGTATGCGATTAATGTGTCGCTGTCCGCACATATGCAATAAGTATTCAACACATGAATAGCAATGCATTTTTTATGTAATGAACACTACTAAAAGGGCGTTTATTTAGGCCACGCACATTTGAGAAACATCCCGCAAGAACAAAGCACAATAAATATGTCACCAGTAAATCAATGTAAACATGATCAACAAATTTAACTTTCCCCGTACAATTCATTAGAAATTCAATACAATAAATGAGGGTAAAACAAGGTTACTTTAAAGCCCAAATACATTTAGAATATTCTAACAACAATTTAAGAAAACATTATTTATAAAACATGCAAACCTACTTCAATGCTGTAATTCACAGACACCACTCATTTTTGCTGGGAATCGGACTTTCCCATCGTTTAGTGCCCAGTAACCTCTTGAAACGTTTTTAACATAAAATGCACAATAAATCGTAAACTTCACTTTTGTCCAAATAAGACTAAAACAGAGTCAATGTCGCCAATGCAACTAACCTGTTACTATATTTCGAGTTCTGAGGGTGATTTCAATTGCCAACCAACAGAAATAAATACCAGGTATCGCCCGAACTTCCTGATAACTTGCTGATAGCTATTCGCGTGGTATCAGGTGGTCATAATACACAAGAGCTGGCAACACACTACTGATAGCCTTGTCAGCTGATAGTTATTCAGCACTTATATCAGACGGAGGTAACACAGGCCCTATGTACTATACAGTAAAAATCCTTTACACTTCTCAAGGCCTACATAAAAATATTTTATACTAAAGTAGAGCACTTAAAATAATAGTATGCTGCATGAGTGTTACATGGGGCTAAGGAGAAATAAGTGTACAATAAATAAAAAAATTTCTCACCAGGGAGTTTAATAAAGGGCTTTTACCATAATGTACTCTATAATTGTCTAAATACTCTAGGCTTTTGGGTTTCCAAATCATCAAAGTCCCAGAAGACCCCTATGTTTCGGAAGATATCACTAGCTATATTCATGGTAGCAGTAGCTGTTACCTACTGAGGCCCCTTATGCTTCTTGCCTTTCTATACCCTGGGCTGGGATCATCCTTGATTGGCTGAACAACCGAGCCAATAAGGAATGGGACAGTACTAACAACCAGAGGTGAATCCAAGGGGGAGGGGCTAAAGGTGCTCTATCCCCTCCCCCTTGGAGCTTGATATTACACAGGATAAAATGAGATTAAGCTTGAAACAGATTACATTATAGGTTGAATTGAGTTGAGAAATTTGGGTGGCTCTTAACGAGGTCTCGAGAGCCAATAAGGGTGAAATGAGGTGAGGCTGGAGCACCGCTAAAATGCAAGGGTGGGGAAAACGGGAGATCCTGAGAAAACCTGCAGACCGACAGCATCGTCCAACACGATTCACACTTGCAAAAATCCAAGAGTGACCAGGCCAGGGATTGAACCCGATTCACGTTTGTGGGAGGAAAGCAGTCTAACCGCTGAGCCACCACAGCCCCTTACGTTAGAAGCTTTAAAATGTATTTACATCACTAAGTATGCTTACCGGCAAGCATGCAGTATGAACATAACGCATTGTGCTTGTTCCCCCCTTAAGTGGCCCTTTCCATAATGGGTTTTCACTGTGTAACCACTTCAACCAATCAGGAAACACTACCTTTTGAGCCATGCGTACATAAAGTAGGTAATAACTACTGCTACCCTGAAGATGACAACTAAACTGAAATGTCTATTCTGAAACCCAGAAGTCACGAATATTCACACTTTAACACAAGTCTGGATCATGCACAGCCAAGAGCTACCTTTCTTACCTGTGTTGCTGGTGGTATCTTGGACTGCGACAAATGACGAGCTGGGCAGACTTGCGTTGGACCCCTGCCCACCAGCTGGAGGCACTAGTGTCGAGCCTGAAGTTGGTTCCTCTGGTGACGAGTGGGCGGAACTACTTTCTACAATTGCAAAAACATTGACAATAAATTTTAGAACCACGTAAATGTTGTAACAACTGAATGGCGTGGACATATGTTAGTGAGAGTGAAGGCGCTAAAAATAAACATTTTTGGCTGCAGTCAATTATTACACAATCAAAGTATGCAATTCCATTAAAAAATATATATTTTTAAGTATTTGCAAAGACTTTTGAGTAACCATTTATTTCCCAGATGAGCATAAAGCTGAGTCGAGAAATATTGGTCAGAGTCGTGGGTTGGAAAATTTTCTAGCATGCATTTCTGGAAAATTTTCTAACTAAAAATTGGAGTATACAATAAAAATGATTTGGAATCATCAGTTGTAACAGACAATGCCAGCAACACGAAAGCCGCTTGGCAGATGTCAAAAAGAAAGTATCCTCGCCTAATAATGTTTGGCTGTAGTATTGCACATCGGCTAACTCTTCTGGAAAAGGATAATTTATAAGTTTAAATGTAACCAAAAGAACTTTGTCAAACTGCAAGGCAAATGTAAGAGTATTGCACAATCATCGCAACTACCTAGCGAAAGTGAGGGCAGGTGCAAGAACTTTTGTGACATTCTTCTCTTCCAAACTACTTAATCTCCTTTCCCAGAATACAATTACCCCTGGGAAAAAAAAGTGTGACATATGTATAATAAAAAGGAAAATTTAATTAAACAATAAAATATGCAACTTAATGTAAAACATTTTACACTTTATAGATGAATATAAATTGTCAAATTTACAGTGAAATATATAACTCACAATTAAACTAATACTAAACATTTAAATATTTTTTATTGCATAAAAAAATTTCATTTTTTCCGAGCACGAGGCCTTGTGCGGCAGCACATATCACACATCCATAAGGATGGCTCTGTACAGAGTCATCATGTTGCTAATCAGTTAAGAGAATAAAGAAAAAGAAGCAAGGAAAGGATAGTTAATCTTGGATAGCATACAAAATTAATATAGGATTTGAGCTTTGTTTATGAAGTACGCATAAACTGTAAACGTGTTACACAAAACTCTTAATCCATTTTAATATTGAAACATTTTCTGGGAAATTTTTTGGGAAATTCTTTCATAAAATATTTTTTTTTTGGAAACCCCAAATCTCTGGTCTTGAGTGCCAGTAGGAAAAAAGAGCGTTTAAGATGGAGTGAGTGGAATGCAAGGACAGAGGAAATTTGAAAGTACCCCAATAAAACCCACTGGCCACCAACTGCAATGTTCCGCTACGATTCCCACATGTTAAAATCTGGGTTACCCTGCCAAGATTTAAACGTGGTTCGCCTTAGTGAGAGACCAGTATAATAATTGGGCATAAAGAAAATATATTTAAAAATACTGTTGTATTGTGTAAACAATAAACATGTTTGATATCACATTTTAAGTTCAGTTTAGATGATGATGTGCTGTGTGTTTGCCAATACAAAATTAGAAGAGCAAAAAAATAACTAAAATTTTAACAATTTTAACTTTTGCTAAAACAAAGATTTTGTGTATTATTTTTCATTTACACTTCAGTTTTGCAAAATTTCATTACACATATTTTATTTTAATTAATTTATTCATGACAAAACAAGTCGCATAATAATGTGACTATAATGCACACTATATCTTAACAATACTTTAAAATATGTTCATGATTAAGTGAGCACTTTTGAAGTCACCCTCAGAAAAAAAGTCCGGACCTACCTGCATATATTTTAATGAGCGCACTGAGTGATGTTAGCCCAGTAAAGTTAACAACAATGGAGGAAAAGTAGTTCCATATCTTAACGCGAAGAAAAAGTGTTGGGTAACCATTTGTGATAAATAAAAATACTGTATTATGTTCCCTTTATGTTTTTTATACATAAAGTGTAAAAATGAGCAGATTTGTAAACTATGTGTAATAATTTCACAGTTTCACTTGACCGACGAATGAATAAAGTGATGAGGCCCACGGCAATGTTAATTTTACATAACATGCATACAAGTCTATCTAACGTAGGGGTTTCCAAAGTGCTCAATTTACCGTGCATTGTGTATACCAATATTAAATTTTATAATAAGCTCTTTGATACTATGGGTGTCCAAAATGCACCTTAAGTAAAGGACTACGGGGGGAGAAAGGGGCATCCACAGATTTCAACAAATTGGGAACTGACTACGAAAACTGTGTTCTGCAAAATGTGTTTTACAGCTTTCACAAAGAATGAATAATTTTGAGCAACTTACCTGGTTTCTCCTGATCGTGATTATCCTGTCCTCCCAGGAAATTCTGCAGCTCCATTTCATCGTCGTCATCCCATCCTTTGCCCTGCTCACCCGGCGGACCAGGAACAGGAGCTTCGCCATTCTTCAAACAGTTGCTGATGTATATAGTTTTCCATTTTGCATACTTCCTTTTCTGCGATATCTCCTCGGATAACTCTCCAAACTGAAGCATCACGTCGTACAGTACTCCAGCAGTGTAGAACAAGTGAATTATTAGCCTGGAATAATGAATACTAATGAAAATCTAAATACGTATGATCATCTTCAGGTACCAGTATTCCAAATGACATACCGTATCTCCGTGTGTTGTAGACTGCACATTTTTTTTTTTTACCAAAAAAAAAAACTACAAAAGTGGGGTGCAGCTTGCATATATTGGCATAAAAAATTTATTTTGAAAATTTTTTCCCCAAAACATATTTAAAAATTTGTCAACATACAGTACATTTTAATGATTTAAAAAGGCAGGGAGGAAAAACAACAATTTGGGCAGTTATTTGTTCACTCGCATACATAAACAAAATAACCTTCATCCCGCACGTGTAAAAAGTAAACATGTTGCAACTTGTCCATAGATGTCGTACATGAGAAAGTAATTTAATTACTGTACAACAGAAAGATATTTTTTTGTTGTTCGTACGCCCGCTGTGGCTCTACAAGTGCACATTGATAAAATGCCATTTTGTGTAACACGTTGCTGTGGTTTTGCTTTCTCAAGTCATGCTACCATCTGTGGAATAGTAATTGCGCTATGTATATTCGTAAACATTGCAACATAACACAAATTTTCTGTCACAAATGTTTCCCCTTGAAGTACACAAATATAGCTGTAAGTAAAATTTTACATTAACGGCGAGCATAATTCAAGTACAAGTTTCTATAGCGCAGTTTGTGTGTGCGGGGCGGTAAAGTTTTTATAGAGTGCGCCTCTAAAAATGTGTGAACAGTGACTCTCCCTAGAGTGATTTGGTTATCCTTCCCATCCTCTTTGTAATCCCCACCTTCCACGCATGCGCAATAATATTGTTTTTTTGATTGGTTGTGACATAATTTGGAATGGGCAGATTTTGCATCAGCGCTGGGATCGCCCACTTCTACTCTGCTCTTCAGCTTGATAACACCCTTCAGGTGTGGTACTGCCTGAGGTCCGCAAGGGACTGTCAAGAATGTCAGCATGTTAGCTGACAGTGGAATGGTTCAGCACCGCTGGCTTAAGGTGGGTTGACTTTGGCAAAATAGTTTAACTTGTTAAGATTTGAGGTTAGATAGTGTATGTGCTTTAAGTAGCATTCTAAATTCTTGTTTGATTGCTGGTGATTTTGAACTAAATATTTGTTTGGTGTAACTTGTTCACAGTGGAACCCTGTTATGTATCTAAAGTTTGCAATTTGGCTGAAGCCTTGTTACCGTGTTGTGAACACAGCAGCCTGAAAGGTTGATGGCTAGTTGAAAGGGTCCGCATATGGTCGCGTTCATTTGTAAAGTTTTCTGCCTGCCATCCACCTTATTTTCAGGCATTAAGCCAATTGTGTTTTTGTGCTATTTCAACAAATCAGTATTAACATATGTTTTTTAAAACAATTTTAAATGTGTGTCAAATCTTTAATTTTAGCAGGGTCAGGCTTTGGATAGGTCTGTACGGATGCCCCGACTCATGCAGGCGTTTTAAATTGTTCATAGTAATATTTTTTTCATATTGGTTCAGTTCAACTTTTCAGCCTATTTGTATTGCTCAAGTTTTGTATTCAATTTAAAAATATGGCTGGTTTTACTGCGGAGAAAAGAATAGCGAATTTTAAAGTTTCAAATTGTTTTTATTTGAATTCCGTCTTTGATGGTCCCGCGGGACGCACAAAGTAATACGTTTTATTTTAACTTGTAAGTGTATGTTTTCATGAAAAGTGTGCTTGTTTAGAGTTCCTGGAAAATGAAATACAGTTTTAAAATAAATTTGTGCGTCCAATTATTCTTGCAGCGATCAATACTCCACACTCTGCTGCATCTGAATGTACGTTGTAAGTGTAGGGTTAAAAATTAAAATACAAACTCTTACTAGTTCTCTACCTGGTCACACGAAGCACTTGACTACGAGAGGTGCCAGCGACCCAAACAATATTATTTGCAGTCTCACAAAAATGCTATAAAATCTCTACCACATTGCTGGGCGTGCTATGTTTGTGATGGAATCGAGGAAACCAATTCCTCAAGATCAATATAAATGTGCAAAGGGACTAGGAGAGAAATGTTGTAAATGATTTTACCATGGGGTTAAGATTTATACGAGTGATGCGTGATATACCTCAATGTCTTCCATAGTTTGTTTCTTAAATATCATGTTAGTAAAATTGCAGTGATAGTGCAGAAAACAAATTTTGACCAATTCAAACTGTCAGTTTTGTTTTTAGAGCACATTTATCAGCAATTAGTTACCAAGGATCTTATTCTAATACGCGAGGACTATGGAGGGACTTGCAGAATACATTACGTCCACAAACAAATCCACAGCCTCCCAAATGCAAGGCAGAAATGCTAGACTCGATCAAAGATTATTTAACATTTTCTTTAGTAGTTTCAATTTCAAACTTAAAAAGGTAATTAAAATCCTGTACTCCTGAAAAGGCATGAATGAAGTGGCACGGATACATAGAGAACATAAGAAAAGAGACACCGCTTAAACAAATGAAGGGCATTAAATACGTACATTGGAAGAAGGTTCCAGGGAAGGAGGTGGGAGGAGCTGATAATGGTAGTACAGATGAGGGGAGAAAGTTGGACAAGATCAAGGAGAAGTGTGTTGGAAAAATAGGAGTAGCTGGATGAATTCCCCAGTGCTGACCCGGCCAAGCAGTGGCTCATGTATATGATTAATATGTATGCCCCACACCTACAACCAGCGAACAGAACTCCAGTCGTATACTTGTCAGTTATAAATTGTTAAATATTTTTAAGCGGTGTCTGCTTACGACTAGCATGTCCAAAAAGTAGTTTCTGCATTTATTTCAATTTTGTGTGTATGTAAAAAAAATGGCTAAAATGGGCATTTCACAATAATTTTTAGGTGTGAAATTTCTGGAACAAGCTATTTAAAATACTTTAGTGACATGCAGCATACATTTATTTTTATTTATATATGATACAATGATACGGTCATCGCTGAAAATCTCAAGAAGTGAGTCAACGAGAGAATGACTTAACGAAAGTTCAGCACCTTGCACATTGATGCAATGCGGCATATGATGCACGTACCTAGATTGCCCCTAGCATTTGTACGCTTCTAGGCCTTGGACACACAAAATACCTCCCTTAAAATTAATTTCCAAACATTCTAAAATAGCACGCAAAAATGTTACGTAACTTACTTGCCATACTCTTCTGCCAGGTCGAGTTTGTAAGCCTTGTCCAACAGCTTCGCGGCAAGGTCCTCGATGTGCGTCTTTGCCACGGCGCCAGACCTTATTTCAGGTGACAAATTGTGGGTCTTCTCCTTCTCCGCCCAGTCGAGCAGTGCTATTGAGACCACCTGGGCCTCCTTCGACTTGCGGTCCAGCTTGAGGGCAATCTGCAGTGCATGCAGCCTCGCTGCAAACAAATATAATTGTACGTGACTGCTATGCTATAATGGGCTGTAGCTCGTTCATGGTTGCTTCCAAATATTCTGAAGCCCTGCTTAGTTGTACTTCCAGGTTATCCTTCCACCTCGTGCAAACAAAGCTTAACCAAGTGTAGGAAATAACACCAAAGGGACAGTGTACACTCAGTGTAACAATATTTTTACAAGAACTATTTCTTACTAGGAATTACCAATACACCTGTTCTTTCTGTTAAAGGCTGTTCACGATAAAGTGAGCACTTTTGAAGTCAACCTTAGAAAATAATCGCAGCCCATGCCTGCATATATTTTAACAGGCGAACTGAGTGACATGTGCCCAGTTAAGTTGGTGACGGAGAATGGAAAATAGTTCCATGTCTTAACGTTGAATAAAAAGTGTCACGTAACCATTTTTAATAACTTAAATTTTTTCTTTCACTTTTTTTAATTTTAAAGCATTGCGATAGAATGACAGATTTTAGGTTTGTTGTCACTTTTGTGTTCAACATATGTTTTTTTAATTATTTATCTGATTCTAGCGTAGCTTGTTTATCTTACACACCAAATAATTATTTATGAAACTTTATGAATTGTATTTGGTTATGAGATATTTTATTACCTGGCAGTTTTATTTAATATATGGACTCAGTAATGCTTTTGAAAAGCATCTTACAAAGTACAGTTATTATTTTTAAAGTTTTCTATGTACGAACATTTTTTGTAATTATTTAAATATTGCGGATGTTGTGATGTCATAGGACTTCCGCTATTTAAGTTTGAATAGGCTACAAAGATTCCTATTCGTTCTCTCTGCCGCCATCAATCAGAGTGAACATTCATTCAAAAGTAATCCATACGAAAAATTGTGTGTGCCGGCTGAAAATAAGTTGATTTTTAATTGGCAGGTTTTGTTTTTAGTAGTAGGACACTTTTCAGGTGAGTTAAGAAGAGGCCTGGTCCTAAATCATGGTTCGAGTGAAAACTAACTGTCGACGACGCAGACGTTGTGTGCTGCGCGACCCGGTGGCCGATGCATCTGTTAACTGGGTAACTTCCAGTCTAGTTATTCGCCAAACCTGATTAAATACAATTTTCTATGAACTGAGCAGTTATATTAATTGGCAGAATCACAGCGATCTAGGGTTTTAAAACATTTAATCCCAGTGGTAAAAATATTAGAGTCCCGAATTTTTGTCCAATCCTACCCCTGAAGCATCGCTGAGAAATGCAACCGAACGCTATATTGGTTTAGGACAGTGTTCAGCTGAGCAACAATAAAATGCCACATATGAATTTGTACACTAAGTTGATGTGGTGTTGTATCTGTCTGGCTTAGTGGGAATATAGGCCTGTACACAAATTACAAACACCTATTATCTGGACAACGATTCATTACATAAACACCGATACATTTATTTCAAACTGAATTTTTTCACAGAGAAATAATATCTTTATATATATTTTATTTTAATTTGAGTAAAGGGGTTTTTCTATTTTATTTGTGCATTTCATTCTAACGAACTTTGTCTTGTGTCCACACTCCCCTACTTTGAATAAAACTAAACATTCTATTGAAACATTGAGTATATTTCTTGGTAGTGTTGCTTATTCATGGATTGAAAAGTGTTTTATGTATTCGATACACAAATTAATGTTATTACTTTAAATGCTATGATTATGCATACAGTAACAGAAGTGTCTTAAAAACTTTAAAATCTTCCCGAAAATGTAGAACACACCAAAATATCGCACAGTACGATTCCTGAGATTGTAGGCAGCAGAATATCCATTGTTTAGTCTCTTATTCAAATACATAGCTAAATCATTTGAACCAAATTCCTTGACCCCATATGAATAACTTTCCCCAGATATTTAACATTTTCTGACTTTTTCAGGTTTTCCCAGACACACCACCCTGCCAGAATCAAATTTCCCCAACTTCTCTGGTTTCCCAGCCAACAATAAATAAAATTTCTAATGTTTCTTGGGCATTAAAAAAAAATTCTACAAAAACCCTACTTTATGAAATGTAACTGAAATGAAATCACTGAACTTGCAGTTTCTAAACAGACTAGGAGATAATTGACTCAATTTGTAACTATATTTATTTTATAATATAAATGTTTGCTGTATGTAAAGTTACTGTTCACAACACATCTACAACGTTCAGATGGGGAGGGGGAGTAATTCCGTCCCCCCTCCCCCACCGCGCTAGCTACAGGAAAACCATGTCTTGAACCTATCTATTCCCCCAAAACATTTTAATTTTCAACGAGGTTCACAACACTTACAAAACTGTAGGTTTTTTCCCCCCACCATTGGCAACGGTCACAAAAAGACATCCTCACAGCAAGGTAATTATTTATACATTATAAAAAATATGAACACTACCATATAAACTTTTCAGCTTAGTCCACAGTTGACTTGGCTTAAATAACATTACTTACAAATCATAACAAGCAAAGCAGTCTGTAGTCAATCGGTGTTAATGTGAAAGGAAAAAAAAAATCCGTTTATCACCAATTAGAAAAAGCACACAAATAGGAAATAATTTTTCCAGCACAAGAATTTTTATATGCATATTGGCTACAGCAGTTTTTATGGCATTTGACATTCTCAGTGGTCTGCGTTAAAAACTTGGCATAAGATACTCAGGCAGTGTCTCAATTGGCATAAAGAGCGCTCTCTCGTGCTCTCGCAACGTCATTATGACGTCACAGAGGTAACACTCTCTGGTCGTCTCAATTCGTCGGAGAGAGCGCGAAAGAGCAAAAGCACAGAGAGAACATGAAGTTGTATATTCGCTGGCACTCTCTTGCAGGTGCCATATTGGTTTACATTATTTTCGTGTTTGAATAAGGTTATAGTAGCTTTCTGGGCCGAAACCACGTTGCATTTTAACTGTAAGTGAATAATTTCAACTGTTATAATTCGCGAAATAACATATGCAACATGTATTTATAAAAATATATATTTGGATTTCTGATCAAGTCATTTTTTTGTCACTTTGCATTGACAATATATGATTGTGGAAAACAAAATGAAGATAAATGTACGATAAACTAAGTTAGTGAGGTTTACCAGGAAGAAGATGATAAGCAGGGACATGTACAGATGGGAGGGACAAGAGAAAGAAGAAGCAGCAGAATATAAGTATCTAGGGATTGTACTGCAGGGAGACCTCAGGTGGAAAAAACAGGTAGAGAGGGTGGTTGCAAAGGGAAGAAGGGCTCTGGGTATGCTGGGAAGGGTGCTGAATGGAGTCAGCTGTGAGGTGAAGGAGAAGGCGTATGGCACAATGGTACGGCCAATGTTAGAATATGCTGCAGAAGTATGGGACCCGTATGTGGAGATGGAGGTGCGAGAACTGGAAAAGGTTCAGAGAAAGGCAGCAAGATGGGTGAAGAGTAGTTGGAGAAGACAGGGGCAGGATGATGAGGAAGAAGGGAACTATAGGCCATCAGTGATGATGAAAGAAATGGGGTGGAGCTCATTGAAGGACAGGAGGAAAGTTGAACGGTTAGTCAGGATGTACAGGATGGTGAATGAAGAGGGAGGATGGGGAGGGCTACACTGCAAGCTAAGTAAGGGGGGTGCTTAGAGGAAGAGGAAACAACAGTGAGAAGTTTCAGAGTGTGTGGAGGAGAACGGAGCGGGGTAGGCAGTCCGTGCTTGTGAGGTCTGTGAGGGAGTGGAATGTGTTGAGGGAGGAATTAGTATCTGTGAGGGAGTGAAAAAGGAGTTGGTTGGGTAAGGGAGAGGTGAGAGAGCTCACCACCAGCCAGTAGCATAATTGCAAGTTCACGTGTGTATTATTATTAACATGACAGTAAAATATAAAGCAAAAATATTAGTATTTTATGCAGTAATGATAATTCTGGTAGTGCTATAATTATTTGTGAATTATTTTGAACACACATATATTACTTACAATAACTATGACCACGATTTTAGCTTAACATTATTTCCAGCCTTTCGGCAACAGCTGTTTGTCTGGAGAGAAACGAGAGATTGGTTGTCTATATTCCCAGAAAAAGGGCACAAGAGAGCGCAAAGCAGTGCTCTCGCCAGGTTGTGCAAAAAAGTCCTCTCTCGAGAGTATTATTTAAATTGAGACACGGCCTCAGGTGAACATCTTAACGCCAAATCATACAAATACTAGTTGTGGACGTTGCAATCACAAATACAGGGTTTCACTTCTTTATACTGTGCATGTTATGGGCGCCATGTCAATTGTAGACGGGACATTACATGCTCACAGTAAATAAATATTTGATACTTGCTTAATCAGCAACGTAAAAAAAAAGTACGAATACTGTATTTGGCCTTTCTCAATTAGCCGAACTTCCACAAATTCCCAAGATTCAAATATATGAGACATTATAAGAGTTACAAATTTCTGTGGGACTATAACTGCCACAATTTGTTCAATATAAGACCATCAGTTAGAAGAGAGGGGGTTCCACGCTCATGCATACATGGGTTGGGTGTGACCTAGACGAAATGTCATTCTTAATCCAATTCAAGACACACACAACCTCAATTCCACACCTTACCAGAAACGAATTACAAATATTTTTTTGCCTAGTAATTATATATACAATACATTATGTACGATTACTTACTCCAGTACGCAACTGAAATATCTCTCTGCTCGAATTGATTTGCCACAGTTAAAAACCGTTGAATTGGTTTCAAAGTATCAGGGATAGGTGGTAAATTAAGAACCATTTTGTAACTGGTATTAACGTGAACAGTTTACAAACAAGAAAATCGCCACCACAAACATAACACTCCCACTTGTGACCATGGATAAACTGAAATACCGCAACACATGGAGTTAGGAGTATACAGGTGATAGCATTTTTAATCGTTGTAAAAGCCTATGCAGTTAGACGGTTTTACTATGGATGACCCAGATTAGGATGACGTGGGAAAAGTTACTTTCGTAGCATTTGGTGCTGAACAAAGAGAATGTAGAATAAATTAATATATATTTAAATTCACGTGTGAAGTTACACTAGATTATTATTGGCTTGTGTTAGTTGTGCAATCAAATAAATTCCTCAAAAAACTACCGATCCTGAGTGAGTGATACAGCGTCATAGTATTCGGTTATGGGTCATAATAAGCACATGTTTTAGATTTAGTGCTCATATATCAGGATTTATGGAAAACTATTTTGTGAATGAATGATTAAATAAACTATAACAAATGTGCTACCATTGTCGTGAAATGTATTGCAGGTTGAATATCAGTAATGAGTTCAATGAAACAGCGACCAGAGACACCGAAAGTAACACAACAGCAAGAGGGCCAGTGCTGGCTGGGGGGGTCACAGCAAGGTGATCAAACCTCCCCACCACAAAGGTTGCCACCTATTCGGCATGGCCTGGAGCTACAGAGGAATAAGAGCACAGACAGCAGTAGCAGTGGTGACGATGACGGGAATGAGTCGGCTCGCTTGGTTTTCCTGTGTCAACCAGGATGGCAGAGACATGTCCTCCACCAGCGTGTACTACTTGCGAGGGCACCCGAGGCCCCACAGGCAGCAAAGCTGCAAGGAGCATATCAACATGGAGCAGCAACTGTATCCATCAGCTTCACGATGTGAGGAGTCGCTCAAGTGCTCCTACGTCTTATGCTGCATGCAGCAGAGCAATGGGAAGTGCTTCTGTTGCAGTCGAAGGAGCAACTGCTGAAAACGGTTTCACAAGGTGTATCGTGCTGCAGTCCCCTCTTCCAAGATATTTTACCTGCGGCAACCAGCTTCATAGTGTCGTAGAATCCCAGACTCTACCGAGTACACTGGCGCGCCAGTGCATTTGTGCAATGCATGAGCACTGCAAAAGGGTACACGCCATGCGATTCCAATAGTGTGTAGGACAAGTGTAGTGCAACGAGTGCTGAGCGAGGTCAAGAGGCCATGTGCGTCACAAGGTGCATGTTAACATAGAAATAGTTCCCATGGACAAATGATTCTAAGAGAGCTTAAAATGCTATGGCAGTGCAACACAAAGCCACACGATTAAATGAAATGCACTCAAAAGCCATCTTATTGACCTAGAGAATTTTGTAAGTGTTGTTGGTGTATATCTTATCTTCATTTGTACGTGTCTCCACCCTCATCTCGTTTCACCCCTTGTTTACAAGTGTGTTAAAGGTTTTACAGTGCGAAATATTTTTATGTCTAGTGACACACAAGTATAGTAGTGTAAAAGGGTATTTTATGCAGGTTTCAGTGTAGTAAGTAGTTCCACGTTCCACTTAACTTGCAACATGGCACGCGCGCAATTGCGCACGGACGGCCAACACCTTTTATTACAATCATTTTGTATGTCAATAAATTAATATATCCGGAACCGTTTCGTTCTCAGCCACCTGGGATTATGCGTTTCACCTTCACCAGTGTGTAAATTGCCTGGGGAAGCTTAATTCACATGTAAGTTCATTGTAGGGATTCGCGCCAATTTAACAGCTTCACCGTCACCACCAGGTTTAAGTCCGGCAACCATGTGATTGTTTCCTAGTGAAACATAAAATGATCAAGCACCCAATAAATAAAATAGTAAAACTTTCACGTGTGTTTTATTCAGGCCTGCCAAAAGTGTCAATGTCTATGAGTGTTCTTATTTTCAGTATCATCAAAGTGTTCACATGTTTTTGCAACATAATAATGTATTTTCTTGGCGTTTGGTCATTTTTAATAGTTCCTCATGTAGCATGTGTATAATTAATATATTTTTATGAGGAGTATTGGAGCAACACACTTGGAAGGATTGCTGCCTTTGGTCTTCAACAGCACGTTCCTGAGATAGAGAGTCTACTCTACAAGAACTTCACAACATTACTGTCTGGGTAATGCCAAACCCTTGATAACAAAACTTTTTCCACAAATTTTCATCACTCTACACTTCACTGCTCCTCAAAACCCACAAAAACCCAGCTTCGGCATCAGTGACGCCGCCACAGCGACATCTGACGCCTACCAGGTATAATTCCAAACTCCTCTTTCGAAATTTTGATCACCGCCTTTGTAAATTCCTGGGTTAGCCCCCCACCGGCCAAGCCATGACAGCCGTCATTCCGTTCCCTGCAAGGATGATACCAGTTGCATACTGACGCCCACTCGTTCCCCTACCCTTGAGCCCATTTGTCCAGCTGTGATCACAACAAAACAACAGCAGTGCAGGACTTGCAGAATAAGTTGACCACGTGTTTACCACATCAAGAAGACGGGGAAAACAGGACAACTGTAATGCAATGTTATAACTTTCAAGCAGATTATTCAACCACAAGCAAGTAAGGGGCAGCTGTCATGAATGCAGGAGAGTTAAGCACCCTGCACCGAGCAACACAGCAAGGGCAAGAGACGTAACAACCAAATGTCAGCAAGACGCATTTGGTGAGCGAGCAGGCACAGTAACTGCTATATATGACGACCCTTCCGCAACCTGCCATAAATACCACACCTATGACATTCTTACCCATCAACCCGTATTTTCCATCACTTCCCACTTTGTACCAGACACCAATGTATCCATCAGGCTTACCATCAATACAAACACCCTATCCTACCTTACCATCAATCACGCAATACCCAATCAGTCACAGTGAAGTTGTACAGCAAATGCAACCAGTGGTTATGGAGACAACATGCCTGAAGGAACTCTTAGGGCCCAACAACAATAACAACAACCGCCCACCAGAACACACGCATGTAAAGACACCAATCAAATTTCAGATCGACCCTACCTTTTCAGGAACATCGTCGGAAGACCCAGCTGCCTTTATAGAAGACTGCACTACCAGACTTACCAGATATGGGGTGAGCTGTGAGGAATGGGCTAGCCGCGTAGGTGTGCAGCTCCACGGAGTCGCACAGTCCTGGTGGAGATCACTTAACCACTACGGGCTCCAGTGGGAGGAATTCAGCAGGGATTTCAACAGCCGATTATGGGGAGTATTTGGATCACTGCAGGCACAAAGCAGGCTTATGCTAGAAGAGCAACAGCAAAATGAACTGCTGTCATAACAAGGGCAAATACACCTCATCTGGCGACTGCATCCAAATTTACCGGAAAAAGAAGTATAGGAAGTAATCGCAGAGACGGCACGACCAGAGTATAAAGCAGCGTTGATACCATTACCAAATGGCATAGTTGAAGACGTGATGCACACCGAAATTCTGCTGGACGGGAACCGTAAACAACCGTGTCGGGATGCCGGTGCAATTTGATGGTGCCACGAGTAACGAGAACCACAAAAACAAATGCCAGTGCAAAACAACATGCCATCAAAACGTTTTGACCAACCTAAAGTAAATATGCAGGACTTTCAACTGCATAATCTGGTTATATTTCAGAACGTGCAACGGACAGAAGTGCAGGTTGACACTAGTAGTGCAGGAGGTCAAGTGCATGCATGGGAACCATTACAATTGCTGCAGTCACCGTGTCGTTACTGTCCTATGGAGCAATATCATTAGCACTACAGGTGTCCAAACAACTCGCAACTTGACAGCATCGGAGAGGCAGCCAACAGGAAGTAGGGAAACGGTGTGTAAGGGTGAAGGGGCCAGACATTCCTTCCAACCCAGTCCCCCAACAACAAACACCAGCGGAACATGAAATCCCGTTAACGGAAGAACCTGAAATTATTTGCCACATCAAACCAAAATAATTTAAGCAAAAATATAGGAAATGTTGAACGATGGTATTCTTGACCCTACTAACAGCCAGTATAACTCAGTAATTACACTCGAGTCAAAAAAAGATTGCAAGTGGCATTTTTACATAGACTTCAGGTGGCTTAACCAAGTAACGCAAAATTCTCTACCTAGGTTCATTAGTGTTAAGGATGCACTTAGTTTACTCGGTCGAGCCAAGATCATGTCATCACTCGATCTTAAGAGTGGATAGTGGCAAATTCCCATAAAGCTGTAAGACCGAGAGAAAACTGCCTTTACTGCGAGAGATGGGTGTCGCTTCCAATTTTATGCCATGCCTTTTGGGCCTAAGTGTGCGCCGGCCACTTTCCAATCAATGATGGTCCGAGTCTTGGACGGGCTAATCGGGCAGTATGCCATGGCATACCTCGGCGACGTCATTGTCTGGTTGGACCCACATGAGATGAGCATTTACACCAACTTTCAGTAATATTGGAACGACTTGCAATCAACAGTCTCACCTGTGCGATGGAACAATATCATATTCGCCAGACGAGTATTGATTTTCTGGGGCACATCATTGACATCAAAGGAAATAGGTCGACGCTAAAACAACTTAAAGTAATTGATGATTGTCCCACACCAAAGACTCGCAAGCAGCTCAGGAAATTTTATGGATTAATTCATTGGCTCAGAGAGCACATACAAAACTTTGAAATAATTATCGCACCATTCACCTATCTACTTTTACCGCAACACCGTTTTCATTGGACACCTGAAGCCTAAAATAAATTTTGTGAAATCAAGCGAAATTCCGCGAATGTATAACACTGGCGAGGTACAATGCAAGCCGACATCTTTATCTCCAGACAGATGCAAGCCAAGAAGGCATAGGCACAGTGCTGTATCAGGTGCACGAAAATTGAAACAAACTAGACATTGATTTGGCGAGTGCCAAGTTAGGCCAAACAGAATGCCGTTATGACGTTGACGAGCGGGAGAGTCTCGCCCTCACATGGGAATTTAAAAAGTACAGCACGGATCTGGAATTTCAAAGATTCACACTCTGCACAGACAGCAGATGTTTACTGTGGCTACACAGTATGCACAAGGCACGTAGTAAACTCACGCAATGGGTATTAATGTTATAGGCATATGATTTTTGTGTTGAACATGTGACAGCGAAAAATAATGAGTTAGCGGACATGTTGTCACGCACTCTGAACGAGAAAGTATTACTGCAGGATGACGCAGAATGGGACTATATATTTCCGCCAAATGCGCGAGAGCCTCTCACGGAGGTATATATACATCAGGTCAACATGGAAGAGGGGGATATTTTGATTCACAAAATGTATGATCGAGTCCCGAACGAGCAGCAGAGCTACCAATTTTTGTGAGCAAAAATCCGACAGTGCGCAGAGTTCCGTGTAGTGAATGGAAGATTAGAAACATGCTTGGTTCAACATTCGGGGAAATTGAGGGTGTTTGTCCCCACGTGTGCTGGAGATCAGGTGCTCGCCTAGACGCACAGTGGTAGCGTGACAGGACACCCTGGGGTTGACGAAACTCTACGTAGTGTACAGGAGCATTTCTTTTGGCCAGGTCTCACGCAGCACACCCGCAGCTTCGTATAGAAATGCCGGAAAAGAGACCTGTTTATAGCTCGTCGAGCAGATGGACAGCAACAACAACAGCAACACACACCACAGAAACCATTCAAGACAGTGTGTCTCGACCTCATGGGGCCATACCCCCAGACAACAGCAGGCAAGAGGTTCATAATTGTCGTGACCAACAATTTTTCTAAATGGGACGAAGCATCTCCTGTCAGCAGTGCACACACGACGAACAATGCAAAAGTTTTGAGTGAGAAGATTTTTCCACAGTGGGGTTTTCCCAAAAACTTACTAACGGACAATGAGAGCCAGTTCATGGGGAAGAAATTATGTGTTATGTACTCAGTGGGGAGTATGTGATCTTACAACGGCTGTGTACCATCCCAGGCCCAACCCCACGGAGCAGCACAATCAAGAACTGAAAGTTCAGCTGCGTCTCAGTGTGGTTTACCAGCATGCAACATCGGCACAATACCTGCCAGCAGATATGTACACCCTCTGCCGATGTTTAAATGCTGCCACCGGCAAGAAACCAGCCGATGTACTCATGGGAAGAAACTTACGATTTACAGGCGAACGGAACTGCCCACATGCAGATAGCAGCAGCGAGGCAGCGAGCAGTGCTACTAACCTAAGAGCGCGATGTGAACGTGAACAGCAGGTGAGAGAACAAGATGAGCGGTATACAAGAGAGTGGTTAACAAGAACCACACGACCACCACCGGTGCTGAAACTCGGCCAAGTAGTCTACGTACACACGCATTCTCAGTCCGCAGCCCGGAAAGACTTCTGCTCAGGCCTTGCGGCGAAATAGAGCTGGCCGCACCGGATTATTGGTCAATGTGAACACACCACCGATATAGTCCGCAACGACAGGAGGAGGGCGAGAGTGCACTGATACGACATCCAGCAGCAGCCGGGTGACATCAACTATGAAGTTGATCCCAGAGCCTCTCATTCCCATGACGTCAACGATTCCGAGCAGGAGAGAACAGGAGGTGAGTGGAGAGGTACAGCAGCACCTCTAGGTGACACATGAGGAGTTGCGCAGGAAAAGGACGATATGGGAGTGTCACCCGGTGTGACCTCTAATGACCTCGTTGGAGATGAGCTTCTGGGGAGGAAATGACATGACAATTGTCACCAGACCTCCCGAAACAGGTACAGAAGACCCATCGTTGCCTTGCATGCTGCGCTTCACCAGGTGTGCTAGACGGCGCGGAGTTTACAAGCGCCCCCGCCATACTGATGCAATCTGTTATAAACACAACACCTCAAATGGAACCACCTCCGCAAGATGTGCAAGAAATGGAGGAGATAGAAAGCAGTAGGGAGGAAGTAGCAAGCAAAGAAGAGGAGGAGTATGAACGTAAGCAAGAGGAGTCAGTTCACCCATATCGCCCCAGGAAAATAAAATTAAGCAAGAGCAAGAAAAGCAGGGAGGATAGCACGAGTGCATGCAGCAACAGCAGGAGTGAGGGCAGCGGGTCCGTTGCCTCACTCCATCTGCGGCGGACACGGCGGCGGATACGACCGCCACAGCAGTGTCGTTAGTGTGGGTGTGCTCCAGCCACCCGCAGCACTGTCAACCGCAACCCCCATCACCAACACCTAGCACCGAAGGAAAGTGGGGCTCAGTAGAGGCCCTCGGAGCCCTCAGAGGTCCCCGAAGACACCCAGATTCTGCAGGTGAAGGTGTCGGTTTACAAATGGTCTCCAAAACAGCAAGGGGAGGAGTATTTGAAGTCTACTCGTTCCCCTACCCTTAAGCCCGTTTGTCCAGCCGACTGCACCTCGACAGCGCCACATGCAGGAGAACTCTACGATTTATCACTGTGTATAGGCTATTCGCAGTAAAGTAAGCACTTTGAAGCCCTGGTCACTTTATACTTTTAGCCATTTTTTTTTTATCCTTTTAACTACATTTTAAAAATAAATATTTCAGCAAACTCGGAAGCTAATGTATAAGGTTAATACAAAACATATTTATTGACCCTTATAGCAAATGAGAGGGCTTTCAAAATTGCTCACTTTACCATGAATAGCTTATAGTGCAAGTGTAGTGCCACGCAAAGTGGCTGCGCGAGTGAAGAGCAAGTACATGAGAGCAGGCAATGCAGCGTCAAGTACGGGGGCAAGGCCGATTGTAAACAAACACTCCAGGCGGATTAATACCATAACCTAAAACACTCCAAATTCATTTCAGCAAGTAAATACGAACACACAAGTGTAAATACTGTTATGTGTTTCTGATAAAAACTCAATGATACCTTTTTCTATCTAGATTTTGCAGTGACTAAAGAGCTTTTGTTATGCTATGTTTGTGTTCACCCCAATTAGTGCTATGTCCACCTCAATTCACGTAACGTGTTGATCACCCAGGGTGTGTGTTGTTGAGAGAATATTTTTATATGCAAGTGTTATGTTTTTGTACTTAGTTTTAAGAAGAGTGTGTTTTCAGGAGCATGTGCAAGTACATCCCTCTGCGGCATGTGGACCCGCCATCGCCCACCTTCATAGCACGGTGGGAAGTCAGTCACCAGGGAGCACCCAGAGGGGCAGGTCAAGCATGGACATGTCGCTTTTTCCCGCTGTCGGGTGGTTTTCATCTATTTTGCACAAGCTTTGTAACGTCAATAGTATGTTTAATTTTATCTGGAACAGTTTTGTTTTAGCCGCCCCAATTACTGCCACTCGCATCCCCGTGGTTTGCATTGTCCAGGGAGTATTTTCAATTTACTGCACACTTAATACACTCGTAGCGCCATTATATTTTTCACAACTTAACTTCAGCCCCGAAGTCAAAGGGGGCACACGTGTAAACTGTTTCCTGGAAGAACATGTAATTTGTGTCGTATTAAATATGTTTATGGAATAGATGTAACCTTTTATTCAACTGCCACAAGGCACTTCAGGGCATACCTATTTAAAATCTAGCCAAATTTTCCTTCACTATTTTGAGCTGTTTTTAAGTGTAACTTTTGTGTGCACGAGTGCAGTATAGCTTTTATGGGCGTGTGGTTGGCCTTAACGTTCCACAGCATAGGGAGTTTCTTAAATACGACTTCACAGGTCATCCTGGCACTAAAGTGCCCTACAGCAAGCAGATTCTGCATGGCGGGGATGGTGTGCCTGTGTGATCGGCCCATCGCACCCTGAGAGGACTTTGCTTCGTGCTCTACCAGAACTTCATTTGATGCAGCCACAGCGATGTCTGGCGCGTTGTGTATTTTCACTCCAAAATTTCCACTTAACCTCTTTTCCCTACTATATTACCAACCTTTTTGACCACCGAAGCGCTGTCAATAACCACCAGTTGTTTTTCTTCTGCGTATTCAAAGTTTCACCAGTGCAACCACAGATGTACATAATACATTCGAAAATTACTGTTTCTGTCGAGTCCGGTTGAACCTATTGATCCACGAGTTCAAACAACTGAAAATTTCGTTGGATCTGGTGGATTTGCACTAAAGCCTCTATCAATGAATTTACGAATGCCTTCTCTGAAAAATAAAAATTAACACACCCATGGCTTGTTTTTTCAAGCATTTCATATTATGTCAAAATAATTTGGACGTAGAGTTTAAAAATAGGCGATGAAAAATTCCAAATTTGACTTTTTTGGTACTAATAAGTTTCTGAAAGCAGACGAAAAACAGCTAAAAATTAATCTGATTTTCGAAAAATGCCTCAAACGGTGTACACCGGTGTATGAACCTCTAGTGTATTCATCGATGAATTTTTGAAAACACAACACGCGTTTAATGCTGAACTGGGGAACGGTAACATTTTTATCTTTTCATTTCATTTGTTTCTTTCTTGACATTTTAAAATTTAATATATGGAACATGTTAGTCATGTCAATATACTGTAAAAATATATACAATAAAATATACTACAATACTGTTCAAGAGTTAAAAAAAACGTAGCTTATATCATGTGTTGTTTTAAAATGTTGTAGCAATAGTGATCAAAAAATTAGGAATTATAATTATAAACAAAGTGGCCGGCTTCAATATAAATTTTTTAATTTTTGTTTGTAGTAAACGACATTATTGCTCTCAAATTGGGATATTTATACTCAAAAAACTGGCAACATTGGTAGCATTGTCGTATTGTTTGCTTTGGAGGGTTTGTTTTTGAAATTAATAACCTTTAATACGGTTTTTAAATACAAGTTCTTAACACAGTCTAGAACAGTTGTGTCGACGATCTTATTTATTTTCCTCCTTGAAATGATTAAGTTCCTTTTTTTTTCTTTTTTCATTTAATTGAATTATGTAAAAATGTAATTGTGAAGTCAAGTCGAGATAAAATTAGCACATGTTGCTATGTATTTTCTAAGATTTAGAATAAAATGAACCCACATGATAAGGAAGGAGCAATAATTAATGCTATACGAAAGCGTGGCTTGTTATACAACACAAGGCATGTTGATTTTAAAGATTTCCGGAAGAAAGAGAGGGCTTGGATATCTGTTGGTGAAGAAGTTGGTTTATCAGGTGGTGTGATTTACTTGACACAATTTTTTTCTGTTGGTTTTTGCATGTATGATTTGGTAATCATTTAGTTTATTGAGATTAAATTAAAAAATTGGCAAGTGAGGTACTTTGGGCGCTTACAGACGTTGCTTAATATCTATGCCCAACTTTGTCCTTATGACCTCAAACAGGCCTACAAACAGTCTTGCAGATTTGATTTAATAGTTTCTATGTTATTCACAATCAGAGAGAGTAAGCATTAATTTGGGACATTCGGTATGCCCCAAATTCTCGCATGCCATATAACACGTACAGTAGTGCTCACGTTAGTGTTTATCTTGTATGTTCAGTTTCTTGTGCGAGTGGGTACATTTGTCTGGTATTTGCTAACAATTGCTGCCTTTCTGGGGAAAAAAAAAAAAAAAAAAAAAAAAGAAAGGAAAATGGTAGGGTCTATAATTCGGCAAACTTAATCACACTGAACATGCATTTAATAAGGGCATCACAATATTCACAGTACATACCACCAAACACTATAGTGGGGACGAAAACGTGTATAAAATTAATGTCAAATAATAATAATAAAACCATCACCACGATTGGGCTACTGGTTGGTGGTGATGTCATTGTTGGCTTTGCCATGCTAAATGAAGTAAGACTTAACCTAACTTTGTGGAACTTCACGATTGTTGAATCAGGACAGGTGTGACGCGATGTGCTAAGGTGCATCGGTACACACAGCCCTGTGTTCCTTTTCTCATCACATTTCAACGAACGCTTTGCACTCATTAAGTACCTGAAATAAACTGCGTGCCTCGAATTACTGTTTTGGGTATTCACTCCGCTGCTGGCGCTGGGACTATGGCTTGATACATAATGTTCTGGCTGTGATTGAACAGTATTTTTCAGTGTGAGGGGGCTATGCTTGAAAATAATTTATACAAGATCACAGTAATTAAACACAAAATTAATAACTGCAACCTATTCTGTAGGTAGGTGTAATTTGAATAGGGCGTCTGCATTTGATACGACTTGGTACCACCAGTATATAATCCTTTCTATTCCTATGCTAATATACAGTACCACACGTAACATTCACGACATTTAATATAAGTGCACACTAAAACTCTACTATGTACAGTCCATTAATGGATATAAATTATAAAACTCACCCATGTAAGGAGTGAATACACCTCATTGGTGATGTATTGCTGATAACTCAAGCAGAGGGTAAGTTTACCTTTTAGTCTAATGAGTCTAACTCCACTTCACATGGAAATACTCGCCGAGAGGCACTTGTACTAGCTTTCTCCATTCACCTTCACACGCACATGCTCACGTTATATTCCGACGAATCACCACTTGCGCGTAGCAACACTCCGCTTACTGGCAACCACATACGCTGTAATAGCCTATTACTGTCTACTAAGGAATGGTTAAATTCGCAGCAGACAGCTGATTGTCGATTCACATTTGTTTGCCTAACTACAGCATTGTAGGATGAATATAACATGGTGACACACATAAACAAACCCTAGGAATGCTTCTAAATATATTTTTGTGAAATTTGTATGTGACATATTACAAAAACCTCATATATATATATATATATATATAATATATATATATATATATATATATATATATATATATATATATATATATATATATATATATATATATATATATATATATATATATATATATATATATATATATGAACAAGGTAAGCCTTGCAAAAGCCAAATAAATACTTTTTATACCCACTAGGACATTTCGTTAAAAAAAAAAAAAAATGACGTGATTCTTAGTAATTACCCTGCTAAATACTCACCTCGCTTCATCGTTATCAGTTCGTATGACCCCAATCTTAAGACGATCCCAAACCTGTCGAACCCAAGAGAAGCCCTTCTGTGGTAGCGACAAGCTGTGGTGATGTGAGTTTTGTGTTGCATGTGTGCAGGGGCTCAAGCGCGGCGAAACTGGACCCTCATGAGGGACAATTTCATGAGGTACCACCGACGGAAGAAGATGGAGGAGGACGGCCAAGGTATACCGACGGCACAGTACCTGTCACAGTACCAGAACCTGTTGTGGTACTTGGACTTCTGTGCCATAAAATCCAGCAGGTATCAGTGAACACCTTGCATGAGTAATTGTGTCAGAACTTACTCTGGCCCGTGAGGGTTTTTGATTCAGTTTGACACACTGGTTTTTAAAATGAGGCGTCAAGGGATGAAAATTAGATGTTAATAGAAAGCGTACATACAGTAAAACATTGTTAAACATCATTGTTACAAAGATCGCACTATAACAAAGCTATTTTCTTTCCACAAGGAGTGAAATGAGGAATGTTAATGTGTATGCTTAAAAATACATTTTTAAATTTTTATTGGAATGTAATATTAAGTGCACAGGTAAAAGAAAGTTATACTAATGATACACAAACGTCTCATTTACCAATGTACTGATTCACATCGTTGACATTTTAATTTTTGGGAATTGGTAATATTTACTGCAACACTATTACAAACTGCAAAAATTCAGGTCCCTTCAGGTTGGTATTAAAAAGAGGTTTAACTTTACAAAGCAAAAATCAATATTATTATTTTAATTTTTATTATTAGAATTATTGTGTAATCTGTGGTTGTCATATCTAGGTAAATAAATAACTCGCTATGAAGATTAGGTAGAAAATTAATTTTTATATAACTATCTGTAAGAAATGTGAAGTGCAGATTAATGTTTATTGCTGCACGTAAATAGGACAAAATGCTTGCTGTTTCCAAATGTCTCTGACGGTGCAACTTAACTGGTCACATGGCAGTCAGTTTGTTTGGTTCCGTTCAGTGGAATGATTACTGCAAAAGAATAGTTAATTTAGTTATGTTTGTTCTTTAGTCTCGTGGCCTCTCTCTCCCCCTTCCGGGCATTCATTATCTCCGCTTCTCATTCTCGGCTCTTGTTCCATCTGTGTAGTCTTGATCTGTTATTCTGTTAGCTAGCACAATTACTAAGCGAGGTTTTTATTTTATTTTTGCGGAAGTTTTTTGTCAGCTGGAATGTGAATGATTGACGTTCTAAACTGCTACTTGGCATTGTCAGGTGACTACATGAACATGAGATATAGTAGTACAATGCGTGTCGACAGGTCCAGCCCTTCCCTCGCCCAGCTGCGTGCGTGCTGTGGATTTGATGACTCCTGACTCATCAGACCGACTGGTTCTTCTCTTCTTCGCCTTCTCATCGTTCTGAGTCATGTACAGCTTTTGATTGAACTTAGTTTTTTACTTAATGGACGAATAGCATGTTCTCATCAAATTAATATTAATTCATTTGAAGGAATCATTCATGAACAACTCATCGCCAGCAGAAAGAACAGTGAAATTTTCCAAACGTTGATTTCAAAAGTATTCAGTTTGTTGTGAATAGTCTATATAGGTAGGCTGTTCACGGTAAAGTGAGCACTTTTTGAGACCCCTAGTTATTTTTCCCTTTCAGGTATATTTAATCCTCTAACCGCGTTTTAAAATAAAATTTGCAGTGTAAGTAATAAACACAGTGTTTATATTTCAGAGTACTCTGAAGTTAACATCTAAGTCTCAAACCAGTTGCATAAACCAAATCAATAAGCTATCTTAAAAAAAAAAAAGAAGAAAACATTTAAACTGTACATTTATGTTGCAAACGTGCAAGGTGGCATTCCCCAATTAAGTAGGCATAATTAGTGTTCGAACTGAGCCACTAGACTTGCATGATATATTGCACTGACCTTGCTGTCTTTTTAAAATATTTCACTGGTGGCTGTTGCATGAAAAATATGTTTACGCCTTTTAAAAACACGAAGTTTCTCTCAGACCGTGTCCTAAATGACTAATTCGTCATTTTGTAGTTTGTTATTATGTAAGTTTCAATTTGCACATTGTCGACAGTCATTTAACAATCACAGCAACACAAGGAAGAAGATGATAAGCAGGGACATGTACAGATGGGAGGGACAAGAGATAGAAGAAGCAGCAGAATATAAGTATCTAGGGATTGTACTGCAGGGAGACCTCAGGTGGAAAAAACAGGTAGAGAGGGTGGTTGCAAAGGGAAGAAGGGCTCTGGGTATGCTGGGAAGGGTGCTGAATGGAGTCAGCTGTGAGGTGAAGGAGAAGGCGTATGGCACAATGGTACGACCAATGTTAGAATATGCTGCAGCAGTATGGGACCCGTATGTGGAGATGGAGGTGCGAGAACTGGAAAAGGTGCAGAGAAAGGCAGCAAGATGGGTGAAGAGTAGTTGGAGAAGACAGGGGCAGGATGATGAGGAAGAAGGGAACTATACGCCATCAGTGATGATGAAAGAAATGGGGTGGAGCTCATTGAAGGACAGGAGGAAAGTTGAACGGTTAGTCAGGATGTACAGGATGGTGAATGAAGAGGGAGGATGGGGAGGGCTACACTGCAAGCTAAGTAAGGGGGGTGTTTAGAGGGAGAGGAAACAACAGTGAGAAGCTTCAGAGGGTGTGGAGGAGAACGGAGCGGGGTAGGCAGTCCATGCTTGCGAGGTCTGTGAGGGAGTGGAATGTGTTGAGGGAGGAATTGGTATCTGTGAGAGGGGTTGGTAAATTCAGGAAGGGAGTGGAAAAGGAGTTGGTTGGGTGAAGGAGAGGTGAGAGAGCTCGCCACCGGGCGGTAGCCTAATTGCGAGTGTATGTATGTATATATTATTTTTGCATTAACAGTGGAAAATTTTTTTATCTAAATTTATTTATTAAAATGGATGTAATATTTCTAGAATCATCACTGGAATGTTGCGAATAGGTTAATGAATAAGAAAACATTAGTTTAATGCAACAACTCAAAAAAAATTTGTTGCGAAATATATAAACAAAATACAACACTAACTTGCTTTTTAAAACATGTCTAGTGTATTTTATGAACAGTTATTTGTTTTAAAAAAACATTTTAATTATGCGTTCGCGCATGTGTATTAAATTTCAAAAACATCATGGTGCTGATTGTCATTTTGTATATTTGCTAATATCTGCTAGATATAAAATATGAAATACCAAATTACCAAATATATCACAATTTTTGTATAAAAATCGGGCAATGTGATCATTTTGTCAACAAAATCTGCCATTTTGGACACGGCCTCAGTTTTTATTATAGTAGTTTCTTTATGCTGTGTATATTTCACTAACTTGGAAAACCAGAAGTTTGCACACTCTTGAGTATCTGTGTTATCAAATCATGAATTATGCTAGTTAAATTATCACTCTCATGAAGAGACTAGTTTAACATGATGATTATAGTTGGTCAGTGTAAGTTTTGTTTTGATTGTACACACCTGAGTGATTTTGTTTGTGTTTCAAATTCCAGACCATCTCTGAAAATTGAACCCAAGTCATCCGACAACATTATGCACCTCAGTCTGGGGGACGCGAGCATGACGTTAGGTGGCACCGAGGAAATATACATGGAGGAGCCGAGCTGTACAAGCTCCGGACAGTTCACCATGCCAGTCTTGACGGAGATTGCAGCCTCCGAGGAGGAGCTAGAAAATGAAGAGGAGGAAGAAGAAGAACGTGTGTCTTCGTGTGAGCCAAGGCCAAGTGAGCCAAACAAAACGTGTACCAGCAAAGACACCCCAGCTCGTGGACTGTGTTCTAATTCCTTTCGCGGTAGTTCCGGTAGACGTGAAGAAATGGACGAGCTCATGATTAAGTGCATGAAGACTCTGAACCAGGCGGTTCGGAGCGATGGGCTGTTGGAAGTCAACTCTAAAACTAGCAGCTTCCTGTGTTACTTGCAGCATCTCATGAAGACCGTAAAGCCCGAGCTCCAAGATGAACTCGAGAGGGGGATTCTGGAATTTGTGTTTTCTTTCAAAAAGAATTATTCTGGCAGTTAGTGCATGTGCATTACTGTGTAATTAACTCTAATTAATAAATGGGAATTTTGACCCACACGGAATAGTTACGTATCTTCAAAAACCCATGCTTATTTTTTTAATTGGAAAATTGTTTTACCATAAAAAAAGTACATTATGTATTGTAAATGTCGCAGCAACATTGCCTTTAGAACATACTTTTATTACAGTGTTAATAGCTAGTGGTTGTTCAACTTGACACCATCACTTTCTCCATTCCATACTGTATAAGCTTTTCATGGTTGGGTTGTTGAGCATTTTTTGAAAGCCACGTTTAAGAACTACTTGTATGCACATTGTGTATTATTCCACCATTTGTAATATTAACATTGCTGTGGTATTAAAAAAACTGAAATAGAAAAAAAATGATTTTGGTAATCTATACTAATTAAAAGTCTTTTCCTAACATCTTTAGTTCAGTTTCGAAACGTAGAACTGACTTTTTTCTACTGTTTACTGTGCATATGCGAGTCATTGTGCCCATTAAAATAATATGCATATAGGAGTAGTGACATTTTTCATTGGTTGATCTCAGAAGTGCTCAATTTCAGTGACAAGTTAATTAATTAATGCCGGAAAATATTTCAGTGATTGTTCCAGTATAAAAATTAAAGTACCACATTGGGAGAAATTGGCTGAACAGGCCTTTGTTTGGGCATCTGCAGCTCCTCCCCGAGATTTCTGTAGTTTTTCCCACTTTCCATTGCAATTGAACCACCTCCATTTGTAAAGTGTCCTTATCATACCCTAGGATTTCACTTTGTTTTCCAACGGGTACAAGCCACATCCATTGATAGAACATAAAATATTCCTGGCAAAATCCACATAATCTCCACATTTACAAAATATTAGGGATATTCATACGTAATCTGTAAGGCCGTCAGGGATGCTGGCCAAATCCAACCCCTGGATCTGGACAACATATACTGGTTTCATTATACCAGTTCTTACAGGCTGCCCACGATAAAGTGAGCACTTTGGAAATGAACCTTAGAAAAAAAAGTAACTGCACCTGCCTGCGTATATTTTAATGGGTGCACTGAGTAATATTTGGCCAGTAAAGTTGGTAACAATGGATGGAAAGTAACTCCATATCTTAACGTCGAACGAGAAGTGTTAGGTAACCATTTGTGTTAACTTAAATTATTTATTTCGCTTTCATTTTTTTTTCTTATGCATCAAAGTGTAAAAATGAGCAGTTTTGCAAGATGTTTACTTTCCAAATAATTTCACATTTTCGCTTTACCGACGCATGACTAGTGATCAGGCCCTTGGCAATGTTAATTTTATATAAGGCGGAGGAATACAATATGTATATGTACATGTGTGTGTCTATATATATAATATATATAATATATTATATATATATAATGTATTATATTAATTTTATTATTTATATATATATATATATATATATATCCATTGTGCATGATTAAACCGCATCATCACTGACAAATCACTGGACCAATTGGGACCATCTTCACGCCATACGTTATTGAGGTGGCGAGTAAGGTTTTTAGTTATGTTTCATTCCGATAGGTGGCGCTGGAGTCTAACTTTTATGTTTATGGTTCGATTTTGCTCATACTTGAAGGAAATGTTTGTTGATGTAAAATAAATTGTTTTATTCTGCTTTGCATTCGGTAGGTTAGGTTCCGTTAATGTCACTTCATGTCTAATATTTTACAAAAATACCATTTAAAAACTCAATATTTTCGGGTTACTGTATTGCTTGATACCGAGTTCTGGTAGAGAGTGTTGCATATATTTCTCGCATGATTTTGCTCAATAAATCACCATTTTTATTGCACAACATGTACATAAGCAAAGAAAATGGTTTTTGTTTAAATTAAAGTCCTATTATTTTTTAAATTTTGGTAACTATTTATCAGTCAACTAATGTGTGTATGGAAAGGAAATTCACTGAAAATTTGAGCTTCACTGTCATACTCAATTTAAATGGGTACAACTATTGTGAGAAATATTTTGACATTATTTAGGTGGTGTGTTTCAGAAATCTAGGCTGCTAAGCTATAAATTCAGTTTCCCCTCCCACCCCGCCTGCCGGATTTGATAAATAGACAGTTTAGGGACGGAAAAAATATATGCCTGGAATAAACAGTTAAAATGAATGCTGTCATAACTCTCCATGTCTCCTATTGCATGCAGGAGCAGATACAGACTTTCGGTTTGAGAAGTTAAGAGGTATTATACTGTGTGCGGTAGTTAACGGTTAGGATATGTAAGTAAATGTGTGATCGGGCATGAGCTTAACAAATACCAGACTGTTGCCACAAAATAATTTTTTCACTTCCGAGGGATAAATGAGAAAAGTCACGTGTGCTAGAGCATTCCCAAATACCACGAAAAGTTATGAAGTACATTAGATTGCACAAAACGTGTCCAACAATAAAGTAGGTAGGTGAAAAATGTAATTTTACCTTTGATTACCACGCAGCTGTTGGACAAATGCACAGACAGTTACCCTCAAAATTCAGTAATTATACACTCCAGGACAGGAATGCAACACTAGACGAAATAGAACACATTAAGGCTTGGCTTTATTCCTTTTGCAGAAATTATTTGTTTTTGCATCATAATTTTGGATTCATAGTAATTACTGACACTGTACGATTATAGAAAATTTATAATTTACGAGTTGTTTAATATTTTTGTGCGTAGTTTCAATTGCGTGTTATCTGCTTGTTGTAAAAAGTGGAGAACGTATGGAACTAGCAGTGATGTGTATTCAGTAGATACTAGGTAAGCACTTCTTACCTTGTGCTATTGCTGTAATATTAAATGTGATATTTACCAGTCCCAAGAATCCATATTTATCCCAATTTAAATTACTGCACATGTGAATTCTCGCTCCCGTGAACCGCGAAACACCTCTGTGCAGCAAATATCTCTCTGTCTCACACATACACTTCACTCTATGGTGCAGCGGCCTGGGCTTCAGGTTTTGTTTTACTGTGTTATCGTTTCCTTTAGTTCACGTTTTCTCTATTCGCCTTTGTTGGTTCCAGTTGTCATGATAACATGAAGGTCGGGGAAGGAATTGTGTGCCTTGTTGACTACTTCGGAAATGATCGGCCAAGGCCAGCTGAAGGCACAGCGGAGCGGCTGACTCTGTGCCGACTGTTTGTTTACGTACGGGGGTTGGTGCAAGTGATAAAAAATAAAAATAACATATTTTATTTTTACAAGGAAGGTTTGTAATATGCTGCACGGGTCTAGAATTCAGATTGTGTCAGTTTTATGAACATTTGATTCCATTTTGGATGTGTGAAAGCGCTACAATGCCTACTGTTTGACTGCCATCTCCATGTAAGGTAAGCTGTGAGTTCCGCAGCGTATGCTGTCCAGGATGGAGCGGGTGACCCTCAAGCCTGCACCAGCCAAGCGCACAGACACTGTGCTATTTGTACTGTTTTGAAGACTGATTTTACTAATTTTCCTTTTGAGAAGAAAAAATAAATTTTGGCGGTGGGGAGACCGACTCCAGCTCTAGATATAAACACTGCAGGAAAATCTTCTGCTAGACATTTTAATAGTAAATTGTATTTGCAAAATGAATGGTTGATGGGCTGTCCATTACTTTGTAAACTATTTTGTTGGCCATGTAAGCTTTGTGTGAAACAAAAAAATGTGTGTAGCAAAACTGGGTTACAGTGATATGGGCAATTTGCACAAAGCTTTAAAGAAGCGCTGTTTGTCCCAGACTCATTTGCAAACAATCGTTTGTGAGAAAACCTTTGGCAAAATTATGATTAACCACTTGCTTGATGAACAACACAACGAACTTGTTAAAAATAACGGAGAAATATGGAGACATTTTTGTAGATGATGTTTGTTATCTAGCAAAGCAGGAGCTTCCGTTCAGAGGTCACAACGAAAACATGATTAAAAAACAAAGGGAATTATGTTGAACTTATATACATCATCAGACAGTATAATTTAACTTTGAAACTTCCACAGTTTTTACAGAACTGTCAAATCTAATATAAAATTATTTGATAACCAGTGTATCCATTGTTGTCAGCGAACGCATAAGAAATGAACTAGAAAAAACTACTTTCGTTTCTATTAGCCTTGATGAAACAACAGATATAAACAATCAGCTGCAACTTTCCTGCATATATCGGTACTCTAGGGAGGATAGCAAAGTTCAAGAAAAGTATACAGGTTTCTTCTATGTCTCTGAAAACAGCTCTACTGAGGCCATTTACAACGTTGTCGGAAAATTAGTGGCTGATTACAGCTGCGAGAAAAACTGGTAGCTCAAAGCTATGATGGTGATGCTGTCATGGCTAGTCATTTGAATGGCCTACAAGCGAAAGTGAGACAAAAGTGTCCCCAGGTAATTTTTGTTCATTGCATGGCTCGCAGGTTAAATTAGATGCTGTCACAATTTTCATGTTCAATGAAAGAATGCAGAATTTTTTTCAGTACATTGAGTGGATTGGCAGCATTTTTTTCAAAATCCACAAAACAAACAAAGGCCCTTGAATGTGGTAAATAAGAGATTGCCACGAGTTTCAGCTACGCGCTCGAATTTTAAGTCGCGTTTAGTTGGCTTAGTAGATGAATGAGACAATCTTAATTGCCTGTTGGAGAAAATAAATAATGACCCTGAAGAAATCTGGTACCAGGAATCTGTCATACTTTCTAACTTTATTGAACGACTTCAATTCAGTTTTCTTTTAAAGGTTTCTGGCGACATTTTCCCCTCATACAGATGTTTTGTACAGTATTCTTCAAACTAAACTACATGTCATTGGGTACTGCACTACGAAAGTAGTAGTAATTCGCACTTTAATAGTACCACTCTAATACTAAACTGTAACATAACCAAATTGAGAATGCAGTTCATTATTTACAAATTGTTGTTTTATTACGCCAGTCAAGAACTGGATGGCATGTCACATCTCTGTAAATACTTTACTGGTATATGCATTGTTATAATTCCAAAATATATTTCTATTAGGTCCCACATATACGCAAAGCCGGTAATTATTATGAATTGTTGCTTATCCAAAACGCGGATAAATAGCTTAGTTTGTTTAGTTTGGTTACGTTTTCTTACACAATCGAATGACACACTTAACTGCAATGACAAGTTGGATTGCAAATAATAACCACATTTAGGTCGAGTGCCCCATGCACGTATAGGGCAAAACAAACACCCAAATTAATCATTCATACTGTTAACCAACTTCCTTACCTTGATCCATTTGCCGGCGGACTTAACAGCTCCGACACCATGCTCCATAAAATCAAGTAACATTTTAAACTGCCTTTCCGAGACACGTTTTCTCCTTGCAGCAAACATTGTTTTCAAAATGTTTTCATTGGCAAAAGGAGGGAAACTTAAAACAGTAAGCACATGCGTGACGTAAAATATCCCGTATATGAATCACTTCAACAAAAAGTTGTAATCTCACGTGTACAGTACGATTATCTATACTAAGTAATTTTATTTACATGTATATTCCAATTGCTAATACTTCAGATTGTTATTCTGTCTTGCAACTGTACTTTTAGTATAATTTTTCTTATAATATTTCACGTGTTTGTTTTTGTGTAGTTGGTTGCCTGCCTTCTAGATAATGAGGCAGAGAAAATTGTGGAAGGGGAAATCATTAACCCGAACTTTGACGAGAATGGCCGAGAGAGTGAGGCAATGAACCGATACTGCACTTAGAATAACTATTTGGACACATATTGCTCCTGATCGGCAGGAGCGCCGACTGCCAAGATCGACATTGAGATCTGCCGATCGACTACCTGTGAAACTTAGAATAAATGCCCAGAGGGTCACTATCCCCAGTCCAGCCTTGCACCAGAGGAACATCGCCCCCTCCCCCGAACAGACCGCAGTCGCACCTGTCCTACTGATTATGTAAGTCCGTGCATGGCAGGTGAAAAATAAAGTGAGTTTATTTTTCTTGCAGTTCCTCAAGCTCGCTCCACCACTTCTAGTGCTGGGGCCTCTGACACTTCCAAGTCTTCAGCAGCCTACCAGAGACTGCTCCCATTGTTGACAACAGTCTTTAGCAGCCACCTGATACTGCTCCCATTGTCGACAACAGTCTTTAGCAGCCACCTGAGACTGCTCTCATTGTTGACAACAGTCTTTAGCAGCCACCTGATACTGCTCCCATTGTCGACAATAGTCTTTAGCAGCCACCTGAGACTGCTCCCATTGTCGACAACAGTCTTTAGCAGCCACCTGAGACTGCTCCCATTGTTGACAACAGTCTTTAGCAGCCACCTGATACTGCTCCCATTGTCGACAACAGTCTTTAGCAGCCACCTGAGACTGCTCCCATTGTTGACAACAGTCTTTAGCAGCCACCTGAGACTGCTCCCATTGTTGACAGCAGTCTTTAGCAGCCTACCAGAGACTGCTCCCATTGTTGACAACAGTCTTTAGCAGCCACCTGATACTGCTCCCATTGTCGACAACAGTCTTTAGCAGCCACCAGCAGCTGCCACCATTGCAGTCACCAGAGGCTTCAGTGACGCCAATAGTTACCACTTACCAGAAGCTTCTATTGCTACAGTCTTCAACATTAACACTCCCTGCTACTAGAGCAGTGAACTTTTAACTTCTTTGTCTTGTTTAGACACCCCACGAATAGTTAGCAACGTTAAGTATTTCTGTTTAGCAGTCAATTATTTATTTCCCTCTTAGCCTAGAACCCGGTCATCTACACCTGTTCAGTGTGGGTTACTTCCAGCATAACGTCTGCTTGGTAGGAGATAGCACATGTCACTGTGTTTATTACATTATTAATAAACACAGCTTTGTTCTTTCAGCCACAAGTATTATTTATAGAGTAAACTTTACTACGTCTGCTAGGAACAATACGAATTGTACATTGCCAACAGAGACTGGGTGTTTTTAATACGAACTAGACTATGACCGGGGATCCCCTTCCGGAATCTACAAGTCCCATGCATACACCATTCAACGGCCACCTGTTCTAGTCCTCCGGGGATAGAACAGCAGAGCCACAACCACTAGAAACTCATCCAACCAGGGAGAGAGAGTAAGCTTGGATTGTTTCCCTACTGGAGTACCTAGGTGCTGGCGGGGGTATTTGCTCAAGTGTTACGACCTGGCCTTGGTTGTGATACCACACCCAGTAGCAGTAGGAAGGCGGCCATACGTCAACTCTTCTGATCTGCCCGCGGGTAGCCGGGGAGGGGGGGGCTTCTGGAGCACCGAGCTCGTGCCAGCAGCAGCTACTGGCCATACACTACTAATTCAGGGAACTATTTCACATTCATGGTGCACGACTCGTATCAATCACGGGTGGACCACACACTACGCCTTTCAGTGTGAGGCACGGCTCATGGAGAGAAGAGCAAAGGACAGCTCACCTTGCTGCCAAGCGGCGGTCTGTATTGGCTCCTCCGACATTGGACAGACAGGCAGAACGGAACTGCGCTGCCTTGTTTAGACTTCTGGAGAAACCGACCTCTCCCATATTCCGATACGTCGCCTTTCCGCCACATGCCCATACCCATCACAATTACCACCCCTTACTGGGGTCTTGTACGAGGTACTGAGGTAAGGTATGGGATCGCCAATCCCAGGTTCTGGAGCAAAGCAGCAGCAATACGACAACCGGCCGAAACAAAGAGACAGCCGGGTAAACCCGACTCCTCCTGCCAACTACCAACACGTAAACCCATGGTGGGAAAGAAGGTAGTCATTGACAACTTCGTACCAACCCACAAACCAACACATCGAATTAAAGTCACGAGCAGTAAACACTAATTGGATTTCAAAATCCCTATCCTCACGCGCTTGGTCTAGCGCAGTCAAAGCCACGACGACCGTGCCGCATATTCAGTAACCTGGGCACACATTAAGATGTATGAACAACTGATAAATTTATTGTTGCATGTTATATGATGGATATTCTGCCCCTAAGCTATTAAGTTTAATTTTGTTTTAGTGTCTTGTATTATGTTATGTTCTTATCTGCACAGTTAAATTTTTTTATGTAATAGATGATACTATATAAATTTGTGCGTGCACGTATTTGTGTATTGTTATGTAACGCCCTCTTGCAACTTACCCACACAAAAGTTTCACCACACGTCACTGGAACTACTTTTCATCCATCGTTACCAACTTTACTGTGCACTTGTCACTCAGTGTGCCCTTTAAAATATATGCAGGCAGGGGCAGTGACTTTTTCTAAGGTTGATTTCAAAAGTTTTCGCTTTACCTTGAACAGCCTGTACATATGGAAGGAAGAGAAGAGATTTAGGCGGCTCTTAACATCAAGGTCTTGAGAGCCGATTTTACATATGGAGCAATGTGGAATGCAAGGGATGGGGAAACAGGAGATCCCTGAGAAAACCCTTTGACCAGCAGTATCATTCAGAATAATACCCACGTGTGATAATCTGGGAATCGGCCCTGGTTCGCCTTGGTAGGGGGCAAGGAGTCTGACCACCATACCACCACAGCCCCAATGTATAATGAATAATATTTTTACATGCAGATGTGCGTGGGGCATCTGAGTTCATGAGGGATGGAGGTCTTAATAAAAACAAAAGAACCAAATTTGATTTCTCATCCGCCATTATTTACGGCATTAATTTATCTATCTCCACGTTTACCGTTTATATTTAACAGTGAGTGCAATATTTAATGTCTATTTCAACTCTAATTAACATCTTTCGTAATTGTCTCTGCTGGATACAGTTATTAACTCATACTCATTATCAACACATGTTCAGTCTATTTGTTGCCATCATTTATAATGTCTTTAATTCACGCATCTAGTCCAATAGTCCAGCCTGCCAGCCGCGTCCACTGCTTGATTCTCGAAATCGCAGACCTCCCTTCAGCTGAGCCACTCATTCACTCATCACCTCCAACCCTACTCCTGGCCCGGAGGCCTGTCGCAATATTTATAGCATTGCCCTGATCATCTCAATGCGCACCAATCAGCACTGGGTGTCCTGGGGCCACGGTGGCTGAGCAGTAAGGCAGGATTTACAACAGCCCGTCACTCGTCCGTCCGTCCGTCCGTCCGTCCGTTCGTCCGTCTCTCAGCCGAGCGATTTACAACCAAACTTCGTACGTCCGTCGTACGTTCATTGCTGCAAACTAATAAAAACAAAAATGTTTACAGATAGGAAAAAAATTCTTCATAAAAAGTTGAAATATTTTGCGATATTGTATTTCTGAGAATCCAAAACAACCATACACGTACGTATTGGAACTTAATTGATGTAAAAAATATTTTAATACCATATAAAGCATAAATTTATTATCTTTACGATTGCACAAAAGGAATTTGTGTTTCCAAACGTAATTATCAATAAATCTTTACGAAATAAGTAACTTAATTTCATTTTACAGTTACTTAAACGAACACATGAAAACAAAATACAGCCAAAACAAAACACTGCGCATACTACACAACCTTGTAAAGAACTCGGAATGAACGAATAACCAAATGTGCAAGTTAAGGAGGCTGTAATTTCATCCGTTGTCCGTCAAAAGTTAAAGCTTGCCAAGGTTGCGACGGATAGAATTAATGGCGACTTCTGATTGGATGTTGGTCACGTGATTGATGGACGGACGTACGCGACGGGTCGTTGTATATCCTTTTTAGCTTGCTATCCTCCCACCAAGGCGAACTGGGTTCAATCCTCCGCCGGGTCACTCCGGATTTTCGCATGTGGGAATCGTGCCGGACGATGCCGCTGGTCGGCGGGTTTTCTCTGATATCTCCCGTTCCCCCCCCCCCGCCCTTTCATTCCTGCGCTGCTCCATAATCACCTCTATCACCCTCATTGGCTCCCAAGACCCCGGTGTTAAGAGCCGTCGAAATCTCTTCACTCACTCACTGGGTGTCCTCCGACATACCGGACATCATGTATCGTTAACAAGCCCGAATTCATGCTCTTCAGGACTTGGAAGCAAACTAGTGGCTTCAGTAAGGGGAGGCTAGTTATCCAGCGAAGTGCAAGGTCATTTAAAAAGAATGCTACAATTTCCAAAATAATCACAGCTTCGAAACTATTTGATCGATTCGGTTGGTTCTTGTACCAAAATGAACAGGAATAACCAAAGTTTTGCTTACATTAAAATGTTTCTATGCGCGCTCTATTTGTAGTTCTGCATATGTCCAGGCGATATTCGACCTTCATCCACATATTCCGGAGCATTGTCGGGGTAGTTGTCTCAATGGCAACAGCGATTCTCTAACGCAAATGCTTCAGAGCTCGAATTTCCACAGCGTAAACAATATTCTCGACATATCCCCAAAATGAAAATGTCTAGAGGGGTAAGATCGGAGCATCTTTCCGTGCCCTTTTATTTTAAAATAAAAGCATCGAATGCAAAACTTTTGGGCCGGTTTTCCGGCTTAATTTCATGCCTCAATTTAATCTTGTAAGCATGAAATCTCAAACGTTTATGAAGAACATCTTGCATGGTAATCTAAGGAATGCCAAGCGACAAACTGCGGTGGGCAATTGACTTTTTAGGGCTGTGTACACAAGATAGCCTAAGCAGTTCCATCTTTTCTTCTAACGTTCTTGGCTATCATGGTGATTGATGATTTTTTTTCATGTACGGTACCGGTTTCGCTGTAACTTCTAACCCAATGACAAATCAAATAGCTCTCTGTTTTGGTACACGTTGCCCAAGATACTGCAGTCTAAAATTACGTTGCACAGTCACCACAGACTTGAACTCCGCGAACCACAGAACACGCTGTGCTTTCTGCTGCACGGTCGACATCCCACTGAAGGAGTCGGCGCAGATGTCAGGTGGCCCTCTCGCCCCTGCCACGATCTCAAGGTCCGTGTGCGACTGTCGAACACCCCCCAAAAAAACCTTCCACTAGAATTTAGTGCAAGAATCAGCTAATTGAGTTAAGTAGTTTTGTCGCTATAAATGTATGAAATTGCACAATTCTTTTTCGATGGAGGTATATCCGCGTTGCGAAATGCAAGCGGAGTGTTTGGGGAACGCTCGAGGAACTTGTTTGAGGACTGTCAAGCTGGCGAGTGGGTTTAAAAGCAGCCATCTGTCCTCGATAAGCGATACGGGACGTGATGAATAGCGGCGCGCGGCCGTCGTTCAGTCGCCCGTGCCGCGGGGGATGGCGTGGGGAGCTGTCGGACATGGACGGCGATCGCAGGAAGGAGGCGGGCTGCGAGTTCTACCGCTACCTGCGTCCCCTCGCCGTCCTGGGGAGGGCGCTGGGGTGTCTGCCCGTGTCATCCGCGCACGCCAAGGACAGCAGGAGGCTCCGCTTCCGGTGGGTCAGCGTCGACGTCGCCTGGGCCACCGTCGTGTTCGCCCTCGTGTCCTACACCTTCTGCAACTTTGTCCGCGTCGTCGCCGAGACGGAGCCCGGCAACAGGAAGTTCGGCTTCTGGAGGAAGCTCAACGTTTACCTGAACGTCATCCGGAACTCGACGCAGTTCGTCCTGTGCTGCAGGAGCGGCAAGGTCTTCCCGCGGATGGTGTCCTGGTGCGAGGCCTGCCTCCAAGGTGTCCGGTTGTCGGGGACCTCGAGGAGGAGGCTGTCTTCTTGCAGCGTTCTCGCGACGGCGTCGCTGGCGGTCGTGGCGTCGACCACGGGCGCGGCGGCTTTCTTCAACTTCTACCTGCTGGAGGAACACGCGTGGTCCCGGTTCCTCGTGTCCGCGTGCCTCGCCGTGTTGTGCACGTCGACGACCCTCCAGGTGCTGATGTTCTCGCTGACGTGCTTCTTCGCGGGGATCATGTACCGGGAGCTGGGCTCTGTGGTGAGGGAGACCGCGGCGACGTCGTCGGCGACCCTCGTCGACGGCGCCGCCGTGGGGCGACTGCGCAGGAGACACACCGCGCTGTGCCGCCTCGTCGCCGACGTGGGCGCCTGCTACGGACCGTTCCTACTGACCGGCGTGATGTCCCTCGTCGTCGAGACCACCATTAACACTTACATCTTCCTGTTCGTCACGCGCCTCTCCGACGCCGTGCTTCTCTCCTACGTCCTCTACTCCTTCGTCCTGGCGTACCTCGTCGTCCACGTCGCACAGTTCGTCACCACCAACGTGAGTTGACCTGCCGTGTCCGCTGAAGACTTGCCTGCCCCTCATCCAGGACCAGGAGTCGAGTTGGGGGATTTGGGCGGATCCTAACAACGAGGTATTGACAGCAGATGAGGTGAGAATGGAGTAGCGCCGGAATGCAAGGGCAGGGGAAAGTAGGAGGCCCCAGAGAAAACCCGCCCACCAGCGGCATCGTCGATTCCCAGCTGCGAAAATCCGAGCGTGACCCGACCGGGGATTGAACCCCGTTTGTGCTTGATGGGAGGCGACCAGTCTAACCGCTTAGCCACAGCGGCCCCTTCCAGGAGCTGAAGGTCGTGGGTTTTGTTTCCGGTAACGTGTACTGGGGAACTGGCTTTCCCATATTCACTTGGGACACAATACCGAGTGAGGTGGCGCAGACGTAAACGTTCAGACTCGCGTTCGAAAGGCCCTGGGTTATTATATATACAAGATCTTCTTATTTTTGTAATAAGTTATTTTGTTGGGTGTGACATTATTTTTTACTTATTAATTTTACTAAACTTTTTTATTTGTGGATTAATAATTATGGCAAGTGAGTTTATTTATCGTTACGGTTATTATTCTAATATATCAATTTTCTTTGTACTTTTATTATTTTTAATTTTATTTTTATCCTTTTCTAGTAATAGATTTATTTTATTTATTTTTTGAATCTATATTAATTCCTACACTAATTTGAATTTTTGGATGAGGATATCAACCTGAGCGCCGTCAACCTGGAATATATTTTTTGTTTTATACTTCTTTTTCTTCTTTACCAAAATTGGTTTGTATTTTATATTTTATTCTTTTTACGGAAGTTTGAACTTTTCTTTGATTTTTAATTTTGATTATTGTTATTTTATGTTTCATTTGTGTATCATTTTTTTCTCTTTTGGTTAAAATGCCTATATTTTTTGTTCATGTTTGACTACCTGAAGCTCCTGTTTCTCTTTCGATAATTTTAGCTGGTCTTTTATTAACGTTAGGGGGTTATGGTTTATTTCGTGTTTTTTGTATATTAATTGTCTCTGGTATGATATTTTTTTTTTTGAGTAGGAATTAGATTATTAGGTGGGTTATTTATTAGCATAGTATGTATGCTATAGTTGGCTCACGATAACTTCGGCCTTTTCTGAAGCCCTGCTTAAGTTCTACTTCCAGGATATTCCTCCGCCTCGTGCAAACTAAGCTTAAATAAGTCTGGAAAACTGCACCAAAGGGACATGGGCTTCATCACTTTATTCATGCGTCAGTCAGGCGAAACTGTGAAATTATTAGCAAAGTAAATACTTTACAAATCTGCTCGTTTTTACACTTCGATGTATTAAAAATAACAGGAAGTGAAAGAAATAATTTAGTTATCATAAATTGTTACCTAACACTTTCTATTTGACGTTAAGATATGGAACTACATTTCCTACAACATTACCAACTTTACTGGGCGCCTGTCACTCTGTGCGCTCGTTAAAATATATGACGTTAGTAAGAGTGGATTTTTTTTTTTTTAGGTTGATTTCAAAAATGCTCACTTTATCGTGAACAGCCTTTAATAATATTTTGTATAAGAACTATTTCTCAATAGGCGCTACCAACATACCTATTTTCTCCCTGTTTTTAATTAAAATTATTTATAAATGAAGCATTTTAATTTATAGATAAAATCTGAGTAACATTTCAATTTAACAGGAAAAAAAAAGTAACTTTTATGAACACAAGTACAAAACGTTTGTGATACAGGGCGTGCTTAGGAAATAACTAAACACGTCATACATAGGGACATTTTTCAAAGGCTTGATTCAAAAATCCGATGCCTCATCGGATTTAGCAGTGTATCCGCCCAACGCGGAAAACCGACTACGAACTAAATTATCCTGTATTTTAGGCCACTGGAACCTTGTATGTATGTGAAAATTAAATTATTTGTTCTGCACCTGCTTGTCTATGCGTGTACTTTGGAATTTTTTTTTTTTTGCATTCTTTACGGCGAAGCAGTGTTTTTCAAGTTTTCTTAACTCTAGACATGACGTTAAGTTCTACCTACCTACGCCAGACAAATTTCGGGATAGTACGTTGATGTTAAAAGTAGTGGAGTTTATCAGATTCGAGTGCACGATATATCGAGCATGACTATACCCGTTCAGTTCATACTCCGACTTTTTACCTGGACGTCAACGATATTTATTTTAGGAGTCCCAGCGGTCTTTGATTTTCGAAAATTCCAAAAAGGTGTGGAAAATATAATTTAATTTTCTTTTGCTATACCGTTATGGTTCAATTAATTAGCTACTTTCATGCCGTGCAACATGTCAAATTTCGCCAAGAAATTTTAATTTTAAAAATAATTTAAAAATTCAACAAATATGGAAAGAAAATCTAGTTATTCATTCCAGCCTCTCACTTTTTTTTTGTCAATCACCACCTGAACATAATATACTTAAAGTTTTAAAATTTCCTTCAATCATTTTTTTATTATACTGTAGCAACTATTTAAGGCGGATCAGTGCCCGCCATCTTGGATTTTCACTAATTTTGCCATAGGTTCTATTATAGAACGTTTAATGAGATTTTTCGCATGACATGACATAAATAATAGCCCCTTATGCTTAACAAAACTATTACATCGCTATGGAATAAATAGTTTTTCGGCTAGTGATTGAAGGCAAGAAATAAACAGTTTTTTATTGCTTTCGCTTACAGAAATGGTCCTGGAACAGCAATCTTGCAATACATGTTTCAGAAAATGTTCAATGTAATGTCCTACGGGTTGTCGAAGCCCAAAATAAAATACAAAACCTGTAATGCAATTTACGGCGAAAATTCCGAAAATCCAAGATAGCGGGGACTGATCCACCTTAAGCCACCAAAGTTTCCCTATAGTTCAACTCCCGATATGTGTAATTCGTCCCCGAGAGACCAACTGATTGATGCCCTCGCCACTGAGGACCGAAGGCCCTATCAAACAAATTTCACAAATTAATGGGGCCACAGTGGTTAGTGGCTATCATAATCATTCGATTCCCGGCGGGGTCGCGCCCAGGTTTTTTCGCGCGTGGGAAACCTTCCTGGACGATGCCGCTGGTCGGCGGGTTTTCTCGGGGATCTCCCGTTTCCCCCGCCCTTTCATTCCGGCGCCGCTCCATACTCACCTCGCTTCACCCTCATCGGCTCTCAAGGCCTCGATGTTAAGATCCGCCCAGATCTCTTCACTCCATATGAACAGTTGACTCGCTCCACTTCTTAACTTTATTACATTGGTAGCAATTAAAACAAAGTTAAAGGCTGTTCACAATAAAGTGAGCACTTTTGAAAGCCCTGCTTAAGATCTACTTGTACGCAAGTTGTGTATTCCTCCGGTGTAAAATTAACATTGCCATGGACCTCGTCACTTTATTCATGCATCGGTCAAGTGAAACTTCGGAATTATTATAAAAGTAAATAAGTTATAAATCTGCTCATTAGCCGCATTAATAAAACAGAGAGAATAATTAACAATTTCGATTTGCACAAATGGTTATGTAACACTAATGTTTTTGACGTTAAGATGTGGAACTATTTCCCATTCATCATTACCAACGTTACTGAGCGCATGTCACTCAGCGTGCCCGTTAAAATATATTCAGGCCGGGGCAGTGACTTTTTTCTAAGGTTGATTTCAAAAGTGCTCACTCAATCGTGAACTGCCTGTACCTGCATATATTTTAAGGGGCTCGCTGAGTGACATTCGTTCAGTAAAGTTGGTCACGATGAAGGGAAATTAGTTCCATATAACTACGTCGAATAAGAAAATGTTAGGTAACCATTTGTGACGAATTGAATTATTTATTTCGTCTTATGGTTTTTTAATGCATCGGAATGTAAAAATGAGCAGATTTTAAATATATTTACTTTTATAATAATTTCACAATTTAACTGAACCGATGCATGAATAAAGTGATGAGGCCCATGGAATTGTTAACTTTACATAAAGCGTAAGACTACACAACGTGCATACAAGTAGATCTTAAGCAGGGCTTTCAAAAGTGCTAATTTTACCGTGAACAGGCTATACACATTGAACTTGGACTCAACCTGTGTTACGTTTCCACTCACGGAGATACAAAAGAGTGCTGAACAAATTATGATCTCCATAAAGCATTCCAATTTCGGCAAACTTTCTACAGGAAACAGATATTTTTCAAATTAGATCCTAATCTATGGAATCGGCGCCAAGTGTTCACTGAACTCCGCGAAAGTCCAGCAAATATTTATTTCGGACTAAACGGCTGTATTTCACGGCATGTGTGAATATCAGCACTACACTGTAAAAAAAAAAAATCTGGTATACTTCCTAAACTGAAATGGAAATTTTTTAACCTATGGTAATAATACCACACATCAAGCTGCAGATAATTATAGGAATGTTTTCACTAACATACAAAATTGGGAATTTCCCTACGCAATTGACTGTTTCCTAACCATGTGCTGGATCGCTACAATGAATGCATAGGGGGGCAAAAATATTACTATCCTCGCTTTCTAGCTATATGCCGTTCAGGGTAAAGTGAGCACTTTTTAAGGCCCTTCTAGATTTTTCCTTTCAACCAATTTATATCTTCTTGCTGCGTTTTAATATAAAAACTTGCAATGTGACCAATAAACACAGTGTTTACATTTCACTACTCTCGGAATTTAACACCTAAGGCTGCAATGAGGTATATTTATTAGTGGTTAATGCCTGTTGGGAGGGCCTTAAAAAGTGCTCACTTTACGGTGAACAGCCTACAAGCGTGTACACTGGTAAGGTAAATTTTTGAATAATGTCTGAGAGTGTATAAATGTATTCTCATCGCCGAGAGCTTAGTAGGCGTATCTTCGTACTGCTAAGAAACCTAACATCTTAGAAATTCGAAGTATTCAAAACGCATCGATTAAATTAATCTATTTGGGAATATTAAATCAGACGTACGCAGTACATTGGCCTCAATGCAAGTTTACACGGCTAAGTAGAAATGATGTCTTGACTGTGATATTTGTCATAGCCCAGTACAGTAACACGAATATGGCTGCCAGATAATGAGCCTAAGATTAAGGGTGTACCACAGTAAGTTCAACACATTGGGGTCTCTATCAGTAATTGCTCGTCCCTCTCATTAAAAAAAGATGTATAATTTTCGCATTAATAGAATTCAAAGCCAAAATTTTACTGTTTTAAAAACGTAAAAATAATGGAAACTAACTCACGCACAGAAATGAGATAATTCAAACTTAGAGGAGATGCCGATTACTTTAAGACTTCTATAAAATCGTAAAAGGAAATGTTTTTGCTATTTCAAAAATATTGCTGAAAATAAGTAAATTCTTGCATATTTTTAATTTGTGGCCGCCCCTGAATTTTCTGTAAAATCGCTTTTTAGAATCATACCGTAACATGAATTAATGCAAAACCTTTCAGTTACCCTGCAAATAGTTTGTTTTATTTTATTCATATATTACAAAAACAGTAAAATTTTCACTTCAATGTGCCATTCTGCAAAAAAAAAAAAATGCGTTCTAAAAAAAATTACGCGAGGAAAAAATAGTTACAGATATTGTTTACAAGTTGATCAGCATGTGGCATAAATTAAAAATAACTTTTTTTGTGGCCATTACTGTAAAGTTGGTATAGGCTGTTCACGGTAAAGTGAGCACTTTTGAGGCCCTAGGTACTTTTTTCCTATCAGTCATTTTTTATTCTGCCGTCACTTTTTAAAATAAAAATTGTCATTTAAGTAATAAACGCAGTATAGATATTTCACCTGATTCGAAAATAAACGTCTAAGGCTACAATAAAATATATTTATTGACTGTTATTCCAAATTAGGGGGCTTCAAAAAGTGCTCACTTTTTCCATGAACAGCCTATAACGATGAATGGAAAGTAGTTCCATATTGTAACATCGAATAAAAAAGTGTCCGATAACCATTTATGCTAACGTATATTATTTATTCCGTTTTATGTTTTTTTTTAATGCGTAATGTACAGATAAAATAAACCAAACTATTAAGAGGAAATTTAACAAAAGCGATTGTCTTAATTATTTTTAAGGTAGGCCTACGCTGAGCAAATGTTATTTTACAAAAATTATGGGGCAGCCACAAATCGAAAACATGCAAGAATGTTCTCATTTTCAGCAATTCTTTTTTTTTTTTTTTTTTTTAATAGCAAGAACACTTCCTTGTAGGATTTTATACACGCCTTGAAGTAGCCGTTTGCATTTTCTCAGGTTGGATCATTTCATCTCTGTACACAAGTTAGTTTTCATTAATTGTATATTTATATAACAGCAAAATTTTTATTTTGACGTGTATTTATGCGAAAATTTTGCGCTCGATTTTTTTTTTTTTTTTGCGAGGAAAGAGTTACACAGATTATGTCTAGAAGTTGAACATGGTGATATGCGATATTTTTATAGCTTGAAAATTTTTGATACTATTTCAGATATTTCCCAAACATTTTTGGATGTTCGCTAGGACAACGATTAAATTTTATAAAATTAGAACATATGCAATTTGTATGTAATATTTGAATGTTTTTTGGAGGGGGGGGGGAAGATGTTAGTAAATTTTAAAATAGTAGCTATGTATGATTAATACTGTAACACGAGCAAACATAATTTTAAAAGAAGTATCTAAATAATTTTTATTTTATTTTTACTCGATTGGTTTTAAAATACATGACTGTAACGTAATTACAAAATGACAACTACTGAACTTGTTCTGTATGACAGAATTAGGTGTTTTTTTTATATTTTTATTTTTATCATATGGTTGCGATGTCAACGAACTACAAGAAGGGGGTCATCGGACAAGAATAATATATCAAAGCAAAGCGTGATCTTTATTTTTTAAATTGGTCGTAGTTTTTTTAGTTGTGCTCTAAATCAAGTTTTTTTTTTTTTTTTTTTTTTTTTTTCAACTTTAAAGGCCATCGTTATGAAATATCAAGGTCAAATGTAGAATTTAAGTTCGTCGAAACTCTGAATGGCGATCGTCCAACCTTAGTGACAAAGTCTAACCAGACAGTGTTGTTTTTTGTTTTTCTCCTGATTTCATTGCCACGTTAACACAGCATAGGCTGCTGAAGATCACACACGATAGCTTTGTTTGCAGCATTTGTAAATTTGAGCTGGTAGTTAATTTTGAATTTTTTGAATAGTTGTAATTTAATGTTATTGATACTCTAAAAAAAAATACTATAAGAATATCAGTATATTTTCCTTATGACTGGTAAATTTATACTTTAACTATTTTGATTATTTTGCAGCACAATCGTTATTTGAACTACAAACACTATTGAATTGTTACAAATAGTGACATAAGCACGTTTTTAAAGATCATAATTGAAAGTGGACTTGAAAATATCTATTATATTTAAATAGGATTCACCCGTAGTTTAGTACCGCTGCAGTGTTCAAAAAGAGTTTAATCTCTGTTGATTGGTTAGTAAGATAGTAAGACAATCTTTACAATTAATTCCAATGTAAAATATATTTTTCAATTAATTTCTTCGAATCACTTTTTTACGAACTTGGTTCACTTGGGCTCTTTGTTATGCTAGTGTTGCAGCCATGTGATAGATCTTGTTTTTCCCCTCGTGGATGCAAAGATCAAAGTGGACAAGCGTGATGTATAACGATTCATCATATTAAGTTTATTTTGACAGGCGCCAAGCGAAAAAAATATATCGGGGATTAGACGCTAATGGAAGGCTGCAGTAAAACTTGTTGCGGGACGATGACGGAAGCAAACACGAATGACAGGACGCAGGAAGATAAGAGTGATGTTTAGGGGCTGGATGGATACCAGTTGTGGAGTCGGCTATGGGCGAGGTGTGTGTGATGGCGAACCCGAAGTTGCAGGTCGTCGGCAAGCTGTTCCAGAAGGCGTCACCTCCACCAGTAGAGGAGGGCTGCGGCACGTTCTACCACCACCTGCGCCCCATCGCCGTCGCGAGCATGCTGCTGGGGTCTCTGCCCCTGGTGGGGGTGTGCGGCCGTGATGGCAGGAAGATACAGCACCGCTGGTTGGGTGTACGCATCGCCTGGGACGTCCTGCTCTTCGCCATCGCCGTCGGCAATTACGTGTACGTCACGCTGGCGTTTCCGAGCTGCCAGGACAACTCCAAGGGGCGCAGGATCCTGATGAACGACTTCCTGGGGTGGCTGATTGCCTTCCACGGGAGCGTGCAGTTCATCCTGTGCCACAAGACAGCCCCTGAACTGCCCTCGCTGCTCGCAGAACTGGAGGACGCGTACCAACAACATGGCGTCCACGGACGTCTGGAGAGAACTCTCCGAAAGTACGGCATCCTCATGTTCGTCGCGATGCTCCTCATCGTCGCGTATTCTTCCCTGGTCGGCTTCATGTACTTCCTGCAGCTGGACATCACCTTGCTGTACCAGGTGTTGACGACTCCGACCTACCTCCTGATGACCATGCCCATAACAGTACCATTGGTCCTGTACTCCTTCTTGGCCCTCTCCATGGACGCTCTGTTCCACGACGCGCGCCAGTCGGTCGTCATCGTACTCACCCCGAAAACAGGGGTGATGGTGGATGATCTAAAGTTCAGCACCGAGCGACTCTGGTACACGACGCTGTGTGGCTTGGCGTCGAAGCTGGAGATGTGTTTCGGTTCGCACATGCTCCTCAACGTTCTGCTGATTCAGATTGAGATGGTCATTGAGTTGTACTTGTTTTTCCTGACGAACAAGTCAACTGACATCATCCTGCTGACTTATATTTTGTACGACGTAGCACTCGTGTTCCTTGTAACAAACCTGACGACCAAATTAACTGTACAAGTAAGTCTTCAGCAATTTTAGTACAGCTTTCATGGCCTATAATTAGGGATCTGCAAAATTCGTGTTAATATTTGGGGAAACGTTAAATTTTAACACGCTTACCTTTGCAATGCATCTGTCATTGGACCATACTGTATCTGAAACGTCCTGGGTTACGCTGCGCCAATCACTGAACACTTCACAGTTGTGTGCCCCAATCACGTGCAGTTCAGTTAGAAAGGGCGTGGCTTGACATCCATGCAGCGGCCAATGGGTAAACGACGCCGGCTCCGGTACATACAGTACTGTGAAGTTCAGCCTGATGCCAAATAATAATGCGAATTCTGCATGTCTCTACCTTTAATACACATTCTTCAAACACAATAACTATTATTTCAATTATAATAACAGTGATTCATAGGTTAGATCTGTGATGTAAATGAGATTAAGGGAGTGGGTTCAGTGGTCAGAAATTCTGATATCAAACAATGCTCAAAATGGGCGAATTTAACCGCAGATATTTTCAAAATTCCTCGCTATACTAAAAATCAGCAGCATTTTACTGGTTGAGCACCATTTTGATACGTGTTGTTACCCTTGTAGCACTATTACATTTTAAAAATGAACTTCTGTTGTAGGAGGCAAAAAATTGGATTTTCATGGAATCTCATAAGTAGGGCTTCATCTATTCACAGACTTCAATTTACGTTTTCTTCATGTTTACGAAACTCGGGTGGAGTGAGAGGATGACTTGTAGGATTAACATCTGCAGAAGTTTCATATGTCAGAGAAATTATCTCTTCCAAAGAGCTCCGCAGAACGTCTTGAGGAAATGCACGTTATATAAAAAAATGTCCGGATCCCACAACTAACTTCACTTGTGAGACCCTGTACAAGACATTAGAGCATCAACAAAGTCAGTGAAAAGTATAAAATAATAAAATATTTCCGCCCAATCTAACGGAAGTTAATTTGTGAATGAGTGAGGTGAAGAGATTTGGGCGGCTCTTGACATCGAGGTCCTGAGAGCCGATGAGGGTGAAATGAGGCATGAAGCGGCGCCGGAATGCAAGGGTGAGGGGAAACGGGAGAAACCCGAGAAAACCTGCGGACCAGCGGCATCAGCCTAGCCGATTCCTACACGCCAACATCCGGGAGCGACCCCGCTTGGGAATCGAACCCGGTTCTCCTAGGTGGGAAGCGAGCAGGCTAACCACTACACCATCGCGACCTCTGTTTCTTGAGAATTCGTTACGCATCTCGTCCGTATGTAAACTTTAGCTTTTAAAATAAATTGTTAAGTCAAAGTGAACCCTTACCGCGCGTTCACCAACTGTCGGATTTCAAAGAAATCGCAACATGGCATCTCCTTTGATTTACAGAAGCGTTTTAACTGAAATCAAACTTTGTGTTAAAATAACTTTTGAAACCTGAACAAATCAATATTTTAACATAAAATTATCATATTAAAGTAAAAAAAATCATATTATTTTTCAAGTGATTTGATAATTTTTTTTATGAAGTTGTCATTGGTACGTAAACAAACCATCTTCAAAATCCAGAGTAACATTTCGGCTCTTGAATGGTCTTGACACTCCCATTTTAAATTCAAGAGGCTTACATAGGGAGTGGTTAGAGGGGGGAAAAAAAGGGAGAGAGGTTGAGAATGGGGGAGGGGGGTCGGAGCTGCTAACAAACAAAAGGAAATTTACATGAGTGATTTATCCAGGACTCTAATTTGGAACATCGTGGTCACACATGCCGGGTGAGGGTAGGAAAGAAATTTTTATGCCAGACTTTTAAACTGCACGTTTTAGATTTCCCCGTTGTGGCGCCCTCTCGGTCCAGAGAACGCAACAAGACGGCTATCCAAAGCCCTTAGTTTCCCTGAAGTGAGTGGTGCAGAGAAAAACACAAAGAGGCATCAATGCAAAATTAAATTGTAGCACTGTAACTGAACTGCGATTGGAAAAATTCCAAACAGTCAGCGTTTTAACAGAAATCCACTTCCCAAAACTCCATTGCTCTTCAATTTCGCAAACAAAATTGTGGTATCAAATTTTGCTAGGTAATGCTGTAAATGACTTGTCAACGTCAAAGCGGATTTTTTTTTTTTTTTTTTTTTTTTTTTTTTTTTTTTTTTTTTTTTTTACCGAGAAAACACTGCATAAAAATTAAGTGGAATGAAGTTTATCTAGCTTGCGTACAAATATTCTGACTCATTTCTTTAGTTTCCTTGCATTTGAAACGTCGTGATATAGTAATTGCAGCGTTTTGGTTTTGGACAGAATTTTTTTGGAAAGATATATCCATTCATCTTTGTTACAGGCCAGCATGGTTCTGGATGACCTACGATCAGTCCCCACGTCCAAACTTACCGCCAGAGGACAGTTTGAGGTAAGTCCAATAACTTTAATCAAAGAAATGATCGACTTAAATATTGCTGTCGACAAGTATCGAACTGTTGCAGTAGACTTTAGGTTTGTTCTAGTTATAATATTCGAAACTAAACGATGCCAAGCTAGTCTATTCGCATTATGTTCACACTTTTAGAGTCAATTTGAAAATTCGTCCAATTTATGTTTGTTTGGTCCTTTCCCAAATAAGTCATGTATCATAATCGTTGTATACTTCTACTGAGATCAAAGTGTCTTATTTTTTTTTGTTATAAATAACTTTCATACATATTTTATTAATAATTAATATATTTCATTTATAACCAAAAATGAATAAAATCAGATAGAAAATATGTGTATTGGTAACACTTAGTAATAAATAGTCCTCATGCAAAATATTATTAAACTGAGTGCGATCGAATGTGGCGTGCTGTCCTTTTGATGTAATTTCCTAGACTTAGCGAAAACTTTGTTCGCATGAGGCGGAGGAATATCCTGGAAGTAGAACTATAGCAGGGCTCCAGTAAAGTTGGCGGTAACTGTTAATGTACTATAGCTACAGAATCGTGCAGTCATAGCGAGAAATCGATTATATCCTTGGCGAAATTTACATAAGCAACTCATAAGCGTAACTCAATAATATACACACGCGCTAACACTTAAAATTATAGAAGTTACAAATGTGTATAGCGAAAAGCACTTCTATAACCATAATAGGCTTATTAGTAATAAACGTTAATCTTTGTTTAATTTTTTGCTTGTTAATATTGCCACGAGTTTGTGTTTAGCCATTCAAAAGGCCTCAGTATACTACCATTTGTCAAGTGGTGAATTTTTTTTTACGTTACGATAAAGAGTATGCGCTGACTTTAGTATTTTCGAGGATATTTCATTTTATTTATTTTTGGAGCACTACAGCCACGAACGTTTCGGGAATATTTTGTAAATGCTGTATGCGGTAGATGAGCGCTTTTCAAAACCCTGCTCAGGATCTACTTTCAGCTCATTTTGTATCCTTCCGCCACACATAAATTTAGCATTACCATGGACCCGATCACTTTATTAATACGCCGATCGAATTTTAATGCGAAATTTATAGGAACGCAACTATGTTTCCAAATTCCCCAATCACAACATTAATTATGTGCAAGAAACGATCAAACGTCTTGTACTTAATGATTGTATTTGCTCGAAGCTGTACATCCAAGCGCTAGTGTTTCCTTTAGGAAAATTTTAATTGTGAAATAAGACGGCAACGTTTGATTGTAGGATATATATTACTTAGTTTTCATATTTTAAGAAAAAATAATAGTAGCATGTTCGCAATATTTGTTATATTTTTGGTGATTTAGGTGGCGTACGAGCCCCTGTGCTTATAATATTTCCCCCACTTTGAAAGCTACTTATTATTTTTTACAGGTCCAGATGTTTATTAGTCAGATCATAGCCCGCCCTGTTCAGATTTCAGCAGCTGGATACTTCATCGTGGAGAAATCTCTTCTAACGTCTGTAAGTGCCAAATTAGTTTTTAATAGTTTTAGGTTTTGTTTCACGGATTACTTTTAATTCGTGGTTAAACTTTCTGCTGAGAAACGTGATGCATTATTACGAATATGTCATCGTGAAGGAAACTGTGATGATGTATTTTTTTCGTATCGCTGTATGAAATACAATGCAATACCAAATTAGAGTTGTGACATCGACGTAGAATATCGATGTTCGATTGTTTTCTGCATCGACAATTTAAACATCGATGTCTCCCGATCTGTAGCTATCAAAACATCTATGTTTTTGAATATATATGTTTGATGTATAGCTGGTAAATAGCTTAATAATACAGTTTTCATGTTAATTTATATAAGGGCGTTGTCTTATTTCAACAGGTAACTGAAATTTGACAAAAAAAAAAAAAAACGTATGGCAATTCACACTCTCGTATCGCATGTCAGCAACTGTCACTTCACACTTCGCTTCTACTTCATGCCAATGGCAGTGGCCTCGGGAAAAAGCTGTTCAGCCAGAAAATTGTTAACTGTCAACAAATTTACTCATCCGGAAAGTGATTAAAAAATGCTTTTATTGCCAGTCGCATTCAAAAAATATATATATTTACACCACAACTGGCATTACTGTTAGTGACATCATTCGAAATAATTACACTTTGGGTCAGAATTTTTGCACTTGGGAATCGTGGCGGACGATGCTGCTGGTCGGTGGGTTTTCCATGGAAACTGCCGTTTCCCCAGCCCTTGCATTCCGGCGCTGTTCCATACTCAACTCGCTTCACCCTCATCGGCTCTCAAGACCTCGATGTAAAGAGCCGCCCAAATGTCTCCACTCCATTCGATGTCGCAACGCTGTACCAAGTTACTGTGCACTGGGTTCTGTGTTATAATTCACGGAACGCTTGGATATATGAGATTATTTTGAAATGCAAATTTCGGTTTTATTAAGTGCAACAGCTGCACGTTGGAATAAGGAGCGGGTGTTGATAAGGATGATAAAAAATAATTGCGCTATTTTATAATGAGCTACACAAAACAGAAAATAAATTATGTATGATGGACATATCAGAGCAATTATAGCATACAAAAGCAATCGTGACAATTTTCTCTTATAATTTTCTAGGAGTTTGCAGGATGAGATTCGAGTAAAAAAAAAAATGCAGACTATTTTTTTTTTTTAATTACTACTGGAAATTGTCGGAATAACGGATAAGAGTATTAAAGATAATCCGCACAGCCCCCCCCCCCTTTTTTTCTAAAAGGTTTTATTTCTAATGATAAACATTTCGTTGTTTGGGTAATTTTTTTCCCCCTTTCATTCATTTTTAACATGATACAAAGATTTTGTCCTGCAGCACGCCCTGGAATTTTTGCTGCACTTAAGATTGTTACAACTTCAGTATCAAGGGCATGAAAATAATATGATTTGGGGGAGGACGGATAAAAATGCAGTTTTTCTACTCCACCCACAAAGTTTTGTAAAGTTATAACCCAACTGCCCCTGCGCCAGTGCTTGTATTGAGTGAATTAGAAAAAAAAAACATCGTAAGAATGCTCGCACTTTCACTGTTTTAAAGTATTTTACTTAGCCATAGAAACATAACCCCCCCCCCCCCCAACCAGTTTTACGATGGGCTCCCTTTAGCTCGTGTCAAGGTATGGCTGTACCTTTTGACCCCCTCCCTCTTTTTTAGTCACTGATACCTCTTCGCCCGCCGTCATCTCGTAATGCATAATGGTGCGTGCGCCCGAGGAGAGACTCGCAGCGGCCCTGGAGTGAGCACTTACTTACATGGCCCTGAAGCGAGCGTCAGAAGTCGGTCCAGTCTGAGGATCTCTGTTACGTTCATGCTCTCCTAATACCTCGCCGCTCGTAGTCCCTATCTTGTAATGCATAATGGTGCGTGCGCGCGAGGAAAGACTCGCGTCGGCCCTGGAGCGAGCACTTATATACATGGCCCTGAAGCGAGCGTCAGAAGTTGGTCCGGTTGAGGATCTCTGTTACGTTCATGCTCTCCTAATACTTCGCCGCTCGTAGTCCCTATCTTGTAATGCATGATGGTGCGTGCGCTCGAGGAAAGACTCGCGGCGGCCCTGGAGCGAGCACTTACATACATGGCCCTGAAGCGAGCGTCAGAAGTTGGTCCGGTTGAGGATCTCTGTTATATTCATGCTCTCCTAATATCTCGCCGCTCGCCGTGCCTATTTTAACGGTGTGTGCGCGCCCGAGGAGAGCCTCACGTTGGCCCTGGAATGAGCATTTACATGTCAGGCCCTGAAGCGAGCATCATAAGTCGGTCCGACTTGAGGACCTCTATTACGTTCATGCTCTCCTAATACTTCGCCACCCATAGTTCGTATTTTGTAAACCTCGTGGCGGCCCCGAAGCGAGCATACGTGGCCCTGAAGCGAGCGTCAACAGTCGATCCGGCCTGACGACCTCTATTACGTTCATATTCTCCTAATACCTAGCCGCCTGTTGCCGGCAATGTATGTGCGTGCGAACGCCGGGTGATCCGCCGCGCCTGCGCATTATGCAGTCCCGCCGTGCTACAATGAGATCGTACCACGTACGAATCATTTAATATTAAGCTATTCATGGTAAAACGAGCGCTTTTGAAAGCCCTGCTTATGATCTACTTTTATGCATGTTGTGTATTCTTCCGCCTTACGTAAAACTAACATTGTTAGGGACTCATCACTTTATTCATGCGTCGGCAAAGTGAAACTGTGGAATTATTAGAAAAGTAAACATTTTTTCAAATTTGCTAATTTTTATACTTCGATGCATTAAAAAAAAATTAAACCAAAGGAGAATGATAGGTTACCTAACAATACCTTTTATTCGAAGTTAAGATATGGAACTACTGTCCCTCTATCGTTACCAACTTTATCGGGCGCATTTCACTCAGTGTGCCCGTTAAAATATATACAGCTATGGGCAATTTTTTTTTTCTAAGATTGATTTCAAAAGTGCTCACTTTATGGCGAACAGCCTTTATAGCCAGATGTGATGTACTATTTCCATACGATATATGGGTTAAAATCTTCCAGCTTGGTTTAGGAAGTTTCCCAGCATTTTCTTTACAGTGTACGTTTTTTGGTGGCGACGACTATGGGCCATGCAGAGATACATGTAAAATTCGCATTATTATTTGGAGACACGTTAAACTTTAAACACGTGTACCTTTGCAATAACTTTTCCATTAGACTATACTTTACTTCATTATTTGACACGCCTTGGGTAACTCTGCGCCAATAAATGAACACGTCACAGCTGTGTGCCCTAATCACGTGAAGTTCAGTCAGAAAGAACGTGTCTCCATGTCTATGAAGCAGCCAATGGAGAAATGACGCCGGCTCCGGTATATACGGTACTGTAAAGTTCAGCCTGATAACAAACAATAACGCGAATTTTGCATGTCTCTAGCCATGCAACAGCCTACTGCATCTCCGTTTAGTAGTCCGTCTTATCGTATATTAAAAATTATGTACCCGATAGTTATTACTGGTGATGTTTACTTGTCCTCGATATGTAATGATGCATTCGTTCGTTTGTTTATATATATATTCTTATTTATGCATTATTATTACACGTTTTGTATTAAATTCATTACTACACATCACCATTGTCATTTGTAAACGTGTTTGAGCACTATAGGTTGTTCACGGTAAAGTGAGCACTTTTTAAGGCCCTCACAAAAGGCATTAACCCCTAATAAATGTATTTTATTGCAGTCTCAGACGTTAACTATTGAGTGTGATGTGTTTATTAATCACATTGCACACTGTTTGCATTAAAAAGTGGCGGAAAGGTATAAATTAATTGAAAGGAAAAGTCCAGTAGCGCCTTAAAAGTGCTCACTTTACCGTGAACAGCCTGTAGTAATGATTCCCGCTGTCACCTCCGGGAATCGAACCCGGACCTGGCTTCGCTGTCGGGGTCACGTGTTTACGCCGTGGACTGTATAGCACGGCGGGATTGCATAACTTTGTAATCCGCAGGCGTAGGTGAATCACCCGATTATAACTTTTTATGTACTTGTATTGCAACTCAGTCAACAGTAGAGTAATGACTTATAATAATCACTTATTTATGTAAACAGTGTGCTGACTTTAGTCTAACCCACGCAGTATTTTTTACTGTTCTGTAGGGAGAAAAGCAGTTCAATGTTGTGACACGGAGATAGCTTGGATTGTGTGGCTGGCATGTCCTCTCTGAAACATATTTACTCTAGGTGTTAAACCCAACTCTAGGATGCAACCATAGAGTAAAGATGAAGTAGAGCACTTTTTCATCTTCTGCGCATATACCCCACATTAACCTACCACACACAAATATAACTGTCAAAGTCAAAAGTCACATGATCAAAACTGATGGACGAATTCCTTTATATCTATATTTTAAATAGACAAGCCCAACCGCGCGTGTCTGTGTATTCGGCTAAGGCTTCTAAACTACTCGATGAATTTTGATGCGGTCTTCACTATAATTTAGAGAATTTTTTGAAAAAGGTTTAGGTACATAATATATTAATATTTAATGTAAGGATAGTAGAGAAATGTCAACGTTTTATAATAAAGTCGGAAAAGTAGCTTTTCGGGCGCTTACGCTGACTAAATCATAAGAGATACGCCAAATTAATGAGTACAGAATTGTATATCTCAAAAAGGTTTACAAAAAAGTCCGTGGCAGCATATGTGCATCTTCTAAGGATGACCCTCCGTAATCATTTTCGTCTTTTCAAAAATAGGGGTTCACTTACGAAGACTTTCTGAACAACACAGTATTAATCCCATGGTAGTTACCGTAAGCATTTAGTGTATATACTTGCTGTAAACCTAAACAACGCCATATTTGTAAATCTCACCCGAGCGAGGCCGGGGTGGGTCCCTAGTAATTTAATAAAATAGTTTCACCGATTGGAATTTAATCAAGTTGAATTAAACATTGGTTACAGGAATTATACAACCATCTGAAAGCTCTTGTTCACATGAACAGTGTTACATAAACAGGTCGAATTCTATATGAGCAATTTATGACTGTCGTTCTGAGAGAAAAGAAATTCAATGGTGGGACACGGAGTAGACAACTGCGTACCCCGGGCCCGCACTCTACCCATTTCCCCCTCTACCAATCCAAATACACTGTTTCTGAAGATGCTCGCGGGTAATCGAGTACTTCCTAAAGCGTTACTTAATATCTGTTTCTCTGCCTGTTTTGTATCCTTCCGCCATGTGTCAAATTAACATTGCCGTGGGCCCTCCCACTTTATCCATGCGTCATTATGAGTGTCACTGCAAAATTGTCACGAAAATCAACATGTAACGAACTTGCTAATTGTTGCTTTTGAACACATTAAACACGAAGTTAATATCTGGAATTACTTTCTCTACACTGCTGCCAACTTTATCGGGGACATCGACGTCTCTGTTGAAAATATTGGCAGTTATGATTGGAATTTGGTCAAATTTCATTGGAAATGTTTAATTAACCTTGAACCACCTGCAGTATAGGGACGGTTCCACGAACTAACGAAGCACGGATTGAGAAAAGTTAGAAATAATCACGAATGGAATATAGTTATGGAGAGTGGTATTTTTCAAGTTTTATTACAAAATTATTTACTTTACCGTGTACAGCCTTTACCAATTTCATCGCATAATTTGTATTTGCTCCAGTGGCATGGGAAGAAAAATAGTTACAGTACATACATATAATAAGGAAATGAGTAGATGTAATTTTCTAACCTCCTCTGACATGACAAATTTTACAATTAGAGTTCATAGAGATACGCCACGCGATAACAAATCAGGCTAATAATTGTTTGTAATTCAATTAAATTTCAAGATATCTGTAATGCATATTGTTTAACGGTTATATATTTTAACTCTTATTGTTTGTATTATATTTTTTGTTGCAGATTCTCGGCTATGTGGTCACCTACTACATAGCTATGAAACAGTTTTCTCCATTTTTGAAGGGTTTAACATATTAATAAAATGTTCAACATTTCTGAATGTGTTTTTATTGAACACGCGAGGTGCTAATTTGCTTTGAAATTATGACAAACAGAAAATATACTGTTATGCATTTGACACTGCATACACTTACACACCAATACCGGCGGCGTAGCCACAGGGCTGTTAAGTTGCGAAAATGAGTGTTGCAAACCCCCCCCCCTTTTTTTTTCCTTTTGACCGTAAGGATGTCAACTATTAGAATTAATTTTAATGATAAGTTTTAATTTTGATAAAACCATAATTGCTGTAAACTATGATGATTTTTATTAATGTGAAGTAATTTTTCTTCTAATATTTTCCTTTAACACATGCATCAACACCGCTATTGCCACTTTAACCTCCCTCCCTCCCGCCCTCCCTTCAGTCAGTGTAACGTCTCTCTTGAGAAATTTCTGGCTACGCCACTGATCAATACACAAACAGCCTTCACACAGAATGAATTTGTAAATGCATTTTAAGAATATTATGATTCAAGTACACATTAGTGTTTTCAAGATTACTTTAGAACCTGAAATAATATCCAAGCTGAATTTACATCACAAATGTAGACCTACCGCATAGAATAAAGATGAGGTAGACCAATTATTTATCTTCTGCACATGTACCCAACATTGGCCTACCGCAAAACAACATAACTGTCACTCACTTATCTTAATTTTTAAACGATAGCATCGGTATACTAATAAAACAGTTTACCTATATGAATGTAATTAAACTGCATTACAAAATGGATAGCGGAAGTATCTCAAAGCACTGGTTTACTAAACAGTATTCTAATCTCAAATTCAATTCACGCGGTTTTTGCACGTTGTATTGGCAGAAAAGTAGTTCAACGTTTGGGAAGCAGAGATTGGTTGTGTGCAACCAGTGAGATCGGTCTACCTCTATTTTAGTCTCTGATTCGTACCACATTGTTTATATATATATATATATATATATATAATATATATATATATATATATATATATATATATATATACACACACACACACACAGAGTCAATTATAACAAATCAAAGTGTGAAAGTAGAACTAACATCACATGTTTCATCGTATGTATGTGCACGTTATTGCTTCAGAACTGTTTTGAACCCTCTGAGGATGACTCAATTGTACTATCACTGAGGACAAGTTTGAAGTGAGCTGCCTATATTCTACACTACAACAATATAATTTTCGTTGGTCTCTGTATTTCCACTCGCCATTGTCCTATTGGTCCTGGCTACACCGGACACGCCTACTCTACTCTGCAATGTTTATTATTGGCCGGACATCGACCAATTAAGTCACGTGTTAGCTGTATATCAATTACTGTATCGCAACAGAAGTAATAAGTTTTACAATCCATCGTGTTCGTTTGAAAAATTATTAAGAAGGACAGTTTTTTTTTACAAACTGAAATGTTGACTAGTTGTCATTTTTTACTTAGACTCCGATAAATTCTAGCGAAATAGTAAAACTATAAAAGTGTGAGATTTGTCTTCAAAGCTTCGTGCATACTCCTCAAAGGGTTAATCAGCCCAATGGCTGTACTCATTCATTAGTAGAGATGTCTGATTTTCATGGGGGGGGGGGGGAGGGATACTGATTTACTGTATCTCCAAAACACTCAAAACGTAGATTCCCTTTCATAACTGGATGATTAACTGGATGAAGGTTTCAAGCGTCAGCCAGAGAATTTGATATGTTTACGCCTAGAGTAACCTGATTATGATTGGCTTTGCCTAAGAAACGTTCTTGTCATGACAAGCGTCACATGTACAAAGTAACGCTGAATTTGCGCACATGTGATATTGAACCTGTATGCTGTGCGGAATTATTTTCATGAAGATCAGGTGTCCCTGTCCACTAGTCATTGAAAGCATACATAAGACACCCTGAAACAGGTTCGCGTTTTCAGAACATATTTATATTGTTTTACACGCTGCACATTTGTAGACCGAATATTTTGACAGGCTCTTGACATAATCATGTAATTGTTAGTTACATTAATGTAAATACTACGTAAATAAAAATTAAACATTGATGCCGTATTCGAACTAATCCGAAGTTGCGATATCACTATGCGAGAATCATTATATTTCTTTGTTGTAGTTTAAGAAGAGCAAGTAAATTATCGCTGGATTCATAGTCAACACAAATAAGAAGCTACTGATATAAGTAATGAGTAGGGATAGGAAAATTTCGCGAATCCATTTCGGGACAAGATAGATATCAAACGCATGGATCCCAGTTTATTAGACCCGCCCTGGAAGCCTCTGAGCCAATAGCAGACTTGCAAGGAAGCACCTTGCGAATCCCATAACTGCCAGGTGTGGGACACCAGCCAATGAACACACAGCTGAGACCCCGGTATGTAGAGGACTGAGGAGTCTAGCCTACAGGTCATTGAACTCGCGAAATTTTCCTATCCCTACTAATGAGCTTACGTTCCTCAACATGGGTGGGATACATTTTTAAATAATTTCTCACAAGAAGAGTTGGCAGGTAGGACTTGTCGCTTCGTTGAAAGCAATATCGTTACAGATGAAACTAGAAACACACGCGACAGTAATGAGACAATTACGAATACACACGTGTGCCTTACCCGGGACTCGAACACAGGGAATCGCGTACCATAAGTTAGTGTACAACCAACTGAATTGCGAAGGTCGGATTCGTGCATCAACTTCAAATTTAATCAGTCTATGTTTCGAATGATACGGTTTACTAAGCTAAAATATTTACAGGACCGTCGTTTTGAAAATAAGTGACTGAGCCACTTAAAACATTTAAGTTTACATGACGTACAATAGTATTACTTGTGTGAAGAATTTTGTAAATATTGGTTGATTAATCCCTGGTATATGGCACAAAACCACCATATTTTTCATGTGACGATCTTCAAAAATGAAGGACAAAAATGTTATGTATTAGCAATTCCGACGACTGTGTACAGCGAGTACACAATGTCATGCTAAAATTGATTGGATAAATTTTAAGTAGACACGCCATTTTACTTTAATAAAACAGTTTCACCGATTTGAATATAATCAAATTGCATTAAAAATTGGTTAGAGGAAGCATACGAACATCTGAAAGCTCTTATTTACTAACCTCAAATTATAACCACGTTATTTATGACTTTCGTGCTGACATAAAAGCAGTTCAATGTTGTGGCACGGAGATAGCTTGGTGGACGGCTCTTAACAGCGAGGTATTGAGAGCCGATGCGGGTGATTGTAGTGAACACGCAGTAGCGCCGGAATGATGGGGTGGGGGAAACGGGAGATCCCCGAGAAAACCCGCTGACCAACGGCAAAAATCCGGTGACCCGGCCGGGTATTGAACCCGGTTCGCCTTGGTGGGAGGCGAGCGTGCTAACCGCTCAGCCACCGTGGCCCCGACGGAGATGAACCCTCCTTAACTGAGCACTTTTGAAATTCCTGCTTAGGATCTACTTTTACTTTTAGTTTTGTATCCTTCCGGTATATGCAAGATTAACATTGTCGCGGGCCCGTCTAGCACCATTCATGCACCATTCACACGAAATCTTAGAATATTTAAAAAAAAAGTAAATATGTTTATAACATGCCAATTAGTACTTTTATGTCTAAATAAATAAGTAACGCCAACTTCAGTATGTATACATTTAAATATGACGTAACAAAACTTCAGGTCTTCGAACTATCTTCATTAATCCGCTGCCAAGTTGCAGACCGTTCACGGTTAGTTCCAACTTTCCTGAAGCCCTGCTGAAGTTCTACTTTCAGGATATTACTCCGCCTCTTGGAAACAATAAACAAGTATAGGAAATCACGGCAGAGGTACAACGCTCAGCGTTCGTGTGCACTCACATTAATAATTTCCCGCTTAAGAACTATTTCTTACTAGGCATTGCCGACACATTATTTTCTTTCCGTTTTTATTCATATTAATTATAAATGAAATTATTTTATTTTCTAGATAAAACGTACGTAAAAGTTTGGTTTTTTTTTTTTTTTTTTTTTTTTTTGTTAATAAGGTTACGTTAAGAGTGGGATGTGTAATAGTTTTTTGCGCGCATACGCGTATCTCGGTAAATAAATGTTATGCAAATACGACTTCTAGCTAGAAAAGATAATTCCCCCCCCCCCCTATATTAAAGTGTATTCTTGGAGAAAAATATCCGTGAAAATAATCAAATAATATAGCATTTTTAAAGCTTGCCTATGCAGTTTCCTTAAGCGGCAAGAGAAAAGTACGAAGATAAGGGCGTAGTTTAATCTGTGTACTTTCATCGCGTGTAATAAAACCCCACTGTTACGGATCTAATTTGCACAAGCACAGGACCATGACGTAAACACTACACGCCCTGCGCGTAGGGGCGATGAGACACCGGGCGTGCGTGCAAGTGTCGCCCGTATCGCTCCCTCACTTGCGATGCACGACACATTTAGGAAACAACGGAGCACGTCATAAATGGGGCCGATTTTTCAAAGGTCTGATTCAAAAAGTGCGGAGAAAAAGCGAACAGTCTATTACTAGCAGCATGTATGGCAGTGTGTGCTGTTGTAGCATATGCAGTCTATTCGCGGTTTATCCACACTTTTTGAATCGAACTTTTGAAAAATTTTGCCATTTTTGAGGTGTTTGTATGCTTTCCAAATACGCCTCGTATCACAGCCGTTTTATACTTGTGTTAACTTTAAAGAATCTTATTTTTCAATAAGCGTAACTTTTATTTACATTTGATATATAAATCGTAATATTTAATTTGTATTTAATATGAATAAAAACAAAGAGGAAATACGTGTGTTGTTGTAGATGACTAGTAAGAAATAGTTCCTGTGCTGAATGTTAATAAAGCGAGCGCGCAATATTGCGGCGCGTTGTTTGCGCGAGGCGGAGGAATAGTTTGAAAGTAGGACCAAGCAGGGCTTCAGGGAAGTTGGAAATAATCGCGAATGGACTGTATAGTTGGGGGCACACGAATTTCGCGAAAAGATCTCACGACCTGTTGCATTTCAAAACACTTTAGCTCAGATCCACTTTTGTGACTGGGCGATCTAGTTGTTACGCGTGTTAAATGTCTGTCCCCGAATCACAAGACGTACGGTATCGGAGTAACTTAATTCTTATTGGCCAGTCAACCAAGAAGGCGTCCAATAAGCAAAAGGGAAATATTTTCGCGAAATTCGCGTATCCCAAACTATAGTTATGGTCAGTGATTTTTTTTTTCTAAGTTTGATTTCAAAAGCATTTACTTTACTGTGGACAGCCTTTATCAATTTTACCGCATAATTTGTATTTGCTCCAGATGCACGGGAAGAAAAATTAATAGTACATACATATATAGGCTATTCACGGTAAAGTGAGCGCTTTTGAAAGCAGTTTCATTTGGAATAATAGTCAATAAATATATTTTATTTTAGCCCTAGGCGTTAACTTCAGAGTGCGGTGGTATATACATACTGTATTTATTATTTCCATAGCAGTACGTATTTAAAAAGGGCGGTTAAAGGGTAAAAAAAATGACTGAAAGTAAAAAGTAACCAGGACCTCAAAAGTTCTCACTTTACCGTGAACAGCCTATAATAAGGTAATGAGTAGGTGAAATTTTCTAACCTCCTCTGACATGACAAATTTCACAATTAGAGTTCACAGAGATACAGTATGCAATAATAAATAACTTTAATAATTGTTTATAATGAAATTAAATTTTAAGATATCTGTAATGTATATTTTTTAAAAGGATTATATGCATTTTTTTACTCTTATTGTTTGAATTTTATTTTTTGTTGCAGATTCTCAGTTCTGTGGCCACGTACCTGATTGTTATGATACAGTTTTCTCCAAATTTCCAGGGATTATCTTATTAATAAAAATTTCCAGCATTTCTGAATGTGTTGTTATTGAAGACGTGATGTACTTATTTTAAGGAGTCGCAGAGGTACGCGCAGATAACTTTTATTATACCTTAAATAACTTGGGTAATGCAATATATGGAGCGTGACTTGTCAACTACGTATAAATAGAATGAAGTATGTTTTAATTTTTAAGGAAGCGTTATTTGAACGAATGAGCACTTGATATGTACTGTTCATCATCCATACACATTGAATACACAATCCTATGACTATGTATACGGCGTTACGTTGCAAAGTAGATATACAAGTAGAGGACAAAATACGAGTCATTAATAGGCGTTTTATCCATCTAGCCTGAATTACTATATGTGTACTCTTGTGATTGACAAATACAGACCATGCACGATGTACTAAAATACTAATCGCTCATTCCTTGTGCAAAACAGTCTCATGGTCGAAGGAAAAAATGGCTGGAGGAGGACAACTACCATACAGTTCTTCCTCTTAACAGATTGAGGTCTGCGCACATTTACTGGCACTTAAGTCAAATTAGAAGTGAGTCGCCTACATCGACTACTGCAAGAACACCGGTTCTGTTGGTGTCTGTGTTAGAACTTACCTCGTCTTATTGGTCCATACCAAACCGGACACTATCCTGTACTTTACAGCGTTCATTATTGGCCGGTCATCAACCAATGGAGAGCCGAGCTGATATTGAAACAATCAAATGTATTTTATTTTACAAAAGGATTTACAATCAATCACATACCTTTGAGTGGCAATAATAAAATTCTATTTTTATCAGTATCATTGTAACTGTGGTGTCGTGTTCTGGTGAGGTCGTGTTAAACACTATCCGAACAAAGACTGCACATCCATGCGAGTTTTGTTCTGAACCACAAAGGAATTTTCAAATTATCTTTGCTAGAGCTACACTCGAGCGTAGTCTACAAAGTGTTAATAACCCACAACTGTCCAATCACGTTGAGAGCTGTGGAGGAGAAACGAGATTATTCACTTCGTCCTCGTATTTACGCTGTGTATTCTAATTTAGTATTCATAAATACTTTTAATACACAATGATTTTAATGAAATGTTAACCCTCGGGGTTACGTTTGTATGGAAATGTATTTGCTCTTGAAGACAAAGCTTGCACTTTTATAGTTTTACTATTTCGCTAGACTTTATCGGAATCTAAATAAAATACGGCTAGTAGTCAACATTTCAGTTTCAAAGAATAGACGTATTTTTTTAAATAATTATTTTTCAAACGAACACGATGGATCGTAAAACTTGTTACTTCTATCGCAATGCAGTAATTGGTACACGGCCTACGCGCGACTTCATTGGTAGACGGCCAACCAATAATAAACGTCGCGGAGTACGTACAGTAGGCATGTCCGATGTAGCCAGGACCAATAGGACAATGGTAAGTGGAAATACAGGGACCAACCAAAATTACATTGCTGTAGTGTAGAATATAGGCAGCTCGCGTCAAACTTGTCTTCAGTGTAAGAAAATTTGTGTCGCCCTCAAAAGGTTAAGACATGGAATAACTTTCCCTCCTCGATACCAACTTAACGGATTGCATGTCAGTCGGTGTGTGCCTGTTATAATATATACAGGTAGGGGCAGTAGCATTTTTCAAAGGTTAATTTCAGAAGTACTTCATTAACCGTAAACAGCTTGTAGCAGTTAGAATGAGGATATTGTCGTTTTGGGAAACCAGTTGTTCTACAGGAAGCAAAGTACTTGAGAACACGCCCAGAATACAGAGTGATTAATTTCCTACAACGCAGTGGCGTAGCCAGGATTTTTATTTCGGAGGGGCGCCAAGTCTTCACAAATCGCAAAAGTCGCGGGAACCTATTATTTGAGACCTGTACAATTCGCGTTATTATTTGGGGATACGTTAAACTATAAACACGCTTGCCTTCGCACAATACGTCTGTCATTGGACCGTACTGTATCTGATACGCCCCGGGGAAACGCAGTGCCAATCATTGAACACCTCACAGTTGTGTGCCCCAATCACGTGCGGTTCATCTAGAAAGCGCGTCGCTTGACATTACGCAGCAGCCAATTGGAAAACGACGCCGGCTCCGGTACATACAGTACTGTGAAGTTCAGCCTGGTGCAGAATAATAACGCGAATTGTCTCTACCTATTCTACATTACAACTCATATTATTTCCTTTTTGCCAATATGGCCCAACGCGATCACTTACAAACAAAAATACTCTGTGATGATTACATACAGTATAACAAAGACGTTTCAGAGACCATAGTAAGGCATGAGGAGGAAAGCCTTCACCTTCACAGGACACTTGCGAATGATACTGGTGTATTTCAGAGGCCAAAGTTGTCCGTTTCCACGCGCCAGCTTTGCCCAACGCTGGCAGAGACTACAGCCCTCATACACAGCCAGCGACCAATTCAATAATTCTCGTCGCAGTTATATGGAGCATTAAAGTTAGGAAAATTATGTTTTGCGCGAAAAGATTTCAAGACTCCTTGTACTCCAAAACACTGGAACTCAGATACACTTTCGTGATTGGACGATTTTAACTGTCACGCGTTGCAGGTGTCTGCCCGCCAATCACGGACACTCAGTGTCGGAGTTACCTAGTTCTGATTGGCCCAGCCAGGTAAGGAACTGTCTCCCGACGAAGACACGTGGCCAATAACCAAAGGAAAACTGCACGTATGCCATAGGACGTTGGAGTCTAACCTTCACGCGAATATTTTCGAGGAAAAAACAGGCGGCCCTAATTATGTGGCTTTAGCCCTTTAGGAAGGCACAAATTTTCTGGCACTGAAGACAAGGTTGAAGTGAGCTGACTATATTCACCTGTACAGTAACATCACTTGTGTTGGGGGTCTACATTTCCACTTACCTTCGTCCTATTGGTCCTGGTTACGTCAGACACCCCTACTGTACTATGCAACGTTTATTAGTGGATGCTCGGCGACCAATGGAGTCGCGTGTTGACTGTGTACCAAATAATGTGTCGCGACAGCTTTAAGATGTCTTAGAGTCCATCATGTCCAATTGAGAACTTTTTAATAAACCCGTTTTATTATTATGTATTGACATGTTGACTTGTCAGTTTTTTTACTTATATTCCGATTAAGTCCAGCGACACTCTAAAACCACAAAATCGTGAGTTTTGTCTTAAAAGCCCCGAGTATATACGTCCATACTCGTCAAAGGATTAACAGTACTGTATTTTGCGATAAGTAACAATTAAAAAACAATTATTTATTGTTGAATGTGCTTAGAATTATATGACGATAAAATACTTCACTACATTTCTGAGTGTGAATGCACGTTGTGTATTCTTCCGCCTTATGTAAAATTAACATTTCCATGGGCCTCGTCACTTTATTCATGCGTCGGTAAAGTGAAACTGTGAAATTATTAGGAAAGTAAATATTTTACAAATCTGCTCATTTTTACACTTCGATGGATTTAAAAAACCAGAAAGGGAAGGATATAATTAGAATTATCACAAATGGTTACCTAGTGCTTTTTATCCGACGTTAAGATATTGAACTACTTTCGCTCCATCGTTACCAACTTTACTGGATGAATCTCACTCAGTGTGCCCTTTAAAATATATGCAGGCAGGGGCAGTGACTTTTTCCTAAGGTTGATTTTAAAAAGAGCTCACTTTATCGTGAGCAGCCTTTAGCGCGTATGATGATGTGAACGTTGTAATCCCAGAGTCCTCTATAATGTGTTGTGCACTTTCCACGAAGAAACAGATTGCACGTACGCAGAGAAAATTAATTTTTAAAGCAGCGTTTAAATCGATGAATAATTATTTTAATTACGGTTGGAATATTTTCATCTAAAACTTTCCACAATGATTTTTTACGAATAGGCGAGCTGACTAACTACTAGATATTAATGTGACTTGTTTTAATTTGGTTGCCAGTTCGGTTATTTGACTGTTTACAAAAACTAAAGTAAATTTTTTTTTTTTAAATTCCCATTTTGCTGTACATCTTTTTCATTACCTATAACTCCAGATGCCTGATCCCTATTTATAAGATTTAAATTGGAACTATCTATCAATATTTGTATGTAAATGTAAAATTTGTATGAATAAATAATTATTAATATTCCGACAGTTATTTTGGCATTTCTTTTAAGAGTGTTTTTAATTGAATAATTTTGTCAGTTCCCCCTGCTATCTAAAGAGATCTAAAATTGAGTGAATTAGTAAAGGACACTTTTCACTAAAAAAAAATCAAATGGAGAATTTTTTTTTTTTTTTAATAGGCTGTTGACTGAACATTCTGAATTCAGAGTCAATTGGAATAACCTTATAGCCTTTTCCTTGTCTTTATTTTCGTGTATTGCGCACGCTGGTTTTTTCCCTGTGTATTTGATCAACTGGACGCGCCATTTATACACATGTCAGTCGTCAACTGAAGAATGATACTGTCTGATGTATCGATTTTTACAGATTACTTCTAGAGCACCAAATGTGGTCTTTTCATTACCGAAGTAATGTTTACATTTGTGATCCCACTGATTCCGGAGCCGCGGTGGTATAGCGGTCAGTCTACTCGCCGCCCACCCGGTTCGGGTTCCATTCCTGGTGGGGTCACGCCCAAATTTTAGCGTGTGGGAATCATGCCGGACGATACCACTGGTCGGCGGGTTTTCTCGGGGATCTCCCATTTCTCCCGCCCTTACATTCGGGGGCTACTCCAAATTCACCTCACTTATAAGACACCAATGCCCGGTTGCAAGAAAATCTTCCCCGATCCGAGATCGAATGATCCTAGTTCCGAACCAGGATCCAGTTTGGCTTAGGTTCCAATGTAAAAGTGATGCACCAACGAAATTTCATGATTCTGGATCTCAGATTCGTCGATCTTGATTCCAAAGTGAGAAATAGAGATTAGTACGAGACAAATTTTGTTATTGGTTCGTAAAATATGACGTTATGGAAGTAGGCGTATTTTTCACTATAGATAGAACTAGATGCGTGGTGTTTTAACTGTTTTAAGTGAATTATTGTTGTACTAATTTTACTGAATAATATTCAAGTACGTAAAATGTTGTTTTAAACTCCCAAGAAGATAATCGAACGTAGTTCTATCTGGTGGCGAATTTTCAAACTACATTTGTCGACGATGGCCGCTGATCTCGGAACGAGATTTCGAACCGCCAATTTCGGCGGTTCCAAAAGAACTTCATCTCGATCTCCAATCAAGTTCTAAACTCGAATGGCGCAACAGTTTTCTGTGTCGATCTTAGATCCGATCTCGGATCGAGTTTCGAGTTTCAAACCACGACGATGCAACTGGGCATAAGATACATGTTTAGCAGCACAACACACGAACTATCACGACTGGATTTCTACGACTATTACTACGCAGAACGCCTTTTGTAATAAACAGCGCAACTTGGAAACATACTAAGTTAAGATCTTTGTATGGTCGCCATTTTTAAAAAAGAAGTTACCGATATAAGTAACAAGATAACTTTCGTCTGCTTTAATAAAAATAGTTTTGATGAAATTCTTTAAAGGCGTAGAGTGGCCTTGACGTCGTCCCCAGTAGTAACATTTGATTGGTCCGACATTGGCCCCCAAAATTTGACTCTACCGTTGGGCCAATGTAGGCTTATTACGTTGGCCCAACGCCAAAATTTCACGTGGGCCTACGCTGGTCCAACATGGTTATAATGTTGGCCCAACACAATTTTCTAGTTGTGTGCACACGTCTTTTAAGAGAAGTGTTTTTTTTTCTTCCAGAGAGCCATTTACTCAGACAAAGATTTACTAACATGTTTAGACGTTGGTAATGTGCTGACAAGAAGTAAACCAATTAAAAACATTATGCCTACGTTGGTTACCAGAGTTTTAAATAAATTTAACCATTTAACTAAAAATGAAAAAAAAAATTTAAGTGTCAATCCTATTACTGTACACAACCTTTCCCTTCATATTATGATCTCAAAATGTCTTTGGTGGATTATGGATTCACGCTATCCTCCGTTAGGTCATCTGCCCCGTGTATCATCCAGTGCACTACCTTGACGTCAGTTTATAGCTTTAAGTCATGTTTTACTAACCTGAAACTTAATATAAAACCTACCAGTAACATCAGTATATTTGGTAACTCATGACCAATACACAACCAACAACAGACGGCTTATTTTCAAAGCATATCTGTGGGGAAAAAAAAAAAAAAAAAAAAAAAACACCCAAACCTTCAAGCAAATAAAATGAATTACATTTGTTTTTATTAAAAAAATAATAATAATATCGTGTATGTTTACATAATGTCTGCAATGCAATGTTGGCCCAACGTATCAAAAAGTACCAATCACCAACTTTATGTTCACAACATTGTCTCTACACGTGAGGAACCAAACACAGTTTAAAGAAAACTTATATTTGGTAAATCTTACTATGGACTCTAAAATTATTATTTTTCATTGAAAACAATTATTTTCTATCATTGAATTTAGTTTGGTTGTACAATGCTGGGCCAAAAAAAGTTTCAATACCAGATGCCAACACTACGTTTTCTAACACGTAACCTACGAAGTCAATTTTAATTAAAATGTGGCACCCTATAGCTTTTAAACAAATATAAAAATACATTGTTTTATTTGATCAGAAATATGGTCTCTACCATTGTTGGCACAATGCTAGTTACACAATGTTGGCCTAATACCAGTTTACATACCAAATGTCAACAGTATGTTTTCCAAGTAACCAACACATGCCCAACGAAATCATTTTTAATAGGACATGACTTATGTGTTAAAACATATATATTTAAAAAAAACATACAAAACAAATGCTTAATTTAAACGTAAATGTGGTAATTATCATTGTTGGCACAACGTTAGTTGCACAATGTTGGCCCAACAGACGTTGGAAAACATACTGTAGGCATTTGGTATGAAAACAAGTTACCAACATATGGCCAAACGTCAATTTAAAATAAGACATGGTTTGCATGTTAAAATATTGCTTTTAAATAATCAAACAAAATTACAGTGTCATTTCATCAGAAATATGATAAATACCATTGTTGGCGTATTATTCATTACAAAATGTTGGCCCAACTTAACAGTTAATCACGATTATCAACTGTTGTCTTTTAAACATTGACACAACATAAAGCCAACTGAACATATTTGAAAGAGAAATATCTCAAGTCATTAAGAACATCCATATTTTATAAAATACAATACGGTGACATTGTTTTCATTCAAAAAGGTTGTTCGAATCTTTGACATAAAATTTTGGTTGCTCAACAGTGGTCCAATAAAAAAAATGCGCACATATCACCAACAATGTGTTAATTATCTTGTTGCCAACCTTCAACCAATTATTTAAAATAAAAAATAATACAATAAGTTGTGGCATTTTCTGATTCAGTAACATCATTGTCTTGGGGACACCAAGTAATATTTTAGTTTTTTTTTTTCGTGATAGCAAATTGTTGTTGGCATTATACGTTGGACCGACATCGTATTAATGCGTATGTTTCATCTGTAACGTCTCCACTTTTTACTCTCTGTCTGACCACTGAACCAAGTTATTTAATCAAAGTATTTCGAATACAAGGGAAGGGGAGAACGTACTTATAAAATCATTGACCAACCGGGGTTCATGAAAACAACACTTTACTAACATAAATATATAGAAATGCAATTATGGACGATGCAATACTTTACACTGATCACTAAATACACAATATTCAACTTAACAAGCATTCACAAGCAGCTCAGTGCCGTTAAGTCGTAATGCAGGAAACAAAACTCAAGTCCCTAGCCTTTCCAAGTATTAATCATTATTCTTAAGGGGGGATTGACGGTGTCTCGAAGGATGACTTGCGCCCTAACCGCTAACACGAGGTGTGCTCAACAATTTCACAGAAGAGGGCGTGAAAGCTCCTCCGAGCCTCGATGTCTTGATGCTCTTGTTGCCAGCTCCGGCAACTAACGCAGTAGTGCTTCTGGTGTCGGCGTGACTCTGAGAGAGAGAGAGAGAGAGAGAGAGAGAGAGAAAGGGGGGTGTCAACGTTCCTAGCCTTGTATACGCCGCGCCCTCAGTAGGTCAGCGGCGATGTTTCACAAGCAATAGAAATCTATAGTGCGTCGTACCTTAGCTAGTGATTCCTTGCGCGGCTCTCTCTTATGGCCGCTGCACATCCCAACATATAGCCAACCTTGTCAACGAATTCCAGTATCGGGCCAACGAAGATTGCCACTGGGATTGTTGACGGAGATATCATTAGAGACGGAGCCAGAAACATAAGCAACACTAGTAAAACACAAATGATACTCAAATCCAGAACCCCTCGAACAATAAGCTTACATGCAATCAATAATGCATCAAGGAGGAGTTTACTTACATTACGGTAGCACTATTCACGTGCAGAATTTGTTGGGATTTGGGTGATTAGTCCCCGAGATATGACATAAATATTATATTTTTTTTATGTGGCGTTTTCACACAAACTGGTAGGTAAAAAGGGGTTCTGTAGACACAATCTGATTGTAGCAATTGTTACTGCAATCATTCCAAATTAAGTCGATATTTGTTACATGGTTTTGTAGATATGGTGTACCGAGCTAAAATGTTTATACCGCAGCCATTTCAAAAATAGGTATGTAACTCACTTTAAACAAATCAGGTTGCATGGCCTATCATAGTACTAATTGGTTGGAAGTCTTAGGGAAAATCGATATATTATTTCCCGAGGTATGAAAACTTTATTTTCCACGTGGTAACACCTTGCGAAATGGCGAATAAAAGTATCGGTGCAGAAACATTTGAGTGTTGTAACCGAGTTTGTCAACATGCGAAGTTTGGTTGAAACTGGTCGTATGGTTTTGTAGCTATAGCACACTAAGTAAGATATTTATATGGTCGCCATTTTTGAAATAAGAGTCGGACTAACTTAAAAATACCAGTTTACATGAACTCTCGTACTAATTGTTTGCCAATTTTGCAGTAACCAGTTGATTTGTTCTTGAGATATTATATAAGAACATAATCTTTAATGTGGCACTATCTTACAAGATGGCGGATGAAGTAACTATACGTAGGCAAATATGTTTTTTGAAATAGATACATTCATGTAGTTTTGTCGAAATTGGCTAAACTGCATGGCAGATGTAGCAAAAAAACCTAAAATATTTTCACAGCCGCCATATTGAACATAAGTGCATTATATATTTAATTGATAATGTTGGCGAGAATAGGAGTAGATTTCGAGATATAAATTAAAAGTTATGTGCTGATTTACAAAATGGCGGTGAAACAATAATATACATCCCTTCATTCAATGCTTACATAATCCACATTGAAAATACAGAATTTGGTTTAAATGGGTTAAATGGTTCCCGAAGTATGACATAGATACCTAAATTTTAAAATGACGCCAGTTTGAAAACAAGGAATCCTTTACAACTAAAAAAGTCGAATATCCTTACTAAGTACTATATGTGTAGCTAGTTTGGTTAAATTCGGTTCACGCATTCAAAAGTTTTTAGTACCACATATACCCACACACACACACACACACACACACACACACACACACACACCTATACATAATCTACCCATATACACACAACCAGGAAAATGATATCGTAAGTCTATCTTTCCTCTGCAAAGTAGGTTAGAAACAAGGAGCAATTTTTTTTTTTCATGAGATGCTCTTAAATACTTTATAAAAATAATAATATTACGAATTTTTGTTGGTAATAAATAGCTGCAAGACTGTATAAGCCACAATTGAATAATAACTTTCGCAATAAGCTGAACACAACATAGCAGAAATTTATCACGACGGCAATATATCATATTTCAACAGTGTTAAAAGTCCAGGATTATCTTATACCTGGTGCATCAACGTAATAATCCCACTGATGACCTTCACCAGGAGATTCTCAGAAGTAGCGTTACAGTTCCGCTGGCTACGCGGAACTCGGCTTCCACAACTGGCAACAGGGGCATCTTATCTCGACATAATTAACTTAAGCTTCTGGCTCAAGTGGGATGATTCACCGTGTGCCGCTGTCCATGAAACTAGGACGTTGAAATAGCGATCGCCTTTCTGACGGGAGATGAAGAGAAACTCCGGCGCTTTCCGATAATCAGAGACTTCGCGGAAAGCTGCTCCAGTTCACAGAAATTTAAAGTAAAATGTCCCCGAAAAAATTGCCAATGTGAAAATAGTTGTTTAAAAATGTCCATCGAATAAACTGATGAAACTGAATAGTATATTTTGTGTACTGGACTACGCCCCTTCGTTCGGTTTTGTGTAACATTCACGCCCCTTAAGATAATGTTATTTTAATCTTCTCCGTTGGTTTTTGTTGTGTTCGTTGGTTACTCTCTTCTCCAAATCGATCGATTTGTGTATTCTTGTTTCCGGCGGCAGGGGATGCCTTTGTGCAATTCTATAGCATCTGTATCTGTTAGATTCTGTTGTATTCAGTTGTTTCCACTGCACTCTGATGACTTCAGTTTTGTCTGATGCTAATTTATTTAAAATGTTTGGTTTCTGTTAATTTTTTTCAACTTTCCGTCCGATAATAAGCGCATATATGTGTTATCCAAAAATATTTTTAACTTCAGACGATGTAGTCATATGCCTACTGACCACGTGAAAAGTTAGCAAAGTTAAAGTATAAATTATTATTTTAACACTTCACTCTGATGTATGTTTTCACATTGTTCTCTGGTGAATTGCATTTTTTTTTTTGTTAATTTATGTGGAAAGTTCCATTGTTTTTGAGTGAATATAGATGATGATTAGGTTTTTCCATATAAATCAGCAAAATCAATACAAATGTACAGGAAAATCGCTCAAGCACTACCTCAAAGAAAATAACAGGAGCGTCGAAAATACTTTGAATAGTAACACGACAGAAACCAACATAACACATCTGCATTAACAAAAATACAGAATCAACGGAACATATGAGAAAATTGATGCAACACATCCAATTACACTAGAAAACTAAAAGATAAAAAATTTGCATATTGTTGAATGAAACCAACAGAACACAGACTAGATCAGTAGGAACAGTGACAACTCGACGTGAGTCAGCAGTTTACAACCGACATAATTTAATAGGACTGGGATACTACAAAACCCAATGAACTCGGAACTCAACGAAATCCGGCGAATTAAAAATATGGATTCAAGTTTAAATAAAACAAAACACTAGTATAGAACAACAAATATCTTTCTGCGACCACAACAGTACGATAAAACCACACGTGGTGGATTCCCTCAGAAGCCAATCAAAAATATACACAATGAGCGTCACATGAAGTAAAATCAGAAGCAAAGTAAAGTGGATACTTTATTATACCGTAACTTTCTACAAAGTAATAAATACTGTCCTATTTGTTGTTATTTCTTCTTTTCGCGTGGAACATACGCCATAGAAAACTCTGTGAAGGAAACCATGATCTCTAGTTACACATTTCGGATGTTTTTTGTTCAGCCATGTTGACATAGCTGGCTTGAAGAAGATTGCAACTAGGTCACTACGCTTTTTGTAATATAATATAATATTTTTGTAATATAATATAATATTTTTGTAATATAATTCGTGCAGGCTTTACCGGGCACGTTACTGTGTTCACATTAGAATCACATTAGATATGTAGAGGAAGTGTCGCGAGTGTCGGGATTTGATATTTCAGCAGACTTATTAACTATCGCGGAACATTTTAAGAAGAAAAGAAGAGGTCTGCAGCGTGAACGACATACTTATTTTATTTAGCTTAGTTCGCCGCCCGCGATGCGTTAAAGGTACATAATTGGACTGTAGTACGAGTACCTAGGCCTGTGAGCCTAAATTACGGAAGATTTCTGCTAATGTCCCGAGGCATTGTTCTAAGAGAGAGAGAGAGAGATAGAGAGAGAGAGACACACACACGTCAGTTTTCCTTACCATTTATTCGCCAGCGTGAGTTGAGTAACTACCGATTCATCTTCGATTTTAAGTATGGCCGACTCTTACCTTAACACTAGTATCGCATCAGACGCTATCTTTAGTTCATAAAATGACGCATAAAGTATTTGCAGTTGAATAAATTAATTTTAACCCAATGAAGTAAAATTAAAAGCCCTGCTCCCTGAAACGGCGTGAGCGTAATATATTATTGCTGAGAAGTAACATAACTATTTATCAAAGGGCTATAACAAAAGCAGCATAAAATTAAGGCTTCATCACATGGCGTCCTGCTTAAGTTAGGGCCACTAGTAAAGCATGTAGTATATGTTTTCATAGGTTTATAAAGTTTTTTTTTTTTTGCATTATTATATTATCTGTGCAAATCAAGATCACCTTCCTAACTCCTGACTGTTAGTTATTTCCCCTAGACGACAATGATGTCCTGCCATCAGTCAACTAGCCCTCTCGTTAGTATTTTAATCGGTGGCTTTTGGTACTAACTTCAAAGGACTACCAAGGCGTGAAGCTTTGATCCATACAATTACATGCATTAGTTCGTCGATCAAGTGATACTGTGAAATAAAAAAAATACTAATAATACTAGTCAATACTATCAAGTTTGTAAAACGAAAACACAAATGTTCCAGGTGTACCAAATTTAAAATTAACTTTTAACAATAAATTAAATCATGCAATTGCTTTTCCTTATTATATGACAAAATTACTGCAGAAAATGCAGTCAGTTTGGTTTTAATTCTCAGCAGTTGATGACAGATTCAATAATAACGGTATACATTTCTAACAGCGAGGCTACGAAATTAACCTTGATGAGCGAAACAATTTACAAGTGTTGCCTTGTTTTCCTCTGTAAAGACTTAACGGAAGTAGGTAGAGAAAAAATATCGGTAAAAATCACATTACTCTCTGTTCGTCCTGCAAGCACACAATGACCCACATGTTCGTTTGGTGTCGAGCTAAATCGTCACTTTAAATTTATTTTGAAAGGTAACATGAGAACCCTTTCAGAACATCAAAGTCTTAGGAGCTAATGGAGCACGGCAGTAAAATACATCGCGAGAGGCTTACACGCGAATGATGGACAGTTGAGATAAAAGCTGCTGGTGGCAGGAGGTAGGCCAGATCAATTGTAGAGTCGGTGATGGGTGAGGTGTACGTGATGGCGAACCCGAAGCTATCGGTGATCTGCAAGCTGTTCAAGAAAATGGTGCATCCTTCCGAGCAGGACGGCAGCGGCACGTTTTACCGCCACATGCGCCCCATCGCCGTCGCGAGCCTGCTGATGGGGTCTCTGCCCCTGGTGGGGGTGTGCGGCCGTGATGGGAGGAAGATACAGCACCGCTGGTTGGGTGTACGCGTAGCCTGGGACGCCCTGGTCTTCTCCGTCGCCGCCGGCGCCTACACGTACTTCGTGCTCTTCTCGGAGAGCAGCCGGGTCGCAGCTGCTGCGATCGGCCATGTGTCTCTACTAACAGATATCCTGGCAGGGCTCTTCCTGGTCCATGGGTGTGTGCTGTTCTTCCTGTGTCTCAAGGCTGCCTCGGAGCTACCACCGCTGCTCGCAGAACTGGAGGACGCGTACCAGAAGCACGGCGTCCACGGCCGACTGGAGAAGACATTACGGAGTTACGGTATCAGCATGATCCTCGGGATGGTCATCGTCATCGCCTTATCCATCGCCGCCGTCTTCCTCAGCTTCAACAGCTTCACGAGCCCCAAGATAGAAGAAATATTAATTGCCCCGAGCTACCTGTTCCTCTCGTTCCCCATTACAACTTCGACATGCTTGTACACATTCCTGGCGCTATCCCTGAGTGCTTTATTCTGCGATGCTCGAAAGTCACTGGGGACTGTCTTAACTCAAGATCTCGGAACACGTGTGGACGATCATAAACTCAGCGACGAGCGACTGTGGTATACAACTCTGTGCACCCTGATGGCCAAGGTCGAGGCATGCTATGGGACACACATCGCCATCAATGTTGCGTTGATTCAGGCCGAAGTTATTCTTGAAATATACATATTCCTTGTGCTGAAATATTCCACCAACGCAGTGTTTGTTATGCTTATCATGTACCAGTTCAATATAATTTTGACCTTGACTAATTTAACTAGCAAATTATCCACTCAGGTAAGTTGGAAGTAAATTTTTCTCTTGTTGTTATGATTGCAGATTTGCTCTCATAACCTGTCACTTTAATATAATCTTTTACCTGTTGCCATTACTGTTGAAACCACATGTATATAATCTCTTTCAGACTAGGCTAGTCAGCTAATGTCCCCATCTGTTTGTTTTACACCCATGCCAGCTGAGATCATGTGTGTTTCCTAATATTTTTCTAAAGTTATGCTTACAGGAGCTAAATTAAATTCCGGCTCCAGTTTAATGAGTGGGACAACCAGCGAAATTAAACGTGTGCAGCAAATTCCATTTTTATACATTAAATCCTATAAAAGTTATTACAAAATTAAAAAATAATAATTTCAAGTTAATATACATGTTATGTAAGGGTTTGGTTATTTATTCACTATGTGGACTCTGCTATGCAGTCCAGCGTTTGCAACACTGTTCACACTGACTTTGCAAATTAATAAGCACATGGTAATAATATCAATAGCATGTATTTCGTTAAGCACTTTCATTGCATTGCACATAAGTGTTGCTTAGTCATGCTACCTAAACCTAGTATCGTTTTCGTTGATGCGACTACTGCATATGTTCCACACTTCCAGGAATTGCTGACTACCCAAACAGCTGAACCATACCTTAACACAAGGTATTTGGCACCATTGCAGAAGGTCATTACTTACCTCACGCAGACAGGGGATGTTACAAAACCCTGCAGTGGGTAAGAGGACTCATTAATACTCGTTATGCTAACTGATCTATGTAGACCCAGATGTCCGCAGCATAATCTTGATACAGATGAGCAACATAACAGTAAGGCATATAGCCAGGTGTACGAGGATTCCTGGGGTTCAGTTACAGATATGCTAGACTCCGTATAGTCCTCTATAGTCTAGGCTACTTTTTAAATGACCACTACCTTGCGAGCAGCTTGTTTTAGCATAGACCAGTTAATGTAGCATTAGGTGCTTGTTTTATTGCAGGATTTTTATTTGATAGGATCCTACAGAGCATACTGTGATCGAATTTTAAAGAATAAGTCTGATTTCTCTTGAAATACCAAGGAGCCCTCATCTCTGATCATAACCTGTCTTAGGGGTCGCGGTGGTGAAGCGGTTAGACTACTCGCCTCTCACAATAGTGTCGATCCCCGGCGGGGTCGTCTACAGATTTTCGCACGTAGGAATCGTGCCGGACGAGGCCGTTGGCAGGCGTGTTTTCTCGGGGATCTCCTGTTTACCCAGCCCGTGCATTCCGGGGCTGTTACATACCCGCATAGCTTCACCCTCGTCAGCTCTCAAGACCTCGATGTTAAGAGCCGCCCAAATCGCTTCATTCACTCATAACCAGCCCTAAAGAGTTCGACATTGGTAACATAGTCAACTTTTCATTCCCAGAGCTACTTACATACAGAAACAAAATAGAATGGTGTTTTATTTACAGTCTCGCAATATTTCTTCTTCGCTGGAATAATTAAATGACATTACAACCATGTCGCGCAACAGGCGAAGCCATTAGCACGACTTAAATTATCTGCTATGGCGTTATCAGCCGACTCGTTAACCGTAAGTCCGACCAAGCTACTCTCACCACCAAGGTTGGCCATTGGCAACCCAAGAGATACTACGCATCGAGTTCCCAACACAATCGCTACCAATTTCCACTAGGCCAACTAATACACAAATAACCAGAACATACAAATTTGCAATGGAAACCTACAACGCTGATCTGTTGCATTTGGGAGTTCCCATTTGCTACCAGCATTCCACCATCTCCCTCCATATAAACTGTACAGTTTTATGATTTATTGAGGACGCCATTAATTGTAAATGCGTCATTGTTAAATGGAACTCGGGTCGATGTATATATATATATATATATATATATATATATATATATATATAACAAAATTAAGGAATAACTCTATAGCTACCAAGGCTGGTTAAGAAGCAAACCAGTGTTCAAAGTTGTTGAGATACGTGTAATGCTAGGAAGTTATTTGATGGTCATTAGTATAATGTTCAAGTTGACTGCGAGTACTGATCATATGTAGGAGAGATTGAAATACTGATGACATGAAATCACCCTAGCAATGCTCAGAATGTCGAGCGCCTAGACAGTATCCTAATGTTTGATACACAACTGCAATGAGTATTACCATGAAACATGAAACAGTCCAAAAAGAATGCTTGGAAATGGAGGAGGTTACTTTTTCCTTGACATGGTTCGTCATGGCTAACGGAAAAACTAAATGATCTGGAAGAACTTGGATTTTGGAATTAATTCACGTCAAGATACATTCATGTTTCGGAGGATATTGCAGTTTTCATATACAAGATGACTGTATAGCTTGCTAAATTTATGTGGGGTTCTCTCGCTAACCTGAAGGAAAAATATGGTTTATTGGTATGCATACAGTTAATTAGAAAATCAAAAACCTGTTCCAATTCTCGTAGATATTTCTCAAAGCCAGGAGCTCTGGCTATTATTACACTAGAGGTCTAGCCTGTGACCTATTTTTTTTTAGCATTGTCATGTGCCTAGCACAGTTACAATGTTACAAATTTTTGCTATCATACAAAGACTGAAAAAAATGACGTGAAATTAACTCAACATAGGATATAGTTCTTTCCACTAAGCCACTGCTGCCCCACTTGAAATCGCTCTATCCACTGAGTCACTGTGGCCCCAGTTAATTAAATCAACATTGAATCGGGACATTTAAAGTAAACAAAAATGATATTCCATTACCTTCATATCTCTATGCAATAATCTCTATGCATTAATACAAAACTTTCATAGTGAAAAAGTAATTAAAAAAAAATAGTTTTTAGGGTAAAAAGTCATGAATGCGTAATCTGATCTTGCTGAAATTCGAACTTGACCTGTATTTGACCTTAAGGATTCGCTCTTCAAAATTTGAAGAACTGTTGAGTTTCAAGGGTCTTAGAAGTATTAAAGACGTACAGACAGGCAGAGGTCGTCTACTTAGGATAACAGGATGTTTAAATTAAATAGAAATATATACTCTAGTTGTGATAGAACTGGTGATCGATGAGGCCAGGGGTGTAAACATCCTCTTCCTATCCATCTCTCAGTGAAATGCACATTTGAGCGTTCAACCACAGCAAGGTGGAAGTGAGGAGGTGCATCATCATGCTGGACGATCATACGACGTCTCACTGCTAGCGGAATATCCTCAAGTAACAGCGGCAGTTATCCTTGCAAAAATCTCAGATACACCACACCAGTCAAGCATCCCGGGAAGATGAATGGTCCAAACAGCTGATCGTGTAGGACATCACACAACACGTTGTTTCTGAAACGGTATTGGAAACTCCTTTCCACTGTAGGGTGGGTATGTTGATTGTCGAATTACTCTGTAAATGTTGGGAATACGACCCACATTCATATGACATACTAGCTGTTCCTGCGACTCCGTTCGTGTGGATTTTAGGATTTGTTTACATATTTTAGAAATCGAAATAGAAAATCGAAATAAAGCGTGAATAGTGTTAATCAAAATGCACGCATAAGAATAAATATAATCAAAGCTAAATAAAATAAATTTCAAAGTTTTAAATTTTAATCAAATATAATTTACAAATGCCTTTTCATTTTTAGATAGAAATTAATGCAGTGCTTGCGACTTCGTTCGCGTTGACTTTAGGATTTGTTTACACATGTTTAAAATAGAAATTTCACTTCACTTATGTATTATGGTGTTATTCAAATACAGCCCACCATCGCTTCACTCAGGTTTTACGTTTAAAATAGAAATATCGCTTCGTCTAGGTTTTATGGAGTTATTAAAATACAGCCCGCCATAGCTACGCCCAGGTTTTATGCGGTTATTGGAATACACAACTATATAATTGGTTTGAAAGATTGTTACTATACTATTGGTAATAGTTTTATTGTCGCGTTAGTGTTTGTTGTTAGTTAATATGTTATTTTACTACATTTTTCCAAAAACTAATGTATCTTTTTCTATGATGCCTATTATATCAATGATGATTTTAAAAAAAATATTGTTATTTGAACAATGCTTTTTGACAATGATCCTTTTGCAAATAAATAAGATATGGAACATAACGAAAATCATATGAAAAAATTAATTCCTTAATAATCATTTGAGATATCGATATGAAATAAAGAGTAAATTTTAAATGTAAATAAACTCTATGATTTCTGGAAGTTCCATAAAAATCGTTTCAGCCGTTTCGGGGCCTATTCTGGACAAACATCCAGACATACAGACAAAATTTCAAAAATAGTTATTTATACTTTAACATCGTTTGAATAGCAGATTACGCTTGGATATTGGTATAAATTTTAGTATAACAGACAGACCCTTCAATTTTATTTATTAGTATAAATTTATCTCCAAATGATGTAAGGAATAAGCTCTGTGGTTCGCGGTAACTCCTCGTGAATCAGCCTGTATAATTAAGTAATCTAAAACTCAAATTTGTCTGCTTAAAATCGTCAATTAAAAGTATAGTCACGATCATAAAATATTTTTGCTAAAGATCTGCTTTCAATATTCATTTCAAGCACCACCTTCCTGGGCCATAAAACACATTGCGAACATTTCTGAAATACGTCTTTTTTTTTTTAAGTTTTAAATGTCTTTATAATATGTATCGTTATGAAAAGAAGTAGTGGCCCCATACTTTTAAGATATAAACTGAATATGCCATCGCTTTCTAAGGTCCGAGGTTTTATGCAGCACTGCGGGACATTGCACACCTGTTTAGTGCCTTGTAGAGCAATAGGAAGCATGATGCATATTGCAATGTTGCTCTTAATTATCCTGTACTTTTTTTACCTCTAAGAAATTAGATATTTCCGTGCAGTAGAAGAATGTGTCTTTGTAACAAGAGTCTTGCCTTTGATTTAGACTATTGCATTTTTTTATATACTGAGGACTGAAATTATTACTATGTGGAAATAGATCAGCGAGTCTATGGTTATTGTAAAGGTGTTTTACAATTAATTGTAGTGAGAATACTAGTTTGCCAGGGTTACACATAAATACTGCCAGAGTATTGTATTATGAGTGTTATTTTTCAAGGAAAAATACAAAAGCAGAATGTAGCACAGATGTATGGGGTAAGTGTTATCGATAAAAATCACATTAATGGGGCATATCACGTCGTTTGTTATCCTTGAGCACACACGACAGACAGCACACGCACATTAGTCGTCAGCTGATATGTAATCTTATATTAGTTTTGACGCGAAACAGGATGGAACTTTTAAAGTATCAGTGGGTTTGTTCCCTAATGGAACACCGCAATGCAATACGCTACAAGGGGCTTTCACGCGAATGACAGGATGTATAGATAATAGTGGCTGGCGGCAGAGGAAAACCCGTCAGCGAGATGTCTGTGATGGCAAACCCAGAGGTAACAACGTTCAGCAAGCTGTTCGGAAAGATGGTGTATCCCAACATGCAGGAGGGAAGCGGCACGTTCTACCGCCATCTGCGCCCCATCGCCGTCACGAGCATGCTGATGGGGTCTCTGCCCCTGGTGGGGGTGTGCGGCCGTGATGGGAGGAAGATACAGCACCGCTGGTTGGGTGTACGCGTAGCCTGGGACGCCCTGGTCTTCTCCGTCGCCGTCGGCGCCTACACGTACTTCGTGCTCTTCTCGGAGAGCAGCCGCGCTGCCGCCGCTGCCTCCGTGGACTACCCCTACTTCCTCACCGACCTCCTGGCATGGCTCTTCGTCCTCCATGGTTGCGTGCTGTTCCTCCTGTGCCACAAGACCGCCCCCGAGCTACCCATGTTGCTCGCCGAGCTGGAGGACACGTACCAGAGACACGGCGCGTGCGGTCGGCTGGAGAAGACGCTCTACAAGTACGGCGTCTTGATGTCCCTCGCGATGCTACTCGTCGTCGCCTGCTCCACCACCGTCGGGTTCCTCAGCTTCAACAATTTAAAGCGATCCCTGCTGGAAGAGATATTCATCGCCCCGAGCTACCTGTTTATGACGATCCCTATAACGGCGTCGAGTTACCTGTACTCTTTCTTGGTGCTCTCACTGGAGGTTCTGTTCTACGACGCGCGTAAGTCACTGGAGACCGTGCTAAGCCACAAAACAGGGGGACACGTGAACGATCATAAGCTCTGCAGAGAGAGGCTGTGGTACACGATGTTGTGTGGCTTGGTGTCCAAGGTAGAGGCGTGCTACGACACGCACATCGTTGCCAATGTCGTGTTCATTCAGGCTGAAATGATCATTGAGATATACGTGTTCCTCGTGCTGCAGAAGTCCGTTGACATACTCTTTGTGACTCTCATCGTGTACCAGTTCTCTTTGATTTATTCCGCGACTACTCTGACGAGTCAATTAACGAGTCAAGTAAGTTGGCGCCAAATCTACTTCTCTTGTTCACAATACTTTTTCAAATCGGGGTACTAATCTTCTAAGCATTACCTGTCGTCTCAGTTTGAATGTGCTTCTAATATTCGCTGTTTTCGAACCACTGATTTTGAATCCGAGTTTCTGACCAACATTCCACAACTACTCCCTGCATCTTCATACTTGTTGAGGAAACCTATTAGTAGGTTATTTTTAATAGTCTTGAACAAATGTTGAATCAATATACAACTTACGATTAGGAATGTATAGCTCTATAGTGACAAAGATCGGTTAAAGAACTAAATGACACGAGTAAGTGACATCTACTTGTCGTCCTTAGTAATGTTGAAGGGAGCTTGTGTTGATAGATTTTTAAAATCGTGTTGGACTGAAAATTGTGTTACAGCGCCAATGGGGTTAAATGAAGATCCCTTACCCTCCCCAGTCATAGTCCTGCACACATTCGATCTGGTCACCTTTGTTTATCGTCTCATGCCGCATTGCGGACTTGGTTGGACTTTAGTGGGCTACCTCATGTTAATTTATTTCTTATTATCTCAGAGGTATAGAAAGCATGTCGAACCAACTACAATGGCACTATTGTTTGGAGTATGTTCTGTCTCTAAATAATAACGTGAATTTTGAAAGTCCCATATTATTTCAGAAGCATTACGTGTGGCTACGTGTAACCTCAATTTATAATTTTAACAGTTCCCACTTTCTTGAAGGCAGCTAGTGAGCCTATAAAAGGGTTCTAGTGTCCTAGCCGTGGTACAAAATTCACTCGAAGTATGACTCAGAGTCGGTAATAACAGTTTTAGATTCCATTATACAGTGACGTAACTACCCGGGGGGGGGGGCAGTTAATCACCCCCTTTCCCCCAAAAACCAGAGTCAGTGGGTACACTGTAAAAAAATTTAGGCAAAATTCCCTTACATGTAAGGTAAAATTTTTTCACAAGTGTAGAGTAAATTTACATAACAAGTTAAATACTATTCCCTTACTATACGGGAAAAGTACCTGACAAAAGTGGGGGGAAATCCCATATAAGTAAGGGAAAATTAACTACAATGTATAATAAAATTATATTAAAATATCCCGGAGCATTAGTGCTGTTAATAGTTTTTATTACCTATATCATTTGACGAATAGTAACCGAGACCTCAACACTAAAATCCTCGACACTTAGAACGATAGGCCGATGCGCTATCCATTACACCACGACTACAGGCACGAGAGCATAAGTGAATATTAATGTGTTAAAGGATTATTTCTTCCCCCCGTCCTCCCACTTAGCTGTTGAGAATGCTTAAGACAAGCACGCGTCGTAAGGTAATTTTCCAATCCATGTATGGGATTTTCCACTACCGTGTACGTGAATTTTACTCCTGAGTGGGGTAATTTTACGTTACCTGTAAGGAAAACTATATCCCCCCCCCCCAAGTTTGCGAATATTACCTTACAGTTGTCAGGTAATTTTCCCATTATTTTTTTACAGTGTACATTCAGTGGTTCTCACTGGTGACAACCCCGTAGTTACGCCACTCTAACTATAATCAGAACACTGTAATGCCTTTAACATTTCCAATCATAAATGTGCAGAATAAAACAGAAACCAATATGAATCGGGATGAATGCCCTTTTGCTCCTTCGTATTCGTCGGTAGCATCAAATAAACTGAATGATCTTGAAGTAACTGGATTTTTCAGGTTTTAACCGCATTGAAGTTGTTGAGAAAACCAGCGTTCGACGTATCTTGCAGCGGCAGTCTTCGGAATACCCCTGATGACCTTAATTTGTGCTATTCAAATCTTGGCTTCCGACGTATCTGCCAAAATTGAGCGAGGCTAAATTCCAGATGTCAGGCAGGTACTTTCACACTGTGGTCACGAAACCACGCGAGATTCATTAAATGGTGTGGATCTTGACGAAGCGCCAGTGAATGGACCGCCATCAATAAGCATTACTAACGAAGCTGAGACTTACACCTCATCCACCTCGTGGGAGTTCAACTTTTCTAAGTTATTATTCACAGTTCTAGGTATACTCAAGACTTAGCTAATGTATTTACCTCACACGAATCACTACTAGAATCGGTGCTTGTAACGACCTGTAATTAATTTAGACTGTAAATAGATAGCCTGCTAAAAATGTTTAAAAAATCCCATTGAACTCGCAGTGTCCTGTGCAATTATTGCACAGCTTACAGAGAAGGGCATGTTTTCGAGAAAAAAAAAAAATGAAAAATGACATAATGAAGAATTACATTTTTGGGAGAGAGAGTGTCAATCTGTTTAGAAAATGTATATTTAAATTTTGATGCACTCTGTCGCTCGCAATGTTACTGGGATAAACTGCGAACCATTATAAACCAAAAGGTATTTTCATGAAAGACTTAAGCAATTTTGTAAATTTAAGAACTATTTGCAATTTACTGAATTCTGTCGCATTAAAAACTAAATGTAGCCTTCTCTGCTTGTTAGGTGAATTCGTGTTTTTTTTTTTTTTTTGATCAAAGTTTATATCACTACCTGTAAGACCGAATTGAATATGATAAAATAAATTAATCTAGATAGATATAATATTTAAAAATTCACTGCTGGGCATGGATGTTACTGCACTTTGTGGTGTTAATTGTAAGTGTGAATTAATTCCGTTATAAAATATGCATTATATATCATAAATAATATATTACGAACCGTTAAGTTGTTCGATGAACATGAGTAAGCCATATTTGGCATCCGCATAAGAAAGTTCAGTAGGGAAGTGAGTTATTTTTCTCGGAAATAGTTCAGAATAGTGTCCAGAAGTACAGTCCATCATTTCTCAAGGAACTACACACGTAAATCACAGTGTTAGTACGGATTTTTAACGTCTGAAAAGACTTCTTCCTATACGTCAAAAACTTTCTCTATTTGTAACAAACCCGGTGAACTTGCAGGCCAAGTAAATGGTGTTTGTACTTTGCAGAACCTGTCTTTTCAAGCGACCTGTATGGACGTAGAGCAGCATCATATTACAAAACTCTTTGTCTGGGAAGTTTTGGCAAGACAGCAGGAAATAGGACAGCAGCACAAACTCGACGAAATATCACTGTGTAGTTATTGTGACTTCGGTACACAACTTATGATGCAAGAGTCGTAACTAATGGCGCCCGAAATACGGGATGTGTCTAGATTCCCATTACACATTGTAAGGGCTTGTGGTGGGGACCAAGACGGGTTACGTTATGCACAGGAACTTGTGTGCGGAAACTTACCGTTTCCCCGCGACAAACAAAACACACACTACATCACATGTCGACCTCTCCCACGTCTGCAAACATCCTCCAGTAAGTTGTTTATCTTCTGGGTCCACTTACAAGAAGGGCTCGATGTGACGACCAGCGACATCTTACACAAACATGGTACCTACGTACCATGTTCCGGTACACACGATCACCAATACCTGGACGTCCAAGATCCTCCGCAGCCGTAGCTGCTAGAGTCCCTTGCTGTTGACGACGCAGTCAGTGTTACAGATGAAGGGCTGTGGAATCAGAGGAAGATCTACTGGCGCGGGTTATGGCCTCGATGTCACTTTTCTACTATAAAGTCTCGTGCTCGAATCCGATTAAGTCACGAATGATTGTATCGTTTTATATATTAATTTAAAGTAGGTTTCTTGATTGCCTTTGTAGTATGAAATCAGAATCCAACAAACAGAATAGTAAGTCCAGGACTAACTTGGGATTCGAAACAGGAACTTTGCGGTTCAAAAGCAAGAGAATTAGCAAGCTCGACCGCGCATATTGCACGACAAGAATTTTCCCCGCTTTATCATTTTCCATGTCTCAGGTCTTATTTCAGATAAATATTTCGTCAGCATGCAAATGAAAGTTTTAAGAGAGGTATGAAGACTAGGGAAGCTATCATTTCGTGTAATACTTAAGGAGTAAACTAAGCGCCATGTTGCTCAGATATCGTTTGACATTCGTTCATTTGATAACACGGTCTGAAGATCTCCAAGCCAATACCATCTACTCATCACTATGTTGACTTAATTCTGCGTGGCTGAGTGTATCAGGACATAGTTATGGTGGGATTTCTAATAACAAGTTGATAACACGGTCTGAAGATCTCCAAGCCAATACCATCTACTCATCACTATGTTGACTTAATTCTGCGTGACTGAGTGTATCAGGACATAGTTATGGTGGGATCTCTAATAACAAGTTGATAACACGGTCTGAAGATCTCCAAGCCAATACCATCTACTCATCACTATGTTGACTTAATTCTGCGTGGCTGAGTGTATCAGGACATAGCTATGGCGGGATCTCTAATAACAAGTTTCAATTCCTCACATCTGTTCAAAATTAATCGAAAGCCGTTCGTGCTTTACGAGATTTCATCCGTCCACTTTGTTTCGTTTCATTTATTTGCAACTTCTCAGATGAGTATGTTTTGGAAACTAATTTAGTGCCTACTTCAGTAAAGCCCCTTGTCTTTGTTGCAGGCGAGCATGGTCCTGAATGAATTGCGGTCTGTTCCAGTATCGAAATTGTCTGCAGATGGACAGTTCGAGGTAGGAAAAAATATTGTAAAGAGCTTCTTTTAACGTCCCCCGGTGTTATGCTTGAGAGCTTAGCAGGGGACGGCTTACAGACTAACTTATAAACCTAACTTAAATCAACACCCATGCCTTAGCCGGGATTCGAACCCAGAGCCTCCTGCACCCCAGATCGGTGGCGCACCAACCGACTGCGCCACGGGAGGTCGGCATTGTGTTAAGTGAAATATAAGCGGGAGTGTAGAGATTTGGGCGCCTCTTGACATTGGGGTCTTGAAAGCCGACGAAATTGAAACCGAGGTGGATACGGAGAACCGTCGGAATTCAAGGGCGGAGGAAACGGAAGATCCCCGAGAAAACCCGCCGGCACGATCCCCACATGTGAAATTTTATCACTATAATCTTCAACGGTTCGGAAATTATGGATATTATCATAAAATAGCTTAAATGCAAAATTTACCAGAAAGGTCTTAAATGACCATAGCATCTTGATGGATGTTGGGTATGATGCCAACATTATGAATTTGATCTCTATATCTTTAACGGTTCAGAAATTATGACGTTTTACAAAATAACTTAACTAATATTAAACTTTTGCCGGAAAGGATTTAGGGCCTAAATGACCCTACCATTATGTTGTATGTCGGGTACGGTGTCTATGCTATGAATTTGATGAGCATAGCTTCAAGGGTTCGGAAATTATAACTATATTTATCAAAGGGCTTAAACTCATAATTGATGTTCTGTCACAACCAATGACTAATCACAGCGCCGCAATTGGCACCGCCTCCTAAGGATACGCCACAAACAGCACCAGTTTAGTAACCTCCTGTGTGAGACCCTTACCAGGTTGATATAATGGAGGGAGGTACGCCTGCCGACAACCAATCAAAGCTATGATTCTTAACCCCCTACCAGAGCCCGCCGGAACTTGTGAAAATCCTGGAGCGACCCCGCCGAGAATCGAACCCGGTTCGCCTAGGTGGGAGTCGAGCAGTCTGACCACTACACCACCACGAGTGAGACACAAGCGTTATCAAAAATAATCAGCTTTCGTTCTTCATAGTTTCACGATGGAATTTCGGAAACGATTGTTATCCCGAAAAAAATCTATAATCCATTCGTGGTTACTTCACACTTTTCTGAAGCCCTGCTAAGGTTCTACTTCCAGGATATTCCTCCACCCTGTGCAAACCAAGCTTAACCAAGTCTGGAAAATTACACCAGAGGACAACGCACCGCTATCCTGCACGCTCAGTTGTAATATTATTTTGCGTGGGAACTATTTATTACTAGGAGCTGCCAACACAGATTTTTCTCACTGTTTTTATTCGTGCTTATTATAAAAGTGACATTATAAGATACGTCTGTGTGTACAGAGGTACGAAACGCTTCATACATGGAATATTTAGGAAATAACTAAATACGTAATACATGGGGTGATTTTTCAAAGGTTTACGTTAAGAAATCTGAAGAAACCGTGAACTGACTATACGTGATTGATGGCTTACCACAAGCGCCCGCGGCTACCTGGTGCTTCAATGCGATGCAGAGTGTTTGAAATGCGACTTTTTCGCCACTAAAATGTTGTGTGCACAATGTCAACGCACATTCCAAAATAGGTCTTGTTGAGTGCCTTCACTGTGTCACGCGCATTCGATACAACCATTTCGTAGCACTCCAAGATGGCTAAAAACGGAATATACGCGCCTGGTACGTACAAAGGGGCGTGAAATGAATTTTGCTAAAGGCCGTTCACGATAAAGTCAGCACTCTTGAAATCAAACTTTGCAAAAACTCACTGCCCCCTGCATACATATTTTTTTAACGGCCGCACTGAGTGACACGCGCCCAGTAAAGTTGGTAATGATGGAAAGAAATCAGTTCCATATCTTAACGTCGAATAAAAAGTGTTGGGTAACAATTTTGCGATAACTTAAATTATTTCTTTGCTTCCTGTTTTTTAATGCATCAAAATGTAAAAAAATGAGTAAATTTGTAAAATATTTAATTTTGTTATAATTTTGCAGTTTCACTTGAAAGACGCGTGAATAAAGCGATGAGGCCCATGGCAATATTAATTTTTCATAAGGCGGAAGAATTCACAACGTGCGTACGAGTAGATATTAGACAGGGCTTTCGAAAGTGCTCAGTATACCGTGAACAGCCTATACAGACTTTTTATTGATAAAAGTATAGGGTTACCGCTTAAAGCCCCGTAGATACACGCAGCATGACGGGAACGCTCCAGGCTTTGCGCTTAGTGGCGATAGCGCTACTTGATACGCGTGGCAGTTTCGCCCTTATCTCTCTCGCGTTTCTGGGTCTCGTAAGCGGAAAAGTCTCCAGGTAGACGGGGACCTTAGGTATAGGCTATCCATGGTAAAGTGAGCACTTTTTAAGGTCCTGCTAAATCTTCCCTTTCAATTAATTTCTACCTTGTCGCCACTTTTTAATGTAAACAGTGTACAATATGACTAATAAACACAGTGTACACATTTCATCACTCTCAACAGTTAACGTCTGAGACTGCAATAAAATATATTTAATAGGGGATAATTCCTTTTGGGAGGGCCTTAAAAAGTACTCACTTTACCGTGAGCAGCATATAATATCACATGCTCACTGGTATGAGAGGTTGTGTTGGTACACTGTAAAAACAAGCGAGGTAAAATTCCACTACATTTTAGGAAAACTAATTACCTCTACATGTAAGGTAAAATTACCTCTTATATGGAGAGTAAATTTACCTAACAAGTAAAGTAACATTACCTAATCGTACGGAAAAAATATACCTAACAAAAGTGGGGGGAAATCCCATACGAGTAAGGGAATATTAACTATATTGTTTAATAAACTTTTATTTAATAATACCCCGGACAATTAGTACTGTTAATTTTGTTATTACCTACATACTCTGAAGATTAATAACTGAAACCTCAACTGAAAAATCCTCGACACTTACTGGCGGGTGGGTGCGAACGAAGGTCCTCTATCATGATAGGCTGATGCGCTTCCCATTAAACCAGGATAACAGCAAGACAATATCAGTGAATATTAGTGTGTTACATGTTTGTTTCTTCCGCCCGTCCTCTCACTTAGCTGTTGAGACAATGCTGAAGAGATGCACACACGTCGTAAGATAATTTTCCCATCCATTTATGGGATTTTCTAACTCTATATAAGTGAATTTTACTCCAGAGTGCGACAATTATACCTTACATATAAAGAGCCATGTTGGACAGCTTGTATGACTAAGCAAAATTACATTTTAAGGATAAAATACAATAATCAAATAGTTAAGAACGGACGAGGTAATAAACACGTCGTATGGGATTTTCCACCGCCATGTAAGTGAATTTTACTCCAGAGTGCGGTAATTTTACCTCACCCGTAAGGAAAACTATGTTTCCTACACAAGTTTGCGAATCATCATTTTCTGCGGGTTTTCTCGGGGATAGCCCGTTTCCCCCGCCCCCTCATTCCGGCGCTGCTCCTTATTCACTTCAATTACCCTCATCGGCTCTCAAGACCTGGCTGTTAAGAGCCACCCAAATCCCTTAACTTCACTTCCTATTACTTTTTACAGTGTACGTCGTTTCCCCTGCAAATATATTTTAACGTTGACTACATTCTGCCTGCATGAAGCGAAAAGGAAACTCCACCTAGGACCTAAGCAGGGCTTCAGATAAGTTATAAGAAGATATGAACAGTTCACTGAACACTTTCAAAAGCCTACGTATCTCTTCTATCGTCACGTCTAAAAAGTTACGTTGGCATGAACGGTATGACAGCTGTCATATCGAAAAAGTGAAGTTTTAGAATCGTTAAATACGATACTACTGCGCAAATTCGTACGTCAACCGAATTACGAGGCCACCAATTGAAAATGCATTCTTAAACTCAATTTGTTAATTTACTTTAGTCACACAAAAGAACTCGTGTTTCGAAAATCAAAACTTAAACAAAGACGTTCATTGCTGTTGACTATGCGAATTTGACAATTGTATTGGTGTGTCGGGCAGACCAATATAGAGTACATGCGCAGAAGACGATAAATACGTGCCTGCTCCATCTTTAGTCGATGTGGAGACCAGAAAAATTTGCGAGTTCTGGGACCTGTATGCTAAGGCTTGAAAATCATTTGTATACTCAAGTCATGAGAGGGTCTAGACTTTCGGTTGCTGGAGAGAGAGAGAGAGAGAGAGAGAGAGAGAGAGAGAGAGAGAGAGAGAAAGAGGGGGGGGGGGGTATATTCCTATCATGAAAGTACAGATCAAGTCATCTGGTTCGTGGCATGGGAGGGAAGCAAGGCAGGCACTGTCTCCTCATAATTTCAGGAAAAAAATATTAAATTAACTAAATAAAATCAGTAACTCAAGCAATTATGAAATTAATTAATTAGAGTTTTAAAACATCTACAGGATAGTTCCATGTCAATTTGAGGGTTGGGGATAAGAGGAAGTCATGTCCTATGTGACAACCCTTACCTCATTTTCTGGATCTGCCCCTGACCCAAGCAGATATCACCTGCCCCATTGCACTGAGAAAAAGGTTTTGTTGAATCAAACAAAATTTGTTCGATGCAACCAAATTATTTATTTGTATGGAGGCAATGAAATATTTCGTTGCTGAAACCAAATTATGTTGTAGTTCTCGTTTGGTTGCACCAAACTGTAAGATTTGGTTGGTGCAACTAAAGGTTTGTTTGGCCACAGGTACATTAAACACTTAGGGCCGATTAAAAAAAATTCTACACGTGCGACCGAGTGTCGAACCTAGATCACCTGCGTCCGAGAGCTACGCCTTGGTATCCTCGGCTAATGTGACAACTGAAGACACCGGGAAGCTTTTAAAAAAAAATATATATATATGTATGTGTGTGTGTGTGTCAGATCCTTGTTGCATTGTTTCATTAATGTGTTTATTCGATTGTTAAGCATCAATAGATGCACTAACAAACACGGTTACTATCCTAATTGTCACAAAAAATACACAAACAAACTCTCGAGCTGTATTTTCAAACGAAGGCAGTCAAATGAGTGGCCAAATATATACAGTTGATTCTACATAACATTTTGTTGACGTTCTAATTTCTTTTGGCCCAACACACATAGATTTTGTTTATTCAAACATATATTTTGTTAGACAAACAAAAATAGTTTTGTTACTTTTCAAATTTTGTTTGCTCAATAATACATTTCGTTAGGGAAACTAAATATATATTTGGCCCTATACAAACAAATATTTTGTTTGATTTTCTCTCAGTGTAGCTCTTTTTTGCCTACATTTAATTGCGTGTTCGTTATTGGCTACGTATTCTCAATGAGCAGGGACAGAAAAAAATTCGATTTTTATGACATTAATTTTTCACGCATGTAAGAATAGACCCGTACACACAAGCCACAAGGCGTGTCAGTTTCATTTGACGTGAGTGTACTCGGTCTTTCATTGGCGGCCATGTGTCTGACTGGTTGTTGCTTTTCGCTGAAGATTCCCCATTGATCTCCCGCCCTTTCATTCCGGCACTGCTCCATACTAACTTCAACCAACCTCATCGGCTCTCAAGACCTTGCTGTTAAAAGCCGCTAAAATCTATTCACTCACTCACTCACTCTCCATTGGATTAGCTGCTGCCGTTTGGCGAGGTAAGGCTTGGACGGTTCTTAACAAAGAGTTCTCGAGAGCGGACGACGGTGACTCGAGGTGGACGTGGAGCAGCGCCGGGATGCAAGGGCGCGGGGGAAAACGGGAGATCCCCGAGAAAACCCGCCGACCAGCGGCATCGTCCGGCACGATCCCCACTTTATCCGGGAGCGACCCCGCCGAGGATTGAACCCCGGTTCGCCTTGTTGGGAAGCGAGCTGTCTAACTGCTCAGCGACCGCGGCCCCAACACGCAGGGAATCGAACACGGTTTTCCCTGATGGGAGACAAGTAGTCTGACCACTGAACCATCGCGGACCCAAGACGTCTGAGTACTGAAATTTTGTTGCATTCGCTATAAGCTTCTAATCTACACAGCAGGCTTACAGCCTGTTCCATCTGGAAATTAGAGTCATTCCATTTCTTTTTTCGCTCTTCCAGGAGAGCTCTTTCCACCCACTGGTAAATTGTCTCTTGCCACGAGCACAATTATGTCCGATGCCATGCAGGATACGTTTTGATTCCATTCCATTATTCGTCTTTCTACCCAATCCCGTATTGCTTAGATATTCAACTGTATTCTAATCTCTTCACTTCTGATCTTGTCTCCTCTGGATTTATGTACAATTCGCCTCAAAATATTCATTTCATTTGTCTCTATGATTTGTTTAGTTTTTGAAGCATCTCCCCTTGTCTGAGCAGCGTAAGTCGATATTGGGCGTATTACTGATTTATAGATTCTTGTCGCAGTGTCCGTATTTAAGTACTCATTATTCCATATGAAGTCGTTTTTGCAACTCGCTATTCTCGCTGCTTTATTAGCCTGATGTGCAACTTCTGAAGTGATACCCAACTTTTTAACTCAACACCTAAGCTATGTTAGCTCTAAGCTAACATATGAAATTAAATTAATAAATAATGATAATTGATAAGTTAATTAACGGCTCATGAGTAATGTGTGTGGTATTTTTGTGTACTTCAGGCAGTTCATTTCCAAAGACTGGTTTGTGATGTGTTCCAGGTGTCGAGGTTCATCAATCAGATCATCGCCTGTCCAGCACAAATATCGGCGGCGGGGTACTTCGTTGTCGATAAATCTTTGATCACTTCTGTAAGTATTGACTCGTTTGAGACAAGAGATGAACGGACGTTCTGTCGTTTTCAGGTGAGGTAAAATTACTTCTTAAATGTGGAGTAAATTTACATAACAAGTAAAGTAATACTCCCTAATCGTACGGGAAAAAGTACCTGTTAAAAAGGGGGGAATCCCTTACGAGTAAGGGAAAATTAACCATATTGCATAATAAAGTTATATTTTATATCATCCTGGGGGATTAGTACTGTAAATCTTCTTATTTCAAATATCCTCTGACCAATAGTAACCGAAACCTCAAAAAACTAGATTCCTCGACACTTGCTGGTGGGTGGGCGCTAACCATGGTCCTTTATGACGACAGGCCGATGCGCTACATTTTGGCCAACAGTGGATAGGTCGAGTGGGCCCTATTGCTTGGCCTGCACGTTCACCAGACTTGACTCCGCTAGACTACTTCCTGTGGGGCCACTTGAAGGGCTTGATTTGCCAGACCTCTGTGGAATTGGAGGAGGACCTGCTGGCGTGGGTTATGGCTGCGGCCTATCTTGGACTTCCAGGTATTGGTGATCGTGTGTACCAGAGTACCATGTTTGTGTAGACATCGCTGGTCGTCACATCGAGCCCTTATTGTAAGTGGACCCAGAAGATGAACAACGTACAACGTGTTGCAGACGTGGGAGAGGTCAACATGTGATGTTGTGTGTGTTTTGTTTGTCGCGGGGAAACGGTACGTTTCCGCGCCTAATTTCCTATGCAAAACGTAACAGTATTGGTCCCCACTAAAAGCCCTTACAACGTGTAATGGGATTTTAGACACAACCTGTATTTTTCACTGAACGCCATCCTATTGGTCTAAACCACACTGCACAACCTTTGTGTAATACGTAACGTTTGTTATTGGCCCGGTGTCTGCTAATGGAGCGCCGAGTTCACTGTGTGCCAATGAAATGTTATTTTATACTTGACATTATATACAGTCCATCGTGTTCATTTCCTTAACCATACACAAACTTAGTATCGTATTCACAACATTGCCCGTTGGTGAGAGGAAATTATCTTGTGAAATAATGATCACACTATATCCATGTGATTCTCATCTTCAGGGATATAGATATTTCCAGATTTGCTTTGTCCGAGTGAAGCTCGTGCATAGTCTTCAGAGTGTTAGGTTTATTCTCAGAGGGGTAAAAATCGCTAAAATGACCAAAAATCGCGTTTCAGAGCTTTGTTACACACTTTCCGTAAGAGTCGTATGCACGGAAACGTTTTCTGGGAAATCGTTTTTTTTTTTTTTTTGCGCGTAAACGCGTATCTCGGTAAATAAAACTTCTGAAAATATGACTTTTTGTCAGAGAAGATAAAAAAGAAACTATTGTCTATGGCCCCGTTTTTTTTTTTTTTTTTTTTTTTACTTTTGCCATATTAGGTGAATTCTTGGAGAAAAAAAAATTCTTGAAAATGGTGAAATATCGCAATTTTTAAAACTTGCCAATGCAGTTTACTTAAGCGGCAAGAGAAAAGTACAAAGATACGGAAGTAGTTTAATCTACACGGGATTTCATCGCGTGTAATGAAATCCCGGCCACGCATCTCATTTGCACAGTGCAGCGAACAGCGGAACCAATGCTCTCAGGTTCAGCGCCTTGCGCGTACACTACAGAACAAAATATTTATAAGACTGTTCACGATAAAGTGAGAACTTTTGAAATCAACCTTAGAATGCCACTGCTTTTACCTGCATATATTTTAACTGGCGCCCAGTAAAGTTGGTAACGATGGAGGGAAAGTAGTTCCATATCTTAACGTCTAATAAAAAGTGTTAGGTAACAATTTCTGATAACTTAAATTATTTATTTCACTTTGTTTTTTTTAATGCATCGAAGTGTAAAAAAGGTATATTTTCATAAAATTGCTTTTCTAATAATTTTATAGTTTCACTTGACCGACGAATGAATGAAGTGATACGGCCCATACCAATGTTAATTTTACATAAGACGGAAGAATACACAATGTGCATACAAGTAGACCTTAAACAGGGCTTTCAAAAGTGCTCATTTTTCTGTGAACATCCCATACATTTTTTGATTCCTTTTTTATACACAGTGAAATACATTACGAAAATATACTTCTTCCTACCCTTGTTGTAAAAATAAAATGATAGTACATATTCGCACATAATCTTACATGACTAGAAACTCAGAGGTACACGTATTATTTTCAATAAATTTCATATTTACTACACTACCTCTTGTAGAAGAACCGTAGGTGGGAGGATACGGTGTTGAAGTCTCAACACTTTTTTTCCCCCGAGTTCAAATCACACCACCAAACAAAATCTTTTATTTTAGTCATTCTTATACACAGCGATTCAACCATATAACGAAAATGAAACGTTTTTTGTTACCCCTTTTTATAAAAGGGTAGAAGCACAAAAAACTGCAAGTTTGTGGACATGTTCCGTGAATTCACGGAGATTTATATAAAATTTACGGAGAGAACGTCATTGAAAAAAAAAAAAAACGAACAGACCGTCATCCAACGCAGATGTCTGGGGTAATTTGTAACCGGTATTTTCTGTAATTTTCCGGACATTTTTTCTAACAGTGTAAGGGCGACGGGAGCTGGGCGCCCGTGTTATTATCGCCCGTATTGCTGTGCGCCTTGAACGCGCAAAAAAAAAAAAAAGTCTCAAGGCCATTTATCTTAAGGTGGTCGGTCGCCTACCTGATGATTGAAAATCGTTTCAGTGTGTTTGAGAAAAGCTATTTTTTTTACGAAACCACGAAGGAATTTGCACGCCTGAGGCCTATAGGCTGTTCACGGTGAAATGGGCACTTTTTTAAGCCTTGCGTAAGATCTACTTGTATACACATTGCGTATCCTTCCGCCTTATGTAAAATTGACATTGCCAAGGGCCTCATCCCTTTATTTATGAGTCGGTCGAGTTAAACTGTGAAATTATTAGAAAAGTAAATATTTTACAAATCTGTTCATTTTTAAACTTCGATGCATTAAAAAAAACAGTAAGCGAAAGAAATAACTTGAGGTATCACAAATGGTTACGTAACACTTATTATTCGACGTAAAGATATGGAACTACTTTCCTTCCATAGTTACCAACATTACTGGACGCATGCTACTCAGTGCGCCCGTTAAAATACACGCAGGTAGGAGCAGTGACATTTTTATAAGGTTGAGTTCAAAAGTGCTCACTTTATCGTGAACAGCCTTTAAAAGCGCGGGAGCGCTAGGGGCGACCGAGACATGCGCATCGACTCTCTCATCGCCTCTACGCGCAGAGCACTGAACTGGCGTGCGGTCTTGCCGTCGATAAAGCGCATCTACGAGACTTTCAGTGGAGACCCTACCACTTTATGACGTCATAACCAAAAATCAAGGTTTGATACACGTTCCTATTTCTTTTTGAATGTTTTGTACCGGAATGTTTGAGTGGCTAATACGTGAGGATTTCAGCACCGGCAGAGAGTACAAAAACGTGGTAATGATAAACAAAGCGATGGAATGCAATGGTGAAAAAAAAACAGAAACACTCCGCGAAAACCTATCTGAGGACTTCCACCGCTTTTACAACACGGGAATAAACACGGTTTAGACCCCGCCCGGGAATCGAACCCACTTCGCTCTCGTAAAGGACGAAGAGTGTGGTAAGATCACTATTTCACCACGGTTATATTTTCGAAGTTTTAATTTACCTGGCAAGTGTAAGCTAAAATTCACAAACTTGCGTGGGAAACACAGTTTCCCTTACGTGCAAGGTAAAATTCCCGCACGCAGGAGTAAAATTCACGTACATAGCGGTGGAAAATCCCATAAATGGATGGGAAAATTACATTACGACGCGTGCATCTCTTCAACATTGTCTCAACAGCTAAGTGGGAGGACGGACGGAAGAAACATAGATTTAACACACTAATCTTCACTCGTACTGTCATGTTGTCGTCGTGGTGTAACTAATAGCGCATCAGCCTATCGTGATAGAAGTCCACGGTTCGCCCCCCCCCCCCCTTCCGGCAAGTGAGGTTTCGGTTACTGTATGTCAAACGATAAAGGTAATAAGAGCATTATCAGAACTAAATACCCCGTATATTAAATGTAAATTTATAAAACAATATAGTTAATACTGCCTTACTTGTATGGAATTTCCCCCCTGTTATATCAGGTACCTTTTCTGTACGTTTATGGAATAACGCATTACTTGTTATGTAAATTAGCTCCACATTTGACAGGTAATTTTACCTTCCATGTACAGGTAATTAGCTTCCCTTACCTCAATTTTTTTACAGTGCGTGTATGAGTGTTATTTGTACACTTCGCCACGTAACATTTGGTAGTAAATTGCTTTTTTTTTTTTCACAGGTTTTGAGTTCTGTGGCCACCTACCTGATAGTTTTGATATACTTCACTCCATATTTTGTGAGTCAAACATAAAAGAAACAGCTCGGAAAATCTGTTATTCATCATCATTCCTAATGTGGTATGTACGCAAATAACTTAATTGTAGCCGCGTTATATATCTTGATCAAAAAGATGTCGCCTATACTTTAGGGGGAAAAATGTAGCTGAAAAAATTAAGTTATTGTTATACTGCTCACTGCAATGATACGCATAAATGGCATGGACAGAAAACGAACAATTTTTATAATGTGCAACTGACTAGTGCACTATTGTAAAATGTATACACTTGTTTGTTATTTTGCTGCAATTTTGTATTGAAATGATTCATTTTTATATGTGAATAAAAATTATACAATTCCAGTTTTTTCACTGTCCCGGACCATTAAACTTTTTTTTTTTTTTTTTTTTTTTTTTTTCCCCCAGTTATAAATGTTCCTGCTTTCCATGAAATAGAAAACATTGAAATGAGTTTACAAAAAAAAAAAAAAACCGCACGTCCCAGCTTGTATGTACTCTTGACGTTCTAGGTAGACAGAGTAATAATTCACAGAAAATTTGCATTCAGAGTACAAGATAAAACCACTATAACAACGTGCAAATTCCATTTATTCTAAAGTCTTTGCTTGGCACTGAAATTGCAACATTTTCTTAAGAGTAAATTTTATGCGTATTAAAGGCAACTATTTACTCTTTTCTCGTGATCTTAGAGCACAGCGGCGTCGGTAAAAATAATTCTTTACTGGACCGGGTGGGGCGCAAACATCATTAATAAAGCAACGTCTATACAAAACGCATCAGCTGAAGAACACCAGTAGTTGTAGAAACCAGTATTTAGCATTTTCCATATTTTTACTGTCTTATTATACCTTTCATTTAATTCCCTAATTTTTAATTTTTCTGATATATAAGCATTTTTTCTCGTTTTAATGTGTCCTTATTTGAGAAAAAGGGGGGGGGGGGAGGGGAATCGAATTCGGCCCTCTGAAAAACTGCGATAATTCAATCACCCCCCGGGCCACGGTGGCTGAGCGGTTAGTCTGCTCACCTCCCACCATGGTGAACCAGGTTCGATCCCCGGCCGGGTCACCGGACTTTCGCAAGTGGGAATCGTGCCGGACGATGCCGTTGGTCGGCGGGTTTTCTCGGGGATCTCCCGTTTCCCCCGTCCTTTCATTTCGGCGCCGCTTCATGCTCTCCTGAATCACCCTCATCGGCTCTCAAGACCTCGCCGTTAAGAGCCGCCCAAATCTCTTTACTCCGCTTCACTTCTATCACCCCATGTATGACGAGTTTAGTCATTTCCTAAATACGGCGTATATCACAACCGGTCTGCACCTCTGTTAGAATGAAGATATCTTATTTTTCGTTAGATTAAAGTTTAAATGATATTTTATTTTTAAATTGTGATATTTGATTTATGATAAATATGAATAAAAACAGTGAGAAAACACGTGTGTTTGTAGCGCCCAGTAAGAAACAGTCCTCGTGCAAAATGTTTTTAAAACTGGGCGCGCAAGAATTTCGGTGCGTTGTCCTTTTCGGTGTAATTTTCAAGAAATAGTTGAGCTTAGAGGCGGAGGAATATCTTGGAAGTAGAACTTTTAGCAGGGCTTCAGAGAAGTTCGAAGTTACCGTGAATGGATTATAGTAAAGTGATCCCGGTTGCAGAGGAGGAAACTTGCCTTGCGATCGTTTGACGACGTAGAAACTACGTTGGCTGGTCAGCTGTGACAGGCCGTCACTGCGCATGCGTCGTCTTCCGGCTGCGCGGGTTTAATGGGGCAGCTACAAGGCCGCAACTATCAGACCTTACGCCGACCGCGAACGTCTAACTATTGAAGCAAAGGCTTCGCGAAAAGGCGAGCACACAAGAAGTCGCTGCTCCTACGTGCACTGAGTGACACGCGTCTAGTAAAGTTGGCAATGATGGGGGCACACTGTCACCATACAGAAGACTGGAGGTTGGTTCGCGATGACAGACGTGCACGTGATGAAATGAGAGAAAGTATTCTAACTAATCGGTTCACGAACGTGTCATGATGAAGGGACATGCTCGACGTATTGACGCGTGGGAAATTCCTATACGGTCTATTCTCGGTCCCTTCACACTTTTCGGATCAAACCTTTTAATTTAAAAAATGCCCTCCCCCCCCCCCCCCCATGTACGACGAGTTCGGTTGTTTCCGAGGCCGTGTCCGAAATGGCAGACTTCGCTGATAAAATGATCACGTGACCCCGATCTCGTATGCAAAAACGGTGACGTATTTGGTAATTTGGTATCTCGTATTTTGTATCTAGCGAATGTTAGCAAAAATACGAAATGAAAAAAAATCAGCACCATTTGGGTTTTTACCTTCTAAACACATGCGCGAATACGCGCGCGTGTGTGTGTCTCTCTCTCTCTCTCTCTCTATATATATATATATATATATATATATATATATATATATATATATATATATATAAATTACACTAGGTATGTTTTAAAAAGAAAGTAAGGGTTGCGACTTGTTTACTATATTTGCAACAATTTTTGAAAGTCGTTATTGCATAATTTAATATTTTCTTATTCCGGTGATGATAGTAGAAATATTATGTCCGTTTTAAGCATTCAATTTAGATAAAAATATTTCTCACTGTTAATGTAAAAAATGCGTTGCCGGGAGTGCTAAAGAAGTGACTGTTGACAACGTCCGAATTGAAACTTACGAAAGGAGAAATGACAAAATAACGAATTTGTCATTTCCGACAAGGGTTTTATTTTCTTATTTATGGGGAAATGGAACTTTCACACGCACTTTACCTATAAATTAAAAAAAAATTCATTTTTGAGACACCCGGCCATTTCATCTTTGGCACTGACGGATTTTTCCCGCCTTCGCCAGAAATATTCTACAAGACTTCCATCCTTACCTTGCATGTAGATGTTTCGTCGTTGTTCAGCTGTGCTGGGACAAATAAGGGCTGGTTGCACCAACATCGCCCCCGATCCGAGATCAAATGATCCTAGTTCCGAACAATAATCCAGTTTGATCTTGGTTCCAATGTAAAAAGTGTTGCACCAACGAAATTTTATGGTTCTGGAATTCCGATTCGTCGATCCTGGTTTCCAAAGTGAGAGATCGATATTAAGTATGAGACAAATTTTGCTATTGGTTCATAACATGACATCATAGAAGCAGACGTATTTTTCACTACAGATAGAACCAGATGTGCGATGCTTCATCTGTTTTAAGTGAATTATTGTTGTACGAAGTTTACTGAATAATATTCAATTACATATAATGTTGTTTCAATTTCCCAAGAAAACCACTGAACGTAGTCATATCTATTTTCAAACTACATTTGTCGACGATGGCTGCTGATCTCGGATTGAGATTTCGAACCGCCAATTTCGGCGGTTCGAAATTAACATAATCTCGATCTCCAGTTCAGCTCTGAAATCGAATGGCGCAACAGTTTTCTGTGTCGATCTTAGATCCGATCTCGGATCGAGTTTCGAACCACGATGGTGCAACCGGCCCTAAGTGGATCGCCCGGCGTAGCTGGTGTCCGACGATGGTTGACTTGGAGGTCCGATGGGGCAAGAACGACGACCACGAGTACAGCAGCACTACCGCTCCGTCCGCTTTCATAATGACTGGTATAGGCTGTTCACGATAAAGTGAGCACTTTTTAAGGCCCTCGCAACGGGCATTAACCTCTAATAGCTATATCTTATTGTATCCTCACACATTGAATTTTGATGGTGGTGAAATGTATACACTATGTTTATTGGTCACAATGCAGTGTTTATATTAAAAAGCAGCAGGAAGATGGAAATAGGATGAAAGGAAAAGTTTATAAGAGCCTTAAAAACTGCTCACTCCACAGTGAACAGCCTATATTCGCTCCCAGGGATGTTTCAGGCCGTGTCGCAATTCGCCGAGAGAGTATACTCACTCACTCACTCTTGGACTTGACGTCACAGAGAGTCCTCTCTGCTGTCCCAACTCCGAGAAGAGAGCGTGAGAGGGAGAGTGAACGACGATGTACACTCAGTGCTCACTCTCGCACCCCCTCTGGCAGCCATGTTGTTTTCAAGCCTAACCTCAAACATCCAGACAATTATTTCGTTGTTTCTGAAGCAGTGTTAGAAATATTTTATCGACTTAACTTAATCATTGCGATTGTGAAATGTGTAATCACAGCAATATTCCGTTTGATATGGAGCATAAACTATGATATTATGTTCACGTGTCATTAGGTTAATTGTGTGCATATTATTAAATATTAAGATTTGCACATAGCAGTTAAGTTTATAACCATACAAAAAAGTAACAAATTAAAGTAAGTTATTATTTCATAAAACACTGTACATTTACCCGAGGAAAGTGAAACGCCAGCAATATTTTATTTTTCACAATTTATTACTTTTTCTGTCAGGGAAATAATGCCGAAGGCTCACATAGGAGGCACAAGTCTCAATTCGCTAAAGTGAGCCTGAGGGTGTCAGAATGAGAGTGGCGAGTGAGAGTGAGCACACATTCGAGTTGAGACACAGCCTCAGATCGTCAGTGCTCTATCATGGTACAGGGCATTCAAAATAATGGTACACTGGTACAAAATTATGGTACATTTCCGACAAATGCGTTAAATCACAATTTTATGTTTGCTTTGCTTTCATAACAAAACAGTTGTTTGATCGTTGCACTACTGATATCAAATACAAATGAAGAACAACCTCTAATTTGCAGATAAATCATAGGGCTTCGGCTTTTGACTTCAACCAAGCGCTAACACTTATCATCTTTTATTATACTTTAACTGCATATTTTTACTGTCGTCAGATTATGGTACATTTACGTAAAGGCTGGTAACGATAAAGTGAGCACTTTTGAAATCAACCTTAGAAAAATGTCACTGCCCCTGCCTGGATATATTTTAAAGGGTGCACCGAGTAACATACACTCAGTAAAGTTGGTAACGATGGAGGGAAAGTAGTTCCATATCTTAACGTCGAATATAAAGCATTGGGTAAGCATTTGTGGTAGCTTAAATTATTTCTATCGCTTTCAATTTTTTTTTTTTTTTTAATGCTTCGAAGTGTAAAGATTAGCAGATTTTTAAACACATATTTTTATAATAATTTTACAGTTTCACACGACCGACGCATGAAGAAAGCAACGAGGACCGTGGTAATGATAATTTTACATAAGGCGGAAGAACACACAACGTGCATACAAATAGATCTTAAGCAGGGCTTTCAAAAGTGCTCATTTTTACCGTGAGCAGCCTATACCACGGCGACCTCGTCGTGGTACATGATACACAAGGTCTAATTATGGTACAAGTACCATGAAAATGGAACGTCTAACATCACTGCTCCGACAATGTGGGGGCGCTACCTGCCTAGTGACGTCACTTCGTCCTCATTGGCTCCCGTTGCCGGGCCAATCCTTGATGCTTGAAGATAACGTGGCCGGAAATACTGAACCGAAAATGTTTTTATTATTGTTTGGTTACGTATTTCTGGAGCAATCTATACTTATAGAGGTTTTCTTCCACGTGTGTGGAAGAGGTTTATAAAGCCTATCCGGTGCCGAGTTTGAGAGAAAATGGCTCCCGTCTGTGGCAATGGATGGATCTCGGTTAAGTAAAGCCAAAAACCCCTAAGGTTTTAAAAATAATAATTTTTAGCTTAGATGAAACTAAGTTTAAACGTTTTAATACTGGTTTCATTTTCGTCAGTAAAAATAAATAGAAATATTTATGCTCGAATTGGAGCGTAACTTTATGTGAGTTTAGAAAGTAATGTTAATTAATATTTATGCTAATCCTTTAGATGAACGCTCGTTTTTGGAGAGAGCGGAAGGGGGGGGGGGGGGTAATGGGGTGTCACAAAAAAAAGCAGGATATGAATTTCATTTTATGAAAACATGCTCCATAAGGAAAATGTTTTATAATATTCAGTATCTATGCTTAATTTTGTGTCTATAATGTTTTGTAATCATAGGAAATATGTTATATAAAACTTTATCTGGAAAATTATTTGTTTTTGACAGACAAGATGACAAGGTATTGCTTGATGTTAGCGTAAGTGGGAGTACTACTTTTATGCATGGTTTCTACAAAAACAAAACAACCACGACAATGATTTGGGAGACATTCACGTCGAAAGTTGAGGCGTGGTGGTAAATTGAAATTCAGATAAAGTAATTGGAGCAAAAAATGGTGGCGTTTTTATGGTAACTTAGGGGGTTTATTATGGCTTGAGGTATAACAACAAAGCATTAATATTGATATTAATTTAAGTTACAACTATGTTGGCCCACCTTATTATTGATGCCGGAGGCTATCTAGCTGATCAGTTGACGGCGGTCGGACACCCACATGTCGTGATCTTCCCTGGCTGCTGGTCGGATGTGGAAAGACGTCGGGCCCTGCCTCACACTGGCCTATATCGGTGCGTCGTTTAGGCGTCCATGTCCCCAATCGCTGGCTGGTGGAGGGGTTTTTTTTTTGCAAGCGGCCTCGCCCGGTGGTTGCTGCAATAAGTTGTTCGCAATTCCTGGCGTCCTGGTTTTACTTTGGAAGTGCGGGGCAGGTTTCAGAGTTGGATGTACTGTTAAGGTCCATTCATAACAAACCGACGTCCCGCTTGCTCGCCTGACCACCTGCTTAGTTTATTTTTCCTAGAAACTGTAAATATGCAAAAGACCTTGTGTGCTACGTATTAAAAATAATGAACTTTTACGTTGACTGGAACTGTGATATGGCTGTCAGCGAACTATGTACGTTTTGTGTTGATCGTCTGGAACGCTAGCCACGACAGACCGTATATTTACGGATTTTTTTTTTTTTAAACGAAAATGCACAGTAAATACACGGAAACGTAATCTGTAATGACGAAAAACGGAGTTAACATCGTAAATTCAAAATACGGAAAAACCTCCGCATTTCCTATAACTTCGGGTATCGGGTACGAACAATGCCGAGTATACACGCAATTCTCTTCGCCACTGTAACCAGAAAATTATAGTCTCCGCGGCAGTTTAGGTTGTCCATATCACTAAGACCTGTTCTTTCAAACATTAAAAAGTGGCAACAGGCGTATGTAACACTTAGCAACACTTAAAATACACTAACTTTAACAGAAACTAAAAAAGTTGCTTATGTGACTATTATGCCAAATTCAACACGTGAGCACGGCAGGTAAATTGTTAGGGTCGTGAACTTGCAACAGTTTGACTCGGATCCAAATCTTGCTTCAGTATAAAACAATTTTACTTATTATAATATATTTTTTATACGCAGTAGAACACCCACATAATGAAAATTAAAATAAAATATAAATTAAAAATTATTTAAACTAGAATGACAGAAAACTAACTAGGGAATTAACGGAGAGGTTCCCTGAATTTTACGGAAAGTCCGTTTTTGAAAATCAATGTGTCCGTAATTTTACGGAGAGTTTACGGACACCGCTGGATAAATTTTTACCAGCATTTTTCCGTAAAATGAAGGAAATTTTTCTTAACAGTGTGGCAGCAATGCGCCTGTCATTCTGAAGTTCCCGGCAAAATAGTTCATTGACCTGCCACCTTGGGCGCTAGTGTAGCGAAGGGGGCGTGTACCAGCGCACGATGTGCGTTATAGATGGCGCCACGAGGACTTTATTTCTGGGGAAATAACTCCTTCTGGAAGATGCCACTGTTCCCCATTGGTTGAATTATAGATATGACTGTTTGTCCCTATATTAGTGGGGTGTTTCCGCAGCCAAAATTGTACTATTAATTGACCCAGCAACTGACTGGTCCCCAGAGACTCGGCTGCTGGGATGCATAAACGTCAAAGATACGTAAACCAAAACATGTATGTAGGGCCCATATTGCCAGGTAAAAGTCGAAATGGATTATCTTGCTTGTCCATGTAGGCAGTAGAATAGATTCTGGTAGGCCTCGACATAGTTTGGGATAGCTATTCACTTTAAAAGTTTACTAAGAAAAGGCTGTTAATTAAAAAATGGTTTTGCTTCAGCCTTGGCATATTTCAGTAACCAAAGTCATGTAGTGGCATTAACACGGAAAATCTAGTCTTTCCTAGTTTTACATACGTCTTGAAAAAATAAAACGTCTTGACGTAACAAAAGATTCAACACCATTTATATGGAAAGACAACCACCAGACAGCGTTTGATAACTTAAAAACAGCCTTACTAAACCCGCCAATACTGGCTGAGTTTCAGGACGACAGGAATACAATACTAGCATGCGACGCCTCCCAGACAGCGATAGGCACCATCCTGATGCAAGAGATACCATTGTCATTTAAGATATATTTTACGTATAGGGAATATTTAAATGATCTATTTAAAAGGGAAAATTGAAGGGAACCTTCCACAATTTTGACAAAATCATACTAAGTACAAATGCACTTGAATGAATGCCAAGTGTAAATTTCCATGCTGCGCCACGATATATATTTTAAGGGCGTTTAAAAAACCCAAAATTTATCATTTTAACCTGATGAGAAACATTTGAATGAATGCCAAGTTTAAATTTTCGTGCTGTCTCATGGTGTTTTGAGGGCTGTTATTAATATTGTCCTTTCCAGCCTTGAAGTATTGAAGATAGTTTTGAAGTATAAAAGCTTTTCCCATGTACTAATGTGAGTGTTTGTATTTTCAAGAGATATTATGCGTTTAAGCTAATTTCAAAAATTTTGCTCGCTGGTTTCAAACGACTGGCGGTGCTGATTTTTTCTTGGTTACGGGTCGTTTCTCGTGTCGTAACGGACGTAACGAGCGCCTCGACGAAATTATGCATGATTGTTTTGAATTTCTTACGTTTTGAAGATTATGGTTTCCACTATGTAGGTTAATACATTGTATTAAAATATTATAACTTACCCCTCTTTCTTCCCGTGAAGTTAGGCAGAAGAAAGTTATATTTGACAATGGTATCAAATGATGTCTTCATTTAAGCTGCGAAAAATAGTGATATTTTTAAAGTTTGTGCATTTCCATTCACACTTCAAATAGAATTGCATTAGAAAGTATTTAAAAAAAACTAATGCTATAGTAATATTTTTATTTACAAACATGTATTTCAAAATTACTCACAAAAATATCGTATCCCACATTTTCGGTGCATTAGCTACACTTTGGCATTTGTACTCCTTGTTGCAAAACAAAAGTAATCAAGTTCGTAAAAGACTAACAAATGTTATTCAGTGTTAAATGTTTGTAAAGCCCGCTCGTGGCATGACAGGGTATCAGTCAGATTACGAGGAACCAAGCTGTCGTGCCTCTTAGTTCAAGCTCGAAAAATCGCTCGGCGAATAATTTCTTCTGCGTGTCATAACTTGGTGTTCTCTTCGTCGCTGAAATGGTGTAACCTGTTAACGGGGGGTTCGCGGGCCAGCAGGTTCAAATCCTCGTCCATGTCCACGATGTACGTCATCATGTCGCCTTTGCCCTTGACCTTGGTCAGTCCTCGACACCGGCAGCTGACGCCCTGCTCCCTCAGAACTACAGCAGTCTCTTCGGTCACCTGCGGACGAAGGCCGTCTGTGATAAGGTAATCTCCAAGAGTCATATACACAGCCATGGCACACAGTACACAAGTACACACTAGGGCTGTTCGATATTATAAAAATTTAATATCGATATTTTTCCGAAGTTACTCGGTATTTTCGATATATCAATAATACCGAAATTATCGTTAATACCAAAATTATCGTTAATACAGAAATTATCGGTAATACCGGAATCCTCGGTAATACCGGAATTCTTGGTAATACCATAATTATACATAATACCGTAATTATGTAGAATAAATACCGAAAATTTCGATAGTACCGAAAATTTCCATAATACAGAAAATTTCGATAATATCGAAATATCGATATATCTCCCGATATTTTACAAAGTTACATATTATTAGATAAATTATTTTTCTTGTCGATAATTATCGATATATCGATGTTTCGACAGCCCTCGTACATACACACGAAATTGTGTGGCGATTCCACTGATGTCGGTATACCCATTCTGTGAATGACTGCGTGTAAAATGTCATCAGGTGATTGTAGTCACATTCACCCACCTACACACATTTATTGAGATGGATTAACGTGATCTAACTACAAAAATCAAAGTGGATCAAAACCTAACCTAACCTCACCTAACCTAACCCGAATTAGCTGAACATGACGTGTTGTTGTGTTGTGAAAGGTTCCCTATTGACTGTGCTGCCTGTTGGCACGTACAGTTTCTACCAAAAGTTTGAGACCACCCAGTCAGGAACATGAATTTTATATTACAAAGTTTTTTTTAATACATACCACTCAATGCACTATTGAACTGTTCTAGCAATTGTTCTTTAAATCTATTTAGTAATCGATGACACCTTCTGCAGCTTTAAGACACATCTGTATTTTTGTAAACATACTGCGGCTGCAGATAGTTACGTTTCCGTGTATTGTAGAATAGCTCATAATCTTCGCAATTCGTCCGCTCGTTCCGTTTACGTTTTTTGTGTCGAAGTTAATAAGCATCACTAGTAAATACTCTGGCTCTTGCGTATAGGCTGTTCACGGTAAAATGAGCACTTTTGAAAGCCCTGCTTAATATCTACTCGTATATATGTGTATTTTTTCCGCCTTACGTAAAATTAACATTGACATGGGCCTCTTCACTTCATTCATGCGTCGGTCAAACGAAACTGTGAAATTATTAAGAAAGTAAATACTGTACAAATCTGCTCATTTTTACACTTCGATACATAAAAAAAAAACTAAAAGAAATAATTTTAAGTTATCATAAACGGTTACCTAACACTTTTTATTCGACGTTAAGATATAGAACTACTTTCCATTCATCGTTACCAACTTTACTGGGCGAATGTCACTCAGTGCGCCCATTAAAATATATGTATGCAGGGGCAGTGATTTTTTTTTTTTTTTGAGGATCGTTTAAAAAGTGCTCACTTTATTGTGAACAGCCTTTATCAATAATTATTTTCAGTTGAGTGGCTGAATGATACAAACACCTATTTTCTATATTCAGCCATTTGGATGTGAAAAGGGCATCGGCGACATGATAACGATATCTAAGGCACGGCGTTTTGTACTTTCTGTACTCTATGTTTCTGATTTGTATTGATATTGACAAACAACCTTGCACAGTAGTTTAAAACTGACAGAACTAGCGCTTCGCATGGGAGAAGTTTAATGTCAGTACTCTCAACTTTTTTTTTTTAGTCGATATATATATATATATATATACACTTGAGACGATAATATGCGGACTGAATAGATGCCGATATCTGCTTATCCCAGCTTAGGCATTTGTTAAAAATGATACCTAGAATTTCTGCATTAAGTCTTTCCGGTATATTATCTCCGTTTAAAGAGATTTCTGTAGACGATTTAATTTTCTGAAATATTTGTTGTGAACCAATGACAATGTCCAAATTATATTTCATTTATAGTAAATATGTATAAAGATAGGAATAAAATAGGTGTGTTAGTAACGCCTGATAAGATATAGTTCTCGTGCGAAATATTCATAAACTGAGTGTAGCTCGAGCAAAGCTAATTTGAAAATGTCTCTGTTGTTAAGAATGAAACTCGCATGGATGGTCAGTCTTTGTTCGGCTAGTGTTTAATGCGACCTCACAAGAACACGACAGTTCAGTAACTATGACATTGCTAACGATATATATATATATATTTTTTAATAGCCACCCTAGGGTCATTTTTGATTGTAAATGCTTTTATTACGATAAAGGACATTGGTTGATGACCGGCCAATAATGAACGCTGTAAAGTACAGGGTAATGTCCGATGTGGCATGGACCAATAGGACGATGGTGAGTTCTAACACAGGCACCAACAGAACCGCTGTTCTTGCAGTAGTGGATATAGGCGACTCACTTCTAATTTGTTTTAAGTGCCAGTAAATGTGTGCAGATCTCAATGTGTTAACCACGAATGAACTATACCTGTATCTTCCCTGGCTCGCCGGTGGAGTCCATACGGGACGCCATGTTGACGGCATCCCCCCAGATGTCGTAGAGGGGCTTGTGGGAGCCCACGACGCCAGCTGCCACTTCGCCGTGGCAAATACCTGTAACGTTTCATAGAACACTCGAAATATATATTTTTGCAGGGCTTTTTATTTGTTGTTCATAGTTAATTATGCACTTTTCAAATCAACCTTTGAAAAATGTCACTACACCATCCCACATCCCTTTTAACTATGTGAGCAATTTTGAAAGTGATATAATTTGGAATAATTGTTTATAAATATATTTAGTAGTTAGAAAATGCTGATTCTAGCACAGGGGCGTGGGGCGGCGGACAAGCGGGCACCATCCGCCATCTTGGATTTCCCCCTTTTTCCCTTTTTCCTTCGAAGTTTCCCTTATTTTCTCCATGTCCCGGCGGCCATCTTGGATTCTCAAGTTCCTGCTCTTGCATTCCTAACGAGCGCACTTCACGCTCTTGCATTCCGGTTGTGGTTTTCTCTGGGTGCTCCCATTCCATCCTACCAAATGTCTCTACTTCATGCTCTTGCATTCCATCCTAACGAATGTCTCTACTTCACGCTATGCATTCGAGTTGTGGTTTTCTCCGAGGGCTTTCATTCCATCCTACTTTGGCCTTAGACATTAACATCCGAGTGTGGTGGAATATATAAACTGTGTTTACTACTTACATGGCAATATTTGTTTAAAAGGGTGGTTACATAATAACAAAATTGGCTGAGGAGGGGGTCCACACGGCACGGATAAATATTATAGTATATGTAAAATTAAAACACCTATGTAGTGTTACCTCACTGGCTCTTTTGAGTCTCCATAGTAGATAATGCTATGTTTGACAAGATTATAAATGGGTAAACTGTTTGTCATTAAGACAAATTTTGCTCTTTCTTATTTCATAATGGTATAGCATAACTCCCAACGGGGGAAGGGGGGACAGGACCCGCTCGGCTTTGCCCTATGGGTAGGGGAGTAAAGAGCTTGAATCACCCATTATTTTTAATTTTTTATATTATTTCTTCCTAATTCAAATTCAGGAGGATTTATTGAAAAAAAAAAAAGCTCAGCTAATTACCTTACCTATCATTATAGACGTAATATATGATCTACTAATGCACATTCATGCAACAATTAAATTAACACAAAAATTTGAGAAACTAATTCATTTTCACCTTTCAATGACAACCAGGGGGCATCTATTAACAATAAGGTATAAAAATTTGCACACAAAGATGAAATGTAACGCTTCTATAATGAAACATTTTCAGTGATGAGCCTGACTCTTCTGTTATGACAAAAAAAATTTCTGTATAAGGAAGGAATAATAAGGCCTCTGAAAGGCTGTTCGCGATAAAGTGAGCACTTTTGAAATCAACTATAGAAAAAAAGAACTTCCCTACCTGCACATATCTCAACGGGCGCACCGGGTGACCAGCACACAATAAATTTGGTAACGATGGGGGGAAAGTAGTTCCATATCTTAACGTCAAATAAAAAAGTGGTAGGTAATCATTTGGGACATCTTAAATTACTTCTTTTCGCTCTCGAGTTTTTTAATGCATCGAAGTGTAAAAATGAGCAGATTTGTAAAATACTTACTTTCTAGTAATTTCACAGTTTCACTTGATTAATACATATTTCAAGTAAAGCGGAAGGATACACAATGCGCATACAGGTATAGGCTGTTCACGGTAAAATTAGCACTTTTGAAAGCCCTGCTTAGTATCTACTAGTATAAACGTTGTGTGTTCTTCCGCCTTATGTAAAATTAACATTGCCATGGGCCTCATCATTTTATTCATGCGTCGGTCAAGTGAAACTGCGAAAATATTAGAAAAGTAAATATTATACAAATCTGCTCATTTTTGCACTTAGATGCATTAAAAACACAGAAAGCGAGAGAAATAATTTAAGCTATCGCAAATGGTTACCTAACACATTTTATTCGACTTTAATATATGGAACTATTTTCCCCTCCATAGTTACCAACTTCACTGGGCACATGTCACTCATTGCGCCCGTTAAAAATACATGTAGGTAGGGGCAGTAACTTCTAAGTTTGAATTCAAAAGTGATCACTTTATCGTGAACAGCCCGTTAAGCCGGAATCACATAGCCCCGACCAACACAACACGACACGATCAAAAAACGCAGACACGACACATTTCAATGTGACTACTTGAATTTACAGCACGACCGACACCACGCTCTCGGCAAGGTAACCTAACTATTTAGAAGGCGCTGATGGGCTACGTTGGTCTCAAAGGCGGGGAACAAGAGGGGGAATTTGTAATACATAATGGTGACAAATTGGTACCGCTAATGCACAGATAGGTACAATTAATATTGTTAAGAATTAGGTAATGTAATTTTCAATTAGTTGTTCTTTTAAGCTGCGTATTTACCGTTGTAGGGAAAGCTTGCAATAAAATTTCATTTTGCGAGACTGTGCCGTCCGTGCATCGTGCCGCACGGCACGACGAAGAATAGAAATAATTTCTAATCCAAAAATTGTTGGTCGGGCGACAAAATCGGCCGGGCTTACGACGATCTATCGTGTATTCCATTGGCTGCTGGCCGCCGTGTCGTGTCGTGTCGTGCGTGTCGGGGGCTGTGAGATTCCGGCGCGAGAGGGAGGACTACTGACCGACGCGCAGGCGGAAGTTCTGGAACGTCTCGCGGTTGTTGTCGCGCAGCACACGCATCATCATGGCGGCGAAGCGCGCCATGACGGAGACCACGTGCTCGGCGAAGTTGACCTTCACGGCGAAGGCGTTGGAGTCGCGCCGGCCCGAGTCCAGGCCGCACGCCGCCATGTACGTCCAGTCCGCCATCTTGATCTTCTCCACGCGCAGGAAGCTCGGCTCGAACAGCAGCTGCGACAGGCGCCACGACGAACATCGCTCAACATCTCCGGCTCTCCGGTTAGCATCGGGTGCGTGTTTTACATTGCTTAACATAGTTTCTTCATGGTATCTCCGGCCTTTTCTGAAACCCTGCTAAAGTTCTACTTCCAGGATATTCCTCCACCTCGTGGAAACTTAGCTTAAAGTCTGGAAGATTACACCAGAGGGACAATTATTTCTTACCAGGCGCTACCAACACACACGTCTCGCTGTTTTTATTCAAATTATTTATAAATGAAGCATTACAATTTATAGATAAAATGAAAATAACATTTAAATTTAACAGAAAAAAAAGTAACACGAGTATAAAACGCTTGTGATACGTGGCGTATGTTGGAAACAACCAACCACGTCATACATTGGGAGATTTTTCAAAGGTTTGATTCAAAAAAGCCGAAGAAACCTTGACTAGACTATATGTAACTTTTGCCACTCATAATATGGCGGCTGACGTAAACAATTGGTCTGCGCATGCGCAGTTGAAAGAAGTCGGACACAAGGCATTGGCTTCACTTGAAGAAACGTGGAGAAGATAGGCTGTTGCCACTCCATCGTCTATTACCTCCATGGTTAGCACGCTCGTATCCCGCCAAGGCGAACCGTGGTTCGATCCCCGGCCGGGTCACTTATGGATTTTCGCGAATGGGAATCATGCTGTACTTTACCACTGGCCAGCGGGTTTCCTCCGGGCTCACCCATTTTCCCCGTCCTTTCATTCCGGTGCTGCTCCATACCTCACTTCACCCTCATCGGCTCTGAAGACCTCAATGTTAAGGGGGCCACTTACTAGGCGCTTGAAATGTGTTGCAGTGGGTTGTGAGATACGTTTTGTTTTTGACTAATCTATTCCACGTGCCCCCAATGTGCTAATTTACGAAAAGAAACCAAACTTCAGGCGATAACAGAATGTCGCTTTCATGACACTACGCATGTTAGAACCAATATTTCCCAGCCCTCCAACACAGCTAAAAACAGCCTTTTCAGACTGTCATATGTCAAAATGTGCTGACTGGATCTACGTGAAACTCAGCTACAATCCTACATTGAACTTTGCATTATACATTCCATCGGTAAAATAATATGGTCACCGCTTAAAGTCCCATAGAAGAAACGGTTCGACGAAAAGCTTGCGCGCTAGTTTAGTGTTTCGATCATAGTGGCGATGTGTCACTGATGTGCGTGCCAGTGTCAACCTTAGCGTTCGCTCGCTCCTGTGCCATGTCACGTCAGGTAGGCGGCCCCCTTAAGAGCCATTCAAATGTCTTCACTCACTCACTCAGCTCGCCCTTTCAGCTGATGATGCTGCCAATGACAATGATGATGGTGATGATAGTGACGAAACAGCGGTGGTGATACTGACGATGATTATAACGACGAAAATAACGGTGATGAATAAGATATTAATATTTTGTAATTAGAAAGGATTTTCCAGTGCAGTAATGCAGTCTGAACAGGCCACATAAAAGTCGCGTGAAACCGAACTCAGTATTGCATACTACTTCTCTGAAAAATTAAATATGATTATTCTAGTTTGACCTCGGGTGTAGAGTGGTCCATATGTCGTCTTGTCGGACTGTATGACGGCCCATAACAGACATCGGACAACAACTTGATGTCGTTCTACCCGAAATGCACTATGCACTAAATAGCTTCCAGTACAATGCTAAGCGTACACCATGCTCGCGTTTTATATCCTTCGCGCAAGCCCACAGTATGCCATGCTGCGCATACCCTACCGTACCAGAACCGAGATGATCTGAGAGGTCTTTCGGTCCGCTCTGCCTGTTAGTTCTGCTGTTAGTTTCTACAGTTCGTTCTTAATTTTTGCAAATAAAAACATTACAAATAAATTGCTTAAGCCCATAACCACTAACAATGACTAATTCTCAATTTTATACGCAGCATGACCTGGCGTAATGTTTGTACCAATAAATTAAGGTTCCCACGATGGATTAGTATAAGCTGATCACAGTAAAGTGAATACTTTTGAAAGCCCTCTCGTTCGAAATAACAGTCAATAAATATATTATACTTTAGCCTTAGACGTTAAATTCCGAGTTCCGTGGAATTTACACACTGTGTTTATAATTTAAGCACCAATATTTATTTAAAAAGGTTGTTAAAGGGTAAAAAAAAAATGGCTTGCAGGAAAAATGTAACTAGGGCATCTAAAGTGCTCACTTTACCGTGGGAAAGAATGAACAAACCAAGAAAAGGCTGTTCACGATAAAGTGAGCACTTTTGAACTCAACATTAGAAAAAAGTCGCTGATCCCACCTGTATATATTTGTTGGTAAGTAGTTCCATATCTTAACGTCGAATTAAAGGCGTTAGCTGACAACTTGTGATAACTTAAATTATTTCTTACGCTTACTGTTTTTTTTTAACGCATCGAAATGTAAAAATAAGCAGATTTGTAAAATATTTACTTTGCTAATAATTTCTTGGTTTCACTTGACCGACGCATAAATGAAGTGATGAGGCCCGTGGCAATGTTAATTTTACATAAGGCGTAAGGATACGCAATATGGATACAATTAGATCTTAAGAAGGGCTTTCAAAAGTTTTCAGTTATCCATGAACAGCCTGCATGGCTTTTAAAAGAGCTTATTCAACCGCCAGCTAGCTGTACGAAAATACCAAGCAAGGTGGCGCTGTGGTAAACCTTGGAAGCGTGTTCAGGAGGACCCGGGTTCGAATCCCGGTCCGGCAATACTGATTGCGTTTTTCCGTTGTTTCCCGAAATCACTCCATGCGAATGCTTGGATGGTATATTACTATAGGCTGTTCACGGTAAAATGGGCACTTCTGAAAGCCCTGCTTAAGATCTACTTGTATGTACGTTGTGTATTCTTCCGCCTTATGTAAAATTAACATTTTCATGGGCGTCGTCACTTTACTCATGCGTCGGTCAAGTGAAACTGTGAAATTATTAGAAAAGTAAACATTTTATAAATTTGCTAATTTTTTTAATGAACCTTCAATAGAGTGATTGCTTCTGAATGCATGTATTTTAATGGGCGCACTGAGTGACATTTGCCAAGTAAAGTTGGTAACTATGGATGGGATATAGTTCCATATTTTGACGTTGAATAAAAAGTGTTAGGTAAACAAATGTGATTACTTAAATTATTTCATTCGGTTTCTGATTTTTTTTATGCATCAAAGAGCAAAAATGAGAAGATTTGTATAATATTTACTTTGCGAATAATTTCACAGTTTTATTTGACCGACGCATGAATAAAGTGATGAGGTCCATAGTAATGTTAATGTTACATCAGGCGGAAGAATACACATTGTGCATACAAGTGGACCTTAAGCGGGGCTTTCAAAAGTGTTAATTTTACCGCAAACAACCTATAGAAAAGGATTAGCAATTAGACCGACAAACTTCAGGAGGTGTTTCTTCATGAAAAAGTAAAAGGAAAACATATGTGACACTTTGTACGTAAACCGAATATTAAGGGAGGTATGAACTCTTAAAAACAAGGTTTTAAATCGCATTCGTGTAAAATAACGGTAGCGATGTAAAATACAATGACAACGCTGGAAACATTATTGTATTTTATCGCGACTTTCAGCGTAACAGCCGATATTTTGCACAAATACGGCTTAAAATCTCGTATTTTTTAAAGGGCTCATACCTCCCTTAATATTCGGTTTAGGTATAAAGTGTCACATATGTTTTCCTTTTACTTTTTCATTAAGAATCACCTCCTTAAGTTCGCCGATCTAATTGGGAATCACTCTTTATATACCTGCACGACAAGAGTGGCCTGAGTGGAGTAAGTCACCTTGTCGAAGTTTGTCGGTCTAATTGAGAATCACTCTGTATATACCTGCACGACAAGAGTGGCCTGAGTTGAGTAAGTCACCTTGTCGGAGTTTGTCGGTCTAATTGGGAATCACTCTGTATATACCTGCACGACAAGAGTGGCCTGAGTGGAGTAAGTCACCTTGTCGAAGTTTGTCGGTCTAATTGGGAATCACTCTGTATATACCTGCACGACAAGAGTGGCCTGAGTGGAGTAAGTCACCTTGTCGGAGTTTGTCGGTCTAATTGAGAATCACTCTGTATATACCTGCACGACAAGAGTGGCCTGAGTGGAGTAAGTCACCTTGTCGAAGTTTGTCGGTCTAATTGGGAATCACTCTGTATATACCTGCACGAAAAGAGTGGCCTGAGTGGAGTAAGTCACCTTGTCGAAGTTTGTCGGTCTAATTGGGAATCACTCTGTATATACCTGCACGAAAAGAGTGGCCTGAGTGGAGTAAGTCACCTTGTCGAAGTTTGTCGGTCTAATTGGGAATCACTCTGTATATACCTGCACGACAAGAGTGGCCTGAGTGGAGTAAGTCACCTTGTCGAAGTTTGTCGGTCTAATTGAGAATCACTCTGTATATACCTGCACGACAAGAGTGGCCTGAGTGGAGTAAGTCACCTTGTCGAAGTTTGTCGGTCTAATTGGGAATCACTCTGTATATACCTGCACGAAAAGAGTGGCCTGAGTGGAGTAAGTCACCTTGTCGAAGTTTGTCGGTCTAATTGGGAATCACTCTGTATATACCTGCACGACAAGAGTGGCCTGAGTGGAGTAAGTCACCTTGTCGAAGTTTGTCGGTCTAATTGGGAATCACTCTGTATATACCTGCACGACAAGAGTGGCCTGAGTGGAGTAAGTCACCTTGTCGAAGTCGCAGATGATGTGGTTTAGCATCTCGAGGCTGCTGAGCTGGCTGAAACCCTCCGACTCGTACTCGCTGAAGAGAGTGTAGTCCGTGATGGTGGCGAACATCACAGCCACTGTGTCGTACTTCTCGTGGTACAGCTCGCCGCCGTACGCCCGGTTGGTGTTCAGGTACAGCTCCGCTGCAACAACACGGTGATCAAGATGCATTCACCCACCACACAGCCACGCATTTTTTTTTTTTTTTCAATATATATTTCACGTTTTTGACACGAATACGTTTTTACATTTGCAACCACAGTAGGAGGTAATCCAGAAATTCGTATAATAACAAAATCGGGGGATACAGTTTGGCACTGCAGCTCCGAATCTATCGTCTACATTCAAAATTCAATTACACCACTCGATTGCCAAAGGCTCAAAGAGAATTTTACGTCGAGTGAGGACTGCGAAGCTTCTCCGCGTCTCATAACTTCAGCGCAGTATAACATTTGACTGGGAGAAGCTACGGCGCTTGTTTAGGTTTCAATCGACAGCTCTCGTCAAGATCAATCGATTGCGTCTGTAAAAAACATTTGCGTGCCGTGGTTATGGTGAAATTGTACGCATTTAATGTAAAAAGAAAATTAAGAAAACCTAACACAATGCCGGCCTATACTCGTCAAAAAACCAAGTCGAAATACAGAAATCGTATACGGTTGGAAAGAGCACCTCAAAAGCGATCCAGTGATACCCATAAAACCCTATTTGATCGAGTGAAGCGGTGCCGGGGACGTAAAATAAACACCAAGGCGTCCGAGCGCCAACGTAGACGTATTCACGCAAAACAAACGGCCGTTTCCCCAACACAGCCAAACCCAATTTTGTTGCATGCTACAGTGGATTCTCTATCCATCATTTCTCAGCGGACTGGCGAAATATTTCATAACATGTAGACTTCCAATGAACGTGGTCTTGAAATGCAGATAAATAAAAAAAAAAAATGGGACTACAGAATATGTTCCATGGAAGCGGGATTTCAGTCCATCCGAGTTCAATACACAGAGATTACATTGTATTAGAAACACGGATATTTCGCGAATCCATCTGAGGGTAAGTTAAACACATTCAAGCTCCTGCCTCTATATTGAACCTCAATTTGTTAGACATGCCCGGACGACTTTTGACGAATAATAGAGCATCAAGAAAAACGACAACGACTGTATCTCATCCTACCTGGGCTGCGGTTAAACTGCAGCAAACTTCAACGAACAAATAACTAACTTGGGTTAGTTGCTCACAAAGGACTGTGATGTCTAGTTTGTTGCCAAATGAATCCGCAAAATATCCGTATATATGTATATTATCATTAATGGCATTTTGACAAACATACAAAATTCGTCGGAAGAATAAAAGGATTTAACAATTGTCAAAATGCATTGGTAAGGAACTTAATGAAACATTTTTGTTCCGAAAACGTTTTTGAAAATTATTTAAACACCAAGGCTTATACAAATAATCGTCTTCCTCTGCTGTTATACTAGCAAAGGATTTTATAGCTTTATAAATTGTATTGATTGATCACTTTTGAAAACCCTATTTCGGATCTAATTTTTTCTTAGTTCTGTATCCTTCCGCCGTTTATATTGTCACTAACGACCCGCCCCGGCCTTGCTCAGGTGAGATTTGCAAATATGGCGTTGTTTAGGTTTACAGCAAGTATATGCACTAAATGCTTAAGGTAACTAACATAGAATTAATACTGTGTTGTTCAAAAAGTTTTCGTAAGTGAAGCCCTATTTTTAAAAAGACAGAAATGGTTACTGTGTGTCATCCTTAAAAGACACACATATGCTGTGACGGCCTTTTTGAGATCTAGAATTCTGTAGTACATTAATTTGGCGTATCTCTTATGGTTTAGTCAGCGTAAGCCACATAAGCGCCCGAACAGCGGCTTTTCCCCACTTGATTAGAAAACATCGACATTTCTCTACTATCCTTATATTAAATATTAATTTATTATATCTCTTTTCAAGAAATTCTCTAAATGATGATGAAAACCGCATCAAAATCCATCAAGTAGTTTAGAAGCCTTAGCCGAATACACAGACACACGCGACCGGGCGACTTTGTTTCACACTATGTATAGAGACGACCGGCGACTTGGTTTTACACTATGTATAGAGACGACCGGGCGACTTTGTTTTACACTATGTATAGAGACGACCGGGCGACTTGGTTTTACACTATGTATAGAGACGACCGGGCGACTTTATTTTACAACTAATGTATAGAGACACCGGCGACTTAGTAACACATCATGTATTAGACAGGCACTTGATACACTAGACAAGACGACCGGGCGACTTTGTTTTCACACTATGTATAGAGACGACCGGGCGACTTGGTTTTACACTATGTATAGAGACGACGGATGACACGTGGACGACCATTTGTTTTACACTATGTATAGAGACGACCGGGCGACTTGGTTTTACACTATGTATAGAGACGACCGGGCGACTTTTGTTTCACACTATGTATAGAGACGATCGGGCGACTTGTTTTACACTATGTATAGAGACGACCGGGCGACTTTGTTTACACTATGTATAGAGACGACCGGCGACTTTTTTTACACTATGTATAGAGACGACCGGGCGACTTGTTTTACACTATGTATAGAGACGACCGGGCGACTTTGTTTCACACTATGTATAGAGACGACCGGGCCGACTTTTTATTGGAATACACTATGTATAGAGACGACCGGGCGACTTGTTTTACACTATGTATAGAGACGACCGGGCGACTTTGTTTCACACTATGTATAGAGACGACGGGCGACTTTAGTTTTACACTATGTATAGAGACGACCGGGCGACTTTGTTTCACACTATGTATAGAGACGACCGGGCGACTTTTTTTACACTATGTATAGAGACGACCGGGCGACTTTATTTTACACTATGTATAGAGACGACCGGGCGACTTTGTTTTCACACTATGTATAGAGACGACCGGGCCACTTTATTTTACACTATGTATAGAGACGACCGGGCGACTTTGTTTTACACTATGTATAGAGACGACCGGGCGACTTTATTTACACTATGTATAGAGACGACCGGGCGACTTTGTTTCACACTATGTATAGAGACGACCGGCGACTTTTTTTACACTATGTATAGAGACGACCGGGCGACTTTGTTTCACACTATGTATAGAGACGACCGGGCGACTTGGTTTCACACTATGTATAGAGACGACCGGGCGACTTTATTTTACACTATGTATAGAGACGACCGGGCGACTTGTTTTACACTATGTATAGAGACGACCGGGCGACTTTGTTTTACACTATGTATAGAGACGACCGGGCGACTTTGTTTACACTATGTATAGAGACGACCGGCGACTTGGTTTTACACTATGTATAGAGACGACCGGGCGACTTTGTTTACACTATGTATAGAGACGACCGGCGACTTTGTTTACACTATGTATAGAGGAGAGTACGACCGGGCGACTTTATTTTACACTATGTATAGAGACGACCGGGCGACTTTTTTTCACACTATGTATAGAGACGAACCGGCGACTTTGTTTTACACTATGTATAGAGACGACCGGGCGACTTTATTTACACTATGTATAGAGACGACCGGGCGACTTTGTTTTACACTATGTATAGAGACGACCGGGCGACTTTGTTTCACACTATGTATAGAGACGACCGGGCCACTTTTTTACACTATGTATAGAGACGACCGGGCGACTTTATTTTACACTATGTATAGAGACGACCGGGCGACTTTGTTTCACACTATGTATAGAGACGACCGGTCCACTTTGTTTTACACTATGTATAGAGACGACCGGGCGACTTTGTTTTACACTATGTATAGAGACGACAACGGGCGACCCTTTATTTTACACTATGTATAGAGACGACCGGCACTTTATTTTACACTATGTATAGAGACGACCGGGCGACTTGTTTTACACTATGTATAGAGACGACCGGGCGACTTTGTTTTACACTATGTATAGAGACAGACCGGGCGACTTTGTTTCACACTATGTATAGAGACGACCGGGCGACTTTGTTTCACACTATGTATAGAGACGACCGGGCCACTTTATTTTACACTATGTATAGAGACGACCGGGTGACTTTGTTTCACACTATGTATAGAGACGACCGGGCCACTTTAGTTTTACACTATGTATAGAGACGACCGGGCACTTTGTTTTACACTATGTATAAGAACGACAGGGCGACTTGTTCACACTATGTATGAAGACGACCGGTCCACTTTATTTAACACTATGTATAGAGACCACGGGCGAACTTTATTTAACCCCTAGTAAGAGAACGCACCGGGCGACTTGTTTACACTATGTTATACAAACTTTTTTACAGATACAACACCGGCCACTTTAATTTATAACTATGTATAGAGACGACCGGGCGACTTTTATTTTACACTAGTATAAATAACACCGCATTTCATTTACCAATAAGAAGAGACTTTTTTACACTATGTATAGAGACGACCGGGCGACTTTGTTTCACACTATGTATAGAGACGACCGGGCGACTTTTGTTTTACACTATGTATAGAGACGGATTAAAACAGAGAGAAAATTGGTGTGTTGGTAATGCCTAGTAGGAAATATTATTACACTGGGCGCGCACATGCCAGTGGGTACTGTAGTGTGTGTATAATTCATTCTCGGTTACTCTCAACTTTTCTGAAGCCCTGCTTGAGTTCTATTTACAGGATATTCCTCCACGTCGTGCAAACAAAGCTTAACCGAGTCTAGAAAATCACACCAGAGAGCCAACGCACCGCATTGGTGCGCACTCTTTGTAATATTATTTTCCATACAAACTATTTCTTACTAGGCATTACCAACACATCTCACTGTTATAACTTATATTAACTGTAATAAAAATCTTTGTAATTTTATAGATAAAATATAATTAAATGTTCAATTTAACCAAAAAGAAGAGACTTTAATGTTAAAAGAACGTGGTATGATTAGGAAACAAACAAACAAGCCATACATGGGGTGGTTTTTTCAAAGGTTTGTTTCAAAAAGTGTGAAGTGTGTAAAGTACATAGAATATTTACTTAATAATTTTCCTGTATACCGTAATAATATATTTTTATCCTTCAGACAGCCCCAAGTAATTAATTTTATTTCCACCTTCCATTTAAATTTTTCGTTGTTAAAAATGATGTGCTTTATTCGTATGCTAAAAATATTTGATTGCTCCATGTTAAGTATTATGAGTTAACTTTTGTTTTAAATTGCTTTGGAGCATAGCACAAGCGCTTCGTATGTTAAAAATTTTAATATTACAGTTTTGAATAGTTTGGGATCATCGTATCTGCGAATACCATCGCGATTTTAAAAATGAGTTTTGATTTTTTTTGCTGGTTTCTGTCAATATAAGTTTTCATTTCAATATACGTCACAGTACGATATAATTGAAAGTGAGACGACAGCCCGACGAACACGGCACGACAGACAGATACGACGTCAGAGCTCGACGGAAATTCACATTAAATTTTATTTAGTGTTCACAGTACTCCGTCGAAATCTGCCCGACAAGTATGTTAGTTGGCTGTTCGGAAATTCTAAAACGGCAAGTTAACCTTATAGTATCCAGTATTTACTTTTTAAAACTCGCGATAAAGTGAATAATTATTTTGCTTTTGATAATATTTGAATTTATATGAGAGACAAAAAGTACTTAGAAACAAACCGATTGGTTATTTTTGCGGCAAGTTAGTTTGTTATTTGCTACAGTAGGGAAATACGCGCGAAATATTGTTTTATAATGTCGTATTTACATTTTTTTGCGCGCCCCAAGAAGTCCGACACGATGGAAAGTATAGATAGAATCTACTTTTGTGGGGCTGTCGGGGATAAGACCTTGCTTTTCATTGACTGCTACTCAGATTTCATCGTGTCGGAGTTGTCGTGTCGGGTTCGTCAGGGTATTGAGACAAGAAAATAATTTTTATTTCTCCTACCCAGAGGTCACTTTCTTATGAACAATAATTATAATCTTGCAACTTAAATATTCAAAATTATTGACTTTTGCTAGCCTTACAATATTGTTAGCACGTTTAAGAAATGAACATTGGTGATATTTTTAATTTATTCACTACTACACCTATTAGAATGCTTAATTACCTTCTGTTAGGAAAGTGTTAAATTTTTTTTTTTTATCACAGCACATCATTTCTGGACAGCATTAATTTTCCATATATTTTTAGTTAAAAAAACATTAAATCAAATGAAAAGAATAGTATTTGAAGTCTGCTTCGTTCATATGTAATCGTAGTATGTCTTTCTTTAGTAAGAACGTGTAAACGTCGTAAATTAGTGCATGCCTCCAGTCTCTTATCATTTCATCCACGCAAAGAAAATATTACATTCAGCAGGTTCAACACTATCCCTGAACGTCACATACAACCATCCAAGACGAGCCTAGAACTACCTAGCATCATCCAAGCCGATCCTAGGACTACATAGCACCATCTAAGCCGATAATAGGACTACCTAACACCCTCCAAGTCGAGCTTAGGACTACCTAGCACCATCCAAGTCCAGCCTAGGACTACCTAGCACTGTTCAAGCCGATACTAGGACTACCTAGCACCATCCAAGTCCAGCCTAGGACTACCTAGCACAGTCCTAGCTGATTCTAGGACTGCCTAGCACCTTCCAAGTCGTGCCTAATACTACCTAGCTCCAACCAAGCCGAAACGATGAGTTAATAAGGTCTGCATTCGCATCACTCTGTACGCAATTGTACATATTTTGGCAGGACACTCAACAAGAAGTGCGTTACAAAACTCAGTTGCCACTTATCTTACCAACATGAACAGGCAGAATGTTCTCCAACAACATCTTGTTGACCATGTGGGTAATGGCAGCTTTGTCCTGTTCTTCCGATAGCTGCCTCTTCCATTTGTAGTCTAATCTATTTATGTATTCTGTCTGCAAGGAAAAAAGGCCAATACATGCACTGTCCCCGTGAAGTACAAAATAATATAACATATGTGTACACTAACAAACCATTCAACAGTAATAATAATAGTATTAATGATAATAATAATTTCATTTCATTTTCATTACTACACATATTTATAGTGTCCCAGAACGGCTGTATGCCTTGGTTTAGGTGCACTTATACATAAAACAAAATATTCATAATAATAATAGGAATACATTACTGGTATAATAGTGATGTCATGCTTCTTCAAAAATGTTTATCAGTAAACAAAAAATTTATTTGCGACACAAAAATTATTTGGGCAGTCCGCTGCCCATTTTAATTATCACAATAATTTTTATTGCACATACAGTTTAAGGCATATCTGCTCAAATACGTGACAATCTCAAAAACCAAACGGACCCATACATTTGGCTTTGGTCTAGAAAAATATTTCTTCCCCCATAAATAATTTTCCATATTTATTTAGGTATTAATTTTGTACTTCCACTTGAATTTTCGTAAATATTTAATGTGTCAAACCACTGAATTTAAAAACAAATATTAAAAAAATCCGTTGTGGAGCAGAAACTTAAGGACCCTGCCTACCTGCCGGCAGCTGCAATATTGTGATAGGAAATCCCATCCTAAGGAAATTTCGCTTTAATGCGTTAATTTTAAAGATAGGCGTTTCAAACGAGATGTAATCATCACGAATTTTTTAGGAGAAGTTCCCTATAGCGGAGATGTTTCCATAATATGTATAGCCTGTTGCATGGAATCTTTAAAATTTATGTTTTACAAAAAAGTACATATTGCTTGTATGTAAATAAAATATGCGCACGTATGGATCTTCTCCTAAAAAAAATTTTGTGGCAAATACATTTTGTTTGAAACACCTATCTTTAAAAATAACGCACTGAGGCGAGATTTCCTTAACATGGGATTTCCTATTGGAATTTCGTAGCTGCTATCCGGTAGGTAGCGCCCTTATGAGCAATGTACCGATGTTTACTGTGGCGTTCTCTACTCGAAAATTGTAAAACATGGATCTTCTGGAAAAATCTTTTTAGAATAAAGAGTATTTAAATCCATGATTAATCACTTTTGTATGCACTTTACAGAGAGCGTTCGTCATTCTCGAAAATGGAAAAATAATGGAAACTATTTTGCAGGTGAAAGAAAACCAGCTCGTATGATGTTTCAGCAAACAAACATCTGCCTCTGAAAAGGTAAATCGTAACATAACGTCACCAGTCGTAAACAAAATAGAGGCCGTTCTCACATTGTAGTGACTGTTGTAGTCCTATATATCTGCTTAAATTACAACACATATAATTAATCAGAATGTCCAAATGCACAAGTAAAGGTCGCCCTTGTTGTAACAATCTAACTTGCTCCGTTTTTGAGAAAACAGCCCTCACAAATAAGGGTAGCTGATCAGTGCCTTGCAGGTAGGCAATACATCAACCATAGAAACAACTCGGTTTGCATATCTCTAAGACAGTATAAAGCTCGTATTTTCAGGAAATGGAAAGATTGGATTGCCCACTGTAGGAAACCAGGAACAGGGGGTACAGGTATAGTCTGTTTTCCAGTGCTTCACAAATAAAGTACCGTTAAACGAATTTACTTGAAACGGTGGTGTAACTTGAAACACTTATACCATTAATTTTTTTCGGCGAGTGGTAACACTGTATTATGTGTCCTGTCAACACAAGTGCGCGGTTGCACCAACATCTTCCCCGATCCGAGATCAAATGATCCTAGTTCCGAACCAGGATCCAGTTTGGTCTTGGTTCCAATGTAAAATTGTTGCACCAACGAAATTTCATGATCCTGGATCCCCGATTCTTCGATCTTGGTTCCAAAGTGAGAGATCGAAATTAAGTATGAGACAAATTTTGCATCATAGAAGCAGGCGCATTTTTCACTATAGATAGAACTAGATGTGCGAAGCTTTATCTGTTTTAAGTGAATTATTGTTATACGAATTTTACTGAATAATATTCAAGTGCGTATAATGTCGTTTTAATTTCCCAAGAAAACAATCGAAAGCAGTTGACGTATTTTCAAACCACATTAGTCGACGATGGCTGCTGATCTCGGATGGAGCTTTCTAACCGCCAATTTCGGCGGTTCGAAATGAACTTCATCTCGATCTCCAGTCCAGCTCTGAACTCCAATGGTGCAACAGTTTTCCGTGTCGATCGAAGATCCGATCTCGGATCGAGTTTCGAACCACGATGGTGCAACCGGGCATAGGTCTTTTCAGAGGCAGAGTGAACTTAAAGGAAATATTGACCAGGAAATTCAATAAAATTTGCTATACATGTGATTATATGTTTAAAAAAATTTATGTTTTGTCCTACATAGATATTTCCTATGGAAACCATTTAGTGTTTCAAGTAACACCTTACTGTTGGCTAACTTGAAACACCAATGTAAATATTCATAAAAAATATTTCAAACTCTAAAGTTATAGTTTTTATTACAGATACCCTTTTTATAGTTTGTCACCTGTACTTCAGTTCATATACAGCCCAACTTGTTATCGTAAAGTCTTAAAGTGTTTCAAGTAACAACACCGTTTTACGGTACAAATAATAGTTTGTTATCGAAAATATTTGTGAACGTGATAATACGTGATAAAAAATGAGAATGTCGTGTTTGTCAGCATTACCTGCCTGTCGAGCAAGTGAAGCGTCGTTCCCAGGAACAGAATGCTGAGTGTGTGCGCTATCGCAGGCTTCATGCCAGGATTCATCGTCTCGCCGTACTGCAACATCAGTTACACACTTACAGGCTGTCCACCGTAATCCGAGAACTTTTGAAAGCCCTGCTTAAGATCTATTTATATGCTCGCTACGTGCTCTTGTAATCCGTTCGCGGTTACTTGAACACTTTTCTGAGGCCCTGCTAAAGTTCTACTTCCAGGATATTCCTCCGCCTCGCGCAAACTAAGCTCAACTAAGTCTATGGAATTTCACCAAAGGACGTCGCACCGAATTCGTGCGCACTCAGTTGTATTAGTACTTTGCTTGAGAACTATTTCTTACTAGGCGCTACCAACACACATGTTTTCTCACTGATTTTATTCACAAATACTACAAATTATAAACAAAATATAGGTAAAACTTCAAATTAATTAAAACCAAGAAGATGTATGTTAACAGGGCTATAAAAAGGCTGTAATACATTATGTATTTAGGAAATAAATAAACACGTCATACATGGGGTGATTTTGCAAAGGTATGGTTAAAAAAAAAAGTGCGAATAAACCACGAAAATGCCATGCAAAATATGTAAAATTGTCACTGCCATGTGACTGATCACTTTAATTCATGCGTCGGTCAGAGAAAACTGGGGAAGTTATTAAATAAAAAAGACGTTTTACAAATTTTCTAATTCTTACACTTGCGCGTATTAAAAAATTATATAGCAGAAGAGATCAATTCAGTATTTAGAAATATTTATATAGCAGAAGAGATCGATTCAGTATTTAGAAATATTTACCTAGCACGTCTCATTCAACGTTACAACATGGGACTCCTGTCCCTTCCATGTTACCTACATTACTGGCCGTATGACAGACCTTTAAAATGTTTGAAGGTATAGGCATCGACAATTTTCAAAAGCTGATTTCAAAAGCGCTCAGTTTACTGTGGAAAACTCTACAACAAAGTTTTCCAAAATCTTACAAGTCGTCACACTTAAGGCTGTGTCCGAATTCACCTGAAGTACATACTTGTGCGTACCTGTGCCCGGAAGTGACGTCGCAAGTGCTATCCGAATTGCAAGTGAAGTATGCAAGTATACAAGTAAACGAAGATGTATACTTTTCGCGTACTTGCGGAATATGTGCCGCCATTTTGAGAAGCAATTTGTAGGTTACATTGACTTCCAACATAATTATTTTATTTAAAGTTTAATAAGGCAACATTACTACTTCGTAGGCATAGAATTTCGAACTGTGTTAACTATCGCAAGGTTAGCCTTCAAGAAAGGTCTAAACAATAAACTCTTATTAGGCCTAAATTCCTAACCTACAGAAGCTAATATAAAAAACCAATCAAAATCGTAAACTCACGTATAATAATGCAAGATAATAAATGTTATGTAAATCAAATTGAGATATTATTTAATACTTGATTTAACCCCTAAAACTATATGCAGTTATCAAATTCTTAGTCGGAATACACATACGTTAAAAATGATTAGCTGGGTAATAACTGTTACCAAATACAACTAGACTGCCTGTCTGAATTCATCAAGTTTGGCGGTAAGGATAAGGGTGAAGTATGCAATGATACAAGTACACAAGTATATACCTGAATTCGGACAAGCTCTAAAGTTGCGCCACGTCTGACGCTGTAAAGCTCCACAATGTTCCCGAAGCAGTGCTCTGAGAAAAAGGTTTTGTTGAATCAAACAAGATTGGTTTGGTGCAACCAAATTATTTGCTTGTATAGGGACAATGAATATTTTGTTGCTACAGCCAAATTATTCTGATGTTCTCTGTTGTAAGATTTGGCTGGTGCACCTAAAGACTTGTTTGGATACACGTACATCAAACAGTTTGGGCCGATATAAGAAAAATTTTCAAGTTCAACCGAGTTTTGAACCTTGAATACCTGCGTCCGAACGCTGCACCTACGTAACCTAAGCTAATGCGACAACTGATGACGGAGGAAAGCTTTTAAATAGATATAGTGCAAATATTGGGCAACGTGTGCAAAAAAAAATTATTTCTAGTTTTACAGCTTCACTTGTCAGTTTCTTCTTGCATTGTTTTATTAATGTGTTTATACGATTGTTAAGCATCAATAGATGCACTAACAAACACGGTTACTATTCTAATTGTCACAAAAAATATACAAACAAACTCTCGACCTGTATTTTTGAACGAAGGCAGTCAAATGAGTGGCCAAACAAATATATACAGTTGCTTGAACAAAATATCTAGCTGACAGTCTAATTTTTTTTTTTTTTTCGCCTAACATGGAGATTTTGTTTATTCAAACATAAATTTTGTTTGACGAATAAAAGTAATTTTGTTGCTTTTGAAATTTTGTTTTCTCACCGATATATTTTGTTGGGAACAACTAAATGTATATTTGGCCCTATACAAACAAATATCTTGTTCGATTTTCTCTAAGTGTGGGGAGCATATCTAAGAGGTCTGACCGCTCACCTCCCAGCACGGTGAACCTATCTCGATCCCCGGTGAGGTCAAAGACATGTGTTCCTCACGTGGGGAACTTGGCGGACCTTGATACTGACCGGTGGGTTTTATAGAGGTTATTTCGTTTCCCTCACCATTGCGTTCCACCGCTGTTCTATTCTCACCGCACTCTATGGCAGCTCAAGCCTCAGTTATTAATCTCCGCCTAAATATCTTCCACACATTCGTTAGATACGTCCTTTTCGATTGTCCAGTAACTGCCACGAGGCAAAGCAAAACTTCTATAGGCTCTTCACGGTTAAGTGAGCACTTTTGAGGCCCTAGTTACCTTTTTTTTTTCCTATCAGCAATTTTCTTCCTTCCACCAATTTTCAAAATACGCATTGCTATGTAAGTATTAAACACAGTGTCCATATTTCACAGGACTCGAAATTTAACGTCTACGGCTGCAATAAAATATATTTATTGGCTATTATTCCAAATGAGAGGGCTTTAAAAAAAGCGCTCACTTTATCGTGAACAGCCTATAACATCGTGTCATACAGCATATGAGTTATAACTAAGAACACAAAAATGTCACATTTACCAGGAGCTACACTGAACTGAAAAACTCACATTGCACTTAGGAAAATATTCCTAAGTATCTTGAGATCCAAACTAAATGAAGTAAAACACATGGAGGTATGTAGGATGTCGAGAATAATGTTACTCAGTAGAGGAAACAAATTGTAATGCTTAGAAGCTGTGTTGCCAAACTGCTATACTGTGATGTTTCTTCTACACAGATTACATACAAATTTAGTAGTTTATTATCTAGTACTGTATGTGTCTAGAATTTCTATTCACGGCATTTGGGGGGGGGGGACACCGAGACACCATAGTTTTAGCAAACAATATCAAATTAATCAAATAAAGTCAGTATTTTTAAACATTCTCTGGGATTATTTCATTTCAGTTTTAAAACATCCACAGGGGAGTTTCACGTCAACTTGAGGGTTTTTAGGAGGGGAAGATCATTACCTACCAATAAAATGTGAATATTCATATGTTCAATATCACTGGTGTCCTAATGCTTTATTAGTTATTATTAGATTATTAATTTCATATATTAAATATAATAATCGTAGAGTTGGTGTTGCAATAAAGAATAAAGTTATAGCTGGTGTAACTGTTCAAATGAATTCAATTATTTGTCCTTCAAGTAAGTTTCGATCTACACGCGGGGGTCGCTCCCGGATTTTCGGATGTGGGAATCGCGCCCGGCGGGTTTTCTCGGGGATATCCCATTCCCCCCGTCTTCGCATTCCGGCGCTGCCTCACACTCACCTCTCTTCACCCTCGTCGGCCCTCTCAGGACTTTGATGTTAAGAGCTGCCCAAATATCTCCACTCCACTCATACTCCATGACACCCATCCATAAAAGTACCACACAATCAGTTTAAAATTTGTCCTCGCCTTTTTTTTCTCTGGAAACCAACGGCACAAAAAAAAATTGTAATCGGTCCACCGTAACAGTAAATTAAGTATACGCTGTTCACGGTAAAGTGAGCACTTTTGAAATTCAATCTTATAAAAAAGTCACTGCTCCTACCTGCATATATTTTAACGGGCGCCACTGAGTGATATGCGCACAGTAAAGTTGGCAATGATGGAGGGGAAGTAGTACCCTTTATTAAAGTCGAATAAAAAGTGTTGGGTAACCATTTGTGTGAAAAATTTAATTATTTATTCTGATATCTGTTTTTTTTTAATATATCGAAATGTAAAAATGTGCACACTTGTAAAATATTAAATTTTCTAATAATTTCATAGTTTCACTTGACCTACGCATGAATAAAGTGATGAAGCCCCTAGCAATGATAATCTTAAATAACGCGGAAGAAAACACAATGTGAACACAAGTAGATCTTAAGGGAGGGCTTTCAAAAGTGCTCGAATTACCGCGAACGGTGTATAATAATAACGGTAACATGAGATGAATATACTTGCTGCAAAGAGTTGTGGGTTCACGAACCAAATGCCGTACGAATAGGCGGCCAAGATGGCGATGAACACGACCAGCTTGAGCAGGAAGTGTATCCGCACGAACATGAAGCTGATGATCATCACCAGCATGCACGACTCCGTGATGTTCTGCACGACACACCCAAACAAAACACAACTCGGAGTTAATGTCCCGTTCCACGTCAAGTGCCGACACTGCACGCAGGATGTGTGGCAGCCAGTGTCACGTCACGCAGCTACGGAAGACGTGGTGAGCCGAGGCACTTTTGGAAACCCTGCTTAAGATCTAATTTTCTCCTCGTTTGGTGACCTTCCGCCGTAATGTTGCACACGGCCCCGTCGTGCGCCACCTGCTGTCAAAATAATACCTGTGAAGGAAGCCACATGAGAGTTTTGGTGAACTAAGAAACCATAACAGCGAGCCGAAGTGGAATGAATCAACTATCATAGCAATGTGCGAAGAACAACAGAAGGTGCGGGTCCAGCAAACCTCGGGGCATTCCTGGACAATTACAACAAACCACAAGTAGACTCCGCCTCCAGTGCACAGCGGAAGCCAATCACATAGCATTACTTGGATCCAGACACGTGGAGTCGGCTGCGAGGATCGTCAGCGAAACAGTCGGCGATTGTCAACTGGTAGGCGCAATGCGGTCCTACCTCGGGACGGCGAGTCCAGAGTGCGAGACCGGGTGAGTTCTAGGGTTGTTCGATATCATGAAAATTTTAATTCGATATTTTTCCGAACAGTTACTCGGTATTTTCGATATATCGATCATACCGAAATTATCAGTAATACCGAAATTATCAGTAATACTGAAATAATCGATAATACAGAAAATACCGAAATGATCAATGATGCCGAAAACTACGATAATATTGAAACATTGATATACCGATATTTTTCAAAGTTCGATACATTATTTTTTCATATCGATAATTATCATTATATATCAATATTTCGAACAGCCCTAGTGAGTTCCCTCTCTACCTTGCTCTGTACTTTAGTTACTCTTTATATAATTAATCTTCTTCTTAGCTTACCCTTCTACTTAAAACTATCCTTCATTAACATGTTAGTTTATAAGTGGGCTTATCTCACAACAATACGTAAAATTTACATAGTAATGAGCCTGATTACTTACATGTGTCAGTCAAGGAATCTAAATGCGTTTCTGATGTGCCATTTTGTACAATAATGAGTTTAAAGCAGGAAAAAAACACAAACATCATGTCCCATACATTTAAACATCACACTCTCAATAGAATGTCGACACTTGGAATTATTTTACTTTATTCGTTCTCTTAAGTAGGGGATCGTGGACCAGCGTATACGATAGCACGTATGCAGTTACGGTGCAGTGGATTTTTTTTTCAAAAGTTGATTTCAAAAGTGCTCACTGTACTGTGAACAACCTGCGTAGTACTTTACAGTAAAGGTTGTTTGCGATAAAAAGCATTTTTGAAACCGACCTTCAAAAATGTCACTGTCCTTGCCTGCATGTAATTTAATGGGCACACTCCATGCGCCCTCTAAAGTTGGTAACGATAAACGGATAGTAGTTCCATGTCTTAATGCTAAATTCAAAGTGTTAGGTAAACATTTGTTCTCCATTTTAATGTATATGAATGTGTGGGTTATCAAAATTATAAAATATTTACTTTGATAATAATTTTTACAGTTTTACTTGAGCGACACATGGATAACGTGGCCAGGATAATATAATGTCGGAAGTAAACGGAATGTGCATACAAGCAGACCTGTAGCAGGGTTTTCAAAGGTGGCTCACTTTACCGACAGCCTTTTGTTAAAAGGCTATGCACCTTCCAGCTCGCCATTCGCTACTCATTGTCAACGACAATTCCAACGGTCGTCAAATTTTCAGATATCTTGCGCGTGGTGTACAGTGAAACAGCCAAGTACGAGGTCTGTCGCGAAACTTTATCGGCAGAGGTCACTGTTCGGTAGGACGTTTGATGTGGGTTTCCTTTTCGAAATAGCGACCTTAAGGGGAATGGTGCACGATAGCATCATCTTCTTGCTTTGTTAGATAATCACTGCCTTTATTATTCTCGAAGCACTTGTGATAAGAACTAAGATACTCATTCTTATCTTCCATCAGTGTTCCGAGAGTAATAAATGCAGTGAATATATAATAGTGTAAGAAGGTTTACGAAATTATTATTAAGGCTTGTCGTGCCAAACATTTTGAAAAATCCTCTGTAAAACAATATGTGACAAAAAGTGGGTTAAAAAAAGCGCTCTGGTGCACCATTCCCCTTAAGAGTCTGCACACCTTCTCCAGCGTTGCAATAGCTTCTCAGACACATATTGCAGGCAATTATCTGACACTCGGTATAAAATAGCTTTGTAATAATGTGGAATAGATTAATGTGGCAAGGTATGATATGGTATGTCAAACGGCGTATGATATACTGTATGCAATGGTATATGATATGGCATGGTAGATTAAAATTAAAATTCAATATCACATTTCACCAAAGATAACACAGAAGCTAAAAATTGCAAGTAACAGATATAGTCCTTATACACACAAAATTAATCTAAGAAAGTGCCAGGAACTTGTCTTGTAAACTACAGAATCACGGTGACCAGTGATGAAATAGAAAATACAAATGCTCGGAAAATTAAGCTGTGAAAACTTCCGAGCACATTCTGCTAGCTATAGGTATAAGCTGGTTACGGTAAAAAGAGCACTTTTGAGGTTCTAGTTATTTTTTACTTATAGTCATTTTTTTTTATCATTTAACCGCCTTTGAAAATAACTATTTCCGTGTAAGTAATAAACACAGCGCGTACATTCTAACGCACTCGGAATTTAACGTCTACGGTTAAAATAAAGTATATTTATTGAATATTATTCCAAATATACGGGGTTTCAAAAGTGCTCACTGTACAGCAAATAGCCTAAAGGTAGGTAGGGCAATGTCTCGTCAACAGCGATGTCATTAGAAAGTGCTCACTGTACAGCGAATAGCCTAAAGGTAGGTAGGGCAATGTCTCGTCAACAGCGATGTCATTAGAAAGTGCTCACTGTACAACGAATAGCCTAAAGGTAGGTAGGGCAATGTCTCGTCAACAGCGATGTCATTAGAAAGTGCTCACTGTACAGCGAATAGCCTAAAGGTAGGTAGGGCAATGTCTCGTCAACAGCGATGTCATTAGAAAGTGCTCACTGTACAACGAATAGCCTAAAGGTAGGTAGGGCAATGTCTCGTCAACAGCGATGTCATTAGGAAGTGCTCACTGTACAGCGAATAGCCTAAAGGTAGGTAGGGCAATGTCTCGTCAACAGCGATGTCATTAGGAAGTGCTCACTGTACAGCGAATAGCCTAAAGGTAGGTAGGGCAATGTCTCGTCAACAGCGATGTCATTAGAAAGTGCTCACTGTACAGCGAATAGCCTAAAGGTAGGTAGGGCAATGTCTCGTCAACAGCGATGTCATTAGAAAGTGCTCACTGTACAACGAATAGCCTAAAGGTAGGTAGGGCAATGTCTCGTCAACAGCGATGTCATTAGGAAGTGCTCACTGTACAGCGAATAGCCTAAAGGTAGGTAGGGCAATGTCTCGTCAACAGCGATGTCATTAGGAAGTGCTCACTGTACAGCGAATAGCCTAAAGGTAGGTAGGGCAATGTCTCGTCAACAGCGATGTCATTAGAAAGTGCTCACTGTACAGCGAATAGCCTAAAGGTAGGTAGGGCAATGTCTCGTCAACAGCGATGTCATTAGAAAGCAAGTACGGGGAAGGAATCTGCGATGCCCTGTAGTAAGGAATTCACTCATAATTTGCATGGAGCGATGTCGGGAAGCCATGGGAAACCGAAATCAGCATGGCCGGATCAGGATTCGAACCCAGGTACTCCCAATGCGAATCCGAATGTTGAGAACAGCGCCATCTCACTCGATAGCTAAAGGCTGTTCACGATAAAGTGGGCAGTTTTGAAATCAACGTTAGAAAAAAGTCACTGCTCCTTTCTGCATATATTTTAACGGGCGCACTGAGTGGCATGCACCTAGTCAAGTTGGTAACGATGGAGGGAAAGTAGTTCCATATCTTAATGTCGAATAAAAACTGTTAGGTAACCATTTTTGACAACTTGAAATATTATTTAGATATACTCTTTTTTTTTTTCCTTTTTTTTTTCACGTATTAGAGTGTAAGTATGAGCAGATTTATAAAATATTTTAAGTTCAAATAATTTCACCGTTTCACTTGACCTGCGCATGAATAAAGTGATGAGGCCCATGGCAATATTAATTTTACATAAGGCGGGAGACTACACAACGTACATACAAGTAGATCTTTGGCAGGGCTTTCAAAAGTGCTCATTTTACGGTGAACCTACAATTTTTTTTGTACTGCATACTGCGTTCAAGACATTCTGGACCCATTCGTGTGTGTGATGAGTGCAGAACAGAACGACAGAAGAAAAGTTTTTACTGTCCAAAAAAAGGAGGTAAAAGATACGAACCCAAGGAGCGAGGCAGCGATCTTGCAAGTGATTTTCTTCCAGAACTGTGATATTCAACGGCCCGCTCATATTGGGAGCACGTTTATCCAATTCCAGCTCCATGCCACATTCTACCTGAAACAAAAACAAAGTTACTCCATAACATACCACCAAATAAAAAGGCCACCATAGAAGGGCCGAAAATATTACAACAATTCTCTGCGTTTGATGACAAGGAGGTCAATACCAACGCGCTTCAGGTGACAGAAATAAAGTTGGATCATCTGTATATTCTATTGCATATGTTGCTGCTTGCATTATAAAGTAAGTAAGTAATCTTAAACAGCGAAACTTCTCGTTAAAAAAAAAATTGAGTGGAGAGGGAACCCAGGGTGAGGGTGACGGGCTTTCCAGTTGGGACCCGTAGGTACCCGTCCTCCCCGGAAGTGACACGAAATGAGACCCTAGGATGGAGCGGCGCTGGAATGCAAGGGGGGGGGGGACGGGAGTACCCGGAGATAGACCCCGCCGGCAAGCGGCGTCGTCCAGCACGATTCCCACATGCGAAAATCCGGGAGCGAACTCGGATCGCCGTGGTGGGAGGCGAGCGCCCTAGCCACTGCGCCATCGCTGTCCCAACTTCCCGTTGAAATTATGCCACAGAGCTTCGCTGACTGGCATCCAGCCCGCTCTTCTTCAGAACTGGTATCTTTCCAAGTATCGGAAATCAGCATTGAAAAAGATATCGCAAACTAGGTACTTTGACTGACTTTTGAAACTTTTAAACGACCCAATTTATGTTACAACACACAAATTGATAAAATGGAAACAAACTATTAGCTTTCATTTCTGCCCTGAAAAAATATTTACGTTAAAATATTACATCGTTCCCCCCCCCCCCCCCCCGCCCGCCCTAAATTAGAGTAGACACAACTTGTTACAAGAAGACAAACAGGACAACTAGACGTTCAGACCATTGTCTAAAGATGAGGTAGACCGATATTACTGGCTGCGCTCCACCAATCTCCGTGTTCTAACAGAGAACTTCTTTTTTCCCCACACTAACGGCAAAAAAGGCATGGATTGGTTTTGAGGTTAGAATAATTTTTAGTAAACAAATTCTTTCAGATGTTTCTATACTTTCTCTGACCAATTTGTAATGCAGTTTGATTGAATTCGAGTTGGTGAAAGTATTTTTTATTAATATAATCGTGCTTGTTAGTTAGAAATTAAGATATAAATATGCACGTTCATCACTGCTGCCCATGTTACTTGAGAGTTGTTTTGCTTTGGGGAAAGTCAATGTTGGGTAAATGCGGTGTGCCTCACATGTAATCTATAGAAAGTACACCCTGTATAGGCTAATTATAGGTCAAGTGAATCACTTTTTGAAGCCCTCTCATTTGGATTAATAGCCAATAATTATATTTTATTGTAGCCTTAAACGTCAACTTTCGAGTCTGGTGAAATATATACACTGTGTTTATTACTTACATGACAATATTTATTTTAAAAAGTGGTGGAAGGATAAAAAAATGGCTGATTACAAAAAAGTAACTAGGATCTCGAAAGTGCTAACTTTTACTTTTTTCGTTGTGGAGGGGGAATATATGTGTGAATATGAATAAAATAGTTACGTGTGTGTGTGTATTAATTTTCAACTGACCTGAAAACTGAATGAACTATTGCAATGTGTGTGTGTGTGAGAGAGAGTATTTGCCAGACGCCAGCGCCTTTCTCCTTGCAATTTGATAACCAACTCATGCTTGTAACGATTTAGAGGACACGTACATCTAAAGAAAACTTACCAAATTCCCAATTTGTAGTTTTAAAACACCGTAACTTATAGGAAACGAGACACGTGAAAGCAACGAACCCTTGATAATTATAAACAGGAAAACAAAAATAACACTAGGCACATGAGAATGCATACCCTTTGTTTGAATGCAATCAATAATATATGCTAACTACTGACAATACTACGTTAACATAACACATATTTACTGGAAAAATCAGGTTTATTAAATGAAATCTTACGTAGTTGCAAATGAAAAATATCGGCATTACTGTGGGAAATAAAATAAAATCAATCTGAAAATAAAGAAACGATGTACTATAACTAAGTCAGGCAAATAAAAATTTTCATTTCAATTCGCCTATCATCTCTCTTTTGTGGGACATAACAAATTTCAATTTACGAGACTGCATAACTGATACTGGAAAGGAGTGTCTGTTTTCAATAAACTGTAGTTATTAGAGTCTCAAATTAAGATGCTGGAAATTATTACACCTCAGCTAGCGTGCTTGCTATAATTAAAAATCTCAGACCTCTGGAAAGTCCTGGGTAGTTAAAACCGTGAAGCTTCCAAATAAAATGTTAATAACAAGTTCCGGAAATAATTTAACTCTCTATGAGATCCATAAAAATTCATGGATGTACGATGACAAGGTGGTAGCATTAGTCTTTAGGAATACTCATCCTTCCGAAGCGGAGTCGGCCCCGTCGGTTCAATTAAAACCCACTCAAAATGTACAATCTGGCGAATCAGGACCCTTGCTTGTTCACGCACATTTACAGAACTTTGAGGTGCCGCTCAACACCTCTCCTAAGCTTACGCTGCGCAGACTTGAAAAAATTTCATTGAAAATTCGCCGTACAAAAATTACGCTGGACTTCCTTCCATCATGTCTGATTTGAGAGACCCGCGGCCCACAAACAAAACCAATGACCCGGACAAGTATCTAAGATAAAGTCATATCCTGTTATTACAAACTTATATAAAAAAATTGAATCAGCTCATTTTTTCCAAGGTGCAAAAATAAACTTACATACATACATTTTTTTAATAGGCAGCTCCAGAGAAAAATTAAATTGTATTAAGTTCTGTTATTGAAAATAAACCGCACTCTGTAAAAAAATCACAATACTTCCGAAAACGAAATTATAAAGAAATTTAAAAACATTGTCTTAAAACTACAATTATAACCAAACTAAGTGAAATGTAACTAAAAAAAATGAATGTGATAAAATTAAAATATATTGGCGGACTTCAGATGTTAACAAATAAACATGTGGGAGGATACTGTCTCATCAAACTGTAATAGCTTATAATGAAGGTGAGAATACTGTCTCACTACACCTTGAACAACCTATAGTGAAGGCGAAGAAACAGCCTCAACACACCGTGAACAGTCTATAGTAAAGGCGAGGATACTCTCTGACCACACCGTGAACAGTCTATAGTGAAGGTGAGGATATTGTCTCACCACACGGTGAACATACTATAGTGAAGGCGAGGATACTCTCTGACCACACCGTGAACAGTCTATAGTGAAGGTGAGGATATTGTCTCACCACACGGTGAACAGACTATAGTGAAGGCGAGGATACTGCCTCACCACACTGTGAACAGCGTACAGTGAAGGCGAGGATGATGCCTCACCACACTGTGAACAGCGTACAGTGAAGGCGAGGATACTGCCTCACCACACTGTGAACAGCTTACAGTGAAGGCGAGGATAATGCCTCACCACACTGTGAACAGCGTACAGTGAAGGCGAGGATACTACCTCACCACACTGTGAACAGCGTACAGTGAAGGCGAGGATACTACCTCACCACACTGTGAACAGCGTACAGTGAAGGCGAGGATACTACCTCACCACACCACACCACACAGTGTACAGGTGAGGGTGAGGGTGAGGTTGAACGTGCGACGTACCAGCTCGGCGAGGGCACAGGACGCGAGCAAGGCGCACAGCAGCAGGAAGAGCAGGAAACGGATCTCGAAGCGCCACATGACGTGCAGAGACGCCTGGTAGAGCAGACGCGCGGGCCCCCACCTCGGCTTATCGATGACGTCAACGTCGTGGTGGGGGTCCTTGACGTGGTTCCACACGTAGTGCGTCCACGTGAACGGCAGCAGGCTCAGCAGGAAGGCAGCCGTCAAGCCGAACAACGCCCACGTCACCCAGTGCCTACCGACAACCACAACACCTCGCTATACTCTATTCATAGTTTCGTCACATTTTTCGAATAAAACCTATGAAAAAAAAAAATCACCCCATGTATGACGTGTTTGGTTGTTTACAAAATACTGTATTTCATGTAAAGGCTGTTCACGATAAAGTGAACACTTTTAAAATTAACCTTGGAAATAAGTTACTGCCTCTACCTGCATACATTTTAATGTGTGGAATGAGTTACATGCGCCCTGTAAAGTTGGTATTGATGAAGGGGAAAGTAGTTCCATATATTAATGTCGTATAAAAAGTTAAAAAAATCGCAGATTTGTACAATGTTTACTTTTCAAATAATTTCACCGTTTCACTTGACCGACGCATGAATAAAGTCATGAAGCCTATGGCAGTGTAAATTTTACATAAGGCGGAAGATCACACAAAGTGTATACAAGTAGATCTTAAGCACGGCTTTCTAAAGTGCTTATTTTACCGTGAACAGCCTACATCGCAAGTTAACGTATTATCCGTGTATTAAGGTTGAAGTAAAGCAACTGCCTATGGAGCATTGCACCCAACAATACAATATGAATAACTTATTTAAAAAAAGTAGCACAGGCACCATAAAAAATTGCCAGAAAAATGCGATTTATGCTGTATATAAAAAAGAATGTATATATTTTGAAACATTATAAGATATTTAACTCAAATATACTTTTTAATATACTTTTCTGGATGCTTCGGAATACGGAATTCACAAGAAAATCATCTTCGAGATATCGTCATAATATTTACTGTAATCGTGTGGTATCAGATTAGTTTTATAATTATCTTAATTTACGTCAGTTTCAGCCATAAATGTTTGTGACGAATGGACGCACATAAAAATAACTATAAAATTATTTCCTACATTATTATTACAATTTTCTTACAATCATAGCAAATATTATGACGGTATTCCGTGTCGAAAATTTTCTTGCAAATTCTGGTTTCCGAAGTATCCTATGGCTAGGGACAGGTGGTTTTTCTCGAAAATACTTACGGCCATGCTAGACTTCAATATCCTATGCCAACAACCACAACTTCCTTTGGTTATTGGCCGCGTGTCTACGTGAAAAGACATGTTTAGAGACCTGCAAAAATTCGCGTTATTATTAGGCATCAGGCTAAACTTCACAGTTATGTATATACCTGAGCCGGCGTCGTTTCTCCATTGGCTGCTGCACAGATGTGAAGTCGCTCCCTCTCTGACTGGACTGCGCGTGACTGGACTACACGATTGTGAAGTGTTCGTTCATTGGCGCAGTTACTCGGGGCGTGTCAAATAAGGCACGGCCCAATAGCAAACTCGTTGCAAAGGTACGCGTGTTTGGAAGTTTATCGTGTCCCCAAACAACAACGCGAATTCTGCAGGCCTCTAGACATGTTCTTATGCGACTGGGCCAATCGTAATAAAGTACTCCGATACTGAACTTCCATGATTCGCGGACACACACTCGAGGCGCGCACGACATTTAAGATCGTCCAACCACGAAAGCGCATGCAGTGAAGTGTTTCGGAGTGCAGCTGGTCTTGAAATATTTTCACGAAAAACACCTGTCTCTATAAAAGGGAATCGAAGCCAATCACTGCTGATCATACCTCGTGTCGCCGAGCGCTTGAATAGTGATCATACTGATGGCACCTGCCAGAGCCCCCAAGATGTAGAACTTGAAGAGAGGATCTGGCTGCCTGAGGAATGGCAATTCCCACTTCAAGTTCTCGAAAGTTAAGAACAAAGGGTTGATGTTCGTCTGGCTAAACATCCACCTGCTCCAAAACAAAAACGAAGCACGTAATATATATATACATACAAGTTTGTCATGGTACATGGTAGTTGAAATATCTGTACCAAAGTTTCTCTGATGCAGCAGAAAAACGCGCTGTGGTAAATACTGCATTGATAAGGATCCATGTAAACACTTTGGGGTCGGAACGCATTTACCAGCTCTCAAGCCAAGCTGGACGTTAGTCACCTATGCCCATACCGCTGCAGGGACACCGTGTTCTATTGGTCCCTATTGTCACTTAACGCCATTCTACTGGTCAAAACGACACCAGTCTTTCCGTATTGGCCGGCCGCCAACCAGTGGAGTGCCGAGTTTACTCGTTTCCCGACCAAAAGTTCTTTCGTGTGTAACAGGATGTACAACTCATCGTGTCGATATCCGTTCGTTGTTGATGTTGTATTAGTTCCTAATTAAAATCCTTATGAAATAGGGAACTGGTGTAACTATAACCGGACCAGTTTTGTTTTGTATGTGGAATGAAATATTCAAACAAGGCTTGCCCGAACTACACTCGAGTATAGTCCTCAAAGTGTTAAAAAGGTTGTGGGATAAGTCTTTATGCAAACCCAGAAACGTAACATGGCCCATTCATCATCTAAAATGCTTAGTAAGGGACGTACGTATTATTGGAAACAGACATACTCAAATGGCTGCGTTAAAATAAATTATTGCGGTGAAACAACACACTTATAAATGTCACAGTGGTTTCTCAAAGTAAAACATGACATTAGTAACAATTTCAAGAAGATAGAATGCTGACAGATGTATTGCACAGCTGGTCGGCGAACGACCGAAAAACTTAAAAATCTGTCTCATTTTTTTTACTCAAGATCCATTCGCCTGGCTGTGTTTCACTAAAAATCGAACTTCTTTGCAAATACATACGTCATAATTCACGTTGTTCTTCGAAAAATACATTGATGTGAGTCTAGAAGATTTTATTTTGTTCATGAAATGGAATGTGACATTAACCAACTAATTTCACAGTTTACATATCTTCACTCAAGAAATTACTATTCAGGAATATCCTGTTTCATCTCGAGAAGTTTATAACAAATTTAAACACATCGCCTGATTTTTTTTTTTTTTTTTTTTTTTTGATTCGCATGTCCCTTAAGTATATAAGTTTAAGTTAATAAGAATACCATAATGTCACTTTATTGGGGCACGGACTGCAGTTATTAGGCGAGTGGCGAACTAATATTTACATACGGAAGATAAATGGTTGAAGGCGTTTAAATAGCTCAGCATACTAAATCACTACAGTAGAACCTGTAAATATAGGTAGGTAAGAGGGCTTAACGTCTCTTCGACAGCGAGGTCATTAGAGAAACCTGTAAAGAATGTTTCACGAAAATCCTGTCATTATAGGTATTATTTAGCTGTAGAATGCTGGGTACCATTTTTTTTTTTATGTGACCCAGAATTCATGAAGTTACTTTTTGACCAACAGCAGGGTGCAAACTTAAATCGGGATTATTTTGAAGCTAGGGTTTTGTGTAAGAAAGTTGTGCACGAACATATTATATGGGCTACAAACCGTCTGGTTATCGATTCACTGTTCAAAATTTTAGCCATGGTCGCCAAGAAGTTTTATATATTTTTGTAAAGTAAATTAATATTTATTTGTTTCTTATTACCTTTCTGTATTTGCATCCAGCTAATTTCAGAAAGGAAAAAAAAATTACAATAATTCTGCGCTTTGAAATATCTTTGTAACAGTGGTAAGCAGTTAAACGAATAATAGTAATAATAATAATTGTTATTATTATGAGCAAAGATCATTCAAGATCTATGCCGTGTGCAACAGAAAAAAAAATACAAAGACTTCAGTCTGCCTGAACACACAGTACCAACTCCGAAAAAGTCATTACTGTTTAGTCATAGGAACTCTACTTAATTTGTCTGTTTTGTCTTCGTAATTCTGTCTTGAGTTATTTGCATATATTTGTCTGTATATATTGCTCTCATTTAAAAATTAAGAATAATCAACAACAAAACAAATTTCAAAATAGGTTTAATTAAAATTAGTTGTTAAAGAAAGACATTTTAATTCAAATTCTTTGTCCACGAGTGAGAGGTATGACGCGGTTTACAATAATGTATTCTTTCATTCAATTCATTCTGTTCATTCATAGTTCATTTATTCATCCAATCTTGCATTCGCTCATTCTTTAATTAATGCATTCGTTCAGTTTATCTATTCATTCCAAACATGATAAGTAGGGGCAGTGATATTTCGCGAAAAGGTTTCGATGTGAAGATACAGTTCAAAGCAGTGTGGAGTCGTCCCCATTTCTGATTGGCTGAAACATGTTCTGGTTCGCGTTAACTGCTAGTCCACGAATCATGAAGGTTCAGTGTCGGAGTTCTAGAATCCCGAGTGGCTCGGTGAAATGCGGAAACGACACCAGCAGCTAATGGAGGTATGACAACAGCCGAAGTGTGTATATGTAGTAGTAAAATCTACTGAGCACTCCGATTTATTCGCGAAAAATCACTGGCCCTAATGATAAGGTTCATTCCATCGTTGGTTTATTCGTTCTTATAACTCGATTTATTTGTTTCATTCAGTAGCTTGATTCTTTCTATCTTTCGAAGTTTATTCATTTACTTAATAATCCCGAAGCGACATGAACTTACTGGTAAACTCCAACGGGCATGTTCCGGATAGCTCCGGCCATCTGCTCGTCGGCGATCTTGAGTGTCTGCTGGTACCTGTACAGATTATTGTCCATGAAGGCCATCCTGCGCCTGGAGTTTATAGGATTGGCCACATCGGCGATGCTGGAGGTTCGGTTACTGTGGCGCTAGAACAAGGAAAGTAAAAACATCGTTTCCTTTCGTCGAGGGTACGTGGGCACAGCAGAGGAACTTTTGTACTACGTTCTACGAAACAGAAGCTAAGTGGCGAGACGTGCTGTGCTAACACGCACGCCTGGCGCTGCATCGCTCCTACGCGCAAGAAGTAAAGTGTCCCCGTCGTTGGGGTGCACTATGCTAATTAGATCACTCACAGTGGGACTTCATCACACGCCTTCAGATTTAACAATGTCTGTATGGCTGCATTTTTCTTCCGCCGCTTAACCATTTGAGGACGGCACAAATCTACTGGCATCGAGGACAAGTTTGAAGTGAGCTGCCTATATTCTACACTACAGCATCATCATTACGGTTGGTCTATTGTCTTTGCACTTGCCATTGTCCTATTGGTCCTGGCTACACCGGACACGCCTACAGTAATCTGCAACGTTTATTATTCGCTGGTATATGTATAGCGTTAGAAGTAACACGTTTTACAATCCATCGTGTTCGTTTCATTCTTGCAAACTGAAATGTTGACTAGGTGTAATTTTTTACTTAGATTCCAGTAAAGTCTAGCAAAATAGTAAAACTATAAAAGTGAGAGCTTTGTCTTCAAGAGCAAATAAATTTCCATACAAACGTAGCCCCGAGTATATACGTGCATATTCCTCAAGGGGTTAAGGGGGATGCGCAGGGAAGCTTTCATACATATGAAATTTTTTTAATTAATTCTAATTTCACTTTTCAGGGAAACAAAACATTTAGAAAATACGAGTATATAGCGTTTGCTATTTACCTTACCCTACCCTACCCAGACATACGACTATATAACTTTTACTATTTACCTTGCCTTACCCTGCCCAGACATATCATCTGAACAATATTAATGCAAAGCTATATCACGACTTATAATAATATTAAAGTGAAGGCTGTTCACGATAAAGCGAACACTTTAGAAATGACCCTAAGAAAAAAACTGCTTCTGTGTACATATATTTTAATGGGCGCACTGAGTGGCATTCGCCCAGTAAAGTTGGTAACAATGAAGGGAAACTAGTTCCATACTTAAACGTTGAATTAAAAGTGTTAGGTACATATTTGTGGGTACTAGGCTGATTTATATCATCGTCAGTTTTTTTTAAATGCATATAAGTGTAAAAATTATTAAATTGGTAAAATATTGGCTTTTCTCGTGATTTCAAAGTTTCCCTCCACCGACGCATGAATAAAGTGCTCCATGCCCAAGGAAACGCTAATTTTACATACGTATAGTGAAATAGTACACAGCAAACTTACAAGTAGGTATTTATGAAGGCTTTAAAAATGCTCAGTTTATCAGGAATAATAATAATAATAAGTATTTAATCGATTGCCAAAACTTACCCCGCCGCTGGTGAATCGTCTAACGTTACCATTGCTTGTCCTCCTGGAGAAGTTTATCCTTTCCTCGTAGTTGTTGAGATCGCCTTTCTTCGTCTGTGAACAACGTTACAAGAGACTTTCAACAGGTTTATTAATATTTGTTCTCTTATTACAGTATATTCACGGTTTATTCACACTATTTGAATCAAACCTTTGAAAAATTAACCCATGTCTGGCGTGTTTAGTTATTTCCCCTAAACATGACATTTATCACAACAGTTTTATAACTCCGTTAACATGAAAGTATCTTAGTTTTCGTTAAAATTGTAATTTATACATAGTTCACATTAAAGTGAGCACTTTTGAAGCCCTAGTTACTTTTTTCTTTAAACAAATTTATATCCTTCCCTCACTTGTTAATGTAAACCCTGCCTTGCGAGTAAAAAAAAACAGTGTATATATTCACCATACCCAAAACCAAAAGTCCAAGGCCATAATGAAATGTACTTATTTGTTATTATGTCTGATGAAACAGCTTCAAAAAGTTCTCACTTTATCGCGAGCGGCCTGTACGTACCTGTTTTTCGATTTTCGTGGGCGAGCGCGGTTCGTTTGGCACGATGAGGAACGTTTCGATGTTGTGCTTCTCCAGGAACTTGTTTCTCTTGTTCCCGTTCGCCGGTTTGTACAGGAACTCGTTACCCAGCAGCTGCAGCGTGTCTTTCGTGATGTGGACGTGGCTGAGAAGCAGCAACATCCATACGTCACTGATGGTTCGAAACGAGAAAAACGTAATTGATGTAACTCGTGTGATTAAAGACTAGTAGATATGAAATGCGGGTTCCAGGCCAGCGCACTAAATTAGATACAATTCAAGCAAATTAAAGCCAAAATGTAGTAAACTTCTCATTTTCTGTAGACCCTTTCCAACTTGCATCTCGAAATCAAGCAAATTTAAACATGTTTCAAACCCCTGCGAGTAGGTGTTTTTTTTTTTTTTAATCCAAATCTGCAAGCTAAATCATCGTATTTTGACATCATAAAATTTCAGCGCCATTTCTTTTCTTCCTCTTAATAGATCTCTCTCTTTATAAATCAAAATTTAATCACTTAACTACAAGATCTCGAACAAGATAAATGGTTTGCTGCTACAGATTTTCAAATTTATGAATCTAATTTTGGTAAAAAATGTAATTGTATTCTAGATGGTAAGTATAAAATTACATTACCAGATCGATATAGAAAAATACATTACCAGATCGATATAGAAAAATACATTACCAGATAGATATAGAAAAATACATTACCAGATCGATATAGAAAAATACATTACCAGATCGATACAGAAAATACATTACCAGATCGATATAGAAAAATATTTCATAACAATAGTTTGAAATAAATAAATGAGAAACAAGTTTTTATAGCATATAAGGGCTTAAAAGAAATGAAATTGGAAAATTTATGCATGATATGGAGTTCTCTTAAGAGTTTCATCAAATTTCCTTTACAATTTTGTGATCCTTTATTTTTTTGACTGGTTGATTTGGCTTGCAAATTTAGATTGCCGATTTAGATTAAATCTGGATTAAATTTAGATTAAAAAGTGAGCTGCTCCAGCTCTCTCATTTAAGATCTGCCGATCCTGGCTTGAATTTAGCTTAAATTTGACTGGGAACCGACCCTGCTCGCAAATTTTTGTAAAAAAAAAAAAAAAAAATTTGCTTTATTTAGCTTGCAGATTTGGATTAAACTACCTTGATTTTGGTTTTAACTTGCTTGATGCAGATTTTTGGGGTAATGGTTACCATTAGTCACAAACATTTCCATTATATTGAACAAAAACACTAAGTAAAATTATCCTGGTTGTCTCTCGCCTCGCCATTGCTAATTGGCGGAGAGGTGTGTCATGGTCAGACGACAGCCAATCGGAGGACAGGAGACAACATAAGCAAGGCAGATGTAAAATAGATCTAATTTTTTTCTTTAGAGAACAATCTCACAGCCTCCGAAGATTGACGTGGATATTTACAAGAAGTTTTAATGATATAATTAAGAAGATAAATGAATCTTACTAAACTAATTGCGCAAGATTTTTTTTCGAGATGATAAATATTGAATTTTATTGTATTTGAGAATGCTGATGAATAATTGGTTGAATTTGCCGAAGAAAATCAAGTTAAAAATATTTTGAAGCTGAGGAATTTTACATGTCTAATTTAATTGAGAATGGTCACGCAAAGTGTTAATGATAATTCGTGAAATGTCTGAAATGTAACAATACTGACTGGCATGCGTCCATTACAGTTGGTAATGACTTCGATAAAGTAGTTCTATGTCTTAACGCTAAACTGAAAGTGTTAGGCAAGTATTTGTGAGCACTCAAAGTATTTATTTCCCTTTCAGTTTTCTTTAACGCATTGAATTTAAGAACACTGAGAAAAAAGATTTTGTTGAATTAAACAAGATTTGTTTAACGCAACCAAATTATTTGTTTGTATAGGGGAAATGAAATATTTTGTTGCTGAAACCGAATTAATTTTGTCGTTCTCATTTGGTTGCCCCAAAACTGTAAGATTTGGTTGGTGTAACTAAACATTTTTTTTTTTTTGGCAACACGGACATTAAACGGTTTGGGCCGATATAAAAAGATCTTACAAGCTCGACCGAGTTTCGAACCTAGATCACCTGCGTCCGAGCGCTACGCCTGAGTAATCTCAGCTAATGTGACAACTGATGACGCCGGAAAGTTTTTAAATATATATAGGCCTACTGCAGATATTGGGCAACGTGTGCAAACAAATATTTCTAGTTTTACAACTTCACTAGTCAGTTTAGTTCTGCATTGTTTTGATAATGTGTTTAAACGCTTGTTAAACATCAATAGATGCACTAACAAACACGGTTACTATCCTAATTATAACAAAAAATACAAACAAACTCTCGAGCTGTGTTTTCGAACGAAGGCAGTCAAATGAGTGGCCAAACAAACATTACAGTTGATTCTACATAACATTTAGTTGACAGTATAATTTTTTTTGCCCGACACAGAGATTTTGTTTATTCAAACATATATTTTTTTAGACGAACAAGAGTAATTTTGTTGCTTTTTAAATTTTGTTTGCTCAACAATATATTCTGTTAGGGCAAATAAATATATATTGGGCTTTTTAACAAACAAATATTATATTCGATTTTTTCTCAGTGAACTAGAGAATTTGTAAAATATTTATTGTTCTAACAATCTCACAGTTTCACCTGACCAAAGCATGAAGAAAGTGATCTGGCGCATTGCAACGTTGACTTTCAGAGACGCGGCAATCTCGCGGATTCATTTGGCGACAAGCTAGACTCCACAGTCCTTTGTGTACTCGAGCCTCACTCAAGTGTCATTGGCTGTTTGCGCCAGTTTTATCGCAAGACCAGGTAGAACGGTATTCGGTCCTAGTTTACTTGCAGGTCAGTTATTGGTTCAAATATGTCCAGGGCGTGTCTTACAAACTTGAGATCAAATTGAGACAGGAAGTCACATGTAAACGTGTTTGAAGCATGGACTAAAGATGAGGTAGACCGCTTATTCATATTATGCGCATGTACTCAACATTGACCTACCCCAAGCCTACACAACTGTCAATGTCACATTGTCAACACTGAAAAACGTGTTTGTTTATATCTTGATTTTTAAATGACAAGCAATATTATATTAATAAAATACGTTTAACAATTTCAACTTTCTAAAACTCCATTACAAATTGGTTAAAGGATGTATATAAGTAGAGACCTGCAAAATTCGCGTTATTATTTGAGGACACGTTTAACTTCAAAAACATGTACTTTGCAATATGTTTGTCATTCGACCAAGCTTTATTTGACACGCCCTGGGTAACTCTGCGCCACTAAATGAACACTTCACAGCTGTGTGATCCAATTACGTGCAGTTCAGTCAAAAAGGGAGTGACTTCACATCTGTGCAGCAGCCAACGGGAAAACGACGCTGGCTCAAGTATACACAGTACTGTGAAGTTCAGCCTGATGACAGACATTAACGCGAACTTCGCATGTGTCTATATATAAGTGTATCTAATAACTTGTTTTACAAATCAGTTTTCTAGCCAAAAATCCATACCACGCCGTTTTCCCTAGATGTGTCGGCGTGTGAACAGTTCAATGTTGGGACACGGAGATTGGTTGTGCGCGGCCAGCGAGATCGGTCTACCTCGTCTTTAGTCTGTGGTTCGAAGTCTAGCTTGTCCTCGAATGAAATAGCGAAGAATCCCGGGTCTCTGCTCGTCGCCACTGCAGATAACAACGGGCAGAGCGGACGGGGCTCACCCTGGGATGCCGGCCTGCTCCATGTGGTTGGCGATGATGGCGTCCTGCGACCAGATGTCGTACTGCCATTTGCAGACACCAAGCAGCCCGCTCAGCACCTTGCCCGAGTGCACCCCTATCCGCATGTTGAGTCTGTCGTTCAACTTCCTCGCCATTCTGCACGACACACAACCCACGCTCTTCCTAACACACGCGTGCACGCGTGAGCACAAACACAAGCGCCCACGTGCGGGACGTATAACCCTTTGAGGACGACACACGTTTACCAGCACCGAGGACAAGACTGAAGCGAGCTGCCCATATTCTACACTTAAACAATATAATTTTGATTACTCTCTGTATTCCCACTTACCTTTGTCCTATTGATGCTGGCTATCGGGCACGCCTACTCTACTCTGCAAAGTTTATTATTGGCTGTGTACCAATTAATGTATCGCGATAGAAGTAACACGTTTATCAATCTATCGTGTTTGTTTGAAAAACTATCAAAAAGGACAGTTTTAATCTTACAAACTGAAATGTTGACTAGTTGTCATTTTCTTTTTACTTAGATTCCGACAAAGTCTAGCGAAATAGTAAAACTATAAAAGTGAGAGTTTTGTCTTCAAGAGCAAATAAATTTCCATATAAACGTAGCCCCGAGTATATACGTGCATACTCCTCAAAGTGTTAATTAGACAGAGGTGTTTTTCGCGAAAATATTTCGTGACCAGCTGGACTCCAAAACACTTTGGTTCATATATACACTTTCGTGGTTGGATGATTTTAAATGTTGCGTTCCTCAAGTGTCTTGCCCGCGAATCTTGGATATTCAGTGTCAAGACTACTTTATTCTGATTGGTCCAGTCAAGTAACAACATGTCTTCTCGCGTAGACACGCGGCCAATAACCAAAGGAAGTTGTGGTTGTGGTTGAAGTACAGCATGGCCATAAATATTTTCGCAAAAAAAAACCACATGTCCTTATGTATAATCCATTCAGGGTTACTTCACACTTTTCTGAAGCCCTGCTAAAGTTCTACTTTCGGGATATTCCTCCGCCTCGTGCAAACTAAGCTTAATAAGTCTAGAAAATTACACCAGAGGACAACGCTCACAATTCGTGCGCACTCAGTTGTAATATGTTTTGCGTGAGAATTATTTCTCACTAGGCGCTACCAACGCGCGTCTTTGCCTACTATTTTTATTCACATTTGTTATAAATTAAATATTAAAAATGTATAAATGAAGTACAGGTAAAAATTCAACTCGAGGAAAAATATAATTTTTTTTTTTAAATTTTAACACAAGTGTTAAACGCTTGTAATACAGGGCATATTGAGGAAATAACCAAACACTTCTTACATAGAGTGATTTTTCGAAGATGTGATTGACAAAAGCGTGAAGAAACCGCCAGTAGACTATAAAGACTGTTCACGGTCAAATGAGCACTTTTCAAATCCCTGCTTAAGATCTACTTGTATGCACGTTGTATTCTTCCGCCTTATATAGGATTAACAGTGCCATGGGCTTCATCACTTTATTCATTCGTCGGTCGAGTGACACTGTGAAATTATTAGAAAAGTAAATATTTTAAAAATCTGCTCGATTTTACACTTTGCTGCACGAAAAACAAGAAAGCGAAAGAAACAATTTAAGTTATTACAAATGGTAGCCTAGCACTTTTAATCTGACGTTAAAATAGGGAATTACTTTCCCTCCAACGTTACCAACTTTACTGGGCGCATGTCACGCAGCGTTCCTGTTAAAATATAAGCAGGTGGGGGCAGCGACTTTTTTCTAAGGTTGATTTCAAAAGTGCTTTCTTTATCGTGGACAGCCTTCACAGAAATTGTTCGTTCTACTGTCATAATAGAACAGTTAGGGTCATCACTGAAAATGTTTCATCATAGAAGCATTACACTGCATGGTTATGTGCACATTTTTATATAGGCTGTTCACGGTAAAGTGAGCACTTTTTAAGGCCCTTACAACAGGCATTATGACTAATAAATATATTTTATTGCAGCTCCAGACGTTAACTTTTGGGAGTGGCGTAATGTATACACTGTTTATTAGTCTGATGGCGATGTTTATATTGAGAAATGACAGGAAGATAGAAATATGACGAAAAGAAAATTTCAGCAGGGCCTTAAAAAGTGCTTACTTTAACCTGAATCACCTATACATGATTGTTAATCGGCGTTCCCTGGTTGTCATTAAAAGGTGAGAATGAATTAATATATACAATTCTGCATAACGATAACTGTTGGATAAATATGCATTAATAGTTTATATTATATGTCCTTAATGATAGGTAAGGTAATTAGCTAAGATTCTATTGTCACATTTTAAAATAAACCCTCCTAAATTTGAATCAGGAAGAAATAAAAATAAAATTCAATGTGACGGGCGACGCGGGATTTTAATTATGACAAATTATATGAGAAAACCACTTCACAATATAATAAAATACACTATAGTGTTCAGCAATTACATATTATTTTTACCGAAATGAAAGGAATATTAAAAATTTTAATACTAATAATTGTTTATAACCTAATGGACATTAGGGGGGTAAGTTTACAACACCCCCTCCCTTACGGCTACGCTCCTGACGTGGAATATTTATTTCAGTAGCATTAAAATTCATTCTTAGGAACCGAGCGCGGGGGCGCAGTGGTAACACACTGGACTCGAATTCGGGAGGACCCGGGTTCGATTCCCAGTCCGGCCATCCTGTTCCGAAATCACTCCAGGCGAATGCTGGGATGGGTCCCTAACGAAGGCCATGGCCGATTTCTTCCCCAATCCCTCTTCCCTGCGCAACTTGCACCATCTCTAATGACCTCGCTATCGACGAGACGTTAAGCTCAACTACCCACCTACAATCATAGGATATCTAATAACTAGACACCTGTCAAATTCGCGTTACTATTTGGGGACACGTTAAACTTCAAACACGTGTACCTCTGCTATACGTTTGTCATTGAACCATACTTTATCTGACACGCCCTGGGTAACTCGGGGCTGTCCCGTTTCCCCCGACCTTGCACTCCAGCGCTGCTCCTCATTCACCTCGTTTCACCTTCGTCAGCTCTCAAGACCTCGTAATCTCTCCACTCCCAGTCATATGTCCTTCATTGTGTAAAGGGTTTTAAAATGAAGGTGAACACGACGCAGCAACGGAATGAAATAGTTCGGGCTAGCGAAATTTCGCGAAACGATTTCAAGACAGCTTATATTTCAAAACACTTAAGGATCGTTTTCCTATCTTGATTGGCTGAATTGCTTTTTGACACGTGTCTGGGCACAAATCACGCAGGAGCCGTGCCGATGTTGCCGAATTCTGAGTGGCCCGGTCAAATAAAGGAAACGCCTTCTCAAGCAGACAGCAACCAGAGGCAATATACAAACTACTATTATGTGCTTATGGTATTAAAGTATATCGTGTACGTATATTTTTTTTTTGCGAAAAATCACTAGCTCTAGAAATAATGTACGGAATATGATTGCCCCAACGAAATACACCGGCTAAGTTTACCCCACATGGAAATTCGGGGTTGACATACCCTCCCTCCTGGAATATAACTCGGGTTCGCAGCGTGGTGGGAGACAGTCGATCTGACCACCACACCACCGCGGTCACTTGGAAATACACACTGAAATTATTTCCAGCTGATGTATGACTGGAGAATCTCGGATTGTATCGCGTCCGCCCAGCCACACAGTCAGTAGGACACGTAGCATTCCACATGAAAACGATCCGGTCTGGGCGCAATAAAATTTCAACAGAGTTGTTGAAAGGCGAATTCCAGCAGGAAAATAAAAGAATTTTCGTACCTAAGCTCACATTACATGTTTTCACCCTCTAAATGGAAATAATGTTTTTCCAAGGTTTTGGTGGTTATTTGTTAGCTCCTGTACAGGCTTATGTATTATACAATTCTAACATTTTTGCACTCCCTTCCTTCAGAGGAATTTCAACTCACCTCGTGAAATTTAATATAGATAATATTTGTATAATAAAATACAAATTAAGATATCAAAAAAATAATACAATATTGCTGACATGAGCTAAGGGGTTAGACATAAGTGTCCCCTTTCACGCAATACTTTTAAATTATATATTGATGATGTAAATTTAAGTTAGTTACAGGCAATAACAATTCCAATATGAACAATATATGCCTTATCACATAGCTGTTTGCTGACGAAAAGTTATCGTTAGTCGAAATAAAAGCGATCAATAAGATACAATTTCCAAGGGTAGCAAATTAGACAGAGATAATAATTTGAATACCAACATCTCAGAAATTGAAACTGTGAATTTTTCCCAGCCAAAAAGAATTAATAATTATTGAAATTGATAAATAAGTTATACGACATATAACTACATAAAAATATTTAAGCTGTAGTATAAAATACGGATAATAAAAAGAGAAGTATAAAAAAAACCAAATTCATTAGATTTTTTTGTGTAACTATACATTGAGAATTAGGAAGTAAAGTATAATATCGACCCAACTGCCGTAAAATGTTATGGCATTACGCAGTGAAAAATGGGTCTTCAGCAAAAGAGACAAAAGAAGACTAGATTGCTATGAAAAAAATATTGCTTAGATAATGGCTATTTAGGCTTATAGCAATTATTGTACCACAGCATAGTTAATCATACAAAGCATTACTGAAGCAATAAAACAGTACCAAATGAGTAGGAATATACAAATTTCGTCAGTTCAATGACTTATAGGCTAGACTCCACAATCTCTGTACAGTTAAGCCTCAGATGTTTGTTCAGTGGCTGCTGTCCCAGAGAGTAGCCAGTGTTTCCACACAACTAGCAGTATGGGATTCAGTACTTGTTTCCTTGCAAGTCTGCTATTGGCTTAGAGTCATCCAGGTAGTGTCTAATAAACTGTAATCCAATTGCAAAGGCGACTTCAGTGCACACGTGTTTGACGTCTATCTTGTCGTGAAATTAATTCGTGAAGTTGTTTTCTATGCCTCCAAATAAGGCAGAAAGAATACATAGATGGTATGGTACAATAACAATAAAACAAAAAATATAATCCAAGAGGTAAAAGATCTCCAAAAAGCCCTAGAAAAATAAAGCTGGAAAGTTTTAAAGAAGGTGGAATAAGTCAAAAGGATTAATCCTTGATGATAATGACGATGATGTAGATAATGATACAGATGGTGATATAGATGATGATGTGGTTGATAATACAGATGATGATGTGAATGATGAGACAGATAATAATGTGGATAATGATGACAAGAGACTCAGAAATTTCGCGGATTCATTCAGCAACAAGCTAGATTTCACAATATTTTGTGTACTCGAGTTAGTTGTTCATTGGCTGTTGGTCCAAATTAACTCCAGAGCAGATATTACAGTATTCGGTGCTTGTTTTAGCTAGAAAGTTCTTTATTGGTCGGAAGTGGTCCGGGGCGTGCTTAAAAAACCGTGGTCCAATAGAGATAGGGACTCGAATGTACACGTCGTTGAAGTTTAACTTGTCCTCAAACAAATTCGCGAAATTTTCGGGTCTCTAATGATGACATGAATGATGATGGATGATGGTATTTATTAAATGGATATTATGATAGATTTGTATGATGATAGTTTTCAATGATGACGGACGATGGTAATATGGATGACGATGGATAAAGCTATGGTTGATGAGATATGGATAGTATACATATGAATAGAGACCCGGAAATTTCGCATATTCATATGATTACAAGTTAAACTGCATTCACGTGTAAATATGTGTTTTGTGCTTCCATTGGTTGATGGTTGTTAGATACACCCCGAACGACTTTCATGCAATGACGAACCTGCATGGAAAAAAAAGAACCGAGTCCCGTTCTACCTGGTCTGGGGTTAAAGTGGGACAACAGCCAATGAACTAACAACTGATGTTCGTATAAACACAGGATTGTGGAGTCTAGCTTGTTGCCGAATGAATCCGCGAAATTTCTGGGACTCTACTTATTGATAATGTGGATGATGACTATATGAGTGCTGATTAGGGTTAGTGAAATTTCGCGAAAAGATTTCAAGACAAGTTATATTACAAAACCTTGTAGGGTCGTATACCTATCTTGATTGGCTAAGTTACTCTCTTACACGAATCACGTAAGATCCGTGCTGTTGTTAGTGAATTCTGAGCGGCCCGGTCAAATACCTGCTCAAGAAGACAGCAACCAATGGGAATATACAAACTGCTCTTCGGTGCTTATAATACTGAAGTCTACCATGTACTCATAATTTTTTCGCGAAAAGTCACTAGCTCTAGTGATGATACAGATAATGATCTGGATGATGATATGTATGATGGTGTGGATGTTTATAGTGGTTGCAGTTTCGAGTGGGTGTGAGAGCGTGTTGTTCGGAGAGTGGCCATGACAGGCACGCACACATGGTTACATCTCACCTGACCTCCTTGATGATGGAGATCATGTCGAGCCCCAGACGTACGCAGCTGCGTGCGTGCGAGGGGTTGCGGGTTGGGATCCCAGACACGCAGTTGTAGCAGTCGCCCAGAAACTTTATCCTCAGCACCCCGTGCTCCTGCCAACACAGATCAACAACACTGTCGTCTCTTTCTGCTCCTGACACAGCAATAAGAATTCTATTTATTTAATTATTTACGAACCTGGGAAACTTGAGTTATATGTAGGGGGATAGGAAACTTTCGCGAGTTCATTGACCTGTAGGCTAGACTCCACAGTCCTGTGTACACTCCAGCCTCAGATGTTTGCTCATTGGCTGCTGCCCCAGAGAGTTGCCAGTGTTACCTCACACCTAGCAGTATGACACTCGCTACTTGTTTCCTTGCAAGTCTTCTATTGGTTCAGAGTAGTCCAGGGCGTGTCTAATGAACTGCGATCCAATTGCAAAGTCGACTTCAGCGTGCACATGTTGGATGTCTAGCTTGTCTTGAAATGAACTCGCGAAGTTTTCGTATCCCTTTTTATATGGAATTTTTGTTCTGCGTTGTTACTGTCCACACCCCGTATTCTGCCGGCATTAATTTTTCTAGATACCAGAATAGCATAACGAACTTTATTGTGTTGGGAATTTCTTGTGAGTTTCAAGTTTAACAATAAAATTGCATTTAATAATAGCCAGAAGCTAACCCCAATTGCTGGCGAATCAAGTGTCGGACTTCAGAAAATATGCCCAATGGCATTCCCGAACTGAAACATTTTAATCAAATTTTGTTTATCAAATGATTTTTTTGATATTCGTTTGGCATTAAATTATAATTAAATGTAGTTATAATAATATTTTAACGTATATTTATCTTAAAAATGTCATGTGTTCGTCTAATTACTATATATCAGGTGTATCCAGGGTGATATTACAAATTTTCAAGGACGATGGAGAAGGATACCAGCATCCATTTGAGATAGAGGACCCCAGCTCGAGAATACCTCCATTGAATGTTACAACCAAAACACTGTTTCCATTAGCTTGTCTAAACACAAACACCATACCCGCACTTTCCACAGTAGTGTACTCCATTTCACTCAGATCGATCAAGTGCACTCGCCCGCATGTAAACACAGACTGCATTCTACCCACACTCGTACCTCAGGACCCATCACGTCAACACACCGCATGCCATCTACCGTGCATTAGTAGAACGTGTATTCCCCACACCTTGTGCTGTATTACGACTATAGGCTGTTCACAATAAAGTGAGCACTTTTGAGGCCCTGGGTACTTTATCCTTTCAGCCATATTTTAACCTTTGACCACCTTTTAAAAAATATTGCTATGTAAGTAATACACACAGTGTGAAATTAACGTTTAAGGCTAAAATTAAATTTATTTATTGACTATTATTCCAAATGAAAGGGCTTTCAAAAGTGCTCACTTTACCGTGAATATGCTATACAGTACATGTTAGCCGACCCATAGCTAAAGACATGTCAAATTTGCGTTATCATTTGGCATCAGGCTGAACTCCATAGTACTGTACATATCGGAGTCGGCGTCATTTTCCCCCAAATAATAACGCGAATTTAGCAGGTCTCCACCCATAGCATGTCTGTCACTCTCTAAGCATTGAGTTCAATTCCCGAGTCGGGCGAGGATGCTTATCCTGGTTTGCAGGCTTCAAGGCAATATTAGTACTTCACCTTATCACAGTAAACATAGTACATTCTTACACAACGCCCCGACCGCTGTCGTATTCCACTGTAATGGACACCCTTAGACTGTTGTGGTTATAACATTCGACGGAGGCGTTTCTGAAATGTTTCCTATCTCTAATGGAAGCTGGTGCTTTTCTCCATCGTCACATAAAGTTTGTGACATCACACAGGATCTAGAGGCGTCGCCAGGAATTTACTTCGGAGGGAGGATTTCAAATGTATAATTTTGGGAAAAAAAATATGAAATCTATAATATTAGAAATTACTAGTTAAAAATTATTTATAATACACGGCTAATATACAGATGTGGAACCACAGAATTATATAAACATCCTTCATGTTTAAGGGGATTTCCTTATATTTAAAAAAAGTTTTGATTTTTCAGTGTATAATTTAGTCACTAGTGTTGGTACATTTTTTGTTTTTAACTACGCAATCCAACATTATACAAATTTAAAAGAAAAAAAAGTATTTATAACAATCTGCCTAGTAGGCATCGTGCACAATCAAATTAAATGCATACGTTTGTATAAATAACATTAAAGTATATGTGTGAAGATATGAACAGACAGGTTTGTGCTACCCTATATTCATATCTTAAAATAATGTTATTATTTAATTTTTTCAAATTAAATTTTTTCGTGGATGATAATTGTAAAAGCACATTTGTCAATGTAACTTTACTCACGTTGTTAGTGTAAAATGACACCTTCAGTGTAAAGTTACTCATGCTGTCGATGTAAGTAATTTAATTACTTAAACACTTTTTTAGTATACGTTTACTCAAGTACAGTCATTGATAAATGGCACTTGTGTGTATTTTCATGGTAAATTCGCACCTTGAAATTTCGTTGTAAAAGTGGCACGATGATTTTAATAAAGTGATACAGTAGGGACAAAAATGAACAAATATGTTATTTAATTCATGATGGTGTATTTTTACACAAATATTAAAATGCATACATAGTTATTAATACATTTATTTATGTTGGTGTGCCTACATCTGAATTCCTTGCAACATTGTTGTATCAATACAACTTTCCAGCTCTCTTTGAAAATTACTCATACCAAATAGTACATTTACGCATAAATTCCATGTGTAAATACACACGTTTGTTTTAAAGTGTAGCTCATTTCACCTCGGATTGTGTAGTATTCGGCGCTTGTTTACTTGGATACTTGTTATTGGTGTATAGTTCTTCATGGTGTGTGTGGAAAAAAAAAATGTAACTCAATTACCTGTATCCTCGAATTAAAGCAAAGTCCTCAAATGAGTCCCGCAGAATTTTCACAAGTCAGTCCATTATCAAATTTTTAGCTAGACGCCCGACAAGTAAGGTAGTAGCCAAAGACGATTCGACATGTATAATTGTTTTGGTTGAAAAAAAATTAAAGGATCGGTATTCTTACATGAAAAAAGTATTTCCTTAAATGTATTATTTTGAGCGGTAATCTAATATCGTATAAAAACAGCCATTTCGATTAGACATGTCATATAAAAATTAGGACACAATAAAATCTGACATACTTACAAAAAAAATAACATCAATTTATATCAAATTTAAATGTTAGAATTTGTTAAAACAATATAAACTGTTCGTTGTGTGAGTTAAATAGAAGTAAAGAAAAATACTATCTACTTTACAATAGTAATTATGTTAGTATTTTGTAAGAGGTAAAAATTGAAGTCACGCATGTGTGTCTGATGTATATAACACTAGTTGTTATTAATATCACATTTCCAATCTTTATACCCTTTGAATAAAAAGAAATTTTCCTTAAAAAATCTCAGTCTTCGAATATAAATAATTGCGATTTCAGCTTTAAATTAACAAATAATGGAGAGTCATATTTTCTCTTCGTCAATAGCATACAATAAATAGCTAAACTAATGATTTATTATGAATTATATGGGTGCGTGTGCGTGTTTCCTCAAGAAATGTCTATAGAAGGTTTTGCGCCGTGCTGGTAGCATTTCGAAATATTATTGGACCACGTGACCAGTGGTATCGGTGCAGACGTACGTGCGGCCAATCAGATTTCAGAACGTCACCAGCACAGAACAGCACTCTACTGTATCGAGTCAATGCGTCCGGGCCCCAAAATATCACAACATTTCTGAAATAAAATTACTAAAATAATATCTATCCTATGTTTAAATAAAGTAATATTTCTGTTTGCATGCAGAAACTTTTTAAATGTAAATTCACAAAGCTCACTCTTTTACATTTCATATGACCAATTCCAGTATGATCTCAATCTTAGACGGTGTGTTGGGGTCAGCTAATATGTAGCCTACTTTACGAAGGAAAGAAAGGAAGGAAGTGTTACGTTGAACCTGCTCAAACCAGCTGTCACGCCATACTGCCATCATAGTGACTCAGTTAAGAAACTTTGTGTCGATTAAACATCGAAGTCAAACATGCCGCTCGTAACAAAATTGGGTGTCTTTGTTATTAAAATAAGTGAGAAAATAAGTTAAAAAAAATTTCCGCAGTAAATATGACCATTTTCAAGTCTTTTGCGTTTGGTGATGCAGAATTGTGAATAATATAAATGGAATGTTGGATATTCATTGTACCTAGTTTTATTCATACTTAAATTACAGAATAACAGTAACTTATAAAGTTAATCAAATGTTCACTGCCCTCCTTAAATAGTTTTTTTAATCGAAGTTTGTCAATTAAAAGAAGATGAAATTTTATGTGATACATAAAGTTTCAATAACATTATAAACATCCTTTTAAAATCAAAATTCGTAGACTTTTAAAGTTTGATGATTCACCTCCATTATATCAGTTGTGGATACACCAACAAATTTTTACGGACCATAAACACATTTAATTTTATTGATTTTATGTTTTCACGCTTTATAATGATGAACTTGTTTTATTTTTTTACGACTGATATTTTTTCATGCATAATGTTGTATTAAAACAATAAATATGAATTTAAAATTAATTTATTGCAGCATTCACTCGTACACTAACCACTGGTAAAATAAATATTATCTAGGATGTTAAACACATGCTGTAATTTCATACATGATATACATGATCTGCCAAACAATTTTTATATTGTCAACATTCTGGCAACGCTGATGCATTCTTGTCATTGCCTACATCGGTGGAAAAATTTATATAGCGCGAGAATAAACACTTCGACAATTCAATCATTTGGTTTTAGCAAAGTGCTAAAAATTGATTCTTTGTAAAAGTTATCATTGGCTGTGCAAAAAGTAATATAAATGAGACAAGCTATTTTCAGAGGTACTATAACATGAGCAGCAAGCATAATATGAAGATCAACCAGCAGCCGAGACACACTATGGATGTAACAAATAGACGGTAAGTTATACAGGCACATATTAAAAAAAAAATGTAAAATCTGCCTGTAACTGAAAATTAAGTAACAAAACCGACGAAACCTACCTTACTGTAGCCATATGATTCACAAGGTAGCACTCACTATCCCACATATTTTCATATACAGAAATGGCAATCGAGCAAAGATTCCGCATTTGCATCACCATACAGCTATCATAAAAAAATTATTTAAAAATTAAAATTAAAAAAAAAAATAGAAATTAGGCACATTTAAAAGGTAAGTTTGAGAAATTTTCTCATACTTGCATACACTTTGCAGTTTACATATTTTTGCTAGCCTGCAAATCATTTTGGTTCTTATATTGTAATTAGAAAAGTATATAGGTACTTGGCAAGTTAGACGGCTAAGCTAGTTCCATATTTAATTTGAGAGTTTATAGATTTTGAGCGGCATCAATAGTCTCGCGTGAGAACCAGGGAGGATTAAATTGAGATGGATGTGGACCAACGCTGGAATGCAACGCCAAAAGAGTGTTATTGGCGAAGAGGTGAAAGATTCGTGAAATCTGAGATCCTCAAGGATGTCATCCGTACATACGGGAGGCGTGCCTTCGACTACAGTAAGCCCTTCAGTGGGTACACTGTGGTCAGGTATAAGTCCTTCAATCCCGGTTGGCAAACTACAATAAGAACTGCATTCGCCACACCTGATGTAACTCGCCTCCCATTAGGGGGGTGAGGCTGGTTGGACGGGGGTAGGTATGCGGGGAGGGAGAGCCGAATAAGGTGCTAATAAGACCTTATAGGGGAAAGGAAGAACCAGTAATGGATGAAAGCGACGGATCATCCTCCCATCACACCTTCAACCGCCCAACCAGAAATACCGAATTAGACACAAAACACGGATGAGACGTAAAACCCCGGATTTGACTACCTGGAAGTGACTGATAAGTGCAGTGCACTGAATCCCTGATAGACAAGTGTGTTTAGAACATGTATGAGTTTTATGTTTCAGGACCAAGTCATGGAGGACCTTTGGACAAGTGAATGGTAATGAATGAGTGTGTGTGTGCATGAGTGCCAAAACGGAGTGAGCAGTTGGTTTCGACTAAAGCCCTTTGTGGTCGGGGGCGAGGTGGCGGGGGAATTTTCTGGCCTCCGGGCATCCCCCAAAACTAAGTCCATCACAGCTCGAGCGTAGTGGGCCGAGAAGGTAGATAAGGGATATACCGCCTTGCTTAAATTTCAACGGAAATGACAAGTGCAGTCGCGAGTAGTTAGTGTATGTTTGAGTAGTTAGTATATGTTTGAGTAGTTAGTGTAGTTTTCTTTTACTCTTTCGGACAGCATGGCGGTGTCTAAATTGCAAAGTTCCCGGTGGATTCTGAAGATCAAAAGAGTCGATTTAGCTTTTTGTTTGTGGGGGCTAAAGTAAATTGGCTAGAAAGAAGTGCTCCAGGTATCATCTTTTAATTGGTATCAGCCACCTGGAGGATAGGTTTGGAGAGGCCAGCGCCGGTTCCACCGGGGACTTTGTCATTGAAGACGAGGTAGAAGTGAGCTGCCTATGTTCTCCACCACAGCAATATCAGTGTTGTTGGTATATGTATTTACACTTACCAATGTCCTATTGGTCCTGGCTGCACTTACTGTACTCCGCGGCGTTTATTATTGGCTGGCCGTCAGCTAATAAAGTCGTGCGTTGATTGCGTACCAATCAATGGGTCACGACAGGGGTAGCAAGTTTTACAGCCCATCGTGTTCATTTGAGAAATTATTGAAAACAAAAATTTCATTTTGACTAACTTAAATATTAACAAGTTGTAACCTTTAACTTAGATTCCAATGAAGTCCAGAGAAATAGCAAAAATTTAAAAATGTTAGTTTTGTCTTCAGGATCAAAGAAATTTCCATATTAATGTCACCTCGTATATATACGTGCATACTACGTTAAAGATTAAAATTCAATGCTGTGCCAATGCCTTTTTTTTTGGCATGATTTTACTGATTCCACTATTATTTTTGTCTCAAGTTTTTCTTTTCCAATCAACTGAAAATCATGCGCAAAGTTATGCAATTTCTTCATATTAAAACATATATTTGACGCCGATAGAATGGAAAAGTATAACCATAGCTCGAACAATTTAAGTTTGTACTTACAGGGGAAAAAAATTTTCGTCACCCGTAACGTAAATAGTTCCAAAATAATCTACTGTGTGTTTCTCACTCGAGACGGGTCTATTATAGCACTGTTAAGAAACTGTCATCGTTCCACCGAGTCCACCCGAACCCAGGAATCATGCGCAGGTGTACCAGCATCAATATCACTCTGTCTGGGAGCGGAGGGGGAGGGGGTGGGGGTCCAGAAATAAAACGAAACAGGCAAAAGACAGGAAGAGAGTTGAGGTGTGGTCGTGAGCTCACCTCGCAGACGTCGTCGAACTTTCCGAAGAGTTCGTTGAGCACCTCGACGAGCTTCTGGACGGGCAAGGACACCGTCAGCTGAGAGTAGTTGACGACGTCGGCGTACAAGATGCTCACGTCTAGATGCTCCGACACGTACATTTCGCTGCGAACACACACACACACACACCATCCACGTCGAAGAGTTTGGAAGGTAAAAAGAGATTTCACTGCCAGGCTGAAACTCTGCATATTGCCTCTATACGATTGGTCCACTAACGCTTCTCTTGTGACCGACATAAAAACGAATCATTATTTTGTCCAGGCTATTTTATAACTTTAAGATTAATAAAATATAATTTTAGATGACATGGTAAGAACTTTTAGCATTAATAATTACCAAACTTTTTTTCTCTCTTTCTTCTTCTTCTTCCCCACAGCGGTACCTTTATCCGAGATTCCCAGCAATCCAAAAGTTAAATTAAAAAATTAAAAAATATTTTGTTTGTTTTGACAGTTAACTGAAGTGTCTGAATAAAAGAGACAATATTTAGGCAAAGTATGGATTATTATAGGAAATAATTGAAAGTTCGTAATCAGATAAACAGCCCAAACCTAGATACCAGTCGAAATAAACAAAATTGGTTTAGAGACCTACCTTTCTGGATTGCTGGGAAAGTTGAAGTATTTCACACGTGTGTTTGGCTTCACATTTCCACAGTGAGGAACACAACATCTTGTTACACATCTCTTTTTAATTTTCCCCATTTCAAAATCGGAATTCAATTCAATTCACATACGAAGCTTGTAAACAACTTGGCCAAAGTACGCCAACTTTATGGAATAATTACAACATAGACAATTAAAAACACATATATTAAATTGTTTTCTTAATGCTTAACGTGGGCACGATTAAAGTTGACTTGATCTTAAACGTAAGAAAGGATAACTATGCTTGATCGCCAATCCGATGAATAAATTATTTTACAATTGGACGACTATTCCATGTCGGTACAAACGGAGTTGTTACTGCTCGATGAGAACAGCGAAAGCCCTATATAGCGACAGGCCCCTGATCCACGTCCCTCGACATTGAATGCGGGGAGAATTGGGAAGCTCTTGAGGCCTAGCGGCCCGGCGAGGGCGGAGAGAGGTGAGTATGGAGCAGCGCCGGAACGCTAATGGTTGCGGAGGGGGGGGGGGGGGAGATCCCAAATTAAACCTGTGCCGAACCGCGGGCGTCGTCCGGCACGGTTCCCAACATGCAGAAACACGGGAGTGACCCCGCCGAGAATCAAACCAGGTTCTCCTGGTTGTCCGGCGTGTGTTGGTTTACAAACAGAACACTCGCATCAGACGATACGCGCATTAGAAAAGTAATTTTAGGACATTCCAAAGTAACTAGAACTGCTTTTCCCAAGCGCTGTTTCTCACAATCCTACGCGTCAGATACACTATATATATATAAAACCAAGGGCATTAACACATTGAGGTCTGCACACATTTACTGGCACTTAAAACAACATATTAGAAGTGAGTCACCCTATATCCACTACTGCTAGAACACCGGTTCTGTTGGTGTCTGTGTTGGACCTCACCATCGTCCTATTGGTCCATGCCACACCGGACATTACCCTGTACTTTACAGTGTTCATTATTGGCCGGTCATAAAGCAATGGAGAGCTGAGATGATATTGACCCAATCAAATCTCCTTTATCGTACAAACAGATTTACAATCGATCATCTCCCTTTGAGTGGATATACAAAATAGACATTCTGTCGTTAGCAGTATCATTGTTACTGTGGTGTCGTGTTCTTGTGAGGTCGTGTTAAACACTCGCCGAACAAAGACTGCACATCCATGCGAGTTTTGTTCTGAACAACAAATACATTCGAGCTACACACGAGCATAGTCTGCAAAGTGTTAACTGAAGCTTGCTACGTACTTTCCACCAATAAAATGATAGGTTCATCGCTTCAAGTCTCATAGGTACAATCAGCGCGACGAAAACACTGCAAGCCAGTTCATAGCCTTGCTCGTAGCGGCGATGGCGCACTTGATGTATGCAACAGTGTGATCCTTATCGCTCAAGCGCTTCTCGCCCTCAAACGAGGACAATAGCCCTAGACGGGGCCCTTAAGGCTTTCGAAGTCCCAAATGTTTGTTTCTATATTTTGAGGATATATTATGTATTTGTGACATGGTATCGGTGATAAATCGATTAAAAAACCCTTATTAATTGAATAATACCATTTAACATAATTTTTTGTACCGTAGTATGCGAATTCTTACATAAATCTTGATTCGTGGAAATTTCAAAAATGTTATCTATACACAAAGGTTTTTTTTTTAAATAGCTAATATGCTTATTGAAGTCATGTGAGTCTCATGTAGCATTTCTTTTGAAATCCGACTCTCACCTCACCTGCAGTGAGAGTTTTAGCTTCCAGATATTTAGACATTAAACTTTATCTCAAATGTTAGAACTGAAACATGCGGAACACATAAGGTACTTCAAGAAACTTTCTTAATGACGTTCTAATATCCTAACAAAAACCATTATTTTGAGGTGTTACCATTTTGAGATTTCTACTATATTATATATATATATAATATTTACATAACTAGTTTCATTCTTTTTTCGAAAATCACTACTCTCCATTGCATTATTTTCTCAGAGACTCAAACCGTTATTTTAAAATACAACGGAGAAGGATTAAAAAAATAATTATGGGCTTTCGAAAGCCCATAATGGATGTTTAAATGAAAAAAAAAAATAGCAGTGGCTATATTTTTAGTCTAGTTATAATCATTCAGTAATACATACAGTCGTCTTAATACAAGTAGTGAAAAAATACGACAAATTAATTTTACAGAAAATTAATTGTAAGTGTTGCAGAGAGTTTTATTTCTATGTTTTGCCAAAATAATTCAAAATGTTTGCATAATATTAGCAAGTTCGACTACAGTAAAAATCAACTGCTGATGTGAATTACAATAGTACAGAAAAATTACGTGGCAATTCTGTTTGTGATACTAACATAATTCTGTTTTAATATTTGGAACTAATTAAAATTAAAAATAGTTAGAAACTAAATCCTAAACGGGGGCGAACCAAATGCCAGATTATTAAGAAAATTCTTTGGCTTTCCTGTGGCTTCAAAAACATTTTAACTGAAATCAGCATTGTGATCGTATAACTTTTTGAAATTTTCCTGTCTCAAGATTTAACCTCCTCAGACCCACCTCAGATCCCGGTTTCAGGTATTGCAAACGAAACATTTTATGATGTGTGCTGTACTAAAGTCAACACAATACTTGTTTCGCTGTCACAGCCAATCAGCTGTAGGCTATATGTTCGGCTACAGGAATATGAACCAATTATGACCTAGGTCAGTAAGATGGTTGGCAATAAGATCATTGGTCATTAAGCTTCGTAGTGTGCAGTTTAGACCGAAAATTACTTACAGGTGCGTAATGTACACAATTGTGTAAACTGGATCTGAACGGGTTAAGGTAACTACGATAAAAAAAATCCTAAAGACTATTTTTAACACGTCTCGCGATTTTAAGGAATTTTCGCTTACACTATGACACAAAATCATGAAAAATATTCAAAATATAGGTAAATATTTTATGAACTTGAACACACTTCAGTAATTATAATTGTCAGATTTTCACATTCAGATATAGTTGACAAAATAATTTGAAGACAAGATAATGGCCCCAGATTTTTCCATTAAATAAAGGTGGTCAAAATAGACTTGGATATTTTTTTTAAATGTGTAACAGTGTTAAACTTTTCCTATTTGAAGAACATATAATTATACTTTAAATGAAACTACCTACCTTGGTAGCCAAACTTTTCAATAAGTTGCCACAAAACCTTCAAGAAATTTGCATCTCTAATAAAAAAACTCTTAAAAAAAAAAAAAAGCCGAAAGAATTTTTTTTTACTAAACGTGCATTTTTGAGTGTAGATGAATATCTAATATACAAAAATTAAGAAATCACTTAACACGTCATTGTACGCATTTCTTTGTTCCTGTTTTTCTCGTTTCCTTTTTATTCTGTTTCAGCAAAACGACGATGTCTCACAGCATGTTGGAAGAAAATTAGTCAAATTATGAAGAAACAATATGAATGTGTGTGTGTGTGTGTGCTTATATATATATATATATATATATATATATATATATATATATATATATATATATATATATATATATATATGTGTGTGTGTGTGTGTGTGTGTGTGTGTGTGTGTGTTTTACTATGTCCAGTGTAAACTTTGTATACTGTAATTTTACTTATCCAGCATATTTGTACACACACACACACACACACACACATATTTTATATATATATATATATATATATATATATATATATATATATATATATATATATATATATATATATATATATGTGTGTGTGTGTGTGTGTGTTTACTATGTCCAGTGTAAACTTTGTATACTGTAATTTTACTTATCCAGCATATTTGTACAGCTATGTACTGTACAAAGATCTTACGTATGCAATATGACAACCAAACAAACAAGGCGGAACATATATTTCGTGTTACATAAAGCCTAGTACAGGAAAGAACGTTACGAGCGTTGTTGATTTTTAATTTCGAAATAAATCTTAATTTAATTTACTATACACATTTCCTGCGTGAATTAGGTGTAACTTACCTGAAAGGCTTTCTCCTTGGCGGGTGGTCTATCTGCTGTATTATACTACGGATATCATTCCGGACGCTGTCTACGATATGCCTCGGGAGTATGCTAAGAAGCAGGTGATCCTGAAACAAAACCAGAACCTCATTTAGTTCCCTGTTATTTAGTAAAAAAAAGAAGCGAGATAAGCTAACTAGATAAGGTTCTGAGACAGAATCATTAACCCTTTGAGGAGTATGCACGTATATACTTTATACGGAAATTTTTTCACTTGAAAACAAGGTTCGCACTAATATAGTTTTACTATTTCATTAGACCTTGTCGGAATCTAAGTGAAAATGACAACTCGTCAATATTTCAGTTTGTAAGAATAAAACCGTCCTTTTTAATATTTTTTTTAACGAACACGATGGTTTGTAAAACTTGTTACTTCCATCACGATACATTAATTGGTATACACAGCCAACGCGTGACTTCATTGGTCGACGGCCAGTCAATAATAAACGTCGCAGAGTGTAGTGGGCGTGTCCGGCGTAGCCAGGACCAATAGGAAAATGGTAAGTGGAAATACAGAGACCAACCGTAATGATATTGCTGTAGTGTGAATATAGGCAGCTCACTTCAAACTTATCCTCAGTGCTAGTAAACTTGTGCCGTCCTCAGAGGGTTAAGAAGTGGAGCGGAGAGATTTGGGCATCTCTTGACATCGAGATCTTGAGAAGGGAGGTGAGTATGGAGCGGCGCCGGAATGCAAAGGCGGGGGGAAACTGGAGAACACCGAGAAAACCCACCCATCAGCGGGATCGTCCGGCATGATTACAACAAGCGAATAATACCGGGAGCGATCCCCGCCGGGAACCGAACACCTTTCGCCTGGGTGGGAGTCTAGTATTCTGACCACAGCACCCCCGCGGCCCCAGAATAATTAAGAACACGTAAGTGAAACAGTTCCTTAAGGTGGGTTTACGATTAAAGACTGAAGAATTAAGAATTGCACTTAATGACTCGATAAGCAAACGGAAAATGAACAATAAGGGAATTTGCAGTTTATTACAGAATTGGCAACTGTTAAGTCAGGCCAATCAGAATCGTAGAATACGAAAGCAGCCGACATAACCTGGAAATATGGACAAGAGTGAAGATTATTTACATATATTTAATTATTTGTGGTACTGCTTGTGTAAAGGTTTTGAAAAACTCGTTATATCTTATAGAAGGGAAAGCCGATGCAAACATTGGGCATTTGCATCAATACATCTGAAAAGGTTAATTAAAACGAATTCAATAACCTGTTCTAAGAAATAAAACATGACCATGAACTGTTCTTTAAATTAAGAGGATACTGTCTCTCGATTAAAATAATTATTTGCATACGATTTCACAATACAACATAACCTAAATACAAGATGTAAATTCAGTTTCCCGCCAACAACAAATGTCACTGGGCTTTGATTGGCTACATCTTGACTTTTGCTTAAGATACAAAATATAACGATATCTCAAGCCACGCCAAGATCGCACACGACCCGTCAAGACCAGCACACGACAATCATAAATTAATACCTTTGAACACATTGATTCATATCTTAAGCACACGGGGCACTTAATCTTTTAACTCGATTGTAAACCCACCCTTATACCGCAAACTCCGGCAGGAAACGGCGCCAAAATAAAATTGCGGGACAGACGAGCTACATTTCGGAACGCGCGCCGTTCGTCAATCAGCTCCTGGTAATTTACTCGCCAGCCGGCAGCCCAGCCAATGGGGACTCTTTCGCAGCACTCACTAGCCAATCAGAGACGAGGTGCGTTCCCAGAGCCTCGCGCGGCGAATCAGCGAATTGCTGCGCTCGAATCAAAGGAACCAGAACGCAGTTTCACTTCTGTACAACTATCTAGTCTGTGCTTCCGACTCATTCTAATTCAAATTACCTGCAACTGCAAGGATACGCAAGGTAGAAAAATAAAATCAAAACTGCATCGGCTTGGCAAGTTTAATGAAACACGAATGGTTTTACATAACTACTGTTTTAATAATGAATAATAATGACACGAAACAATTTCTTTGAAGTGCGAATCCAAGTTAGCTACGCTTAGGCTTTTATAGAGTTTAAGTTCCTCATAAAACCTGAATTGAATTTATAAAAGAACCACATTATGAATCACCAAGAAATGTCTTTGTGGTAGCCTGTGCTGTTTGATCTGTATCCAAGAATTTTACTTGTGGTTCCTTTACGAAAATAGTTTGATTTGAGATAAAAATATTTAAATCGTCGTAATTGCATACATTTAAATTTTGATAACAGATTTCATGCTTTCTTGTTACCGCTTAAAAATATGTATAAAGTATGGTACTGTAGACTGTTCACGGTAAACTGAGCACTTTTGAAATAAACCTGTGAAAAATGCCCTGCCTCTAATTCCATGCATTTTAACGAGAACACCATCTGACATGCACTCAGTAAAGTTGGTCGCGAAAAACGAAAAGCAGTTCCCTGTCTTGACGTTGAATTAAAAGTGTCAGGGTAAACATTCGTGAATAACGAAATTATTTTATTTTACGTTCTCTTTTTTTAAAGTGCGTAAATTTAACAATTAACAAATTCGAGAAAAATGTTCTTTTCTACAATTAATTTCACAGTTTTACTTGCCCGACCTATGAATAAAGTTACGAGGCCATGGCAATGTTAATTTCACATATAGCGGAAGAATGCACCGTGTCTACACACGTAGAACTGAAGCAGGGCTTTCAAAAGTGCTCATTTTATCGTTAACAGCCTCCATAAATGCAGCAGAATATTCCTGGACAGTTGAACAGCCTTAAGCGCCACCCAGTTTATTTTTAGTGGTAAAATTAATAATTTTGAAAGAATGGTCTTGGTTGCATCATTTGTGGGAAAAAGGTTTTGCCACAGTGGCTGCACTGTATTATGCTCTTCTGTAATACAGTTTATAAGAATTATAACCTCAAATGGATTGAAATAGAAAATTTGTTTAAATATTCGTCGGTTTCTGGTGATTGGCACACATTCACATTACTTGCAACAATTCTTCCAGCCACCTACACAGCAGACAATACTGCTATAGGCTGTTCATGGTAAAGTGAGCACTTCTGAGGCCCCTAGTAACTTTTTCTTTTCAGGTATTTTGTATAATTTAACAACCCTTCAAAATAAATATTGCCATGTAAGTAATAACACACAGCGTGTATATTCCACCGCACTAGGGAGTTAACGCCAAAGGCTAAAATAAAATATATTTATTGAGTATTATTCCAAATGGGAGGGCTTTCAAAAGTGCTCACTTTACCGTGAAGAGATATAGATCTCTTGCTACTACTCACGCCAGACAACGTGTGAGATGGCCAGTCCTCAAAATGGGAATCACTACTCCAATCAAGAGCTCTTTCTGGCATCACTTCGCATGGTCTATCTGCAGCCGTTGGGTATGCCGAAGGGCGATTTATCCCCGACGGTCGAGCCTCATTAAACCACTGTCGCTGCAGGCCATGTTTTAGACATCTGCGTCGCAATGTCGAATGTCTTGAAATCTCCATCTAGTCATTCACCCCCGCTGCGCCGTCCATTCAAAGATCAAGCACATTTTCTCTCACGTAAACAAAACAGGTTTGTTTGGGCGGTTGAAATTATTTCCGACTGCACAGTGAAGAAGAAAAATTTGTGCATAAATTATGAACCAAATCAAGCGCATTACGTTAAGAAAATATTTCCTCATTTGCTTCCCGGGTAGTTCATTTATAGAAGGGCGCATTTCATGCATACCTCAAAACTGTGACGTTCAATTAAAAGTGCTGGATAACAAAAAAAAACTGAATTATTTCACGTGTGTACCAAATATTGTTCAATTCGTACGCATTACACAGGTTTTTACGTTGAAGGTCCCGACAACATACAATAATGTTCCGAGAGTTATCATTGTATTTTACTTCGTTACCGATAATTTGCACAAATACAGTTTAAAACCCCGTTTTTTTAAGGGCTCATACCTCCCTTAATATTCGGTTTAGGTATAAAGTACAACATATGTTTTCTTTTTCCTTTTTCATGAAGAATCACCTCCTGAAGTTTGTCGGTCTAATTGAAAATCATCATGTTATAACATTTCTATCGAAAAAAAATTTTACACTTCATAATTTTTTAAATTATATAAAGTAAAGTCCAAAACATTTCTGTTTTTCCGCAACCGTAAAAACAAATAGAGACTGTTCACGATAAAGAGAGCACTTTTGAAATCGACCACAGAAAAAAGTCACTGCTCCTACCTGCATATATTTTAACAGGTGCACTGAGTGACAAGCGCCCAGTAAAGTTGGTAAAGCTGGACGGGAAGTAGTTCCCATATTTTAACGTTGGAAAAAAAAGGTGTTAGGTAAACATATGTGATAACTTAAATTATTTCCCTCGCTTTCTGTTTTATTTTAACGAATCGAAGCGTAAAACTTAGCAGATTTGTAAAATATTTACTTTTCTAATAATTTCACCGTTTCACTTGACCGACGCATGAATAAAGTGATGAGGCCCGTGCCAATATTAATCTTACATGAGGTGGAAGAATACACAATGTACATGCACGTAGATCTTAAGTAGGGCTTTCAAAAGTGCTCATTTTACCGTGAACAGCCATTACTAAGATATACTAAAGAAAAAATTTATAATGTAAAGTAACACCGAGGGCTATCGCTTGACATATATGTAATAGCTAAATAACTGTTAGTATATTTTATAAAAAGTGTTTAAAATATGAAAACATTACTTTATATTTAACTTTTTTTTTGTTATATCCGGGTTGTTATTTGGTGATGACATGCGTAACGCGGTTGCTCATGACATTAGTTTGCATTGTAAAGTTTTTCATATGTTCAAGTTAGTTAGTATTTGTTATTATAACTGCTGGGGAAAAAAAAGGAAGAAATTGGATTTGACGTCAAATTGTTAGAAAATTTTAAAGTTTAAGATTTTTTATTCTAAAAAAAAAAAATGTCATCACATACAGTGCGTACAAGGTGATGAATGTTTGGTACAGATATAAAATAATTAATTTGTTTGGCATCCAACACCCTTAATGGCGACTTACCTCCTGCATTTTTTCGTACGCCACTTTGTGCGTGGCTTCCACACAGGCTCGTCTATCCAGAAACGTGCGTCTCAGCGATATTTCGTTCAGCAAGCGGAAATACAGGCCGTGGAAATTGACACACGCCAAGTAAACAGCATCTGATGCTAGCTGGGGGAAAAAAAAAAAAAAAAAATAGTACTTCGTCAAACATCTTTCCACTGGGACGACGTTCAGATAATTCAGACTGTTTTCAAATAACCACTTACTCTGCAGTCAGCTTTGACCCAAATCTTACAAACACCAGAGAACAATAAATCCATGGGCATAATTACGCATGAAAAAATATCATGTTAATTTACACGTTTTCAAATATGTTGTGTGCAAAACATTGGATATTTTCTGTAGGGTGATTAGAATGAGAATATCGCTATTTCTAAAAGGAAATTCACGCCAAACTTCCTACTGACTCGAACACCGAATACAGACCTCAAGATCACCAACTTTCGGGACAGCGTTTACTCCAGCTTCAATCGTTGGGTAATTGGTTTCTGCCACAGCGGAAAGCATTTGCACTGGGTTGTTTATGACCTGCAAAATTCCCGTTATTATTTGTGAGCACGTTAAACTTTAAACACGCGTACCTTTGCAATCCGTCCGTCATTGGACCATGCCGTATCTGACACGCCCTGGGTAACGCTGCGCCAATCATTTGAACACTTCACAGTTGTGTGGCCCAATCACGCGCGGGTCATTTAGAAAGGGCGTGGCTGGACATCTACGCAGCAGCCAATGGGGAAACGAAGTCGCCTCCGATACATACAGTACTGCGAAGTGCAACCTGATGCCAAATAATAACGCAGAATTCTGCATGTCTCTACTTATGACTCGAGTGAAATAACTTACTTCTTCTTGTCGTTGCCTCAAAACCATACATGGGAAAATACAAATTTCGGGAAAAAAATTTTTTCCACGCATGCCAGATCTCAATATACCACGGACGTATCAGCAGCTATCTTTCTCTACTGGTCACTTGACTCTGAGTAGACACTATCTTACTCGATTGGTAAATCAGTTGCTCTGTTACTATATTTCTGAGATTCAAGGACAGACAACTAAAACGCGTCAAGGTGTATTTACAATAACCCGACAGTCCGACAGAACAACCCCGACACAGACTAAAATTCTTTTCATCAGCCAATCAGGAACAAGGTCGCCCCGACAAACGGAGCCCCGACAAACGTAGATTATATTTCTAGGATTTTGCCGAAAGCCACGCAACACTTGTCGGGAGGAAATTGTCGGGGTATTGAAAACATTGAACTAATATTGATGGGGGAAATTGTCGGGTTGTAACGTCGTGTCTACTGTCGGGAAGACCTCGTCGAGGTAAATCATGCACGTAGATCATACAATAAAAAAAGTGGATATGAGCAAAACAGTTATGAAACACAACTGGTCATGAAATCTTTCCGCAAAAATCGGACCTCCCAAACCATGCAGAATGAGTATAAAATATTTGAATACAAACACAGCAGTCAAACAAAATTATATCCTGCCATCGAACGAATTCGTAAAATTTTCGAGTCTCTGGCTATGTGTGATAGGCATTCCACTACAGTGATCTGTGTTCGATTCCGAGCAATATTTCGCATGTGGGGAGCATGGCGGGAATTACCGATGGCAAGTGGGTTTCCTATGATTGCACAGGTATTGCCCATCATAGAATCTCAGGTCTTCTCCAAAGACATAGGAGCTGAACATCTTTTAAATATCGCAAGTATTATCCTTGAAATGTAATGACAGCAGCATATTATAGCCATGTTGATAGTTTAAATAGTCAATAGATTTAACGCATAAAAGACACCATGAACACATAGCATATCATAGAACAATATAATAGGGATCCTAGCAATTTATTATTGTTTATTGACTATTGACTGTTTGCATCCATGTTGTTTCCTAGTTCTTTTCGTTATCTTTACTGGTTGTTTCTAGTGTCCTTAATTTTTCGAAGTGAATACGTCCTTAAATTTGCGACCATAGTGGGAGACAATCCAAAAAATCCGATGATAGCAAAATCGGGGGATACAGTATGGCACTGTAGCTCCGAATCTATCGTCTACATTTCAAAATTCAATTACACCACACGATTGCCAAAGGATCAAAGAATATGTTACGTTGAGTGAGGACTGCGAAGCATCGCGCGTCGCTAGTGAAAAGGGGGGGGGGGGAGGGGGGCAATTTTGAGTTCGTTTCACAGCGTCTCATAACTTCTGCGCAGTATAACTTTTGAGTAGGAGAAGCTACGACGCTCGTTTAAGTTTCAATCGACAGCTCTCATCAAGATAAATCAATTGCGTGTATAAAAACTGTTTTGTGGCGTGGTTATGGTGAAATTGTGTGCGTTTAATTAAAACAAATTAAAAAAAACTTAACACAATTTCGGCCTATACTCGTCAAAAAGCCAAGCTGAAATACAGAAATCGTATATACGGTTGGAAAGAGCATCTCAAAAGCAATCCAGTGATACCCACAAAACCCCATATGATCGAGTGAAGCGGTGCCGGGAAAGTAAAATAAACATCAAGGCGTCCGAGCGCGTCAACGTAGACGTATTCACGCAAAACAAACAGCAGTGTCCCCAACACAGCTACACTCCATTTTTTATTAACGTTGGGCAATTGATATAGCCATTTAATCTGTTCGAGCATATATCTCAGTTCACCAAAATCTGAGTGACAATAAGAGATTTGAGCGATGCTTAACAGTAGAGGTTTTGCACCTGAAGAGGGCGATGCAACTTGGAGATGGAATTGAAATTTTGAAGTACAATTTTGAGCGCCAAAAAAAAAAAAAACGCTGGTCAGTGGCGACAGTCGGTCCAGTGCCTACGTGCGAAAATGTAGGTACGACCTCACCGGGAACCCAACCTGGTTCGCTATGGTGGGAGGCAAGTGGTCAGATCTAATAACGTAGCCAGAAATTTCTCAAGGGTAACTAATGTTAATTAAAGGGAAGGCAGTGATTTCTTTCTTAATATTTAAAAAATGCATCATGGTTTATGGCATTTACACATTTTATCAGACAGTTTTATTAGTAACTTTAATAATATTATTTATAACAACTTTATAGACAAGAGGGGGGTGGAGTACAGCACACATGTCCTTCCCCTGGCTACACCCCTGGTTGAACCAATACAGTATGGTAGTCAGAGAATGAAGAGTGGTGATATAGTGGCGTACCTTGTGTCAGAAGCCAGGATATAAAGAGTGGCGGTGTTGCGCTACACCCTGTGCCAGAGACAAAGGTATGAACAGGGGCCTGCAAAATTTGCGTTATTTTCTGGCGGCACGCTAAAATTCACCGTCTTACACACGTTCGAGTCGGTGCCTCTGGTTTATTGGCTTCTGCAGCAGTGACGACACATTGTCCCAACTTGGTTGGAAGTGATTGGGTAAGCCTCTCGTTAATGATTTCCTATTGGCTCGAAGCTGTCCCGGGGCGTGTCCGAACAAACTAACGTCCTACGAAAAAGGCAATAAAAATAAAAACGCGAATTTCGCATACCTCTACGTATGAAGAGTGGTTGTGTTTGGGTAGAACTTGTTCCAGAAGGAAGACGATGAAGAGTGGTTGTGTTTGGGTAGAACTTGTTCCAGAAGGAAGACGATGAAGAGTGGTTGTGTTTGGGTAGAACTTGTTCCAGAAGGAAGAGGTTGAAGAGTGGTTGTGTTTGGGTAGAACTTGTTCCAGAAGGAAGACGATGAAGAGTGGTTGTGTTTGGGTAGAACTTGTTCCAGAAGGAAGAGGATGAAGAGTGGTTGTGTTTGGGTTATACTTTGTGGCAGAGGGCAGGGTGTGGAGAGTAGAGGTGTTGAGGCTGACCTTGTACCAGAGGCGCGGGTGATCCTCGTAGACCACGGTGCCGAGGGCGACGAGGTTGCAGAGGCTGATGGTGGCGCCCAGCACCATCACCTGCACATTGTGGCTGAGCGGCAGGAACATGTAGCAGGCGAGCAGGGAGTGCGTGGTGAAGGACGGCCGCACCACGTCGCCGTTGTCGCCGTCTCGCGCCGCCGCGTGGTGCAGCGTGAGCCCCAGGTCGACGGCAACCATCACCACGATCACCACGCACGACGAGGCGAACGGCACCCACGGCCGCTCCTCGAGGCTGCGCTCGCGCACCAGCAGCCACGCCAGCGGCCCGCAAAGCAGCATCACCAGCACGTAGCACGCCACGTCGGGCACTGTGCGCACCAGACCGTCCTGAAGGACAGACAACACTTCACACTCTCGAGGTAGAGGGCTTTCTAGTGGACCACTGCGCCCGACTAAACACGCCCACCTCATTACAAAATACCACTACTGTAACAGTAAATGTATGTTATAAATAAAATACGGAGTATGCACGTATATACTCGGGGCTACGTTTATATGGAAATTTATTTCCTCTTGAACCCAGACCTCACACTTTTATAGTTTTACTATTTTACTATATCTAACTTTAAAAAATTAACAACTAGTCATTATTTCAGTTTGTAATAATAAAACACGATGGATTGTAAAACTTGTTACATCTATCGCGATACATTAATTGGGACACAACCAATGCGTGACTTCATTGGTCGACGGCCAGCCAATAATAAACGTCATAGAGTACAGTAGGCGTGTCCGGTATAGCCAAAGGTAAGTCGAAGTACAGAGACTAGCAAAATTGATATTGTGCGCTAGTAAATTTGTGCCGTCCTCAAAGAGTTAAGGGAAACCTCCTCCCCTCATATTGGACTCTTGTTTTCTAGCGTCCTTCATTTTTTTGGAAACCAAATTTCGAAAGTGAGGCCAACACCTATACCCAATTAGCCATTTTCTTACACAGCAGTACAGAAAACAACGACTGAATTACACAATGCGACGATGGCGCTGCTGCCGCGTCCTACGTCTATGGAATTTCGGCTCTGCGAGTTGGCTTGCTCTGTGGCCGAATCGGCTCCATAGATTAAATACGACGTAGACCGCTTATCCGTCTTCTGTGCATGCACCCAACACTGACCTACCCCGAAGGAACACAATTATAAAAGTCACATGGCCCACAGTTATGAACATGTTTGTTTATATCTTAATCTTTAAATGGCAGGCACTATTATATTAATAAGATATTTTTACCAATTTGAATTTAATCAAACTGCATAACAAATTGGCTAGAGGAAGTATGTGTACATCTCAAAGCATTTGTTTACAAATCAGTTTTCTAACCTCAAATCCAAACCGTACCGTTTTCGCTACAGACGTGTAATCAGAAAAGCAGTTCAATGTTGGGGCACGGAGACTGGCTGTAGGCAGCCAGCGAGATCGGTCTACCTCATCTTTAGTCTATGCTCGGCTCCCCTCCTCTTTCCTCCTCTTATTTTCCTCCCCTTAATTACCCATCCTCGTGTGTCGCCTTTTTTTTTTTTTTTTTTTTTTTTTTTTACGCCTCCCCTACAAGTGAAGTTCGTCGTGTCAACCAATGTCTGCTGGTTCTGTGCCGAAGCGCGGCAACATGACCTAGCTTGTCAGTCTAGCGGTCCTTCGGACGACTCTGTAACGTGAAGCTCTTGTTATCTCGTATCGTTGCGTCAGCAGCCGAAATATGGAGCTACTTTAAACGGTGAGTAGTGGTAACGGAAATTTGTCTGTTGGGTCGGTTTAGTGAAGTGAAGTGAAGAGATCTGGACGGCTCTTAAGGGGGCCGCATCTTAGGCGCTTGAAATGTGTTGCAGTGTGAGAGGAAATCCGTTTTTTTTTTTTTTTGACTAATCTATTCCACGTGCCCCCAATGTGCTAATTTACGAAAAGAAAACAAACCTCAGGCGATGACGGAATGTCGTTTTCATGACACTACGCATGTTAGAACCAATATTTCCCAGCCCTCCAACACAGCTGAAAACAGCATTTTCAGACTGCCATATGTCAAAATGTGCTGACCTGATCCACGTGAAACTCAGCTACAATCCTACATTGAACTTTGCATTAGACATTCCATCGGTAATATAATATGGTCACCGCTTAAAGTCCCATAGAAGAAACGGTTCGACGAAAAGCTTGCGCGCTAGTTTAGTGTTTCGATCATAGTGGCGATGTGGCACTTGATGCGCGTGCAAGTGTCGCCCTTGGCGTTCGCTCGCTTCTGTGCCATGTCGCGTCAGGTATGCGCCCGCCTTAACATCGAGCGAGGTCTTGAGAGCCGAGGGTCGGTTTAGTGGTTTTTTTTTTTTTTTTAATAAATGTGTGGCGTTGTCTTGTTTCGTTCTGGGCTTGCAGTAAGTTCATTTTTTCTGACTTGTGGTTTTGGTCGCCAGGCTAAGCCAGATTTCAGTTTAGCATGCTGTGTGTTTCACATCTTTTAATGTTTAGTTTTGTTTGCAGCCCAATATTTATTTTCAAGTTAGGCCGTTTTTGCTGTGCCTCCACGACTCACGCTTTGGGTGTAGATACAGAATTATTTAATGGTGGTGGTCCTTGTTTTTAAATCGATTGATCTTTGGTTAGGTCTTCGGACTGCCTCCACGATGTATCAATTTTAATCTAAAGTTTCACTACAGTTTTTAAGTTGTAGTTTATTTAGGAGACTTTACATTGCTCCTTCGGCTTCCCTCCTATATTATAATTGATCCACTAATACCTAGTCATTAAAGCTAAGTATCAGTATTTTGGATTTTGTTGCATATCATCATCGTTGTAATATAATTATTTATTTTACATTTTGATTAATGTCAATTATATTAATTATACATGAGCAATTTAATTCTCTCGTTTGTGATAACTTTGTGTTACGATTTTAACTTGTAGTTTTCATGTTCGTATCTTTAAATAATTTCATGTAATGTTTTGTAAAATAAATTGGTGCTGCTATTAATGTTACCTTTTTAATCAACATACAAACTTGAAACTTTGCTTTGTAGCCCAATAATTTGTGCATTGGCACAACAATATTATTACTAGAGATGATGGTTTATCCCGGAAAAAGTTGACTGTTTGCTAGGATTCAATGCACTGTACTCATTTCCGACAGTTTTCTTTTCTTCCCGGATGTCATGCATGCATGAAGCTACTTCCCAATTTCACGTACGTGATTGGTATGCAAACAACTTAGCCGCGATAAAACCCTGTTCATCCAATCACGAAAGAATAAACAAGTTACAGGAAATATGTTGGCTCAAAACATTATCGCGATTTTCCATCGTCTACAATAATATGACAGAAGTACGAGTTCGCAGTTCAATTGTTACGTATGTACTGTTGTGTAAGGCAGGATTTACAACAGCCCGTCACGTCCGTCCGTCATCCGTCCGTCCGTCTCCCAGCCGATCGATTTACAACCAGTCTTCGTACGTCATTTCACGACTGCAAACAAAACTGTTTACAAACAGAAGAAAAATTCTCCAAAAAAAAAAGGAATATTTTTGGCGGTATTGTATTTGTAAGTACCCAAAATGCGCAAACACGTACATAAAGAAAATTAATTGACGTTAAAAAAAATTTAAATAGCATATAAAGCATGATTTAATTACTTTTAATTTTGCAATGAAGGAATTCATGTTTGTAATCGTAATTATTAAATATTTAGGAAAAATGTAACGTAATTTAATTTTACAGCCACATAAACAAAGATATGAAAACAAACGACGGCCAAAAAAAAAAAACAATGCAGACACTACACAGCCTTGTGAAGAACAAACTTGCTGTTACTAAGGACAGGATAGAAATGAGCTGCCTATATTCTCCACTACAGCAATATCACTGTGTATTGGTCTCTATATTTCCACTTACCTACATTATATTGGTCTTGTCTACACCGGACATGCTTACTCAACTTTGGAACGTTTATAATTGGCTGGCCGTCGGCCAATAAAGTCTTGTGTTGGCTGTGTCCCAATTACCGTGTCGCGACATGGGTAACATGTTTTACAATCCATCGTGTGCATTTGAGAAATTATTAAAAAGAAAAGTTTTAATCTTACAAATTGCAATATTTGCTAATTGTAATCTTTTACTTAGATTCCGATAAACTACAGCGAAACAGTAAACCCATAAAAGTTCGAGTTTGTTTGAAAGAGCAATGACGTTTCCATACAAAGATATCCCCGAACACATATGTGCATATTCCTCAAAGGGTTAGAATCAAAAACAAGTTTGTAAAATAAAGAATCCAATATGGCGAGGAATGTTTTCCTCGTGAGCAGATGAGAGTGAAGCGACGTGAGCATAAAACACCGCCGGAATGCAAGGGCTATGGAAACGGGAGATCCCCAGCGGCACCGATCCCCTCGGGCTAAAACTTCATGGAGCGACCATGTCGGGAACCAAACCTGGATCGTCTTGGCGGGATGCCTGCGCTCCAGGCGCTGCGCAGCCACGGCGCCTTACACACGAAAGGCATTCGCGGAGGTAGGTAGGTAGATAGGGCTTATAGCCCTTTGAGGAGTTTGCACGTGTATACTCGGAGTTACGTTTATATGGATTTATTTGCTCTTGAAGACAAAGCTCGCGGTTTTATAGTTTTACTATTTCGCTAGATTTGATCGGAATCCAAGTAAAAAATGACAACTAGTTATCGTTTCAGTTTTTAATAATATCATTGCTCTTTTTAAAAATTTTTTTCAAACGAACACGAACTGAAATGCCTACTTTAACTCCTTTTATCTTGTTTTTTACTGTGTGTTACTATGTATGCAATCACAAACTGCCATGATGTTTTTTTTGTGTACCATTTTCCCCTTTTACGAACAGGGTTGTTCGTGGGAAATTGCAAACAAATAAATAAACAATAAAGTAAAAAGACTGCGACGTACCAAGGAGGCGACGGCGGATATGTGTCCGATGGACACGATGATGTGTAATACAAGGAAGACGGAGAAGTAGCCATGCTGCAGCCTCTGCTGGTAGCTGCTGTACAACTCGTCGAGGTACTTGACTCGGAACTGACGCTGAAACCAACATCAACCATCCACATACAACACACCACGACCGCAGTCCTGCGAAATTATACCCTTATCATAATAAGTAGGGATTACGGAAAATCGCGAAAAATGTTTTCAGCCAACGTATCTTCTACAACACTCTTAACTAGTTTGTTCTTTCATGATTGGACGGACAAGATCTCGGGTCGACTCGTTTGTTTGCAGACCAATCACGAACGTGCTGCCTAGTGGTATCAGAATCCTCGTTGGCTCAGTGAACTGGGGTAGTGGGTTCATACACGCACGGCAGCCAATAAGGAAAGAAAGCTGTCGGAGATGTGTGAAGTAGGTTGGATCCTAGCAAACAGAGAAACTTCTCCCCGCGATAAACCATCATCTCTAATAATAATGAGACGATGTCTGTATGTGTGTGTCTGTCCGTCTTTAATACTTTTAAGTCCCTTGAAACTCAACAGAATGTTGTTCAAATTTCACGGAGCGAACCCTCAGGCTCAAATACAGGTCAAGTTCGAATTTCAACAAGATCAGATTACGCAATCATTACCTCTTACCCTAAAAACTCATTTTTAATTACTTTTTTCATATATGAAAGTTTTGTATTAATGCATAGAGATTATTGCATAGAGATATGAAGGTAATGGAATATAATTTTTGTTTTACTTTAAATGTCTCGCTTCAATGTTAAGTTAATTTCGCATAATTTAATTATTACACATATATATATATATATATATATAAACACAGTATGTGCAAAATGTTTTTTCTTTCAGTCTTTGTATGATAACCCAAATTTGTAACAAGGTAACTATTCTAGGCACGTGACAATACTAAAAAAAAGGCACGGGCTAGGCCCCTAGTTTGGTATAGTTAGGGATAGGAAAATCTCGTGAGTTCAATGACCTGTAGGCTAGACTCCTCAGTCCTCTGGATACTAGGGCATTAGCTGTGTGTTTACTGGCTATTGTCCCACACCTGGCAGTTATGGGATTCTCAAGGTGTTTCCATGCAAATCTGCTATTGGCTCAGAGGCGTCCAGGGTGTGTCCAATAAACTGTGATCCAATTGAGAAGGTGACTTCACTGTATATGTGTTTGACGTCTATCTTATCCCGAAATGAAATCGCGAAATTCTCCTATCCCTAGGTATAGGCTGTTCCCGGTAAAATGAGCACTTCTGAAAGTCCTGCTTTAGATATACATGTGCGCACGTTGTGTATTCTTCCGCCCTATGTAAAATTAACATTGCCATGTACCTCATTACTTTATTTATGCGTCGGTGATGCAAAATTGTAAAATTATTATAAAAATAAATATTTTACAAAACTGCTCATTTATATACGTCGATGCATAAAAAAAACGGAAAACGAAAGAAATAATTTAAGCTATCACAAATGTTTAACCAACACTTTTTATTCCACGTTGAGATATGGAACTATTTTCCACCCATCATTACCAACTTTAGTGGGCGTATGTCACTCAGTGTGCCCGTTTAAATATGCGCATGCTGGGACAGTGACTTTTTTCTAAGGTTGATTTCAAAAGTGTTCACTTTATCGTGAACATGCTAGACTTCAGTGCCCTGTGTCCTGTACCTACTTGCGCGCAACTCGTGACCTCATTGGCTGCTTGCGTTCATAAGCTATCGCTAACGCGTGTGACCGCCTCACTGGAGATTGGTTGACTAACTGTCGAGCCTTTACGGTTGGCTCAAAGCAACTTTGATACGTGTCACATAAGTTGCCGGCCAATGGCTGACGTCAGGCGAAAATACAACATCTTTGAGTTTTAGCCTGCTGGTGCGAAATAACGCGAAATTTGCATGTATTTAACTATGAGTATACAGTCCATTCAAGGTTATACATCCAACTTCCCTGAAGCTCTGCTCAAGTTCTACTTCCAGCATATTCCTCCGCCTCGGGCAAACAAAGCTCAACCGAGTCCAGGAAATTACGCCAGAGGGACAATACGCCGCATTCGTGCGCACCCAGTGCAATTACATTTTATAAATATGTATTGAATATTATTCCAAGTGAGAGGACATTCAAAAGTGCTCACTTTACCGTGAATAGCCTATAGGTAGAGACCTGCACAATTCACGTTATTATTTGCCGTCAGGGTGTACTTCACAGTGATGTACAAACCGAAGACGGCGTCGTTTCCCCATTGGCTGCTGAATAGATTTGAAGTCCAGTCATTTCCTGCTGATCTGCATGTGACTGGAGAACACAATTGTGAAGTATTCATTTATTGGCGCAGAGTTAACCAGGGCGTGTCAGATGAAGTATGGTCCAATGTCAGACGCATTTCAAAGGTACATGTGTTTGAAATTTAACATGTCCCCAAATAATAACGCGAATTTTGCAGGTTTCACAGACATATTTTCTGTCTGCTTTTATTCATGTTAACTGCAAATAAAATGCTATAATTTGTAGGCAGAACATATGTAAAAGTTCAATTTAAATAAAAATAAGGTGCTTTTATGGTAAAGACATAAAACGCTTGTGATACATGTCTAGGGACCAGCACAATTCGTGTTATTTTGGAGCCGCAGGCTCGAGTACACAAAGGATTGTGGAGACTAGCTTATTGCAAACTGAATCGGCGAAATTTCCGAGTCTCTACCAATCAGATACTGGAGATAACTTGTCAGATGGGAGCCCAACGAATGGGGAGTATTCCTAGCACTTTGATGTCTATACTCGCGTGTAGTTAGGGCAAAACTTGTTTCAATATTTCATTCCGCATAAAAAAACGAAACTGGTCCGGGTGTACTTACATCAATTCCCTATTTTATAAGGATTTTAAATAGGAACTAATACACAGGGACAACCGATTTTAGCGAAAAAATTTGACGACCAGTTGTATTTCGTAAGACTGTAGCTCAGATCCACTCTCGTGATTGGATGAATAGCGTGTAACGTGTCTTAGGTGTCCGCACGCGAATCACAGGCGTGCAATGTTGAAGATGCCTAATTCTCATTGGCCAGTCAAGCAGGATGTCTTCACACAAAGACACGTCGCCAATAAGCAAGAGAAGACTGCTAGTACGTCGATGCAGTGTTGAAATATAGCATACGCGGAAATATTTTTCGCGAAATTCGGGCCTCCCTACTAATACAACATCAACGACGAGCTTCGTAAAAGAACGACATATTTTTGTATGGTTATGGAAATTAACACGATGGGCTGTACATCCTGTTATAGGCCATTCACGATAAAGTGAGCACTTTCGAAGCCCTAGTTACTTTTTTATTTCGACCAATTTATATCTCTCCGCCACTTTTTAATGTAAACCCTGCCATGTGAGTAATAAAAACAGTGTGTATATATTCACCATACCAAAACCAAAGGTCCGAGGCCACAATAAAATGTATTTATTGGTTATTATATCTGATGAAACTGCTTCAAAAAGTGCTCACTTTACCGTGAACGGCCTATACATACGAAGTAACATTCCGTTAGAAAACGGTAAACTCGGCACGCCATTGGTTTGGCAGCCGGCCAAAACGGAATGGCTGGTGTCGTTTTGACCAGTAGAATACCGTTAACTTGGTGAGACGTTTACACGTCTGTATGTACAGGCGTTACAATTATCTTGCAAAGTTGTAACACAATCTTTATTGGACACAGCTAAAGGCCGTCTCCACTTTGCATGCAAATGCATTTTGGAACGTGTTCTGTGTGCGGGGTGAATCATTCACTACTTTGCTATATCACCTTACAATGTCCTTGACTGGCGGCCACAATTATGTTCTCTACACACATGCGATAACACTTCTCTTAATTCTATGTTACTAATTTTATTCTTAACCCTTTGAGGACGGGACAAATTTGCTAGCTCTGAGGAAAAGTTTGAAGTGAGCTGCCTGTATTCCACACTACAGCAATATCATTTTGGTTGGTCACTGTGTTTCCACTTACCATTGTTCTATTGGTCCTGGCTACACCGGACACGCCTACCGTACTCTGCAACGTTTATAATTGGCTGGTGATCGACCAATGAAGTCACATGTTGGCTGTATACCAATTAAGGTATCGTGATAGAAGTAAAAAGTTTTACAATCCATCGTGTTAGTTTGAAAAATTATTAAAAAGAACAGTTTTATTCTTAAAAACTGAAATGTAGACTAGTTGTGATATTTTACTTACATTCCGAGAAAGTCTAACGAAATAGTAAAACCTTAAAAGTATGAGCTTTATCTTCAAGAGAAAATAAATCTCCATATAAACGTAGCCCCGAGTATATAAGTGCATACTCCTCAAAGGATTAAGATAGGATAGAATTTGAACATAAAAATTCCCGGGGCGTACTGGAAAAAAAAAAAAAAAAAAAAAAACAGTTTTGTGATGACCGAATCTAACAAGTGCACAAATGCCAACGCCTGAACAATTTACCTCAAGGAAAAATTATTTTTCTGAAATCAATGTGTGATATTTACTCACTTGGAATAAATAAAATTGTGTGATCCATCCCTAATTACCAAGAATGTCACTCATGGACTAGTTCGCAAGGAGACGAACACGGATAAATATGGCGTCGTGGCCAGAGAGAAGATGGCGAATTCTGCGCGCCTGCGTGGAATATAACGGATGTTGTTTTGCAGTCGCAGCATGATGATCTACTCTGGACATGACTGCTATTGCTACGAACTAAGTATTTCGTGGCAGCCAAAATTAACTTTTTTTTTCAATAAACAAATATGTTACTCGCGCTAGTACTTAACAATCCACCTGTTATTGTGGACTATAATCAGGGATAGGAACATTTCGCGAGTTCATTTCAGGACAAGATAGACGTCAAACACGTGTACGCTGAAATTGAATTTACAATTGGATCACACTTTATTAGACACGCCCTGGACGATTCTGAGCCAACAGCAGACTTCCAGTGAAACAAATAGCAAGTGCCATACTTCCAGGTGTGAAGTAACACTGGCTACTATCTGGGGCAGCAGCCAATGAACGAACATCTGAGGATCGGATGTACATTGGACTGTGAATTCTAGCCTACAGGTAATTGAACTCGCGAATTTTTCCTATCCCTAAGTATAATATGCTTTTATTATCAGTAACAAAATTTCGCTATTATGTTAATAAAATAGTTTCACCAATTTGAATTCAACCTACTGAATTGCAGATTGTTCAGAGGAGGTATATAAACATATGAAAGTATTTGTATACTAAACTCAATTATATAGGCTGTTCACGATAAAGTGAGCACTTTTGAAATCAACCTTGGAAAAATGTCACTGCCCCTACCTGCGTGTATTTTAAAGGACGCGCTGAGTGACATGCGCCCAGTAAAGTTGGTAACGATATATGGAAAGTAGTTTCGCATCTTACCGACTAATAAAAAAGTGTCAGGAAACCATTTGTGATAACATCAAATTTTTTTTTTTCGCTTTCTGTATTTTTAATGCTTCGAAGTGTAAAAATGAGCAGATTTGAGATGTATTTACTTGCTTAATAATTTCACAGTTTTACTTGACTGACGCATGAATAAAGTGAAAAAACCCCTGGCAACGTTGATTTTACATCAGGCAGAATACTGCACAACGTGCATACAAGTACACCTTAAACGGAACTTTCATAACCTCAAACCCAATCCACGCCGTTTTCGCTAGACGTGTTGGCAGAAAATCAGTTGATCGCTGGGACACAGAGACTGGTTGTGCGCAGCCAGCGAAATCGGTCTACCTCATCTCTAGGGTTAGTGAAATTTCGCGAAAAGATTTCAGTGCAACTTATATCTAAAAACACTGTAGGTTAGTTCACGTATCTTGATTGGCTGGATTGCTTTTTGTTACGCGTTAACTGTCTGCCCACGAATCACGTAGGAGCCGTGCCGATGTTGCCGAATTCTGAGTGGCACGGTCAAATATGAAAACGCCTTCTCAAGCAGGCAGAAACCAATGGCAATAGACAAACTGCTGCTGGGTGAATAAACATAGCTTCCACCCCCTTCACCAAGATCATGTTTACCAAACACACTGTCTCCTGTAGCATTCTATTTAAATTAATTAAATAAAATACATGCAGTAATTTTTGAAATTTTTACTTCTCTGTCGCAAGGGTTTTTAAGTCTCTATTGGCGGGTTTTCCCTTGCTCTTCATAGTTAAGACTAGCTCTAAGTACACTTAGGGAGGTAGTCACGGCCCCAAAGTGCACGCCATGGCTGCCCGATCCCTCTTTGCCGCTATGCATGTCTCCTTGCATGATTTTCCTTCCTAGTAGGCGTAAGGGGTTAGCCCTGAGACGCAATATAAATCCTGTCCTTCCTTCGGGCCGTAACTTCACATAACACTTAGAATAAGGTCGTTTAGAAAGGAAAAAAAAAAGCTGTTGGGTGCTTGCAGTCTAGCATGTTTTCATATTTTTACGCGAAAAATGACTAACTCTACTCGTCTCTAGTCTATGGTTGGATGAAGGAGAGAGACTCACCCGGAGGTAGGACCAGGACCAGCTCCTGTCGTCGACGGGTTGCGAGTTGAGCGTCTCACGCAGGTAGTCCGACGTCTGGCTGACATGGCGCAGCGAGTTGAGGCTGTTGCGGGTGATCAACTCGATACCAGCCGTAGACATGGCCTGCGCCTGCGCAACAAGCACACGCGCACATTGACGCCAGGAATGTGTTTACAGCATCGCTCCTAGCGGACACTCGTTATTCGTTATAGCTAGGGACACCCGAATTCCGACGAAAAGATTTCAAGACCAGTTGTATATCATCTCTCTTTCGTTTATATCCCCTTTGTTGATTGGATGAACGAGATGTCACGCGTCTTATTTATATGCTCGCGAATCACAGGACGTACAGTATCGGAGTAACCTAATTCTGATTCGCCAGTCAAGTAAGAAGATGTCTTCTCACAAAGACTCGCCGCCAATAAGCAAATGAAATTGGCTGGTATGTCTGTAGTGCATTGAAATCTAGCGTGTGCCGAAATTTTTTTTCGCGAGATTCGGGTGTCCCTACTTATAGTTAGGGATAGGAAGAAAATTTCGCGAGTTCAGTGACCTGTATGCTAGATTCCACAATCCTCTGTATAGTCGACCCTCAGATTGGCTGTTGTCCCAGTGTTACCGCACATTTGACAATACAGGATTAACTTCTCGTTCCCTTGCAAGTCGGCTATTGGCGCAGAGTCGTCCAGGGCGTGTCTAATAAACTGCAAAGGTGACTTCAGTGTACACGCGTTTGAAAACTATCTTGTCCTGAAACGAAGTGGATTTTTCCAATCCCTGCTTATAGTTAGAGACCCGAGAAATTCGCCAGTACAATGACCTGTAGGCTAGACTTCACAGTCTTATATACTCTCATACAGATATCAACTGTTTATCGGTTGATTGTCGTGGCAGTAAAAGGCAGTGGTTGGGCGCACAATTTATTGCCTCTTTTTTATTGGCTCATTTATCTCCAGGAGGTGTTAAAAAACACGTCGACCAATTACTAGGGATACGAAAATTTCGCGAGTTCATTTCAGGAAAGCTAGACGCCCAACATGTGTACATTGGTCATCTTTGCAATTGGATCGCAGTTTATTAGACACACCCTGGACAACTCTGAACCAATAGACGACTTGCAAGGAAACAAGTAGCGAGTGCCATACTGCCAGGTGTGTAGTAACACTGGCTACTCTCTGGGGCAGCAGCCAATGAACAAACATCTGAGGCTCGAGTGTACACAGGACTGTGGAGTCTAACCCACAGGTCATTGAACTCGCGAAATTTTCCTATCCCTGCTCATTTAGTATATTTTTTACAGTATTTAAAAATACGTAAATATCACTGCCGAACCATGTGCACTTATGTATTAAAACAAAATTGATAATCGCCACGGCAAATGGAAGCGCTCGTTGCTGTGTATACCACAATGGCCACGAAAACGAGTATCAACAAACCAAATATTCGATTCCTATTGGCTGCACTCATTCACGGATACGGAAGAGTTGGGAGATGCCGAACTTTCTTACGTGTATTCGTGCGTTATCCATGTCCGCTTGCGTAATCCATATACGCGCGCGCGTCATTGTAGAACGCGCCTAAGTGCTCACTCTACCGTGAACAGCCTATAACGCCTGTTTCATCTCTGTACTCTTGAATGCTCTGTGCTCCCTGCATAATTAGCAGCGTCTCTCAGCTCACAGTATGCGAGTCATCCCGTATCATTTACTCCCAACACGATCGACTTTCTTGTCCAGTACCGCTTTTTTTTTTTCTCTCGCAAAGAACGGTTTCCAACGCTGCGCAAACCACTTATTAACGGCGGTTGTAATTACCGATTATAAATTTATTTTGAAAGTCGAGTTACAGTGTTGCCAATATTCAGACAGAGAATTCCACTAGACTACAAGCGAAAAAGCTAAAATTCACGATGATCGAAGACTAAGAATATTTAGGTCTATACCGGGTGAGTCGACAGCGCCTATTTTTCCGTACCTATGCAACCCGCACCGATTAATTACACATCTATCGACTATTCACGGTAAAATGAGTACTTTTGAAAGCCCTGCTTAAGATCTTCTTGTATGCACGTTGTGTATTCTTCCGCCTCATGTAAGATTAACATTGTCATGAGCTTCATCACTTTATTCACGCGTCGGTGAAATTATTAGAAAAGTAAATAGTGTACAAATTTGCTTATTTTTAAACTTCGGTGGATAAAAAAAAACAACAGAATCCGAAAGAAATAATTTAAGTTATCACAAATGGTTACCTAACACTTTTCATTCGACGTTAATATACGGGAATAGTTTCCCATTCATCGTTACCAGCTTTACTGGGCGCGTGTCACTCAACGCACCCCGTTAAAATACATGCAGGTAGAAAGTTCCTACTCTATCTTGAACAGCCTATAACAAAACATCGCCTCCGCTGTAACACATGAGGTTTCTCCTGTGGTCCTAGTCCCGTGCCATGAACATACTCGAAACAGCGCATCGTCTGTTGGCTGAAAATTCGACGCCGTTGTCAGCCTGCGCCAATCAGCGGTGCGAGAATAGAGATTCGCTACAAAACAACGCGCGCGCGTTGGTTCCTTTTCGTCAATACATTAAGCGGCCACTGCAATTTTATGTCACGTGAAGAAACACAACGGCTCGAAGCGAGGCAGATGTGGCGTATGCACGTATATTAAATCGGGGCTACGTTCATATGGAAATTAATTGTTCTTGAAGACAAAGCTTACACTTGTACAGTTTTAATATTTCGCTAGACTTTATCGGAATCCAAGAAAAATATCACACCTAGTCAACGTTTCAGTCTGTAAGAATAAAACTGTTCTTTTTAATAATGTTTCAAACGAACACGACGGATTGTAATACTTGTTACTTCTATCGCGATACATTAATTGGTACACAACCAACACGTGACTTCATTGGTCGACGGCCAGCCAATAATATACGTTGCAGAGTACAGTAGGCGTGTCCGGTGTATCCAGGGCCAATAGGACAATGGTAAGTGGAAATACAGAGACCAACCTAAATGATATTGCTGTAGTGTGGAATTTAGGCAGCTCACTTCAGACTTGTCCTCAGTGATAGTAAATTTGTGGCGTCCTCAAAGGGCTAAGGAAGCAATCGTCACGCATCAACGTATTCAGCGCACGACGCAATAATACGTTACGACACAATAAACGGGAGTTGCATTATTTTAAAAGTGACCTCTTCACAACGCATTGCTGACATAACACCATCCCTTCAAGGCTTACTGCTATGCTGACTGACGTTATGTTGAAGGCTGTTCACGATAAAGTGAGCACTTTAGAAATGAACCTTACAAAAGAGTCACTGCCCCTGCACGCATAGGGTATATTTCAATAGGTGCACTAAGTGACATTCGCCCAGTAAAGTTGATAACGATTGATGAAAAAGTAGTTCCATATCTTAAGGTCAAATAAAAAAGTGTTAGGTTACCATCTGTGATGACTTAGAATTATTTCTTTCGTTTTCTGTTTTTCTTTCAATGTAACGAAGTGTAAAAATGAGCAGATTTGTAAAGTATTTACGTTCTTAATAATTTCACCGTTTCATTTGACCGACGGATAAATAAAGCTATGAGGCCCATAGGAATGCTATTTTTACATAAGGCGGAGGAGCACACGACGAGTATACAAGCATATCTTAAGCAGGGCTTTCAAAAGTGCTCATTTTACCGCGAAAAGCTTATAGATGGGTAAAGTCATTGCGGGTTGCATAGATACGTAAAAATAGGCGTGGGTTACTCACCCAGTATAATCATGCTTCGCTTAGAAGCAGTACCCATGCCTCTAATTCAACATATCCAGTCCAGACCCTATATACACACTCGTGTACATAACTTGATATGAAAGTTGTTTTTGACGCGTACTACACACTGCAGTGCTCAGAGCCCAGTTATATTCCCTGCGGGTAAGTAATCCGTAAACCGTGTTACTGCTCTAAGTTATGAATGTTCCATATTTGTCTTTTAAGTCCAGCGGACAGTCCGCAGCTAGCTGGCCGTGTTGACATAACAAGTGCTCTGCCTGTGTAAGTACACACACACAAAAAACTTTTTTATACTTGTACAAGAGAAATTTTTGGAAATCAAGTTGCCAAAGAAATCCTTTGTAAAACTACAAACAGTTTTCTTGTAAAATAAAACTAAGCATATATTTGTAATATTAAAAACGATGACATCGTATTACAACTTACATCATTGAGAAGTGTAAATATAATTACTTTTTTTTATTCTAGAAAATAATAAAATATAATTTACGAACAAAAAATATATATAAGTTTCCGGTGGCGGGATTAGACCCGCCACCAGCAACCTTAGCCATTAGACCAACTTGACTTACAGCTCTGTCATTAGACCAACTTGACTTACAGCTCTGTCATTAGACCAACTTGACTTACAGCTCTGTCATTAGACCAACTTGACTTACAGCTCTGTCATTAGACCAACTTGACTTACAGCTCTGCCATTAGACCAACTTGACTTACAGCTCTGTCATAAGACCAACTTGACTTACAGCTCTGTCATTAGACCAACTTGACTTACAGCTCTGTCATTAGACCAACTTGACTTACAGCTCTGTCATTATTTTTATAGTAAATATACCTGGAAGTATCTACAAAATATTAAGGAAGCTATTTCATTACGAAGAAGGCATTTATTTCATTTTATGTGTTCTGTGTAGCTGGGAAAAATTAGCAGTTAATAAGCAATACGGCCACGTTTTATTGAAATGGTCGTTTTATTGTGATTGAGTTGTTTTGAGCGCTTTACGTTATTCAGACTTGCAAAACATTTCTTCTTGCACGCAACTACACTTCATATCGCCCATAGTTGCACAATCAACTATATAAGGTTTTGCTGAAGCTCGTTGATAGGGTCAGTTCAGTATAAACATTTCTTGACTTCTATTAAAAACACGGCCCTTTTAGTTCCACAAACGAGTAGTTTTGAAAGAGAAAACTTTATACTGTTACAAGTGCTTGTAGAATTACAAATAATTTCTCAGTAAAAATTACAAATTTTTTTTTACAGTGCAGCTTGCATCAAAAACCGTATTATTTGCAACACCCGAAACCACAAATTGATCTGGGTCCAAAAGGGTGTTTTAAGTTAAAGCTAAGGATCTGAACAATTTGCCAGCGTAGTGGTGTGTAAGCTAAACTTCACCTGCTTATATACTCTCACATTGGTTGCTTGCTGTGGCAGTACAAGGCGGTGTTTGGGGCTAACGTTTATTGCACGTTTCTTATTGGTCACATTTATCTCCAGGAGGTGTCAAACCAATTGCGAAAGTAACATGGACGTACAAGTTTGTGAATTCCGACTCATCTCGAAACGAATCCGCGAATTTTGCAGGTATCTAGTTACAGCTCAAGAAATGTTTTTATGCTCTTCTTTTCATTTTCCGCAGTTAAAGTGAAGTAAAAGTGATGTGAAGTCACAAATCTAACCAAAAACAGAATCTCCATAGATAGTGTTTACAAAAAAAAAAATTTCACTAGGGACCTGCAAAATTCGCGTTATTATTTGGCATCGGGCTAAACTTCACTCTATTGTTTATACTCGAGCCATCGTTTATCCATTGGCTGTAGCCTAGATGTGAAGTAACATCCTTTCTGACTGAACTGTACGTGATTGAGGCAACACAACTGGGAAGTGTTAACTTATAGGCGCAGAGTTACCCTGGTCGTGTCAAACAAAGTTTGGTCTAATGACAAACTTATTGCAAGGTACACGTTTTTGAAGTTTAACGTGTCCTCAGATAACAACGCGAATTTTGCAGGTCTCTATTATTGCCAACAGTTCTTGACTAGCGATTACTGAAGAATTATTTAAATATAGTTTAACTAAAATTTTGGATATCACATATTAATGTAGAGTTTTATTCCCGAAAATCCTTTCACAGTGTTCAACAAACATTTTTTTTTTTATCCTCTAGATATCTCACAGACCACTAGGTGACGATTTTGCCCATTGGGAAGAAATTAACCCTTTGAGAACGGCACATATTTACTAGCACTGAGGACAAGTTTGAAGAGAGCTGCCTATATTCTACACTACAGCAATATCATTTTGGTTGGTCACTGTATTTCCACTTACCATTGTCCTATTGGTCCTGGCTACACCGGACACGCCAACTGTACTCTGCAGCGTTTATTATTGGCTGGCCGTCGACCAATAAAGTCACGCGTTGGCTGTGCACCAATTAATGTATCGCGATAGAAGTAACAAGTATTACAATCCTTCGTGTTCGTTTGAAAAAATTATTAAAAAGTACAGTTTTATTCTTACAAACTGAAATATTGACTAGTTGTCATTTTTTACTTAGATTCCGATAACGTCTAGCGAAGTAGTAAAACTATAAAAGTGTGAGCTTTGACTTCCAGAGATAATACATTTCCATATAAACGTAGCCTCGAGTATGTACGTGCATACTCCTCAAAGGGTTAAAATCCATCAAGTCTGGCGGAAAATACGTTGAGTTGGCAACACTATGCTGAATGTTGAGGGGAGGGGAAGGGAGGAGGGGAAAGAATTATTTACAACATAGACGCCTGAAAATCCAGCCCGATTAGGCTGACAGCTAGCTGGCGAGGCAGCATGCAATTTCCTCGAGATAATCGGCCCGGCAGGTGATTAGTCAATAACGAGCGTTACGTCATCGCAAGCTCAGCCGGGTTAGAGGCTATCGCCTCTCGCGATCTGCTGGTCTCGACGAACCACACACTTGCTCTTCTTATCTTCGCCATAGTGGCCTGCCTGATTTTTGTTGATGTAAACCAGCTCCGTAATTTATTATTATTATTATTAACACTTTGTAGGCTACGCTCGATTAGAGATCGAGCAAAGCTAATTTGAGAATTTCTTTGTTTTTCAGAACAAAACTCGTATATAGGTTGTCCACGGTGAAATGAGCACTTCTGAAAGCCCTGCTTATGATCTGCTTGTATCCACGTTGTGTATTCTTCCCCCTTATGTAACATTAACGTTGCCATGGTCCTCATCACTTCATTCGTGCTTCAATCAAGTGAGACTGTGAAATCTAGAAAAATAAATATATTACAAATCTGCTCATTTGTATACTCCGATGCATTAAAAAACTGAAAGGGAAAAAAATAATTGTTTATGTTTTCACAAATGGTTACGTAAGGCATTTTATTCAACGTTAAGACATGAAACTACTTTCTATCCATCGTTACAAACTTTACTGGGCGAATGTCACTCAGTGCGCCCGTTAAAATACATGCATGCAGGGGCAGCGACATTTTTCTAAGGTTCATTTATAAAGTGCTCACTTTATTGTGAACAGTCTTTAGATGTCCAGTCTTTGTTCGGCTAATGTTTAACACGACCTCACAAGAACACCACAGCGCAGTAACAATGATATTGCTAACGACAGAATTTATTTATTTTATAGCCACTCAAAGGGACATGATTGAGTGTAAATCCTTTTATACGATAAAGGTCATTTGATTGGGTCAATATCAGCTCGGCTCTCCATTGGTTGATGACAGGCCAATTATGAACGCTGCAAAGTACAGAGTAGTTTCCGGTGTGGTATGGACCAATAGGCTGATGGTGTGTTCTAACACAGACACCAACAGAACTGGTGTTCTTGCAGTAGTGGATATAGGTGGCTCACTTCTAATTTGTCTTAGTTACCAGTAAATGTGTGCAGACCTGGAAGTGTTAACTAATTTCGGGTGCAACCTAGGTATAGGCTGTTCACGGTAAACTGAGCACTGTTGAAAGCCCTTCTTAAGACCTACTTGCATATACTTTGCGTATTCTTCCACCGTGTGCAAAATTAACATTTCCACGTGTCTCGTAACTTTATTCTTGCGCTGGTCAAATGAAGATGTAAAAATATTAGAAAAATATACAATTTTACATAATTGTTATTTCATACACTTATAAGTACTGAAAACTCTGAAAGTATAAGAAATAATTTATATATTTATAAATGCTTACTTAACACTTTTTACTCAACGCGTATACATGGAACTATTTTCTCTCCCTTGTTACCAACTTTACTGGGTGCTTGCACAGTCAGCGTGGTCGTTAAACTATATGCAGTTAGTGGCAGTGACATTTTTCAAAGGTTGGTTTTAAATCGTTCATTTTACATTTAACCCTTTGAGGAGTATGCACATACATATTCGGGGACAGCTTTATATGGAAACTTCTTTGCTCTGCCAGACAAAATTCACACTTTTATAGTTTTACTGTTTCGCTGGAATATATCGGAATATAAGCCAAAAAAAAAAATACAATTAGCAAACATAGCAATTTGTAAGATAAAAAATTTTTCCTTTTAATAATTTCTCAAATGTAAACGGTGAACTGCAGAATTTTTTTACTTCTGTCGCCACACTGTAATTGGCAGACAGCCGACACGCGACTTCATTGGCCGACGGCCAGCCGATTTATAAACTTCGCAAAGTTGAGAAAACGTGTCCGGTGTGCAGAGAACCAATAGAATGTAGGTAAGCGGAAATAGAGAGATCAATACCAAGTGATATTGCTGCAGTGGAGAATATAGGCAGCTCACTTCTATCCTGTCCTTAGTGCCAGGAAATTTGTGCCGTCCTCAAAAGGTTAATCGCCTTTAACAGTTTTTTTTTTAAACTGGACTGTTTTTTCTACCAACGCCACAGTGAATACAGTGGATAAGTAACGACGATGGTTTATCGGGAGAAAAGTTGACTGTTAGATTGCAACGTTCTGTGCAAGTGTCACACACACACACACACACACACACACACACACACACACACACACACACACACACCACACACACACACACACACATATATATATATATATATTATATATATATATATATATATATATCTCTAACAAGACAAGTTGTACTCCAAAACTCTTTCGTTCATACGCACTTACGTAGTTGGGTGATTTTTTAAATGTCACGTGCCTCGAGTGTCTGTCCGCGAATCATGGACGTTCAGCATCGGAGTACTTTATTCTGATTGGCCCAGTCTTCTCACGTAAACACGCGGCAAATAACTAGCGACCCCCCCGAGGATTTCGCGGGTTCATTTCTAGACAAGTTGTACTTCACACACACACACACACACACACATGTATATACGTTCAAGTTACGCTTGTAGTTGGTCGACGTGTTGTTTGACACCTCCTGGGCCAATAACAAACGTGCAATGAATCGTGCGCCCCCAACCACCGCCTCTTAGTACTACAACAATCAACAAATAAGCAGTTGATATCTGTATGAGAGTGTATAAGACTGTGAAGTCTAGCCTGCGGGTCATTGAACTCGCGAATTCCTCGGGTATCTCTACCAATAACCAAAGGAAGTTGTGGTCGTGGACGTGGGATGTTGACGTCTAGCGTGGCCGTAAATATCTTCGTGAAATACACCTGTCGACGACCTGGTCGTTGTGTGTTCGTACTATAGGTACTTCCCCATCCTAATGGGCCAGTGAGAGTTCTGGCATTCTCATACTGAAGTGCTGTTTTTTAACATCAAATCTTTAACGAAACCGATCATCTAGCCCCACTCAGCTGCTGCTCGTCATAGCAGAAAGTATCGAGATCAGCATACGATTTATTGTGACTATCACTGATTTAAAAAAAATTATTCCAAGTGGTGAAGGTTGAAAATGGCCTCAAGTATACGTTGTAATTACCCCACCCGGATACTTTACTAACACATATTTTTCATTGATATATTAACGTCATTAGTCAGCTTCAGCATTTTCATAAACTGAAATTACGGGAGAGAAATACAAATCACAAAACTACCGGAGAGGCACTGTTTTTTTTGAGCTCATATTTTCTAAGGGTTCACAATAACGTTGTAAATCAGCTGTAATGTAATAAATGTTAAAAAAAATTACGTAGAAAGAAAAAAATTTGAACGTAATTTAACACACTGAAATAGTTTCACTTACGTGTTTCTCTTTAAAGTTATAGTCAGAGTTCCTAATTTTTTTTACTAAAATTTACACATTAAAGGAATTACAACGTTTCCAGCCGTCTACGCATCAAACGTTAACGTTCAAAATTTACTCCACGGTCACAGTTAGAAATTACACAAAATATTAGAAGACAACGGCAAAATGGAACTCCGTTATTCTATTAACATAGTAAGGTCTCCATACATTCACTGGAATGCGAGACAAATTAGAAGTGAGTTACCTACAGCCAATACTGCAAGAACACCGGTTCTGTTGGTGTTAGAACTCACCATCATCCTATTGGTCCATACCACACAAGACACTACCCTGTACTTTACAGCGTTCATTATTGGCTGGTCATCAACCAATGGCGAGCCGAGATGATACTGACCAAATCAACTGTCATTTATTGTTTAAAAAGATTTACAATCAATCGTGTCCCTTTGAGTGGCTGTACAAAGAGAAATTATGTCGTTAGCAATATAATTGTTACTTGCGCTGTCGTGTTAAACACTAGTCGTGCGAGTTTTGCTCCGAACAATAAAGAAATCTTCAAATTAGCTTTGCTCGAACGCAGTCAACGAGGTGTTCGCTAATGGACAGCATGCTTGTCGTTCAGTGTTTGTCGGCATCAACCGTTCACAAATGAGTGTCGCAAAGACGTCCATACACCGGACAATCCTCAGGGGAAGACCCGCCGGCTTCGTTGGGCTGCGAATTCTCGCGAAATACCACCACTAGCGATAAATTTCTTTCCCCTTCGCGCAAAACGACCGCGGTCGTGGACACGAACAACGAACGTGTTGAATCATTACTATTCTCACACACCTGCTTAACCCTTCGAGGAGGTCACATATTTGCTTTCACCGAAGACAGGGTTGTAGTGAGCCACCTATATTCTCCACTGCAGCAATATCACTGTTGTGTCTCTCTCTATCTACACTTACCAAAGTCCTATTGGTTCTGGCTGTACTTACTTCACACCGCAACGTTCATTATTGGCTGGCCGCCAGCCGATGAAGTCATGCTTTGATTGCGTGCCAATTAATGTATCGCGAGAGAGGTAACAAGTTTTGCAGTCCATCGTGTTCATTTGAGAAACTATTGAAAACAAACATTTTATTTTTACTGACTAAATATTAACAATGAAGTCCAGGGGAGCAGTGAAAATTTAAAGCGTTGGTTTTGTCTTCAAGATTTAACGTAACCTCGTTTATATACGTGCATACTTTGCAAAGGGTTAATACTGACAGGTATAGTAGAGGCAGTGGCATTTCGCGAAAAGATTTAGGGACGAGATATGATTCAAAGAACAATAGGGTTTTTTGCTTTCTTGATTGGCTGAATCATGATTTGGGCGGTGTTACCTGTAAGTGCGCGAATCACGAATGATCACTGCCGGAGTTACCGGACCTCAGTGGCTCGGTCAAATGCGGGAAAGGACTTTCAAGCAAGCATCAGCCAACTGGCAGTATAAAAACAGCTGGGCTTTATGCTTATAGGTTGTACACGGTAAAATGAGCACTTTCGAAAATCCTGCTTTTGTGAGCACATTGTGTAGTCTTCCGCCTTAACCCGTTCATACCCAGTGTACACAATTATGTACATTACACACGTACGCGTAATTTTTGGTCTGTACTCCACACTGCGAAGCTCAGTTACCTATGATTAGAGACCTGAAAAATTCGCGAGTTTAATGATCTGCAGGTTAAGACTCTACAGTATTACGCCAGTGTCAACGGGTCCATTGGTTGTCTGTTGCCACAGTGTAATGCGACGATTGGGCCAGTGTTCTCCAGGTGTTGTGAGAAAAAAAACACCGTATGGGCCAATGGCTGAAGTTATATGAACACACGTGTTTTGATTTCTAGCTTGTCACAAATCCGCGAATTCTTCAGGTCTCTACCAATAGTCTTACGTGTGCGTAAATGATTCGCAAACCTTCTTACTGGTCTAGGTTATGATTGGTTCAAATAGCTGTAGCTAAACATATCGCTTACAGGTCATTGGCTATGGCAACGAAACTGGTAGTGAGTCGACTTCAGTAAAGCACGGATCATAACATTTTCGGTTTGAAACACCTGAAACCTTAAATTAAAGTGGGTCTGAAAGGGTTTTGTAAAATTAACACTGACATGGGCCTCATCAGTATATTCATGCGTCGGTCAAATGAAACTATCGAATTACTAGATAAGTAAATCCTTTTCAAATGTGCTCATTTCTACACTTCGATGATTTTTAAAAAACCGAGAGCGAAAGAAATAATTTAAGTTATCACAAATGATAACCAAAAACTTTTTATTCGACGTTAAGATAGGGAACTACTTTCCCTTCATCGTTACCAACTTTACGGGGGCGCATGTCACTCAGTGACCCCCGTTAAAACATATGCAGGCAGGGGCAGTGACTTTTTTCTAGGGTTGATTTCAATAGTGCTCACTTTACAGTGAACAGCCATTAGTATTAAAATCTAGGGTTTTCTCCAATTTTTCCGCGAAAAATCACAGGCCCTACTGATAGGTTAGTCTGTGTATAGGTTGTTCAAGGTAAAATGATCACTTTTGATAGCCCTGCTTAAGATATACATGTATGCACGTTGTGCATTCTTCCGCCTCATGTTAAATTAATATTGCCATGTGTCTCATTACTTTATACATGTGTCGGGCAAGAGAAATTGTTAAACTATAAGGGAAGTAAATATTTGACATAATCTGTTCATTTTTATACTTCGGTGTATTTAAAAAAAAAAAAAAAACAGAAAATGAAAGAAATAATGTAAGTTATCACATATGGTTACCGAAAACTTTTCATTCGACGTTAAGATATAGAACTACTTTCCATCCAGATTGAGCAACTTTACTGGGCGAATGTCGCTCAGTATGTATATGCAGTAAATTATTTTATAAGGTTCACTTCTTAAGTGCTCACTTTACCGTGAACAGCCTTTACTCTGTGACGTAACGTGGATAGCTGTCAAAAGTGATGAAAACAATCGAGTCGCGAAAGGAGATATGAGCTCAAGTGTTTTGAAATATGTGCTACTAAACAGTCTACTCCATTCAAGGTTACTTCCAAATTTTCTGAAGTTCTGCTAAAGTTCTACTTCCAGGATATTCCTCCGCCTTGTGCAAACTATGCTTAGCCGCGTCTAGAAAATTACACCAATGGGACAACTAACCGTATTCGTGCGCACTCAACGTATTAACTTTTTGTATAAGAACTGTTTCTTTCTAAGCATTACCAATACACTTATTTTCTCCCTGTCTTTGCTCATATCAATAATAAATTAAGTATACATAAAATGCACGTAAAAGCTCAATGTATACAATAAATAAGTTATTTTTGTGCTAACACAAGTATAAAATGTCTGCGATACATAACATTCTTAGGATAAAACAACGCACGTTATACAAAAAGTGATTTTTCCAAGGTGTGATTCAAAAGTCGTGTAACCTTAATTAAAGGCAGTTCACGATAAAGTGAGCACTTTTGAAATGAACCTTTGAAAAAAGTCACTGCTCCTGCATGCATATATTTTAATGGGCCCACTGAGTGACATTCGCCCAGTAAAGTTGGTAACGATGGATAGAAGGTAGTTCCATATCTTAAGGTCGAATAAAAATTGTTAGGTAACCACTTGTGATAACTTAAATTTTTTGCTTTCGCTTTCGTTTTTTTTTTTATGCATCGAAGTGTAAAAATGACCAGATTTGTAAAGTATTAAATTTCTTAATATTTTTACAGTTTAATTTGACCGACGCATGAATAAAGTGATGAGGCCCACGGCAATGTTAATTTCACATAAGGCGGAAGAATACACAACGTGTTAAGCAAGGCTTTCAAAAGTGCTTTTTCTACCGTGAACAATCTATATTAAATGTGCTTTCAGTCACATTGTCCTCTATATGGGACGTTGCATATGAAGTTGATTTTAATTGTCTGCACTGTGCACAGTAGACCATACCGTCCAATGAGAACGGTTCTCTACGCGTGGGAAACAGCATTCGCTGTTGAAACTATAATCCGTAGCCTTATAAACTGCATCTGCCAGTAGGATAAAGAACGTGCGGTTTTTTAAAATTGGTTCCAATGTATGAAAAAGCGTTGTATCGATATCAGTACAGTTCCGAACAAAGCTTTTGTTTGTTGCAACCCCGCACCCTAAATCTGAATCAGTGACAGTTTCACTGTTTCAATCAGTCAAACGTATCTGACTGATACAACAGTCAATTCAGTGAATTTAACTGATGAACCAGTGGGAAAATGCCATATTTCCTTCACTGATTGATTCGGTGACATTTCCCACTGATTCGTCAGTCATTTTTTCCACTGTTTTCTCAGTGTTTTATTTTTTGACTGATGGACCAGTGAAACTGCGTGTAAAAATCGCCGTCGAACATCGTTTAGAAATGGCTGTTAAACGACGTGTATCAAGTGAAGTACCATAACAACGAACAAACGAATAAAAGAAACGAAATAATTCTAAAATGCGTTTCGTCTTTCAAAACGTAATTTTACGAGGTAATATGAACACACAGACTTTCATTCCGTTTTTACGTCTTTCATTTCGTCTTTGCGTCTTTCATTTCGTTTGCATGTAATCGTCACAGCGCTCTGTGTGAAGGTTTAAACTGCATTAATGCGGCGAAGAGAGTGCACTCGTATATACTATTCGTTTTAACAATCCTAACGATATCAGTCAAACCAAAAACCAAAAGTATGAGTAAAGAATTTCAAACTATACGATTTCGCAGCGATACTATAAGACACTTATTTTCCTCTAACAATTTCAACTTGACGTTGTAGCTCAGATCTACTTTTTTATTTTTTTAAATTACGGTAAATTGCACAATATAAATAGTAAGATACCGTAAATATGTTTATTTAATGTAATTATTTGCCTACATTCAATAAAAGCAATATTTAATTCGCCATTGCAGTCAGTCGTCATTTATTCAATCAGTGAGATTTTTTACTGGAACAATCAGTGGTTTTCCACTGATTCTAAGTGGGGCCATTTTCACTGATTATAGTAGTTGAATTTCGCTGCGAATCAGCGGTTTCCCACTGGTTCGAATTTAGAGTGAAAAGTATAGATCTATCTGTGACTGAATGTGATAAACTGTTCAATGTAACGTGAGCACTTTTTGAAATCAACCTATGAAAACAATTTCTGTCTTTTAACTGTGTATATAATACAGTACACACTGGCATGCAGGAGCACAGTTAAGTTGGCAGTGAATCAAGTAAAATAGTTCCAAATCTTCACGCCATATTGCGAGTATAACGTTTGGATTTATGGCAAATTAAGTACGAAATATCTTTAGTAAGAAGTTTAGAATCCTAAAAATTTCACGTTTTCACTTGAATGGGACAGTCTATAATTTTTCCATAGTAGTTCAACTACATTGAACGTGACGTACTTTTTCTCCATAACTTATAAATAGGGATAGGAAAATTTCGCGAGTTCTATGACCTGTAGGGTAGACTCCACAGTCCCGTGTACACCCGAGCCTCAGATGTTTGTTCATTAGCTGCTGCTCCAGAGAGTAGCCAGTGTGACACTCGCTACTTGTTGCCTTGCAAGTCTGCTATCGGCTCAGAGTCATCCAGGGTGTGTCTAATGAACTGAGATCCAATTGCAAAGCTGACGTCGGTGTACACGTGTTGGACGTCTAGCTTGTCCTGTGATGAACGCGCGAAATTTTCCTGTCACTACTTATAGATTAGATAGGCTGATACTAGACGATTAAAATACAAACGAAGCAATTTGATAACCGGGCAACGTAATATTTACAGCTAATGTTTGCTTTAATAACAATTTCAAAATTTCATAAAGCCTAATTCGATGCCGCTTGGATTCGTTCCGCCAAACAGTGAGATAGTTTCGTATGTGCTGCTTGATATAACAAGTGAAGTATAAACATGACAGTGGTAAAGGCTGTTCACGATAAAGCGAGCACTTTTTAAATCAACCTCAGAAAAAAGTCACTACTCCTACCTGCACATATTTTAACGAGCGCACTGAGTGACATGCGCCCAGTAAAGTTGGTAACGACGGTTAGGAAGTAGTTCCGTGTCTTAACGTCGAATAAAAAGGGCTAAGTAACAATCTCCGGTAATTTAAATTATTTGTTTAGCTTTCTGTTTTATTTTTATGCACCGAAGTGTAAAAATGGGCAGATTTGTAAAATATTTACTTTTCTAATAATTTCACAGTTTCACTTGACCGGCGCATGAATAAAGTGATGAAGCCCATGACAATGTTAATCTTATATAAGGCGGAAGAATACACAACATGCATAGAAGTAGATCTTAAGCAGGGCTTTCAATAGTGCTCATGTTACCGCGAATAGCCGTTATCGATGTGTATTCCTTAATAGAAAAACGAAAATATTTCTCCACAAATAAAATATGCTGTGTGAATATTAAATTAATAACATTATCTCCAACATGTTGTTATCTTCATTACAAAAGTAGCTCTATTTTATCTGAGCAGTTTTGTAGCATTAAGTACCACTTTTGTTAGCAAAATTTCGAACACCTCCTCTTGTTTCGTAATTGCTACAGTGCCCAACGCATACGGCAAAAAAAAAAAATTAATCAAAAGCGTTTTCTTATGTCGCCTTGATTTGTGTTCGAGCAACGCATCCAGAAAATGGCACGAAGAAGCGACAAAACCGTTACAAGCAATTGGACAGCAAAACTGACAGACTAAGACATGTGAAAAGGACGTCACTCGGGCCTTAGCTGAAGGGGACATTCAAGGATGCATGTGTGCCCTTAGAGCAAATTCGGACGGCTACAATGTGACATCACAACCCCGAACCCACATTTTATAGGCCACAACGCCAGGTTAGGCCCTTGGGTGGTGCAATCGAACACACGCTCTAAGTCTGAATAAGTGAGAATTGAGCCAAATTCCTGAAAATAGCGAAAATTCAGCAACTTAAAAGTACCTGTTAACTAATTAGCCCTCTGAGAAGTATGCACGTATATACCCGGGGCTACGTTTATATGGGAATTGATTTGCCCTTAAAGACAAGGCTCACACTTATATATTTTTAATATTTCGCTATACTTCATCGAAATATAAGTAAAAAATTACATCTCAAGATGTCAGTTTGTAACAATAAAACTGTTCTTTTTAATAATTTTTCAAATGAACACGATGGATTGTAAAACTTGTTAGTTCTGTCGCGATACAATAATGAGTACACAGCCAACGCGTAACTTCAATGGTCGACGGTCAGCCAATAATAAACGTTGCAGAGTACAGTAGGCGGGTCCTGTGTAGCCAGGGCCAATCAGACGATGGTAAGTGGAAATACAGAGACCAATCAAAATGATATTGCTGTAGTATAGTATATATAGGCAGCTCACTTCAAACTTGTCCTCAGTGCTAGTACATTTGCGCCGTCCTCAAAGGGTTAATATGATGGCTGAACTTCACTGATATATTGTGATTCTCACTGAATGCTGAGAATTCCACTGTCATAAGTCACTTGCTCCCAGTACATCTCCTTGATTTGCCAGGCGGCAGTAGCTTATCAACTGACGTTCAGTGAATGATATTTCACTGATTGACATCACTGATTCGGACTTACGAGTACAGCTATGGTTTCTCTGCAGCGGAACGGTATGTTCACGATAAAAAGAACCTCCACGCAGAGCATGGGACATTAAGCTGGAGTCACAATACCCCGACGAATCCGACACGACGTCCCCGACGCGACGAAATTTCAGCAGCAGCCAATGAAAAGCAAGGTCGCTGTGGCGTCAGCTCGACAAAATTGCGGCCCCGACAGCCAGAAAATAGTAGGTCCTATTTCTACTTTCCGTCGTGTCGGGCTCGTCGAAGCGCGCAAAAAAATGTAAATACATTATAAAATAAAATTTCGTGCATATTTCCCTACTGTAATAATCAGCCAGCCAACCCATTTGTCGGGCAGATTTCGTCGTGGTATTGTGAACACTGAATACAATATAATGTGGAATTCTGTCGAGCCCTGACGTCGTGTCGGTGTGTCGTATCTTGTTCGTCGGATTATTGTGACTCCAGCTTAACAGTTGAATATTACACGCGACCACAAGCCTTGCGCTGAATTGACGTGTATATTATTTTTAAACAATGAAATTTTTGGACGATCCTGACATTAGTTAGTGAATATTTTAATGTTCTGACATACATAAAATGGAGTATAACAACAGATTTAGTGTTGAAAATATACAGTGGTTTATAAAAGTTGGCGTGTTTGCTTGATTTAAAAAACGTTGCTTTCCAATCGTCATAATTAGGGACATGCAAAATTCGCGTTATCATTTGGCATCACGCTGGACTTCACAATACTGTATGCACTAGAGACGATTTCCCTTTCTCCATTGGCTGTTGCATAACGGAGTCACGCCTTTTCTGACTGAACTGCGTGTGATTGGGCCACGCAACTGTGAAGAGTTCATTTATTAGTGCAGAGTTACCCCAGGGCGTGTCAGATAAGGTGTGGTCCAATGATAAACGCATATCAAAGGTACACGTGTTTGAAGTTTAACGTGTCACCAAATAATAACGCGAATCTTGCATGTCTCTAGTCATAATGTACATAACCTTTACAAATTTCCGCTAGTACAATGCAATCTACTCTTTTCTTTAAATTTATATTGTTATATGGGACGCCTGCGGGGCGTGAGGGATGGAGGTCTTAATAAAAAAAAATTAAAGAAACTAAATTTGATTTCTAATTTGTTCACTCCGCTATTATTTACAGCACTAAATTATCTGTCTCCAGTTTTACTATTTCTATTTAACCACGAGAGCAATATTTAATTTATATTTCAACTCTCATTAATGTCCTTCTTAACTGTCTCTGTTGGTCACAGTCAATTAACTCATACTCATTATTAACACAGGTTAAGTTCGTCTGTTACCATCATTTGTAATGTCTTTCACTCACGCATCCAGTCCAATAGTCCAGCCTGCCAGCCGCGCCCTTCACTGCTTGATACTCGCAGTAATAGATTTCCCTTCCGCTGTTCACGTCTCCCGCTGCTCGTCTTCTATCGCTCGGAACTCAGCCACTCATTCACTCATCAACTCCAACTCAGCTATTGGCCCAGAGGCCTGTCGCAATACTTATAGCGTTGCCCTGATCATCTAGAAGGTTCAACGCACCACGAGTTACGCTGAGAGAACGAGGTCAGTAATCCAGAGAATTCCTCAGATAAACGCAGAAGTCAATACGACCAGGGTCAGCAGAGCACACCGCAAATATAATTATTGTGTCGGCTAGCTTTCTGTAACTGATACGCGGCCACCATCGCTCGCGCTGCCGCCGCTATCATATAACGACTCTCTGTCCTCTCGATCGCGCAGGAGGCAAGGCAGCGAGCGCGTAACAATATATTGCGCCATTTCTTTGTTTATGAAACACGTTCTACAAAATACTAATTAAACAACTTCGTAGAAAATTACCAACTCCCCTCTAATAGACTGCATGAGAAATTTAATATAACCATTTCCTTCAGGCGCTGTCAGAACCTGTTATGCGCAGTTGTGAAGAAACGAACTCGAAATAATTACGCTAAACTCTCGTGCACACGACCAAGTTCTGTGGTTGTTGAAGGATAAACTAAGCACTTTTGAGTTCCCTGCTCACGATCTACTTTTCTCTCCAATTTGAATCCTTCCGCCATATGTAAAATTTACGTTGCCATGAACCTGATCAATTTAGGCCTAAATGCTGTTCACGATAAACTGAGCACTTTCGGAAGCCCTGCTTAATATCTACTTGTATGCACGTTGTGTATTCTTCCGTCTTATGTAAAATTAATATTGCAAAAGGCCTCATCACTTTATCCATGCGTCTTTCAAGTGAAACTGTAAAATTATATTAAAATGTAATATTTTACAAATTTACTCATTTTTACATTTTGATGCATTGGAAAAAAAAAAAAAAAAAAAAAACAAGAACGGACATAAATAATTTAAGTTGTCGCAAATTGATACATAACTCTTTTTATTCCACGTTAAGATATGGAACTACTTCCTCTCGATCGTTATCAATTTTACTGGGCGCATGTAACTCACTGCGCCAGTTAAAATACATGCAGGCAAGAACAGTGAATTTTTTCCTAAGGTTGAGTTTTCAAAAGTGCTCACTTTATCGTGAACATCTTTTACATGTGTTACTAATGTGCAAATTCACACACTTAATATAATTGTAGGGGTAGTGAAATTTCGCGAAAAGATTTCAAGACAAGTTATATTCCAAAACACTGTGAAGTCGTTTACTTATCTTAATTGGCTGAATTACTTTTAGACACGGCTTAACTGTCCGCACACACACGAATCACGTAAGAGCCGTGCTGATCTTGTCGGATTCTGAGTGGCCGGTCAAATATGGAAAACGCCTTCTCAAGCAGGCAGAAACCAATCGCAGTAGACGATTTGACGTCGGGTGCTTGTAGTATTGAAGTCTACCGTGTACTCATATTTTCCCGCGAAAAATCGCTAGCTCTAAATATTTGTGAAGGAACAAACGACATCTCAAGTTTTATCAATCTATAAATTACACTCGCTATCCAAAATTAAAAATTAGAAATATTTTTACAACTATTTTATTTTGTTTTTATATTCGATGCCAACTTAAATGAGTATGTCAGTGTGGACGGTAGCATAGCTGCGGTTAACGGGCAGTGGTTTTTTTTTTCAGATGTTATTTTCGAAAGTGCTCGCTCTACCAAGAACAATCGTTATGATTAGGGACCCGAGAAATTCGCTAGTTCAACTACCTACAGGCTAGACTCCACTTTCTTGTGTGCAATCGTGGAGATGTAAATTTTCAATTGGTTACTTGCTGCCACTAGAGGGCGATAATTGGGCGTGCATTTTGTTTTTATGTTTCTCATTGGACAAGGGTTCTCCAGGAGGTGTCAAATATCGCTTGGACCAATGGAAAGAGTGACAGGAACGTAAAAGAGTTTTACAATTCTAACTTTTCCCGAAATTAAAACGCGATTTTTTTTTTCAGGTCTGTAGTTTTAATCCATTCACGGTTACTTCGAAATTTTATGAAGTCCATCTGATGTACTGCTTCCAGAATACTCCTCCGCCTCATGCAAACGAAGCTTTACCAAGTCTACAGAAACTTACACCAAAGAGATAACCAGGGATAGGAAAATTTCGTGAGTTCAATTACCTGTAGGCTAGACTTCACAGTCCCGTGTACACCCGAGCCTCAGATGCTTGTTCATTGGCTGATGTCCCCAGAGAGCAGCCAGTGTTACTTCACACCTCGCAGTATGGCAATGGCTACTTGTTCCCATGCATGTCTGCTATTGGCTCTGAGTCGTCCAGGGCGTGTCTATAATAAAGCGTGAGCCAATTGCAAAGCCAACTTTAGTGCACGGGTGTTTGACGCCTATCTTGTCCTGAAATGAACTCTCAAAATGTTCCTCTCTCTCGTTATATTTTACACAAGAATTATTTGTTACTTGGCATTAGCAACACACACATTATCTCGCTCTTTTTGTTCGATTTAACTGTGAAACATATTACAATCTATAGTTAAAATATAAGTATAAGTTTGATTTAATACAAATTTAGGTATGCTCTTATGTTAACAAGAATAAAAAAAGGCTTGTGAAACATGGCGTGCGTAGGAAACAACTGAACAAGTCATACATGGGGAGATTTTCCACAGACCAAGCAAAGCTAATTTAAAAATTCCTTAATTGTTCAGAACAAAACTCGCATGGGTGTGCAGTTATTGTTCGGCTAGTGTTTAACACGACCTCACAAGATCACGACACCACAGTAACAATGATATTGATAACGACAGGATGTCTATTTTATAGCCACTCAAAGGGACATGATTGATTGTAAATCCTTTCATACGATAAAGGACATTTTATTGTGTCAATATCAGCTCGGTTCTCCATTGGTTGATGACCGACCAATAATGAAGGTTGTAAAGTACAGGATAATGTCATGTATGGTATGGACCAATAGGACGATGGTGAGTTCTAACACAGACACCAACAGAATATGTGTTCTTGCAGTAGTGGACATAGGTGACTCACTTCTAATCTGCCTTAAGAGTGAGATGGACTGAAACATTTTCTGTGAAATAGTTGTTTGCGCGAATACGGGTATCTCGGTAAATAAATGTTCTGCAAACACGACGTGCTGTCAGAATAGATATATAAAAAAAAAATCTATGTCCCAATTTTTTTAGTTTTGTCATATTAAGTGTATTCTCGGAGAAAAAAAATTCGGGAAAATGGTCAAATATCGCATTTTTAAATCGTGCGTGCAGAGATTTCTGAAGCGGCAAGAGCAAAGTACAACGATATAGGAATAGTTCTATCTGTGGTCTTTCATCGCGTGTAATAAAAGTCCCACTGTTACAGATCTACACTGTAAAAAATTTTCTGTTAAACTTCCTAAACTGTAATGGTAATAATACCACACATCAAGCTGCAGAGATAGGAATGTTTAGCAGCGCTACTATACACAGTTGAGAACTTCCCTATGTATTTGACTGTTTCCAGAGCAAATGTAGGAACGCTACAGTGATCATATAGGGGGAAAAACATTACCATTCCTGCTTTCTCGCTATAGGCTGTTCACGAGTAGAGTGAGCATTTTTGAGGCCCTAGTTCCTATTTCTTTTCAGTCACTGTTTAACCCTTAACAACCTTTTTTAAATATATATTACCATTCAAGTAATAAACACAGCGTGTATGTTCCATCGCACTCGGAAGTTAACGTCCGAGGCTAAAATAAAATATATTTATTTGCTATTATTCCAAATGAGAGGGCTTCCAAAAGTGCTCACGATTACCGTGAATAGCCTATAAGTAGGGAGAGGAGAATTTCGCGAGCTCAATGACCTGTAGGCTATTCTCCACAGTCCTGTGTACACTCGAGCCTCAGATGTTTGCTCATTGGCCAGTGTTACTTCACGCCTGGCAGTATGACACTCGCTACTTGTTTCCTTACAAGTCTGCTATTGGTTGAGAGTTGTCCAGGGTGTGTCTAATAAACTGCGATCCAATTGCAAAGGTGACTTCAGTGTACACATTTTTGACGTCTAGCTTGTCCTGAAATGAACTCGCGATATTTTCCTATCCCTACCTATCAGCGTACACACTAGTATGGTAACTTTCCGAATAATGCCTTAGAGTGTGACTTGCCCAGTACAGCGCCACGACGGAAACACTGTACGCCTTGAGCGTAGGAGCGACGAGGTACTAGGAGGTGCGTGTATGGCTCACCACGCTTCTTGACCTTGGACGCGCAGCTCCCTCCCGCTCACTCGTAAGTGGCGGTAAATGTGCGCAGGCCTCGATGTGTGTTAACGTGCGAGTGCTCGGGCCTTGCCCAATTGCCGCGCGACCTCTGATCTCGTCGGGCCGTGGGGCGGGTGGGGTCACTGGGAAGGGGGGGGGGAGGTCAGCGGTGATTGCCAGTTACCGACGACCGCGGGTGGAAAGGTCAGTTCCGCGGGCTCGCCCTTCCAACCAATCGTGCGCCGATCACGCCCCACCAGCTGTTGAGATCATGTGGCGCACCTCGTTCCTGGTGACGTAACTATACAGAATGTGTCTAAATTCCCGTTACACAATGTAAGGGCGTGTAGTGGGGGACCAAGACTGTTACGTTATGCACAGGAACTTGTGTGCGGAAACGTACCGTTTCCCCGCGACAAACAAAACACACACCACATCACATGTTGACCTCTCCCACGTCTGCAATACGCTGTACGTTGTTTATCTTCTGGGTCCACTTACAAGAAGGGCTCGATGTGACGACCAGCGACGTCTTACACGAACACGGTACCTACGTACCATGTTCCGGTACACACGATCACCAATACCTGGACGTTCAAGATCCTCCGCAGACATAATTGCTGGAGTCCCTTGCTGTTGACGATGCAGTCAGTGATTTTACCAGACCTCTGTGGAATCAGAGGAAGAACTGCTGGCGCGGGTTATGGCTGCGATTCACCTATACTGAAATATTTAGTTAGGTTAGGCCTTATTAGATTCTAATACAGTTAAATGACACCATTAAATCAGCCATTTATTCCAGTTATTCATTATGCTTTTTCCGAAATGTGATAGGACCATCAGCACACATACCCCCTGTAACTAATTAGGATTAGCTTGGTTGCATTTCACACAGCTAGGCAGGTGCCAGCATTACGCAAGCCCTTCTATTTCCACGCTGACATGCAATATGACAAATAAGCAAAACAAAGTGGGTGTGGCTATTTATTACACAAGTGATTCATACTAAATGTTTAGCCCAATGTTAATTATAAACCTGGTAGCCTACATAGAATGTTTATTACTTATCTTAACCTGCAACATGTAGTTTTTCTAGCTGCAATTAAGTCAATAATAAAAATAACGTGGGCATATAATTTACCATATTTATGGTATTTAAAAAAGATGCATTTTTGGGTCTTATAAGGGGTGTTACTTGCACTTGAAATATAATTACTTCACATACCCATGCACAACCTTGTCTTTCGCGAAACGAAAGAATTTACTACCCCTCTCTAACATTATTGTAATTGCAACCAGATGCAAAACAAATTTACTGTCGCTCATTCGTGATAAATATTACACAAATATTGCGAAACACTAAGTCACACTTTTGTTTGCACCCAGCACAACAAACAGTTGCTATATATATATATATATATATAGGCTGGTACAGGATATGACGTCGACTTCAACAGCGTAGAGCGCAGCGCTCGCACGCAACGAATCGCCGCATTACGAGACTGGCAAAAGGCGGCGAGGTATGAGGAGAGCATGAACGTAACAGAGGTCCTCAAGCCGGACCGACTTGTGACGCTCGCTTCAGGGCCATGTATGTAAGTGCTCGCTCCGGGGCCAACGCGAGGCTCTCTCTCCTCGAACGCACGCACCGTTATGCATTACGAGATAGGGACTGCGGGCGGCGAGGTATTAGGAGAGCATGACTGCGCCAGAGGTTTCAGGCCGGAACGGACTACTGGGGATAAATAATTGTGTGGGCACGATAAATTTTTTAAATAAATAACTTACGAAAAGTGATATGAAATGAATTAGTTTTAACATATTTTATGATTTCACACGATCTTGATAATTAATTGCAGGGAATTTAACGAAAATAGTTTCGCAGTTTAGCTCTCAGGCGTTTGTGTAGCGGCTCTTACGATCTCTGAACTCGTCGACATATCGACATGTATAGGATGTTCACCGTAAAATGAGCACTTTTTTAAAGGCCTCTTTAAGATCTACTTGTATGCGCGTTGTGTATTCTTCCGTCTTATGTAAAATTATAGCCGTGTCCGAAACGACTACGAGGCCATTATTTAGGTTATTAAATCGAGCACGTGACCAAGTTTAGGCCGTAAATATTCGGGGATTTAGGGTTGAAGTTTACCGAGGTGAAGTAGCGCACTAAATCCCCAAATGGGTCCGTAAAATCGTCTGCTGTTGTTTATTTACGTCTTATTTCCTGCGTTGTGGTGGATACGCCGACATTTGCAGTTCTTGAAACGCTGCACAATACATGAACGTGAAAAAAAAAAAAATCAGGGATCTACATGTTACATCGTATGTAAGTAATAAGTTATTTTTAAAAAAAAGTTCGTATGTTGTTTTAAAATTGGAAAAAAAAAAAAAAAGTTCATTGTTATTTGAAATGAAATGTTAATTGCAGGGAGCGAAAAAACAACGATAAAATGAATATCAGCTAGAAATAAATTATGATCAGTTATTCAAAAGACAACGAGGTTACGTGAATAACTTGGGAGTAGGTTATTTTATCGATAGGGTGCCAAACGAAATAACGTCGAAATTCCACACGCCTGTAGTTTCCAACTTTGTCGCATGAAGCGCTGTTACAAGTCGTTCGAAACCACACACCATAGATACCTAAACCCCAGCTCCCCCAGGGGCCGCAGTGGCAGGCAGAGCGATTAGCACGCTCGCCTCCCGCCAATGCGAACCTGGCTCAATCCCCGGCCAGGTCATCGGTTTTTCGCAAGTGGGAATCGCGTCGGACGATGCCGCCGGACGGCGGGGCTTCTCTTGGGGATCTCCCGCTTCCCCCCGCCCCCCCCCCCCCCACCATTTCGGCGCCGCTCCCTATTCACTTCAATCACCCTCATCGGCTCTCAAGACCTCGCTGCTAAGAGCCGCCCAGATCTCTTTTCGCTCACTCACCTAATTCCCCAAATTGGCCGTTTCGGACGCGGCTTAAAATTTCCACGGGCCTCATCACTTCGATGCATAAAATAAAATAATAATTCCAGTCACCCCAAATGGTTACCTTTCAAACTTTATTCGACGTTAAGGTGTATGTAATTATTTTATATCCATCGTTGCTGCCAATTCTACTGGACCCATGTCACTAGTGAGCGCGTTAAAATACATGCAGGCAGGAGCAGTGAATTTTTTTCAAAGGTTGATTTCAAAAGTGCTCACTTTATCGTGAGCAGCCTTTACCCAGCTCCACCCTCTCTCTACACCTTCGGGTGCAGAAGTTGGCGAAGGTTCCCGCCACGCGAACAAACAGATCTATAGACTTGCCAGTAACCAAGGCCACTTCGACGCACGTATTACTTAAAGGCTGTTCACGATAAAGTGAGCAATTTTGAAATCAACCTTAGAAAATAGTCACTAATTCATCTTGTGGCGATTTGAATTATTTATTTCGCTTTCTGTTTTTGTTTTTAACGCACCGTAGTGTAAAAATGAGCAGATCTGTAAAATTCTCACTTTTATAATAATTTCACAGTTTCACTTTAACGATGCATAAATAAAGCCATGAGGCCCATGACAATGTTAATTTTACATAAGGTGGGAGAATACACCACGTGCATACAAGTAGAACTTCAGCAGAGCTTTCAAAAGTGCTAATTTTATCGTGAATATCCTATACATCTTGTTACCTACCCGCCTCTGCAAGTTCACTCGCATGTTTTGGTGGAGAAGTGGAGGTCTGCGACTCTAGGGTTATCTACATCAATATCCTCCTATTGATCCCCCCTCTCTTATGCCTGTTGCACCATCGTGGTTCGAAATTTGATCCGAGTTCGGATCTGAGATGGACACAGGAAACTGTTCCACCATTCGAGTTCAGAGCTGGACTGGAGATCGAGATGAAGTTCATTTCGAACCGCCGATTTCGGCGGTTTTTCCGAGATCAGCAGCCATCGTCGACAAATGTAGTTTGAAAATACGCCAGCAGATAGAACTATGTTCGATTGTTTTCTTGGGAAATTAAAACAACATTATACGCACTTTAATATTATTCAGTAAAGTTCGTACAACAATAATTCACTTAAAACAGATAAAAACACCGCATATCTAGTTCTATCTCTAGTGAAAAAATACGCCGACTTCCATGACGTCATATATTACGAACCAATAGCAAAATTTGTCTCATACTTAATCTCGATCTCTCACTTTGGAACTAAGTTCGACAAATCGGAGATCCAGAATCATGAAATTTTGTTGGTGCAGCACTTTTACATTGGAACCAAGATAAAACTGGATCCTGGTTCGGAACTAGGATCATCGATCTCGGATCGGGGAAGATGTTGTTGCAATCGGGCATTAGCCCTGTATGTTTCGAACGAGAATTCTGTTTCACAGTGTATAGGACACTGTTGTTGTATAGGTCAACGAACAAATTTGGTGACATACGCTGTCACAAATGTCTGTATTTATGCATAACAATCTTTGGAACCTAGTTTGTAACGATGCAAGTACACTAGAGCCAAATTTTACTGCACAGTATCGTGAAATGTGTGAAACTAATGTTGAATTTTAACAAACTTGAGGCTACTGTGTATTAAAGGCTGTTCGCGGTTAAGTGAGCATTTTTTAAAAAACCTTTGAAAAACGTAACTGCACATATTTTAAGGGGCGTACTGAGTGACATGCGGCCAGTAAAGTAGGTCTAACGATGGAAGAGAAAGTAGTTCCATATTTTGATATTGAATTAAAAATGCTAGTTAAAAGTTTAAGATTACTGAAATGATATTCTTTACGCTTTGTATTTTTTTCTTAATGCACATAAATGTAAGGATTGGCAAATATGTGAAATATTTACGTTTTTTAAAATCATTTCATAGTTTCACTTGACCAGAGCATGAATGACGTTATCAGGCACGTGGTAATGTTAATTCGACAAGAATACACAATGTGCATACTTACGGGAAGGTCTTAAACGGGTCTTTCAAAAGTCCTCAGTTTACTGCGAACAGCCTATGCACACTTGGGGACACACAGAATAGTTTAGTACGTTTCACAAAACACTGTGCTGTACCTAAAGATGCGGTATTTTACTTGTATCGGTGAACGAAACGTTTGGGCAACTAGTTTTCAAACAATAAGTTTGTAAAGAGTAAAATACTGTTTCTGCCATTTATTTCCAGTAAAGTTGGCAGTCATGCAGGAAAATCACTTTTACGTCATAACGTAGTATTACAAATGTCATACTGATATTTGCACTGGATTTATTTCATTTTGTTTCTGTTTTAATGCATACAGTTGTAATAATACCCATCACTGGTAACATGTTTACATTTCCGAACACTTCGCAGTGTTTTTTTTTTCTATCGACGTATGAATAAAGTGATTAGGTCCATGACAGTGTAAATTTTTCATACGGCGGATGAATATAGAATTGTTAGAAAAGTATATCCTAACGAGGGCTTTCAAATGTGTTGGATTAACTGCGAACAACCTATTCCATCTACCGCCAAGTTAAACATTAAGCACATGTAATAGTCTGTTATTACTTGAACTTCGAAGTGTACAATTTGTTGCTAACATTTGCATACAATGTTGCACAAAGTACTTAGGTTTTATTAAGTTCGACTAAGGGAAGATGCTTTTCCTGAGGGTTTTTTTTTTTTTTATATATAAACCTCTGTTAAACGTGGAATAGCTATACCAATTTACGAACCGTACGAAAACCAGTAAATAACCCAGTTTTTGTTTTAAGATATTCAAATTTTCACATGAATAATGCAATGAAAATAGGTGATTTACTGTGAAATATTACGGAGATTCTCAAAACCAAACTTCTCTTTTTGGGAAACTAGTCCTTGTGAATTATGTTAAATTGGTCAATCTGGAGCAAAGATAATATACTCCACAAACAGTATGAGGGTGTATAGACTAATATTATGCCACATTACGTGTGGGTAAATACATTTACCAGTCGTACACTGCCTTTCAATACACATCTGCAATTTATAATAGACATAAAAACTGTGACAGATATTTTATAAAGTTTACAGGGAAATCGCACCAGTCTTGCCTTTAGTCAATGCAAACTATTCATAAACTAAAAGCATAGATCTGCAAATATACCCGACTTCCCGTTTCACTTGTGATTTCCATATATCTAGAATGACAAACACATCTTAAGGAGAATGCCTAGTCAACACGCCTTGAGGTCGCATCCGGCATTAAAATCTTTGCTCTTATGAAAATTTTTCATTTTAGCTGTTGAAACCGAGGTAATATTCAGCATGCCAAGTACTTACAAGTCGTTGAAACTTCTTAACCCTTAGAGGAGTATGCACGTATATACTCGGGGCTTTGTTTATATGGAAATGTATCTGCTCTTGAAGACAAACCTCACACTTTCATAGTTTTACTATTTCACTAGACTTTATAGGAATCTAAGTAAGAAAAAATGAGCACTAGTCAACATGGTAAGTGGTAATACAGAGAGTGATCAAAATTATATTGCTGTAGTGTATAATATAGGCAGCTCACATCAAACGTGTACTCAGTAGCAGCACACTCTAAATGTGAATCTGTGAGAATTTCACTGCTTCAGCCAGTCAAATGTATCTGACTGATTCAACAGTCACTTCAGTGAATTTAACTGACGAATCAGTGAAAACATGCCAGACTTCCTTCACTTACTGATTCAGTGACATTTTACAGTCATTCATTAGTCATTTATTTTATTTTTTCAATGTTTACTCAGTGGTTTATTTTTGAGTCATGGCTCAGTTAAAACAGCGTGAAAAAATGGCTGTCCAACAACGTGTATCGAGTGAAATGACAACGAATAAATTATTAAAACCAATACAAAATACTTTCTAAAATGTGTTTCGTCTTTCGAAACGCCATTTTGTGAGGTAATATGAACATTCAGTCTTTCATTTCGTTTCCGTGTAATCGCCACAGCGCTCTGTTTGAAGGTTTAAACTGCATGTAATGTGTAAGAGCATACATTTGAAATGTTAACGATTTCTCGGTGAAATTATGAGTCAGGTATTTTTTCCTCTCGTTTAGCACTTTGGCTCCGTAGAGCAGATGTCAAGGTAGCGGCATAACAGCGAAATGTAGTAGGAGGTGTAAGAATTCGATTCCGGCCACCTGCGAAGTTTACTTGCTTTTTTTTAAATTAAGGTAAATTGCACAATACGGATAGTAAACTAATGTAAATATGTTTATTTCACGTAATTATTTGGCTATATTAAAAAAAATAACTATATTTAATTCGCCGATGCAGTCGGCCGTCACTTATTCAAACGGTGAAATTGTTTCACGTCACTAATTCAATCAGTGAAATTTTTTTCACTGAAACAATAAGTGGTTTTCCAGTGATACTAAGTGGAGACATTGTCACTGATTTGAGTAGTTGAATTTCACTGTGGATCGGTGGTTTCCCACTGATTCGAATCTAGAGCGTGGTCAATTCGTGCCGTCCTCAAAGGGTCAATACCTAGGGGCAGGTGTTTTTCGCGAAAATATTTCAAGACCAGTTGTACTCCAGAACACTTTAGTTCATATGCACTCTCGTGGTTGGATGATTTTAAATGCCACGTGTCTGTCTGCGAATTACAAACGTTCAGTATAGGAGAACTTTATTCTGATTGGTCCAGTCGAATAACTACACGTCCTATGACGTGGAAGGGCGACCAATAGCCGAAGGAAGTCGTGGTTGTGGACGTATGATATCGAAGCCTAGCATGACCATAAATATTTTCGCCAAAATCACCTGTCCTTATTAATAGCTTACCAAATGCAGTGTATGAAAAATTTTTCCTAATGGCCCTCATTATGGAAAAACTCCACGTCCTAAGATCGTAGTTCGTGGAAGTTGCGATTCTTTTTGCGAGTGGCTGTAGAGTGGGGGTGAAAAGCCGGTGATGGCGAGGCGAGGTATGGAGCAGCGCCGGAATGCAAGGGGAGGCGGAAACGGGAGATCCCCGAGAAAACCCGCTGACCAGCGGCATCGTCTAGCAAGATCCCCGCGTGAGAAGATCCAGTAAATCGAACCCAGCGAACACTCTACCCGCTGCACCACCCAGGCCCCTGAGTGGCTGCAGACGTATAGTTCATTCACAGTTTCTTCAAACGTTTGAAAAATCACCCCATGTATTACGTACTTAGTTATTTCCTAAATATGCCATGTCTCAAGCGATTTATATTTCTGTAAACACAGAAGTATCTTGTTTTTGGTTAAATTAAAGTTTTACATATATTTTATTTACATATTTTGTATTACTTTTATAATAAACACGAATAAAAACAGTGAGAAAAAAACAGTGTTGGCAGAGCCTAGTAATAAATAGTTCTCATGCAAAATAATATTATTACAACTGAGCGCGCAGGATAGCGGTGCGTTGTCCTCTGGTGTAATTTTCCAGACTTGGTTAAGTTTGGTTTGCACGAGGCGGAGGAATATCCTGGAAGTAGAACCTTAGCAGGGCTTCAGAAAAGTGTCCTGTATATATAATATATACACAAGACGCAGTGAGAAGTGACCAATAATGAGTTTAGAAAGTGGTCGATTAGCCGCGGACGAGTTATGTATCAACGTCGCCCCCCCTCCCACCGGGAGTGTAAACAAGCTCGGGAGAGGCGTCGATGACGTATGGCGTGGCCCTGGGGGGGGGGGGGGGGGGGGGAGTGACGAGGAAAGGGAATTAAAAGGCAGGGACGTTGGCTGTCAGGTGTGCAGTTTTCGTCGACGTTGCAGAAGCCGCAGAAGAAGAAGAAGAAAAACCAATCCGCGTGTCCTAAATAACGTTCGCGGGGAAAAAAACCCCGCCCACACGTGGAGGCCGACTCGCCAATTAGCCGAACCTCATTCCATTCTCCTTCCTCCGCCTGACCGAGGCCCGGACACAGAGTGGGTAAGCGTACAGAGGTGGAATGTCGCGGCGGTTCCTTTGGTGAAATCTTTCTCGCGAACACTGAGTGAGTGAAGAGATTCGGGTGGCTGTTAACCCTTTGAGGGCGGCACAATTTTAGCAGCACCGAGTACAAGTTTGAAGTGAGCTGCCTGTATTCTACACTACAGCAATATAATTTTGGTTAGTCTCTGTATTTCCAATCACCATTGTCCTATTGGTCCTGGCTACACCGGACACGCCTACCGTACTATGCGACGTTTATTATTGGCTGGCAGTCAACCAATGAAGTCACTCGCTGGCCGAGTACCAATTAATGTATCGCGATAGAAGTTACAAGTTTTATAATCCATCATCTTCGTTTGAAAATTTATTTAAAAATATCAGTTTTATTCTTATAAACTGAAATGATTACCAGTCGCAATTTTTTACTTAGACTGCGATAAAGTCTAGCGAAATAGTAAAACTATAAAAATGTGAGCTTTGTCTCCACGAACAAATACAATTTCCATATAAACGTAGCCTCGAGTATATACGTGCATACTCCTTAAAGGGTTAACATCGAGGTCTTGAGAGCCGATGAGGGCAAAGGAAGATGAGAACGGAGCAGCGCCGAAATGCAAGGGCAGAGGGAAACGGGAGATCCCAGAGAAAACCCGCTTACCAGTGTCATCGTCTGGCACGATTTCCCACTTGCGGAAAATCCGGAGTGAACCTGGGTGGGGATCGAAACCTGGTTCGCCTTGGTGGGAGGCGAGCAGTCTAACCGCTCAGCCACCTTGGCCTCCACGAAAACATGAGGGGGGGCCGCGATGATGCAGTGGTTAGACTGCTCGCTCCCACATGAGTGAACCCGGTTCGAGTCCTGGCCGGGCTCGCTCCCAGATTTTCGCATGCGGGAATCGTTCCGGACGATGATTTTGGTCGACGGGGTTTTCTCGGGGATCTCCCGTTTCCCTCCGCTTTTACATTCGGGCGCTGCTCCATACTCACCTCGTTTCGCCCTCGCCGGCTCTCAATAACACGATGTTAATAGCTGCCAAAATCTCTCTACTCCTCTCCACGAAGACCGAGCGAATGGTTTGTTCCACCCAACGAAATGTTTCTTTGTATAGCACCAAAAATATATTTAGCTACCGCGCCAATATATTTTGTTGATTAAACAAAACCTGAAAAGCAATAAAATTAGTTTTGTTCAAGTAAAAAAATACACGCTAGAATTAATAAAACTACTATGTGGGGCCAAAGGAAATTAGAATTTCAACAAATTATTCAGTTGAATGAACCGCATATATTTAGGGGCAGTGATATTTCGTGGCGTCTTCCACCTCTTTTGATTGGCTGAAACATGTTCTGGTTCGTGTTAACTGTTTGGGAACGAATCACGAAGGCTCAGTGTCGGAGTTACTGAATCCTGAGTGGCTCGGTCAAATGTGTAAACGACACCAGCAGCCAATGGAGGTTATGACGACGGCCGAGGTGTATATATAGTACAGAAGTCTACTGTGCGATCCTATTTCTACGCGAAAATTCACGGGCCCTATATATATTTGTTTGGCCACTCATTTGATTGCCTCCGTTCGAAAATACGGCTAGAGAGTTGGTTTCTATTTTTTTTGTGACAATATGGATAGCAACAGTGTTTGTTAATATCTTTATTGATGTTTAATGATGGTATAAACATCCTAACAAAACGCGTCCAACCGGGAACTCAAAATATAAAGCTGTGAAACTTTAAATATTATATTGCTGGCGATTTCCAGAATTCGAAATGTATTATATTTAGAAAGCAGCGGAAAGAAAATAGTACATAAGAAGCTAATATTAATTACAGGATGTCCACGGTTGACTGAGCACATTTCAGACCTTTGATTAAGATCTAATTGTATGCACATTGTGTAGCCTATTCTTTTAATATATGCACGTTTAACATTGCCATGAACCTAATTACTAGATACCTACAAAATTCGCTTTATTATTTGGCATCGGATTAAATTTAATAGTTAAGTATATACTCGACCTGGCGTTATTTATCCATTGGCTGCTGCATATCCCTTTCCGACTCCACTGCATGTAATTGGGGCACACAGTTGTAGTGTTCATTTACTGGCACAGAGTTACCGGGGGCGTGTCAGATGAAGCACGGTCCAATGACAACGTGTTACGAAGGTACGTGGGTTTAAAGTTCAACGTGTCCACAAATTAATAACGCGAATTTTGCACGTCTCTACTGATCAGAGTATTCATGCGACGGTCAAGAGACGCTCTGAAGTAATAAGAAAAGTAAATAACTTGCAATTGTGCTTATTCTTACAATTTCATTTATTAAAAACAAACAATGAAATAATTTCAGTATTTACAAGTGTTCACCTAAAACTTTTAATTCAACTTAAATACTATGGCATTACTTTTCCAGTGTCATTAAAAGTTTAATGTGCGCATTCCAGTCCATGTGCACGTTTACAAACATTCACTGGAAAAAAAAAAAAAAAAAATTGTTGTTACAAAAAAAATGTAGTTGGCGGCCACAAATATTTTTTTTCGATATAGGCATAACAAAAAATTTTGTGGCGCCAAAAATTTTTTTTGTGATCTCAGTATTTAGCGGACACTGCAAAATAACGTTCGTGGTCACCAATATATTCAGTGTGTTTGTAGGCAATAACGTGTTCGTTAGTCGCATGCGAGAAAGTTACGATAATAGCAGCAGTACTGGTTGGTGAGGTTCACAAAGGTACTCGCGGGTTTTGAGCTTATGTAGGTAGGAATGATCCAACACCAACAACAAAACACTAGGTTCAAAGTCGCCGCCACGAGTGGGACTCGAACCTTGGTCCTCCCAGCTGCGCGCTCAGAGTGTTAACATCATGCTACCTTGCTCGACTTACAAGCGTTATATTCAGCATGTGTATAAAGGAAGTCTATCAAGTGACACTCGCAAACAAAGCTTGCACACTTCACCTCATGGAAATTTAATTTTCTGAAATCATTTACGTGTGATATTTACTAACAGGCTGTTCACCGTAAAATGAGCGCATTTGAAAGCCCTGATTAAGATCTACTTGTATGCACGTTGTGTATTCTTCCGCCTTATGTACAATTAACATTTCCATGGGCTTCATCAATGTATTCATTTATCGGTCAAGTGAAACTGTGAAAATATTATAAAGTAAATATTTTATAAATTCGACGTTAAGATATTTAACTATTTTCCCTCCATCGTTACCAGCTTTACTGGGCGCATGTCACACAGTGGGACCGTTAATATATATCCAGGAAGGCGCAGTGATATTTTTTAAGGTTGATTTCGAAAGTGCTCACTTTTTCGTAAACAGCCTTTATTTGGAATAAAGGAATGATTATAGTCCATTCATAAGTGCTTAAGAATATACCTCATGAATTAGTTCGTAACCTGATGCAAAGAACCGAACACAGACAACTATGGCGTCGTGATCAGACATAAGGTGGCCATTTGGAATATTCCAGAGCGCATGCGCAGAATGCAACATACGTAGTTTCGCAGTCGCAGAAAAAGTTCTACTGTGGATAACATGCCAACTAAGTATTTCATGGCAGCCAATAAACGAACATTTTTTTTCAATAATCAAATATGTTAGTGAGCAATACATGGCTTTAGGACTAGTCAAGCTACGTGTTATTGATACAGCCACGAGTTTTTCGCGTATTCATTCGGAGGCGAGGTAGACTCCAATCATTAGTACTTTTCTCCTGCTGTTGTGATTGGGCGACAGTTCTTTAAACACGCCCCGTTTAACACTGAGCCAGTAATAAGCAGGAAGCAATAGTGTGAGTGAGTGTTTTACAGTCCTGTAAGAGGCCTCCCTTGATCATAGCAACCAATAAGCAAACGATAATGTCTCGAGTGTACATAGGGCTGTCCAATCTAGCTTGCTGCCGCAACTCAATCAGAGAAATACTCGGGGCTTTAGTTACTGAGTATCACAATATGTTTTTTTTTTTTTCACCAAAAATAAATTTTCGCCTTGGAAAGCGTCAACCAAACAGTTTTGTTACAACTAACAAACTTTTTTTTTTTTTTTTCAGTGTTGATTTCATAAAGTGCTCGATTACCCGTGAACATCCTATACACATTTAAACCGGTTTCCAAAATGTACTGATGTCTAGTCATGTGTAGAGACATGCAGAATTCGCCTTTTCTTTCGGTGAGAGGATAGACAAGTGAGCACAGTCCGTGGTTTCATTGACCACTGCACTCTAATCCACGTCACATCCTTGCTTTATATCCCCAAAACAGATTGTCTACTACACTGTTGAACTTTACTATTGGCTCAATAGTTTCCCGAGGCGCGCCACGAATATTTCCTGCCAATGGCTCAACTCGTTCAAACGCACAGTAACTTGGAGTTCTGTCTGTCGTTAAATAACAACACGAATGTGATTATTTACGGCCACCAACAGGTGTTACAACGGATATGCTCCTGCGCAGTCAGCAACACGATTGGGCACGCCAATTACAGTTTTGACCAACCAACACAACGAGCAGCTGGTGTGTGGAATCACCACCTCGGCTGACTTCCAATCACAGACGCCTCATTAACGTACCGCGAACATGTTTTCCTCCGGGCAACGTGCTCCGCTGTTAACCTAACACGCCCACCTACCATCCTGGCGGGCGTAATAATTAACCTCCCGAGACCTCGTTTGTATGGCGGAGCTGTTTCTGTTTTGTGGTTATAAATCATACGTAGTGACCACTTACTAACTCTCTGTAGCGTTAACGTCCCGGTGATTCAGTTCTAACTTACACTCTTCGACGTATACAACTCGCCGGCCAACATATGAAGCGAGACTAACACTGCAAAAAAAAAAAAAAATTCTGGTCAACTTCCTATACACTAATGCGAGTCAGACAGAAATTGTAGGAATGTCGAGCGTCGTTCCTCTACAAGTTTGGGGACTTCCCTACGCATTTGACTGTTTCGTGAGTGCATGTATAGGCTGTTCCCAGTAAAGCGAGCAATTTTCAAGCCCTAGTTACTTTTCCCTTTCAGCCACTCTTTATACTTTAACCACCTATTTAAAGTAGATATTGCCATGTAAGTAATAAACACAGTGTGTATATTCCACCGCACTCGGAAGTTAACACCTATGCTAAAATAAAATATATTTATTGACTATTATTCCCAATGAGAGGGCTGTTAAAAGTGCTCACTTAACCGTGAATAGCCTATATGAACGGTATTATGGATGTATGGGATAATAGATTACTATTCGCACTTTCTCGCTATTCGAATACATTCATACGGAAATTTTACGAATAATATCTTAAAGTGTACGGTAAGGTGACTAGATTTTTTTTAATGCACGAAGCAGGTTACTTTTCATAAGAAATGTGATTTATAACAAAAATGTGGTTAAGCTACCATCACAACAGTACCGTAAACACAAAATAAAACGATTGTAAAGAGTACACTCAGTATAATATCTGGATGCAAAGCAAAATCAACATTACAATTTAATTGTAAGTTAACAAACACGAGGAGAACAGTTTTACACGTAGGATCCTTTGAAATACATTTCACATTTGAAATAATGGCGCGCAAAAGAGTGTTATTTTGTAAACTCAGTTCACAAAACTCACCGCGTGTGTAATTACAAATTCTGCAGAAGTGCACTGACAGAAAGGTCTGTTTTCTCCAACTAAACACTTGTTTGTATAAGGGCAATAAAATATTTTGTTGATGAAATCAAATTTTGTTGTTCTGCGTTTGGTTGCTCCAAACAAAGATTTGGTTGGTGCAACTAAAGATTTGTTTTTTTCCACGAGTACATTAAAAAGGTTCGGTGTGCATAAAAAAACATGAAAGTCCAACCGACATTCGAACTCAATTCGTTTGCGCCCGAGCGATGTGCCTTAGCAACCGCGGATAAACTGCCTGTAGGCTATTTAAGGTAGACCGAGAACTTTCGAAAGCCCTGCTTAAGATCTACTTGTATACACGTTGTGTATTCTTCCGCCTTATGTAAAATTGACATTGCCATGGGCTTCATCACTTCATTAATCCGTCAGTCAAGTGAAACTGTAGAGTTATTAGAAAGAAAACTAAAGTATTTTATAAATCTGCTCATTTTATACTTCGATGCATTAGAAAAAAAAGTTAAAGAAATTATCTAAGTAGTCACAAATGGCTACATAACACTTTTTATTCGACGTTAAGATACGGAACTACATTCCCACCCATTGTTTCCAACTTTACTGGACGCATGTCACTCAGTGCGCCCGCTAAAATATATGCAGGTAGGAGCAGTGACTTTTTTCCAAGGTTGATTTCAAAAATGCTCACTTTACCGTGAACAGCCTTTACTATGAAGTTGGAATAATACATAACATATACACTTCAAATACTGGACAACGCGCGTAAATAAATATTAAAAATTTTACAGTTTTACCTTTTCGTCTCACGTTAAACTTGTTTTATAAGATGTTTATGCCACTATTAAGCATCAATAAATGCCCTAACAAACACTGTAGTTATGCTAATATTCACAAAAATACAAACAAACTCTTAAGTTGTATTTTTTTGAACAAAGGCAATCAAATGCGCGGCCAAACAACTATATGCAGTCGACTCAACTAAATATTTTGTTAACAGCGTAATTACATTTAGCCCAACACAGAGGTCTTGTTCGTTCCAGCATTACTTTGTTATGTGAACAAAATTAATTTTGTGGCTTTTCAAGTTTTGTTCACTGAACCCTTTCAGACCCACTTTAATTTAAGGTTCCAAGTGTTGCAAACCGAAAATATTGTGATCCGTGCTGTACTGAAGTCGACAGAATACCAGTTTCATATCATATCTCAGAATGCTGTAAAATATACAATAGAATCAAAAATTTTTAATGGAAGTGTGGTTTAAAATATTAATATTACGTGATTTTACTGTAATGCAAATAAATATATGAGGCGTTGAAAAATTGCGATTCATCAAAATATATGCAAAATAAACACATGTTCGTGTCCCAAAACATATGTATCTGATTAGCATACTTGAATATAAACATAATTATATGCTCCATAATTAGAGATGATGGTTTATCGTGGGAAAAGTTGACTGTTTACTAGGATTCAACGTACTGTACACATATCCCACAGTTTTCTTTCCTTATTGGCTGTCAAGCATGTGTGAAGCCACTACCCTAGTTCACTAGGCCAATGAGGATTCTGATACTTTAAGGCAGAACGTTCGTGATTGGCCTGCAAACAACTTACACGAGTCAAAACCTTGTTAATCCAATCATGAATAGGGATAGGAAAATTTCGCGAGTTCAGTGACCTGTAGGCTAGACTCCACAGTCCTGTTTACACTCGAGCCTCAGATGTTTGTTCATTGGCTGCTGCACCACACAGTAGCCAGTGTTACCTCACACCTGGCAGTGTGGCACTTGCTACTTGTTTCCTTACAAGTCAGCTCGTCCCAAAATGAATCTGCGAATTCTTCAAGTCTCTAGGCCTGCAAAATTCGCGTTATTATCTTTCTTCAGGTTGAGCTTCACAGTACTGTAAATACTTGAGCCGGCGTCGTTTTCCCGTTGGCTGCTGCGTAGATGTGAAGTCACTCCTTTCTTGACTGAACTGCACGTGATTGGAGCGCACAGTTTTGGAGTGTTTATTTATTGGCGCAGAGTTACCCAGGGCGTGTCAAATAAAGTTTGGCCCAATGACAAACATATTGTCAGGTACACGTTTTTGAAGTTTAAAGTGTCCTCAAATAATAACACGAATTTTTCGGGGTCTCTAGGTATAGGCTATTTACGGTAAAGTAAGCACTTTTAAAGCCCTGCTCATTTTTTTTTTCGTTTTGAACAATTTCTATTTTCCGGCCACTATTTGATATAAACATTGTCCTGCAACTAATAAATACGGTGTATACATTTTATCACTCTCAAAAGTTAAAGTCTGAGGCTACAATGAAATATATTTATTAGTGGTTAATGCATGTTGGGAGGACCTTAAAATGTGCTCACTTTACCGTGCATATACTATACACAGAGTACGACGGAAACACAGCACGCCAGTTCAGACACTTGCGCTTGGGAGTGATGGGACACAATGCGGCTACATTCCACTTGGCACTGAAAGCACTGACCAGCAGCATCATGCCAAAAGGAACGCCTTCAGTAAAAATTCGCACTCCAGTAGCGCTCAGTAGACTACTAGAACCAGGTGGAACACTCGTCAGCAGTTTTCAGCAGGAACAATGGCGTCTGCTGTGCGTGGTGAAGCAATGGTAGGCTTAAACGTGTTGCAAACAGGGATGGATATTGTTTCTTTTCATTTTGGTCTGATTCAGACTCATCAATTGATGATAAGATCGAAGAATGTGACAATATACTTTTCACCTGCATCTTCTGCAGATAACAACTTCGTCGTTATCCATCGCCGCCACGTTGCGTCGTCTGCTTTTACTGAGACTGTCTGGCCTTCTGCACGTCAGTAGCAGACGCCACTACACCATTCCTCCCTTACTGATCAGCAGAGTCAGTACCTAAAGGAACGCTCGTCAGTACTGGTCAGCTCTTTCAGTGCCAAGTGGAATTCGGCCTTAGTCGTCTGCGACCTCGTGTGTTTTCAAGCCAGTGCTTTCCATCTGAAGTAGACATAAAGCTTCATTGTCATAATTTGTACGCGTGAAAGATTAGTTTCATCAGTGATTATTAGCACCGTACATTTTTTGCGAAAAGATTTATGTTCTTGCTATACTTCAATATCCTACGTCACACAACCACAACTTCCGTTGGTTATTGGCCACGCGTATACGTGACAAGCCATGTTATTGTTTGACGAGGCCAATCAGAATAAAGTAGTCCGATACTGAAACGTACGTGATTCGCGTGCAAGGCTTTTGATGTATGTGGTCTTTAAAATCATCCAATCACGAAAGTGCATATGAACTAAAGTGTTTTAGAGTACAGCTGGTCTTGGAACCTTCTCGCGACAAACACGGGCTCCTAGTCATGATGCATTATAACTAGGGACCTGAAGAAATCGCGGATTCATTTTGGGACAAGCTAGAATTCAAAACACGTGCGTTTATATAATTTTAGCCATTGGCCCACATGGTGTTTGACACTTCCGTGAGAATGGTGTCCAATTGTCGCCTTCCACTGTGACAGCAGACAACCAATTTGCAGTTGATGTCAGCATATTTGTACATAAGGGTGCAGAGTCTAGCCTGCATGTCATTGAACTTGCGAATTTTTCACGTGTCTAATTATTACTAGAGACCCGAAAATTTCGCAGATTCCTCTGAGAACAAGTTAAACTGCATTCGTGTGTGTTCGTGCTTCCATTGGACGATAGTTTGTTAGACACGCCCCGAACGGCTTTCAACCAATAACGAACCTGCAAGGAAAATAAGAACCGAATCCCCGTGCTACCTGGTCTGAAGTTTAACTGCAGCAACAGCAAATGAACTACTAACTGTTGTTCGAATGCTCAAAGGATTGTGGAGTCTTGTTGCCAAATGAATCCACGAAATTTCCGGGTCTCTAATTATTATTCTTAATGGAGGTAAATCACTTTCTCTGGCAGGGAAATATTTTTCCATATATGAGTCAAGGAAAAAAAATGAGCGGGGTATATCCTGGAATTTCCTCTCTCCTCGCTACTCCTTCCCCCCCCCCCCCCCAAAAAATTTATTCGCATACTGTTTAAACATATTGTTAGGGCAAGGTTGCTATCGATGAACCAGTTTCATAAGAACTGCCATAACTATGAAACAGTTAACATTAACATTTTAGGAAAAATGTGGTGAACAGCTGCATTAATGTAGAAACAAAAACTACTGGTTACATTATATCAAATACCATAAAGTATTAATGAAAATTCCACGAAATTCTTATTGAAATGGTCCAACTATGGACACCCTTCGCCATGAATGGACCACTAAGTTGCTACGAATGGACCACTACAATATGTTTAAAAAATACAATTGTTATATAAACATTTGTTAAACTAACACAAACTATATTATACTATTACATTTTCTGGGTATAAATGGTATGATGAAGAATAACTGTCACCACAAAAAAAAAATCTTGCCAAAATGTCTTTAGTTTTAAGGCATTGTCTTGTCCATAGACAACAGCAATGAAATGATAGCTTACTTCAAACATTAAAAGCCTCAACATTAGGCCTAATGAAGGCAGTTTTCACAGAAAAAACGTTTTACCCCTCGACTTACACCTGCGCAGTTTGAATGGACACAAATTTTACATGCCACGAACTGGATCATTTCTTCAACAGAGACTTCTTGGCACAACTCACAGTACCAGTCCTTTTCAACATACGGAGGCGTTCTCGAATCAGCAAAGTTTAATCTTTTTGTTGTCTTCAGAGCAGTAGTTTCTGGTACGCCTACTGGTTGATTACTCTTTCTTTTTCGGTTAGCCTTGGACCCCCACCTAGGCTTAGATGTGGACTTTTTTCAGCTTCTTCCAAGCTCTTTTTATAAGGGGAATCTGTGAGTATTTGAACTCTTTGGCTTTCTTTGTTTCCTCGATCAGCTACAGCAATGGCTGCCCTTGGAAGTGTGGAAATGGACTGTACTGAAACTGGAAGCAAATTCCTATTTTCTTCAGCGCTGGTACTAGGAATACTATTTCCTGTTCCAGAGTTGGCTGTTTCGTTTCTCGTGAGATCTGCTGTAGCTGATAAATTCTTCGCACAAGATGGTCCAGGCTGAACTGCATTGGAAGCTGAAAAATTATGATCTTTAAACACATCAGGATCGACTGGCCACACACCTGAATGTGTAAATCCACTTATCGCTGTCCCAACAGTAGCTGCTCGCCCATACACTCTTCCAAAAAACTCTGCGATTTGGAACTGAGTAACACATCGACCTGTATGATATCTTAATCATGTTTCGATTTCGTCAATATAATATGAACTGAGTGGTTTAAAGAAAGATACATCCAGAGGCTGTGTGTAATCTGTGGGTGGTGTGTCCTGGAAGTGCGAGCATAACTATTCCATTTTCTCGCGCTAGAAGTAAGGCTTCAAGATTCTCTGTGTGGGTTGAATGTCCATCCAGCAAAATGAGCACTGTATTTGTCTGGGTCGGCCGAACAATTGAAATGAAATGTTGCATCCACTGTATGAACATCTCTTTAGTGATGTACCCGCTGTCGGGGATTAAATGCAGAAATACTGCCCCGTGGCGCACCGTCTTTCAGTTCGTCTTTACAGTGAGCACGTTTAAAAATTATCTTCGGCGGAACGAACCGCCCAGCAGCACTGGCACAACAAATTGCAGTAGTTGTCACGCCTCTTTCTCACTAGAAATAGAACCAACCCGATGTTTGCCCTTGTGTGCAATGACATTCCATGTTTTTCTGCACTGCTGTTATTCCACTCTCGTCCATGTTGAAGATTCTAGTACCATCTAAATGATGTTCATCAACTACTTTCATCAAAACCTCAAAATATTCCTTTACTCGCGCTCTGTTGAAACCAGATGCTCTAGCCATTGATGTAGCCTCTGGCTGCCTAAGAGAAAGCTCTTTGTGTCTGCTCATGAACTGGTAATACCACGTTTTACCAACGATTTTTTTTAGTTCTGTTGAATCTGTGTGGTATACCATTTCTCTCCGCGACAGCATAAGTCTGAGGTAGGTGGCAGTAACACCAAACAAGCACTGCTCTAATTGTAAAACATGCTGCACAATTTCATCTTCAATGTGTGGTGGTATGTCACATATGCTATCAATTACTTTCTTATCTTCGACAGCATAAAAGTTTTTACCATCTTCGTGACGTTTCAATGTGGCTTTGGGAATTCCATATTGCCTAGCTGCCTCGTTCAAACCCATATCACAATTTCTACTGCAGATAAGGCTCGGCTCATTGATTCTTCTGGCCACGTGCCGTACTTCAAGCCTTTAGGGATCCTGAAACAGTAGCCCAAATTGGTTAAATGTTTATCCAAATAATGCGTTAACACTACACAAATTAGTATACAGCATAGGCCTACATGCCGTACACTGCATGCAGACCAAAAAATATGGCCTAAGATTGGAAGAAAGTTTATTGGTAATATGTTTTGTTAATATTTTGATCGCAGTGAAGTTTGTACACCCATTGTATTTAAAAAACTACGACCGGGCTAGTTTTGCTTATGTAGGCCTAAGGTCATGCAGTATTAAATATTAAATTGGTCCTCATTATCTATAAGCAGCAGACACGAAGAATGTAAGAGACAGCACAGCTATCTTATCCAGGCATAGACTCAGCTAAAATTACAGATAGCGGCTCTCTTCCATTCCTGCCTATCTGCCGCGTAAAATTGTACAACAGTGATATCTGGGAAATGGTTGCCATGATTGGACCAGTCCAATGATGGGAGTCGGTTCTGGTCCAATGATGGCAACATGTTTGGTTTACATTTAACCTCTTCACTATCGCGCACATATTAATCGCAAGGACTAAATGCCATATTCAAGAAATAGCCAAATGAACACCCTCTCATTTAGTAACAACAACTAATTAGTAATAATTATTCACTAAAGTATTTTCTCTAAATATTACATTAACACTATGAAAATCTCACCTGGACGTCCTGCTCCGTCATCCGTGGCACGAACATTTTCAATCCAACATGGCGTCATCTCGCGAAGAAGAGGTACGCTTTACCACCGCTAGAGTACACTAGCAGTGTCAGATGAGAGAAATATTGCGGCGGTCCATTGATAGCAACCTTCCTCTACCTTTCTTGCTTTTACATTCAGCCTAGGAGGTGCAAACTCATAACAATAAGTTATTTTACTTTGCTGGTAGGGACGTTAACTCAGTGATAGACTAGATTAAAAATAAATAGCTATTTATTTTATCTTCAGCTGATTTTACACTGAAGTTATAGTTACATCTACAAATCACTTCTTTATCCTTTACGTTAACCCTTTGAGGACGGCGCAATTTTACTAGAACTGACGACAAGTTTGAATTGAGCTGCCTATATTCTACACTACAGCAATATAATTTAGGTTGATGACTGTATTTCCACTTACCATTGTCATATCGGTCCTGGTTACACCGGACGCTACTGTACTCTGCAAGGTTTATTATTGGCTGGCCGTCGCCCAATGAAGTCACGCGTTGGCCGTGCAACAATTAATGTATCGAGATAGAAGTAACAAGTTTTACAATCAATCGTGTTCGTTTTAAATATTATTAAAAAGGGACAGTTTTATTCTTACAGACTGAAATGTTGACTAGTTGTCATTTTTTACTTAGATTCAGTTAAAGTCTATCGAAATAGTAAAACTATAAAATTGTGAGCTTTGTCTCCAAGAGCAAATACATAGCCCCGAGTATATAAGTCCATACTCCTCAAAAGGTTAAGCAGGGCTTTCAAAAGTGTTCATTTGACCGTGAATGGCCTGTGGTTTGTTCTGCTGCGTGACTGACGTAATATATGGGGGGGGGGGGGGTTCCTATCGACGCCGTCCACACCAGAGCGCTGCGGCTGTCCGATGACGTAATGAAGGAAACGTCCTTGTGATCTCGTACCTTATGTATTCACGCTGCTGGCCTGGTTTACCCTCGACGGGTCTGTTTTGTTTCCCCCTCACCCGAGCGCAAAAAAACACTGCTAAGGGCTGTTCGCGATAAAGTGCGCACTTTTTAAATCAACCTTAGTAAAAAGTCATTGCCCCTACCTGCATATATTTTAACGTGCGTCCTGAGTGACATGCGCCCAGTAAAGTTGGTAACGCTGGATGGGAAGTAGTTCCCTATCTTAACGTCGAATAAAAAGTGTTAGGTAACCATTCCATATAATTTTAATCATTTCTTTCTCTTTATATTTGTAAGATATTTACTTTTGTAATAATTTCACAGTTTTACTTGGCCGACGCAAGAATAAAGAGATGAGGCGGTGCCAATGTTAATCTTACATAAGGTGGAATAATTCGTAACGTGCATACAAGTAAATCTTAAGCAAGGCTTTCAAAAAAGTTCTCATTTTACCGTGACTAGCCTATACTCAGACAGCGTCTCTACGGCAGATCCAGCGCCTCGTATCAATATGATTCTGAGCTGTGGCTATTTTCACTGCACACGAATGGCGTTGACAAATCGCACTCTTAACATTAGAAAGCTGAGTACTTGAAGGGGGGGGGGGGGGGTTCGCGAAAAGATTTCAGGACAAGTCGTGTTCCAACATACTACAGCTCAGAACCACCTAGGTGATTGGATTTTCTGAAAAAAAAAATTTTTAATTTTTACGCGTTTCATCCGCGTGATCCGTGATTCACGGGCGACCAGTATCGGAGAAACTTATGTCTGATTGGCTCGCTGATGTAACAGGCCGTCTTCGCACAAAGACAAGTGGCCAACATTTAGGGCCAGTGATTTTTTGGGAGAAAAAAAAATCGTGGCGCACAGTATACTTCAACATTATATTATACACTTCGGCTGTTGTCATACCTCCATTGGCTGCTCGTGTCGTTTCCACATTTGACCGAACCACTCGGGATTCTGTAACGCCCACACTGAATATTCGTGATTCGTTCGCAAACAGTAAACACGGACCGGAAAATGTCCCAGCCAATCAAAAAAGCTGGACGACCCTACAATGTTTTGAAATGTATCTTGACTCAAGATGTTGTCGCGAAATTTTTCTGCCCCTACCAATAGGTAGAGCTGGTGATTTCTCGCGAAAAAATTTATGAGTACACGATAGCCTTCAATACTATAAGCACACAACAGCAGCTGGTCGATTGCCATTGGTTGCTGTCTGCTTGAGAAGGCGTTTTCTTATTTGATCAAGCCACTCAGAATTCGGCAACATCGGCACGGCTCCTACGTGATTCGTGTGCAGACAGTTGACATGTGTAAAAAAAAAAAAAAGTAATTCAGCCAGTCAATACAGGTAAACGATCCTAGAGTGTTTTGGAATATAACTTGTCTTTAAAATGTGTGCACATAGTGTGTTAAAGTCAAGCCTTCGCGTAACTATTTTCACGAAAAACAGGTGGCCCTAAGGATAGCGAATAGGTACTTCTACATTAAAAAAAAAATACTGAACATCATAATTTTTAGGACAACTATGCTTAGGAACAATACACTTTCATCTCCGTTGATATCGGCCTTATATGATCATCACTGTCCTTTTACATGTCGCCATTAGTTCGATGTATAATTTCGAAACCCTCATTCTTACATAGACGGGATAGGTAATAATAATATTAAAAAAAAAAAAAACCTAGAATCACGTCTTATAAGGTCCCCTTGCATCGTCCTTGGCGTGGGTAATGATGGGAAATTGGCGGTGAGCGCTGTTTGCATTAAGATCGCAAGAGCGCATTAAGACACGCGCCGCATGAGAACGTTACCCGCCGCGCGATATTGCGCTTTCGTAATGCAGATTGCGGGGCGGCGACTCAATTGGTAGTTGCGAAGTAACCACCGAGCCTGCCCCGCCGCTGCCACCGACTTTTCTGCGGTTTCAGGTCAGCTGTGATCGTTTCGCGCTCCTCGCCGTTTTCCGGGTGGAGTAGAGAGACCAGGAAGGCTCTTAATACTTTACGGACCATGACCGAGCCACCCCCGCTAAAAGTTTCTGACCATATTTTTCTGTCCGTCGACCCTTCGGATGACAGCGAAAATTCACTAGCACCGAGGACAAGTTTGAAGTGAACTGCCTATACTCTACACTACAGCAATATCATTTTGGCTGGTCTCCGTATTTCCACTTACCGTTGTCCTATTGGTCCTGGCTACACCAAGTTTATTATTGGCTGGCCGTCGACCAATGAAGTCACGCGTTGGCTGTGCACCAGTTAATGTATAGCAACAGAAGTAACAAGTTTTACAATCCATCGTGTTCGTTTGAAAAATTATTAAAAAGGTCAGTTTTATTCTTACAAACTGAAATGTTGACTAGTTGTCATTTTTTACTTAGATTCCGATAAAGTCTAGCGAAATAGTAAAACTATAAAAGTGCGAGCTTTGTCTTCAAGAGCAAATAAATTTCCATACAAACGTAGCCCCGAGTATATGCGTGCATGCATACTCCTCAAAGGGTTTAGAGTGCAAGTCACGTACGAGAATAATGTTCGTGCGCATTAGAGAACGCATGTACACTTGGCAACAACCTACCTTCGCGATACAAATAACGACTACAGTGTCATTGTACGATATAGAAAGGCGCCCGGTGTCAAGGTCAAGGTTAGCTGTCAGGGTCACAGTGTATTTCCGTCTGCTAATCACCAAAATATGAATAGGGGCTATTTGCATTTGCAGTCCGACTGTGCGAACGTCGAGTATGATGTATTTTTAGTTAGGGACGGGTGTTTTTTTTTTTTTTTTCCGCGTAAATATTTATGGCCATGCTAGACTTCAATTTCCTATGTCCACGACCACAACTTCCGTTGGTTATTGGCCGCAAGTCTAAGCGAGAAGACGTGTTATCATTTGACTGGGCCAATCAGAATAAATTACCCAGATTTTGAACGTCCGTGATTCGCTGGCAGACACTTGAGGCACGTGACATTTGAAATCATCCAACCACACAGTGCATATGAGCGGAAAGTGTTTTGGCGAAAAACACATGTCACTACGAGAATCACTTATTTATGAAAGGGCATGTCAACGTTTGTGATGAAATGTGTTGCAGACAGTTTGCAAACATATGATTTACCGACCTAATTTCTGGTGTATTTATGAACTTTAATAACTATAACACATTTCATCACAAATTTGACGTATGACCTTTCATAAATAAGCAATTCGTGTATAGTCCATTCACGACTACTTCCAAATTTTTTCAAGTCCTGCTAGAGTTCTACTTCCAGTATATCCCTCCGCTCCATGCAAACAAAGCTTAACCGATCATATAAACTCACACCAAATGGACAATGCACCACATTCGTGCGCACTCGGTGTAATAGGATTTTGCACAAGAACTATTTTTTACCAGAATTTAAAAACACACCCATTTTATCCCTGTTTTATTCATATTGATTATAAATGATATATTATAATTTATAGATAGAATACAATTAAAAGTTAACTTTAACCACAAATAAGGTACACAAATAACCACAAATAAAACGCTTGTGATACATAGCATAGTTAGGAAACAAATAAACATGTCATACACTGGGCGATATTTTAAAGGTATATTTTAAAAAGTGTGAAGATCACTCGGATATACTACACAAGTAGATTATCTCTGTGCGTAGCAAGGCAGCGGAACAGAACATGAGGGAATGGGGCAGGTTCCGGTTTAATTACTCAGAAAATCGTAAGATTAAAATTTTAATTACGTGTATTACCGACTCATATCAATAAAGGAAATGACTCCAACACCCCTCCCCCCTTTTTTTTTTTGCTTACCATTTCAAATAAATTTCTGTCTGCGTCGCTGCAGTAAGGCAATTAGTAGTTCAGACACACTCCTATAGGCTGATAACGGTAGTGTGTGCATTTTTAAGGCCATATAAAAATTGCCTTGTGTATGATAAACACAGTTTATAGATTTTATAAAGCTCTCAAAATTTAACGCCTGATGTCACAGTAAAATATAATTTCTCGATATTATGCGTGCTTGAAGGGCCTTAAAAAGTGCTCAGTTTACAGAGAATAGTCTATATACTCAACAAAAACAGTTCGTACCTGCAGAGATGCGCGCTGAAAATTTTTCCAGAAAATGTTCTAATATATTTTGCTGGAAAATTTTCTAATTAGAAAATGACAGTATTGCAATAAAATTATTTGGGATGATTAAGAGAATAAAGGGATCAACTATACTACAATAGCTAGTTAACAAACGCTTCAACTAAAAAGGGGGAAATTACATGAAAAAACAATGTAACGGCTGGGTTTTTCACAAATAATTTATTCGGACCAGGACGTATTATTTTGATATACAAATCCCGATACAAGGTTAAATGATAGTTATTTAAAATCTGATATATGATTTATCTTGCATAATTTCTTGATTTGAGGATGTTTAGGATACTTGTTTTAACAGTTATTTTGTCAGCTAAAATTATTTTGTCATTTATAATTTATTGCTGCTTCTATTGTTTAACATATTAGGGATAGGAAAATTTCGTGAGTTCACTTCAAGACAAACTAGACATCCAACATGTGTACACTAAAGTCAGCGTTGCAATTGGATCGCAGTTCATTAGACACGCCCTGGACAACTCTGGCCCAATAGAAGACTTGTAAGGAAACAAGTAGCGAGTGCCATACTGCCAGGTGTGTAGTAACACTGGCTACTCCCTCGGGCAGCAGCCAATGAACAAACATCTGAGGTTCTAGTGTACACAGGACTGTGGAGTCTAGCATACAGGTAATTGAACTCGCGAAATTTTCCTATCCCTACATATTATATTGTTTATTTCACGTGGCCGAGATGCCGGAGGCTACGTGCTGGTTGCCAAGGGCAACGAAGCGTTGTCGGTGACTTATCGGAGTAGACGGCACGTGATTGGTCGCCAACTTAAGCGTCGCATACCGTTAGGCGGGTCGTGACGTTTGTCACGTGCCCGGTAGAAATTTTGATTTAAGTAAAGGGACAGTACCTCGAGCGCCTTTAATGACGATAGACTGCCGAGAAGAGAACTCGAAACCGTGTGAAGGAAAGAAGTGAGTAAGCTCAGGCTGCATACACGAGATCTAATTTAATTATAGTTCGCCTCCGCGACTTATCGTGTGGTACGTTAACACTTTGTAGACTATGCTCGAGTGTAGCTCGAGCAAAGCTAATTTGGAAATTTATTTGTTGTTCAGAACAAATCTCGCATGGATGTGCAGTCTTTGTTCGGCTAGTGTTTAACACGACCTCACAAGAACACCACAACACAGTAACAGTGATATTGTTAAAGATAGCACCTATTTTATATACACTCAAAGTTGAATGATTGATCGTAAATCCTTTTATAAGATAAAGGATACTTGATTGGGTCAATATCAGATCGGCTATCCATTGGTTGATGATCGACCAATAATGAAGGCTGTAAAGTACAGGGTAGTGTCCGGTGTGGTATGGACCAATAGGATGATGGTGAGTTCTAACACAGACAACAACAGAACCGGTGTTCTTGCAGTAGTGGATATGGGCGACTCACTTCTAATTTGTCTTGAGTTCCAGTAAATGTGCGCAGACCTCAATGTGGTAACCCATTGAGGACGTCACAAATTTACCAGCACCGAGGACAAGTTTGAAGTGAACTGCCTATATTCTACACTACAGCAATACAATTCTGGATGGTCTCTGCATTTCCACTTACCATTGTCCTATTGGTCCTGGCTATACTAGACACGCCTACTGTACTTCGCAACGTTTATTATAGGCTGGCTGTCGACCAATGTAGTCATGCGTTGGCTGTTTACCAATTAATGTATCGCAACAGAAGTAACAAGTTTTACAATCCATCGTGTTCGTTTGAAAAATTATTAAAAGGGACAGTTCTATTCTTAAAAACTGAAATGTTGACTAGTTGCCATTTTTTACTTAGATTCCGATAAAGTCTAGGGAAATAGTAAAACTATAAAAGTGTGAGCTTTGTCTTCAAGGGCAAATAAATTTCCATATGAACGTAGCTCCGAGTATATAAGTGCATACTCATCTAAGGGTTAAATACTGCAAAGGAACACTTAGGCCCGTGAGCCTAATTATGGAAGGCTTCAAGAGAACTCTCCAGAGTCCCACAGTGCAGAGTTTCTACGTCCTGCTACATGCGAGAATCGATAGTGAGTCCAAAAGAGTCTTAGTTAGGTCGTGGGAATATTCTAATAAGGTGGCCGACGATTATTTTTGCTGATCAGCCAACTACCTACGCCATCTTGGGCGGACACCAAATTAATTTTCTAATAATATAACCTACTATCCCTGATGAAATTTGAGTTCATGCTCCCTACCATAATTTGTGTTCACGTCAGTATAGGCCGTTCACTGTGAAGTGTGCACTTTTGAAGCCCTAGTTACATTTTTCTTTCAACCAATTTATATCCTTTCACCACTTGTTAATATAAACCCTGCCATGTGAGTAATAAACACGGCGTATACATTCCCCATATACAAAACCAGAAGTCCGAGGCCTCAATGAAATGTATTTATTGGTTATTATGTCGGTTGGAACAGATTCAAAAAGGCCCACTTTACCGTGAACGGCCTGTAAGTATGAAGCAACTAAAAACATTTAATTCGTAGAGGTGTCGATCACAGGGCTGAACTACTTCCATTGCGACCAGTCAATATAACAGTGATTGTCATTTAAAAATGAGGATTTAAAAAAACTTGTTCATCACTGCTGACCATGTGACTTTGACAGTTGTGTAGGTTTGGGGTAGGTCAATGTTGGGTACATGCGCAGAAGACGAATAAGCGGTCTACCTTATCTATGAGTTAACCTGGGCGTCTCTAGTAAACTGTGATCCAATTACACTCGCGAAATTTCCCGTTCTCTATACGTAGGTACGTCGATAGATCGACATATCGACACGCCAATGTGTCGAAGTTTCGATATTTCGAAGTAATCAGCATGCACCATGCAGGCCTATCGGGGAGAGCTGGAGGCAGCTCAAACGGAATTTAGATTATGGGCGCGATATTTTTACACGTGGGACGTGGCGTAGCGTGGCTTCCGCCCCGCGCTATGCCACAACTTCCGCCCACGCAAAACGGTAACTGCCGCAGCGGTGACTTTGACGTCGCTAAAGGCTGTTCACGATAAAGTGAGCACTTTTGAAATCAACCTTAGAAAAAAGGCACTGCTCCTGCATGCATATACATCAACGGTCGCACTGAGTGACACGCCCCGGTAAAGTTGGTAACGATAGATGGAAAGTAGTTCCATATCTTAACGTCAAACAAAAAGTGTTAGGTAAACATTTGTGATGATTTAAATTATTCATTTCACTTTCTGTTTTTTTTTTTATTGCACCAGCTTGTAAAAATGAGCAGATTTATAAAATATTTACTTTTATAATAATTTCACACTTTCGCTCGACCAACGTATGACTAAAGGGATGAGGCCCACGGTAATGTTAATTTTATTATTTAAGGCGGAAGAATACAAAAAGTGCATACAGTTGGATCTGAAGCAGGGCTTTCTAAAAGTGCTAATTTTGCCGTGAACAGCCTATAGCCGAGTGCCGAGTGAGTGAAGAGATTTGGACGACTCTTCACAGCGAGGTCTTGAGAGCCGATGAGGGTAAAATTGGGTGTGTACGGAGCAGAGTTGGGATGAAAGGGCGGGGGAAACGGGAGATCCCCGAGAAAACCCGCCGATCAGCGGCGTCGTCCGGCACTATTCCCTCTTGAACCCTGTACGCCTTGGTGGGAGGCGAGCAGTCTAACCGCTCAGCCACCGTGGCCCCATTATCCGGGTGTTGATTGGCGCCGAAATCAAGCCGTTCGGAGATTCCGCTAAGCGTTTGTTGAACTTCCGTGGATAAGTTCTGTCGATGTTAACTCACTCGACCGTATCTTCGGAACATTTGTTAACGAGAGGCTGCGGTGGTCTAGTGGTCAGACTACTCGCCTCCCGCCAAGGCGGGGTCGCTCCCGGATTCTCGCAAGCGGAGATTGTGCCGAACGACGCCATTGACAGGCGGGTTTTCTCGCGGATCTCCCGTTTCCCCTGCCCTTGCATTCCGGCGCTGCTCCATGTTCACCGCGCTTCACCCCCATTGGCTCTTAAGACCTCGATGTTCAGAGCCACCAAAATGTCTCCCCTCCACTCTCATTAACCCTTTCAACACGGCGCCCGTATGTCGTACGGGCAGAAATGTACTGTCTGTTTGTTTATATAAAACTCCGTGCATCTATTTAACGTTAGTCTTCAAGCTTATAAAGACTGTTCACAATAAAGTGAGCACTTTAGAAATGAACCTTAGGAAAAAGTCACTGCCCCTGTATGCATATATTTAATGGGCACATTGAGTGACATTCGGCCTGTAAAGTTGGCAACGATGGGTCTCAAAGTCCAATAAAAAGTGTTAGGTAGCCATTTATGATAACTTAAAATTATTTCTTTCAGTTCTGTTTTTTTTAATGCATCGAAGTCTATAAATTAGCACATTTGTAAAATATTTACGTTCTTAATAATTTCACAGTTTCATTTGACCAATTCATGAATAAAGTGATGAGGCCAATAGCAATGTTAATTTTACATAAGGCGGAGGAATACACAACGTGTACACAAGCAGATCTGAAGCAGGGCTTTCTAAAAGTGCTCATTTAACCGTGAACAGCCTATAGGCAAGGGACAGGTGATAAAATATTATGAAAAATGCATCCTGAATGTATTTCCTGAAGCCTGAACGACTTGTGTTTGGCCATAAACTGGTTCGAATGTAGTCTACTCGCAGTATCTGCACATTTTTGATAGTCGAATGTTTTAAATTTCAATACACGTATGACTCGTTTGGTTGTTTCCAAACTATGTAATGTATCACAAGCGTTTTGCACTTCTGTTAACATAAAAGTATCATATTTTATGTGCGTGTATTCCTCCGCCTTATGTAAAATCAACATTGCCACAGGCCTCGTCACTTTACTCATGCGTCGGTCAAGTGAAACTGTAAAATTATTAGCAAAGGAATTATTTCCCAAATCTGCTCTTTCTTACACTTCAATGCGAAAAAAAAAAAAAAAAAAAAAAAAACTGAAAGCGAAATAAACAATATAAATCGTTACATATGGTCACCTAACACTGATTATTCGATGTTGAGATACGGAACTACTTTCACTCCATCGTTACCAACTTTACTGGATACGCATGTCAGTTAGTGCGCCCGTGAAAATATATGCAGGTAGGAGCAGTGAATTTTTTTTTTTCAGGGTTGATTTGAAAAGTGCTCACTTTATCGTGAACAGCCTTTAATGGTGTTTGCTACAACTACGCATTACAGTACCCAATGACCATTGCCAGCGTATAGCAGGTTTGCGAACTTTAAACTTTCTTGCGCAAGAAACTATGCGTATCCAATCAGAATCCACTTATGTTACTACACGCGTCAAATTGTCTTTCAAAACTATAGAATTCCGGTCCAGAAAATAGCATTACGTTCAACTCCTGTTGTTTCCTTTTCGTGTTTATTTTTTTTGACTGCCTGTTTACTGTAGCACGTGGAAGGAGGGAAGGCAAACATTGTGCCATATTTGTGGTGAAGGGCTGTTGTGGAAATGACCTACAGTGAAGAATACGACGCAATGTTAATTTCTCATGTTGAGGTATAAACAAGTTAGCCAACATGCACGAGTAAAAATGTGAATAACTATGAACAGAAATTTCCCATTGGAAAGTGAACTCTTGATTGGTCAAGAAAAGAAAACAACCTGTTTTATTATGTCAATTGTAGCATCGGTTTTTTTTAATGACGATGATTATGGGTGTGGATACGGCTATGGCAATGGTTATGTCGATTGTAGCACGGCCTTTAGCACGCTTTTGCACGCTGATATACTTCAAGCTACGCGGCGACCTTGAAGGCAAGGAGAAAATAAATTACTTCTTAGTAGTGGACGTGAGTACTGAGTTAGTCCACGTGGGTTTTCGATCGCGCGATTTGTGGTTTACCGCAGCTTGCAGTTGGTGATGTAATGCGGATCGTGCTAGATCCGGTAATATACCTACACCGTACTCGTTTATCTGTAATTAAAGCCACCTATATTTCGCGAGAGTGTTCGTACTAGAGCTAAAGCATACTGGCCGTGTGTTTTTGCGCGAAGTAGAGATGCAAATTTTCCAGAAAATTTGGGTGCCAGAAAATACCTGGTTTTTTTCTGGAAAAAAAAAAAAAATTGCAAACATAGTTAAATAAACTTAGGTTATAAAATAAACGATAACGCTTTTGTATTTTTGCTTGTAAAGTTTGTGGTAACTAGTAAATTAACTATATTAAAACAGCGCTGAAACTTTTTCAAAAACAAGACTGTGCTTTTGTAACATATAAAATACATTTCTACCGAATGATGATAAATTCGATTTGTAAGATTATTTGCCCTGAACATTGAAAAAATTCCGAATCAGAAAGCGAATGTGGCAGTGATTGTGGACGAATGCACGAACTCTCTTTGTCAGATAAAAAAAAATACGTTTTAAATAAACTATCTACATTACACTAGTGCTTTAAGTTTTTGAAAATTAGACTGTGCTTCTGTGCCAAATTAAAAATGTTTTCTTATAGAGATCTGAAAAAAAATCCATTTGTCCCCTATTTTTCAAGGTTGTCAGGAAAAAAACGGGGAAATACCTTGTTTTTTCCCCCAAAGTTTCTCTTTTTTTCCGGCTATTTTCATATCGAATGCGAAGAGAGCCTGTTAAACGAGTGGCGCCAACCAGAATTAGGTTCCTCCAATACCGACCGCCCCTGTTTGAGAGCAGCTAAGGCACAGTAAGAATCCAAATAGACCATAATCCAATCACGAAAGTGGTTCGATGGTTTTGGAACACAAATTAGTACTGAAATATTTTCGAAAAAAAGAAGAAGAAAAACAGGTGCTTTTACGCATAACTATAAAGAAAAATAAAACAATATTTCGAGACATTACGCAGAAGTACTAGCAAAAATTATCCCGAAATCTTAGCCAAATTGCGGACACATTCCATTTATCGGTAACGAAGATTCGCAAAGATTTCAGTGAATACTTAACAACCAATAATTTGCCCATCCTTTTTATTGAAGCTGCATGGGTATATGCTATTCTCGGTAAAGTGAGCACTTTTTAACGCCCTCCCGAAAGGCATTAACCGCTAATAAATATATTTTATTGCAGACTCAAGCGTTTTTGAGAGTGATGAAACGTATACACTGTGTTTGTTTATACAAAGGAAAAATTTAGCAGGGCTTTAAAAAAATGCTCACTTTGCTGTGAATAGCCTATACTACAATGTGTTTCGATATTTATGTGTGTATGTATACCTTCTGGAGGAGTGAGTGAGTGAAGATATTTGGGTGGCGCTTAACATCGAGGTCTTGAGAGCCGATGAGGGTAAAGTGAGGTGAGTATGGAGCAGCGCCGGAACGAAGAGGTGGGGAAACGGGATATCTCAGAGAAAACCTGCCGAGTAGAGGCATCGACCGGCACGATTCCGTCTTGTGAAAATCCGGAATGATCCGGCAGGGATGGAACCCGGTTCGCCTTGGTTGGAGGCGAGCAGACTAACCGCTTGGCCACCGCTGCTCCCATCAGGTTAGGAACAAACCGAGATTTCATGTGGAAGAGTTTGGAATACGGAAAATTACCGACAATCGGTGCACTGTGTTCCAAAAGGTAACTTTTAACTAAAATTTTAAACTACGTTAACAACAAAGGAGAAAAATTTTACTTAGTTACGAAACTATTTTAAGTCTTATTTAGAATTGTTGCAATTATCACGTTTTCCGAACGTATAAAATCTGGTACCTTGCCGATACTAGCGCTTACCTAGTGGCGAAAACCTTCCCTTTGCCAAACTTCGAACATCGATCTTCCCAACCTGTAGTAGAAGGAAAATTAACTTTGGTAAAGGCTGTGGAAAATTAAGTGAGCACTTTTTGAAATCAACCTTAGAAGAAAGTCACAGCTCCTATAAGTAGAGCCCAAGAGTATATCGCGAATTCGTTCAGTACCGAGGTAGACTTCAGACACTTGTCCTTTTCTACTACTACTGTGATTGGATTGCAGTTAGTTAGACACGCCCTGTTTAACTGAGAGCCAGTAGTAACCAGGAAGCAGTAGTGTGAGTGAGTGTTGAACATTGCTGTACAAAGGCCTCACTTGATCGCAGCAATCAATAAGCAACGGATAGTACCTCGAGTGTATAGAATATTTCCAAGTTTAACATTCTGCCACATCAATACGCGAAATAATCGGGACTCTACCTATTAGCTGTTCGCGGTAAAAAGAACACATTCGAAAGCCCTGATTATGATCTTCTTGTATGCGTGTTGTGTATTTTCCTACTTGTGTAATTTAACTTCGCAATGGACCTCATCACTTTATTCATGCGTCTGTCAAGTGTAACTGTGAAATTACTATAAAAGTAAATATTTTACAAATATGCTCATTTTTATACGTCGTTGCATAAAAAAACAGAAAACAAAAGAAATAATTTAATGTATCACAAATGATACCCTAACATTTTTTATTCGACGTTAAGATATGGAACTATTTCCCATCCATTGTTACCAACTTTACTCCGGGTGTATGTCACTCAGTGCGCCCGTTTAAATATACGCACGCAAGGGCAATGACTTTTTTCTAAGGTTGATTTCAAAAGTGCTCACTTCATCATGGACAGCCTTTACATGCATTTATTTTAACGGGCGCACTGAGTGACATACACCCGGAGTAAAGTTGGTAACAATGGATGGGAAATAGTTCTATATCTTAACGTCGAATAAATAGTGTTGGGTAACTATTTGTGATAACATATATTATTTCCTTCAATTTCTGTTTTTTTTTTTTTTTTAATGCAGCGAAGTGCGATAACTGAGCAGATGTGTACGATATTCACTTTTTTTTAAAATAACTTACAGTTTCACTTGACCAACGCATGAATAAAGTGATGAGGCTCATGGCAATGTTAATTTGACATAAGGCGGAAGAATACACAACGTGTACACAAGTAGATCTTAAGCAGGGCTATTAAAAGTGCTCAGTTTACCGTAACCAGCCTGAACTATACCGTGTGACACTTAGCATGTCACCAGATTTAAACAATAATCATTAGCGTTCTCAATTAATAAGAGTGGGATGGACCCTCGCAAATTATGTAAAAATAGTTGTTTGCGCGAACACGCGTATCTCGGAAAATATAATGTTCTGCAAATACGACTATTTGTCAAAAAAAAAAAAAAAAAAAAATTTATGCCACTATTTTTTCACTTTTGTCATATTAAGTGTATTCCTGGAGGAAAAAAATTCGTGAAAATGGTCAAATATCAATTTTTTTTTTTTTAAGATTGCGTATGAAGTTTCCTTAAGGGGGTAGTATCCACTCCATTTTCGAATTTTCTTACAAATATTCGTAATGAGAAATAAAATATCAAAGATAGACATGACATGGACGGCTACTTGACGAATTATTTTTTAATTAGTAGGGTTTCAAATATACTTGCATTTCCCCATGTGGGACTGAAATTATTAAATAAATAGATAATGTTTGATTACGGTTACAGATGTGACATTAATCGTGTAGGAAATATAAGTGGGATGTAGAAATAACTGTTAAAATGTTCCATATGTCATGATTAGCTTGGTTTTTTAAATATTGACTCCGAAAATTACGTTAATGAGGAAAATACGTAGATCCCAGATAGCAAGGATACTTCCCACTTAAACGGAAAGATAAAAGTACAAAGATACGGGCCGTAGTATAATCTGAGGAGGCTTTCATCGCGTGTAATAAAACCCTCACAGTTACAGATCTAGTTCAGATAGCAAAGCGTTAGGACGGAAACACTGCACGCCTTGCGCGTAGGAGCGACGAGGCGCTAGGCGTGCGTGTAAGTGTCGCCCGTATCGCTCCCCTCGCTTCTTGACCTTGATCGCGCAGGGGATCCATCCCACTGTTATTGAGGCCACGTGGGAGGACACGTGTGAAAGTTTGTCAGCGTGCCTGACAACGAAGCCGGAGGCGATGACGCCATATCCTCCGCTTGTCCAGTGTCGTCGCGTGGGCGCGGGGGCACACGCAGTGCGTGGCCTCTTGAATTGAATTGCGTGCGCGCGCGCGCGCGTCAACATATCGTCGCGTCTTCATCGCCGCCTTCTCCGCGTCTCACTCCGTGTCGAGCTTCTTACGCGATAGAAAAACTTCTGAAGGACGCGGTTACGCGAGCGCTGTTAAAGAACATTCAGCTAAATACATCCGGCAGCCATGTCTCGGCGAGTTTGACCCATTCAGACCCAGTGTACACATTTGTGAACATTACGCACGTGAAGGTAATTTTCGGACTGTACTGCACTCTGAGAAAACTCTTTGGCCTGTGGGCAAATGATTCGCAAACCATCTTACCGGTTTAGGTTATAATTGGTTCATATTGCTGTAGCCGAACATATAGCCTACAGCTCGTTGGCTGAGACATGAAACAAGTGTTGTCTCGACTTAAGTACAACACGCATAATAAAATTCTTTGTTTGCAACATCTGAAATCGTAAATTAAAGTGGTATGGAAGAGTTAAAAACAGGACGTGTTTCCGCGGTTACGCACACAAACCAGAATTGAAATCAATGGAAATTCTAACCTCAACAAACATGGAACTTATAATGTATGAGATTTAATTATAATAGCCTCCAACATTTATCACTATTGAACTTTTTAATTCTTATGAAACCTACACTTTTACTGTAATGGCATAATGGGTGGGTATTTGTACATTCAACCTTAAACTTACGTTAATTCAACAAGCGCAGGAATTCCCGCCAAATTCACTGCTTGTTTACTTGGAAGCAGCCAATAGGAGCGCAGCAGAGAAGAGAAGTAGTTTGAAACGACTTATGAAAACTGTTCACTTTGAAAGAGAAACAACTGCGATCGGAACTCGTTCGAAGGTAATGTAACCTCTTCAATATCTGAACTTGTTTAAAATGAAGTAGTTCTGCAGCCCGTGTAACAGCAGCATTAGCATTTAACTTTACTTTTCCTTTCCTCTGACGAAATCACCAATACACGATACAATATTGCAAAGGTCAGAGTTTAGACAAAGGAACATCGATTCTGCGAGCTTCGTAAAAATGTTTATCTTGCTATGTAAATAATTTCGATATTATCCAGGAATACATTTTACGTCTCTTATTTTAAAATAGGCTTAAAATTTATATTAAAAGTTAATTTAAAAACAAAAAAAAAACGCATTTGTTTAATACAGTAAAATATGTCAATTTATTTATTTCCTCTTCACATTAAAATTATTGGTCATTTATTTAATTTAATACGAGCTTTGTTTAATATACCGACATTAAAATCGCCCTACAATAAAATTACTCACTTTAGATTTCAACTTTTCGAAATCGTAAAGTCAAGTTCCATTGTGTCAAGCTCCATAAGAAACAACATGTCGGAAAGCAAACGTAAAGTGAAATGTTAAAGTTTTCAATTGTGTGAGGGCTTTCACTGGCAGCTCACTTCCATTTCTTCTAGTTTCTTCAGGTTTACTAGGAAACCGGAGGAAATGGCCCCATAGCGCCACTTCCCCCGCCAGGGCGTTGCTTGTGTCGCCCTGGCTGAAGCCAGCGCCAATTGAAGATTACCAAATACAGCACCCTCTCTCTACTAGTCTTTCATCTCCACTAATAAAGAACGAGTTCCAACCTCCTTTCTCCCGTAGCATTTCCGTTTAAATGCATGGACAATTCTGAATTCTCTTCTGCCAACTGGGTTTTTACGTTGTCTTCGCCGGTTTTTCCCAGTCTCTTCTTAGTTATAGTCTTTACTATAGGTTACACACTCAGGGAGGTAGTCATGGCACTGAGGCGCAATGAGCTCCCGTCCTACCCACCGGGCTTCACCTTAACACTTAGTAATGGGGCAGTTAGGGAGAAAACAAACAACAGAAAAAAAATCTACCAGTTCTCTGCTCGGAGTAGCCAACCCGCAGGCGAGACGTAGCATCTGTCGACTGCCGAGTAGGCAAGCTCCTTAGGGTGGGTTTACGACAAAATACTGAAGAATTAAAAAATTGTACCTATTTTTATCGCTAACCCTTTGAGGAGTATGCCCGTATATACTCGGGGCTACGTTTATACGGCGATTTATTTGCTTTTCAAGACAAAACTCACACTTTTGTGGTTTTAGAGTGTCGCTGGACTTTATCGGAATATAAGTAAATAATTACAACAAGTCAACATGTCAATACATAATAATAAAACGGGTTTATTAAAAAGTTCTCAATTGGATATGATGGACTCTAAGACCTCTTAAAGCTGTCGCGACACATTATTTGGTACACAGTCAACACGCGACTCCATTGGTCGCCGAGCATCCACTAATAAACGTTGCATAGTACAGTGTCCGACGTAGCCAGGACCAATAGGACGAAGGTAAGTGGAAACGTAGAACCCCCCAACACAAGTGATATTACTGTACAGGTGAATATAGTCAGCTCACTTCAACCTTGTCTTCAGTGCCAGAGACTGTGTGCCTTCCTAAAGGGTCAAATACGCGGAATATAAGTACTGATGTCGTTTTGACACCCTTGTTTTGTTTTTGTTCCCTTCTCCTGGTATTTCTTTTACGTTCATTTTTTTTTTACTCCCTTGTTTGTTCCATTTTCCCAGTAGTTCGTTTATCTTCCTTCCAAGGTAAGGGTTTTGTTTAATTTTCCCCTACTGCATTTACTTCCCCCACCCTCCAAATTGTTGTACCTTTATTTACTACTAGCTCTCCCGTGCTACTTCGTACGCATGACATTTAGGATTTAGAATCACTTTTGGGGAGGAAAGGAGGACAGCCCATGGGCAAAAAAGAAAGGAGAAATGACAGAACTTTTTTTAACAATGCTTTTTTTTAAGCAGTAATCCTAAAAAAAAAAAAAAAGAGCTAAATCCAGTACCTATGTACATCCATGATCATCATATTTTCGGAACCGTTTGAGATATCTCGATGAAACAAAGACTAAGATGATCCTGGGGTTATATATATATATATATATATATATATATATATATATATATATATATATATATATATATACACACACACACACACACATACACTATGTAAATTTAATGTCAATACGTTCAGTTGTTTTTGAGTTAAATCCGGTCGGAGACAGACAGACAGACACGAAAAAAAATTAACATTGCGTATGACTTAATAATCAATTATACTATATGAAAAAAATAATTTAAAGTGGAAAATTCGAGAAACACTGACAGACACTTTAATTTTATTTAGTTGTACTGATTGTGCAGAAGGGAGAGTTTAATGCCGGTATGCTGATTACGTTAATGCTCCTGCTACCCAGTAACGTTGGTAACGATGGATGGAAAGTAGTTCCATAAATTAACGTCGAATAAAAAGTGTTAGGCAACCATTTGTGATAACTTGAATTATTTCTTTGGCTCTCAGTATTTACTTTCCTAATAATATCACAGTTTTACTTGACCGGCGCATGAATAAAGTGATGAGGCCCGTGGGAATGTTAATTTTACATAAGGCGGAAGAATACACAACGTGTATACAAGTAGATTGAAAGCAGGGTTTTCAAAAAGTGCTAATTTTATCGTGAACAGTCTTTACTCAGCAGTACGGCGGGCGCCCCACTCCCAATACATGCGCACTTTTTTTTTTTTTCTGTGGGACGAAATTGCGTAGTAATCGGGCACAGTCGTCTTAAAAGGACAAACGAGTTCCTGCTACACGAGTAACGGTTTAAATGAGTTCACCAAACGGCGGGCCTTTGTTTCTCTGGGAGAAACCTTCCGAATGGATTCGTCAGGTATCCAGATTTCGCCTAGCATATTGGATCGTGCGCAGGATCCCGGTAAAAAAAAAACACAAAACACACATTACATCTGCTGCGCTTTTCTTTCGTCACGGCGTCGTTTTTCTTGCACACTAAAAACAAATCAGCGGCGCTATTTTCAATTACTATGAATTGGGGCCGCGGTGGCTGAGCGGTTAGCCCGTATCGCCTCCCACCAAGGCGATACGGGTTCAACCTCCGGCCGAGTCACACCGGATTTTCGCACGTGGGAATCGTGCCGGACGATCCCGTTGGTCGGCGGATTTTCTCGGGGATCTCCCGAATTCCTCCGCCAGCTCATTCCGGCGCTGCTCAATACTCACATCAATCACTCTCATCGGCTCTGAAGACCTAGATGTTAAGAGCCGCCCAAATCTCTCCAATTACTATGAATTAAACGTGGGAGAAAATAGGCGTGTTGGTACATTCCTTGTAAGAAATAGTTCTCATGCAAAATATTATTAAAGTAAGTGAGCACGAATTTATTGTGTTGTCCCTTTGGTGTCATTTTCTAGACTAGGCTTTGTTAGCATAAGGCGAAACAATAGCATAAAAGTAGAACTTAAACATAATTTCAGAAAATACGGAAATAACCATAAACGGACTATAGACAAGCGTGTGAGGTTTCAAAACTAAGGCAATATGTATAAATGAATCGTTGTCCGTAAAAAATACGGCCAACGTGTTGAAAGTGTTAAAACTGGGCTAATAATATTCCCGCGAAAAGAACTATACGCAGACTAACCTCCAATAACCTACTTGCACGTTTGCATTTTTTCGTTTTGTTATTGGTAGTGGCAGTGATATTTCGAGACGAGATATAGTTCAACGCAGTGCGGCGTCTTCCACTTTTTTTTGATTGGCTGAAACGAGTTCTGGTTCGTGTTAACTGCTAGCGCACGATTCACGAATGTTCAGTGCCGGAGTTGCAGAATCCTGAGTGGCTCGGTCAAATGCGGAAACGAAGCCAGCAGCCAATGGAGGTAGTATTGAATTCTACTGCGCGCTTCTATTTATGCGCGAAAGATCACAGGCTCTAGTTATTGGCCTCGACGTTTTTTCAACTCATTGCGATATCATGATACTTAACTAGACCATTCAGAACGAAGTGATTTCGGTAATTACAGGGTCTTCGCGGTAAAATGAGCACTTTTGTAAGCCCTGCTTAAGATTTACTTGTATGTACGTTGTGTATTCTTCCGCATTATGTAAACTTAACATATACATATACCTCATCTCTTTATTCATACGTCGGTCAAGTGAAATAGAAATTATTAGAAAAGTAGATATTTTTAAAATCTACTCATTTTTACTGCTCGAAGCATAGAAAAAACAACAGAAAACGAAATAAATAATTTAAGTGAACTCAAATGGTAACCTAACGCTTTTTAATCGACGCCAGTATATGAAACTACTTTCCATCCCGTGTTACCAAATTTACTGGGCGCATGTCACTCAGTGCGCCCGTTAAAATATACCCAAGAAGGGACAATGACTTTGGTTCATTTCAATAGTGCTCATTTTATCGTGAAAGATATCTAGTGTCATATATTCTGTTTTAGTTGAGTTATTGACTAGCTTTCCTTATGGTGACGCTACGGATTTTTTTTTCGAGTTTTCGGATGACTTTTCATCTATTCACTACGCCGTATTTGGTGGGCGCAAAATGGTGAAGACGTGAATATATTTTAAATTTTATATCATGTTAGTTGATATCAACTCTAAATAGGAAGTTCCTATATTATGTCTGAACTGTAGGCCTACACAGTATTTTTCTTTCTTTTTCTTTGTTTCTGGACAAGGCATTCTTAGGAAACTAATTGCCAAATATATTTCTGTAACACTTTTGTATCATTTCACAAAGTCTTAGTTTGGAATGCGTAAAACTAACAAAAATGTTTTAACAATCTTTTAACAAGCATCTAACTTTCACGTGTTTTAGACCTCAAGTTTATTATTAACATTCAGGGACATAAACAAATATGTATGTTTTCTAAAACAATGTGCTGTAAATACGCAATATTTCAGATGTATGGAGTTACACGGAAATCTAAGTCGCATTTTGAGTATTCCACCACAATACCCCCCCCCCTCCACCCTTCAAACAAAAAAAAATGTGGTGTGGCTATGTTGGGAACACGGCCGTTTGTTTTGCGTGAATACGTCTACGTCGACGCCCTCGGACGCCTTGATGTTTATTTTACGTTCCCGGCACCGCTTCACTCGGTCATATGGGGTTTTATGGGTATCACTGGATCGCATTCGAGATGCTCTTTCCAACCGTATACGATTTCTGTATTTCAATTTGGCTTTTTGATCGAGTATAAGCCGAGATTGTGTTAAGTTTTCGAAATTTTTTACATTAACTTCAAACAGTTTCACCATAAACAGGCTACACAAATATTTTTATACGCACAATCGATCGATCTTGACGAGAGCTGTCGATTGAAACCTAAACGAGCGTCGTAGCTTCTCCTAGTCAAAAGTTATACTACGCGGAAGTTATGAGGCGCGGCGAAACGAACTCAAATTTGCCCCCCTCTTTACCCCCGAAAACCTGGGCGCGATGCTTCGCAGCCCTCACTCAACGTAACATATTTTTTGATCTTTTGGCAATCGAGTGGCGTAATTGAATTTCGAATGTAGGCGATAGATTCGGAGCTGCAATGCCCAACTGTATCCACTGATTTTGTCGTCGTCGGATTTTCTGGATTGCCTCCCACTATGATCGCAAATTTAAATATGTATTCGCGTAAAAAAAAAATCTAAACCAGAGAATGATGAGATTATCTAGGTTATACTGCTTGGATGCAGAACTGGTGATGAGCTGTCGTCATTAGTATTTTTTACTAACAAAATTTCTCTAGCAGTCGTTCCCGCAGGGGCGTACCCAGGAATTTACACCAGGGGAAGGGGATTTCAAATTTCAATTTTTGGGGAAACTACGAAAGCTGCATATAATATTAAAAATTATGTACAACCAGTGCGCTAATACAGAGATGGCACTACAAAATGCTATGAACCTCCTACGTATTCAAGGTGGATTGCAAATTTCTCCCATGTGAAAAAAAATTAAAGATTTCAGTTTAATTACGTTTAGTTAAAAACGTCATTTACAATCAATAGGCTGATTTACATGTTCAAGGAGGAACACACATTTCTTATATAAAAAAAAAAATATATGTTGTAACTGTTTTTCAAATTTTATCTTCGAATATTTTACTTTCATTTCCCGGAATCCTACCTCCCCCCCCCCCCCGGCTATTACAACATATAACTGCTACGAGCGTTTTTTACAGTTGGGTGTAATTCGTTCCCACCGATAAAAAAAAACCTCATTATGCCTTGCGCAATGTGTATGGCGCAACACTCAGAAGGCGGTTCGTGTCGAAAATAATTACACATCTCACTGCGCTTGCTCAACAAGTGTCTCTGGGATCGGGCGGTAGAGCGCGCAGATGTTCTGCTCTGCTCCATTAATTACGTCCATTTCGGATGACACGTCAATTAGTTTCTGCCCCCATCGCTTCTCTTAATATCAATTAGGAGCTTTTAACGTCTCGGTTGTTCTGCCGCGAGAGGCCTTGTAATATGTCAGCGAGTCGAGTATTATCAGTACTCGGGAAAAACCTCCTTCCCCCCCCCCTCCCGACACGGGAGTGTAAGTGTAGGCGGATTACTAGTCACTGACATGCGTGTATTACGCCCGGTTGCACCATCGTGGATTCGAAACTCGATCCGAGATCGCATCTAAGATCGACGCAGAAAACTTTCGCACCGTTCGAGTTCAAAACTGGACTGGAGATCGAGATGAAGTTCGTTTTGAACCGCCGAAATTGGCGGTCCCAAAACTATATCCGAGACCAGCAGCCATCGTCTGAAGCCCTGCTAAAGTTCTACTTCCAGCATATTCCTCCGCCTCATGCAAACAAAGCTTCATGAAGTCTGGAAAATTACACCAAAAGTACAACGCACCGCGTTCGTGCGCACTGAGTGTAATAATATTTTACATAAGAACTATTTGTTACTAGGCGCTACCAACATACCCATTTGTATTGTTTATCAATTAAATACTATAAATAATAAAGAAAATATATAAGTGAATCTCTAATTAAACCAAAAATAAGGTACTTTAATATTTGTGAAATATGCCACACTGATGAAACAACCAAACAAATCATACATGGGGATGATTTTTCAAAGGTTCGGTTCAAAAATTGTAACGAAACAGCGAATAGACTACATGCTTAGTTACAGCATGTTTGTATGAGGCGGAGGACTAGGCCTGAAAGCAGCACTTCAGCAGGACTTCAGAAAAGTTGGAGATAACAGCGAATGGACTCTATAAGCCAATCAGACGCAAAGCCAGTCTCCCCCGAGCTTCGCGCAGCAAATCAGCGAACAGCCGAAGGCACATCAAAAGAACCGACTCGCCATTTTACTTTCCGTTCGATCACCTTCTCTGTGATTGGACTGCAGTCGTTTTGACACGGTCAGTACGACTTTTCAGCCAGTAATACTCACAGGAATATTCCTCCTGTTACGTCCTGCCACGTAGAATAAAAACAAAAGTTTCTAATACAATACTTCAAAGTTTTCTGGATGGCGAAGAGAGCTATTTATTTGAGGAACTTTTGTTTACTCGCTGTAGCAAAACACTGCTTTAATTCAAAGAGAAGTGTAACAGAAACACACATTTGATATCACTAAGTGTTTTCCTTATACGGTTTTGTTTTATGACAACATTACTTTCTTTTATTGCAAAGAAATAAACAGTCTTCGAGCTGATTTTGAAATATTACTTTGCCTATAGCAATTCACGGTAAAGTGAGCACTTCTGAAAGCCCTCTGATTTGGAATAATATTTAATAAATATATTTAATTTTAGCCTTAGACGTTAACTTCAGAGTGCGGTGGAATATACGCACTGTGTTTATTACTTACATTAAAATGTTTATTTTAAAAGGTGGTTAAAGGAGAAAATATGGCTGAAAGGAACAAGTAACTAGGGCCTCAAAAGTGCTCACTTTACCGTGAACAGCCTATACCAACTGTATGGTTTGGCGATATTCAAGGTTTTCTGTCGTTCGTTGCAGTTTCCAGTACATAACTGTTGTCCGGAAGCAAACATTCATAAACTAATATATTCTGCAGTTACAGGCTATTCACGGTAAAATGATCACTTTTGAAAGCACTGTTCAAGATCTACTTGTATGCGCGTTGTGTATTCTTCCGCCTCATGTAAGATTAACATTGTCATGGGCCTCATCACTTTATTCATGCGTCAGTCAAGTGAAACTGTGAAATTATTAGAAAGTAAATATTATACAAATCTGCTCATTTGTAGGTACACTTCGATACATAAAAAAACCGAAAGCGAAAGAAATAAATTAAAATAATCATAAATGGTTACCTAACACTTTTCATTGGACGTTAAGATACGGAACTACTTCCCATCCGTCGTTGCCAAATTTACTGGGCGCATGTCACTCAGGGCGTCCGTTAAAATATATGCAGGCAGGGGCAGTGGCTATTTTCTAAGGTTGATTTCAAAAAGTGATCACTTTATAGTGAACAGCCTTTACGAAACTACAACTGAGCTCTAACGCACAGTCCTCCAGCAGACGTTTATTGTCATCCTGAAGTGGAGTAACTCCACAGAACTCTTAACGTCAATTCCTCCGAAGAAGTGGCATTGTATTCTGGACCACGTTACTGTAGCCAAACCCATCTATCAAAAGAAATCTAATAGCAGAAGACCAAGTGGACGTTCGTTGCGGGGCGTTATGAGTTCGACGTCTGGTCATACTCATACATAAAAGGGTTGGAGCGTAACTGAACGATAGGAGAAGGTATGGTAGAGCACTGCTCTGAATTACGAGGTTTATTAGGCATGATGAACACACAATAACATTTTACGTTAATATTAATTACTCGGAGAGCTTTGAATTTATTACACGATCAACCTGTCATGAAATAGTTACCAGACGCCACTACCATGGCAAACTAACTGGAATGTCTCCACCTTAATCATGGTTCCGGAGGCTGTCCTGGTAGGCAGCTATCGGCGATCGGACATCCCCATCTCCGTACTCTTCTGTTGGTGGTGGCCTGATGAGGAAAGACGACGCGCCCAGCTGGCCTATATCGGCGCGTTGTTTGGCAAACTCGTCCCCGATTGCTGGCCGGTGGAGGGGATTTCCGCACCTGGCTCTTTTCGCAATCAGTTGTTTGCAATTCCGCTCGCGTCCTGCTTTAATGTTCAAAGGTGTGATCAGGCAGGCCGTCTGCATAAGGCCTGATCAGATCTTAACAGGCGTTATATTTGTGAAACGGGTGGTGTGGGTTAAGTGCCTCGGAGGCATCATATTTATGTGTTATAATATTTTACATAAGAACAACTTGTTACTAGGCGCTACCAACATATATATTTCCTCACTGTTTTCATTTGTATTATTTATCAATTAAATACTATAACTAATAAAGATAACATATATTTGAAACCCTTACTTAAACCAAAAATAAGGCACTTTGGTGAGCACAAGTATAAAATATTTGTGAATTATGACACACTGATGAAACAACCAAACAAGTCATACATGGGGATGATTTTTCAAAGGTTCGATTCAAAAATTGTGACGAAACAGCGAATAGACTATATGCTTAGTTACGGCATGTTTGTATGAGGCGGAGCACTAGGCCTGAAAGCAGTACTTCAGCAGGACTTCAGAAAAGTTGGAGATAACAGTGAATGGACTATACCCGATCAGATAATTTCGAAAGCTTTGCTGATTCATTCTTATATATTAATTTGGTAGTTTTTTTTTCCATAGCACTAATGTCCTGCACAGTGCCACCAGTATCACCACAAATACGTCAACTGAGACATATAGCAACGACAATGCAAGATTATCATAGAGATTAATTAATATATGAATCAAACAAAAAATATTTCCATACATAAAAAGTTTTCTTTGCGGAAACGAATTACGTGTTTCAGCAAAGAAAGTGTTTTTACAGTGTGCCACGGCAGTACCCAATATTATTGCAGTGCGAGTATTTAATCGACTCAGAAGTCTAACTGTTGCCGAATGAAACTGCGAAATTCGCGTACCTCTAATGATGACACTGAACTAATTTATTACATCGCTGCCAACTTTACTTGGAGGATGTCAATGTGCCCGTTAAAATATATTCAGTTAGAGGCAGGATTTTTTTTTTCTCGAAAGTTGTTGATTAACCAAGAATCAGCTATGCTTGTGAGTAGATGCAGAATCAGTTTTAAGGCTAGTCAAGGCAAATTGAGCACTTTTTAATCAACCTTCAAAAAATCTCACTCCCTTTGCGTGTATATGATGTTACGGGCACACTGAACAGTATGCACCGAGTAAAGTTGGCAACGACGGAGAGAAAATAGTTCCATGCAATAACGTGGAATTAAAAGTGCTGCTTTTACATTCGTAGACTTCGGGATGGCATATTTTGCTTTTATTTTATTTCAATGCTTACGAGTTTGAAAATTCGCAAATTTCTAAAGTATTAATTTTCCATGCACTTTCACAATTTCCCTTGATCTAAGCATGGATAAAGCGATCAGGCTCTTGGCAATGTTAATTTTATGCATGGCGGAAGAATACACAACGTACATACAAGTAGATCTTCAGCAGGGCTCTGCTTATCGTAAAACAGCCTATAACCTTGGGTATTTCCCATGCTGTTTCCCATGTTTGATTGCGAGCAAATTCCACACATTCCTGAACAGCAATTAGTAATATTTGGCATTGGTACTTATCGACACTACACTCCACTTAAAGGCGGCGAACTTTAAGTGCCGCTTAACTTGACGCAATAAAAAAAAAAAAAATCCGAGGTGTGTACACGTACACTTCACTCGCAACGTCGGGTCGTTTCACACCAAAGGGTGCGAAACGACGAGATAAGATACCGCAAGAGTGCGGATTGCTCCAGACGTAACAGGTAATTAAAGTAATCTATTAATGGACTAGGGGCACAATCTAACCAACAATTTGTGACGGGACTTCTTTGAAGTTGAAATTGATTGCGCTCTCTTGAACGACTTGATGGGGGTTGTCTTGGACACCGTGCCACCCCACCCCACTCCACCCATCACGTCAGATCGTTCATGACTTTCCTGTATTTATTATTACTGCAACGTCTGATTTATTTAACAGTTGCGACGCATCTCAACGCACTTTAAGTTAGCATGCAAATTTGTAATACTAGTACACGCACGTTTATTTTATAAACAAATATTACGAATGTCATATGTTTCACATGTAATATTGATATATCATAATTTTATCTTCTTAATTCTAAGTAACAATAATGCACACGCAGCAGCTGAAATGTTAATTTTCCATATCCGGATTGTAATTTTATTTTGTTTTATTATGTTTCAAGTAACTTGTTAATTGTATGCAAGTTGGCAACATTTAAGCGCACTTTTTTGGATCGTCACGGTATTGGAAAGCACCCTGGGTTAAGCCCTATGCACTCTGCATTAATTTGAATATTTAACCGCTGCCGATAATGGATGGTGACGGAATGTTCCATACTCCATCTTGAATTAAGTGGGTCACAACGGCAGCAGGCCAGTGAGTCCTTAGTTCTACGTTAATATTTTAAGCTTAACTAGACCCAAATAAGTATATTACAACTTGAGTGATAAGGCAAAGGTACACGGTACTACCGTCAGAACAGGTCTACATATAAAATAAGTGCCAGAAACTCTGCATTTATATAAGATATGATCCCACCTTAATGTACAGTGACCGTTACACGTACGTGAGAGTGTTTAATAAACTTTTAAAGTAAGCAACATCATTTCCCGACACATTTCAGTGGTCACAAAGTGCTTGAGATTTAAATAAGTATCTGATTGCTCTACCGACATAAACTGTGCTAGCCAGGAGCATTTTAAATATGTAATTATACAGGCACGCAATTTATTGTAACGGCCGAGTGTGAGAACATTAGCGACTGTTATTTTGAACTGAATTAAATCTACTCTGCAAAACTCTAAGTGTGTGCAACATTCAAGATGTCTAGATAATATTTTTTTTTTTTTACTTTCGCATACTCTATTTACTTAATTGGCATTTGTAGCCGACATAATGAGATATATCTAATAGACCTAGTCCAGCTGCTGCATGCATATCCTTTGCATTTTTAACACTACCAAGGAATGAAACTTTTCAGGCAATTTATTTCTATGATATTTTTACACATTTAATTATTGCTTAAAAATTGGAAGCCTTTCATTGTTTTAAATAAATACATAGTTGGTTCCTATGTCTTCCAGTGTGTCTTGTAGTGTTGTATAGCTATACAGGAGGATGCACATAACCTGATTGTGAGCAGGGCTATCCAGGTTATTGAAGTTCTGTTACTGTGGACTACCAACAATTTCGACGATGGTTTGCGGTATGCAAAATAACTGCCAGTTGGCTAATGTTTGATGTTAATTTTATTACTGTGGATTTGTCCCAGGTCATTGCACTTTAGTTACGCAGTTCTGCCTGTATACATTACATTTGACTAGAAAACCAGAGCAGGGTTAACCCGTTTTCTTACAGGGGCTTATACTCATACGTGGGGCATAAATAATCTATATCTCTCTCCAAGTCCCCCCCCCCCCCCCTCACAGTATTTCTTCCATTACGTTTAAAACTATTCGTAGGGATGCTATTATTTGCTGCCATAGCTATGATGTGAACGTAGGTAGCCATTTGCCGATTCGCTGCGCGAGCTTCAGAAAACAGGCCTTGGTTCTGTTTCATAGAAGTAAAAGTCTCCCAAGATTTATCACAAAAAAAAAAAAAAAAAATTGCTGTTCCATAAAGCTACACTCTAAATCTGAATCAGCGAGAATTTCACTGTTTCAATAAGTTAGGAGTATCTGACTGATTCAACAGTCACTTCGGTGAATTTAACTGATGAATAAGTGAAAAAAAAAGCCAGTTTTCCTTCACTTATTGATTCAATGACATTTTTCACTGATACACAGGTTTTTTTTTTCCACTGCTTATCAGTGGTTTATTTTCGACTGATGGATCAGTTAAACAACGCGTAAAATGCCTGTCAAACAACGTTTCAAAATGGCCGTTAAACAACGTGTATCAAGTCAAATAACAACGAATGAATCAATAAAACTAATGCATTTCGTTTTTACTTCTTTCATTTCGTTTTCATGTAATCGTCACAGCGCCCTGTTTGAAGGTTTAAACTGCAAATAAAGTGATTTTTTAATATATTTTTTTCTGGCGACTCCCGAAATCCCGCTACACCATCGTGAACACCTTCACAGTTCCGCGTGACCTCCGGCATGTTTGGTAGTAGCTAAGCCGGTTTGAGAATGGGATGCGTCTCAGGGCAAGCACTTCACGCCTTAGGTCGGGTTTAATTATTATAATGGGCGCATGCATCGCGGCTAAGCAGAGTTATAGTGCCATGACCGCAATTGTAGCCATGTTCACACCCCGAAAGAAGAAGTGTCTAGATGGAAGAGCATTGCATACCAGGCAAAGCGGAGAGGGCCGTGGAAAATATATGCAACAGTCGAGGAGGATAAAATTAATTTCCCTTCGACTGGATTGAGGGCTGCAGAAAGCAGGGTAAGTTGTTAGTTAGCGAAGACAGACTTCGTTAGGTTAATGAGTGGTGATATGAAATGTGTCGAGCCGCTGCGGGATTGCGTTAGCGCAACTGGTAGGGCGTCCGACTTCCAAGTACAGATAATGTGGTGAAGAGAGTGCACTCATTTATACTGTTAGTTTTAACAATCCTAACGGTACCAATAGATCAGATGGTTGCCCTGCCCTGCCCCCGTATCACAGGGCAAGAGTGGCCGAGTTATAGTCGAGGGGTCGTGGGTTCACAATCGCGAGAAATATCGATGGGTTGAATAAAACGTTGGCCCGGCTTACTTGGTCGGCTGCAGTGTAATTTAATTCTGCTTCACTGACAGCATATTTGTTCTTTCAGCGGTGGAAAAATATAGTATTGGAAGGTTACTGTCCTAAAAAAAATACGCGAGGAAAAATGGTAAGATTCTTCCTGGAAACCAGGGAAAAAATCAGGGAATTCCAAAATGGAATTTCAGTGGACATCCTGTCAATACTATAAGCACCCTATCAACAGTTTGTCTGTTGCCATTGGTTGCTGTCTGCTTGAGAAGCCTTTTTTATTTTTGACCGGCCACTCAAAATTCGGCAACATCGGCACGGCTCCTACGTGATTCGTGTGCAGACAGTTAACACGTGTCAAAAATTTAAAATTTAAAGAGGAAATGCATATAATTACATGGCCCTCCACACAACTAACAACTTTTCCAGAGTAGCAAATTATTTACATTTTCCCTGACCCAGGTGAAAATTCCCCGACATTTCCCTCACTTTTCCTTGTCACATGAAATTCCCTTACTTTTCCTGTTTCCCCTGTGGGTAGACACCCTGATTGAAGTCTACCTTGTACTTAAATTTTTTTCTCGAAAAATCACTATCTTTAAGCATTAGTTATAAAGAGGAGTTTTTATTTGTAAACATGATGACTAGAGATACTAGTATTACAAAGCGAAAGTTGTTCTTTCAAAAACGATTGATCAATTGTAAAGATTGTACTTGTAACTTGTAACCTATAACTTGCAGACTAGTAGTTTTATGAAATGGCTCCTGTATCTGATTGGCTACTGCGTGATGCGAACATTTTTCTATAGACTACTCACGGTAAAATGACCACTTTTTTAAAGTCCTGCTTAAGATCTACTTGTATGCACGTTGTGTATTCCTCCGCCTTACGTAAAATTAAAGCCATGTCCGAAACGGCTACGAGACCATTATTTAGGTTACTGAATAGACCACGTGGCCAAGTTTAGGCCGTAAATATTTGGGGATTTAGGGTTGAAATTCACTGAGGTGAAGTAGCGCACTAACTCCCCAAATAGGTCAGTAAAATCGTCTGCTATTGTCTATTTACGTTTTATTTCCCGCGTTGTGGCGGAAACATCAGTATTTACTGTTTTTAAAACGCTGCAGAATGGAGAATCAGGGATCTACATGACGTAATTTCAAAATAAAAGTTCGTATGTTGTATTAAAATAGCTAATAAAAAAAAAGAGGCAATCGTTTGTTATTTGAAATGGAATGTTAATTGCAGGGAGCGAAGAAATAACGAGAAGATTAATATCGGCTCGAAAGAAATGCGATTAGTTATTCACAAGACGTGAAAAATGCTTGAGAGTAAGTTATTTATTGATAAGAGTGACAAACAAAATAACGTCTAAATTCCACAAGCCTGTAGTTTCCAACTTTGTCGCATGTAGCGATCTTACAAGCCGTTCGAAACCATCCGCCCTAAATTCCGAAACCCTAATTCCCCAAATTGGCCGTTTCGGACACGGCATAACGCTTCCATGGGCCTCATCACTTTATTCATCCGTTCGGTCAAGTGGAAATGTGGAATTATTAGAAAAGTAAATATTTCACAAACGTGCTGATTCTTGCACTTACACGCATCAAAAATACAGAAAGCAAAATAAATCAATTTCGCTATCCACAAATGTTTACTCAGAACAAAGCTGATACATCACTTTCGGCCACCAGGCATTGTTGAAGGCAACATAGACGTCGAGGAACATCCCCATCACGTACTTCGCCGTACTTTCCTGTATTGTCTTGTCGTGCAATGCGAAGTCCGTACCCATTCCTTGGTGAAATCCATACTGTTTTGTCTTGTCGTGCAATGCGAAGTCCGTACCCATTCCTTGGCGAAATCCATACTGTTTTGTCTTGTCGTGCAATGCGAAGTCCGTACCCATTCCTTGGCGAAATCCATACTGTTTTTCGCTCATAGTGCCTTCAGTTTCCAAGGCCACAATCAGCCTTCTGTTGACCAATTTTTCGGAAACTTCGCCTAGCACCGGAAGCAATGTCAGCGGCCGGTATGACTAAGTTTCTTCAGGGTTCTTATCATTGATTTTACACAGTATTCATAATCACCCGTGTTTCCAAGGGGCCGAAAACACACCAACCCGAAGACAGTCATTGTAGATCTTCAACAATTTGTCCTTATTCCTGGAGTAACGCCTTTTCACGATTTCGACAGTCGGCCCATCAAGTCCAGGGGCCTTGCCATTTTTTATCTTATATATTACTGCAGTCAGTTTTTCCATGCCTAATTCTGGAGCATCCTGAACATCTGAAACTATATTCACTGACTGTCTCTTCTTTGCATGCTCCTCTCCCTCTCCATCCAGGAAGTCATTTTGCAGGAGCGTGTGGAGCAGAACCTCCATCGACTCACTCAAATCAGACACCATCTCCCCATTGACCTTTATACATGATGGAGGAGTCGTCCTCTTGATCATATTTGATGCCAGTTTGTACACAATGGCAAATGGATCTCCATTGCCGGCCTGTGTCACAAACTCCTCCCATGATTTGGCTTTCTTCTTACGGACCCTGCCGAAGTAAGCCTGCTCTCGGCCTTACTTCGAGCGAATTGCTCTCCTTCTTCACCTTGTAGCCTATGACGCTTCCTTCTCTCCCTCCGAAAATCCTTGCAGCCCCAACAGCCCGACAAAAGTAGGTTCTATTTCTACTTACGCCGTGTCGGGCTCGTCGAAACGCGCAAAAAATGTAAATACAACATAACAAAACAAATTTTCGTGAATATTTCCCTACCGTAGTAAATAATAAACTAACTTGCCGCCAAACTAACGTTCCGGTTTATTTTTAAATACTTCTTTTCTCTTGTATATATTCAAATATTATTGTCAAAAATAAAATAATAATTCACTTTATCGTGAGTTTTAATAAGTAAATAATGGCTATTGTAAGGATAACTTGCCGTTTTACGATTTTCCAACAGCCAACTAACACACTTGCCGGGCAGATTTCGTCGGGGCATTGTGAACACTGAATAAAATTGAGACAGCTGGTTTCAAACTTTCTGAAACTATACAACTTCAACTTCCCGACGGCCTAGCGGAACGGACCCGATTGTCACCGCAGCCCTGGCGTGTTTCTGGCACGTATGCAAAATCACCGTCATCATTTGAAAACACATTTAATGACTCTCAGCAAGAATAATACTACAGTGGAAACTAAAGTGTTTTTTTTTACCTTACCTTTTTTTTTTTTTAAAAGAGGTGAACAACTCAACGGTTGAATTCTGTGCTCGAACTTTTACGTGTGCGGCACGAGAGATTGACTTTCTACAAGGTCACCGGTATGGAGTGTCGGCGTGCCCGCACAGCTAGGCTATTGACTCGATGTCTGACATGGCCGACGCTGTTCGGTAAAGGCTCCACGGTGAGAGCAACACTGTCGCTTGGAGCGTTATTTTGCTCAGCGGCAAATTGAAACAGGCAGCGCCACTTTCACACGTTTTCCTGGAATAAACGAACAAATCGAAGGTTCCACCTGTGGTGATTAGAGAATTTCCTATTTATCAATTTATCGTTTTGACGTGAGTACGTCTCTTTAAATTTGTAACCATAGTGAGGGGCAAACCAGAAAATCCGATGATATCAAATTCGGGGGGGATACAGTTTGGCATTGCAGCTCCGAATCTATCGCCTACATTCAAAATTCAATTACACCACTCGATTGCCAAATGATCAAAGAATATGTCACGTTGAGTGAGGACTGCGAAGCAATCCTTCGCGATGAGAAGGAAGAAAAGGGGGGGGGGGGGGGGCAATTTTAAGTTCGTTTCGTCGCGTCTCATAACTTCCGCGTAGTATAGCTTCTGACTAGGAGAAGCTACGACGCTCGTTTGAGTCTCAGTCGACAGCTCTCGTCAAGATCAATCGATTGCGTGCATAAAAACATTTGTGTGGCGTGGTTACGGTGAAACTGTATGAATTTAATGTAGAAATTTAAGAAAACTTAACATAATGTCGTCTTATACTCGTCGAAAAGCCAAGTCGAAGTACAGAAATCGTATACGGTTGGAAAGAGCATCTCGAAATCAATCCAGCGATACCCATAAAACCCCATATGATCGAGTGAAGCGGTGCCGGGAACGTAAAATAAACACCAAGGCGTCCGAGCGCGTCAACGTAGACGTGGCCACGCAAAATGTGCAGCTGTGTCCCCAAAACATCCACACCCCATTTTTTTTGGTGAAAAATGGCTGTATCTAACGATCCCTAGAGCCTATCTCTGGGCAAGTCGTCTCCTGGAATAATTCCAGTTAAAGTACAATTTTTGATAACGTATCTTTGATAATGTAGTTCCAAAGCTCTTCAGGCTGATCGTATGAAGGACGAACCCTAAGTGGTTCATAGTATGACCTTTAAACTTAATAATTTTGTGTAGAATGGACATAAATTTTAACAGCATGTCAAGTTTTAGAATTTTGTACATTCTAGCCAATGCCCTTAAAAATGGCGACGTATTTAAAAAGGAAATCAAATTTTGGTCTTTAATATCACGAATAGGGAATTTTAAAATTACGTGTTTTTTTAATTAACGTAAAGTGTTTTGAAAAGATAAAATCTTAATAAAAGCTGTAGTGAAAACAGAAATATTTGAGTCAGGCTTAATTTTGCAAAGTAAGAGATCAAGTAAAAATGGATAAAATTTCTTTTTAAGAAATAGAGTGATACATTTTAAAGACTTGCAAAGTAAAAACCAATAATATTACTATTGAGGTTTTTGAAAAGGTATTCCGAAAATAGCAATTAGTTTGAAAATATTAAGACCCATTGTGTGGTCTTCGTGTTCTTGTAGTATAGAATTCTGTTTTCAAATAAATGAGAATGGATATATATATATATATAAGCCTTGTGTGTTAAGGTATTTTTTAAAAATGTACTAAAGAAGTTTAAAAAAAAAAAAAAAAGATGAATAAAATGTTCAAATATTATTCTCAGTGAAATTTATAATTGAAAAGATATACAATATACTGATTCCAGTTCTGCCCAACCATGCATGTCTTTGATTTAAAATTTAATATTAAGATGCGTTTAAACTCTGTCTTATGATACCTTTTTGTTTCCTCTGCTGTAGCAATATTTCTTTCGCGGGGTTTTCTTTTATGGACGTTTGTAGATTTTGATTTTGTGATTTCGCATTGCGTGCGCAGTCACAAATATAATGTGACATTTTGTCGAGCTCTAACGTCATATCCGTCTGTCGTGTCGTGTTCGTCTGTCTATTGTGACTCCAGCTTTAAGTGTGCAAAGGTTTGGCGCCTACTGGGGTATACGAAGGTCCGTGAAGCTTAGCCCGACACTAGAAAATAACGTAATCTCGCAGGTTACCCGACGACTTGTCTACCTACCTCAAACCCAGTCGCTCAAGGCTGCCAGCTTGAAATAGGCACTGGCACTACTGGCTGAAGACACCTGACATTTTCACAAATCGGAACGAGGCTGTATCTCAGTTATTAGTTAACCGCAATGAGATGAGTACAAACAGGCGAACTGGGATTTTATCATTCTTTCCTTAACACTTTGAGGACTATACTCGAGTGCAGTTCGGGCAAAACTTGTTTCAATACTTCATTCCACTTAAAAAACAAAACTTGTCTGGGTTAACTTACATTAATTCCCTATTTCATAAGGATTTTAAATAGGAACTAATACAACATCAACAACGAACTCCGTAAATGAACGACTCATTTTCGTATAGTTACGGTAATCAACACGATGGGATGTACATCTCGTTAGATACGAAAGCACATTTGGTTGGAAAACGGTAAACTCGGGCACTCCATTGGTTGGCAGCCGGCTAATACGGAAAGACTGGTGTAGTTTTGACCATTAGAATGGCAAGTGACAATAGAACACGGTGTCCCTGCAGTGGTGTGGATATATGTGACTAACGTCTAGCTTGACTTTAAAGCTGGTAAAAGTGTGCCGACCTCAAAGTGTTAACCCTATGAGGAGTATGCACGTATATACTCGGGGCTACGTTATTCGTACTCAAGAACACGTTAGTTCAGAACCAATGTCGTTGTTGGATGATTTTATCTCTCACGAGTCTGAAGTGTCTGCCAGCCAATCACGGACATTCAGTGTCAAGGTAACTCTATTCTGATGGGTCCAGTCAAGTAGAAAAGGTATTATCACACAGTCACGCAGCCAATAGCGAAAGGAAGTTTGCAAGCTTGCACGTAAGAAGTTAAAGTCTAGCCTGAGCATAACTCTATTGACGAAAATAACAGGTGGCCTTAGTGATAGATCACAATTATCGTATATATTGACATCGCAGATATCTGTGTTGCAAATATCGGTCATACTTATATTGCAAATATTGCATTTCGCCAACATCGCATATCACCAACTTGCCATATTGCTAACATCGCATATCGTTAATATCGCATATTGCCAGCATCGCATATCGCGAACTTGTATTGCTAACATCGCACATCACCAATATCGCGTATCGTTAATATCGCATATCGTTTATACAGCACATCGATAATATTGCCATGTGCGATATACAGTTTTTACACTGCTGGAACATGGTATCTATCGCCGTTGCGGTATTTCGGAAATACTGTTCCTTGGTCAATATATCGCTATATCGCACGGACGTATATCCCATTTGTTACGAGCTTTAATGCTGTAGGGCCTATCATATTTGTTCATCTCGGTCTTGGTAGTCCAAATATCTCGTACTATTGTTTTCTAATTGGTCGTCGTTAGGGACGTGTTAGATTCTCGTTATTGTTCTGAGACAGAGTGAATTTCAAACACGTGTTCGTTTTTAACGCTTTCGTGACCGAACTACAATTAATTTGACACGTCCTGTATAGCTAAGCCAGAAAATAACAATTAATTGTAGTAAAGTCCAATTACATGTAACCAAGTCAGGATATGAAATGGTTGCTCACTATAACGGGCCACAAGAAACTAATGACAGAGACTCGAATGTATGCACGGGTATGCAGTATAGTCTATTCTCGGTTTCTTCACACTTTTTGAATCAAACATTTGAAAATCTTCTTATGTATGGCGTTTTTCCTTGTTTCCTAAATGTCATATATCATAAGCGTTTTATAACTGTGTTACGTAAAAGTGCCTTATTTTTGGTTAAATCTAACTCTTATTTATATGTTATCTATAAATTATAGTTTTTAATTTATAGGCTGTTCACGGTAAAGTGATCACTTTTGAGGCTCTAGTTACTTTCTTATTTTCAATTTTTTATTCTTTATCCGCCATTTAAAATGAATATTGCCATGTAAATAATAAACACAGTGTGTATATTCCACTGCACTCGGGAATTAACGCCAAAGGCTAAAATAAAATAGGCCTATATTTATTGAGTATTATTCCGAATGAGAGGGCGTTCAAAAGTGCTCACTTTACTGTGAATAGCCTACTAGGACTATATAAACAGAGAAAATAGATCCATTGGTAATACGTAGTAAAAAAAACAGTTCTTATGTAATATAATATTACACTGAGTGCGCACGAATGCAGTGCATTGCTTCTCTGGTGTCATTTTCTAGACTTGGTTAAGCTTTGTTTGCATGAGGCGGAGGAATATCCTGGAAGTAGAACTTAAGCAGGGCTTCAGAAAAGTTATAAGTAGCCATGAATGTACTATAGGCGGTCATATAAGTTATAGTTTCTCGAAAATTCACTACATATTTTTCTTTTTAATTACTGCTTTCACGGTTAATTTTTAGGTGCGAAAATTTCGGTACCAAATGGAAGTCGCAGTAACGCAGTGGTTAGTGTGCTCGCTTCCCACCTGGACGAACCGGGTTCGATTCCTGGCGGGGTGGCCCGCGTGCCGGACGATGCCACTGATCGGCGGGTTTTCTGGGGGATCTCCTGTTTCTCCCCGCCCTTGCGTTCCAGAGCTACGCCATACTCGCCTGCGCTTCACCCTCATCGGCTCTCATGACCTCGATGTTACGAGCCGCCCAGATCTCTTCACTCCACATCCAAATACGTACAACGTTTGTAAGTAAGTGAAGCAGATTTCCGTATTTATTATACAACACTAAAGTAAAGAATAGCGCGAATGCTGAACGTCCCGTGGACACACGTCGACAACGGCAGTTCGATAGCTTACCTGTAGAGGCGATGACGCATCTGTATTGAGTGTCAGTTTCGCCCTTAGAGTTCCCCGCTTCTAGGGGCTCTAATACGCAAATTTCCTTCAGCAATGCGACGCCCTTAAGGGTGTCGGACTCCGACAATTTGATTATTTTATATTTGCACCAAACATTGTTCAACTCTTACTCATTGTATTTGATGACATTTTCCTAGAATAAGAATATTTTACACTTTATATGTTTTTAATAATTTAATGTCAAATACAAAATTCTTCTGTTTTCTTGAGTTCGTAATAACAAATACTTATAGGCAGTTCACGGTAAAAATGAGCACTTTTGAAAGCCCTGCTTAAGATCACTTGCACGAACGTTGTGTATTCCTCCGCCTTATTTATAGTAACACTGTCATGGACCTAATCACTTTATTCATGCTTCGATCAGGTGAAACCATGCAATTATTAGAAAAGAAAAAATGTATATTTCAAATCTGGTCAGTTTTACATTTCGATGCATTAAAAACCAGAAAGCGAAAGAAACAATTTAAGCTATTACAAATTGATACCTAACACTTTTAATTCGACGTTAAGTTATGGAACTATTTACCACCTGTCATTACCAACTTCACTCGGCGCATGCCATTCAGTGCGCCCGTTAAAATATATGCAGGTAAAAGCAGTGACTATTTGCAAGGTTTAGTTCAATAAGTGCTCACTTTATCGTGAACAGCCTTTACTAAGTTGTACAGATAAAAAAAATTACGAATTAAATTAATTACAAGGGCTATCGCGTAACACATATGTAATCACCAAATGACAGGCCATATATATGTAAAATATGTTAAATATAATAATATTGTTGATATGTTTAAAAAAATTTTATGTATGAATTGTTAATTGGTGATTACATATAAGTCAAGCAGTAGGCCTATCCCACAACATTCGTTAATACCGTACAACTTAGTATTTGTTATTAGGCCTACCTACGGCTGCAAGAAAACAGAGGAACTTCGTTTTGACATCAAATTATTAACAAATAAAATAAATTTAAAAATGTTTTTATTCGAGATTAAATCTCATTTTATACAATGCGTATGAGTTGAAGAATGTTTGATAGAATTATCAAATAATAATTTTTTTGAGACCTGACTCCCTTAAGGCAGATTCCCACCCGCCATCTTGGATTTGTGAGATTTTTGCCATACTCTGGAAAAAGAGTTTTGTATCAAGTTTTTTTTTTTTGGAACGACAGAACACAGAGCATTGCATAATGCATTGTCTGAGGTCAGTATTTATTGATTACCATCGATATCATCGCCTTTGTAATCGTTCAAAAAAAATAATAATTTCCCGTTTTGTCTCGTCAGTTACCAGCTAAAAACTAATCAATGCAGCGAGGCTGTGGCAGTTAGATCAAGTCTGGGTAGCTGCTATTTGGGACATGCCACGCGGGAAATTTCGATACACCTTCTGAAATAGAAGCTTTGGCGAAAAATCGATACATCCAATATGGCGGGTGGGAATCCGCCTTGAGGACACGGTAGGACAAAGGCGAACCGGCCTACGTCTTTCGTTTAATTCACCACCAGATACTCTCAAACTGAACACAAACGGAGTTCGTAATCGAAACTTGTCAAGAATAGTGTACGTGTCCAGATATCTCAACTCCCCCATCTGACTGCTATTTTCGGCTCATGACGCACGGTCGCAAGCACAGCTGACGAAATTTATGTTTCTTTTAATTAAACTGTGAAGTCGTACGTTTGCGAGTTACGAGAAGTGACCTGTCGCTACGCTTGATTATGCTTATGCTTGTTATAGCGAAGTTGATTTAAGAAATTTAAATGTTACAGCCATGCTCGGGGCAGAGCGTGCATGCAAGCTGCGCACAACAAATCTCCCAGTCCCATCACAGAACTGAAGGATGTTTGGTTCGCTCATGGCACCGGATATTCGCCTTCGCCCATAAAAATTAAATTATTGCTCAAGATGTAATTAAACGCGCTGCAGGCATGCAATGATGTACGACAAGCACGGTGACGTCATTGGAGAGGAGAGATTTGGTCGGCTTCCAACATCGAGGTCTTGAGAGCCGATGAGGGTGAAGCGAACAGAGTACGGAACAGCGCCGGAATGAAGGGTGAAGGAGCGGGAAAATCCATCGATCAGCGGCATCGTTTCAATATTAGAATAAGGCTCATATATCTTCCTAAAAACAAAGACGAGTACATAAAATGTGTTTTCTCATGACATGATGAGTATTCCTCAGTTATCTGAAGCTGGTTTCTCCGAAAACAAAAACCTATTAAAGACGACATTTAGCGTGACGATTTTACTGTTATCTCCCTTTCGACTGCAAACATGTTTCTGCAGTGATGTAAGAGGATTATCTTATCTTGAAAGATTTCCAATTGATTCGTTTGTGGCGAGTTACCGCCCTATATAAACTCCTAGCTGGTTCACGCAAAAAAAAAAAAAAAAAAATTGGCCGTACTCGATTTGATACGTAAAGACTTCTTCGGAGAATTTGTACAGTTGGTATTATTTTTCCCACACCCACTCGACAAAACTTTCCTCAGTCCTCTGTGTCAGTGTCGCCACCATGGCAAGACAACTAGCTACATGCGTTCGGGAATCAGGCTACAAGCTACGCTTTAATCCTGAACGATTTGCACATTCCTATGCATATTATCAATATTATAGGCTGTTCACGGCAAAATGAGCACGTTTGAAAGCCCCGCTTAAAATCTACTTGCAAGCACTTTGTGTATCCTTCCGCCATATGGAAAATCAACATTGCCATGGACCTGTTCACCTTATTCATGCGCCAGTAAAGGAAAGCTGTAAAATTATTATAAAATAAATACTTTACAAATCTGATAATTCTTACACTAGTAATATTGACAAATGTTTACCGAACACTATTATTTAAATATCGAGGCTAGGAACTACTTTCTCTCCGCTGTTACAAACTTTACTGGGCGCATTTCGCTACGTGTGTGTGTTAAAATTACACGCAGGTAGGGACAGTGACATTTTTCAAATGTTGATTTCAAAAGTTCTCACTTTACCGCGAACAGCCTCTAATACCAAACACTCATTTAAAAATGTGAACCATCTTCCTGAGAAATAAACGGAATGACGATAACATTTTAAGGGGAATGGTGCATGAAAGCAGTATATTTACCCGATTTTCGATAGAAGTCGTTTTCCAAAGAGTTTATTGAAATTTTTGGCTCGCCAAGACGTAAATAATAATTTTCAACGCCTTTTTTTACGTTGTCAGATTTTCACTGCTTTCATTATTCTCGGAGCACTGATGAAAGAAATGAAAGATTTTTTTCTTCTTATATTCAATCAGAGCTCAGAGAATAACGAACGCAGGGAATTTTAATCATGTAATAAGATGTTCAAAATTGCTATTTACGTCTTGTCGAACCACAAATTTCGAAAACTTCCCTTTAAGACAAATTGTGGCAAAAATTATATAAATATACCATTTCCGTGCACCATTGCCTTTAAGGTGAAAGGCCCGGAATGTTAGCGGTGTCTGTTATCGAGAAAAAGATAAAATATATGCAATATACGTGTGCATAAATTAATAAAAAGAGAATAGTCACTAGATTAATCATGATTTGGCTACATGTTGACTTTCGGCTACATTAATTCTGCTATAGGCTGTTCACAGTAAAGTGAGCACTTTTTAAGGCCCTTCCAACAGGCATTAACCACTAATAAATACATATTATTGCAGCCCCAGGTTTTACATTTTAAGAATGGTGGAATATATTCACTGTGTTTATTAGTGACATTGCAATGTTTATATTAACAAGCAGCAGGAAGATGGAAATTAGATGAAAGGAAAAATTTAGAAGGGCCTTAACAGCCTTTACCTATAATTACGCTACATATAACCGAATTCGACTACGATTTGAAACACTGCCAGGCCCTCGCAGTATATACTGGATGTTACATAGACTAAAGATGAGGTAGACCGATCTCGCTGGCTGCGCACAACCAATCTCCGTGTCCCAACATTGAACTGCTTTTCTGCCTAGACGTCCAGCGAAAACGGCGTGGTTTGGATTTTAGGTTAGAAAACTGAAATGCTTTGAATCTTATGTATACTTCCCCTAACCAATTTGTGATGCAGTTTGATTAGATTCATATTGGTGGAAGTATTTTATTCATATAAAAATGCTTGCCTATTAAAAATTAAGATATAAACAAACATATTCGTCACTGTTAACCATGTGACATTGGCAGTGTGTTCCTTTGAGGTAGGTCAATGTTGGGTACATGAGCAGAACACGAATAAGCGGCCTCCCTCTTCTTTAAGGTGGTTTTACGATTAAATACTGAAGAATTAAAAATTGTACTTAATGATTCGATAAGTACGCTACACACTAAAATATTTGCAGTTTATGATTCAATTAGCAACTGTGTAAGTCTAGCCAATCAAAATGGCAGGAGATGCAAGCAACCGGAATAACCTGAAAAATGGACAATTTAAATATATTTAATTTAAGGAATAGTTCATGGTCATGTTTTCTTCCTTGGAAGAGATTATTGAATTCGCTTTAACGAACCTTATCAGATCTGTTGCTGTAAATGCCTAATGTTGGCATCGACTTCCCCTTCTACTAGATTTTACGAGTTTTTTTTTTAAACGATTACACAAGCAGTAGCAACAAAAACTTAAGAGGATAATGTCTCTCGATTAAAATAATTACTGTCATACGAGTTCACAATACGACATAACCTAAAAAGAAGTAGTAAATACAGTTTCTCGCCAACAACAACTGTCGCTGTGCTCTGATTGGCTACTTCGTCTTGATTGTAGTTAAGATATAAAATGGGTTTCAGATCACTAATCGACGAACGGTGTCCTGGACAATCTTGCAACGATAACCCCAACCATAAAATTGTACTAAAAATAAAAGGCGCTAGGCTCTCCGGCCTCCTGTATAGCTATTTATTCCTTCTTTATAATCCAAAACCACCTGACATCACTCTATATAGGAGGCCGGAGAGCCTAGCGCCTTATGTTTTTAGTACGATTTTATGATTGGGGTTATCGTTGCAAGATGGTACAGGACATCGTTTCTCACTTCGTGATCTGAAACCCGTGCATACACACTACTCCCGTAGCACATTTCATTCCAATGCCACCAACAATTGTATATTTACGAGGGAACATCAGACACCGAAAGTGAAAGGAACATCCCTGAATACCTACAGCATGATTAAACGTGTGTTCATCGCGTGTAACGAAACTTTAGAAGAAACCGCGGGGGGGGGGGGGGGAATTGAAATTAATGTACACCAAGTTGGAAAACAATTATTTTTATTATTTTTTATTTTTTAATCCTTCAAATTAATTTATATTTGAAAAGTTTTATCCTACATTTTGTAATTGCAAAATCTCATCCTACGCAACAAATTTGCTTTTATGCAATCAAGACATACTAGTCATGCGGCAAATTATTTTTTTGCGGAACCTGTTTAAGCTGCACCAGTTGCAGGTTGGCTGTGTAGTCTACAGTCATTGGCAACCTTGGCGTGTAAAATTTCTGTGGTTACTCCATTACCTCGATGGCTCAAGCACGTACTTACATCGCTTAACGATTATCCCAGCCCTGCGGCTACACAGGCTACGTAATAGGTAGATGGGAATAATCCATTACTACAAACGAGGCAAACCATTGTCCATCACGGTCGCTTCACGCTTTTCTGAAGCCCTGCTGAAGATCTACTTCCAAGGTATTCCTCCGCCTCGTGCAAGCTAAGCTTAACAAAGCCAATTAAAATTTCGCCAAAGGACAACGCACCCAATTCGTGCTCACTCAGTTGTAATAATATTTTTGCATGAGAACTGCTTCTTACTAGGCGCTACCAACACACCTGTTTTCTCGCTGTTTTTGTTCATGTTTATTATAAATTAGATATTATAATTTAAAAATAAATTACAATCGAAACCTTAATTCAAAGAAAAATTATATACGTTTACATTCACAGATGTATAAAACGGTTGTGATACATGGTGTATTTAGGAAATAACTAAACACGACATAATGGGGTGATTTTTCAAATGTTTGATTCGAAAAGTGCGAAGAAACCGCGAATAGACGATAGTTTTTGTGTTCTGCATGTCCCGAACAATGGCTGAACATTTGCCTAGAGAACTGCCAAAAATACATAGACGTGGAAGTTCGTTTAAGTTTCGTTTCTGAACAGACTCGTGTTGTTTTTCAAAATAGAAACATTTAAGTAACTTGAAAACATCCCGATTGTACTGAAAACTTGACCAGAGCACGTGTACCGATTTGTGTAAACAATGGAGTAACACAGAGGCGTATCCAGAATTTTATTTCGGTGTGAGGAGGGAGGGGGGGGGGGCTGATGAGTATTAGTATTGTCTCTAGCAGTGCATTGTTCACAAGTCACAGTGGAAGGATAGGAAAGGAAAGGAGGATAGGAACTATCTATGCAAACTCGCTTGCACACAATAGTCATATGTTTATTTAGAAAACGAAGTTTTGATGTATAAGATGTAATAATACGTGTGGTTAGTAACAAATAAATATAAATATAATGATTGCCATTCTAATATAGGGTGTAAAAAATCTGTGTCTGTGTCATGTGAGTAATAACAAATATATAAATATAATGATTGACATTTTAATAATAGGGTTTTAAAAAATGTGTGTCATTTCACGGGGCGGAGGGGGGCTTCAGCACCCTCCGCCCCCCCACCCGCCCCTCGCTGGATATGCCCCTGCCTGTAAAAATAATATTGTTGTTAGAGTTATTAGAGAGAGAATAAAATAGTTACACGTTGGGACATTTTTCTTTACGGCCTAATCACAATCCGTGAGATACCACAGTGACACAGTTACATCAATATGCATACATCTGAGAGAGTATAATATAATCCTGTAGGGAGATAATACTAGGAAAAAAAACGAGGCACAACGAAATGTACTGTACAAAACGCTAGTTCTGAGTACGAGAAAAATTATTTTCCATACTGGGAAAGTTTTTTGGAATTGTCAAACTATTTTGTCTCGAATCTCTTATATATTTGTTATAGCTTACAAAATACTACACGACTCTAAAATCAGACGTCTCCAAGGACGCCATGCTGATTCATATATATATATATATAGTATACAGTATATAAGAAGTTGTAAGTAAACATAAATAGAATATAGGCCTCAGACTTATCTACAGATTCCCGACATTGGCACTGGCGCACCTCCAATCGAACTGTCAGAATCACACAGTAAAAAGAGCAAATTTGTACTCGTTTACGTTCGAGTTATCAGCACACCCACTCTGTAATGCGAATGAGATACTCGAACTTGAAAAGTGGAATAGGAGAAATTTGGGGCAGCTCTTGACTTCGAGGTCTTGAGAGTCGGTGAGTTCGAAGCGAGGTGAGAATGGAACGGAGCCGGAATACAAGGGCGGGGGGACACGGGAGATTCCCGAGAAAACCCGTCGACCAGCAGCATCGTCCGGCACGACTTCCACGTGCTAAAATACATTGTCATGGGTTTGATCACGTTATTCATGCGTCAGTCAAGTGAAACTGTGGAATAATTAGAAAAATTAAAATTAAATGCGCTTAAAAAGAGAAAGAAAAACTCATTATTTCAATATTCACTAATGTATATTTAATACTTTCGTTGAAACTATAAGACAATAAGTACTTTCCCTTCATTGGTACCACCTTCAAGACCCGTCCACAATCGACTTGGTTTAAATAACATTACTTACATAGCATAACAAGTGAAACAATCGGCGTTAACGCGAAAGGGGAAAAAAACCTTTTCTAACCAATCAGAGAGAGAGAGAGAGAGAGAGAGAGAGAGAGAGAGAGAGAGAGAGAGAGAGAGAGAGAGAGAGAGAGAATGAATAGGAAATAATTTTTCCAGAACAAGAATTTTTATATGCATAAGTAGGCTACAACAGTTTTTATGACATTTCACATTATCATTGGCCGGCGTTAAAATTTAGGCGTAAGGTACCCGGAAATGACCATTTTAACGCCAAGTCACGCAAGTAGTGCCAAGTAAGTCACGCCAAATACTAGTTGTGGACGTTTCAATCTCAAATACAGGGTTTTACTGTCCATGTCGATTGTAGACGGGGCCTTTACTGGACGCATGGCAGTCAGTGTGCCCGTTTAATACATGCGAGAAGGGGCAGTTGCATTTTTCAGAAGTTCTTGAATAACCGCGAACAGCCTATAAAAGTTTGTGTTCAAATACACTCGCGCCTTTTGACAAGCCCTTGCTACAATACTGCCATGTCTCCCGTCCTCGGGTGCCCTCACTGACGTCAGGAGACTTCGCACACAATCTGCTGCTACAACAGAAATCCAAAGCTGTCCCAACAAGTAGGTTTCTAAAACTGCTACCAGGTGGCAGTAAATGCTTGGCGCCATTTTCTTTCACGTTCGCCTGTTTTGAGTCACGAGTATTCGGCTGGTAAAAATTTTGAGGTGTTGACTTAAAGACGATTTCGATTATTATGGCAGTTTATGGATA